>OW028671.1:1180000-3580000 GCA_932294365.1 Diachrysia chrysitis
CTAATGTTACAGTGTTGCATTTTGTTGCTCCAATAAAGTTAACTGCGGTGTGGATGCACGGTAAGATTCTAAATAATAATAATATCTATAATATCTTGGGACATCTCACACATGGTCATCTGATCCCAAACTAGGCAGAGCCTGTGTTATGGCAACCAGACAACTGATAAACATACTTATATATTTCTAAATACATACATATTATAGATAAATTACACCCAGACATAGAACAAATGATCGTGCTCATCACACAAAGATTCGTCCTGGGTGGGAATCGAACCCACGACCACCGGTTTAGCAGTCAGGGTCACTAACCACTAGACCAACAGGCCCGTCAAATTAATATTTTGTGTCTGTTGCGGCAGGAGCGTGGAGATGGTGAGCTCGGAGTGGGTGTGGCGCGCGCGCTTCGAGTGCCACTGCCGCGTGTGCCTGTGCCTCGCGCGCAACGCCGCCGCCGTCTACGCCTTCGTGCGCGACGTGGTCTGGGCGCTGGCGCACTGTGAGTACCCATCGCACGAACATTCGCACGAACACGCGAACCGACAACATTCGCCTGTGTCGCTTTTATAACATAGTAGCTGTCCCCCGCGACTTTGTCCGCGTGTTTTAGTTTCAACGGTTTTTCATTTTTGCAAATTTTTCATTTATGCTCCGCCCCTTTTGGTTGCAGCGTAATGTTATATAGCTTATAGGCTTCCTCAATAAATGGGCTATCCAACACTGAAAGAATTTCTCAAATTGGACCATCAGTTCCTGAGATAAAGCGCGTTCAAACAAACAAACAAACAAACTCTTGAGCTTTATATATTAGTATAGATTATAACGTTGTGTGTCAGGCGGCAGCACGGTGGGTGCGGCGGCGCGCGTGGTGCGGGCTCTGCGGCCTCGCGGGCTGGACGACGCCGCCGCCTGGGACCTGCAGCTGCTGCGTCGCGCGCTCGCCCCGCCGCAAGGTACGTACGCACGTACATACAGATATACACACATCCATGGATAGCTAACACAGATAATATACAATAAATAATAAATAATGTGGAAAACATCACATACATTGCTCTGAACCCAAAGTAAGTAGCTAAAGCACGCGTGTTATGGAATTCAGAGACAACAAAGGTACCACAAACACCCAAACCCGAGAACATGTAGAAAAGTGGTTTTCGTAGGAAGCCATAAATTTATTTGTATAATAACTTTCGTGAAGAGTATTCATACTCACGCACATTCCCGGGATCGCCCGACTATTTTCAGACTCAATCGAAGTCCCTAATCATGAGCTGACGCGGCGGCGGTGGTGTCGCGAGTCGGTTTGTCTTAAACCGACTACCCTAGTTTATGTTACTGTGTAGTTGTTTAAGTTTATTATGTGTGTAACAGAAATAAATGGTTTAAATGGTTTAAATGGTTTAAATAACTATACATTTTTTTTTGAAAAAAGAAAAAAAAAATGATAACTCGTCTTCCATACTCATGTGGGTGTTGGATGAAGCTCACACATACACACAGCGCATTGGCAGTTGGCGAGTCTACATTCGACTATCCGGACGATCAAATTTCTTTCTGTCTGTTAAATTCTCTGATATGTTTATAAATCGCCATGTTTGGTAGTTAACGAGCTCTCCTAAATTTTACTATCCGGATGATCAGATTTCTTTCTCTCTGTTACATTATCCGATATGTTTATAAACCGCCAGGTTTGGTATTATCGAGCTCTCATACACTCGACTATCATTAAGATCAAATAACATTCAGCCAAATATAATTTATATTAACTCTTAGGTGCCGCAATAATCCACGAGCAACTGTGCAAGCTAGCCGAACAGAGCGAGACGACGCGAGAAATAGTGCAAACCGTCTGCCTGTGCCGTCAGTATGACAAGCCTATGGAAAAAGAGTGAGTTTATTTGCTAACTGTTATGTATCTTTGTAGTAAAATTCTTTTGTACGTGCGTTTGTTACTGAACTTTAGGAAACCGGGGCCGAATTTTATAAAAAGTGTGTGTTTGAGTGGGTCCCCCTCGGTCCCCTGATGGTTTACATTTATACTCAATAGGTGGCGCTGAAATCGTTTTTCAGGTATCGAGGCTAGCCGAGCCCGCGAATTTATTTTAACATATTTCTACTTCTACACTTATAAAGAAGAAACGTTGTCTGTTTGTAAAAGGTAATACAAATGATGCGATTTAAAAAATCTATTTAACAAGTGCTCAAATGATTCTTGTCAAAATAATTGTCTATGCGAGTCAAGTCGCGGGCAAAGCTAGTTTTATACGTCCGTGCGATAGACTAATTATTTATCAGCACTTAAAAAAAAAGTTAATTAGCTAATGGCCGAATAATGAAACGTCAATCAGTTTTAAGTCGCCGTTAAGTCTCGTGCTGTCTCTGTCACTTTAAGGTGTAAAGCAGCGACAGATATACATTTAGAATAGAATAGAATATTATTTATTTCTATATTATTATAAATATTATTTAAGAACGTGTCAAAGTTAAATGCCGTTGCAGTGGGTTATTAAATTATTGTATGATCAACCTTTGAGCACATCTGGTGTAAGATATCGTATATTTTGGTCCGAGATCATCTCCCTCATTGTTCTCGTACGAAATGTGACTATATTATGTTTTTCTTCTCCAGGTACGCGGTGGATAGGTTCTGCAAGATTTTAGAATACTTCAAGGTAGCGTCCACAATCACTTTCAAGGTGTGTTTTATTTTTTCCATGTTTTAAAAATGTTTACTTATTATTCTGTGTACCTATGATATTTGTTCACTTTTCTCAATCCCTTGTAAAGTTATTTTTAATTTACAGAGTCCCGTTATTTTATTGTAATGTACCCAATATTTTTTAGGAGTTGTGTAATTTAGTTACATTTCTGATTTTATTGTGTATGTGTATCTATATTTTCAAGTGTGTTGTGTTTAAGTGCGTGAGCGGGAGTTTGTGTGAAAGTTTGAGTATCCGTGTGGTCAAATGTGTGCGTGTAGGTGAGAATGAGTGCGTCAGTATTCCGTGTGATGACGGATAAGGTTAAGTGTGATTGCGGTGATGTTTGCGTGTGACTGAGGTCGTATTTGAGAGCGCATTTTGTGTGCGATTTTTGTCATGTCTGTAAGTAATTTCGGTCGTGTTGCGACTGAGTGAGTGTGATTGCGAATGAGTGTGGTGTGTTTGTCGTGGGATTACGTGAGTGTTTGCGAGAGATTGTGGTTGTGTTTCCGTGTAGTGGGTTATTATTACCTATACTAAAGCCCATTTCCCTGACGTAGGTGGAGCTTATCCCGGCGGGCGTGGGCTCGGGTGACTGGGGCTGGGTATGCGGCGCTCGAGCCAGACTCGAGCAGTACCTGCGGCCGCACCAGCGCGCTTCCACAGGCGCCCGTCTCGCCGACATGGCCGCTAGGACCACGCCTAGGGACCGTGAGTATACTGACTGTTAACTATCCTATTGATCAGCAAAGGAAATGCTTTCGGAAATGTGTCCGGTGCCACCGTGGGTTCATTTCCATAGTAATAGGGATGTTTCCTGGGTATGAAAAGTTAAAATCTATTTAGTCCGTCAGTTAAATAATAAAAAAATATTAGACACGTATTTTTTCTTTTATCAAAACAATAAAAAATTACAAAGATACAGCGCTTTAAAGTTTCGGAGTGGGGCTTATGACGCCACGCCTTGGTAAAAATTGTAGCGAGGAGTGACGTCACGCGTAAATTCCGTTCTCTGTATTTGGATCATTTTTTGATCAGGAACAAAGAAAAAATACGTGTCCAATAAAATTCATTAAACTACAAGGTGGACATTAAAAAAAAATAGGAAACATGCCTATTATGTAATGATACTATACTATCACGTTACTACCCTTCTATCATATTCATCAGCAAACACATTATGAGAAAGTGATGAGTTGTCAAAATGGGGTGCCATTGGCTAATTATAATCAAATTATCTGTCGTACTTTCGCACGGGTTAGCAAATGTGCAGTATATAGAACAAGTCTTTGAGTCCCAGGATAGGATACTTATAGCATATAAAGGATTATTTTTAGCTAATAATTTTAACACTATCCTGCAACTATCCTACTGATCAGCTCGCACATTTTGAGTAAAACACGTCACGCACCATTTGTGATGCCATTCGGTAATAATTATTAAGATATAATTATAATTATCACACTATCCTGTTACTATCCAACTGATTAGCAAACATTTTGATCAAGAGTAGTTAGGTCACACGGTAGAATTCCTTTAACTAATAATTGTATACAATCCTTTTAATATTCTACTATCCCACTAATTAACAAACACATTGTGAGAATAATAATCTGGTTAGATTAGTTTTACTGCGGGTTGATTTTTCCAACTTTAATTTTTATTCGTGGAATAAAATTGACGTATGACAGATTTTGTATGGAAGTACTGTCAAAAATTATTCTTCGGATAAAATTATCTGGCGTTGGAAAAATGAGCTCTAAGAGCGGGGGCACACGATGCGTTGCGGCGGCGGTGCGGCGCCGGAGCGGTGTCGCTGCGTCGTCTTACATAGAAATATCTGTGGCATGTCACACGATGCGCTCCGGCGCCGCACCGGACTTGCAACTACCAAGACGAGGTGGGGAGGGGTGAATGCGTTGCGACGCCGGAGCGGCTCCGCTCAGTTGTTTTGCGTCACAAGGAAGGACACACGCTCGCTCGTTTTGATTTTTATACTAAATATTTTTGTTTATTGTATTTGAGGTTTTAAAAAATGAGTGCCAACCTAGATGTTATTGATAAAGACTACCTATTTACATTACTCCAAGAACGGAAAATCCTTTGGGATAAGTCCAATGAAGACTTTAAAAATAAAAGCATGGGAGCAAATTGCCAAAATTATTACTTTTAATTAAATCTTCTGTAACTGCCGTAATAGTAGGGCCAACAACAGACGTCTTTTACGATCCATTTTCATTAACAGACTGTCCAACGCTGCTACGGCGCCGCTGCGACATAATAACGTTACGGCGCCGCACCGCTCGTGTGCCCACTGACACGGTGAAATCTTTGCGGTGCGGCGCCGCAACGCATCGTGTGCCCCTGCTCTAAGTAATTTAGTGTATTTTGTCGAGCGAAACGTTTAAAATAATTAATTATTTGGTGATCATATCCTAAATAACATATATCATTGCATAGCATTTCACGACCTCCGTGGTCGAGTGGTGTACACACCGGTTTTCAAGGTGTCGCCAGCTCTGAGGTCCCGGGTTCGATCCCCGGCCGGGTCAATGTAGAAAACCCCTTTTCTATATTGTCTCGGGTCTGGGTGTTTGTGGTACCTTCGTTGTCTCTGAATTCCATAACGCGCGTGCTTTAGCTACTTACTTTGGGTTCAGAACAATGTATTGTCCACATTTATTTATTTATTGCCTTTATTTTTCTTATCTATGGTAATATTTTAATTGTTTGTCTATAGTCGAAGCATGGTCGACGTACAAACACCACTGCGATTGTCTCACGCCGCGGTCGTTGTGTGGACAGCAGAGAAAACAGCTATTAAGGTAAATTATTTGTTAAATTTGGATTTTTTTGTTGCGACATGCGATAAATTGAGGATGATTTGTTATTGTGTTTTTTTATGTAAACTTCTCAGTAAAAATCTAAGAGTATACGAAATTTAAATAATTAGTCGGATATCACCTTAGAGTAAATAAGTAAACTGTAGAGCGCGCCTAACAGATTTTGCAATGTGAGCACAGTATGAACAAGTAAAATAGGGATGTTGACTGGGTATGAAAAGTTAAAATCTATTTAGTCCGTCAGTTAGATAATAAAAAAATATTAGACACGTATTTTTTCTTTTATCAAAACAATAAAAAAAATACAAAGATACAGCGCTTTAAAGTTTCGGAGTGGGGGCTTATGACGCCACGCCTTGGTAAAAATTGTAGCGACGAGTGACGTCACGCGAAATTTCCGTTCTCTGTATTTTGATAATTTTTTGTTTGCAGGAAAAAAGAAAAAATACGTGTCCAATAAAATTCAGTAATCTACCAGACGGACTATAAAAAAAAAATAGGAAACATGCCTATTGTAATCGTAAAATTTTTTGTTTTAACAGAACGCGCCGTAATAGTTTCTCAAAATTAAATATTACTCTAATAATATCGCAAAAATCACTTTAATCTGTAAACGAGCGTAGTATTTGACGACCTCCGTGGTCGAGTGGCGTACGCACCGGTTTTCAAGGTGTCGCCAGCTCTGAGGTCCCGGGATCGATGCCCGGCCGGGTCAACGTAGAAAAAGCACTTTTCTACATTGTCTTGGGTTTGGGTGTTTGTGGTACCTTCGTTGTCTCTGAATTCCATAACACGCGTGCTTTAGCTACTTACTTTGGGTTCAGAACAATGTATGTGATGTTGTCCACATTTACATTTACAGCTAAACAGGGCTAGCGATGCGCGCACTCTATGCTCATCTATATATACTCTAAGGTTACCATATTTTGGTGCAGATTAAATGTACGTCATTCAGTTAGAACTGCACAAATACTTATGGAAATTGTTTAACTTTTTAGCGGGCGATGGGAAAGGCCAATGTACAACAGTGAACATCTCCGGGCTGCTATGTATGTATATTATTAATTACTATTTTTTTTTAAACTTAATCTTTCCTAGAGAAAAAGAAATATAATTTTAGTTAGTGACCCTGACTACTACACTGGAGATTTTGGGTTCGATTCCCACCCAAGACAATTTTTTGTGTGATGAGCATGATCATGAGTATGATCTATAATATGTATATGTATATTTGGAAATATATAAGTATGTTTATCAATTGTGTGATTGCCATAATACAGGCTCTGCCTAGTTTTGGATTATTTTTTACTCAAATATAATGATAGATTTGAATTGAATATGATATATTGAATTATATATGAATGGTTTTAAGATATTTTTTTATTATTTCCTTTTTTCTTAACCTTTCCTGCCCTCTACATCTATGAGTTCGCTATATTTGTAAAAACCAATAAGGAAAGGTTTGGTAGCCTTCATTCCCGTCGACATGCCGACAAAATAACTAATATACTCTCAAAAACAGCTCTGCTTTCTAAAAGTTTTTTCGGAATGTCTTCAAGAATTTATAATAAGCTTCCTAAACAAATAAGAGAAATTGAAAAAGTTAATTGTTTTAAGAAAAAATTAAATGACTTCTTGGTAAATAGACCTTATTATACACTGCATGAATTTTTGTCCGACAGATTCGTAAACAGTTAGTGCTAAGCTGCCATTTTATGTTTCGATGCAAATTAAGACTCTATTTTAATTAAAATGTCTTTTTAAATAGGTACATTACAAGACTTAGTTCATAATTAATAATTTGTGACAACCTATTGTATGCCTAAATGGCGGAGCAGTGCAAGAGCACAACAACCTTTTGCACAACTTCTGTAACCGCTGACTCACAATAAAGATCTTTGACTTTGACTTTTTTTATATAAGAAATTTAGAAGGGAATATTTTGTTTTTCGATTTCACATATTTTTGATTTTCTAATTTAGATTTTTTTATTTCAACGTATTGTAAGTTTGTATTTTATTTATGTACAGAATCTCATTCTTCGGGATGATGCAAGACGTGAACGATTTCGACGCGGATAAGCATGAAACCACTGCTGATTCCGATAAGGTAACACCTTTCAAAATTATTAAATAAAAGTAAAGTATATGTTTATAATATTTAAATAACGGTTATTTGCTCGATATCTATTTCAAAAATCATTTTAAATTTTTGTCTGTCGTGTCTGTTTGTTCTGGGTAATCTACAAAACGGCTGTACTGATTTTAATAAGATTTTATTGGCAGCTACCTGATTATGAATTGAGTAATTTAGGCTAATTAAGTAGACAAAAATATTCATATTCGGCTATAAAATCTGTTTTGTTTCTTACGAAAAATTCGATGAAATTGGTGAAAAACCCAAAGATAATATTGATGTAATTATATATTACGGGAATGGAAAGGAAGCGGGTGAAACCGCGGGGATCAGATAGTATATAAAATATAGTCTGCAGTCACGCACACCGCAGCGCGTCGCACAGTGGCAGTTGCAGTGTGCTTGTTATACAAATTATATGTTAATTTATTATTTTAATTATTTGTTACGCATTAACGCATTTGTACAAATATAAAATACAAATAATAGAAGGAAAAACTGAAACCTCAGGCAGGACTCGAACCTGCGACCACTGGCTGTTATATGTAAATTGTATTCAACAGCCTCCAAATAAGATGGATCAAGAGACGGCCGGCAGAGAGTTGCAGCAGGGAGATGGGACGGGCGCTAAGTGAGTTACTGCCAACTTTTCATTAACTTGCAATGTATGTTCGACGACCTCAGTGGTCGAGTGGCGTACACACCGGTTTTCAGTGTCGCTAGCTGAGGTCCCGGGTTCGATACCTTGATGGGTCAATGTAGAAAATCACTTTTTTAAATTGTCTTTGGTCTGGAGAGGCCTACGTCCAGCTGTGGACGAAGATACGCTGATTATGATGATGTAAATTTGTTACAGACCACCGGAGGGCACTGAGAGCGCTGAGAGTGGGGAAAGCGCTGAGAGTGCTGAGAGTGGGGAGAGTGCGGAGAGCGGGGAAAGTGGTGAGTGTTATACATTTATGGTTAAAATATACTGTTAGCATTTTGACTATGGATGTACATACAGGCTTTTATCGAAGGGTATATCTATCTGATAGCCGGGACCAATAAACAAAAAACTATTCGTTTCCTTAATGAACTGTTAAAATATCAACGAGGCGTCAAAAAAAGCTGTTCCTATAAAAAAAAATTGTAACTGTTCGTTACCTAAATAACTGACGTCTGGTTACGAACGGATGAGAGACAGCCTAGTGACGGATCGTCACGTTAACGAATAACGAATCAAAAGATTTAGGATCTAGGCGTAAAAGGGTTGAAGAGTACATCTGGTATAGGGTCAAGTTTATAAAATATCAGCTCAACATGAGTTCAATAAATAATTGATACCCATTTTTTCGCATCAGTTATCAGACACTTAAAACCATAACAAATTGTATCACCGCACAACGAGGATCAATATCTTATTACGTCATAAATGTTAACATACATCGCTTCAGCGGTCTCGTTCACCATCATGCGCGAGTCCGACTCTAAACTAGCTGTCCCCCGCGACTTTGTTCGCGTGTTTTAGTTTCAACGGTTTTTCATTTTTGCAACGTTTTTCATTTATGCTCCGCTCCTATTCGTCGTAGCGTGATGTTATATAGCCTATAACCTTCCTCAATAAACGGACTATCCAATACAAAAAGAATTTTTCAATTCGAACCAGTAGTTCCTGAGATTAGCGCGTTCAAACAAACAAACAAACAAACATACAAACAAACTCTTCAGCTTTATAATATTAGTATAGATCAGCTCAACATGAGTTAAATAAATAATTGATACCCATTTTTTCGCATCAGTTATCAGACACTTGAAAGTATAACAAATTGTATCACCGCACTACGAGGATCAATATCTTATTACGTCATAAATGTTAACATACATCGCTTCAGTGGTCTCGTTCACCACCCATCATGCGCGAGTCTACTCTCCTCGCATTTGGGCGGTTCTTATACACATCTATACTAATATTATAAAGCTGAAGAGTTTGTTTGTTTATTTGTTTGTTTGAACGCGCTAATCTCAGGAACTACTGGTTCGAATTGAATAATTCTTTTTGTGTTGGATAGTCCGTTTATTGAGGAAGGCTATAGGCTATATAACATCACGCTACGACCAATAGGAGCGGAGCATAAATGAAAAATGTTGCAAAAATGAAAAACCGTTGAAACTAAAACACGCGAACAAAGTCGCGGGGGACAGCTAGTTGGTAAATATAGAAGTGGATTTTGAGTGGTTTTGTTTCTGCTCAGGGGAGAGCGGGTCTGGCGCAGAGGGCCAGCCCGCGCCAGCCGCGGACAACAACAGCGATTCCAATCCGACCTGCGATCTGGATGACTGTGAGTATTTATGTATTAAGTAAATATAATATAATTGACGGGCCTGTTGGTCTAGTGGTTAGTGACCCTGACTGCTAAACTAGAGTTCGTGGGTTCGATTCCCACGCAGGACAAATCTTTGTGTGATGAGCACGATCATTTGTTCTGTGTCTGGGTGTAATTTATCTATAATATGTATGTATTTAGAAATATATAGTATGTTTGTCAGTTGTCTAGTTGCCATGATACAGGCTCTGCCTAGTGTGGGATCAGAGAGCCGTGTGTGAGCTGTCCCAAGATATTATTATATTATTATTAAATATATATATTAGTAGCGCCCAGTGTGCTTTGCATCACCTAAAAAAAACTACAATGCGCCCTATGTCGTAGGTGTTAATTTTCCTTGACATAGGATCAGTTCCCTGTGGGAGACTTTTTGAAATAAAATAAATTGTTATTATGTTTGACATATGCCTTCACCGTCCTCTTTAAGGCGGTAGACAAATTATTTGATGATTTGTTAGTAGTAATAGTTAGTAGTAGTGTTAATATATGTTGTGTGGTTAGTGTCGGACTCGGACGCGCAGTCGGGCACGGCGTCGCTGGGGCTGTCGACGTCGTCGCTGGACTCGGCGTCGGAGCTGCTGCTGGCGGCGGCGGCGGCCGTGGAGTCCGCGGGCTCGGAGGGCGAAGCGGCCCCGGGCGAGCTGTGCCGCACGGTGCGCCACCTCATGCGCTCCATCGCGTCCATCGAGCGCCTCATGGACCGCGTGCTCAAGCACTGCGACGACTGGCCCGCGCCGCCCGCCCGGAACGACCACGAGGCCAGGTAATACAACCTCCAAAAAGTACAAAACAAAAAGGTTTACTCACGCATATTTGACGACCTCCATGGTCGAGTGACGTACACACAGGTTTTCAAGTTGTCGCCAGCTCTGAGGTCCCGGGTTCGATCCCCGGCCGGGTCAATGTAGATAACCACTTTTCTACATTGTCTTAGGTCTGGGTGTTTGTGTTACCGTTCTTGTCTCTGAATTCCATAAAACAAGTGCTTTAGCTACTTACTTTGGGTTCAGAGCAATGTATATGATATTGTCCACATTTACATATAAAAAAAAAAAATTTGGGATCGCCCGACTAGTTTCAGACTCAATAGGAGTCCCTAATCATGAGCTGACGCGGCGACGGCGGTGTCGCGAGTCGAACGAGGCCAGATTATCAAATCAAATCATTTATTTTTTTGACTAGGATAAAAAATCATCACTTTTACAATTATTTTAATTATTTGATACGCATTAACGCATGCGGTTTATAAATATTAGAAGGAAAAACTTAAACCTCAGGCAGGACTCGATATTGCATAGCTTTTTATTGCGGGCTTTGAGCGCGGCGAACGAATCAAGAAATTCCGTAACGAAAATAAACCTAACGTGGCGTTCACACGGAGCCACGTTTTCCCGAATCTTATTTTCATCGGATCTGAAAAAACCGAATGTGGTATTCACACGGCAAATATTGCGTTGCCGTATCCGACGGCACCGTAATCAAGATGCCGTGTGAACACACTATCCGGTTTGCGTGTATCGTATGAACGCATGTATTGAATGCGCTATACCACTGAACCGGATCTTAAATTTTGCAGTACGACCGGATCGGTTTGTAGTCGCAAAATCGGATGTCAACTTCAGCCAGATTCGATTTTTTTGCCGTATCTTAAAACCGAATGCATGTGTGAACTCATTCATTGAAATACTGTTGTCACTAAACCGAATCCTGCAAAAAACCGATTCGGTAGAGAAACACTCGACGCCGTGTGAACGTACCGTAACACCTAACACACCTAACTGTTCGAGGTTACGCTGTATTTTTCAGTGTGTTAAAAATATTAATTAATTTAATATTCTTGTTATAAAGGAAACGCGTTGACATGGGCTTATCAGAGGTGGACCGCAAGCTGATGGCGATGTACCGCCGCCTGCCGGAAGTGCATCGCAGGCAGCTGCAGGTATACCGGAAGCAGAAGAAGTTGTCTACGGTATGTGTTTGTCGGTTAATGTAGGTATTGTTACCTCCCTACTGCGAAGATCACGGTAGTTTGTAGCCTTTTCCCGTGATCTCCAGTATAAGGGAAGGTAGAAACACTCAGATGGTTCAGATGGTTTTAGTCGGTGAGAGTATAATATACTCTCACCGACCCTACCCCTATCTGTCCCGATTATATGATATACCATAAGACTTACGTGCTACTTATATAGTAGAGAAGGTGCATCACTACAGCTTGTCCCATTGGACTATGGTGGTAAGCGTGTAGCGAGAGCCCCAGCGGACAGTAACGGCATGCATGTGGTGCAGGTGTGCATGCAGCTGGTGGGCGGGCGCGCGCCGGCACCGCCGCCGCCGGGCTCGCCGCCGCCGGGCGCGCCGCGCCAGCCCTGCCGCGCGCTCTGCCCCGAGTACCACCTGCAGCGGTTCAAGGAGGTAGGTCGCACCGTGTAGCGCTACGACTCTACACTCGCTACTACGTGTAGCACACTTGCTACGCTACGACTCTATACACACTGCTACGTGTAGCACACTTGCTACGCTACGGCTCTACACACACTGCTACGTGTAGCATACTTGCTACGCTACGGCTCTACACACACTGCTACGTGTAGCACACTTGCTACGCTACGACTCTACACACGCTGCTACGTGTAGCACACTTGCTACGCTACCACTCTACACTCGCTGCTACGTGTAGCACACTTGCTACACTACGACTCAACACACGCTGCTACGTGTAGCACACTTGCTACGCTACCACTCTACACTCGCTGTTACGTATAGCACACTTGCTACGTGCGAACATCTTATGTACTACGATACGATACACGACGTAACAGTATCGAGGGAGATACGCGACCGTCTTGTCTTCCCTGATACGCGAGCGTGTTATCCTCGATACGCGAGCGTGCCTCTCTCGATACGCGCGCTTGTTTTCCTCGATACGCGACCGTGTCTCTGTCGATACGCGAGCGTACTTTGTATAGTTAGATAATGCAATGTTTTGTTCCTACAGGTGCGACGTAAGGTAATGCACATGAGGGACCAGCAGCTGTACTATCACAGGCTACGGATGTGGTTAGAGGACCAACTGCGGCAGGAACGAGAGAGGTGAGACATTTACGTTCATTCATAAATTGAACCTGTGTCCCCCACATAAGCCTTACAAAGGACCGGGTATCCTCGTAACTCCGGATAACCCGTTATAATAAGAGATACAAGATAATAACTAATAATGAATGGATGACGACCTCCGTGGTCGAGTGGCGTACGCACCGGTTTTCAAGGTGTCGCCAGCACTGAGGTCCCGGGTTCGATCCCCGGCCGGGTCAATGTAGAAAAAAAGCACTTTTCTACATTGTCTCGGGTCTGGGTGTTTGTGGTACCTTTTTTTTTTTTTTTTTTTTTTTTGTTTGGGCGGGGGAATCCTCATGGACACCCGCTCACTCGGGGGAGCGAACGGGTAGTGTCAGACTCTTACTGACTAAACCTGAACCGCCGTGCTACGTCATCCGCGTTTCGTGTTGGTGCGTGGTAATGCATTGCAATTCGTCACGCACCAACCGCGGGGTCCGCCGGCCAATAGGGGCCAGCGGATCACTATCGTGATTTTTTGGAGACCGACGTGTATAGAGCGTCGGCCTCTCCGCCTCGTACTGGAGCCACACCCGTAGCACGGAATGCGGCCCCCCGTCGTGGGTCCTATAGTCGGACGACGGACACCCCCGTGCCCGTCGCCCAAGGATGTTTGTGGTACCTTCGTTGTCTCTGAATTCCATAACACAAGTGCTTTAGCTACTTACTTTGGGTTCAGAGCAATGTATGTGATGTTGTCCACATTTATTTATTTATTTATTCATAAAAGTATTCTATTAACTAACTTTCTTTTCCCCCTCACAGCTTACCAGAAAGCAATGTAACACTAATCGAAGAGCTACCCCGACGCAAACGTAGGACTTCGAGCCCCAAAGTGCCCCGACTAACTACAGCGTCTAAACGGAAACTTAAGCCCGTCTCACCATCGATAAGCAAGCCACACAAAATATTACAAATGTTAAAACACAAGGCGCCCGCACAAACAACACAATTACTAACTGAAGACTTGAAGAACGATGAAGAGTTAGCGAAATCTGAGGCGGAACCGCCCGAAGCGTTCCCGTTAGAAAGAGAAGACAATATCAGTGATACCGAAACGATAGTAGGAGAGAAAGAGATAGATATGTGTAAAGAAATGAAGGAGTGTCTCGCGAAGTTCAGTAATTTTGCTCTAAATAATGATGAAGAAACGAAATATCCGGAATCTGTGAGTCCGCCACTACAAGAGATGTCGCCGACTATACCTGAACCAATGCCCGTGTACAGTTCGAAGCCAAATCAAAGGTTACTGTCTGTTAATAAGTTTCTCAAAGATGACGGTGAGTTTAACCAACAAATAACTCCTTTAAACATACCGATTAACGCGCGCCGAACTCCATTACTAGTGAAAGATGAAAAAGAAACCATTACCGAACCGTTAGACAATGACAAAGATCCTAATATATATAAATATGTGTCGTTCGAAATTAAAAAGGCAATGGAGGAGTGTCAGAATATAATTAATTCATATAACAGTATAAAAGATGGAACGAAGGAGGATGACGGACAATTATCTTTAGATCAAATCTGTGAGGTCATGATGACGTTAGACAAAAATTCGGCCGAATTTTTAGACAAAATCGACACGGAAGATCCTATAGACGTTAGCACTGCTAACACGAAACTGGCGGAATTAGTCGAGAATATGCCACAAATACTCGCAAATATGCCAGAGATAGCTTCGAAATTATCTGAATTTGCGAACGCTTCCTTCGAATTGCCAGAGTTTGCGTCTATTATGAATAGTTTGCCAGACGTTAATAATGAGGCTCAGTTAACGCCGGAAACGTTAAAACAGATACGCGAGTTAAAGCTAAGTAAGGCTAGGGATAGTGTTAAAGTTACTAAAAACACGACAAAACGTAAAACACAACGTAGGATAAGAAATAACTTGGATACTAACGATATTATAGGCACAATGACTTTCGAATTAGACAATAAGGATATAATGGAGTTATTAAAAGACGAAAAAGACCTACAAGTTCTTATGAAAAATAAAAATAAAGAAGATTTCAAAGATCTGCTATTCTCAATCTCCGCTCAAGTAGTAATTAACAAGGTTTTCGAATATTTAAAACAGAACAAGAGTCCGGTCTTAGCTAAGTGTCTAGAAGAAGATAAAGACTTGTTTAATCTACCTAAGAATAGCATCAATTCTGAGATGTACTCAAAAGCGTCGACTTTATTCGATAATTCTGTTAAAGATGCTTTAAGTATGGAAGAATTGAGAGATTTAGTCAAATCTCGATTTAATTCGTGGAAGCATTATGTGGCGACGAAATTTAAAAGCATACCAGTCGAATTGCTAGAGAATGAAATTGAGGCCATGCTTGATAAGTTCTATAGTTACATACAAGATCTAGCGGGAAAAAATTATGTACCGGACTGGGATCGAATGGCTTCCAAACATGAAGAATTGAAAAAACATCACGAGAACTTCAGGGATTCGGATTCTGACTCGAAAGAGTCAGTTAGACAGATTCTCTTGACGACCTCAGTAGGCAATACTCTAGATATCTTAATTATGAAGTTTCCAAAACTAACTCAGGATAAAAAACAAATGGTTAAAGGACTTAAGTTTAAATATATGATCGTTTTGCGACGCTGTTGCGAGTCACAGCCGTTAGTTAACTGGGTGTTAACTGACCCCGAGTTAGCAGTTAACGTTATACAAGAGTTAATGGATTTCGAAGTGAAAAGACCGGAGAGTGTTCCAGATTTTTCTAGCATGTCAAATGAGAAAAAAAGGGATTATTTTATTGAGAGATTGAGAGATGTCAACAAGCAATATATGGAGACGTTACCTAAGAAGAATCTTTCAGGCGACGAATGGCTGGTAATGTTATACAAATTAGAACAATACGAGGAGAAGTTAAAAGAAGCCTTCAATAAGGCTGCACCTCCACCCCCACCCCCGACTAACACTAAAACACAGAACGCTAGCGAAGCAGAAATCTTAGCCGCTAAAGGACTAAGCAAAATAATAGGAAAAGCGAGTATAAGAGTAGTCAAAAAAACCGAACCACCGAAGAAAAAAGATGAAGCGCCCAAAGAGAAAAAGGAAGATGAGAAAAAATGTAAAAATGATGCTTTATTAGCCAAATGCGAGGCCATTCTCACTTCGAAGGGAGAGAAATCTCTTCTAGACAGTTTTTATACCATCAAATCTTATATAACTCAAGGCCTCCCCGTCCCAGAGACATACAAAAAACACGTAATTTCAATTTGCTCATCAATCGACGCAAAATTACTGGACGAAGATGTCGAAGAATTAAAATCAGATAAAGATGAAAATCTAGATGATTCTAAGAATATAACAACACAAAATCACGAGGATCTAGCGAAATACTCCGCTCAAGCGCTTCGTAACGCTAAACAGACGCTAAACGCTGTCGCTTTTAAGAATATCAGTAGGAATGGACAAAGCAAGAGTGAAAGCGATGTATGTGATACTCCTAAGACGGATTGCAAATGGACGAATGATTGCGTTTGCAACTCGTGTAAGGATAATGACAGTTCGGCGTGTGTCAGTGATATGTCAAAGTGTTATGAAGATAAGAGGGTCGATAGGAAGAAGTTGGAGAAGAAGCCGGTTATAAAGCCGAAGCCGGTGGTTAAGTCGTGTGAGAATAGTAATCATCAGCAGCATGTGTGTAAAGGTTAGTTGCGACTTTTATTTTTATTGTTTTTTGGGTTCTATATCTGTAATGTGCCAACGGGACTATTAAGCCCTAAGTCTACGCTGTCCCAAAATCTGTTGCGTAGTTTAAAAGATTTAAGGTTACAGACAGTGTAACGACTTTGTCTTATACTATGTAAAGATGGACATAGATATTGTTCGTATTAACTAAATAACTCACACTCGCACTCCCACACTCGCATTCCTACACTCGCATTCTCACACTCGCATTCCCACACTCGCCCTCTCACACTCACACTCCCAAATAATCACACTCACACTCCCAAACTCGCACACTCACACTCCCAAACTTGCACACTCACACTCCCAAACTCACACACTCACACTCCCAAACTCACACTCCCAAACTCACACTCTACTCTCTCACACTCCACTCTCTCACACTCCCAAACTCACACACTTAAACTCACACTCCTCTCTCTCGCTCTCTCTCTTTCTCTGAGCTGTGTGTGTGGTGTTGCAGTGGGTCACGGGGCCGCGGCGTGCGCGGGCGAGGGCGCCGACCTGCCCTGCAGCTGCTGCTACTGCACCGTCTTCGGCCACGCCGTGAGTACTGATATACTGCCTTCGCTGTGTGTATGCCTAACATGACAACACACACCAGTTTTACCAAAAAGAACTCTAAAGCTAACATATTAGGTTCAGTTTTCTCTTCAACTTTATATTTTTTATGACATTTTCAACAGAATTAGTCAGTGTTAAAATAAATATAATTACACTAGCATAAAGTTGACGTTTGTTTAAGTGGACACAACATCAATAAATAGATAATGTAACAATAAGAACAGACTAAAAATGAAAATAATCCAAAATGTCTGTAATAGATTTAATTACAATAAAATTGAATTTTATAACAAATTCCAGCCGCCATTAACGACGCCCGTACCGCGGAACTTCAACGAGACGAGAGAGCGACTCCGCTCCATACTAAATAAAAAGAAACAACAGTGTAAAAATGTGAGTATTTATTTATTTACATAGGGATAACAAACAGTAGTATATTAAATATTGAAACATAGTTAGCGGCTTATCAGTAAAATTAACAAATACACTACTCGCAACGTTATCCACAGATTACAATACAGAAGAACTAGCTGTTAAAGAAATATCTTAAAAGTGCTTAACTATAAAACTAACTATTAAATTTAATTATCGGGGTTCTTATATTAAATTTTATTATAAGTTTCCACCAATCTATGTAGCGGTGATCGGACACCTGCATTTGTTGAGTAGTGAACAATAATCTTATTTTAATTATAACTAGCTGTTTCCCGCGGCGCCGCCCGCGTGGATGTCGGTTATCGCGGCAAAAAGTACCCTATGTCCTTCCTCAGGCTCTAGACTGTCTGTGTACCAAATAACATTTAAATGGGTTTATTGTTTTTTGCGTTTAAGCGCGACAGAAAGACAGGGTTACTTTTAATGGTTAACTTTTAAGGCCTTTTAAAAGGTTTTTAACAACGAAATGTTTCTTATTTCACGAAAATGTAACGCGTAGTAGCCTATAAAGTAAAAAGTTATTCCTTGTCTGCTATCCTCTATATACAATACAATATCTTGGAACAGATCACACACGGTCATCTGATCCCACACTAGGCAGAGCCTGTATTATGGCGACCAGACAACTGATAAACATACTTATATATTTCTAAATACATACATATTATAGATAAATTACACCCAGACACAGAACAAATGATCGTGCTCATCACACAAAGATTTTTCCTGCGTGGGAATCGAACCCACGACCTCTAGTTTAGCAGTCAGGGTCACTAACCACTAGACCAATAGGCCCATCACCTTCTTCTTATGACTAAGATATATATAATTTGGTCGGTCTTACGGCCTGCGAAGAAGACACGTTGCATCCTTGCTGCGTTAGAAAAACGCAAAGATTTTGACGCATTATTCGATACTTATGACGCAGTATCAACTAAGTGCTTTATAATTTTAATATACAATAGCTTGGGTAAAATCATGAGATGTTTAAGGTGTTTGGAAGGAGTTTCCATGTATTTCCCTTTATGAAAGTGTCACAATATTCGACGACCTCCGTGGTCGAGTGGCGTACACACCAGTTTTAAAGGTGTCGCCAGCTCTGAGGTCTCGGGTTCGATCCCCGGCCGGGTCAATGTAGAAAAAGCACTTTTCTACATTGCCTCGGGTCTGGGTGTTTGTGGTTCCTTCGTTGTCTCTGAATTCCATAAGACGCGTGCTTTAGCTACTTACTTTGGGTTCAGAGCAATGTATGTGATGTTGTCCACATTTGTCATGTATCAATATGTGGTGCGCAGGGCTCCCCGGAGGCGGCGGGCACGCCCCCGCTGGAGGCCCCGCGCCCCGTCAAGCCCACGCCGCAGCCCGCGCCCAAGCCGCCCGTGAGTCACTACACACACTATTCTATCGCAGTTTAATTACATTTTAGTTCCCGACGTTTCGACGCCTTTGCAGGTGTCATGGCCACGAGCAGACTGAGCTGGTATTCGTCATGAAAGAAAGAAAGAAACAAACAAACATTTATTTGCACAGAATTACATGACACTTGATGTTGCTTGTTCTACCTTCATATTTTAACAAATTAGCTGTTACCTAGTACGCTTCGCTTCACCTAAAACAAATCTACAATTAGAGCTATGGTAAAAATGATAAAGATCACTGCCTAAAGTAACTATGTTGGTCGGAGTGGTCATGTCACTCTTTGAATGTGTGCAAAATTTCATATCAATTGGGCCAACGTTGGCGTCAGAGTTAGGGAAGGCGAGATTTCCACACAACTTAGAGCGGATAACCCCTTCAATTCCGTCTGCTAGCAGATGGTACCAATAATTAATCGCTTAATACCCTCAACTCCGGCTGGGTCCAGCAAACTAATTTAAACTTTATTTGTATGATTCTTATGGTTTAATATCGCGTGAGCGCTTAAAGAAGTTTTACTATAAAAACGGACAGAATTAACAAGTTACATTCACAGCCACTATTAAGTGTGGTAATACACCAGACGAATTAATAGCATTATTCCCACAGGCTCTACCAAAGACACAGCCTCCGAACTTAACGCCCGCTCAAGTGCAACAGAAGCGACAGTCAATCGACTCTCAGCAGAGGCAGCTCGCTGACAAGATGGCCAGGATGGCTGTCTCGGACAAGCCGCCCGTCGACAACAAGCCCAAGGTCAGTGGATATATCACCAGCCTGTAACAGTCCCACTGCAGGTCTCTCATACAGAGAACGAGCATTGATCAACAGCAAAAAAAATAACTTACTTTTTATTTCAGTCATTTAACTGCTTAGCTATTCATAATAAAATAATAATACAACTCGCACACGGCCATCTGATCTCAAACCAGGCACAACCTGTGTTATGGCAACCAGACAACTGATAAACATACTTAAATATTTCTAAATACTTACATATTATAGATCAATTACACTCAGACACAGAACCAATGATTATGCTCATCACACAAAGATTTGTCCTGGGTGGGAATTGAACCCTCACCCTCCGGTTTAGCAGTCAGGGTCACTAACCACTAGACCAACTGTCCCACTGCTGAAGACGCCTCTTCTCATGTACAGAAGGAACAAGCATTGACCACCACACTTGCTCGCTTACAGTTAGCAGACTTAGGACAAATCTCTGTGTGATGAGCATAATCATTATTTGGTTCTTTGTCTGGGTATAATTTATCTTTGTAACTTAATTTTTGTATGTTATAAATTTCCTGGTTGCTATAATACAGGCTCTACCTAGTTTGGGGTCAGATGTGTGTGTGAGTTGTCCCAAAATATTATTATAGTTATAGACTAATATATTTATGTTAATAAAAGTACATAAAGTTTTCAATAAAATTTACCGATATATCTTCAAACTGGTGTATATATTTGTGCAGGCCCTACAACGCACGGTTCCGGTGCAAGTCAGCATGCCTCCAGGACTCAAAGCTGAGGGGAAGGTCAATCCCAACGCTATGGAGCAGATTCGATTACAGGTATAATTTATACTGTGTTACCCAGTAAAATGGGTTGTGGAGGTCAGATAGGCAGTCGCTCCATGTAAAATACGGTATTCAGCTGAATCCGGTGAGACTGGAAGCTAACCCCAACATAGCTTGGGAAAAGAGTTTAGCAGTTGAGTTGATAGGTCACCACGCCAATTATCATTGTGCGCGACGTGCTGCGGGTTCGATCCCCGCATGGGACGAGCATTTGTGTGATCCACAAACGCTTGTTCCAAGTCTGGGTGTTCTTTGTGCATGTGATTTGTATGTTTGTAAAAACCTCCACGGTACAGGGATTAAATTTTTTAGTGTAGATATCGTTAAAACATGAAAAAGGTTTCGCAGAGAAAGATGAAATTAAAAAAATAGCATCGCATTAGAGTCATTTGGGGAAAACCTTTGCCCAGCTATACGACATAAACATATACACAAAAAAAATGACAAATGCCGCGATGTTTGGCGGATGATATATTAAGATAACATTGTATCATTAAGATAGAAAAAAAAATAAAAAAAAAAAGGTAGAATATGAGAAAATCCGTTCAACGTAGTTTTATTTGTATAGAAAGTACTAGCTGTCCCCCGCGACTTTGTTCGCGTGTTTTAGTTTCAACGGTTTTTCATTTTTGCAACATTTTTCATTTATGCTCCGCTCCTATTGGTCGAAGCGTGATGTTATTTAGCCTATAGCCTTCCTCAATAAACAGACTATCCTACACAAAAAGAATTTTTCAATTCGAACCAGTAGTTCCTGAGATTAGCGCGTTCAAACAAACAAACAAACTCTTCAGCTTTATAATATTAGTATAGATTGTTATGAAAACCTTTAACCGATATCAAAAGAAGGAGGTTCTCAATTACACCTTATTGTTTAAGTTTGTTAAGCAATATCTTCGTCAATAGAGGTGCCGACTAGTTTTGTTTTATTTACACGTCACATAGATATTAAAAATAATAGACACGTATTTTTTCGTTTTTTAATTAAACAAACGATGAGGAAGATACAATGAATGGAAATGTCGCGTGACGTCAGTTGTGGCTACAATTTTTACCCACAAGTGACGTCACAAGTCCCCACTCCAGAACTTTAAAGCGCTTTAACTTTGTCATTTTTCATTGATTTGATAAAAGAAAAAATAAGAGTCTTTTTTCTTTTTTTATCTATCTGGTGAACTAAATAGATATGTTCTTTTCATACCTAGTCCGCTCTCCTATTGTGTAGTTAAGTAATGTTTGCTGATAAATAATATGTGTTGTTGCAGCAACTAAAACAACAACAACAACAGCAGCTCCAACAACAGCAAGCTGCCCAACAACAGAAGAAACCGGAACCTATATACGATCTGCCGATACACAACAAGCCCACACTCACGCCGCAACAACAGCAGCAGATTAGGCAACAACAACAACAGGTAATAGCTATAGTACTGGACTGTATCTGTCCCACTGCTGGGCAGAGACCCACGCCGCAACAACAGTAGCAGATTAGGCAACAACAACAAATTAATCTGATTCGACAATGTATTTGTTTAAGATTTAATTATCAAGACTGACATTTTTTTATCTATACAGCAGCTATTACAACAAAAGCTACAGCAACAACAACAACAGCAGCACCAACAACAACAACAGGCCCAAGCTCAAGCGCAACAACAGCAACAAGCTCAGGCGCAAGCCCACGCCCAGCAGCAAGCCCACGCCCAGCAACAAGCGCACGCCCAGCAGCAAGCGCAAGCCCAACAAGCCCAGCAGCAAGCCCAACAACAAGCCCAGCAACAGGCCCAACAGCAAGCGCAACAGAGGCAGAGCAGGCCTCAACAACAGAGAAGTACTGTGTCCCTCTCCAGTAGAGATACTAGCGTCTTCTCTACGTCGTCTGGCTGCTCGGGGTAAGATCTCTTCTTATAGTAATAATAATAATAAATAAATGTGGACAACATCACATACATTGCTCTGAACCCAAAGTAAGTAGCTAAAGCACTTGTGTTATGGAATTTAGAGACAACGAAGGTACCACAAACAGACCCAGACCCGAGAAGATGTAGAAAAGTGGTTTTCTACATTTACACGTCCGGGAATCGAAGCCAAGACCTCAGAGCTGGTGACACCTTGAAAACCGGTGTGTACGCCACTCACTCACCACTTCGTAGAAAACCACTTTTCTACATCTTCTCGGGTCTGGGTCTGTTTGTGGTACCTTCGTTGTCTCTAAATTCCATAACACGCGTGCTTTAGCTACTTACTTTGGGTTCAGAGCAATGTATGTGATGTTGTCCACATTTATTATTATTTATTTATTAAGTAGTGTTATGGTGAATATAAATAGTTATGTTGTATTCGTGTTGTATTTGACACTACGGATAGCCGAGTGGTATAGGTGCACAAACGAATAGGGATGTTTCCTGAAAAGTTAAAATCTATTTAGTCCGTCAGTTAGATAATAAAAAAATAATAGACACGTATTTTTTCTTTAATCAAAACAATAAAAAAATACAAAGATACACCGCTTTAAAGTTTCGGAGTGGGGGCTTATGACGCCACGCCTTGGTAAAAATTGTAGCGAGGAGTGACGTCACGCGTATATTTGCGTTCTCTGTATTTTGATAATTTTTTGTTTGTAGGAAAAAAGAAAAAATACGTTTCCAATAAAATTCATTAATCTACAAGGCGGACATTAAAAAAAAAAAAATAGGAAACATGCCTATTACTACTGTGTGCAATGTGCTGTGGGTTCGATCCCCACATGGGACGAGCATTTTTGTGATCCACAAATGCTTGTTGTATGTGATTTGTATGTTTGTACAACCCCCACGACATGCGGATTTAATTCCAGTGTGAAATAAATTTAGTAAAAAAAAAAATTGTTTGCCTGTAAAGTCGGTATACGGGCGAAAGTTTTACGTGACAACCTTTCACTTTTTATGTCTGTCTCTCTCGCTCTTAGGCGGGCTAACCATGCCCGAGTGGAAGGGACGCGTGCCTCTCACTCGCTCTCATTGTGAGCGCATAACGTGAGCGGAGCGTAACGCAGTTTCTTGAAGTGTCACCCGGCAAACCAATTTATAAGACGTTGTCACGTCAAAATCTGAAATACTAACAAAAAGAATTGGGTTTTTCGATTTTAGTTTTCAGAGGTATGTTGTAGGTGTAGATAGCACGCGTAGGTGTCGGTTATCCAAGCTTACCCTATGCCGAGTTTCATCTAAATCGGTTCAGTGGTTAAGCCGTATTATTTTTAATTATTTGTTATACGCATTATCACATGCGGAGTGAATATTTGTAATTAAATACAAATAATAGAAGGAAAAACTTAAAACTCTGGCAGGACTAGAACCTGCGACCACTGGCTGTGGTTTAGAGTTAGACGTGAAAGCTTATCAGACAGGCACAGTTATTTTCGCATTTATAACATTGTGATGTCCACCAGAGGGTCGTGCTGGCGCGGGTCGCGGCCAGAAGACACGCGCGATCTGGACGCGCTGCTGCAGTACATCGAGGGCCCAGCCCGGCACGTGGACCGCGGCAAGAAGCGCGCCAAGAAGCAGCGGCAGAAGGCCAAGAAGGTATGTCACATGCATCACACTTGCCTACTGCATTTAACTGCTTCCAGTTAAATCTTATGTAGTTAACTTTTGTATAGTTAGATACATTTCAAATAACATTTGAAGATTTCTCTAGGATCCCATTATTAGATCCTGAATTGATAAGCAACGATTACGAAATCGAGATCTAGATTAAGATCGAAATTCAGACCGAAATCGAGACCGAAATCGAGATCTAGATTTAGATCGGAATGCGGACCGTAATCGACATCTAGATCTAGATAGAAATTGAGCTCGAAATCCAGACCAAATTTTAGATTGAAATCGAAATCGATATCTAGATTAAAATCGAGATCAAAATCGAGATCGAAATCGACATCTAGCTCGAAATCTAGACCGAAATCGAGAGTCTCGATATAGATCGCAATCCAGACCGAAATCGAGGTCTAGATAGAAACCGAGGTCGAAATCGAGATCTAGATTTAGATAAAAATTCAGACCAAAATCGAGATCTAAAGATTGAAATCAAAATCGAGATCGAAAACGACATCTAGATTGTAATCTAGACTGAAATCGAGATGTAGATAGAAATTGAGGTCGAAATCTAGACCGAAATCGAGATCTAGATTTAGATCGGAATGCAGACCGTAATCGACATCTAGATCTAGATAGAAATTGAGGTCGAAATCTAGACCGAAATCGAGATCTAGATTTAGATCGGAATGCAGACCGTAATCGACATCTAGATTTAGATCGAAACCGAGGTCGAAATCGAGATCTAGATTTAGATAAAAATTCAGACCAAAATCGAGATCTAAAGATTGAAATCAAAATCGATATCGAAAACGACATCTAGATTGTAATCTAGACTGAAATCGAGATGTAGATAGAAATTGAGGTCGAAATCTAGACCGAAATCGAGATCTAGATTTAGATCGGAATGCAGACCGTAATCGACATCTAGATCTAGATAGAAATTGAGGTCGAAATCTAGACCGAAATCGAGATCTAGATTTAGATCGAAATCTAGACCGAAATCGAGATCTAGATTTAGATCGAAATCTAGACCGAAATCGAGACTGAAATCGAGACTGAAATCGAGACTGAAATCGAGATCTAGATTTTGATCGAAATCCAGATCTAGATCGAAATCGAGGGCGAAATCTAGACCGAAATCGACATCTAGATCTAGATAGAAATTGAGGTCGAAATCTAGACCGAAATCGAGATCTAGATTTAGATCGGAATGCAGACCGTAATCGACATCTAGATCTAGATAGAAATTGAGGTCGAAATCTAGACCGAAATCGAGATCTAGATTTAGATCGAAACCGAGGTCGAAATCGAGATCTAGATTTAGATAAAAATTCAGACCAAAATCGAGATCTAAAGATTGAAATCAAAATCGATATCGAAAACGACATCTAGATTGTAATCTAGACTGAAATCGAGATGTAGATAGAAATTGAGGTCGAAATCTAGACCGAAATCGAGATCTAGATTTAGATCGGAATGCAGACCGTAATCGACATCTAGATCTAGATAGAAATTGAGGTCGAAATCTAGACCGAAATCGAGATCTAGATTTAGATCGAAATCTAGACCGAAATCGAGATCTAGATTTAGATCGAAATCTAGACCGAAATCGAGACTGAAATCAAGACTGAAATCGAGATCTAGATTTTGATCGAAATCCAGATCTAGATCGAAATCGAGGGCGAAATCTAGACCGAAATCGAGATCTAGATATCGATCGAAATCCAGACCGAAATCGATATCTAGATTTAGATCGAAATCCAGACCGAAATAAAGATCTACGTCTAGATAGAAATTGAGGTTTGAAATCTAGACCGAAATTGAGATCTAGATTTAGATCGAAATCCAGACCGAAATCGAGACTGAAATCGAAATCGAGTTCTAGATTGAAATCGAGGTCTAAATCTAGACCGAAATCGAGATCTAGATTTAGATCGAAATGCAGACCGTAATCGACATCTAGATCTAGATAGAAATCCAGATCGAAATATAGACCGAAATCGAGATCTAGATTTAGATCGAAATCCAGACCGAAATCGAGATCTAGATTTAGATCGAAATCCAGACCGAAATAGAGACTGAAATCGAGATCTAGATTGAAATTGAGATCGTAATCGAGATCGAAATTGAGATCGAAATCGAGATCGATATTAAGATCTGTATCTAGTTTGAAATTGAGATTGAAATCGAGATTAAATCGAGATCGACAACGGGATCCGAGATCGAGATCGAAATTTTGAATTACCCATTGCTTCTGCTGGTCATTTCTCGCGGATCGTGTAGGCTTCGGTCTGGATGCACAGGTGCACTCTCTATTTCTTAATTCGAGATGATGAAGAGTGTAGAAGATAGTGAGCGACATATGCTTGTAGATGGAGCAGCGGCTGATGTCGGAGCGCGCGGCGCTGGTGCAGGAGCTGGAGCGCGCGCGCCGCGAGCTGGGCGCGCTGCACGCCGCGCACGCCGCCGCACGCCGCCGCCTCGACCACACGCGCCAGCTGCTGCACGCGCACAACAAGCCCAAGAAGAAGGGTCAGTACCACACACTAGCCACCCGCCGCCTCGACCACACGCGCCAGCTGCTGCACGCGCACAACAAGCCCAAGAAGAAGGGTCAGTACCACACACTAGCCACCCGCCGCCTCGACCACACGCGCCAGCTGCTGCACGCGCACAACAAGCCCAAGAAGAAGGGTCAGTACCACACACTAGCCACCCGCCGCCTCGACCACACGCGCCAGCTGCTGCACGCGCACAACAAGCCCAAGAAGAAGGGTCAGTACCACACACTAGCCACCCGCCGCCTCGACCACACGCGCCAGCTGCTGCACGCGCACAACAAGCCCAAGAAGAAGGGTCAGTACCACACACTAGCCACCCGCCGCCTCGACCACACGCGCCAGCTGCTGCACGCGCACAACAAGCCCAAGAAGAAGGGTCAGTACCACACACTAGCCACCCGCCGCCTCGACCACACGCGCCAGCTGCTGCACGCGTACAACAAGCCCAAGAAGAAGGGTCAGTACCACACACTAGCCACCCGCCGCCTCGACCACACGCGCCAGCTGCTGCACGCGCACAACAAGCCCAAGAAGAAGGGTCAGTACCACACACTAGCCACCCGCCGCCTCGACCACACGCGCCAGCTGCTGCACGCGCACAACAAGCCCAAGAAGAAGGGTCAGTACCACACACTAGCCACCCGCCGCCTCGACCACACGCGCCAGCTGCTGCACGCGCACAACAAGCCCAAGAAGAAGGGTCAGTACCACACACTAGCCACCCGCCGCCTCGACCACACGCGCCAGCTGCTGCACGCGCACAACAAGCCCAAGAAGAAGGGTCAGTACCACACACTAGCCACCCGCCGCCTCGACCACACGCGCCAGCTGCTGCACGCGCACAACAAGCCCAAGAAGAAGGGTCAGTACCACACACTAGCCACCCGCCGCCTCGACCACACGCGCCAGCTGCTGCACGCGCACAACAAGCCCAAGAAGAAGGGTCAGTACCACACACTAGCCACCCGCCGCCTCGACCACACGCGCCAGCTGCTGCACGCGCACAACAAGCCCAAGAAGAAGGGTCAGTACCACACACTAGCCACCCGCCGCCTCGACCACACGCGCCAGCTGCTGCACGCGTACAACAAGCCCAAGAAGAAGGGTCAGTACCACACACTAGCCACCCGCCGCCTCGACCACACGCGCCAGCTGCTGCACGCGCACAACAAGCCCAAGAAGAAGGGTCAGTACCACACACTAGCCACCCGCCGCCTCGACCACACGCGCCAGCTGCTGCACGCGCACAACAAGCCCAAGAAGAAGGGTCAGTACCACACACTAGCCACCCGCCGCCTCGACCACACGCGCCAGCTGCTGCACGCGCACAACAAGCCCAAGAAGAAGGGTCAGTACCACACACTAGCCACCCGCCGCCTCGACCACACGCGCCAGCTGCTGCACGCGCACAACAAGCCCAAGAAGAAGGGTCAGTACCACACACTAGCCACCCGCCGCCTCGACCACACGCGCCAGCTGCTGCACGCGCACAACAAGCCCAAGAAGAAGGGTCAGTACCACACACTAGCGATGAGTGAAGAATCTTGGAGCGCCGTCACTGAGTTCTGTGAAGAAATGCCATGGTTGTGGGCGCGGAAACAGAGCGAGAGGTGACAACTGACTTCAAATCCTCGCCTGGCTTGCAAAGGGTAGAAGAAAGGGCTCGATTTACCCTCCTCTTGGCATCACAAACTGCATTGGGCAGCAGACATGGGAAGTGTGGAAATACAGGCCGGTTGTCGCGCTCACCACTGGCGTGTCAGCTGTCAAAGTCCGCCAACTAACTATGGAATTTGACATTTCGGACATTAGTTGCGAGTAGCGCCTCTGGTGGCGAGATCGCTAATGATAGCCCTCATTAAAAACGAAGGGGTTAAAATAATGATTTTCTTAACTTTGTTGCCACTGTGATACTCTAACAAAACCATACTATAACAAAATTGTTTTTATCGAACAGGTAAGAAACAGAAGTTGAACCCGACGCAGCAGGCGAAGATGCAGCATGTGGCGGATCAACTCGCGGAACTGACCACTCTAATGAACACCACGTCCAAGGTACGTAGAAATGTTGAAGGTAGATTGTGTCTGGGTGTAATTTATTAATAGCTAACAACATGACCTTTCTTAGGAACCCAGCTTACCCCACTCCAAGTTTCATCCAAATCTATACTATTATTATAAAGCTGAAGAGTTTCTTTGTTTGTTTGAAAGTACTAATCTCAGGAACGACTGATTCGAATTAAAAAAATATTTTTGTTTGATAGTCCGTTTATTGAGGAAGGCTATATAACATCACGCTACGACCAATAGGAGCGGAGCATCAATGAAAAATGTTGCAAAAACGGGTAAAATTATTTACTTCTGAGGTTATGGGCTAAGGTTATATTATTCACTAGCTGTCCCCCGCGACTTTGTTCGCGTGTTTTAGTTACAACGGTTTTTCATTTTTGCAACATTTTTCATTTATGCTCCGCTATTATAGGTCTTAGCGTGATGTTATATAGCCTATAGCCTTCCTCAATCAACGGACTATCCAATACAAAAATATTTTTTCAATTCGAACCAGTAGTTCCTGAGATTAGCGCGTTCAAACAAACAAACAAACAAACTCTTCAGCTTTATAATATTAGTATAGATATGTACTTTTATTTTTGGTAAAAGAATTAGGATTTCGCACAAAACACACGTAAATCATGAAAGTAAAACACGTGGATGATGTCGCGGGGGACAGCTAGTTGGTTTATATATTGGTTAAACCCAATAAAGTGGGTTGTGTTATGTCCACGTGTCAGGCATATGGTAGCGTTACGTTGCTCTTGCATCGGTTTATTTAGCCATCAGAAGAATTGTCTCTAAGAGTCTACTATATAATCACATTGTTCACAGGAGATGCAAGCGGCAGAGAAGCAGGTCCTCGACTGGGCTCGTCGGCTGCAGCAGTGCGACCGACACCTCGCCGAGTCCAGGACGCTGCAGGGGAAAGCCGAGAGACCCTCGCTACACACACAAGTAAGAACTTTAACACCAGCCTGTAACTGTCCCACTGCAGGCCTCTCATACAGAGAACGAGCATTGATCACCACGCTTGTGGCGGGTCCCACGGTGGGTGCCATTACTGAAGCTGTTAATAACACCAGCCTGTAACTGTCCCACTGCAGGCCTCTCATACAGAGAACGAGCATTGATCACCACGCTTGTGGCGGGTCCCACGGTGGGTGCCATTACTGAAGCTGTTAATAACACCAGCCTGTAACTGTCCTACTGCAGGCCTCTCATACTCTCATATACTTTTTACCACACATTTCTTTCCTGTGTTATGATAAGTTGATCAAAATGCATGTTGGTAAGATTTTTAGGTTTATTAAAACTTCAAGTGAGTTTGCCTACGATTTTTTGTTTAGAATCGAAAGTTTTCTCTGTATAAAGCAAGAAAACGAGAAATTAATGTAAAATTAAATCTATACGAGACCTACTTGTGTATATGTTGGCTTTAAGTGTATATAATTAGTTAAACATAATACTAACAACCAATCACAGCATTTGACTTGAGATTTCACAGAATATAAACAAATTTTATGCTTACCTTAGAGTAAAAATAAGTACTATAGAGTGCGCTTATCGAGTATGAACTGTTGGCACTAATATGAACAAGTAAAATCGTAAATTTTGTGTCAAAACAGAACGCGACGCTTTTATTTAACTCAATATTACCACAATAATATCGGGACCATCGATAGCTTGCATAGATATCTGTTGTCTTACGGAAAATCATTAAAAGTACTTACAGTTAAAAATAAGCTTACGTTTGGCACAACGGGCTACTAGCGATGCGCGTACTCTATGCCTGTACATGTATACTCTAAGATGCTAACCAACCTATCAGCGCGCTTACTATGAACTCTTGAAGCAGGACTGTTGCCGTTGTGAAAGCGAGACGCCGCTATGCGCAATGTACTGCGCTATCTCGCTTCCACAACAGAAACAGTCCTACTTTAAGAACTCGATGATACAGGCACTGATATCCGCAGGGTTATTCGCTATGGCGGTTGTCAACAAAAGCGATTGTTGCTTTATGAAAAAGACAGTAAAAACACAAGTTTCTTATCGTGTAACTTGGATGACAAACTAGATCTACTACTACTTAGTTGGTTACCGACGTTAGCCGATACTGAATAAGCATTTTTATACTTATATTTATCCGGTAAACATCGGTTGGGTTGGCAACTGGAGATAGCGAATAGGCCTACAGATGCCCTAGACTAGTGACATTTTTACAAGCGTTAACGATGATAGAAATCGCTCAAATGACGTTAAATATATGGAAATGACATTTCGTTTCGATAAGTCACGTGACTTGGACTTGTCACTTCCATACATTTGAGCGATTCGATCAGCGTTAACACTTGTCTAGGGGGGAGGAAAAATGTACAAGTATTTTATTAAACAACTACTCTCTCTCCAGATGGACCAAGCAAATATATTGCACAAACAACAACTCCAACAGCAACAACAACAGCAACAAATACAGCAACAACAACAAATACAGCAACAACAACAACTACAGCAACAACAACAACAACAGCAGCAACAACAACAACAACAACAACAACAACAGCAGCAGCAACATCAACAGATGTTACAACAACAGCAGTTGCAGAAACAACAATTGGAACAACAGCAGTTGCAGAAACAACAGTTGGAACAACAACAGTTGCAGAAACAACAGTTAGAACAACAGCAGAGGCATCTCAAGCTACTGGAGCTGGAGAAACAGAGGATTGAGAAACAGAGGCAACAGGCTGCTTATATCAGTGAGTTCTACTAAATTACTAGCTGTATTTCAATTAAGAGGCAATAAAAAAAAAATTGGACTTCTAACCGTTATCGACGGCATTAGAGTTGTATTGACGCTCAAACATAGGCTGCGTCAACGCAACGCAGTCTGTGTTAAATAAGAGACAGCGTGCTGCTGTGGAGTTTGTTGCGCCGTTTCATCTCCACAGCCAGAGCACTTAGGAAGCGGTGAAGGGTGGGCGAATCGGGGTGCTACTTAGTAGCCTAATCCTTACTAATATTTTAAATGCGAAAGTAACTCTGTCTGTCAACATATTACCTTTTTTTTAAAAGAGTAACCTATGGAGTTTGTCTTGCCGGTTCTTCTCCATAGGAGTGACATTTTGGAACCGCGCAACTAGAGTCATTTAACGTTTTGAAAGTGCCTGAAAAGGCCTACTCGAAATAAAAATATTTTGATTTTTGTCTGTCTGTCGCGCTTTCAAGCCAAAACTGCTGAACCGATTTAAATGAAATTTGGTACACAGATAGTTTAGAGCCTGAGAAAGGACATGGCTACTTTTTGCCGCGATAACTGACATCCACGGGGCGGAGCCGCGAGAAACGATTTTACGAACTCGTATGCTTGCGTACTTCGTCCTACGAACAGTTGTTTGCGTTTTTATTATTTCTTGTGTATACAGGGTGTTACCGAAAGGGCATATATATCCAAAAGGCGTGAAGAGAGAAATTTCAACTAAAAATGAGATTTTTTGTATCAATAATTTGACACAAAAAATAATAACAGACGTGTCACCCCACTTCGATGGGCAATATCTTATTACGTCACTTGCTGAATGTTAGGATACGTGACTGCAGCAGTCTGAGTTAGATTTTTGGTGTCGAATATAATACATTGCATATCAATTATTTAATCGCGGAGAGGTGGAAAGTGACCCGCGTTGTTCCGGTTCCGAAAGCGGGGTTAGCAGAGTCGGTAGATGGGTACAGACCAGTTGCAGTATTATCGACGCCGGCGAAAGTATTGGAAACTGCTATACATAAGAGCATTTACCTTCAGGTTAGCGCACAGCTATCAGACGCTCAGCATGGGTTTCGACCCGGAAGAAGTACCACCAGTAATCTCCTCTGCCACATGGCTCATCTGGTGCCGACGGTGGATAGTGGGGGGCAAACTGATTCTGCTTACTTTGACTTTCGAAAAGCATTTGATTTAGTTGAAAATGACATGTTGCTTAGAAAGTTAGCAGGTGTTGGTTTCACCCCACACGCGCTCCACTTTTTTGCCAGTTATTTGAGGGATAGGCAGCAATATGTGGAATATGCGGGACACGTGTCAGATCCATATTTCACGAGGTCCGGAGTAAGTCAAGGGAGTAACCTTGGCCCTTTAAGCTTCCTTCTGGTCGTAAACGACCTGCCAGAAGTAGTCCAAGACGCGTATTGCTTGCTGTTTGCCGACGACCTTAAATTGTCCCTCGCGGTAAAAAGCAAGGATGACTGTGTCAGGCTACAAGGTGACATAGATAGGGTAGTGAGCTGGAGCAAGGAAAACCTATTGCAGTTTAATAGCTCAAAGTGTGTGACCATCACCTTTTCCCGCGCACACAAGCCCATCGAACATACCTACTACATTGACGGACTGCCTATGGAACGGGTCACAGAAGTCAAAGACTTGGGGGTAGGATTTAATACCGGTTTGACTTTTCGTGAACACATCATGCGTTGCTGTAGAAGGGCGTATAGAAATTTGGGTTTCATGCTTCGTACGGTCCGAGGATTTACGAATGTAAAAGCTATTATAGCATTATATAAAGCATTGGTGAGGAGCCAGTTGGAATGTAATGCAGTCATCTGGGCTCCGCATGAAGCTAAATATAGTCTCATGCTGGAGAAAGTTCAAAATAAATTTATTAGATATTTATATATGCGATACTACGGAGTCTATCCCTTTTACCCGTTGATGTATCCAACCCTATTTATTTTGGGTATGGTGGGATACAACGAGTTAAGGGTCAGGAGGGATCTGGCACTAGCTACATATATATTTAAATTACTGAGAGGGAAGGTGCATAATGCAGTTGTTCTCGGTCAGGTGAGTCTGTGTGTTCCGGACAGGTATGTGTGGCGACGACGGCAGCCGCGACTGCTAGTGGAGCCGCGCGCTCGGACCAACCTTTTAAGGGAAGCGCCGCTGACGCGCGCACTCCGCATGCTCAACCTCATAGCGAGTGAAACGGACTTGTTTTGTTGTTCTCTGAGTGAATTCACAAGGAATGCATTGTTCATTATTAGTTATAGATAGATTAGTTATAAGTATGAATAATTATGTTAAGGCGCATTTATCGCATTGGGTTAGCCTGTAATGGTAAATGTTTGAAGATAAATAAATAAATAAAAATAAATAAATAAATTAATGAACTAATTTTGAACAGAAATTTTGAAAACTAACCTTATAACAGATGTACTCTTCAGTCCTAATAGGCATGTTTCCTATTTTTTTTTTATTTCCGCCTGGTAGATTTATGTATTTTATTGGACACGTATTTTTTCTTTTTTCCTGCAAACAAAAAATGAGCAAAATACAGAGAACGGAAATTACGCGTGACGTCACTCCTCGCTACGATTTTTACCAAGGCGAGGTCATAAGCCCCCACCCCGAAACTTTAAAGCGCTGTATCTTTGTGATTTTGTATTGTTTTGATAAAAGAAAAAATACGTGTCTAATATTTTTTTATTATCTAACTGACGGACTACATAGATTTTAACTTTTCATACCCAGTCAACATCCCTATTGTTTAAAACGAAACAGTTGACTCACGCATATTCTCGGGATCGCCCGACTAGTTTCACTCAATAGGAGTCCCTGATCATGAGCTGACGCGGCGGCGGCGGTGTCGCGAATCGAATTTTTCAGCCCTTTTAGATAGATATAGATATAACCTTTCGGTAAACTAGCATAGGGATTAAGTTATTTTTCTCTAATTCGACGTCTGTTTTATCGTTGAGCTTCATCTAAGTCAGAAGGCTCAGAGATCACAAACTGAGGTAACGAATACTTAGAATTCTCTATGGTCCGTGTGTGCAGACGCGCACGGCGGCGGCATCGTGTGCGTGCGGCGCTCGGCGGGCGACGGCGGCGTGTCGCTGTCGCTGCCGCCGCACGCGCCCGGCCTGCGCGCGCCGCTGCAGCGCCTGCCCTCGCCGCACTCGCAGATCGCCCGGCTGGCGCAGCGCGCGCACGAAGGTCAGTACCCAAGCTGCAGGTACCCGCAGGCGTACTACCGAAAGTGGTTTGGTTCTGTTCTCGATTTGATCCTGAACTAGTACTCCCGAACTAAACCGAATGGAAAACCGAGATCCAGTTATAATCGAGTGTTACCAGCGTCGTTTGCAGTATACATGTGACTACGTCATCATAAAGTTCTAAAAGTCTTCAGATTATTCAGTTTTAAGAATATTTATTATATCTTTAACTATTTCTGACAGATTTTCTCTTAGGTTATTCTCGATCGAGCTTAGTCACAACTCGTGCCGCAGCACGATCTGGCGCTAGTGTCGGCTTCTAGAGTACCAACTCGATCTCAATTCGATTAAAACAGAACTCGATGCAGTCAGGAATAAGGGGGATGAGCGAGTGACGAGTGAGACGTGAGCGATTGAGAGTATTTGTATAATAACTTTCGTGAGGAGTATTCACAATTATTTAAAACAAAACGGTTTACTCACGCATATTCTCGGGATCGCCCGACTAGTTCCAGACGGCTCGCGGCGGCGGTGGTTTAGCTAGTTCGACTCACGAAACCACCGCGTCGCGTCAGCTCATGATTAGGGACTCCTATTGAGTCTGGAACTAGTCGGGCGATCCCGACAATATACGTGAGTAAAATTTTTGTTTTTAATGATTGAGAATGTGGCGTCTGTGACGTTAGCGAGCAGTGTATGAGACAAGAAGAAAGAGAAAAAGTCACATATTTTTTTTATTTTTTTATTTATTTATTAAAGAAACAAACAGCCTAAATATTACTTATAGGATACATTAAAGAGTAAATTGTTCATTATCCAAAACAGTTTCCAAAAGTAATTTACACATTATACAATGCAAAGACTTCACAGTAATTACATAGATAAGGTAATATGTGGTCAGAATAATTAACTAAATAAATTGGATTTAAAACAAAAACCAAATAAAATATAATAGAGATAATAAACCAAATAAGTATGGGGAATAATGCTCCACATCCGTGTAATACCAATGCGTGGCGTTTAAAATGTGATCGAGTGACGTGTTAGACATGAGCGAGTGACGCGCGAGACGTGAGTGAGAGCCGAGAGACTTGACCGAGTGACGTGTGAGATGTGAGCGGTATTTGAGGTAAGAAGCAAGAAAAAAACGTTACGGGTAAATAAAGTAGCTATGGGGAATAATGCTCCACACCCGTGTGAAACGGCCAATGCGTGGCGTGTGAAATGTGTTCGAGTGACGCGTAAGACATGAGCGAGTGAAGTGAGAGACGTAAGTGAGAGCCGTAAGACTTGACCGAGTGACGTGCGAGATGTGAGCGATTGAAGTATTGTATGCGAGTCGTGGACGTCTGACGTGACCGAGTGGCGCGTGTGACGTGAATGAGGAACGTCTGAGACGTGAGCAAGGGACGAGTGGTATAAGACGTAAGCAAGAAGCGTGTACGGCGAGAGCGTACATACCTACCTACCCTACGTTACTACCCTACTTACCTACCCTACCCTACCCTACCTAACTACCCTGCCTACCTATCCTACCTAACTACCCTGCCGACCTACCCTACCTATTTTCTCATTCAGAGTCACTCACTTTTCGTATTATGAGGTTGAACAAAAATTTTCTTTTTCTTTCATTAGAACCTTTTGACAATAACAAACACAAAAAAAATTAGTGAAATCGGTCCAGCCATTCACGCGTGATGGCGCGACCAAGGGAAATAGGGATTATTTTTTATATATATAGATAACGACGTTTAAAATGAACTGTTACTACAGCTGCAGCTGCAGCAGCCGCAGCGCCGCCAGCGCCCAAGCCGGCGGAGGAGCCCCCGAAGCCCGACGGCCGCAAGCACACCTGGGAGCAGGCGCTGGCTCACATCAACCAGCTGGCTAAAGGGAACAAGGATAAGGTATACACTTACACATCATAATATCTCGGAACAACCCACACACGGCCATCTGATCCCAAACTAGGCAGAGCCTGTATTATAGCAACCAGATTGATAAACATACTTATATATTTCTAAATACATACATATTATAGATAAATTACACTCAAACACAGAACAAATGATCATGCTTATCACATAAAGATTTGTTCTGCGTGGGAATCGAACCCACGACCGCTGGCTTAGCAGTCAGGGTCATTAACGATTAAACCAACAAATGCAGTCAAATGCATACACACATAAATAAACACTTACACATACACAACGCATGCACACTTACAAAATACATAAAATTTTGATAGTTTATCCAAAAAACCAGTGTTTTTAAATTTTATAAAGATTAAATTAAGCCACAGTACATATTAATTCTAGGCAACGGTTATTTCGTTTTACAGTTGTAATGATTTATAGAAATGCATATCTCCGCGACCTCTGGTCTTAAAAATGTTCACATTTTAACACATTTGTCGGATATTACCTTAACAGTATATATAAGCAAGTATAGAGTGCGTGCATCGCTAGTAGCCTGTTGTGCTTGCGATCGAAATAGCTAACGATTTCGTAAGAATTTTTTACTGCAAGTACTACGCTCGTTTAGTGATTTTCCTTGCGACAACAGACGTTTACGCGATAATATCGATGGTTCCGATATGAATTGAAATAGTATTAATAAAACTCCGCGCTCTATTTAGACACTAATTTGACGTGACCTTGAAGACGACGCCTGTTCATACTCGTGCTAACAGTTCATACTCGATAACGCGCACTCTATATTGTACTTATTTATACATATATACGAGTATTGAGTGATATCTCTTGCTACACTACAACCAGCGCATGTAATACGATGTGTTGACAGAAAAAGCAGAAAGAAAAAGAACAGAAGAAACAAGAAGAGAAGGAGAAGGCGGCTAAGGAGCAGCAGAGGTCCAACTCTCTACCCGACACGCAGCAGCTGTCTAAGAAGCAAAGGAAACTGCTCGCGAAACAACAGGTTGGTATAATATGATATTATAGATATAAAAAGCAGAAAAAAAAGAAGAAGAATGAGCAGTGGTCCAAGGTCTAAAAAAAACAAAGGAAGAGTGGGTAGGCAGTGACATCTTCTAGCCAGTAGTCGCAAGTCGAGTCCTGCCTGAGGTTTAAGTTTTTCTTTTTACTATTTGTATTTAATTACAAATATTCGCTGCGCATGCGTTAATGCGTAACAAATAATTTAAATAATAAGTCAATAATAAAGAAATAAATAAATGTGGACAACATTACATATATTCCTTATAAACCAAAGTAAGTAGCTAAAGCACGTGTGTTATGGAATCGGAGATAACGAAGGTACCAAAAACACCCAGACCCGAGACAATGTAGAAAAGTGGTTTTCTACATTGACCCGTCCGGGGATCGAACCCGGGAACTTAGAGCTGGCGACACCTTGAAAACCGGTTTGTACGCCACTCGACCACGGAGCTCGTCAAAAATACAAATGTAATGTTGTGATTAGTGCTACTGGAACTAAGGGGAAATTTGAACATGGACGTAATTGGCTTTTACTGGCAATTGGCTTAATCGAAACTTAACTTTGAGGGTGGTGAGAGGCTCTTAGATATATATATATTCAGCGGTTATCAAAAACCTTCAGGTGAAATACCTACGCGCCCATTTCTCCATCATCATCATCCACAGCCTTTGTCATCCCACTGCTGGGCATATGCCTCTCCTTTCAAGTGCCATTCTCTCCGGTCCTGTGCCAGTGTCATCCAGAATCGACCCGAGACTTTTGTTATGTCGTCGACCCACCCCGCTCCCGGACGACCGACCATTTCTCCATAATTAAGAACTATTTGCAAGAGAAAAAGCTTTTCCAAGACGAATCTTAATTTTAATAATAATATATATTTGTTAATTCTCAGGCTGAAGAAGAAGAAAAGAAGAAACAACAACAACAGCAGCAGCAAGATAACAAAATCAAGAAGCCTGATCCCAAAAAGCCTGAAGATCCCAAAAAGACTGAACCTAAGAAGGCAGAAAAGAAGACAGAGCCTACCAAGAAGGTGGAGCCCGTTAAGAAGGAAGAGAAGAAAGAGAAAACTGGTGATAAGAAGGAGAAGAAGGGGAAGGAGAATAAACAGGAGAAGAGTGAGTTGCTTAAATTTTTATAATAATATCAACTTGTAAGTGTCCCACTGCTGGGTTTCGACAGTCGGTTATCGCGGCAAAAATTAGCCTTTGTCCTTTCTCAGGCTCTAGACTATCTGTGTACCAAATATCATTTAAATCAGTTTAGTAGTTTTGGAGTGCAAGCGACACAGACAGACAGAGTTACTTTCGCATTTATAATATTGACCGATTTGGATGAAACTTGCTGCAGGGAAAGCTTCCCAAGAAAGTACATAGGCTACTTTTTGCTGCGATAACAGACACCTGGCTGAGCCCCAGTCAACATCCAGTATCAAATAACTAAATATAATTTCAGCGCCACCCCCACAACCAAAAGCGAAGCAACCAGCTCAACAGCCACAGCAAGCTAACAATAAGAAGGAGAATAAGAAACAACAACAACAGAAACCACAGCCACAAGTCGTCAACATCACCTCCGACACCACCATACAAGTTGTTAATAAAAAGGTAACCAAATATATATATATACTAGCCTTGCCCGCAGCTTCGCTCCCGTTAACTGACTGCCTACCCTACCCTAACTACCCTACTCTTCCTACCCTACCCTACTATTTTTTTTTAAACCTTCCCTGTATTCTAGCAAACAAAATAAAAAAAGAAATATTCAAATCGGCCCAGCCGTTCTCGAATTTTAGCGAGACTGACGAACAGCAATTCATTTTTATATTATAAGATATATATATACTAGCTGACCCGGCGAACTTCGTACTGCCTAACAGTCGATAATTTATTTTTTTATTTTCTAAATTTTTTTAAATGTTACCTCTCCGTAAGAAACATACTTCAAGGAATATTCTAAGAAAAGAATTAGCAAAATCGGTTCAGCTGCTCTCGGATTTGCGCTTAGCAACACATTCAGCGATTCATTTTTATATTATAGATTTATTATGATGTGTTGAAAATACAGTATTATAAGTTTTTTTTACATACAATTACAGTAGTAATTAGTTACACTTAGGAAAAAAAAATAAGTAAACTATAGAGCTCGCATATCGAGTATGAACTGTAGGCAATGAACATGTAAAATCGTAAAATTAGTGTCAAAACAGAGCACGCCGTTCTATAAAAACTTATTCAAAACCACGCCAATTATCACTGTGCGCGACGTGCTGCGGGTTCGATCCCCGCATGGAACAAGCATTTGTGTGATCCACAAATGCTTGTTCCAAGTCTGGGTGTTCTTTGTGCATGTTATTTGTATGTTTGTAAAACCCCACCCTTTAAAATGTAATAGTTTGTTGGTGGGCTTTGGTGGTCTTTGGTTAGTGGCGCCAACTGGTAATCCCGATAACGGTAGCTTATTATTTATTCACGATCAATCAGCGTAAATCAAGTTAAATATAACATTAAAAAAGTCACTTTCAGTAGAATAGGTTTAAATCAGATATTACTAGATGACCGTTAGCAGGTTTAATGTGTCTCGTTGTCCCCAGACCCCGTGCAATACAGAGCCCGAGAAGCCAGCGTCATGCAGCATCATGGAGCAACTCAGCTGTGGCGTGCAGGTGACACATCATTGCCCTATTTTGATAGGGTATTTAAAAGGGTTTTAAACTGTTCTACGTTAATCGCTGATGAATTCCCAATTCTCCTATTTTTAAACCGTCCGATGGCATTGTAACGATCGTAATGTCGACGATTTTGTAAAAAAAAATTAAGCCCATCAGTTTGAAATGTCAGTAAGGGATTACCAAATTATTGGCAATCGTGCTAAGATACTATGACATACACGATTTCACAGATAAAATGCTTAGAAGAATACCAAATGTGCCAAAATCATCGAAACCACGATCATTACACTGCCATCGGACGGTTTATTAAATAGGAGAATTGGGGCCCTGTTGGGGAACCTGTTTTAAATAAATAAATATCCCGCGAAAACGCTATTCCTGACAATATGGCGCCTCATATGTCATCGTGACGTCACCTGCTTGTAAAATACTGTTGAGACGCAACTGTTTACAAGTAGTTGACGTCATCAATCATACGGCCATTCACAGCCCTTTACGATCACGTGACTAAAGTAGACAAAAAAAGTCATTTTCCATGTCAATTTTCTCTTAAAATATCTCGTATTTTTCTTATCTGACTTAATAGTTGGTTTCCAAAATTCATATTTAATACGGATGCCATCAATAGATCCTTTTTTCGATAAATTCTTGTATTGTAAGTGTGTATTTTGTATAGTTGCATCTATTTTGTAGGTGGCCGACTTGAAACTGCCACCCGGTATCACGCTGACGAGGGTACAGCCTAACGAGAGAAAGGAACCACCGCCTATCAAGTCTGTTGTAAGTACTTATATAATCTATACTAATATATAAAGCTGAAGAGTTTGTTTGTTTGAACGCGCTAATCTCAGGAAATACTGGTCCGATTTAAAAAAATATTTCGGTGTTGGATAGCCCATTTATTGATGAAGGCAATAAGCTAAAATTTGTAATTGTGAATAAAATGTGATGTGATGCTTTCGATATCGTGAATCACTCCTTGCTGAGTAAAAAAAAATAGGGTTGTCCGGATCTGCTTACGACATATTTCAATTATACCTAGAAAATCGAATGCAAGTTGTAAGAATAGGCAAACCAGGCTACACAAGCAATCCCCAAAGTATAACCTGCGGTATTCCTCAGGGACCCGTGGTAGGACCATTATTATTCCTAATTTATCGTGAATAATAAATCAAACTACCTTAAATGTAATTAAATACAAATAATAGAAGGAAAAACTTAAACCTCAGGCAGGACTCGAACCTGCGACCACTGGCTTAACGCGCCAGTTAAGCAGTTAAGCCAGTGGTCGCAGGTTCGAGTCCTGCCTGAGGTTTAAGATTTTCCTTCTATTATTTGTATTTAATTACAAATATTCGCTCCGCATGCGATAATGCGTAACAAATAATTAAAATAATACCTTTAATGTTTTACCAATAGTTTACAAACTTTTCTGTTAATAGCCATCATCCATTTTCCGAGTCATTACCTACCTATACAACTGCGGTTGAAATAATGTTATATCTCTTTTATTAATAGTATCTGTATGTATGATACCATACTCATAAGTGAACTGTAATGTTTTTGAGATAAATAAAGTTTGTATAATAACTATCGTAAGGAGTATTCATAATTATTTAAAACAAAACGGTTTACTGGCGTATATTCTCGGGATCAGTTCGACTCGCGACACCAGCGCCGCCGCGTCAGCACATGATTAGGGACTCCTATTGAGTGTGAAACTAGTCGGGCGATCCCGAGAATATACGTGAGTAAACCGTTTTGTTTTAAATAATAGGCATATTTCCTTTTTTTTTTATATCCGCCTGGTAGATTAATGAATTTTATTGGACACGTATTTTTTCTTTTTTCCTGCAAACAAAAAATGATCAAAATACAGAGAACGGAAATTTCGCGTGACGTCACTACTCCGAAACTTTAAAGCGCTGTATCTGTAATTTTGTATTGTTTTGATAAAAGAAAAAATACGTGTCTAATATTTTTTTATTATCTAACTGACGGACTAAATAGATTTTAACTTTTCATACTCAGTCAACATCCCTATTATAAATAAAGTTGTTGCTAACCTATGTGATGTCCGTGGCAGCCGCTGTGGAAGTGCGGGCAGCTGGCGGCCCCGCCCACGCCGGCGCCGCGCGGGCCCGCGCTCATCGCCGCCGAGCCCGCCGCCAACACCTTCTACAGCACGCCCGCCCCGCCGCACGGTAACTACACACCTAGCGACACCTGCACAACCGGTGTATACCACACTACCATCGCCGCCGAGCCCGCCGCCAACACCTTCTACAGCACGCCCGCCCCGCCGCACGGTAACTACACACCTAGCGACACCTGCACAACCGGTGTATACCACACTACCATCGCCGCCGAGCCCGCCGCCAACACCTTCTACAGCACGCCCGCCCCGCCGCACGGTAACTACACACCTAGCGACACCTGCACAACCGGTGTATACCACACTACCATCGCCGCCGAGCCCGCCGCCAACACCTTCTACAGCACGCCCGCCCCGCCGCACGGTAACTACACACCTAGCGACACCTGCACAACCGGTGTATACCACACTACCATCGCCGCCGAGCCCGCCGCCAACACCTTCTACAGCACGCCCGCCCCGCCGCACGGTAACTACACACCTAGCGACACCTGCACAACCGGTGTATACCACACTACCATCGCCGCCGAGCCCGCCGCCAACACCTTCTACAGCACGCCCGCCCCGCCGCACGGTAACTACACACCTAGCGACACCTGCACAACCGGTGTATACCACACTACCATCGCCGCCGAGCCCGCCGCCAACACCTTCTACAGCACGCCCGCCCCGCCGCACGGTAACTACACACCTAGCGACACCTGCACAACCGGTGTATACCACACTACCATCGCCGCCGAGCCCGCCGCCAACACCTTCTACAGCACGCCCGCCCCGCCGCACGGTAACTACACACCTAGCGACACCTGCACAACCGGTGTATACCACACTACCATCGCCGCCGAGCCCGCCGCCAACACCTTCTACAGCACGCCCGCCCCGCCGCACGGTAACTACACACCTAGCGACACCTGCACAACCGGTGTATACCACACTACCATCGCCGCCGAGCCCGCCGCCAACACCTTCTACAGCACGCCCGCCCCGCCGCACGGTAACTACACACCTAGCGACACCTGCACAACCGGTGTATACCACACTACCATCGCCGCCGAGCCCGCCGCCAACACCTTCTACAGCACGCCCGCCCCGCCGCACGGTAACTACACACCTAGCGACACCTGCACAACCGGTGTATACCACACTACCATCGCCGCCGAGCCCGCCGCCAACACCTTCTACAGCACGCCCGCCCCGCCGCACGGTAACTACACACCTAGCGACACCTGCACAACCGGTGTATACCACACTACCATCGCCGCCGAGCCCGCCGCCAACACCTTCTACAGCACGCCCGCCCCGCCGCACGGTAACTACACACCTAGCGACACCTGCACAACCGGTGTATACCACACTACCATCGCCGCCGAGCCCGCCGCCAACACCTTCTACAGCACGCCCGCCCCGCCGCACGGTAACTACACACCTAGCGACACCTGCACAACCGGTGTATACCACACTACCATCGTCGCGGTGACTTCAACCCACAGCGAGGGCACGGCGTGGGGATATGTCGGACTTGCACCGACTAAAAACACCCCGGTCCCGTCCTTGCCTTTGCCGGAGCCGCGGGATTGTTTACGCAAGCTCTGGGCGGCCTCGGCAAGCTTCAGTCTTTACAACACTCTACCATGAAGATCTGCAAACACATTTACACATGTTTTACTAAAACATCTTTTGTCTATATAGTATTCTTAATAACCAATATCTTTATTCACAGAACCGCCAAAACCAGTGGTGATACCCGAAGCCCCGCCAGCCCCGGTCGGCAAATCGAAAAAGGCCAAAAAGAAGGCAAAGAAAGCCGCCGCCGCGGCCGAAGCCGACTCGAAACCCGATGGGTCCAAAATAGTCACCCTGCGAAACCCAATGTTCCACCCCAATCTGCCTCCGGTTCAGATAACCAATCAGACGCAGAAAAAGCAAGAACAGATTCGAATCCCGGACCCTATACCAATGCCGCCGAATGCCTGCCAAGCAACCATAACACCAACTTCAAATGGAATGTACACAATTAGGAATCCGTTAATGACGATGATGCATCAACAAAGTCTGATGGGAGTCCGAAACCCAACCCCTCAAGTCAACCCAATGTACGGACAATACAACTACGTCAACCCAAATACGTACAACCCTACACCACCGAACCAATTCGTTGAAAATAAACCCGATGATTTTCAAACCAGAATCATGAATCTAGCTTCGTTCACTCAAAAGAACGACGAAGGATATTCTCTCTTCCAAACCAACGATGATAATCATCAAAGGAGTTTTCTATCACCAGAATATTACGAAGAGCAAAATCCAAAGTCCGTAGTATCTCCGAACCCAATAGGTACAAGACCGGACTCGAACAGATACGAAAACGATACATCTTTATTCGCGAACTCTACCATACAACGTCCTGAGCCCATAGGTACTCCTTTAAAACGAGATGAAGACAGACAAGATTACACAGGATTATACACCCCTTTTGGTCAGGAAGACCGGAATGTGTTTAGGAACGCGTTGTTCAGTGATCGTAGCGAGGTTAAGGAAGATTTGGGGGTTAACCATGTAGCCAATGGAGACTCGTTGCCGTATTTTCAGCGTTTGAGGGTTGGGTCTAAGTTGAACAGTGAAGTGACTATACATCATGTTACGGAGTCCAAGTTCTATAAGACAACGGTGAGTTTATTTTTAACTGTATAATTATATTATTTGAATTTTAATAGAGATTATAGGGACTGATTGAAACGAAAGATGCACAAACTGATGGACTATTTATTTTAATAATTGAATAGGCAATTACCCGTATACAACAAAAACTTAAATTACACTTAAACTTGACTTAAATTAGACTTAAACTCGACGTAAATTAGACTTAAGACTCGCGGGTACGGCAGCGCGAACGCATGATTTCGGTGCGACGACGACCAGCATCTTTAGTTTCATCAGTCCCTATAACTGGCGCCCAACGTGGGGCAAAAACAATAACAGTAAAATTGTGATAGTTAGGTGTAATAGTGCAATTACAATCAGTAGGTACCTATAAGATGTTATTTTTTTTAATAATAAGTATTGTTACGTTATTCTTTCATCACCATTACGTTTTAAAAAAATATTAATACTTAAATTTAAAATGTCGCGTGACGTCATGATTTTGTTACAATTTTTGCATAATCGTTACGTCATGAGCACGTTATTTTTAAACTTAAATTCGCTGTACATAACAAGATTTTCTTTTTATAAAATGTTTGATTTATCGTCTTAATGTATGTCTGTTTCCCTACCCTTCGCAGGACCCTTGCCCGGAGCCCGCGGCCCGCCCGGGCCGGCCCGCCTGGCCCGCGCAGCTGTACGAGCCCGCTCCGCCCTCCGACCCCGGTAACTATACAATTTAATTCAATTTTTTATTTCATTCTTAAAGGTAAATAATAAAAGTTTTATATGGACCCTGTCTGGCACGTCAAAAGAGGAAGAGGGGTTAAGTAATAATTGTAATTAAATACAAATAATAGAAGGAAAAACTTAAACCTCAGGCAGGACTCGAACCTGCGACCACTGGCTTGACGCGCCAGTCGCTTTACCAACTAAGCTACTGAGGTCACTGCCTGGAAGTTTTAATTTTGCCATCTATTTTATTAATAATTGTAGCTATTTAATATTGTTGTTTATTATTGATAGCTAATATGTACATTCATAATGATAAACCATGTTTGTGAAACATCCCAAGACTAAAAGATATGATGATGGATGTCACTTTCGCGCTAGGAAATGGTTATTTAGTTTATACATTTACATTAACTGGCTTTTGCCCGCGGTTCCGTCCGCGTGGGTGTCTGTTATTGCAAAAAAAGGGAAAGGAAAAGGAAGCCTGTGTCATATTTATTGGAATCCTAGCCCAAACCGAGTTTTATCAAAATCGATTCAGCGGTATAGCCACGAAGTTAATTTTGTCATGTATAATATTAGTATGTATTTATCTGCATTAATTAAAAGTTAGTGTTACTAATAATTGGTAAACGATACCGGGATTTTGAAATGGGATGGGGCTTTTGCCCAACACTGGGACAATTGGAGGCCGTTATTATTATATTAGTGAGTTTTTCATGAATATGTGTTGTAATAAGAGTGTTCTCGTGCTCAGCGCTGGGCTCGCCGCCGGACTGCGCCCAGGGCGGCGACGACACGCGCTTCGGGCCCGTCGGGGCGCGCGCCGGACTCCCCCCAAATGACCCTGGTACGGTGCCTTACACTATATTACGGAAAATAATATCTAGGGACACCTCACACACAGCCCATCTGATCCCAAACTAGGCAGGGCCTGTATTATGGCAGCCAGACAACTGATAAACTTACTTATATATTTCTAAATAAATACATATTATAGATAAATTACACCCAGACACCGAAAAAATGATCATACCCATCACACAAGTGAACTACACTTATAGCCGAGTGGTGAAGGTCAACACGCCAAATATCTCTGTGCGCGACGTACCAGGTCGTGACGTCGCAGGTTCGATCCCCGCATGCAACAAGCATTTTTGTAATTTACAAAATTTGACGACCTCCGTGGTTGAGTGGCGTACACACCGATTTTCAAGGTGTCGCCAGCTCTTAGGTCCCGGGTTTCGATCCCCGGCCGGGTCAATGTAGTAAACCCCTTTTCTACATTGTTTCGGGTCTGGGTGTTTGTGGTACCTTCGTTGTCTCTGAATTTCATAACACAAGTGCTTTAGCTACTTACTTTGGGTTCAGAGCTATGTATATGATGTTGTCCACATTTTTTTTTAATAACCGTTTATGTCCTTCAGGGCAAACGTCTCTCTATTCTCCCTCCATCTCTCTCTGCTTAGCGCTATGCTGTACCAATTGCTATCAAAGGAGACGAGCTCGTCCCGCAATCTACTAAAAAAAAAAAAAATCTTCGTTGGACTCATTATAAAACTAAGATTTATAATGTAATTTGCTTGTCAGAATCGAGCGTGTTCCTGCCCGACTCGAGCATAACGAACCTGTCCTCGCTGGAGGTGTCGGAGCGAGAGATCGAGTCGTTCAAGCGCTTCGACTTCTACTTCGAGCCGCCGCAGCACAAGCCCAAGGTGCGGCTCGACGTCCGGGACATCGCCGCGGCCCTGAAGCAGAACCACAAGTAGATGTCACAAACCAACTAAAATGCGAGTTTCTTTTTACATTAGGAAAGGTAACAGAATTTTGATTATATACAAAAAAAAACTCAATTATAAACTATTATTGCTATTTAACAATGTAATATATATCCGTTTGTCTGTCTGTCTGCGGGCTCAAGAGAGTTAAAATTCGTAGTACTAACAACTAAGAGTGGGTTGTTTCAAACCGTCTGTTATCGTAAGGCCGTATGTCAAAGTTAAGTCAATATGAAATTCTCAAACAAGCGGCCATATTTAACGGTAGACATGTCATGTATGTTGAAGCAACCAGCCCTAAGAAACTCGCATTTGAACGGACTAATACATATATACTTGAAAATTGAATTTATGAACTGTTTTTGGATGTAACGAAATAATCTTGAAATTAAGACGCATTTTGTAATGACTAAGATGAGTCAAGGATATTGTATGAAATATAGATAAAAGGTACATTAATATTAAAATGATAAAAATTTTACTGAAAAATTTATATTTTAAAAGAAATTACTAGTCGTATATATCTATAAATTTTCTATATTTTAAAGTTAAAACTATTAATTGCTTATAGAAATATTTTATGACATTATATAGGATACTATGAAAATGACCAAAACGTGGCCATATTTGAAATACTGCTTCTGCTCATAGATATGAAAAACTTTCTCCAAGCAGTAGATTTATTTGAAATTTAACCTCCCATACTGTTTTGATCAGTTTATGATAATTTTGTATGGTAAGAGCAATTATTCTTTTTGGAATTGACAGATTCCTTTAAAGAAAGTTGTGTTTTATCAAAAAATGACCGCGCTTTTCCGTAGCATCTGTTCCTGTATACATAATTGGTTCCGTATTAAGTGTTAATCCATAACAAATCTGTAAAGAGATATAACTATCTCTCTGTATAGCAATCAGAATTATCACAATTTTAAAACATTATAATACATATTTTTTAGTTTGTACTACAAATTCTAAATTTAAATTTATTAAATTACTAGCGCTGCCCCGTGGTTTCATCCGTGTAAGGCCTTGTTTCGTGACTTCTCCTATGTTTATATAGTTATTCTGCTTTTCGAGATGGAGACGAATCCATCAAATCAAAGATCATGAAAATCTGTTCACCCGTTCTTGATTTATGAATGTTGTAACTAACTCGACTTTGTTTTATGTAAAAGATTTATTCTCGTGCAAAGTTAAAAATATCAGAATCTTTTCAGTTGAAGTATTGAAACAATTTTGTATAAGAAAATATGTATAAATTTGGTCTTCATAAAATCCGTTTAGTTTGATTTCATATACAGTTTTATTGAGGACTTGGTGTACCTAAAATCTAATATAAATAAAAATGACTTGTACTGTATTCTATATGAATGAACTCTGATAAGACACATTAAAAAAAGTATGGTTCATATAAGTTTAACATGGTTAGAAATAAACCTTTTTGCAATTGTGAGGATTACCGTTAGCAATTTCGTCGCCAGAGGCGCTAGTAGCACGCGATGTCCGAAATGTCAAACTCCATAGTTTGTTGGTGGGCTTTGACAGCTGACGCGACAGTGGCGCCAATTGGTGAGCGTAATACCGGTAGGTTTGTTGTAATTTAGTAAGCAAATGTCATATTGATTTTTATTTCATTCATTGGTACCTACGAAACAGGATATTCTCTTTGTGAATGTAATTAATGCACATGCATAAATTGTAAATCATGTTAAACTTGTTTGAACTTGCTTTTCACGGATAAGACATAATCAATGATTGAGAAATGATTGTATAGAGATATAGCAGAAACTCATTAATTACAAATTAACAGAGTGTGTGTGTATACTGGCGCGTTAAGCCAGTAGTCCCAAGTTCGAGTCCTATAGTACTATTTGTATTTAAAACAAATGTAATAATTGCATCACTGGTGCTTATAGATCCTAAAACCAAATTCTAAGCAATTTTCTCTGTTATATTATATTTATATGAGTTTCTGCTATATTCTAACGAAAGAGAAATAATCCTTTTACTAAAAGTAATTGGAATTTTGGCTAGTTGTCGTCCAAATTTTAACTAGTAAGGATTAAACTCGCGATTAAACTAATCCGCTAGGTTCCCGTGAGGTCTATCTCTCAATTTTCACCAATAAGCGACAAGCTATTGACTAGAGAATCGTCGAAATTGACAGATACACCAAACGCGAGACGAGCGAACTAAGATTTATTAATCGTGAAATATTCCTTTTCAAGCTGTTGTAAGTAAAACAGCTTATATATTTACACAAATTATTTCTAGCGTAGGTATCTAATTAACAAAAGAAAATTAACTCTACAGTAAAGTGAATAAGAAGCAAAATTGCCTGAATATATATGTAGTCGTCGAAGGCATTGTATTTTGTGTTTTACTTACATTTAATAGAGTTAATTATTCAAGAGATATTCGTCAAACATTGAGAGGTCCCTTTGTAAATTAAAAAAAGGGAATAAAATTGATTATTATAAGGAGATACTGTATGAGAACGGATATTGACATTTTGTATATTAAAGACATTTTTTTATACTCTAAATACTTGACAAAGTGATGATCCGTAAATCTTAATGACCACTTATAATGTGATCATTGTATTAGAAATGTCGCATTATCTATGTGACGAGTGTATCGGTGGCATGTGACGTCAGCCGCAAAGTGAGTAGTGTGTATCGGTGGCATGTGACGTCATCCGCATTGTATAACTGTATTAATAGATAGTCGGTCTGACTTGAATTCAGATATCAGGTTGTATGATGTAAAACTAAGTAAAATACATTATCATAGATGAATGCTGTGTTTTATTTATTAGTTATTATAATATCTTCGGACAGCTCACACACGGCCATCTGACCCAAACTAGGCAGAGCCTGTATTATGGCAACCACAACTGATAAACATGCTTATATATTTCTAAATACATACATATTATAGATAAATTACACCCAGACACAGATCATGCTCATCACACAAAGATTTTTCCTGCGTGGGAATCGAACCCACGACCTCCGGTTTAGCAATCAGGGTCACTAACCACTAGACCAAACGGCCCGTCAGAAGTAGGGTATTTATCTAGAGTTCGACCTCTGGTTCAAAAGATAAAAATAACTGCCACCAGCGCCACCTATCCGGCTCTGTGGTTTATACCTAAATAAATATATAATTTTGACTTATTATTTTATTATCATAATTTATTTATTTATTTAAGTCATTAATTTATTATTTAAGTCACACTTTAACTTTTTTGTAAATACATAACGTAACTATGATCGTCAAAAAATCAAAATCAAATCAAAACTCATTTATTTAAATTAGGCTACAAAGTAGCACTTTTTAAACGTCAAAATAATAAAATAGACAGCACCCGATTTGCCCACCCTACACCGCTTCCTAAGTGCTCTAGCTGTGGAGAAGAAACGGCGCAACAAATTCCACAGCAGCACGCTATCTTACTGTAATAACAATAATACAAAGTATAATTTAGGGACCGCCGCGCCAAATAAACAAGAGTGGTCATGTCGCCCTTTATATCTGTAGTTTTCAATTTAGTCGATGCCTGCGTGTCGCTTACACAAATCGATTTGTTATTTTATTAAAACGCTAGTGTAGAATCTTCACTAATTTATTGTCAGGGTTTTAAAACTGAGTGACACTCGCCCGAGTTTGTTTCGACACATTTTCCGAGGGTAATCAGCTCCAACAAATTCAAAAAGACATAAAATAAATGTGTTATTATTATTAAAAAGGCCGAGTACATAACTCACGGTTTGCGAATTCCTTCTTCGACTGCGTCTTCTGGTACTCGGCTCGTTGCTCGTAGAGAAGTCACTAACACTATGCAAAGTTTAAACACGTTTACGCGAACCGCTATCGTTATTCACAACACACTGTCTCTAATGCCTGGTTCCTAGATGAAAAAAAAAACGAATCTACCTTTTCTTTTTTGACGTGACAACGTCTTATAAATTGGTTTGCCGGGTGACACTTCAAGAAACTGGGTAACGCTCCGCTCACGTTATGCGCTCACAATGAGAGCGAGTGAGAGGCACTCGGGCATGGTTAGCCCGCCTAAGAGCGAGAGAGACAGACATTGACATTGACAGTCGTTGTCACGTAAAACTTTCGCCCGTATACCGACTTTACAGGCAACCAATTTTTTATGATCGTTAACGCTCGTCGAAATGCCACTTGTCTAAGCAGGCTGGTTCATATATTCAAAAAGGATTTATTTTGCTTAGGACGGTAGAATGTTCATTGTTTTGCTTAGAAAATTCTACTTTCCGTTAGCAAAACGATTCGTTTCTTCAATATAGGAAAACAGCAATAAATCATTTCGGATTTTCCATTATATTAACGGAGAGGTAGCAATATTGAACTAAAATTCACTGTAAATATTAACCTTCAATTAATTATTATTATAATAGAAATAAAGGTAGGTATCTATTTTTCGCGAAGTTTAATTAACGCTGACGACTGAACGGCGCGACACACGACGCTGCAGGGGTGACAATCTTAGAACTAGCAAACGGGTAATCGTTCTTGTTATAGGTATACAAAATAAAGTTGGACACCTGAAGTATCGCGGATCTTCACATGACACTGACATTTTAATTTGGTTACATTAAAATCCGTTCCTTTTCAATAATTCAGTAAGAGATGGCAGTAGTCATGACTTGAGAATATGTAGTTCTTCTTACGGTTCGCAAGATGGCGTGAAATAGTAATGCATTTGGTTCTTTGGTGTGACCTCCAAAGAAATCCTCGAAACAATATACAATAAAGAAATTGAAAGAAATGAAAACATTTAAACGAAAATATATTTATTAGATAAAAAAAATATACGTACATAGAAATAATTTTATGACTGAATTTATTTTTAATGCAATTGCAACATTACAATAAATGTCATGCATTTTGCCAAAAAATTGCCGCCGTTCATCCTGCCGCATGCGATTTTTTTGTTATTACCTGCTTTTCTAGATTTTAATCGTCTAAAAGTGCTTCTTCCGCCTAAGTCCGTCGAGTAGAGCCTCTGCTCCTCCGGCCGTGTTGATTTTGTGCTTGTTTCGATTATTAAAATCGAAGTATTGAGATAGGACTCTGACCACCAGTTTGGTTCTAATTTTTGTTTGTGACATTGTTAAGTTCATAATTATTATCATGACTAATAGAAAGTGTTGCGTCCCCGAATGTTTAAATAGCTTAGGTAAGTATTTTATGTATAAAAGTCCGTAAGATCAAATTTTAATTTTGAGGGGTTCTTTTATGTAAGCAGTACAGCACCCAGGTCTTGACTTTTATCTCCACTGATTATTTCAGATACTAATACGACTATGCATAAATTCCCTAACCCAGCTAAGGATAAACAGCTATTTAATACATGGGTCTATGCCGTTGGTGGTGACATATTGCAACTTGAAAATGATAATATTTTCAAATACCGCCGTGTGTGTCGTGCACACTTTGAACAAAAGTATTGGTGCCGGAATAATTTACTCGGCAAAGGAGCAGTACCAACATTAAACATGCCAGGTTAGTTATAACAAAATATGTAAACTTATCAAAAAATTACTTACAATTTTGTCTAATTAAATTAAATTGTTACAGGATAAGTAATTTTATTACATTTAATAAAATTGTTAGACTAGCCGTGTGATTTCCAAAAGAATATAATCACTCACTCTCTTTCCGTGGGTGTCGTAAAAGGCGACTAGGGGAACAAAAAGACAGCAAAATGGGCAGCAGCGTTCTCCTTAAGAAACAAACTAAACTGCGGTCACCAACCCATTTGCCTGGCGTCGTAGCAAAACATACGTTTGATTGTGCACCATCATATAAGGCCCCCAGTTCCCGATCGTCCCGCTCTTCCCGGCTAAGGGGGGTGCTAAGAATCCCCGTGTTACAGCAGGCTATCTAAACCGGAGACTCTATCTGGCAACGTATATTGGACGAACGGTGAGGTTGTATCGTCACCTTCCCGAACTAGAAGTGGAGCTAAGTAACATTAACTGGCATATACCTGGGTTATCTGAAGTCCGTAGCAAGGGGGAGGATACGATAACCCTGGAGTCAGGAAACTTACTCTACTACCGCGAAGGTGATCAGCTCTCCCAAGGAAGTGTTGGTTTAGTGGTCAAACACTCGTTAATGTTTAAGACTCGACGAATTCAAGCCTCCAGAGCAAGCCGGGTTTCGAAAAGGCTTAAGGCTTTGATTTGTGTGTTACAGGATTATCTGCCAAAAAATTCACGTTTGGAAGTAGCGTGTTAGGACCTCTTCAAATGTTAGCAGCATCGACATCAAAAAGTAAATTAATATTCTGTCATCAAAACATATTATATATCCCATCTTGTTATTGCTACTTGCTAAAATATTATATTCTTTGTAACTCCAGAACCGGTTACTTCACATTTGGACTCAGCAGATATGCAGCTACACACTCAAAGTGCTGTAGAACATGTACAAATGAAGGAAAATCTTGGTAAGTGAAGATATAATCATAACGGTATTTAGACCTGTTTTGTTTAATTGGTCTTGATTCTATTTAGCTATTCAAATGTAAGTGTAACAGACAAAATAAAGTATTTATATTAATTATACATTTTACTAGGCGCATAACATTCCGTCCTACATTTTAGCATAATTTATATCCTAGTACTATATTACTACACAGTATGAAACAAAGTCGCTTCCCCCTGTCTGCCTGTCCTTATGTATGCTTATATCTTTAAAAAACGCAATGCATTTTTATAAAAGAAAGAGTTATTTAAGAGGAAGTTTCATATGTATAATACATGCATAATGTAGTAGAGAAACACTGATAATAATTTTAGAGGTTTCTAATGTGATTTCGTAAATAAAAGTTAGAGGCTTTTAGCATTTTATGTACATTATTTTACTCTTTTACACCATATAATTTAAACGAACTTCTTAGAAGTAATCGCAAAAAGAAAACGGCTTTGATTTGTGTGTTACAGGATTATCTGCCAAAAAATTCACGTTTGGAAGTAGCGTGTTAAGACCTCTTCAAATGTTACCAGCATCGACATCAAAAGGTAAATTAATATTCTGTCATCAAAACATATTATATATCCCTTCTTGTTATTGCTACTTGCTAAAATATTATATTCTTTGTAACTCCAGAACCGGTTACTTCACATTTGGACTCAGCAGATATGCAGCTACACACTCAAAGTGCTGTAGAACATGTACAAATGAAGGAAAATCTTGGTAAGTGAAGATATAATCATAACGGTATTTAGACCTGTTTTGTTTAATTGGTCTTGATTCTATTTAGCTATTCAAATGTAAGTGTAACAGACAAAATAAAGTATTTATATTAATTATACATGTTACTAGGCGCATAACATTCCGTCCTACATTTTGGATGAACGGATCTGACATAGGCTACTTTTTATCCCTGGAATAGGTTCCCATGGTTTGCGGGAACGAGATCAAAATTTCATGATTACTTTTGATCGCGATAACCGACATCCACGCAGGCGAAGCCGCGGGCATCCGCTACTTTTCCTATAAAATTATAACAATATTATACTTAAATGTGAATATAATGTTCGTTACCACCTAATTTATATACCTACTTTTTTTACATTTTCCTTATTGTTATTGATCTATGTAAAATAAATATACTACACTTGAGAGCAATAAAATCACACACCCCTTGAAATTTGGTTTATTACTGATTTTTTTCTTAAATCTAAAGATATTGAGTACAAATCATTAGGCAAAATTAAAGCTACACTTCAGAGCAATAAAATCACACGCCCCTTGAAATTTGGTTATTAATAAACAATTTGATCAAGAATTTTGAGTTTGTTTTTCATTATTTCTTAAGCAAAATTGGGTAATTTTACCCGTTTGTGCCGTGAAACATATTATGGGTATTTTTTACACTGTATTTGATATCATTAGAAAGGTAATGAGGTAAGCTTTCAAATAGTGTGTGTGTCTTTTTAAATATTTATTCAGATTCATTAAAAAAACTGCCTTAACAAAAAAAGTTCAGGAGTGCGATTTTATTGCTCTCAAGTGTAGATTACAAGTAATACATTTATTTATTTATGCTCAACATTTTATTTTATCTAAATACTTATTTAAATTTAATGTTTTCCAAAGAATTTTCTATACAATATATGTTTATTTTATTCCAGGGGATCGCAAAAAGCATAACCGAACTATCGTTACAAAAAGGCGGGTGAAACGCGTGCCTGTAACTCAATCTGAGTATGCTTTGTACACAAAACTAAAGCTAGTTGGAGTAAAACTGAGCAAGTGCCGCAACAAGGTGAAACAACACGCAAAAAAGATCAAGGCACTGCAAAATCTAACGACGAATCCACAGTTTTTGAAAACATTTGAAGAATTTCCAAGCACATCCAAAATTCTAACTTTACTACAGTTTAGAGAGTATAAAAAAGGTGAAAAAGGCCGTCGGTTCACATTAAAAGAAAAAATTATTGCTTTGTCCTTTCTCAAACAGAGCCCAAAAGGATACAGATTTCTGAGAAAAATATTTGTCTTGCCATCACGCCAAACTCTCCTGAAGTTACTTAATATGGCAGACATAAATCCAGGGATCAATAAAAACATGATTAAACAAATAAAAAAAGCTGCACAAAAAATGAAGGTGGAGCATAGAATCTGTATCGTTCTCTTCGACGAAATGTCACTAAAACCGAATGTGACATACAACGAGAGAAAGGACAAAGTTTGTGGGTTTGTCACAAATGGTATTGAAACTAAACCTAATTATGCAGACCATGCTCAAGTTTTTATGATAAGAGGGCTAATCAAAAACTATAAGCAGCCGGTTGCGTACACTTTTTCACAAGCTGCAACAAAGGGGATAGAACTTGCGAAACAGTTGAAATCTGTCGTGACCGAGCTTCAAAATGCCGGTCTTATTGTTGTAGCAACCGTCTGCGACCAGGGAACGAATAATGTAAACTGCATTAATTATTTATTGCAAGAGACAAGGGGTCACATGTTGAGGAAGGGAGAAGAGCCCAAAGAAAATATTTTTATGATTAACGATCAAGAAATTGTACCATTGTATGACCCACCCCATCTAATAAAATGTATTCGAAACAACTTAATAACAAAACATTTGCAGTATATAAAAAACGGGGAAGTAAAAATGGCAAAATGGGATCATATCATGGCTTTACACAGTGAAAACCCAGGGTACAAAGGAATCCGATTAGTGCCAAAATTGACAGATGCCCACTGTGACCCAAGCAAAATTCCACGGATGAAAGTCAAAAATGCTACCCAAGTTTTCAGCCAAACTGTGGCATCGAATATGGGCTATCTAGCAGGTAAATGTCATGAGTATCTTATGTTGTCTTATTATTTTATCTATTACTCTTTTACTATATTACGCAGATCAAATTTAAACCATTATTTAACAAACTATATTTATTAACAGATAAGGGTATACTCCCTGAAGAAGCCAAAAATACTGCAGACATCTTGTTGTTCTTTGATAAGCTGTTTGATTCTGTAAACGGAAGCTTTGGCAAAGGAAACAAGCATGGAAAACCACTTCTTGGACCTGCGACTCCTACTTCAGTCCATCATAACACATGGAATAAATGTAAAGATGTCATGAAAAATATGAAATTTATAAATCCAAAAACATTAAAAAACGAATATGTTCCCACATTAAAAAATTGGGTATGGACACTAGATGGAATTGAAATATTGTTAAAAAAATTGCAAACGAAATATGACATAACGTCAGTTTGGTTGCGACATCTGAACCAAGACCCAATAGAAAACTTTTTTGGGTCCATAAGAAGCCACGGATGCCGCAACGTAAACCCTACACCAGAACGGTTTGAAGCAGCATTTACAACATTATTAGTTAACAGCCTCTCTAGTGTCCATGCTCCTGGAGCAAACTGTGAACTAGACAGATGTGAAACCTTACATGAAGTGCTCATCACAGGCGGGGGCAGCAAAGAGCAAACAATTTGCGAAATAGATAAAATTCCCGATATCATATTTACACCCCTTGAAGAAAAAAATGACCCTCGCGTTATTGGAGGCCTACAGTATGTAAGTGGGTATTTTGTAAAAAGCGCCCAGAAAAAAGTATTCAAGGGGTGTAAAGAATGTATAAAAAATTTAATTTCAAACAGTGAGCACGAATATTTAAGATATCGGGAATACGCAAATAAAAAATGGCTTTCCTGTCCCAGCGACTCTCTCTTAACTTGTATATCAAATCTGCAGGATATAAATTATATAATGTTAAAAAATTATTTAGACAAGCAGCATTTAAGGGAAATAATAACAACTATTATTTTTGTAGCTGTAGATTTTTCGTTTCTTAAATGCAAAATACATTGCGAAAAAGTAACTAATTTCTTAATTAAAATATCCTGCAGATTTTTTATTTATAATTACTGTAAAGATATTAACAATATATTATTAAATAAGAGAGAGTGTGATGATGACACGGATTCATTTAAAATTAAAGCTAAAAAACTTAGCAAGAAATGTTTTAAAAGAAAGAAATAATAATGATAATAACGTGAGAGAATGCTCTCTGGGTTTCAAGTCCTTGAACCAAATGTCAACGGATCCTAGGAAATATAGATCACCTGTCTGCCTACAATTTACAAACTTCTTACATCCATCCTGAGGACGAAAATAAATGATCATATATATATTTTCATTCTGTCATGTCTGCCTCTCGGAATGGATGTAGAAATGGATCCCGTGGTACTAAGGAGCTACTCCTTATTGATATGACTATTTGCCAACAAGTTTGCCGCGCTAAAAAGGATCTATCGACAGTGGCCTGGCTGCGCTTCGGTGATCTCGTTGGAGAAACCGAAAAAAAGAACCGGTTTGTATGTGCAATTATGGATGAAGTTATCATGACGAACAACTTCCGGAAATATATTGTAAAGGATGGTACAATCGCCATATGTCGGGCATGTCACTGTCCAGGTGAGTCCTTAAGACATATAACTAGGGGTTATTCACGTCTTGCTCAAGGTGAATACTTGCACAGACAACCAAGTGGCCAGGATTATCCACCAGCGGCGTGCTTTGAAATGTAAACTTGTGTAATCTGAGGTGCCGTACTACAGTTATGTTTCCGACCCAGTTCTCGAAAATGGTCGTGCCACACTGTACTAGGATCGATCTATCATCACTGCCAAGGCTATTGTAGCCAATAAGCCTGATATAGTAGTGGTAGATCGATCAGAGTGCCGGGCAATGATTGTTGATATCACTATACCCCATGGCGAGAACCTCGTGAAGACTAAAAATGTATATTTGGATTTAGCGCACAAGGCTGTCGACATGTGGGAGGTGAACTTAGCAATCATTGTTTCGATAGTCGTGACAGCCTACGGCTTAATTGCCAATAGCCTCGACCAACACCTTAAGAAGTTCTCGTTAGGTATCTGGGTCAAGGGCTTGATTCAGAAAGCGGTACTTCTCGACACCGCGCGTATCGTGAGGAGGTTTCTCTGTCTAGGGCCCTAACTACCGGCAGCTTCAATCCTGTTTCGGGTGCCGGTTGGCGACTGTATTTTATATTTTTACATGTATGATCTTTTTTTTAATATACAGTATGTCCGGGGAATGACTTTACAAACTTTAAGTAAGTGTTGTATTTTTAGTTCTAACAATAAAATTATTCCACCATAGGTAACTAAATCCAACACCCGCAGAATAGCAGCCATTATTTATTTTTAATCGGAATATCCTTATCCTCCAATAACAAAATTTGTGGTTCATAAATTCCAGAAATCTAGGACCGTGCAAATTATTTAGGAGCACAATTGGCCCTATTATTTTATCATCAATAATAGCTGCCCATACATTTACGGAAAAATCGTGCTGAAATGTCCCTTTCTCACTCAAACAATGCTCAATACTAAGTAACCTCTACCTGCTCTCTAACTGTAATGTGCGTTCAAACAATGTTTCGTCGTAAACTGCTTGTTAGAAGATCCAGTTTATGGTATCATTGTTTAGAGTAACTCAAAATAATAGCAAAATAAGCACAACTTTTAAAATGATAACAGTACAGTAAGAAGATTAGACTTAAACTTCACAAGATATTATAGTATTTTTATTGCACACGTCCCTCATATTCCGATTAAAAAACAATAATGGCTGCTATTCTGCGGGGGTTGGATTTAGACCCCTACAATGTTCCAGTGTGCGTTACCCCAGCAAAATGTTGTGCTTAGAGAGATGAGACTATAACCAATAATTAGTGTATCGTAAGGAGCAATTTGTTTAATAATAGCAAAAGTTGAGTGGATTGTAGTTTTAAAGTTATTCATAAAAAACTGAGTTTGCTGAAGTAATGTTTAAAACGTTCCCCAGGCAAATTTTTTTTTTTAATCAATTTAGCCGGAACATTTGGTTACCGGCTATAAAATATATATTTATTAAATCCGAAAATGAAAGCTGAAATTAACAGGAATGAATGTTCATATATAATTTTAATTTGTTTAAAGTACGCCATGTTTCTTTATGAGAACTGCGTTTTCCAGTGCTAAAGTATGACCAGTCTGAAATTATGACATTAGTTTAATCTTCATATCGTGTAAAGTTACATAATCTAAAATTCCTGATGTTATAAGCGTATTAGTTTACTTGCAAATCGGTATTTTATGATTTTTGATACTGATTAATTTTAAATTGGTTTACGTCAACCAAATAAAAAACTAATGTTTGAACAAATTTAAAATAATTAAGGTTTTTTCCTGGTATTTTTATCAAACTTCTGATTGATTTGTTTTCGCGATATAGGAAATCACAAAACGTTACCGCATCAAAATATTAAATAACTTAAGAACCATAAAACACACAAATTTTGCTAATTACAAACATTTACTACGCAAGAAAATCTATCTATTCATGTATTTGGTTCCCAGCAAAATTGTATAAAAAAAAAAAAACGATTTTGCCTGGGGAACGTTTTAAACATTACTTCAGCAAACTCAGTTTTTCACAAATAAAACAAATTGCTGCAAAAATACTACGATCCACACAAATTTTGCTATTATTAAACAAATTGCTCCTCACGATACACTAATTATTGGTTATGATCTCATCTCTCCAAAGCACAACATTTTGCTGGGGTAACGCACACAATGTTCCATGGTGCAACAATTTTATATTGTTAGAAGTGAACATACAACACTCCCTTGAAGTTTGTACAGTCGTTGGCCGGACGTACTGTACATTAAAAATATATTTTATATGTTTATAAGTTGAATAAAGGGATAATAGTTAATATTATTTATTTATTCAAAGAACACATTGAATAATCACAATTTCGTTGAGTCCCAAACTAAGCTACGCTTGTATCTGGTGACTCTAGTTTATGTTACATAATTATGCAAGTTTCATATTTAAATAAATGTAAAATCGAAAATTTCCCATTGTTTTATTGTCTAATGTGAATTACTTTTCGCTGTTCTACGTAACAGCGAGCGAATATGTAATTCACATTTTAAAATAACCTTTTAAATATATAGGCCGCAATAGTAGGTGACGTACGTATGTGCGTATGTGTGCTATAGGAATCTTTCCTATAGCACACATACGCATGTTTGATTTAGTTCCATAACTGGCTTCCAGAGGCGACACTGAGCGTTTCCCATTTTGATCGTTGAGTTAGACCTCTATTCCATATATATAAAAGTACTCTGTGCGACGCTGTAATGACACAAAATTAAGCCATCGCCTACCGCGCGCTCTAAGTACCTACTTCCAAAGATAAGTTAGAGGGCGCCACCAACGGAGAGGAAGCGGAAATCGCTGACTAGGTCCTTGAATCAAGATAGATTCTGGATATCTATACAAAACAAATAATAAAAAGCATTAGACACATTTTTTTCTTATTTTGCGTAACTGAATTATAGAACTGATATGTAAAAATTTATTTGAAGAGTCGCATCACGCCATAATTTTATGCATTCTCTGCGCAAGTATGACGTCATTACCCCACTCCTGAACTTTTAATTCGTTGTCTACTTAGTGTTTCCTTATTTTTTAAAAGCAAAAAATACGTATGAAAAGTAAAAATATATTTAATCCGTAAAAAATATTAGACATGAATTTTTCTTTCTCAAAATAAGTAAAAACGAAAGTGAAAATAATCAAAGTTCAGGAGTGGGAACTTATTACGTCACGATGTTACACAAAACGTAAGACATCGTGACGTCATGCGACATTTTAAATCAATGTATCGTCGTAAGTTTAAGTTACACAAAATAATTCAAATACGTGTCAAATATTTTTTAGCTGCTGCTGCGCTGGCAGGTCCTGGCGGTTGGGTTATAAAACAAATACAATAAATAGAAAATCAAACAAAACATTGCATTATTGTCATTTATTTACTACAAAAAAATACATAATTACTGTACGAACTAACTTTACTAAAAGTTGGAGCCACGATCACAAAACGCACACATTCTCAATTATTTCATATAATTCTTGTACTTAAAGCTTACTATTAAAAGAAAACGTTTTCTTAATAAGGTATATAACCCTATACATAGTTACGGGAAAAAGTACTTCTTACTCAGCAGAAATCAATAAATTTATCCTCCATACTCAAACACAATTTTAAGGCGTCAGCTAGCGACAAATAGAAAATTAAGAACGTTTTACAGCCGCACTCACGACGTAAAGGGCTAATTAAGGGATTTCGTATTATCGATTTATGGAAGCCACATCTCAGAATTGGGTATTTGACTACTATAACAAATTAATACTATAATAAATATTTGTTATAATATTTATTTATATTATAACAAATATTTCTATTAATAGTATTAAATTGAAGCAGAACTGTGAATTAACATCAAATATACACGAATACAAAAGTTACAAGCTTTTAAAGTTAGTAGGTGACACATGTTCTATCTCTTTTTCGCAAAACGACGACTTGTACGGGACAGCCCCAGATTAGTATGGAGAAAACAATAGTAATTAGTGCTATATATTAGGAATATAAAAATGCTCGTAACTAATTCGATATGAAAGTAATTAATCTGCCGTTTTTACAACTCGACATAGATTTTATAATCTATGTAGAGTATTATTTTTTAATGAAATAAAAAAATCTTGTAAAATACCCAATTCTGTGAGTTGGCTTTAAGGAATCCTTTAAATCGATTTAAGTGAGCCAACTCCTAGACTTCTATAAGTTGGCTTACTTAAATAAATACGAAATATCTTAAATAACCATTTACGTCTCTGAGGATGGCAATAAGTAAATTTATTCCAACGATAACATATTATCAGCATTTGATTTGTACAATTTAATGCTTTAAAACTTCAATCAATATGATCGGAGATGAATAATATTCTGTATAGGCATGTTATAGAGCGACTGTCTATCTGACCTCCACAACACATTCACTGGGTACAGTGTATCTTGGAAGGCTGTATTTCCATCGGAGATGTGCAAGGATGCCTAGCAAGAGATGGTTTTTCTGAACTTAGACAGAGAGTAAACATAGACAAGCATAGAGTGCGCGCATCGCTAGTAGCCCGTTATGCCGAGCGGAAGCTTTAATTTTAGCTGTAAGTACTACGCTCGTTTACTGATTTTCCGTGTGACAACAGACGTTTATGCGAAAATATCGATGGTTACGATATTATAATGGTAATATTAGGTTTGGAGACACAAATTTTCCGATTTTACATGTTCATACTTGTGCTTACAATTCATACTCTGGTAGGCGCACTCTATAGTTTATTTATTTATACTCTAAGGTTTTGAACTAAAAGAATCGCTTTATTTACCTAGCCTCGCTCAGCGCAGCTCCTGTGGCAACGACTTAGCAGAGCGAGGTCTTTGTGGGTTAAAAAACAAGCGTCGAATGTGAGCTATGGATTATCCCACCACACCTCATCCCACTCGCGTGAAAAGATCCCGCTAGAAATCCTACGCATCTTCGCACCGCTCAGCATCATAACGCATCTCTACTAAAAAAAACAGCCTCACTGGTTAATCAAAACATAAATACATATATTTAGTTATGAATATTAGGGGTATTATGCTGTTTTTTTTAATGAAATTCTATACATATAAAAGTGCATTGAAGTATTTCTTAAACAATAGAATCTAACTTGCTTTTTAATATACAGGCTGATTTTTTATTCATATTCCAATATTTTCCAGGGTGATAGTAGGTACCCGTGAAATTGAACATACTCCAAGGAAACATGGATCGAAATAAGAAAACAAAAATCGGACCTCCCATATATAATCGATCAGCTGTCTATTGATTTAGCATAAGAGGTCCGTATTTAAATACCCTGAAAAATTTGGCATATGGTCTAAAAACTCATCTTGTGTAATACATATATGTGTTTAAGGACATAATAATATATAAAAAAATCACATGCCATTTTTAAACAAAAAATTGTTCTGATACAAATTCTTAATTTTTCTCTCTGAAAATTATTTATTTAATATTTCGTGGAGACATTGAAAATATCAGTTATATATAGCATTACATAATAAACGTTCAGACCAAGCGATTATGTACAAAATGACGGCTAAATCTAAATCACTGTACAGGGTGCTTCAGGAAAGCATGATCACATTCAAAATGTTGCTTCAACCCAGGGGTTCCCAAACTGATTTTGTCTACTGCCCACTTTGAGAATAAATTATTCTTTAGCTCCCCCATATTTTCACCAACTTAAAAACCACTATAACTTCGAGTTAAATTAATTATTTTGAGCTATATTAGCGGAGATTTGATTTTTTTTCTGAGTCTCTTACCCCCTTTAGGCCTGCAGCGCCAACAAGGGGGCGTTATCGCCCACTTTGGGAAAGGCTGCTTCAACCCATAGATATAAACAAGTTTCTCCAAGTAACAGAATATTCTGAAAAAATAATTGTTGATAATATTTTTATTTGGGAAGTAATTATAGTTTCCTTGAAGACCAGTTGTTCATATTGCTTGCTGTGGTTCACGCGAATTTTAGACATTGAAATAAAACTACTTTTTGAACGGATTTTATTAATTATTTGTATTTAAATAAATACAAATAAAATACAAATAATTAATGAAAATAACGAGCAATATCAACTGTCAAGACGAATACCACCTCAGTCTGCCCGTGACCATGACACCTGCAAAGTCGTCGAAACGTCGGGAACTAAAATCCAAATACAAACCGCGATAAAATCCGTCACAAAAGTAGTTTTATTTCAACAGTTGTTCATTTCGTTCAGATATGAATAAGTGTTTCCGTAGCACCCTGTATATTAAAACCGAAGAACGCATCAAATATCTTAATGATAAGTCTATACACAAAAGTAAGAAACTGTACATTGAAATCACAAAGTTGCAAGCTCGTGTTGCATCGTTGTTATAAAAAGCATGGTCACCACGCGTGCACAGGTCGAAGAAATATAAAATAGTGTAATAGGGATGTTTCCTGGGTATGAAAAGTTAAAATCTATTTAGTCCGTCAGTTAGATAATAAAAAAATATTAGACACGTATTTTTTATTTTATCAAAACAATAAAAAAATACAAAGATACACCGCTTTAAAGTTTCAGAGTGGGGGCTTATGACGCCACGCCTCGCTAAAAATCGTAGCGAGGAGTGACGTCACGCGTAATTTCCGTTCTCTGTATTTTGATCATTTTTTGTTTGCAGGAAAAAAGAAAAAATACGTGTCCAATAAAATTCACTCATCTACAAGACGGACATTAAAAAAAAAATAGGAAACATACCTATTATTGCAATCGATTTTGGAACGCAGCTTTGCCAGCATCGTACGGGCCGCATTTTCATTTTTTTTTTTTTTTTGTATAAAATCATATATTTTATGAGATCGATTCTATAACTGATTCTGAACAAACGATATTCAGGTTTCGTATATCAAAAACAAGCTGATACAGGGTGTTACCGAAAAGTTATATCTATCTAAAAGGGTTGAAGAGTACATCTGGTACAGAGTCAGTTTACAAAATTTCAGCTCAAAATGAGATAATTAAATATATGATATTAAATTTTGACGTGACAACGTCTTATAAATTGGTTTGCCGGGTGACACTTCAAGAAACTGGGTAACGCTCCGCTCACGTTATGCGCTCACAATGAGAGCGAGTGAGAGGCACGCGTCGCATGGTTAGCCCGCCTAAGAGCGAGAGAGACAGACATTGACATTGACAGTCGTTGTCACGTAAAACTTTCGCCCGTATACCGACTTTACAGGCAACCAATTTTTTTTTTACTGCAATTATTTGACAGTAAAAATCATAACGAGACCGCTGAAGCGATGTATCTTAACATTTAGCGAGTGACGTAATAAGATATTGACACTCGTAGTGCAGTGACACGTTGGGTATGATTTAAATTGTTGAATAATAGATGCGAAAAAATATTTAATTGTCTCATTTTGAGCTGAAATTTTGTAAACTGACTCTATACCAGATGTACTCTTCACCCCTTTTGTATAGATATAACCTTTCAGTAACATCGTGTATAGGCAGGTTGGGTGTGTAATTGAGCACGCGTGGCGAGGGTCCTGCGCACGTGTGGCGAGGGTCCTGCGCGCGTGTGGTGGCGTCCTGCGCGCTGCGGTCAGTGGTGTCGCTTGTGCGGCGGCGGGCGCGGCGAGTGCTCGCGGCGACGCTTGCGGCGCGCGGGCGCGGGCGCCACCAGCCCCGCGTGCGCCTGCGCCGCCAGCAACATGCCCAGCTGGCCCAGCGCCTGACGAACACAAGTACTTAGTTCAATATGTGTATCAATTATATGGTACCTGTAGGCCTATTCGCTATCTCCAGTTGCCAACGCAACCGATGTTTACCGGATAAAAAAAATTGGTTGCCTGTAAAGTCGGTATACGGGCGAAAGTTTTACGTGACAACGACTGTCAATGTCAATGTCTGTCTCTCTCGCTCTTAGGCGGGCTAACCATGCCCGAGTGGAAGGGACGCGTGCCTCTCACTCGCTCTCATTGTGAGCGCATAACGTGAGCGGAGCGTTACCCAGTTTCTTGAAGTGTCACCCGGCAAACCAATTTATAAGACGTTGTCACGTCAAAAATAAGTATAAAAATGCTTCTTCAGTGTCGGTTAACGTCGGTAACCAACTAAGTAGTAGTAGATCTAGTTTGTCATCGAAGTTACACGATAAGAAACTTGTGTTTTCACTGTCTTTTTTATAAGGCAACAATAGCTTTTGTTGACAACCGCCATAGCGAATAAGCCTGCTGCACGGATAGCCGAGTGGTATAGGTGAACACGCCAGTTACCATTGTGCGCGACGTGCTGCGGGTTCGACCCCCGCATGGGACAAGCATTTGTGTGGTCCACAATTGCTTGTTCCAAGTGTGGGTCTTCTTTGTACCCACCGTCTCTAAATCAAGGTGGCCCGAGCCGGCCAAACTAGCAATAAAAATATGTCCCAAAATAATAAAAACTTAGATCGAGCCCTTCCTTGCTGTTTATACCTTACTAGCTGATTCCCGCGGTTTCACCCGCGTAAGTAGTTCCTGCTCCCGTGAGACATGTCTCGATAGCAGTTATTTTGCTATTCGGGACGAAGAGATCAGAGGTCACAAAATGACGATAAAAAACTGCTACTATGTAGCCTATTTTAAATAAATAAATAAATGTTAAATATTTGAAACTCGCGATATTTATACTAATATTATAAAGCTGAAGTTTGTTTGTTTGTTTGTTTGAACGCGCTAATCTCAGGAACTACTGGTTCGAATTGAAAAATTCTTTTTGTATTGGATAGTCCGTTTGTTGAGGAAGTCTATAGGCTATATAACATCACGCTACGACCAATAGGAGCGGAGCATAAATGAAAAATGTTGCAAAAATGAAAATCCGTTGAAACTAAAACACGCGAACAAAGTCGCGGGAGATAGCTAGTAGTGAATAAATTCATCAGAGTCATATACTACTTACCTCAGCGTGCATTTCTTTGGCCATCGTATATACGCTATGCTCACTGCTATTGTACATGAGTGCATTCGATAGCATCAGTAAAACGTCGCGTTGAAACTGCGCTGTGGTCCTGTAACAATCATAAAATAAATCCTGTAAGATTTCAGACAAATATTAAATCTTACAGTAAAATGGGTTGTGGAGGTCAGATAGGCAGTCGTTCTGTAAAATACGATATTCAGGCGATGTTGGTAAGACCTAGAGAGTACACATAAGCAAGTATAGAGTGCTGAGCGTAAGCTAATTTTTAGCTGTAAGTACTACGCTCGTTTACATTTTTGATTTATGCTATTTTCCGTGCGACGACAGACGTTTATGCGAAAATATCGACGGTTCCGACATTATTAGGATAATATTAAGTTTTGAGATAATTTTAGACGACCTCCGTGGTCGAGTGGTGTACACACCGGTTTTCAAGGTGTCGCCAGCTCTGAGGTCCCGGGTTCGATCCCCGGCCGGGTGAATGTAGAAAACCACTTTTCTACATTGTCTCGGGTCTGGGTGTTTGTGGTACCTTCGTTGTCTCTGAATTCCATAACACAAGTGCTTTAGCTACTTACTTTGGGTTCAGAGCAATGTATGTGATGTTGTCCACATTTATTTATATTTATTTATTTTAATTTGTTGTTCTTTGAATAAGGCCTACCTTATAACACCGGAGTCAATGTTCTTCCTGATGGTGGTGAAGTCCATGGGTCGCTTCACTACCATGCTGTAGCCGGGTGCTTCCTCGTCGCTGATTGGCCGAAGGAATAGTGAGGCATACTTGTGGGCGCATAATCTGAGTGAAAAAAAAATATATTATTGTCTTTTTTTTTACACAAATAAATACGGAAATAATCTTACTGGGTGTTTGGGTGTTTGTGGTACCTTCGTTGTCTCTGATTCCATGTCTCAAGTGATTTAGATAATTACTTTGTGTTCAGAGCAATGTATGTGATGTTGTCCACATTTGTTTATTACTAGCTTTCCCCCGCGACTTTTAGTTTCAACGGTTTTTCATTTTTGCAACATTTTTCATTCATGCTCCACTCCTTTTGGTCGCAGCGTAATGCTGTATAGCTTATAGCCTTCCTCAATAAATGGGCTATCCAACATTGAAAGAAATTTTCAAATCTGACCAGTCTTTCCTGAGATTAGCGCGTTCAAACAAACAAACAAACAAACTCTTCAGCTTTATATCTAATATATAAAATTCTCGTGTCACGGTGTTCGAACTTGAACTCCTCCGAAACGGCTTGACCGATTTTGATGAAATTTTTTGTGCTTATCCGGTATCTATGAGAATCGACCAACATCTATTTTTCATCCCCCTAAATGTTAAGGGTAGTCCACCCTTAAATTTTTTTTTTTATTTTTTAGGCAAAATTTTTTGTTTTTATTTTTTTATGACACAACATACAAAAATACATACAACCCTAAATTTTCATCCCTCTACGATCAACCCTTATATTTTATTTGTTAATTAAAAACTTTAATTTTTTTTGGTAATTTTTATTTTTTATTTTTTGATGACTTACAATAAAAAATAGGGTAGGTAGGGTAGGGTAGGTAGGGTAGGGTAGGTAGGGTAGGGTAGGTAGGGTAGGGTAGGTAGGGTAGGGTAGGTAGGGTAGGGTAGGTAGGGTAGGGTAGGTAGGGTAGGGTAGGTAGGGTAGGGTAGGTAGGGTAGGGTAGGTAGGGTAGGGTAGGTAGGGTAGGGTAGGTAGGGTAGGGTAGGTAGGGTAGGGTAGGTAGGGTAGGTAGGGTAGGGTAGGTAGGGTAGGGTAGGTAGGGTAGGGTAGGTAGGGTAGGGTAGGTAGGGTAGGGTAGGTAGGGTAGGGTAGGTAGGTAGGGTAGGTAGGTAGGGTAGGTAGGTAGGGTAGGGTAGGTAGGGTAGGGTAGGTAGCGTAGGGTAGGTAGGGTAGGGTAGGTAGGGTAGGGTAGGTAGGGTAGGGTAGGTAGGGTAGGGTAGGTATTTTTAATTTATAGGGCAAAACAACGTTTGCCGGGACAGCTAGTATTAATATAGATATCTCCATACCTGCTATACACGAGCATGACGGACTTCTTCCAAAGTCGGTGTTGTCTCTCCGCGTCGTTGGTGCTCGGAGACTCGGGCGCGCTCGCTTCAGCAGCACTTTCTGACCCGGAACACGCTGTATAATGACAGTTACATAATTTAGCAAACACATTGTATATGTATGCAGGGAACACGCTGTATATACGTCTTAAATAGTAAGCAGATTCAGTTTAATGAGACACAACAACTCACACACGGTCATCTGATCCCAAACTAGGCAGAGCCTGTATTATGGCAACCAGACAACTGATAAACATACTTATATATTTCTAAATAAACACATATTTATAGATAAATTACACCTAGACACAAAACAAATGATCATGCTCTCTCTTAACACAAAGATTTGTCCTGGGTGGGAATCGAACTCACGACCTCCGGTTTAGCAGTCAGGGTCACTAACCACTAGACCAACAGGCCAGTCAAAGTTGGTAGAAGAGAAAGAGATATACAGGGTGTAACCAAAAGGTTGTATCTATCTAAAAGGGGTGAAGAGTACATCTGGTATAGAGTCAGTTTACAAAATTTCAGCTCAAAATGAGTTAATTAAATAATTGTTACCCAATTCATCATAATAAAAACATATGATATACAATGTCAAATGACCATTTAGTTCTCGAGAATTATAGCATTTGAAACGCGCCATCTTGATAAAGGGGCGTGACGTCATATTTTGGTCAGACCAATGGCGTTACGTTTTGATAATAATTCATAAACCACGCGTACATGTCGCGATACATTTAAATTTTTGTATTATAATGAAATAATAAAAAAAAAAAACATTAAAACAGATTAGAAACACCGCGTTCGACTCGCGACACCACCGCCGCCGCGTCAGCTCATGATTAGGGACTCCTATTGAGTGTGAAACTAGTCGGGTGATCCCGAGAATATGCGTAAGTAAACCGTTTTGTTTTAAATAATAATTATAGATTAGAAACAGATAGAACTTACTTCTTGAATCAGACTTCTTCTTGCGAGAGTAATCCCTTTTCTTCTTTCCATCTTTCTCTTCTTCGCGACTTAACTGCAAGAAATATATTAATTAATATCATCTTCTATCCTCTAAATATATAAAAGAGAACGTATGTGTGTATGTATATTCACCTAAAACTCGAGAACCGTTAGCCCAATTGATATGAAACCCACTCCCACGAACTTCCATAACACAAGTACTTTATTATTTAAATAGGGATGTTTCCTGGGTATGTAAAGTAAAAATCTATTTAGTCCGTCAGTTAGATAATAAAAAAATATTAGACACGTATTTTTTCTTTTATCAAAACAATAAAAAATTACAATGTTACAGCGTTTTAAAGTTTCGGAGTGGGGGCTTATGACACCTCGCCTTGGTAAAAATTGTAGCGAGGAGTGACGTCACGCGAAATTTCCGTTCTCTGTATTTTGATCATTTTTTGTTTGCAGGAAAAAAGAAAAAATACGTGTCCAATAAAATTCATTAATCTACCAGGAGGACATTAAAACAAAATTAGGAAACTATGCCTATTATTTACTACGCATTAACGCATGCGGAGCGAATATTAGTAATTAAATACAAATAGTAGAAAAGAAAAACTTAAACCTCAGGCGCGTTAAGTCAGTGGTCGCAGGTTCGCGTCCTGCCTGAGGTTTAAGTTTTTCTTTCAAATACATATTTGTATTTAACTACTAATACTTTAGATAATTAGTTTGAGTTCTAGATTTTGTCGCTACTTTATACCTTGCCGTGACAGAGACAGCACGAGGTTTAAAGGCCACTTAAGATTGAGTCGCATTGTATATTATTCGACTTCTTGGATTTCGGATATCTTAATATTTAGCTTAGTCCTGTTTTACGTGCGAAGAGGCCTTTGCCCAGCATTGGGAAATTTGCAGGCGTATATTAATATAGAAGAATTAAACTATTCACTTAACTTTTATACATACTAGTGCCGTCTCCACAACACAGCCACATCCGGATCCGGTTCCGCATCCGTTACTTGTTTAACCCTCAAATACTCAAATGCAACTTACCTTAAAGACGATCTTTTAAATCTCTATCTACTATATATCTGTTGCTACTTAATATCTTAACTACGAATTAAAATTGAGGAGACTCTTAAATACTTTACCTTTATAGGAGTATCATCATCATCAGTATCGTCTCTGTGTGAGTCATCGCTATTCCCTTACCATCTCTTTTAGAGAACATTGCTTTTTCTAAATGAGAAGACGCCTTTGCCCAGCAGTGAGACAGTTACAGACCGATATTACTATAGAAGAATGAAAGCATTTACTCAACTTTGACACATACCAGATCCGCATCCGGTTCCGGATTCACATCCGAAACCACTTCCACATCCGGTTGCAATTCCAGCTCGGGTACTTTTTTACCCCAATTACTAAAATGGAACTTATCTTTAAGTTTAAATGGTACTTAAAATTGAACAATCTCTTACATATCTTACCTCCATAGGAGTGTCATCATCAGTCTCCGTGTGAGTATCTTCTACGTCTTTCTCCCTCTCTTCTTTTACTTCTGGCTCTTGTGCCGGTTCTTCTTTTATCATCTCTTTTAGAGGGTTGGAGTCCTGGTAGAAGAAACCAATTAAATAACTTTGTAACTATAGGTTATAACTGGCTGTTAAGTTAGAAGTAGTAGTTTTAAGTACCTACGATTATATTTTTTTGTACGCCATTACGGTAAAACATGTAGATACTTGTTCATATTTTACCACCATGTACCTACTTGTACATATTACTCATGTTTTACGAAATAAATATCTTTATCTTTATCTTTAACCCATTGATTCTGAGTTGTACCTCGTTGAACTAGAGATTAAAGATCGTATATCATCAAACTTCTTCATACAAAAGTAGACTCTAAACACAAAAAAAGGGTTCAAATCAAGTGGAGTGTGGAGTGGTAGTGCGGCGACCGGTCGCCGCTCGTGGTTTGACTGAGATTTGGCTGTGACGTCATGCGCGGTGACCGGTCGCCGCTTGGGTACATGTGGGTTAAATGATATATAGCCCTGACTAGAAGAGAAAGAGATTATACATATTGAACTGTATGTCTGTTCCAGATTATATCTAAAACGGCTACATGGTTTTTGATAAAACTTTGTAGATAGAAAATGTCAAGAGACACAATTGCTGTCAATATGATATAGTCGACTGAATATTTATGGCTAAATAAACGTATATACAGGGTGCACATAAACAATTAAACAAATTTAAATTTCAGGGTTATTAAAGGATTTTAGGAACTATTTTTTTCAGTTTTGTAAAGAGATTAAGTAATAACAAAAAGTAAATTATAAAAAAATTGCAGTTAAATACCTCAGACACCTCCTCCTTCTTAATATCTTCTACGATCTTCTGTTCTTCCTCTCCCTTCTCCATCATCTCTAGCTTATGTTCTATGCTGTCCGTTTGAGCTTCAGGGAATGACGTCACTTCCTCCTCCACTGGGGCTGGCGGTTCTGAGGATATATTTGTAAATTTAGGATGTATTTGACAGTTCGACTCGCGACACCACCGCCGCCGCGTCAGCTCATGATTAGGGACTCCTATTGAGTCTGAAACTAGTCGGCCGATCCCGAGAATATGCATGAGTCAACCGTTTTGTTTTAAATAATTATAAATAACTAGCTGTCCCCCGCGACTTTGCTCGCGTGTTTTAGTTTCAACGGTTTTTCATTTCTTGCAACATTTTTCATTTATGTTCCGCTCCTATTGGTCGTAGCGTGATGTTATATAGCCTACAGCCTTCCTCAATAAACGGACTATCCAATACAAAAATAATTTTTCAATTCGAACCAGTAGTTCCTGAGATTAGCGCGTTCAAACAAACAAACAAACTCTTCAGCTTTATAATATTAAGTATAGATATTAACAAATAAATCATTTTTTAGTTTTGATACATAAATAAATCTGCGGTATAGTTTGTTGCGCCGTTTCATCTCTAAAGCCAGAGCACTTGAGAAGTGGTGAAGGGTGGACAGATATGGGTTCCTGATGTATATACATTGTTAAAAAAATGTATGTAATTTAATTTCAAATATTCGGTACCTTAGTTGGTAAAGCGACTGTCGCGTTGAGCCACAAGTCGCAGGTTCGAGTCCTGGCTGAGGTTTAAATTTTTCCTTTCTACTTATTGTACTTAATTACTTTGTTTGACCATCAAAAAGAGTTACTCGGTGGCATATTATGAATGAAAGAATTTTGATATTGATTAATAAAAGCTGGATGCGTCTCAGTTTCCACAAGCGGCTTCTCTTGTAAGTTTACACCGGATCAGGTTTCGCATCCGGCTCCCGACTTATTTCAAAATATTACCATCAACTGGCGCCGTTTCCACTTCCGGCTCCGGTTCCACTTCCGGCTGTACATCCGGCTCCGGTTCCGGTTCCGGCGGCAGCGGGATCGCTTCCGGCGCGACTTCTTCCGGCGGTGCTTCTACTTCTGTTGGTGTTTCTTCTTCTGGCTGTGTTTCTATCTCTTTCTCGAGTGGAGTTTCTTCTTCTTGCGCAGTGCTGGAAGAGAGATTTACATTTAAGTGTGTCTTATAATTTATAACGATACAAAACAAAAACGAAATATTAGCACAGCAATATAAGCCTATGTTACTTAGAGACAATATAGCATTGTAATGGTAAAAGAATGATTAAAATCAGTCTAGTAGTTTTTAAGTTAATTCTTTCTAACATACAAAAATACAAATTTTTGTACCTCATACCAAGTTACATCCAAATCGGTTCAGCGGTTTAGCCGTAAAAACGTAACAGATAGAAAGACAGACAGACAGAGATTTTTAGCATGTACTAGCTGTCCCCCGCGACTTTGTCCGCGTGTTTTAGTTTCAACGGTTTTTCATTTTTGCAACATTTTTCATTTAATCTCCGCCCGTCGCTCCTTATATAGCTTATCGTCAATAAATGGGCTATCTAACACTAAAATATTTTTTTAAATCCGACCAATAGTTCCTGAGATTAGCGCGTTTAAACAAACAAACAAACACTTCAGCTTTATATATTAGTATAGATAATATTAATATGGATAATCCTACTCACCTCTCTACTTCTGCTACTGGTGGTTCTTCTTCCACTGTCTCCTCTTCAACCCTTTCCGGTTCCGTTGGAGTTTCCGGCTCTTTTATCTCTTCTTTAATCTGTTTTAAGACAATAAAATCATTTTCCACGATTTAAATTTAAAGTTTTTTTGTTATAATTGATTTCTTAAAGTTTAACCAAGCTTAAAACTACAGTAGATATCTAAAAAAGGACAAGTGCGAGTCTGACTCGCCCACTGAGGGTTCCGTTCACATTTCGCTGAACGTCGCGGTCTGCGTATTTAATATTTAATTTTACCACTCGTTCCTGAGAAAAAAAATCTTGACAAACAGACTATAAAGTGATGCTTTATGAGTTCCTTTGCATTAAATAACAACCCAATGATTATACTTTTTCTAGTTTCCGACCCAGGATAAATCTCTGTGTGATGAGCATGATAATTTGTTGTGTCTGGGTGTAATTTATCTATAATATGTATGTATTTAGAAATATATAAGTATGTTTATCAGTTGTCTGGTTGCCATAATACAGGCTCTGCCTAGTTTGGGATCAGATGGCCGTGTGTGAGTTGTCCCAAGAAGTAGAAGTGGAAGGCAAAATTTAAACTTCCAGGCAGTGACCTCGGTAGCTTAGCTGGTAAAGCGACTGGCGCGTCAAGCCAGTAGTTGCAGGTTCGAGTCCTGCTTGAGGTTTAAGTTTTTCTTTCTAATATTTGTATTTAATTCTCCCAAGCCATTATATTACATTAATCTTAAATAACTGCAAATAAAATTAACTGGTGGCCTAGTGTTTCAATGAACAGATTTATGTGCATAAGGTTGCAGGTTCGAAGCCATTACAAGCAAGTACCAATGTGACTTTTTAAAAGTTATATGTACTTTCTTAATTATTCTAAAAATCATTGAAAATCGTGAGGAAAGCTGGATTCCAAAAATTGGAATCTGAAATCACCAACCCGCAATGAGCAAGCGTGGTGATTAATGCTCGTTCCTTCTCGATATGAGAAGAGGCCTGTGCCCAGCAGTGGGACATTTATAGGCTGGTATTATTATATTATATTAAAATGCACATACCTTCTGTACTTCTGGCTGTATAACCTTAATCTCTGTGGTCGGGAACTTGACTTCCGGGAACGCGATCCTCACTTCCGTTTCCGGTGTCAACTCTTTGGTTATCGTTTCCGGTATTCGTTCCGGGGTTGGTTGTTCCGGTACCTTTTAATAATAAAATATAGTGATATTTAGTGGGCTAAAAAAACTACAGAATGGATCCCACATAACGACGACATCGCGGCAGACCGAAAAAGCGGTGGAGAGACCAACTTGACTCCCACCGAAAGGACTGGCCCATCCTAGCTCAGGGCAGAAGTGCGAGGAAAAGGGAGAGGGAGGCCTTTGCCCTGCAGTGGGACAAAACGGGCTTATTAGATAGATTAAATTAGATATTTAGTTAAGATAATCATACATTAAGATCTAAGGCAGTCGGACTTTTGAATATAGGTATTTGAAGAAACTATCGCTGTCGCACGGCGTTCGGCCTGTATATACAAGAGAGACAAAGACAACTATAGATCAGACGGACAGAATCTTATATTTCGAGTTTTGGCTTTCAATACAATCTCTGAAAATTTTATCAGTTATTAAAAAATATATTTTAACAGCGCAAAAGCGTGGTGATCAATGCTCGTTCTCTGTATGAGAGGCCTGCAGTGGGACAGTTACAGGCTGGTGTTATTAACAGCTTCGGTAATGGCACCCACCGTGGGGCAGCTCACAAGCGTGCTGATTAATGCTCGTTGTTTGACATTATGTAACAAAAACCCTGTCCGATCCAATAAAGGCGTATTTCTGGTTCAACATAAGTACTAGAAAAAAAATGTCTCGCTCAGGCGGCTTCTTTGATACAAAACTGTAGGTAGTACACGTGAACTTTGTCGAGCGATCAGTGTTGCCTCTGATCAGTTTTATTTCAATTTAATTATATTCACCGGGGAAAAATAATAATCTCAAATCCATTCAATAGTTACGTATATGTGTACGCAGTACGATGCCGAATAATAATCATAAGGATCGGACAGGGTTTTTGTTGCATGCTGTATATAAATAGTTACCGTTTCCATTTCTTCCGGTTGGACATCTTCTTGTACCGGCTCTGGGATTTGAGCTGGCTCCTCCTGTAAAAAAAAAAATGTAATATCTATTAAATCCATTAGTTATATAATAAAAAACATATTAGACACGTATTTTTTGCTTTTTTAATATAAGAGAACACTAACCCCCCAATACTAAAATACAACTTAACTTTAAGACGTACTTAAATATCTATCTGTCGATTTTTTGCACCTTAAAGTGACAAAGACAGCATGAGAGATAACGGCGACTTAAAACTGATTGACATTTCAGTATTCGGCCATCTTACTTATAAAAATGAATTGCTGTTCGTTAGTCTCGCTAAAATTCGAGAACGGCTGGACCGATTTGTATAATTCTCTTTTTGTTTTGTTCGCTAGAATACAGGGATGTTTCAAAAACAAAAAAAAAGGTAGGGTTGGTAGGGTAGGATAGGTAGGGTAGGTAGGATAGGTAGGGTACGGTAGGTAGGGTAGGGTAGATATGGTAGGGTAGGTAGTCAGTTGACGGGAGCGAAGCCGCGGGCACAGCTAGTAAGTATATAAAGCGAATCAAAACTTTTCATCAAAAGTTTGTTTGAACGCGCTTATCTCAGGAACTACTGGTCCGATTTGAAAAATTCTTTCAGTGTTGGATAGCCCATTTATTGAGGAAGGCTATAAGCTGTATAACATTACGCTGCGACCAAAAGGAGCGGAGCATAAATGAAAAATGTTGCAAAAATGGAAAACCGTTGAAACTAAAACACGCGGACAAAGTCGCGGGGGACAGCTAGTGAGTTATAAATGGTGTTACTAGCCTGATATTGTTTAATATAATAAGTACATTACCTTAATGACTTGTTCTTCCACATTGATGGGTGTTTCTTCCGGAGGGGTGGGATTCGATTCCTCGGCGTCTTCCTTCTTAGCTGGCGGCTTCTCCATTGTTCTAGAATACAAGAAAAGACAATTTAATGAAAATTCTGTTAGGGAGGCAAATTAGGGCGCTGTTTATTAATTATTGATGTTCAAAAAGTTAGGATGCTGTTTATTAATTATTGATGTTCAAAAAGCCTGTATTATGGCAACCAGACAACTGACAAACGTACTTATATATTTCAAAATACACACATATTATAAATAAATCACACAGAGATTCGTCCTGAGTGGGAATCAAACCCACGACTTCCGCTAGACTAACAGGCCAGTTAAAAATAAGGCTGTCCGGTAAGGAGAGAGGAGAAGGAGAAATGAGAGAGGAGGAGGAGGAGGGGGTGGTGGAAGTTGAGGAGGGACGAGGAGGGAGAAGGAGGGAGGAGGGAGAAGGAGCAGGGAGGAGCAGGAGAGCGGAGGACGAGGAAGAGTATGCTGGCGCAAATAACTCGTTTTTCTTATAAACATGCACCGCGATAGTTTAAAAGATTATATATTCCTTACCTGTTACTCGGCTTATGCATGGCGGTCACTGGCGGTATGTGTATGTCTATGTCCCGGAAGGCGTACACATCTTCCGCCTTGATTTCTATATCATCGATGTCGAGCGGCGGCGCTTGCGGCGGCGGGGCGCCCGTCGACATTACTGGCGGCGTGTTCGCTGCAACAAACAATTTTATCTGTATAATAACTTTCGTGAGGAGTATTATCTTACCGAAATCCGTCATCGGACTAAAGTTTTTGACTGCACGGATAGCCGAGTGGTATAGGTCACCACGCCAATTACCTCTGTGCGCGACGTGCTGCGGGTTCGATCCCCGCATGGGACAAGCATTTGTGTGATCCACAAAAATGCTTGTTCTTGTTGTCTCGTCTGGGTGTTATTTGTGCATGTGATATAAATGTTTGTGAAACCCCCCGCGACACAAGGATTAAATTCGTTAGTGCGGGAGTCGTTATCTTAAAAAATAAAAAATAGATCAATAAAGTTTTCGACGCCGGTGACAGGGCGACACGACTTAAATGGAGCTGGGCAGGACACTTAGCTAGACTTACAGACGGCCGATGGAGTCGCACTGTTACTGAATGGTGGCCAAGGACAGTTCGAATTAGTCAGGGACGACCGAGAGCACGTTATAATTGGATGAGATTTACGCAGTTAGCCCGAGCGCAGGCTTTGACTGCTTCACCGGAATTTGGCGAGAACCTTAAGAACCTCCAGCCAGAGCAATATAAAAACTAACTACGTCAGCAACGTTCACTAAGGGCACCCCCTGTGGGGTTCGGAGTTCGGACCTCGACTTAGTGCGTTGCTAACAATCTTAATAAGGCAAAAACAGCAAGGGAGGGCTGGATCTAAGTTTTTATTGTTTAAGGACATATTTTTATTGCTAGTTTGGCCGGCTCGGGCCAGCTTGATCTAGGGACGGGGGTCCGAGAGCACGTTGACTTGATGACATAGTTAAGGAAACAGGAACCACCTGGATGAGGATCGCACAAGACAGACAAGAATGGCAGAAAAAAGGGGAGGCCTATACTCAACAGTGAGTGATTTCAGGCTGAAATGATGATGATGAGGAGTATTCATAATTATTTAAAACGAAACTGTTTACTCACGCACATTCGCGAGATCCCGGTCATGATCGAATGTTTTTCTAAACCTTTACAATAGGTGCACAAGGTTCTAATAGATCTAACTGTTATTGTTAAATTTCATTTGTATGTATAATTTTAGATTTTATGTTTCAATATGAATTGTTATGTTTCTACCGACTAGTTTCAGACTCAATAGGAGTCCCTAAAAAAGCTGACGCGGCGGCGGTATCGCGAGTCGAACTTTCGTCTCCTATTGAGTCTGAAACTAATCGGGCGATCTCGTGCGAGTCCCACTTGCACTTAACCGGAAGCACGCATTACTTTTTACTGATCAGTCAGGGAGGTTTGGAGACGGTCAATTTTGTCTACCGGACAAAAATGACCGTTGGTTACAGTGGGCAAGTTGAACGCAACAATTCGCAGAACAGTTATTTCTGTCCGGTGGCCTGATGCTGCTGAGTAGCAAGTGTTAGTGATGCTGTCACCTTTAAGCTGCTGCTCGATCTGGACCAGCTGGCTCTTGATGTGCTCTATAGCGGCGTGCTTGCTCTCGTGCTGGCTGGTGCCCGAAGCCGACTTCTCCAGCAGCATTGACAGCGTCGGCGCCGTCACTGATGGAGAAACCGTTTCTGTTAACAAATAAACATACATACATTATGTATCATATATCATACTAGCAGACGGCCCTGGCTTCGCACGGGTATTTAACAAAAAATACAAAATTAAAAGATGTAATATAGCCTATGTCAAACAGGGATAGTGTAGCTTCCCAACAGTGAAAGAATTTTTCAAATCGTTTCAGTTGTTTCGGAGCATATTTAATGCAAACAAACAAGCAAACAAACTAACAGTCAAATCTTTCATCTTTATAGTATATACATACAATATAAAGAAATATAAAATAATAAAAGAGGCTGCCCCTGAGTTTGTTTCGACATATTTTTGAAGTAAAACTTCTTTAGGCGCGACTAGGGAGTAACTCAGATTTTTTTTCTGACGGAAGTAACGCTTACTATAGTCTGTGTAGTTTCCGCCATTTAAAAATAATAATTCTGATTGGTTGTAAGTATATGTCATATACTACACGCTTCTTGACTTATACGCCAGCTAGTGGCAAATATCATAATCAATTAGGATTATTTATTTTCAAATTGTCAAACGGATCAATTGTGAATAGCAAAGTGAATGAAAAATTCAACAGTTTTAAAAACATTATTTTAAATTGCAAAATTTTTTGAAAATACTTGTAAATATACTTGTTTATTTATTACTTTTAAAATAAGTAAATTAAAAATAAATTTTCTGACAATTGCGACATTTTATAATATTCAATAACAAGGTTATAAAGTTTTACTTCAATCGCGCGTAAAGGTTACACGCACACACTTTTTTTTTTAGGGTAGCCAGTTAGGAAATTTCGAATCCAGCGAGGGCTAAAAAAATGTTTTATGTGACTTGTAAAAGTGATGATTTTTTATCCTAGTTGCAAAAATAAATGATTTGATTTGATATAGGTATGTAATAAAAAAAAATAAAAAAATGTCGCCAGAAAATGCACTTGTGATCGTGCGACTCTGGCCAAGGGCAGAGAGGGATCGGGGTGTTTTTAGTCGATGTAAGTGTAACATATCCCAAAGTAGAGGGTACGGGGCCCTCGGCGTGGGTTAAAGCCATTAGCTTTTTACTCCGAAAAAAAAAAGTGTTTTAAACTTTCAAGTAAAAAACACAAAGTACACCCACTAAGATGAACATTTGTTTATGCCACGCAGGGATCGAACCCACAACCTAAGCTTACATGCGATGCCCAAATAAATGGTTATATTGTCAGTCAACTGCAACAGGATTTTCTTTTTAAAGTACTCCCTCTCTTAGGAATTTAATCCTTGTTTAGTAGTGCGGGAGACGTAAATAATAATAAAAAAAAAGAATACGTGTGGCACTCGGGGACTGCCGCGGTAAAGCTATTGCATAGCATTTTTTATCAACTTATGCAATTATAATATTTATGCAATATTTTTTTTCTTTGATATTAATTCAAGTTTTTATCTTTGATATTAATTCAAGTTAATTATAATTTACAGCTGTTTACGTATTCGTCCGATTTCGGAGCAGCTCGTCTCGATCCTACACGAGAGCTTCGTACAGTCTACACGCATACGTCTAGTCGCACACACATAAACACCGTGCCGAAGTCTGCCGAACTGAAACGACGTTAGACGAAGCACGGCTGTCAACGCCGCACCGCTGTGCCGGTCGGAGTGGGGGGTGTTAGGTTTATTTTCGTTACGGAATTTCTTGATTCGGTCTCCGCGCTTAATGCCCGCGTTAAAAGCTATGCAATAGCTTAAACAAATAAAATAAGTGGGGCTCCTATACAAAAAACCTGTTTTTTTTTGCCATTTTTATTGATACGTACGATACGTATGGGCACGCCTACACCGCTGAACCGATTTTGATGTAACTTGGTATAAAAAACTATACTTGAGATTACTATGTACTTACCAACTACATTTGCGGGGTGCGAGATATGTTGCGGAGTTGTCACCACAGGGGAGGACTTGAGCAGTGACGTCAGAAGCGGAGACGCGGGGGGCGCGGGGGTAGCGGCTGAGACAAACAAATATATATATTAATAAATATGACACATGTACAACCGACCATCACTAGAACGGCTCGACCGATTTAGCTGACTTTAATTTTTGTTTTTATTGTAATGACAATTTTTTTTTAATTATAATATATTGGCACAACCCACATACGGCATACCCCAAACTAGGTAGAGCCTGTATTATGGCATCCAGACAACTGATAAAAGTACTTATATATTTCTCAATACATACATTTATAGATAAAATACACCCCGAAACAGAAAAAAACATCAACACAAAGATTTGTCGTGGGTGGGAATCGAACCCACAACCTCTGGTTTAGCAGTCGTGGTCACTTACCAATAAAATAACAAGCCAAGTAATGTCTGCCTAGTAGATAATAAAAAAATGTTATACAGGTATTTTTTACGTAAACTAAAACAGATGGATGGATTTGAAATGTCCCATGACGTCACAATTTCGTGCATTTTGTACGCAAGTATGACATCATTAGGCATTAGCCCCCACTCCTGAACTTTGATTGGCTTTATCTTATTTTGAAAAAGCAAAAAATACTTGTCTTATATTTTTTTATTATCTAACAAACGGAGTAATGAGATTTTGACATTTGATACCCAGTGATCTATCCCATTAGCGCAGTGATCCTCGCTTGTCTTTCTCTTTCGCATCGCTGCCTCTCTCTCCAACGCCCTGTTCCGTTTTAACAAAGACTTACTAGTAGTGGGCACCGGCTGGCTCACACTCGGTCTCCAGGCCCTATCGACCCTCGCTCGACTCTCGTCTCTCTCCTTCAGCCAGGCGGCGCGCCTCGCTGCCTCTCTCTCTCGCGCCCTGTTCCGCGCTTCGATGCTGGACCAGACTTCGCGGAGACGGTCTTCAGAGGTCGAGGGGTTACGGACTTCGGTTATCTCCGTCTGCAAAACACGAATTTAGAAGTTCAGGTTTAAACTGCCTTTAAATATATCTTACTAATATTACAAATGCGAAAGTAACTTTGTCTGTCTGTCTGTCTGTCTGTCGTGCTTTCACGCCAAATTCACTGAACCGATTTAAATGAAATTTGGTACACAGACAGTCTAGAGCCTGAGAAAGGACATAGGCTACTTTTTGCCGCGATAAGCGACATCCATGCGGGCGGAGCCGCGGGAAACAGCTAGTTCCATATGACAAAGAATGTATAATATGTGTATTTTCATTCCTAAAATAATGGGTGCCCACCTTCAACTGTTCATACTGCTGGTTCATCTCCGCCAACGTTTTCTGGATCTCCACAATCCGTTCCTGCGTCAATCGCTTTAGTATACTCTCTTGTGGAGTCTCCACCGCACCCTCGGAGCTCCGTTTCTTACGCTTCGGAGTCTCCACATGTTCAAGAAGGGCTCCATATTGGGCTGCGCAGCTGAAAGAGTTTTATTAAGATATTTATTGTGGTTTAAGTACATAGAGGTAAATGAATGGTGGGCTAAGTGTTATGATAATTTTAAATTAATGTGGACAACATCACATACATTGTTCTGAATCCAAAGTAAGTAGCTAAAGCACTTGTGTTATAGAATCAAAGATAATGAAGGTACCACAAACACCCAGACCTGAGACAATATAGAAATGTAGTTTTCTACATTGACCCGTCTGGGAATTGAACCCTGGACCTCAGAGCTAGTGACACCTTGAGAACCGGTGTGTACACTACTCAACCACAGAGGTTGTCGAATACTTTACTAATTATTTGACTATATGGCAGATAGTAATATGTATAATATCTTGTAATATAATATCTTGGGACATCTCACACACGGTCATCTGATCCCAAACTAGGCAGAGCCTGTGCTATGGCAATCAGACAACTGATAAACATACTTATATATTTCTAAATACATACATATTATAGATAAATTACACCCAGACACAGAACAAATGATCGTGCTCATCACACAAAGATTCGTCCTGAGTGGGAATCGAACCCACGACCTCCGGTTTAGCAGTCAGGGTCACTAACCACTAGACCAACAGGCCCGTCAATTAGTGGTCATGATGAGTCAAAAGAAAGCAAAAATAATGTGAAATTGGTTGAAAATGTAACGGATTTAGTCTCATTTTAAATTTATCATAGAGCAGAGAGCATCTCACTAACGTTAAATTCAAAAGCAAAAAAAAATATACTTACTTTTTAAATATTTCATGATTTACTTAGACACTACAATATTAACTAGTATTAGTAATATCTATATTATACTGAAAGTGATTGAAAACTAGAGCAATAACACTGTAAACCAAAAAGTGTCTGTCCGATGTAGACAAATGTACATTCAATAAGCCACTTGAGCCTGTAGGCAGCTATACATGCAATAGGTAACAGCTATAAGGTTATATTTGTAATCTAAACTATTACAAACTTATAATATCGGCAAATAAACGTAAAAAGTCGGTATGAAACAACAAAAAAAATGCAAAAAACAACAAACCTCTTTTGAGAATACCAATCTGGTGGCCTGTTTGGTTCTCCAATGGTTTTTAGAGCGCGGGAAACCGACATCCAGTTCTGATCTCCGCTGCGCACGACGGCAGAAGCCAGACATAACTGTTCCCGCACATTCCAAGTATCCAATGGCACTCTTTTCATTTGTAATCTCTCTTGAATTGAACTCATTTGAGGTTATAGTCATACACACGTTGTAAACGTGATTTTTTGTTTCTTTTTGCACTTAATTATGTATTAATATTATTGTTTTACCCCGATTTAAAGTAAACGCGTCTGTAAATTAACAATATTTGACACAACAACAATGAAGCACAACAGTCAACAAGGGACAGATAATAACAAGCCAGTGTTGGTAGCTATAAAAAATATTTGCGGAAATAAAAATCTTGCCATATTATTATATAATATTTTTATTTACAAACTAATCAATAAACTGTTCTTTTGCGAATTCTTTTAGCAGCATTTTATAATAAATTCATATTATTTTTCATGACGCTATAACTATGTAAATACTAATGATACAATCGGTTGCAAGGTATGGCTGCATTGATAGTTTTATCCAAAATAGGGTCATCAGTAAGTCTTTGCGGGCTGAACTTTATTTAAAGATATAATTATTTGATTTTTTTATTTAAGATTTCTACTTTCTAATAAATACTTCTTATAATGTCAATGTAATACAAACCAATACCTACTATCAAAGTATTGAAATACGTAGGTACTATAACGCCTACAATAGTGAATGTAGAGGCGCAGGCATCGGATTACACAGTATTATTTACATCTTAGAGCAAAACATAACATACTGCTTTATTAGTAGCGTACTAAGTAAGTTATAAAATTGTGCACACAAATAACAAACATATTTTTTTAATAGTTTAACGACCTCCGTGGTCTAATTGCGTACGCACCGCTATTCAAGGTGTCGCCAGCTCTGAGGTCCCGGGTTCGATGTCTGGCCGGGTCAATGTAGAAAACCACTTTTCTACATTGTTGGGTCCGGGTGTTTGTGGTACCTTCGTCTCTGAATTCCATAACACAAGTGCTTTAGCTACTTACTTTGCGTCCAGAGCAATGTATGTGATGTTGTCCACATTTATTTTATTTTAATTTATTATTATTACTTACGCGTACTGGATAATGATAACGACTAAGTACGTAGTATTGTGTAGTTAGTCATGCTAGAAAGCTAATGAAACAAACACGCTACTGACTCATTACATTAACACAAAGATCCGTAAACGGAAAAAAACATCTACTGTTAAAGAGCGTTCTTTTAAATTCATTTAATTTATCCAGTTTTTTCTTTTTGACATCTATGTATCTACGGAATAGTGATAGAAAAGATATTTAATAAATCCCTCATTCTCTATTCTACGCTATTTAAATTCCATAAAGATTAAGAACTATTTATTAATTTGTTAAATAATCGCCTTCTTAGCCAGAATAAACAAAACTCTTTCTGGAGGGGTCTGCTCAAGTCCAGGTATGTTTTTTTTAAATGAGATCCGACAGTACCGATAAGTACTTTAAACAGTACGTAACCTACACTGCCCTTACATAAGTATAAAAGTACAAAAGTCCCTTATAAAATGACCGTTTGCCTATGGTTTGCCTAGACTTTTAAAGATACGTTAACCCCTAACCCCTGAAATGGTTAAGGCATTTATTTACAGCGAAAATCAAGTACCTACGTCCATACTTTTTAAAAACATCAAAGGGATTTTTAAACCCAAGACTCTAATATATCGTTTATTCATTGAAACATGTTTCAATACTTTAGAGAATAACCTAAATAATGTTCTCAACTTATTCTTACACGAGATTACAAAAATAACTCGCTAAATTATGTTAAAAATAGATTATTACAATGAACGCATGCTTTGTGCGTTGTTTTAATATCAAAATAGACGTTTACAATATGTTATAGAATGTCAAGGTTCCTCATTAATGTGTTATAAGAATGCGGTGAAAAGTCGTTGAGCCCACTAAAAATAGATTGGTTCAATTCTATGTCTATTGGTTTAGTAGGTAGGTACACTGTACACAGACAGGAACGCAGATTTGAGTATAATATACAGCATGCAACAAAAACCCTGTCCGATCCTTATGAGTATTATTCGGCATGGTACTGCGTACACATATACGTAACTATATAATAGATTTGAGATTATTATTCTCCCCAGTGAACATAAGTAAATTAAAATAAAACTGATCAAAGGCAACACTGATCGCTCGACAAAGTTCACGTGTACTACATACAGTTTTGTATCAAAGAAGCCGCCTGAGCGAGACATTTTTTTCTATCATAACCAGAGAACCAGGAATACGCTTTAATTGGATCGAACAGGGTTTTTGTTACATACTGTTTATATTTTTTTTAGATAACATTTACCTAAAGTGCTTATTACATAAACCCTCAGTTTATTTTGTTATTTTTTCTTGTCAATTTTAATTTCACAATCCCATCTAGCATCTGACTAAGCATTAACCAGATGATGAACAATTTTTTTTGTTGATCAGATCACCAATGGGCCTAGCTGCTAGCAAGTATATAAATTAATCACAACTCTCCCAAAAACTGAAAAATGGCGGCACAGCGCTAAAGCCATGTCTAAAGCGCCAATTTTTTCACAAAACATTAGAAAACATGAATTTGGGGTATGGCCCAGCATTTCGGCTGTTTTTATTCGGAAAATAATTTAGGCTATATACCTAAATGATACTTTCTAACATTGTTAAGTTTGTAAGTATAATAACTTAGGTACGTGAGGAGTTAGAAGCATAACAGTTAACTGACTAGTTTCAGTCTCAAATTCGACTCGCGACACCACCGCCGCCGCGTCAGCTCATGACTAGGGACTCTTATTGAGTCTGAAACTAGCCAGGGCGATCCCGCGAATGTGTGTGGGTAAACCGTTGTTTCTAAATAACAATGTTAAGTTCAAAACTGCCACAGCAAACACACATACATGAACTCTGAAAATAACACATCCATTTTTTCATTAACATTCGGTGAAGGATAACATTGTAAGGAAACCTGGATTCCAACAATTAGAATGTGAAATCGCCAAACCGCAATGAGCAAGCGTGGTGATCAATGCTCGTTCCTTCTCTGTAGCTGTTGTCAACCCATGGATGAACGAAGATATAATACAATAAGGTCGTTGTTAACCAACACTTGAGGTCAATTGAGTTCACTATAGGCCGACAATCTGACCTCTTTCGCTATTCAATCGTCATTTAGACTTTCCGATAAATTCAAGTACTATAATATGTACCCTTGGGTAGTATAAATGTATCGACCAAAACGCTCAAATTGCATAATGGGAAGTCTGGAGAAAACCCTAAGGCTGTTTCCAAATTATTTTACTAGCCTGTTGGTCAAGTGGTTAGTGACCCTGACTGCTAAGTCGGAGGTCGTGGGTTCGATTCCCACCCAGGACAAATCTTTGTGTGATGAGCATGATCATTTGTTCTGTGTCTGGATGTAATTTATCTATAACTAGCTGTGCCCGCGGCTTCGCTCCCGTTAACTGAACACTTACTCTACCTACCCTACCTACCCTACCTACCCTACCTACCCTACCTACCCTGCCTACCCTACCTACCCTACCTACCCTACCTACCCTACCTACCTACCCTACCCTACCTACCTACCCTACCCTACCTACCTACCCTACCCTACCTACCTACCTACCTACCCTACCCTACCTATACCTACCCTACCCTACCTACCTAAACTACCCTACCTACCCTACCCTACCTACCTACCCTACCCTACCTACCTACCCTACCCTACCTACCTACCCTACCCTACCTACCTACCCTACCCTACCTATGTCCTTCTCCTGGTTCTGAGCTACCTCCCCACCAATTTTCAGCCAAATCAGTTCAGCCGTTCTTGAGTTATAAATAGTGTAACTAACACGACTTTTTTTTATATATATAGATATGTATGTATTTAGAAATATATAAGTATGTTTATCTAGTTGTCTGGTTTCCATAATACAGGCTCTGCCTAGTTTGAGATCAGATGACCGTGTGTAAGTTGTCCCAAGATATTAAAAAAAAATAGAAGAAATAATCTATGCTTCTATTATTTTAATTTTTGGTCAAACCTTCGTTATTTGTCTGATAGTCGTCGAAACACGGCAGTAAAAACGGGCATATTTGTAGGGTCGTATTTTTTTAAGTGATTATGTTTTGAAAAAAAAAATGCAATAATAGGCACGCATTAAGTAAACCTATATGTTTTGGAAAAAAACATTGCTCTCCCGTTAAGGCCTTTATGTCTTTTGCAGGCGATGAGCTAACGAAGTCCATAGGCATTTCCATGGGGTTCGGAAAACGTAACTTCTACGAGACAGAACGGAAATATCCGTCGAGGTTTTCTTAGTAACTATCGTTCCAGCGTGTTATACCTACGCTTACTTGGAAAAAATAAACAATGTTGAAAGAACCAAGAAAATAGGTAATCTTATCATTTATCTCCGCGCTCCAATGACCACTAGATACATTCGATACGCACCATATTACACTATGTTCATTTTTTACAATAAAATAATACAATTAAATTTTACCTTAAATACCTTTCTTTAATTTACATCATTTACAATTTTAAATATTTACAAACTTCACTTATTTACTTAAAACAAAACTGAACTCTTAAAAAATCCTAAAAAATGGCGTCAAAAATTCATCCACATCGCTGTCGACTGGAAGTGTACCCAAAAGACGGCATTGCCACGTTGTATGGCAGGCAATGCTTATTCTCTGTGCAAGGTAAAAGCCAGCCCTTGGGTCACGCGAGGTGTCGCAGACGTTTCTTAGTTTAAATAACACGTGTGCATCTGAACCCCACGTTCCAAGTGTTTTAACCCCAAACGGCTGGCATTTATAACTTCCAATAAGGTTGTTATACTTATTTCCGCCGTTTGAGGATCTCAGCAGCGCCAGCAATATTATTTTACAACGAAATAAATAAAAGTTATCCCACGTAACAAGAGAGACATTATGGACTGTCCTAAATCAATAGAGATGTTGATTATGTATGAAAAGTAAAAATCTATTAAGTCTGTAAATTAGATAATAAAAAAATATTAGACACGTATTTTTTACTTTTTCAATATAACAAAAAACTAAGAAGATACGTTACGAAGTAACACAAAACGTGCGACATCGTTACGTCATGCGACATTTCAAATCAATGTATCATCGTACTAAGTATTTCTTACCAGAAGACGGACATTAAAAAAAATGTAGTCAACATCTCTATTAAACAACGCAGTCATTTATTAACAAGGCAGCTCTGTACATTGGTAAAGAAAATAAAGTAATATAACCTTGACACCTAACTATTGTATTTTGACTGATACACTCCTAGGCTATTGTTGTTTAAATTGATGAGCCTGTTGGTCTAGTGGATTTGCCGTGATAAACGACACCCCAGCAGTCGAAGCCGCGGGCAACACCTAGTATAAGATAAATGGCATCGGCTGTAAGCATTCGGACTCAGTTAGACTACTTCAAGCGGTCGATAAAACGAAAAGCAAGCGGTCGACAGTTCGCTCAATCCGTGTACGTTGACTACGGACTAACTGCTGGAAGTAGTAGGACTGCTTTGAGCGGGACCAAAACCGAAAGCAAGCGGTCGACAGCTCGCGAAATCCATTAGGTCTATTTGCTATCTCCAGTTGACAACCCAAGCGATGTTTACTAGCTAAAAACATAGTATATTTTGTTTTTGGGAGAGATCTGCCTCAGTTAGCCTCGACGGCTTTCACTGCTTTACCGGACTAAAAAATAACGGAATAAACACAAATTTTGTATCGGCTAAAGTCAGTGACTAATTTCGTTGTAGTAGATCTAGTTAATCATCGATGTTAGAGGATACGAAATTTGTGTTTTCACAGTGTTTTTTATAAAGCAATAATGGCTTTAGTTGATAACCGCCATAGAGCAGCTGCAGGTCGTGTCGAGTCGGCCTAAAGTCTCGATTAGAATCATTGTAAACGTCATCTAAAAACAAAGTGATTTTGTAAAGCTTTGTCGTTCGCCAGGATACAGTCATTGTCTACCGCTAACATAAAAGGATGATGATTCATGATTCAGTAGTCAGTTACAGATTGATGATGTAGGTTTTATTTTTTACTATAGTCGGTAATAGGGATTTACACTGGGTATGAAATGTATAAATCTATTTAGTCCGTAAATTATGTCATAAAATATTAGACACGTATATTGTACTTTTTTCAAAATAACTAAAAAGTAAGGAGATAACTTGGACTAAACCAAATGAATCAAAGTTACGATGTTACACAAAACGTACAACATCTTGACGTCACGCAACATTTTAAATTGAGGTATTCTTGTTAGTTGGTTACATACGAAAAAAAAAAGTTTTTTTTTTAATCTTTATTTATTACTGAGGGTTTAATATAAATTATGCCACCCTCATCGTGGCCACATTTATACAATTTTAAACATAAATAACAGTGCTCAAATTAACTTAACCTATTTAAACTAAAAAGAAAAGTACGTGTCTAATATTTTTTATAAATCTGCCTGATGGACATTAAAAACATCAATTAAATTATACCTATTATAATAAGTAGACACAAGTCAGTAAATAATTAAACATTTTCCCTTCATTTTCGGCGCCATCATTGATCTGTCACGTTGGGGTCAAAGACTTTTTTCATGTCAGTAGATATACATGGTACGATTTATTCAGCCGGTCAAAGATCTTTTCAAGGTTTTATTTTAAAGAAAGGCAGTGATTACACTGTTTATACAGCCATAAATAACATCGAGGCTGTTATTAGCTTAAATACTTTCCTGTTTTTCGTTCAGAGTTGAAATATTTTTACCATTTATCATTTTCCTAATGATAGGTTGCTTTCCGACCTGCTTGTTTTAAACACTATTTAAAAGTAAATGCCCTTTTAAAATGAGAGTTTTTTTTTGTTAAAATAGTTAATAATTGTATAGGTTCATATAAATGTAAAAAAACGACTTTAAAGTAAGAGATAATCATTTCTAACTAAAAGAGAATCAAAGAAAAACATGAAACACGTACTTACCTTATAAGAGTCTATAAAATGAAAAAATTAAAGCGTGCGTTCCATTTCCCTGGGCTCCCATCATCAGATCCTGACCTGACGACCTTGAGACCATATTAGAAGTATACCCTTTCAAACAAAAAAGATTCTTCAAATAGGTTTAGGCGTTTTCGAGTAATCGGGAAAATACATAAAAAATATTAAAAAAAAGATTACAACGTATTGAGTAGGTACCTTGTTTTTTTTTAAGTCAATTTAAAACAATATTTCTTAGCTAAGCTTCAAATACCTAAGACTTAGACCTATTAATTAAATTATAATCATCACAATATAACTAAAAAGATCGCGTGACAATTTTTATCTCTCGTATTATGTTTTTATTGGCTGAATCATGAGTTATCTAACTAATCAAATATGTGTATGTTAAAAATACTGTTTGTTTATGGTATGCGAACATCAGCTGGTAGATTAGAATGGGCAAAAACCATACTAATTAAAACTCTGATAAAAAATGTTGTATATCGGTAATTTACCTAACAACTGGTAATTTTTAATTTTCCTTCTGCCTTATGTAACTTGAACTACTTAGTTTGTCATAAATACCTACCCAATTGGTTAAAAATTTGCATGCCGAACTAAGTAGGCGAATTATGAAGAACAGTACTAATTTATAAGATCTGTTATTTACTATATTTCAAGCAAATAAATACATTCTATTCTATTCTTTTTTACAAATATGTCACGTGTGAAGTCACGTGTATTAATTTATATTTTGTAGGTAAGTAATAAAAATATTTGCGAAGACGGAACGACTCACAATTCGATAGCGTATCAGCCGCTTATCGTTTGATGACCTATATCATTATTATCAAATACGTAGTAAAAGAACGTGGCATAGTAACTATGTCTTACGTATTTTGTCTTGTAACCCAATTTTAATTTTGTGCGTTTAATTTTTTAAAGTTTTAAAACGACTCCTGCACTGAGGCTTTTGAGTTTTACAAACATTCAAATCACATGCACAACGAACACCCAGACTTGGATCAAGCATTTGTGGATAATAATAAGATCTATCTAGGGACAACAAACACACGGTCATCTGATCCCAAACTAGGCAGAGCCTGTATTATGGCAACCATACAACTGATAAACATACTTATATATTGCTAAATACTTACATATTATACATAAATTACACCCAGACACAGAACAAATGATCATGCTCATCACACAAAGATTTGTCCTGTGTGGGAATCGAACCCACGACCTCCGATTCAGCAGTCAGGATCACTAACCATTAGACCAACAGGCCAGTCAAATCATAAAAAAGGATCACAGAATATATGCTTGTCCCATTCGGGGATCGAACCCGCTGCACGCGCGCAGTTGTAATTGGCGTGATGACTTATACCACTCGGCTATCCGTGCAGTCATAATTTATGGTATATCCTGAACCGTTTTCTCCATAGAAATCTTAACATAAGTCTTGTTGACCACAAAAACAACTGCAGTTTAAATATATTGACGGGCCTGTTGGTCTAGTTAGTGACCCTGACTGCTAAGCTAGAGGTCGTTTTCTTCTCTTCTTCGGGTTCGATTCCCACGCAGAAAAAATATTTGTGTGATGAGCACGATCATTTGTTCTGTGTCTGGGTGTAATTTATCTATAATATGTATTAGAAATATATAAGTATGTTTATCAGTTGTCTGGTTGCCATAATACAGGCTCTGCCTAGTGTGGGATCAGATGGCCGCGTGTGAGCTGTCCCAAGATCGTAATAAAAAAAAAATGTATATAATCTTGTTTACAACAATAAATTGGATTCATGCCTTTTTGATGCACAAATAACCATAGTATTAATACATGTGTATCACGTGACTTAGTTGAATAAAAGCAATTTTGCAATCTATAGATCTGTTACTTTTTTATATCAATTGAAAAACTACACTAAATAATAAATTTAGAAAGCATGAAATTTGTTATTAATTAATATAAATAGTACAAAGGATGTTATGCATAAATGATGTAGATATCTATTATATGAGCGTTTAGAAGCCTCAAAAACCTTCTATTTGGGACGTTTTTATATGATTCTATCTGTTCACTAGCTGTTCCCCGCGACTTTGTTCGCGTGTTTTAGTTTGAACGGTTTTTCCTTTTTGCAACATTTTTCACTTATGCTACGCTCCTATTGGTCGTAGCGTGATGTTATATAGCATATAGCCTTCCTCAATAAACGGACTATCCAATACAAAAATAATTTTTCAATTCGAACCAGTAGTTCCTGAGATTAGCGAGTTCAAACAAACAAACAAACTCTTCAGCTTTATAATATTAGTATAGATAATAAATTTAGAAAGCATGTAATTTGTCATTAAATATAAATTGTTTAAAGGATATTATACATAAATGAGGTAGAAACGGTATGAGCGCTTAGAAGCCTCAAAAACCTTCTATTTAGGACGTTTTTATATGATTCTATCCCTTCATTAGTGCAACTTGACAACATTTTGACAAATTTAAACGTAACTATGAAGGCAACATATCTTATGTGTATCACTGACTGTATGATTTAATAACTCAGAATTCAATAAAACTTAAACCTCAGGCAGGACTCGAACCTGCGACCACTGGCTTGACGCGCCAGTCACTTTACCTCGCTAGTAATCTCAGTAGCTTTGGCGCGTCAAGCTAGTGGTCGCAGGTTCGAGTCCTGCCTGAGGTTTAATTTTTCCTTCTATTATTTGTATGTATTTACAAATATTTGCTTCGCATGCGTTATGTAACAAATAATTAGTAAGGAAATAAATAAAAACAGTGGATTAAATTTACTTTTTTATTAAATTAAATACACTTACTATTTCGGGTGAACATTTATATATTTTGATCACAAAGTGTCACAAACACATTAAATAAACCTACTTTAGTTATACAGCCAACATAATTAGTTGAGTTACCTCAAGAACTTCATCACAGTGTATTATAATACATAGTCTTCAATATAATCTAGTGTTAAGATGCACTTACGTGAGCAATTTAAATTACTCAATTCAGAGCAATTTCTATAAAAGCAATATTGCTCAATAGACCGTTACCATATCGTATTGAGAGGCTGAATGACTGAATATTTAGAAAATAGCATCAGTGACTTGGGAGCAATGTCAGCAAAGCAATAGGGGGTGCGGACTAGGTACGAAAAGGAAATATCCATTTAGTCCGCCATTCTTTTATTTAATCAATAAAAAATGTCAAAGTTAAAGCGCTTTAAAGTTCAGGGGATGGAGCTTGTGACGTCACTTGTGGGTAAAATTGTAGCTACAACTGACGTCACGCGACATTTCCATTAATTGTATCTTCCTTATTGTTTGTTTAATTAAAAAAAGAAAAAATACGTGTCGAATTTTTTTTTAATAATCTATGTGACGCGTAAATATGAGAAATATAGTCCGCACCCCTATTGCTCCAAATTACTGTAAACGAGCAATATTGCGGAAAAATTGCTCCTGTAAGCGCATTTTTTCGAAAAGATCTCTCTTTAGCAGATTTTAAGTAAAGATGCTCTCTGAGTGTCAATACTAATTGGTTTTTTTCTACATTACATTAGCTATTTCAAAGATGGCTACTTCCACGTGACAATCACAAGCCAGGACTTAGAATTAGTTATATATAACGCTTAAAAAAGTACAAATTTTTGCTTAGAGCTTTTAATGAACATTTCAGTGACAGACAAGTTGTTTTTCTTTTGCATATAAGTCCTTGCGGTAACCCAACTTTTAAACATTGCAAACTTAAAGCTTTGCAATGATTTTTATGCTAAAACTTTGCATTTAATAAAGCAAATGCATAGGTTTTCGTACAATTCGACGAATCATCTATTAAGCAGCGCACACACGGACTTGCTTCAAGCTGCGACTGCATAGTGAACTCTAGACTTCTATGGCCACCCGCACGGACTGTTTCAAACGGTTGACTTAACAAAAAGCAAGCGGATGGGAGGCGCACATGACGCGTGAGCGGTCGACAGCTCACGCAATCCTCATAAATTGATCATCACTGTCTAACTGCTCGAATAGTTTGTGTACGGGCGACTTTAGACAGTTCACTCGCGGTCATTACTGTCCGACGGAAAAATTATCCATTGTCTGTTAAGCGTTTTAATGTTTGCGGTCTGCTGACTTGGAACTTGCGACTTGAAGTTTTAAGACTCCCAAAAATAAGTGGAAAAGGCGTGGTTGAGAGCCTTTGCAGACATTATGTGTAAACAGATGCGACTCAAACTGGTTAAGCAGCCGTAACTTGTATAATATATAGGTCGCGACATGTAAAAAGAACGCTAGCGGTCAAGCTGCGCATTAGGCGATTTATCGGTCCATTTGGTGGTATGAGGTGCGGTGCGGGGCATGGTTGCCGGTGCGCTACTGGATCATCAGTCGACCTTTGTCCTGCGCTGTGTCCCAACACACCCCTGCGCGCAAACACATGGCCTCAACTCTCTTCTAGCGTTCTTTTCACGTGACGCGTATTACCCCGGTCACTCACATGCGCGCAAAAATTTGGACAAAGTTTCGCAGTTTCGCGCGCTTTGATGTCTGTTAAAGAACCGACACAGCTTGGAAATGAAATCATTTGCAAATGTTGCCACACTTGTGGGTTTGCGTATTCGTGCGAATGTGAGTGACCAGCATTATATTAATGCCCAGCCTAACATTATATTTTCATAAAACTTCTTACAAATCCTACTTAAATTTTTCGCAAAAATCGCTCTCCAATATTTTTAATCGACATTGCCGATGTTTATAATTAATATATAATTATAACAAATTATTTGTTCGTATCTATAGTAAATCTATACAAATCAACTTAAGTTAACTACAAAAAAAGTTTCGACAGTATTTTGGAAACTATCTCTTATTCATTGACTCTACCCTTTGTTTTGTTCCCTTTTAAAATAAATAGTTAATTATAAGGAACGAGAAATATGTACAAGTCTATACAAAATGTATAGAGATTGGTACTTCGTGTAAAATAGTGAAGTACCGTCATTTTGTATCAAAAGTAAGTGAGGGTAGATGTCATTTACATAATTATCGCACAACAGTGGCTACATTACAAAAATAAGCATTAGTACCTTGACAAAATGCTGTTGATGTTATACCACTGATGTAACTATATTCTGTTAGATAGTTCCACAAAAAATTGTCGTCAATATGCGAGATCTGCGGCATTATCGGCTATAGCCGTTGACAACTTAAGCGATAATCACTGGACATAAAGAAATATGAAAAAGAAAATTTCGTATCAGTCAACGTCGCTCACCAACATCACTGATGTTAGCCAATACTAAATATGCCTTTTGAATGTTATTTGTATCTTTGAACATAGCTTGAGTTGTCAACTGGAGATAGCCAATACGCCCACTGCTAATAGCATAAAATAACTAATGGCGGTCAAATCGCAAATACACAAAAACACATCGATTACACAACATCTATCTCTTTCAGACAAACACCGATAAAAAGAGACAAAACAAAGGAACTGTCAAGAAATTGACGCCATTTTGAAATTTCGACTAAATTCACATTAATAACAAATGGACTAAATTGACTAGTCTGTCTTTTTGACATGTGATGTTAGATTATGTGTAAATAGGCCCGAAATTAATAAAAACTTATCAAAATCTGTTCTTCTCGATAATAAATATAAATACACTAAAATAAGAGTTTATTGGAACGCGTTTATCTCTGAAACTACTATCTCTATTTGTAAAAATATTTTTGCTTTTCATACCCCAATTATTGAGCAAGATGTCCGACTTCTGGGAGTTGAGCTTAATGGATAAAACCGTGGGGGTAGAGTGATTTATAACATAAGCGGTAAACAAATTCTATCAAACACAAATATAGATTATTAATTTCGGGCATAATTTAGTTCAGCTTGATATTTTGAAGAGTCAATTAAAATAGCGTAAACCTGCAAATCAGTGGTAACATTCGATTATAAAAAAAACACTCAGTATGGGATGTTTAGGCGCTGTGAAAATGGTCTTGTGTCGGACACAAGCCACCAGTGAATATTTTCTTTTTATATGATCAAAACGAAATCTGACACCGTTTGTATTAAGTTGCTTTTAAACGCCAATCAAAAAGACTTCGGTGTCTCTAAGAGTCGTCGGTTGAAGACACAACCAACATTAACAAATTTTCAATATTAATAATAGTACTTCGGTGTCGGTGTCCGTCACATCGTCGTCATCCTGTGTGCGACACATTTCACCACCTTCGGGTAAGGTGCTGTGACAGGCAACCGGCGACAGCGTCCGATTGCCACCACCGGACACCGCAAATTCTCAAAAGTGTTTTGTGTCCGGTTCGCCAACAAAGTGTCTATTTGCGCGGCGCCTTCAGACTATCCCGACCAAAAAGTGTCTAGTGAATAATTAGGATATTAGTATCACAATAAATTTAGTAATTCAAACTTAGTACTTAGCAGTATTTTAATCAACTTCATAAGGAGGTTCTCAATTCACCTGCACTTCGACGGCAATTGTAGATCGATTTAAAAAAATATTTTTCTTATCGATACCAGATATACCTCATTGGTCCCATATGAAGTTCCAGAAAATGTGTAATCAATAATATGCAGTAACTTAAAATAAAATCCTGATAATATCAAACTGTTACCATTGATTTGCAGTAAACTTCACAATTCATGTACACACGGCAAAATAGATAGGTTTGCAGGCCATACTAACATTTAATATTTTAATATATTTATTTATCATATTCCGTTAGGTAAGCGGAATATAATATGTAATAAAAATGTTAGCGTATAATATTATATAATATAAAATGTACGTCTGACCTGCAAACCTATTTAATTTGCCGCGTGTACCTATAGCCTTTAAAACAACAATTTATACATATAAACTCTACAGTTACACTGAAATAAAATACTTTGCATTTCCGATTTAAAAGCCTAGACTATTTTAAACTTCTAACCAACTAACAAAATTATATTATGTACTTTTTTTCAATTAAAATTAATTATGGAGGAGGTCAGTTCGTGTATTAATAAATAAATTGGATTATAGGACACTTGACTAACTAGTAAAAAAAAAAAAAATAATAATAACCGGCTATTGCCTAGGAACTATTTTTATATTATAAATATTCGAGCTATATAGGATGAATAAGTAAGTTGGGCTAATATACTTCCTTAGTTTTCAACGACCATACTCTTAAATCAACCCGTCCCTAGATCAAGCTGGCCCGAGCCGGCCAAACTAGCAATAAAAATATGTCCTTAAATAATAAAAACTTAGATCCAGCCCTCCCTTGCTGTTTTTGCCTTATTAAGATTGTTAGCAACGCACTAAGTCGAGGTCCGAACCCCACAGGGGGTGCCCTTAGTGAACGTTGCTGACGTAGTTAGTTTTTCTATTGCTCTGGCTGGAGGCCTTTAAGGTTCTCGCCAAAAGTCCGGTGAAGCAGTCAAAGCCTGCGCTCGGGCTAACTGCGTAAATCTATTACAAAAAAATAATAATAAAACTCTTAAATCAAAACTACAAATTTAAAATAGACACATATATAAAAGAAATTATCCGCACATGTTTGTTTTTTTTTGAACGTATAAAATTCTGTTAGTATTAAATTAACTGAGCAGCTAATGGTACCCACCGTGGGGCTTGGATTTGCCAAACATTACTCACACTCACGAGCTTGGTAAAAGTGATGATTAATGCTCGTTCTCTGTATGAGAGGCCTGCAGTGGGACAGTTACAGGCTGGTGTTATGTTAATAACACCAGCCTGTTACTGCTTCGGTAATGCTTTGGTAATGGCGCCCAACCGTGGGGCAGCTCACAAGCGTGGTGATCACTATTAGTTTTCTGTGTGAAAGGCCTGCAGTGGGACAGTTACAGGCTCGTGTTATTTTTATTGGTTTATCAATTATTGAGAATTCAAACATCAAATACGCTTAGAATGGGACAATAACTGGAGTCAAAATATTTGACCTTTTAATCTTAACCGTTTTTGTCACACGAACAGTAATTGGTACGCTAAAATAAAATAAGCGTTAAAATGATGAAGGTATTTTTGCGGCGAAATTCACTCTTATAGTTGCCATACTATAATTCCCATAAAATGTAACACGGCAGGGGGGGACAGGTCAACAAAAATCAAGAAATTAATATACCGTAATTTCTGGGAACTGTTTCATTTTTCGTAAGAAAATGATCTATATATATACAACTTTTCCGTTACTGACTGACTGACTGACAGACAAAATCGTAAAGAGCTGAAATTTGGCATGTGTGTTTGTTGGGAGGAGTAGGCTACCACTAAGAGAGGATTTTTGGAAATTCCCCCCCAAAGGGGAGAACAGGGTGTCTGACGGAAGTCATTACTCCACGCGGAAGAAGTCGCGAGCAAAAGCTAGTTAATTATAAGATAGTAAGCGGCTCCAGACAGTAGATCATGGAGTAAATTATGGAAGACCTTTGTCCACCAGTGGGACACCCAAAACGTTATAAAAATATATAAATAAGCTAGTAAGGCAGAGGTAATATTATCATACTAGTATTAAAAATGCGAAAGTAACTCTGTCTGTTAGGCTTTCACGGCTAAATCTCTGGACCGATTTTAACAAAACTTGTAGTGGGGTAAACTCTGAATCCCAGAAAGGACATAGGCTACTTTTTACGGCGATTGCGAAAACGACATGAGCGGAGCGGCGGGCAACTGCTAGTTAGAAATAAATATGTACTTGTAATTATGTAATTAATTAATTATGTATTTTAGAAGATGAATTTAGAAAGCCTCTAAACCATCTTCCTTGGTAAAAGAGAATTACGAAAATGGGAGAAGCTAAAAACTACATAATAAATAGCATTATACAAAGATTCAATGGATTCCTATTTCTACAAAACAAGACGAGCGATCCCGAGAACTAAGCCAAAGATAAGTATTATTTTTAATTATTTGTTACGCATTAACTTATGCGAAATGAATATTTGTAATTAAATACAAATAGTTGAACGAAAAATTTAAACCTCAGGCAGGACTCGAACCTAAGACTGGCTCAACGCGCCAGTAGATAGATAGATCAGTAATCGAAGTATAATTTTTGTAATGCTATTTAAAATGTAGTATATGTATACCTAAAAGGAAAAAAGCAAGATTAAATATAACTTAGAATTGAACTACAATAAGTGTTAACAACTAATTGCAAAAATCGAATAAAAATTGTTGCCAATGATGTAGACTAACAGGACTAATTTCAATGATAAATATTTCTGTCTCACTCAGTCAACTGTAAAAGTGTGAGAAAGAGACAGTAATATATTACTGTCTCTTTTTCACATTTTTAAAGTTAAGTGTTCTTAGATAAATGTTCTAAGTGATATTTATCTTGGGAAGTCAGTATGATCAGTACTTATAATAAAATTATAAAGTAAGTCAGAGTTTAATTAACAAGACAACGACTGTCGAGTCAGCTAGTAGAAAATAAAATAGATAGCTGAATGATAGCGATACCCGGGCGGGACAAGCATTTGTGTAATCCAAAAATGCTTGTTCCAAGTCTGGGTGTTCTTTGTGCATGTGATTTGAATGTTTTAAAAACTTCCCGCGACACAAGGATTAAATTCCTTGTACGGAATTAGTGTAAAAAAAAGATGTTACCAAACAAAATTTGACGCCAATGGTACACGAGGCGACGCAAGTCTGCGATACCCGACGACTTTATCTCCAACGAAGCGTGTCTACTAAAATTGAGTATCGGACTTGCGTTGCCATGTGTACGAACGGCCTAAGTATGCCATGAGCAATGCATAGATAATTTTAATGTAAATACTATGTATTTACTGCATATGGCACTGAGTCATATTTAAATATTTACGTTTTTTATGTGTGAAAAGGAAGTACCTTAGAGTAAATATAGACAAGCATAGAGCGTGCGCATCGCTAGTAGTCCCTTATCTCAAGCGTAAGCACATTTTTAGCTAAATATACGACAGATGTTTATGCAAAAATATCATTTATATATTAGGTTTTGATATAGTTTTAATAAAACAGTGCGCTCTGTTTTGGCATTAATTTTACCATTTTACATGTTCAAACTAGTGCCTACGTTCATACTCGATATGCGCGCTCTATAGTTTACTTATTTATTGCTCTAAGGGAAGTACATATAAACTGTATGTAAAATATGATATATTTTTTATTTTATGTTTAACTAGCTGTTGCACTCGGCTCCGCCCGCGCGGTCCTCGGATATCGCGGCAAAAAGTAGCCTATGCCCTTCCTTAAGGTACACTTATACAGGCAACTAAAATTGACAGTTCTTGGCAAATTCTATGCAATGTTTGCATTGCCATTCATTGCTAGGTGTTGCTGGGACATCATTTTATTGCAAATAATCATTAATTCATTGCCCGTGTAAATGCAGTGTTCAACTAAATATACCAAATTTTATTAAAATCGGTTATATATAGTCCATTTAAATTTATGTTATTTCCACTTAAATAAACATGAACTTTATGCAAGTCAAAATAAAGTTCTTTTCGGACTGACTAGTACTGTTAAAAAAGTCATAATAAATATGATGTTGTAGCGCAAACTGAATCTTATCTGAATGCATTATAGTTGCTTTTTCTACAACTCGTCCCACATGTACCCAAGCGGCCACCTGTCACCGCGCATGACGTCACAGCCAAATTTCTCTCAAATCCCGAGCGGCGCCCGGTCGCCGCACTACCTCCACTTGATTTGAACCCTTTTTTATTGTGTTTAGAGTCTACTTTTGTATGAAGAAGTTTAATGATATACGATCTTTAACCTCTAGTTCAATGAGATACAACTCAGAATCAATGGGAAGTTTGTTTACATGTTTGGCACAAAATTGCGGACGCAGTATAGTGTAGTCGTGAACGCGTAAGACAAGGACAGAGTTTCTTTTGCATCTAATATCTATTTATGAACTATAATTGTTTTGTTGTCATATTTACTACATTTTGCTATTTACGTTGTTGTCGCATATTTTAAGATAATTGTATTTTTTTCAACATTGTATGTACCAACATATTACCTTTTTTTTTAAAAGTACCTATGGAGTTTCTTGCCGGTTCTTCTCTATAAGAGTGACATTTTGGAACCGCGCAACTAGAGTCATTTAACGTTTTGAAAGTGCCTGAAAAGGCCTACTCAAAATAAAAATATTTTGTTTTTTTTTTCACTCCTTTCAAACTACTGTAATGTGAGAGGCTATTAATTTATAAACTATTTTACTTAAAAAAATATACCCTAAAAACTATTTAAGCCTTATTTGGTCTACATGGGCAGTATTGACATATATTTCATCATTTTGGAAAACATAAAGTGGAATCTACAAGAGAATAAGCTAGGTTCAGGAAGAATATTAGCCATAATGTTATATATAGGAAAGTCAACGTAACTTTTGAGCTGGAAGACATAATCAACTACGTACCTACAGTAAGTTGGTTAGAAGCTTAAAAAAATAAGTTCATAGCAACACTGACATAATATAGATAATCATCACCATTTGGACTATATAAACCAAGTCATTATAAACAGGTCACCGTGATTGTTCCTTAGCCGCTAACGATAACGCTTGCCCCATTAGGACTTTGTCTCCGGATGCCATGTCAAATTTAAAGTCTTTTGGAGCTTCGAATAATAGGATGATCGTGCTTCCCATGTTGAATTGTCCGAATAACTCCCCTTTCTTTAACGGAACTTGACCTAAGTTCAACTCGTTGATTCTTGTTCGCTTTCCTTTAGTATTTGTTCGTAATTCAGGATCGTTATATATCTCAATTGAGCCGACATTAGTTGCTCCCACGGCTGTCATGCTGAAGAAACCATGTTTCCACTCCCCAACGTACACAGCTCGTTCGTTAATCGTGAACAAACCAGGTATTAATCGTGCCAACCATGGGTTCACCGATAAAAGTTTCCCACAGAAGTGCCTCCGGAATGTTGCTGTCCAGTCACACGGTGAATGAAATCGGTGATAATCTCCGGGAGCCAGGTATATAATGCATTGATGTAGTATATTATCTTTGTTCGTAAGTAAAGAGTTGTAATAATCATCTTCTTTTTTGTTTGTCCAGTTATTTTTGCCCAGAAACTCCTCCAGACTGTATGTAACGCCTTTAACTTGTTCAATCTTGTCTGTATCAGCGGGCCCACAGTTTAAAACAACTCCATCACACGGAGAAACGCAAGGAGACTGCGATATATACCTTGCTCCATCTTTTAAAGGTCTTGTGAAAAACGCGGACAAACTTTTGTAGTAATTTAAATCAGTTACAGCAGCTTCATTCAAGTTAACATTGAACATTTTAATGTACGTACCATACACGAAGCCGCGTAACGATGGAGGAAGCTCATAGGCAGCGATTTTCCCCCAAATCCGACTCGTAACTCTGAAGGGAAACATTTCATAGAAAAGAATTTCGATTTTTGACACTTCATAGTTAATACTCGCGCGAATGTAACACCATCCAACGTATATCGCACTGCCTAAGGGCACCCATCTAGTTATTATAGACCGAAAACTCATCCATTTATTTTTCTGCAACTGGGATACCTTTGTTTGACTATTATTGTGAATCGTAGCAGTTTGCCTAAACGGCCTATGAGGGCGCAATCTCTGTTTAAACATAGGATTTATAACAGGAAGACAGCTTCTTATGCGAGTCGGCGGGAACATTTCGTCCAGTGAACGCTCACAGTGGTAGTTTAAAAATAATTTGTTTACGTAAAATCACGCGAATTGATTATAATGCGTGCTCTGTTGACTGATGTAGGTACCTATTTATGTACTGTACCGGATAAGAAAAATCAAATTAGATAAGCAACGTGACACATGTTACGTAATTGTGATAATTTAATCTACGCTAATTTCGTTCGTAAATGTTCAACAATAAGGACTATAATAGACCACTAGCATTTATCAAACATTATAGTTCTGATAGGAATATTGTACAATTGCGTTCCGAAGCACGTGTTTCAATCTTATAAATTTATCATGATTTCTAAAATGAAGATATTATGGCAAACAAATATAATACAAAAATATTCATCAATTCAATATTATTATAATGTAGTAGTTAAAATTAATCATTGCATTAGAGATAAATGTTTTAAGTTCATACCAAAAATATAATGTCAATGGAAAGTTTTATTCCCAGTGTTTGAACGCGTCTACCACAGCTAAAATATATTTGTCGATAACACCGGTTTTTCTTTTGTTTTTTATTTTTTCATTCTTCACCAATATAATAATTTTGCATAATATACAAAAAGTTATTAAATAGTTTCAAATTAACTTTATACTCGTACGTAAAGCTACAGAATTTAATTAAATAAGATTATTTAGATAAAAATAAAATTGCCGACTAAAATCGGTTTTACACCTAAAAAATAATGGCGATTGGTTGTTCATTTTTCGACTCTCTGTGGTTTATAGATTGATAGTATGACATGTAGCGTTGTTGACAATTTTAGCAATACTTTCAGTTTTTTCTTTTTATTTTATTTTCCCGCGTTAATTATTAACTCTAATGTCCCCAAGCGATGGAGTTAAAACAGAAACTAAGTGTTCTAAGAGTGAGTTATTGGAGGAAAGTGATACAGATATATTATTCGAGGACTGGAAAGATATCCCGCCTGAAAAAAGGTTTCCGGGATTCGAGAAAGTACCTCTGGTCCGCATCGCTCGTTACGACATAACTCCTTATTTAAAATCCCCATCTGTCCTGGGATCCTGTCGTATCAAAGGTACAGAAAGATTAGATCAGCATTTTCGCAAGTTGACATCTCTGTGCTCTGTTCAACTAGTTAAAGAAGACATAGAGAAGTATAAACGAGGGATTTTGACTAACAAAACTCGCAGGAGTATATCTACATCATCATCAGACAGCGAAAAAGACACGATGTCCAGTATAAAATGTAAAACTTGTGGTAAATTATATTCAAATGAGAAAAAGTTAAAAAAACACCAAGAAAAAAAGCATATTGTGTACAAGCCCCATAGTAAACCACAAAAACGAGTGTCCTTCTCCGATCATGTTATAATACATGAGGTTAAAGAATATCACAAATGTAGAAAATGTCCGAAAATCTTCATCGATTATCAATTTCTTAAAACTCACATGAAACAACTACATAAGAAACGTAAATGTTATATCTGTAACTATTGTAACAAGAAATTCGTTGACCGTCTATTCTTCAAAGTTCATATAAAATTACATTGTGATGTTTGCGGACTCTTGCTATGTAATAGAGTAGAATATAACGAACATAGACGGAACGTGTGTCGAGTATTAAAAAGGCATAGATGCAGGACTTGTAACGAAGAGTATTTCAAGTTTATGGATTTAAAAGATCATAGTTATGAACATATTACTACATGTTTTGTCTGTGATGTATGTAAAGACCAATTTGAAACGAAGTGTGCTGTGTCCCATCATATTGCTTTTTTACATTCAAATAACAGATCAACCTTATTATTTGATATGCAAACACTAGGTAATGAGAGAGTGTATCTATGTAACTTCTGTGATGAAAGCTCCGTAGTACGGGATGCTTTAGAAAAACACGTACAATCTCTACCAGATTTATCAAATAAAGCAATGACAGGGTACAAAGACTATTATTTTTGTGACGAATGTCTAAAAAAATTTGAAACAGAAACCGATATGCTGCAGCACAAATGGTCACATTACCTTAAAACAAGTGACAATTCTCAAAAACGACTGGCAAATAAAATTAAAATGACGTATAAGTACGGAGAACCAATACCAGATTACATGCAGCCCGTATTGGTTTTAGAAAGAGTTAAGATTCCAGAAAAGAAGAAACCAGTTAGACCTGCACCGCTTGAAATGGAAGATGTTATAGCACTTATTGGAGACAGTGGGGAAATAACAAAGCCTATAGTTGATCCGAGGAGTAAAAAAACTATTGTTTCTAAGTACCAGTGCGTGGTTAGTATTACTTTTGCTTTTATTTTTTTCTAATTAACACCACCTGCTATAAGGAATTTAATCCTCGTGTCGCAGCTTCACAAAATAATATTCAAATCACATGCACTAAGAACACCCAGACTTGGACCAAGCATTTGTGGATCACACAAATGTTTGTTACTTCTAAGCCTGGCTGATGCTTATGCATGTGGTTAGAATTTTGTAAAAAGATGGAGGCAAACGCCGCGCACTCCTCGCCACGCATTCCTCGATATATATTAGCTCTTGCCTCGAAATATGAACGTCCAGACATATCTTCTCATGCGATGCGCGCCGAACGCCTCGCAATTTTTGTAAATACAAAATAGGTAAAGTCCCTTATGTGAAATTTAGTAGATCATGCTGTTGTTATATATAAAAATAGTTCTTTATAATAAGAATATTAGTGTTTCTTTACATTAAATTTGAATTTCAAAACAATGCCATTGCAAAATTGATATTAGTTTAGCTTACACATGATTCAGTTTTTTTTTAATAACCGTTTCTGTCCCACTGCAGGGCAAATGTCTCTCTATCCTCCCTCCATCTCTCTTTGGTTAGGGCTGTGCTGTACCAATTGCTATTAAAGGAGTCTAGCTCGTACCCCGTGACGTCAGATTCAATTTATAAAAATAATAATAATGCCAGCATAAAAATGTCCCAATGCTGGGCACAGGCCTCTTCTCATATAGAGATGGAACGAGCATTGATCACCACGCTTGCTCATTGCGGGTCGGCGATTTCAGATTCCTATTTTTGGAAACCCGGTTTTCCTTCACCGATTCAGTTTATTTGGACGCAAAAAGAAATCAATGAAAGAAACTAACTGGAATCTAAACATAGACAGTATTATTTGTACTGTGTTTGCTGTGAGCCTAAATTAAAAACAATTTTGCATTGACATTGTATTAAAATGGGAAATCATACAAAAGTAGGTACCTACCCCCCGAGTAGGAATTAAAAACTAACGGAAAACATATTATATTACAGAACTGTGGCAAATACTACTCTACAAATTACACTTTGAACCGCCACATTGAAACCCAACACTCAAATTACGAGAATTTACAATGCAGAGTTTGTGAAGAAACATTTGTCTGGCCATCATTACTGAAAACGCATAAGTGCATTCGATTGAAACACCCCGAAATGCCATTTGAAGATGCAAGGCCTGAAATACACTTTGAAAATTCAAACGAAATCTCCCAAAATGGTTTTGATGACTTGAATATTGGGGAAAACGAGGATTACATGAACGCTGTGGACTTCGAAATACCAGCGCCGATCGTGGAGTTGACGGAGTACGACAATTTTAACGTGAATCAAGATAAGTTTGCACCGTTACAAAATTTAGGATATAAATTAGTTATGCAAGAAGTACCTATAGAATTTTAGGTGGTTGTTAATCTGTAATTAAAGAAAAACAGACAGTAACAGTGAATAGTTGTTCTAATCTTGCTGTCACATTCATTAGAGACAATAGCTAAGTACATACAGCAAAATAGATAGGTTAGCAGGCCACACTAACATTTTTATTACATATTATGTTCAGCTTATGTAAGCGGATTATAATCCTTACTAATATTATAAATGCGAAAGTAACTCTGTGTGTCTGTCGCGCTTTTACGCCAAAACTACTGAACCGATTTAAATGAAATTTGGTACTCAGATAGTCTAGAGCCTGAAAAATGACATAGGCTTTTTTGCCGCGGTAACCGACATCCACGCGGGCGAAGCCGCGGCAAACGGCTAGTATGTAATAAAAATGTTTGAATATAATATTAAATGTTCATTTGGCCTGCAAACCTATCTAGTTTGCTGTGTGTTTGCTTATTAATCTAATATAGAAAAAGCACTTCAAAATGCAATGGGAATAAAAAAATCGCTAGGATCGTTAATCTCGCATCAGGTCTCTGTGTAAATCCCACCAATCATAGGCCAATAGCTTGTCTCTTATTGGTGGAGAATGACAGATAATCCTGATGCGACACTTGCGACCCTAGCGGATTGTTAATTCCTGGTATTCCCCATTCTAATCCGAATACAAATGGGTTTGCGTGTAGAAGATCCAGTGAATATCTTTCGACTTCACCAGTAGGTCAGATTATAGTATTATGATTGTTTTGTCAATAAAACTTATAAGGAACAGCCAATTTCAACAATAACTACTAAAAAATTAATGTCCGATTAGAAATCATAGCTATGAAGACAGGGGAGGAAAATTAATATCTAATTAGGCCGTCAAAAATAAGTAAAGATATAGAAACGTATTTTTCTTTTAACAAATTTTTACACATTAAAAAAATACAAAAAAAAAAGCGCTTCTAAGTCCGCTTGGATCGTGTGAAGTCACGCCAAATTGCTATTTACTGTATCTTCTTCATTTATAAGATTGTTTACGTGACGAAAAAAATACGTGTCAGATATATTTTACCTGACAGAAGTTAAACATTTTTTAGTCGATATCCTTATTATCTTGTTTTCGTAAACTGTACATAATGTATGTGAATTTTAAGTATTATATCTGACGTGTTTACTTTAAGTGACCTTGAGATGTATGTTATTTAAATACTAGCTGCGTAATAGCGTTCCCGTGCACTTATTGGGATAAAATGACCTTATTTTTAATCAAGGACACAACCTACCTGTGTGCCACATTTTATCCAAATCCGTAAAGTTAATGAGTAACAGACATATATGCGCACAACTAATATTTAAAACTACCTCTTGCACGCTACTCTGCCTGGCGTGAATGTCTCTTATTGCAAAAATTTAAGTTACTAACTTTCATCCAAATCGGTTCAGTGGTATAGCTGTAAAAACGTAAGAATATGTACACATTTGGTAGTAACAAATTGATCCTTATATCAAATAAATACTTTTATCGCTTCTGGTAAATATTATAAATGCAAAAGTAACTCAGTCAGTCTGTCTGTTACACTTTCACGGCTGAACCTCTGAACCTATTTTGATGAAACTTTGTAAGATAGGTCATGGAGTAATTATTGCATCGATAACCGACACCTACGTGGGCTAAGCCGCGGGAAAAAGCTAGTTTATAATATAAGTATGAATATGAGTTTGTGAGGACGGATGTTTGTTTCTCTCTCACTCAAATATTGTTCAATAGATTTGGATGAAATTTAGCACACATATAGTTTATAACCTGGATTAACACATAGGATACTATTTATCTAGATAAGTCCACGGGATCGGGAGTTACGCGAGTGAAACCACGAGACACAGCTAGTGTTTCATATATTTTCTTCTATGACTGTTAATTTTGATATTAATCCCTATAAGTACATTATTAAATTATACCTTGCCTTATATTTTTGTCTAGTTTTAATGTTGGATAGTCATAAATATAGGTAAATCTACCCAGTTTTATGTGTACAGGGTGTAACTGAAATGAGTTTTCATATTAATTTGAAATATTGGTTTTTCCCATAGAAATGGACTACTTTCTTTAAATAAACCATAGACAAACCCCAAAAAGAAATTAGCCTTGCCATACAAAATTATAATCAGCTGATCAAAATTGGTACTGGATATCCAATTTTTTTCTTTTTTTTGGCATAGACTATTACTTTTTTTTAGAAAAAGTTGCTCATGTCTATGTGCGGAAGCAGTATTTCAAATATGACCACTAATTTTTGTTACACCCTGTATAAGATTGTAATATATAAATGTACATTTTGTAGCCCTTAAATTAAAGGCTATATTATAGTAGGTAGGTATGTATGTAGTTCATATTATTATGTAGTTTTAACAACACATATATATGTCTATATATCGTTATCGTGTTAAAAATAAAGGTGTAAGTTAGAAAAAAAATTAACGCATATATTATTCTTCTTTCTGGTATAATATAAGTTATAATTATGTTTTAATTTTGTATTTTTTTTTTTTTCATTATACTTGGACTGTTAATCATTCTACCTAATTAGTACTACATTTTTAGTGTTTTAAACAATTTTTTTTTTTCGGAAACTAACGATGTTTATTATTTTCGGAATTTACCGGTTTTTAATTATGTTGTAGAAGGCAAAGGATTTGCCGTTTCCAGGGTTTTTAAGTACATTGTGTATTATTATTAATAAATACGCTGCCAGACACATATTAAGCCATTTTAGGAAGTACTTATTTCATTTCAACAATTGAGGCCGACTATTACACGTTCTTCTTCAAGCAGTCTGAATGCTTCGAGCAGCCGACAAAACAAAAAGCTCCCGACACACGTTATATCTATACTAATATATAAAGCTGAAGAGTTTGTTTGTTTGTTTGTTTGAATGCGCTAATCTCAGGAACTACTGGTCCGATTTGAAAATTCCTTTAGTGTTGGATAGCTCATTTATTGAGGAATGCTATAAGCTATATAACATAACGCTGCGACCAAAAGGAGCGAAGCATAAGTGAAAAATGTTGCAAATTATACACCGTTGAAACTAAAACACGCGGACAAAGTCGCGGGGGACAGCTAGTATTTTAAAAAGAGCGCTGGCTGGAGAGCGCTCAACTACTCGATAAATCCGTAGATATTGATTACTGGGTAACTGCTCGAGCAATATATAGGCGACATAATTCCTAATGGCTCGATTTGTCTTTCAGTGTCATTTATTTGATTTAAAAATTTATGATTAATATTTGTGTATGATCGAGATTCATATTATTACTGTTTCTAACATATAGGTAGGTTAACATTGGCGCCGATTTCCTTGTATGCAAACTAAATTAAACCATTGCTATCTTTTACTAACATACAGCGTGAGAAAAGGATGGCAATAGATAACAACTAACTTAGAAATATCAAACCAGTTTTCGCCTGAACATCACTGTGTTTTTAGTGCACACGTTTCTGCGTGTCGGCTAATTTGTATAAGAATTTTAGTCGAAACTAAATTTGACAGCTCTAATTTTCGTCTGTCCTTTTCTTATTATGTACAAGTGAAAAAGATACCGATGTCTTAAAATAAGTTTAGTGCGTGTTTAACAGAATAGGCATGTTTCCTAATTTTGTTTTAATGTCCGCCTGGTAGATTAATGAATTTTATTGGACACGTTTTTTTTCTTTTTTCCTGCCAACAAAAAATGATCAAAATACAGAGAACGGAAATTTCGCGTGACGTCACTCCTCGCTAAAATTTTTACCAAGGCGAGGTGTCATAAGCCCCCACTCCGAAACTTTAAATCGCTGTATCTTTGTAATTTTTTATTGTTTTGATAAATGAAAAAATACGTGTCTAATATTTTTTTATTATCTAACTGACGGACTAAATAGATTTTAACTTTTCATACCCAGTCAACATCCCTATTGAGGCCAAATTTTTTCTTACTGTCGGTACTCGGTTTAGCGTCAGGATTCTATATAAAAAAAAATGATTCGTTTTGCTAACGCACGGTAGAATTTTCTATGCAATGTATTTTAAAGTGTATTTTTTTTCTTTTTGATGAGATTTACGCAGAGGCTTTGACTGCTTCACCGGACTTTTGACGAGAACCTTAAGGGCCTCCAGCCAGAGCAATAGAAAACTAACTACGTCAGCAACGTTCACTAAGGGCACCCCCTGTGGGGTTCGGACCTCGACTTAGAGCGTTGCTAACAATCTTAATAAGGCAAAAGCAGCAAGGGAGGGCTGGATCTGAGTTTTTATTATTTAAGGACATATTTTTATTGCTAGTTTGGCCGGCTCGGGTCAGCTTGATCTAGGGACGGGGGGGGGGGGGGGTTACATTTTCATTACAATTATTTATACGCGACGGGCAAAACGAAGAAAGTTCTACTATCCGTAGGCAAAACGAATCTTTTTATATAGGAACTGGCCATTACTTTCTGTAATATTTTATTCAAACAGTTTTTATTGGGAAAATCTTTATTAAAAATCTGTTTGTTTTTGTCTTCGTTAAATTTTAAATATGTTATTGTTTATAAGCTCTATTATAAATAATCTATAAAACAAACGTTAATAAATGTATATTTGTATTAATATAAAAATAGTTTTATTGTTTAATTTTGACATTTTTGAGGAAAAGAAATGTCTACTTAGTCAGAGTGAATTGTAACTACTTAAAAATACAGCGTTATTTTTAATCATTAATTACTAACGTTATAAACAAGACATTATTATAATAAGCATACAACGTGTCGTTTTGCACTCTCGTCAAATTCAAGGAGGTAACTATGCTAATGATTCTCGACACGAATCTATACCAATATTATAAAGCTGAAGAGTTTGTTTGTTTGTTTGTTTGAACGCGCTAATCTCAGGAACTACTGGTTCGGATTGAAAAATTCTTTTTGTATTGGATAGTCCGTTTATTGAGGAAGGCTATAGGCTATATAACATCACGCTACGACCAATAGGAGCGGAGCATACATGAAAAATGTTGCAAAAATGAAAAACCGTTAAAACTAAAACACGCGAACAAAGTCGCGGGGGACAGCTAGTCAATAATAAAACAAGTTATTATTTTTAATTTTTTCAAACTTGGAAACGGCATGTGTTTGACAAGCATCTCAAAACGCGGCCCGTGTGATACCGCACTGTAACTGCTCTTTTACACACACATGAAGACACTGCCTACCGCATACGCAACGGGACGATTCTATTCTTTGAAAGTGGTGTATTCTGAAATAATGTCGAACTTAAATAACTAAAAAAACAAGCATGTATTAAATATTGAGCAGATATCGTAATTTTATTTGATTAATAATATAATAATAATAATATCTTGGGACAGCTCACACATGGCCATCTGATCCCACACTAGGCAGAGCCTGTATTATGGCAAACCAGACAACTGATAAACATACTTATATATTTCTAAAATACATACATATTATAGATAAATTACACCCAGACACAGAACAAATGATCGTGCTCATCACACAAAGATTTGTCCTGAGTGGGAATCGAACCCACGACCTCTAGTTTAGCAGTCAGCGTCACTAACCACTAGACCAACAGGCATGTCAGATTAATTATGTCTTTCATAACAGCCTCCTAAATTTTGTCAAGAATGCAAAACGACACGTTGTATATATAATAGGTTAAATGACTAATTTTAGGAAGTCATTATAAAGTTATTCTATATGTTATAATATGCATAACGTTGTATATATAATAGGTTAAATGACTAATTTTAGGAAGTCATTATAAAGTTATTCTATATTTTATAATATGCATACTGCATTGGGAGGAAAACAGACCTTTTTATCTTTAAAAATCAATACAAAAGTTTGAATTTCTAAAAACGCGGCAAAATGCTGTTTATGTAATGGCGCCGAATATGACGCGTGTGACACATTGCAAGTATAATACACCAATGAAATTAAAGTGTTTCCTTGTATGTGACGTCACCAGAGCTGCGTCAAATTATAAGGCGTTCCCGTAATAGATAAAATATGTATAATAGGCATGTTTCCTATTTTTTTTTTAATGTCCGTCTTGTAGATTAATTAATTTTATTGGACACGTATTTTTTCTTTTTTCCTGCAAACAAAAAACGATCAAAATACAGAGAACAGAAGTTACGCGTGACGTCACTCCTCGCTACGATTTTCAGTGAGGCGTAGCGTCATAAGCCCCCACTCCGAAACTTTAAAGCGGTGTATCTTTGTATTTTTTTATTGTTTTGATAAAAGAAAAAATACGTGTCTAATATTTTTTTATTATCTAACTGACGGACTAAATAGATTTCAACTTTTCATACCCAGGAAACATCCCTATTGGTATATCGAAATTTTGCTTTTTAATCCTTAGGATGATATATTTTTAATGTTGTCAAATAGGATATTATAGTCGACTGTTTTCTGATCTGAATTATATTGTAAGTCTTTGTAATATATGTATGTATATGTCGGTAAAAATACCCATACAAGTATAAAAATTAAAATACTAAATAAAATAATGTACATTATTTTAATAATGTGTTTTTATTTCTACCCCTGTTTACTTTTCTATCACACAATCCGGTCAAGAAAACACTAGCAAAATCTTTAACTAGCTGACCCGTCAATAATAATAATAATATCTTGGGACAACTCCCACACGGCCATCTGATCCCATACTAGACAGCCAGTATTATGGCAACCAGACGACTGATAAACATACTTATATATTTCTAAATACATACATCCTTGTATCCTTACGAATATTATATTTATAGCGAAAGTAACTCTGTCTGTCTGTCGCACTTTAACGCCAAAACTACTGAACCGATTTAAATAAAATTTGTTACACAGATAGTCTAGAGCCTGAGAAAGGACATAGGCTACTTTATGTTGCGATAACCGACATCCTCGCGAGCGGAGCCGCGAGAACCAGCAAGTATTATTTTATAAATTACACCCATACACAAAACAAATTATGCTCATCACACATAGATTAGTAGTAGGTGGGAATCGAAACCACGACCTCCGGTTTAGCTGTCAGGGTCACTAACCACTAGACCATAAAAAATGCATTGTTTTATGCTGATATTTCTATCATTGAATCATGTTATTCTCGAGGAAAACATGTCAGGTTTGATGACTTAGTGAAATTAAAACCTTATGGCATAAAATATTTTGTTTATTTTCTGACTAAGTTTGATGACAATACTGTTGGTGTAATTTAAACCTAATTGCATCAAATATATCATGTTTCTTTGCTGACTTCGTACCCACCTAGCGAAATTGGAAACTTCGGTGTTGAATGGATTTCATATTCGATATTTTGTAATACTTATATGCTTTCGTACGTTGGTTTAAACCAGGGGTTCCCAAACTTATTTTGTCTACTGCCCACTTTGAGAATAAATTATTCTTTAGCTCCCCCATATTTTCACCAACTTAAAAGCTACTATAACTTCGAATTAAATTAATTATTTTGAGCTATATTAGCGGAGATTTGATTTTTTTTCTGAGTCTCTTACCGCCCCCCTTTAGGCCTGCAGCGCCCACAAGGGGGCGTTATCGCCCACTTTGGGAAAGGCTGGTTTAAAAGGTATATATACTTAATATTATAAAGCTGAAGAGTTTGACTGTTTGTTCGGTTGAACGCGCTATGGAACTACTGGTTTGAATATACCTACATTTTTTTTTGAGATTATCTTAGGAGATAAGATCAAAATAATAATCAAATACTTACTTACCATGTAATATCTCTATATCTCTGGAACTATCAGACCGATTTTAATTGGACTTTTACTAACATATAGCTGAGGTTATGAGGCATCACACACCTACCTAGTTTAAATTTACCGAGTTTTAAAATCTTGAAGCATACGCGCTGACTTAGTCGCGGGAGACAGGCAGTAAAAAATAAAACCATGTTTTATATTTTTATACTTAAAGCGACGCTTAAAATGCATGTCAATCTTAAAGATCGATCCGATTATTAAGATCTGATAAACAAACGAGTCTTTAGAATTCCCTTTCCGCCCTATACTTCCGAACTAGCGAGACGCAGTACTACAGCTACACCCTTCCCAACACCTACAATAAAGTTAACAAAATCTGTAATCTAAGAGATTGTTTAATAAACGAATCTAAGAAAAAAATCACTGCATTATTACTTAATACATCCTATGATGAAACCGAATCTCTGATATAGCAAGCACATTACACACATACACAAACATATACACACACACACATATACACACGAACACACAGAAAACCCATTGACACAGCGAGTCTGTCCGCTTGGATTATTATTTTATTTTTATTCTTTTTTTTACTGTACCCTAGGCCTGTTAACAGGTTATTTTGTCTCTGTGATTTGTGAGTGTAAACCTATTTTGTTACGATGAACCAGAGTCGCACGATACAAGCTATGCTTAGTTTGTGGCTCAAAGTAAATGTGTACCTAATTTTCTATTTTAAATAAATAAACATTATTATTATTATTATTTCATTAATTTACGTACACAACAGACAACATATACCTATTTGAGTAGGTTGGTAGGTATCAGGTATATTCATACAACCTATGGCCCGTAATTTTACTAGACCTGGGTTTTCTCAGAAGACTAATAACGTAATGTTAAATATAGGTACTATACCTAATCTTCCTCGAAAATTGGGCTATCAAATGCAAACGGTTTTGTTAAAGACGGGCCTGTTGGTCTAGTGGTTAGTGACCCTGACTGCTAAACCGGAGGTCGTGGGTTCGATTCTCACCCAGGACGAATCTTTGTGTGATGAGCACGATCATTTGTTCTGTGTCTGGGTGTAATTTATCTATAATATGTATGTATTTAGTCTATTTATAAATATATAAGTATGTTGATCAGTTGTTTGGTTGCCATAGCACAGGCTCTGCCTAGTTTGGGATCAGATGACCGTGTGTGAGATGTCCCAAGATATTATTATTATTATTAAGTCCGACCAGAAGTTCAAGTTCAGATTAGCTAACAAAAAAAGTAGCTTGATTATATTAGTATCAAATAGATACCTCTACATAAAGATCCATAAAAAACCGTAAAGATTATAAATATTAAATTTCATTAATATCCGCTTAGTTAGTGTTTGCGGCAGAGTTAAGTTGGGACTAGCCCTCCACATATGCCCATCATTGCAACTCCTGTAAGCCAGGATCTACAATGATAAGTTGATAACTAATGAATACCACCGGAACAGTTAAGCTTCAAAGAGTTAGTTTAACATTCATCCATTCTTTCCTTACAAACGTCCGCCATTAATAATTAGTTAATTAAAAAGAAATAGGCCTATCCTCGCTTTGTTTTGTGTCAAGCAGAGGCAAGAGGTGTACCTACATAATTTAAGGATATAAGAGTGCAATGTTGTAGGAACATAATTATAACCAATCGACAGTATTAAAGATAATATACTATATGACAGTATGTTGTAAACCTACAAACTTTTACAAGCGATTTTATTACTCTGATGGATTTTTAAGTGAAAATACTTTGAGGCATTGAGGCATTTTTTGAGATTGGAAAAACAATTACATTCGCGACACCGTCGCGTTATCGTTACCGACACCTCTGTATATAAGGAGTTAGCACAGTGTGTACCTTGGTGTGTACTTATGTTCTAGTTTTCATTTCTGTGGGCAATCAAATCAATCAATCAAAATATCTTTATTTGCCAAAAAATGTGGTAGGTACAGAGGATGGAACATAATATATATATTGTAATGAACAACACATATTTAGCTGTATATTGTACAGCATGCAAATTGAAATTAATAAAAATAAAGTCTGAAGTAAAAATTAAATCCTATTATGTACTTTTTCATATGTAACAACCAACACAGAAGTTTGACACTCCGCAAGTGCCACTGTCTTATTTATTATTCATGATTTATTAAGTATTTCTACAATAATCCTATAGTAAATATATTGATCGGCATAACTTCAATCATCCATATTTCCAGTTACTTTATTTTATGTAGGTGGTTCGGCACGTGAGCGACGTATCTCAAGGCAGTTATATAAAATTCAAAGGTCCGATATTGGTTAAAAACCGGTAAACCGATTGTACTGACTGCTTGTATACTCTGTGGACTGCTACATCCCTACACAGTGTTTAGTTAGTTCATTAGTTGTCAAACGCCATTTGGGTTTAGGCAATAATATTGGGATTTTTCGTTACTTTACGTTAAAATATGCTTTTCTGAGCTTCGAAAAGGATATTGAACTATCTATTAACACTGACGTGACAGTTACAGTTAACTTTGATGTAGTGTTAAGTCGTAATAACCGACATCCTGTGTGATTAATTATTTTCGTATTTCACACGTACTCTTATTGAAAAACCATGTCTGTGAGTGAAAAAGTATCTTTATCCGATGCTTTAAGCAATGTGGATGTATTGGACGAGCTTACATTGCCAGGTAAATACTTAGTTACGACATAATTTGTATACAATTATTAAATTGTAAAAACTAGGTGGGGTCATCCTATCGCGATAAAATGAGGATGAGACGATTATACACATTTAAAGCTTACTTCCTATGTTTATTTCGAAAGAACACATCCTGTTAGTCAATATACTGACTGTATTAATATGTTGTAATTACTCTGTAAATTAGAATTTACGATATAAAGACAGTCAATATTATTTTGATATTTTTCTCTTCTATTTCTATTTGATGTTGGTTTATTTGACTGATAGTGGCCATCAGAAAGCCTACAAAATGTCTTTAGACTAGTTAAGTATGAGGTCTATGTCCAGCTGTGGGCTACACAAAGCTGTATATGATGATAAATTAATAAACAATTATGTATTAAATAAATAAATAAATGTAGACAATATCACATACATTGCTCTGAACCCAAAGTAAGTAGCTAAAGCACTTGTGTTATGAAATTCAGAGACAACGAAGGTACCACAAACACCCAGACCTGAGACAATGTAGAAAAAGAGGTTTTCTACAATGTGTATGTTTAAACAAATCAACAGGAAGTCTTCAGAAATAATGATAATGTAGTTTATTTTTATTATTATGTTATACAAGTAACAATCATCAGTGGCCATAAAACAATTTATTTTAGAGTATGAGATTACTCAGAGTAAACCAAATACTGAGTATTATTCAGTTTAACCGTTATCAAACGAAGTTGTTTTCTGTATAACCCGATTTTTTGTGGTAAAATGTATGAAAATATTAAAATGTGATAAAATGAAAGTAATGATGATTTTGATATTATTAGGTTTTGAGATAGTTAATAAAACAGCATACTCTGTTTTGACACTAATTGTATGATTATACTTGTGCCTACAGTTCATAGTCCATTTGCGCACTGAGGTGTGGGAAGGGGTAGTGAAAGAAATAATGACACAACTGTTTAGCCAATGTCCTTTTAATAATAAATAATAATAATAAATGTGGACAACATCACATAGATTGCTCTGAACCCAATATAAGTAGCTAAAGCACGCGTGTTATGGAATCAGAGACAACGAAGGTACCACAAACACCCAGACCCGAGACCATGTAGAAAAGTGGTTTTCTACATGACCCAGTCGGGGATCTAACCCGGGACCTCAGAGCTGGCGACACCTTGAAAACCGGTGTGTACGCTCGACCATGGAGGTCGTTAACATATAGCTTACATCTAACATACCGGACCACAGTACAGCAATTTATAGTTTTTTTTTTTTTCTTTTTTTTTATTGTTTTGGCAATCTGCTGTTAATTACAGCAATTTCTGCCAGCGTCGTGTAGTGACCACACATGGGTATTTAAAAGGGTCCTAAAAATAGACAACACTGTTTTCGGCAATATTTTGATGCCTGTAACAACACAAATATAGATGTTAGTAGATATAATACTTATAATAGAGACTATTTACAAACATAAATAAAGTTTATTAAATAATTATAATTTGATCTTGTTTGTATCTAGTAATAGTAATTTGAGGATTACGGAAAAGGAGAGCAGGTGGCGAACGTTGACGGGTTTTTGGATCTTTAGTTTATTTATGACTTGATCCATAGTGTAGGCATCATTTTGGTGACAATTTAAGAAAATGTGGTCTAGTGAACCCTCGTCTAGACCGCATTCGCACAAGGAGTTATCTCGGACTCGGATTTTATGTAGGAAAACTGGAGTACAACAGATCTATAGTTTGTATTTATATTCTAAGCTGTCAACTCTTTATTCACAGATGAACAGCCTTGCATCGAAGCGGCGCCATGTTCCATCTTATACCAGGCTAACTTCGACACCAATTTTGAGGACCGCAATGGCTTTGTCACCGGCATCGCCAAGTATATCGAGGAAGCTACAGTCCACGCCAACTTGGTGAGTAACTTATTATACAGAGACGGATATTTATCATTCTGCCTTATGGATAACTAGCTGTTTCCCGCGGATCCGCCCGCGTGGATGTCGGTTATCTCGGCAAAAAGTAACCTATGTCCCTTCTCAGGCTCTAGACTATTTGTGTACCAAATTTCATTTAAATCGGTTCAGTAGTTTTAGCGTGAAAGCGCGACAAACAGACAAATTGCACTTAATTTATCTGAGCGAATAGTTGAGTTGTATAAGTCAACATGCTAATTGCAACATGCTCGGTGCTGCGGGTTCGATCCCCGCATGGGACATACATTTGTGTGATCCACTAATGCTTGTTCCAAGTCTGGGTGTTCTTTGTGCATGTGAATTGAATGTAAAAGTGGAAACCCCTCGCGATAAAATAAATAAATTCCTTAGTGCGGGAGTAAAAATAAAATATATCTCGTGAGTTTTTGGTTATGGAAAATTAGAATAATACGTGTAAAACTTCTTTACGCACGCTTGATTTGGTGAGTAAGCTTGTGAATGCGTGACGAGACCGTTACGAAAAGTGTGATCGGGCGAGACGAACGGAAGTTGAGAGGGAGATATAAGTTATTGGAGATAGAAAGAGATAGAGTTACGTTTCGTATAATACTGTAGGGGCAAGAGAGAGATGCGAGCACACTTTTTTTCTCTCTTCCTCTCATAGCCAGTTACGTTTCGTATATAAAGAAGTTTTACTTCAGTAGTGTGGTCCAAAACACATTCGTTTTAAAAAAAATCTTACTAACATACATATAGAAGCGGTAATAACCTAATGGTTAGGGTGACGGCCTTGCGATCGAGAGGTCGCAGGTTCGAACCCCACCCATTGCACTATTGACGTGAACCCACTCCAGACACGAGCATAATTAGCTTAGTTGGAGGTTAACAAAATTGCTAGTAATGTGAATTCCACCCACATTGATAAACTTAAAAAAAAGAAGAATTGAGTAGTCATTTATCCCATTATTCTTCTTCTCTTTCTTTACAGAATGAGCTCTTGGAAGAAGGTAACGCCCACGCAGTGATGCTTTATACCTGGCGTTGCTGCAGCCGCGCGATCCCTCAGCCGCGCTCCAACGAGCAACCAGACCGGGTGCATATCTACGAGAGGACAGTGCAAGTTCTTGCACCCGAAGTTGACAAGCTGCTGCAGTTTATGTACTTCCAGGTTAGTTGGGACCCAAGCATGCTTTAGCGAACCCGGGACTCCGGCAAACGCAAGGACGGGACCGGCGTGTTTTTAGTCGGTGCAAGTCCGACATATCCCCACGTCGTGCCCTCGGCGTGGGTTGAAGTCATTAGATTTTCAAACAGTAATAAAAAAAAAAAGGTTAGTTGGGACAACTCACACACTGCCATCTGATCCCAAACTAGGCAGAGCCTGTATATAGCAACCAGACAACTGATAAACAGACATATATTTCTAAATACATACATATTATTTTTAAATAAATTACACCCAGACACAAAACAAATGATCATGCTCATCACACATAGAGTTTTCTTGAGTGGGAATCGAAGCCACGACCCCCGGTTTAGCAGTCAGGCTCACTAAACACTAGACCAACAGGCCTGTCAATATTGAATATAAAAAAAAAAAACAAGAGAAGTGCGAGTCTTGACTTGCGCACTGAGGTTTCCGTACTCATTTTACTGGTTGTCAAGGTTAATTCTTCAAACAAACTTAACTATAGGGACTAACCCCCCCCCACACATGCCCATCATTGCAACTCCTGTAAGCCAGGATCTACAACGATAACCAATGAATACCACAGAAACAGTTAAGCTCGGTGTGTCCCTGGGAAACGATTGACTGTCTTGGAACCCGCAACGAAATTAATCAGAAGTAGTAAATAGGAGGAGTAGGAAAAAATTTAAACAAACTTAACTAAACTTAGGTATTTTCTACGATTATTAAAATTTGTTATTATTTAGAACAAAACGGTTTACTCAAGCTTATTCTTGGGATCGCCAGACTAGTTTCAGACTCAATAGGAGTCCCTAATCATGAGCTGACGCGGCGGCGGTTTCCAATTGCGACACCGCCGCCGCCGTAGTCGGGCGATCCCAAGAATAAGCCTAAGTAAACCGTTATGTTCTAAATAATTATGAATAGTCCTCACGAAAGTTATTATACAAGTAAAAATTATTTTTTATAGCGCAAAGCAATTGAGCGCTTCTGCGGTGAGGTCCGCCGCCTCTGCCACGCGGAGAAGCGGCGTGACTTCGTCTCCGAAGCGTATTTACTCACACTCGGTAAATTCGTTAACATGTTCGCTGTTTTGGACGAGTTGAAGAATATGAAGAGCTCCGTTAAGAATGATTATTCTACTTATAGGAGGTATGTGTAGATTTGTTTTACTATTTTCTTATTTAATAATTTAATTATTTATGTATACACACAAAATCGTATAAAACACCATAATAGAACAGATGTACAAAGGTGTTTCTTGTTATAATATTTGGCTCGAACTGTCCCACTGCTGGGCTAAAGCCTCTTTTTATTTAGAGATGGTAGTGTTGATTATCTCGCTTGCTCACTAGTGCCCTGACAAACATCTCAATTTCTTCAGATTAACGGTCTTATTACAAAAAGTGGTTTATCAAAGAACCAGGTTTAAATCTCTTTATACTATGGGGCTTATAAATGTTAAAATCTGTTTTTTTTTTGTTTAAGACCGCAGAATTTTTTAATACCTTATATATTGTTGGAACTGCATTATCGTGTATAAAGGCTACATAAATATGCTAAGTAAGTGTCTGTGTATATTTGTCCACGAATTTATTACAAACATTGTTTTTTTGTTTGTTTAAGTATCGTTTACACTGAATAGTACAAGTTTTCTAGTTATGACAGCGTGCTGCTTCTCCACAGCCAGAGCACTTAGGAAGCGGTGAAGGGTGGGCGAATCAGGGAGCTTTTCATTGTATTGACGTTCTTATAGTGCTACTTTGTAGCCTAGTAGAAGGATAAATGACTTTCTGCCTTTTTTTTTTTAGGCGGGGGATTCCTCATTACTCTTTCTACCCTACCAACTCTACCCTACCCTACCTATTTTTTTGTTTTTAAAGTATCCCTGTATTCTACCGAACAAAACAAAAAAATAAAAAAAGAATTATTAAATCGGCCCAGCCGTTCTCGAATTTTAGCGAGACTAACGAACAGCAATTCATTTTTATAATTAAGATCTAACTGCATACCCAGTCATCTACCCCAATAGTTTGGATTAAATGCAAATAATAATAACCTATGCACCTATGCACCAGGGCTGCACAATTCCTGAAAGTGATGTCAGACAGTCAGAGCTTGCAGGAGTCGCAAAACCTCTCCATGTTCCTCGCCACACAGAACAAGATACGCGACACCGTCAAGGACGCTTTGGAGAAGATCAACGGTATGTATCTCCCGATTAATCAAACTCTAGTTAACTTTAATACGTCCTAAAGAGATAGGACTCAAAAGGAATTTGAAAAATAGGTATTTAAAGAATATATTGCCGTCGCACACCGCCGACCTAACCCCGTAAAGTGCGTAAGGGACAACTGCAGCTCAGGCTACTACCTATAAAATCGTTAACCAAAAGACCTTTCGTATTCCGCTGCTTTCTTCTCCAAAACTGGACGAATCTAAACAAATTATGCATGAAAATTTAAAGATAAGGTATATGTATGGTTCTCGTTTGTTGGGATTCAAACTCACCCCATACCAATCGAGCTCAGTGGCGTGCCAAAGGAGAGGCCTATGTTCAGCAGTGTACATAGCTGCAACTTAACTTTAAGACGTTCTTAAGTCTATCTGTCGGTAATTTTGCACTTTAAACTGACAGAGACTTAAAACTAATTGACGTTTGGTATTAAGCCTTTCATAATTTATAGTGGTCTATTTTTTCCTCTAGGATATGAAGATCTGTTAGCCGACGTCGTTAACATATGCGTGCATATGTTTGAAACGAAAATGTATCTCACGCCATCGGAGAAGCATATGCTTGTTAAGGTAACTACTAAATGTATGAATTTATCACTGAGTGGCGATTGAGCATAACTTATTTTGACAGCTGCTTAATTTTTGGCTTTGAGTATTCGAACAGAGTTGAAGGCTACTCAAATGTGATGCCGTCAAATATCTGAGTAGTGTTTCAGTAAACGGCCGTTATATTGTAATAATTATTTTATTGCATCATTTTTTTTTCATTGAATATACCTACGCAATTTAAAATTGTATAATTCTATATTTTTTATTAAATTAATTGACTAAAATTCTTTATTAATCTGTTAATTTGCTATTTCCAATATCCATAAACGATTCATCAAAAAATTTTAAGGCATTTAGAAGTTATAGTGGAATTAAGAAACTCAACATTACAGCCCCTTTCTTCAGCATTTGTGTGCAAAATTTTTTTTTCAAGGTGATGGGATTCGGGCTGTTTCTGATGGATTCAGATGTTTGCAACATCAACCGTCTTGATCAGAAGAAAAAGATTAAATTGGATCGCATTGACAGGATCTTTAAGGTAAGAACAATACTTCCATAATCCATGATCCATGTTTCATGATCCGTAATCCATAATCCATGACCCATGACCAATGATCCATGACCCATGATCCATGACCCATGATCCATGACCCATGATCCATGATCCATGATCCATGATCCATGATCCATGATCCATAATCCATGACCCATGGTACATGACCCATGATCCAAAACGCATTTATTAAATTTGTAGGAAATATAATATCAAAATAAAAACTCTTCGGTTAAATATCAAACTATTTAGTGTCAACTTTTTTTACAGAATTTGGAGGTTGTACCGCTATTTGGTGACATGCAAATAGCACCTTTTAACTACATCAAAAGATCGAAACATTACGACCCAAGCAAGTGAGTACTATATTATTAATTATCTAGGTGATGCCCGCGGCTCCGCCCGCGTTCTTGCGGCAAAAAGTTGCCCATGTCCTTTTTTGGGATGTAAGCTTACCCTATACCAAGTTTCATCCAAGTCGGTTCAGCGGTTTTGACGTGAAAGCATAACAGACAGAGTTACTTTAGTAATAATATTAGTATGGATTTCTATAATTTTGCTTAATAATATTTTTTCAATTCGAATCAGTAGTTTCTGAGATAAGCGCGTTCAAATAAACAAACAAGCTCTTCAGCTTTATAAAATTTGTATAGATTTTTACACCCAGACCCCATTATAATACAGCCTATATTTGTTGTCTCCAGATGGCCGCTATCCTCAAGTCCCACTCCGCTGTCACCGCAAGCTGACCTGATGGTACATCTTCCTCAGATCAGAGAGGAACACCAGAATTATATATCTGAACTCGCTCGATACAGTAATGAGGTAAGTACTGTGTTTGTAATAGGGTCCTGTTGGTATCATTTGAGTACGGTACCCTAAAAAGGAATTAAATTTCGATAATACCATGCTAATAACTTGTGCACACATCGCTACGCAGAGCTTTTATGACGTAGCGACTACGGAGCGCAGTTAGAATGTAACGACTACGGAGCGCTATATTGACGTAGCGACTACGCAACGATGTTTTGACGTAGCGACTACGCTACGATGTTTTGACGTAGCGACTACGCTACGATGTTCTGACGTAGCGACTACGCTACGATGTTTTGACGTAGCGATTACGCAACGATGTTTTGACGTAGCGACTACGCTACGACGTTTTGACGTAGCGACTATGCAACGATGTTTTGACGTAGCGACTACGCTAAGATATTTTGACGTAGCGACTCCGATACGCTGTTTTGACGTAGCGATTCCGCTACGATGTTTTGACGTAGCGACTACGCTACGATGTTTTGACGTAGCGACTACGCAACGAGGTTTTGACGTAGCGACTACGCAACGATGTTTTGACGTAGCGACTACGCTACATTGTTTTGACGTGGCGACTACGCAACGATGTTTTTGACGTAGTGACTATGCTACGTTATTTTGACGTAGCGACTACGCAACGAGGTTTTGACGTAGCGACTACGCAACGATGTTTTGACGTAGCGACTACGGAACGACATAATGACGTAGCGACTACGCAACGACGTTTTGACGTAGCGACTACGCTACGACGTTTTGACGTAGCGACTACGCAACGACATTATGACGTAGCGACTACGCAACGATGTTTTGACGTAGCGACCACGCTACGATGTTTTGACGTAGCGACCACGCTACGATGTTTCGACGTAGCGACCACGCTACGATGTTTTGACGTAGCGACTATGCAACGATGTTTTAACGTAGCGGCTACGCAGGGAAGAGGAATCGAGTCTTGTGCAACGGTTATTTATAGTTTGTTTTAAGCCTCTAACATCTTTCTTCTACTGTACTCTTTCTCTTTTCATAGGTAACAACTACCTTCAAAGAAGCGGGTTCCGATGCAGAAAATAAAGCGGTAACGGAGCTCTGTCTGCGAGGTCTCCAGCTCCTGTCGTCCTGGTGTTCAGTGCTGACGGAGCTGTGCTCCTGGAAGTTGCTGCACCCGACTGACCATGCGAGTAACCCTCGATGCCCGCCAGATGCGGAGGAGTATGAGAGGGTAAGTCATATGCTGGGCGAAGACTTGACCTTGTGGGATAGTTTTTTTTTTTGTTCCACCGCAGTTAGCCTTTGCACAGGCTTTGAATGTTCCACCGTATCTTAAAGGCGAGAACCTTACGGGCCTCCAGCCAAAGCAATAGAAAAAGTAACTACGTCAGCAACGTTCACTAAGGGCACCCCCTGTGGGGTTCGGACCTCGACTTAGTGCGTTGCTAACAATCTTAATAAGGCAAAAACAGCAAGGGAGGACTGGATCTAAGTTTTTATTATTTAGGGAGTATTTATTATTAATTTCAACACGATACCACCGCGCCGTTCAATCTTGACAGACAGACAGATAGACAACAAAGTGATCCTGTTTAGGCACCTTTTGCCTTTTGAGGCACAGAACTCTAAAAAACAATTAATTTCCATTCAACAGGCCACTCGTTACAACTACACTTCGGAAGAGAAATTCGCCATGATAGAAGTGATAGCGATGATCAAAGGACTGCAGGTGCTGATGGCTCGTATGGAGACGGTGTTCGCTGATGCAGCCCGAAGATCTATATACGCGGAGCTGCAAGACTTCGTCCAATTAATACTCAGAGAGCCATTGAGGAAGGCCATCAAGAATAAAAAAGATCTTATTAGAAGGTAATTTAATTATTATATATGCATTTCTATATAATTATATGTCATGTTGGCCCAGCGGTTCAACGAACGGATTTGTATGCACAAGGTTGCAGGTTCGAAACCTCTATGGAGAAGTACCAATGTGACTTTTTCAAAATTATATTTACTTTCTTAATTATTCTAAGACATCAGTGGGAAACGGTGAAGGAACACATCGTGAGGAAACCTGGATTCCAAAAATCGGAATCTGAAATCGCCAACCCGCAATGAGCAAGCATGGTGAAGAGGCCTGTGCCCAGCTGTGGGACATTAATACTCAATACTCAATACTCAATCATTTATTGCCATTCCACAATGTATTTGCTTAGGTGGTAAGTAAACATTTATATAAGTACCAATGATGGACCCTGTCGGGCACAGCAACATAAAATAACAATGGTTGAAGAGGGCTTTACTTATTATCTATCTTAATCTAAATGTATTACGAACGTGGTTCACGTAAATTAAACATAAATAAATCTTTTATATATTAACATAAAACTACTTGCATGTAATAGTTTTATCGTTTAAATATTCTTTAACACTATAGTAACATTTATTTAGTAATATAATTTTTAATTTATTTGTAAATGTATGGAGTTTTTCTTCATTCCTAAGTAGTTCCGGTAATTTATTATAAATTTTTATTGACATAACTAGTAGGCTACTTGAATGCATTTCTAATCGGGAGGTAGGTAGGTTTAGTCGTGTTTTATGTCGTAGTGTGTAGCGTGTTTGAATGTCTTCTCGTTTTGTGTAAAAGTCTTTGTGTAAGTGTGCGAATTTACAAATTTCCATGATGTAAATGCAGGGTAACGTAAGAATGTTCAGTTTTATAAAGTGTGTTTTGCAACTATCCGTTTGTTTAATATTAACTAAAATACGAATTAATTTTTTTTGGGTGGTAAAAAGTGCCGGCGCGTCACTGCTATTTCCCCACATGATTACACCGTAGTTAAGCCATGCATTTGCGTATGCATAGTACGTAGCTAGGGCCGTTTCTATGTTGGTAGTCTTTTTAATTTCATAAAAAGCATATATGAATTTCGACAGTTTGGATTTAATTTTTTGTATATATAATTTCCAATTTATATTCCTATCTATTGTTAAACCTAGTAATGAAAATTCGTTTACTGATTCTATTTTATGGTTGTTAAAGGTGAAATTTAGGGGTAGAGGACTTTTTTGCGGGGGGTGGAATGATATTAATTTAGTCTTTGTAAAATTAATTTCTAGATTATGTTCCTTCATCCAAGTTATTATTTTGGTGAGTATATTATTTAGAATATTGTTTAAATTTTCGGTATCATGAGAGGGGATAAGGATAGAAATATCGTCCGCAAATAATACGCACGACCCGGTAATAGGCTAATATAGTAATAGGCTGGTATTATATTATACAAGCTGGCCCCCGCGACTTTGTCCGCGTGTTTTAGTTTCAACGGTTTTTTATTTTTGCAACATTTTTCATTTATGCACCGCTCCTTTTGGTCGCAGCGTAATATTATATAGCCTAAAGCCTTCCTCAATAAACGGAATATCCAATACAAAAAGAATTTTTCAATTCGAACCAGTAGTTCCTGAGATTAGCGCATTCAAACAAACAAACAAACTCTTCAGCTTTATATATTAAGTGTAGATTATTAAATAATTGTTTAATATTTTTCATCAGTATAATAGTGTCGGTGCGAGAGACGTGCGGGGACTGGGCCCGCGGCTGCGAGCCGCAGCAGGACCCGGCGCTGCGCGGCAAGAAGGACGCCGAGGCCAGCTTCACCATCAAGGTGCCCAGACGGAATGTCGGTGAGTACACCTCTCTAATAAATACTGAATTTATTTTCAAAGTGTTAGCGTTGAGGTTTGAAAACTATTAAGTAAATAAATAATCTATATACTTATAATAAATCTGTAGAGAGGTCAATTCTGTACATCAAATATATTTTCAAAATAACTATCAGGGGGTGATTAGTGATCGATACTGATGCCAAAAATGCAATCAGTAAAATTTTTGTCTGTCTGTCTGTCTGTCTGTATGTTCCTTATAGAAACAAAAACTACTTGACGGATTTTAACGAAACTTGGTACAATTATTCTTCATACTCCTGGGCAGGTTATAGTATACTTTTCATCACGCTACAATCAATAGGAGCAGAGCAGTGAAGGTAAATGTTAGGAAAACGGGAGAAGTTACTCCATTTTTTAAGCTTCCGTCGCGTATGTAGCCTTAATGGTTAAAGCTACATAGAAATTATGTATCACGGAAATGTTTTACACAAAATTATCTAAAAAATATCCTACAACAGCATATGTCTATCTTTTATGGTTGACTCACAATAACACGTGTAACTCCCGATAGCTTAGCAGTTCGGAGCTTTCTGATTATATTTGTTTACGTTTATAATACTCTCATTCATCCTTAATTAAAAAAAAAGTTTACATTATTACCTATTCAATAAAAAAGAATCATAGAAATCGGTAAAGAAACACCAAACTTATACATGAAATACGATAATAAGCCATCGCGCCGTCGCGCGTTAATACTGAATCGTGCTAGGTATAAGGATTATTTTTGTGTATCGTGACATATTATATTTCCCTACTAAAATACGAAAATTAATCCGTCTGTTAAATCAAAACCACTAAACCGTGAGGAAGGACATATGCTACTTTTTTACGAAAAACGACGGAAACGCGGACGAAGTCGCAGGCAAAAGCTAGTAATAAATAAATGTGGACAACATCCCATACATTGCTCTAAACCCAAAGTAAGTAGCTAAAGCACGCGTGTTATGGAATTCAGAGACAACGCAGGTACCACAAACACCCAGACCCGAGACAATGTAGAAAAGTGGTTTTCTACATTGACCCGGCCGGGGATCGAACCCGGGACCTCAGAGCTGACGACACCTTGAAAACCAGTGTGTACGCCACTCGACCACGGAGGTCGTCAAGTATTTGTATAATAACTTTCGTGAGGAGTATTTATCATTATTTAGAACATAACAGTTTACTCACGCACATTCTCGGGATCGCCCGACTAGTTTCAGACTCAATAGGAGTCCCTAATCATGAGCTGACGCGGCGGCGGTGGCGTCGCAACTGATTTTCGATTCGAAGATTCAACTCGCGACATCGCCGCCGCCGCGTGTTTGCTTGTTTGTTTATAAAAACATTTAGACAAATAAAATTTTTCGTTTACCACCAGGCCCATCCTCTACCCAGCTGTACATGGTCCGCACTCAGCTAGAAGCGCTCATCTCGGACAAGTCCGGGGGCCGGCGCACTCTCCGCAAGGACCTGGATGCTGGGACGCTGACGCAGATCGAGATGTTCCATCGACAGAGCTTCTACTGGAGTTATATGCTTAATTTGTCGGGTAAGAATCTTCTTTATTCTATCCTGTGCATTTGCCTCTTTAATTAATTTCAATTCCAATACAATGCCAATGCAATATTAATATTAGTTTAACGGACACATGATTCAGTTTTCTTAAAAAAATACGGTCATTTCAAGGAACAACTCCCACACGACCATCTGATCCCAAACTAGGCAGAGCCTGTATTACCAACCAGACAACTGATAAACATACTTATATATTTCTAAATACTAACATATTATAGATAAATTACACCCAGACACAGAACAAATGATCATGCTCATCACACAAAGATTTGTTCTGGGTGGGAATCGAACCCACGACCTGCGGTTCAGCAGTCAGGGTCACTAACCATTACACCACCAGGCCAGTATATGACAAGTGGAAGCAACAGGATATAAAAATTGTCTCCGTCTGCGCGGGGAGTGTCTGATTTCGTATTAATTATCTTTACTAATATTATAAAGCTGAAGAGTTTGTTTGTTTGTTTGTTTGTATGAACGCGCTAATCTCAGGAACTACTAGTTCGAATTGAAAAATTATTTTTGTATTAGATACTCCGTTTATTGAGAAAGGCTATAGGCTATATAACATCACGCTACGACCAATAGGAGCGGAGCATAAATGAAAAATGTTGCAAAAATGGAAAACCGTTGAAACTAAAACACGCGAACAAAGTCGCGGGGGACAGCTAGTATGAAAATAAAACAGGGTATTTGACAGGTTTTTAAAAACTGTTCTACGTTAATCACTGATGTCTAAGGACTATAGAAAATCTATATATTACGTTCTATTACATATAGTGCAAGAAAAAACGAAAACAAAAAATATTATTTAAATATCCCGCAAAAACACTTTTCCTGACTATATGGCGTCTCATGTCATCGTGACGTCACCTGCTTGTAAACTTTGGTGCTTGACAACTGAGACGCAACTGTTTACAAGTAGATGACGTTATCAACCATTCGGCCAATCACAGCCTTTTACGATCACGTGACTTAAGTAGACAAAAAAATCATTTTCATTGTCGATTTTCTCTTAAAATATCTCATATTTTTCTTAACTGACTAAATAGTTGGTTTTCAAAATTCATATTCAATACGGATGCCATCAATAGATCCTATATTTTACATGCTGTCAAATACTCTATTCACTGGTGGCTTGTGTCCGACACAAGACACACGTTCGCGCGGCGCCTGAGACAGACAAATGTTTTAAGTGATTTGTTTCTTTCGCAGACTCTCTGCAAAAGTGCTGTGATCTCTCTCAGCTGTGGTACAGGGAATTTTATCTGGAGATGACCATGGGGAGAAAAGTTAATGTAAGTATTTTATTTTGTAACTAGCCCTGCTCGCGGCTTCGCTCCCGTCAACTATCTACCTATCCCACCCTATCTACCCTTCCCTACCCTACTCTTCCTACCCTATCCTACCTACCCTACCAATTTTTTTTTGTTTTTGAACCTTCCCTGTATTCTAGCGAACAAAACAAAAAAAAGAATTATACAAATCGGCCCAGCCGTTCTCGAATTTTAGCGAGACTAACGAACTGCAATTAATTTTTATTAATAAGATGTTTAAATAAAAAAAATTGTCATAGTGTAGTTATTCTACTTTTGCCTTATTCTTAGTGTATCGATCAATGGTATTATATTTAATGTTTTTTTTTTAAATCGACTCACGAACTAAGGGTTTCGAATCGACACCTCTCACGAATTTAACTTTGACATTATCATTGACTAGCTGTCCCCCGCGACTTTGTCCACGTGTTTTAGTTTCAACGGTTTTCCATTTTTGCAACATTTCTCATTTATTGCTCCGCTCCTATTGGTCGTAGCGTGATGTTATATAGCCTATAGCCTTCCTCAATAAACGGACTATCCAATACAAAAAGAATTTTTCAATTCGAACCAGTAGTTCCTGAGATTAGCGCGTTCAAACAAACAAACAAACAAACTCTTCAGCTTTATAATATTAAGTATAGATTTGATGAAAGAAAAAATACGTATTTTTTTCTATTTTTATTTATCTGGTGGACTTAATAGATATTTCCTTTTCATACCCAGTCCACTCCTCCATTATAGTATTATGAGTAATAGCAACTCTCTGTTCTCTACTCTATCTCCTACCATCTCTTCCAGAAATGCATGGTCCGCCACCAACACAACGAGGAATGCAACGATCTCGTCACCATGGAGAAGAGGATCCAGTTCCCCATAGAGATGTCGATGCCATGGATATTGACAGACCATATACTGAGGACGAAGGAACCAGCTATGATGGAGTAAGTAGGATTATATACCTTAATTATACCAGCGTAAGTGTGATTTTTGACTGCAATCGACCACGCCAAAATTCGCGATAATGTAGTAAGTAGTAATAATAGGCGGCCTATAATACGTATAATTATCTATAAAACGTATTTATTTAGAAATATATAGGTATCTATGTTTATCAGTTGTCTGGTTGCCATAATACAGGCTCTGCCTAGTTTGGGATCAGATGGCCGTGTGTGAGTTGTCCCTAGATATTAAATCTCAGGAACTACTGGTTCGAATTGAAAAATTCTTTTTGTATTGGATAGTCCGTTTATTGAGGAAGGCTATAGGCTATATAACATCACGCTACGACCAATAGGAGCGGAGCATAAATGAAAAATGTTGCAAAAATGAAAAACCGTTGTTACTAAAACACGCGAACAGAGTAGCGGGGGACAGCTAAGTAATGAATAAATGTGGACAACATCACACACATTGCTCTGAACCCAAAGTAAGTAGCTAAAGCACTTGTGTTATGGAATCAGAGACAACGAAGGTACCACAAACACCAAGACCCGAGACAATGTAGACAAGGGGTTTTCTACATTGACCCGGCCGGCGATCGAACCCGGGACCTCAGAGCTAGCGACACCTTGAAAACCAGTGTGTACGCCACTTGACCACGATGGTCGTCGAATATTTATTACTAGCTGTCCCCCGCGACTTTGTTCGCTTTAGTTTCAACGGTTTTTCATTTTTGCAACATTTTTCATTTATGCTCCGCTCCTATTGGTCGTAGCGTGATGTTATATAGCCTATATTCCTCAATAAACAGACTATCCAATACAAAAAGAATTTTTCAATTCTAATCAGTAGTTCCTCAGATTAGCGCGTTCAAACAAACAAACAAACAAACTCTTCAGCTTTATAATATTAGTATAGATTATCCCGTCAATAACATTTTTTTTTTCCCAGGTACGTGCTCTACCCACTAGATCTGTACAACGACTCAGCCCAATACGCGCTAACAGTTTTCCGGAAGCAGTTTCTTTATGACGAAGTGGAAGCGGAAGTGAACCTGTGCTTCGATCAGTTTGTGTATAAACTGTCTGAGCAGGTGTACGCGCATTACAAGCAGCTGGCTTCTAGGTAAGTGTTTATATTATACTAGCTGCGCTCCCAACTAACGAAAACTAGCGTGTCAACTAACTTCCTACCCTACCCTTCCCTACCCTACCTACCCTATCATACCAACCCTACCTTACCTACCCTAGCCTACCCTACCTACCCTACCCTACCCTACCCTACCTACCCTACCTACCCTACCCTACCCTACCCTACCCTACCTACCCTACCCTACCTACCCAACAACAGCTACAGTCTAAACTTTTCAAGAAAGTTTTATTTAATTATAGAAATAGTGATTATTATAATTAGTAGGCCATAACATTGCTGGGCAAAGAACTCTGACCATTTTGAGAGTTCCGTACCCTAGGGGTGCCAAAGAAAGGGACCTTATTACTAAGCCTCCACTGTCCGTCCGTCTGTCTGTCAGGGGGTGTATCTCATGAACCATAATAGGTTGTGTTGAGATTTTTATAGAATGTGTATGTTTATTGCAGCTATAACAACTAATAATAAAAATAACATAGTAACTTATGTCTTGTACGATGGTACGGAACTTGTGTGAAAGTCCGACTCGCACTTGACAGGTTTTCTTTCAATCGTTCCTTTAACCAATAGTTTTTTGTTAATTCTATACAGGGTATCAGTAAGCAGATAATCAAGTTTTAATAAAAATACCCAAATTTCAAGTTAAAATGTATCCTTGTAGTAAATTATGCGGCATTTCGTATATTATTTTGTTGTTTTCTGACTGATAGTGTCTTCAACTTATGAATAGGGGATAGGACTGGGTATGAAAAGGAAATATCTATTTAGTCCACCAGATGGATAAAAAAAGAAAAAATTGCTCGTATTTTTTCTTTTATCAAATCAATGAGAAATTACAATGTTAAAGCGCTTTAAAGTTATGGAGTTGGGGCTTGTGACGTCATTTGTGGGTAAAAATTGTACTAACAAGTGACGTCACGCGACTTTTCAATTCACTGGAATATCTATTCTTCATCGTTTGCTTAAATAAAAAAATAAAAAATACGTGTCTAATATTTTTTTTAATAATTATGACGTGTAATTAAAAAAAGTAGTCCGGTTTTATTGTAAAGGTTTCATTTAAAATGGTTTATCTCTTCGTTACCGACCTTCAGTTACATCTAAAATCAAACGGCCCAGACATACTCTTTCCTACCCCGACGATAAAACAACGCTTCTCCAAGAAGCATTCGAGTTAGCTAGCAGTAGCAATACAAAACACAACCGCCGTATATTAAGTCCGCGTATAAATAATTGTAACGTAAATGTTACAATGTTGGAGGACTCTACTCTAGATGTAGGGATAATAGCTGATTGATAGATTCAGAAAAACATTTTTAGAAATATATTTCGACTTTCAAGTAACACAAATATAATAACTTTCTTCAGGAGTATTAATAATTATTTAAAACAAAACGGTTTACTCACGTATATACTCGGGATCGCCCGACTAGTCAGTTCGTCTCGCGACACCACCGCCGCCGCGTCAACTCATGATTAGGAACTCCTATTGAGTCTGAAACTAGTCGGGCGATCCCGAGAACGTGCGTGAGTAAACCGTTTTGTTTTAAATAATTATAAACACAATTTTTTTTCAATACTTTCTGTAGCATGTTACTGGATAAGCGGTACCGTGCGGAATGCGCAGCTCGCGGCGCCAGCACGGGCGCGGGCGCGGGCAGGTACGCCTCGCTGCTGCGCCAGCGGCACGTCGCGCTGCTAGGGAGACACGTGGACCTGTGCGCGCTGGTGAGTACCACACCACACACCACCACACTCACCCGGCACCAGCACGGGCGCGGGCGCGGGCAGGTACGCCTCGCTGCTGCGCCAGCGGCACGTCGCGCTGCTAGGGAGACACGTGGACCTGTGCGCGCTGGTGAGTACCACACCACACAACACCACACTCACCCGGCACCGGTACTCAACAACACCAAAAATCACACGTATGCGTCATACCACAATAATTTTAGTAGGATATGTGGGATACCACTCAAATCATACCATTTATACCTTATTTATTCTTATATGTCGTATGTTATGTGTTTAGGTGGCACAACGAATCAACTCTGATATGCATCGGGCTCTCGACGCGGCCGTCGCTAAATTTGAAGCGGGAGATATTACTGGTGTTGTTGTAAGTATTATGTTATTATTGATATTTATTGAATATGTCAGTTAAATATTTTTTTATTTTATTATTATCATTACATCTAGTGAACCAATCTTACGTTTGGTCTCACCGACTCTGATTAACAATGTATTAATTCAGAAGTACGAGAGATGATGCAGCCCAATACTTATTATTTATTATTTGTTACTTATATTCAAATTCAAATCATTTATTTGTGATTCACAGGTATAAAGATCTTATAAATAGAATGTTTTCATGCCGTGATCCGCCACATAGGGCATACGGTTACACATTAATTAATTATTCTCTCTCTCCATATTCAGGAACTTGAAGGTCTGATCTCAGTGAACCGCCTCTGTCACAAGCTGCTGAGTCGCTACCTAACTCTCGACGATTTTGACGCGATATTACGAGAGAGCGACCATGGTGTGCTGGCGCCATATGGCAGGATAACTCTGCATGTCTTCTGGGAATTGAATTTCGATTTTCTGCCAAATTATTGTTACAATGCTGCAACTGATAGGTAAGGATATTATTTCGCCCAACCTACCCTACCCCACCTACCCTGCCCTACCTACTTTGCCCTACCTATCTTGCCCTACCTATCTTGCCCTACCCACCCTGCCCTACCCACCCTGCCCTATCCACCCTGCCCTATCTACCCTGCCCTACCTACTCTGCCCTACCTACCCTGCCCTACCTACCCTGCTCTACCTACCCTGCTCTACCAACCCTGCCCTACCTACCCGCCTACCTATGTATAGATAATAGTCAATTATAGTCACTTTGTATGATGTCCAGATTCGTGAAATGCCGTGGAATTCAGTTCGGCGTGGGCGTGTCGCGCGAGAAGCCGCAGCAGTACGGGCACGCGCTCCTGTGGGGCTCCAAGCAGCTCAGCCTCGCCTACTCCGCGCAGTACGCGCAGTACAACGGTATAATAATAATATCTTGGAACAACTCACACTCGCCCATCTAATCCCAAACTAGGCAGAGCCTGTATTATGGCGTCCAGACAACTGATAAACATACTTATATTTCGACGACCTCCGTGGTCGAGTGGCGTACACACCGGTTATCAAGGTGTCGCCAGCTCTGAGGTCCCGGGTTCGATCCCCGGCCGGATCAATGTAGAAAATCACTTTTCTACATTATCTCGGGTCTGGGTGTTTGTGGTACCTAAGTTGTCTCTGAATTCCATAACACGATTGCTTTAGCTACTTACTTTGGGTTTAGACTTAGAGCAATGTTGTGATGTTGTCCACATTTATTTAACTATATATTTTTATTGCATACATATTATAGATAAATTACACATCTATTGAACTAAGATATTTTTTACCTATAACTTTTTTTGGCAGGTTTCGTAGGCGCCCAACACCTACACGCTCTGGTCCGGCTCCTCGGCTACCAAGGCGTAGCGGTCGTAGTCTCGGAGCTGCTGGACGTAGCGCGCGGCCTGCTACACGGCACCATCGCGCAGTTCACACGGGCTCTAGCCGCCGCCATGCCTAGGCATTGCAAGCTGCCTAGATACGACTATGGCTCTAATGGTAAGTCAATAATCCAGTCGAGCATTGAGACAAAATAACAAGATCGAACTTAATGTGATCGCATTTCACAATTTTTTTTATTTTTACCAAAACTAAAAGTTCTGAAATATGTCTGGAAAATTATCTAGGATAAAGTCCTTGGAAAGACAATTCAAACGAGCCCCAACTCGATAGACTTCCTTCTTAATCTTTTGGCTCCATCATCAGATGGTTTCTCTTAAAAATAAAGAATAATGTAGATTTCTTCACGCCGTAGTCCGCTCAGCTACGAATTCGTAGCTGTTGTAGACTTGACGTAGCACAGTTTAATTGTAATGTCTATTCCATACATTTGAGCGATTTGATCAATTTTAACGATTGTAAATTACTGCACTGTCTACGGGATCTAAATCTTTTTTAGTAGGAATAGAACTCGCGACCTCCGGTTTAGCAGTCAGGGTCATTAACCGCTGCACCAACAGGCCAGTCAATATATAAGGTTCAATTTGTGCTACAACTTCATATTTTTCTATGACTTTTTCAACAGTAGCTAGTCAGTCTAAAATGTACTTTATTTAAACTCGCATAAAGTTGACGTTTGCTTATATGAAAATAACATTATTTTGCACAATAATTTAAATCCGACCATTCAATTTGTATTGCACGGATAGCCGAGTGATATAGGTCACCACGCCAACTACCACTGTGCGCGACGTGCCGCGGGTTCGATCTCCGCATGGAACAAGCATTTGTGGCCACAAATGCTTGTTCCAAGTCTGGGTGTTATTTGTGCATGTGAATTGAATATTTGTGGAACCCTCCGCGATACAGGAATTAAATTCCCAAGTACGAGAGTGGTTTAAAAAAAAAAACGGTTTTCCTAATTAAAAAACGTTTTAATATAATTTTCGACGGGCCTGTTGGTCTAGTGGTTAGTGACCCTATCTGCTAAACCGGGGTTCGATTCCCACGCAGGACAAATCTTTGTGTGATGAGCACGATCATTTGTTCTGTGTCTGGGTGTAATTTATCTATAATATGTATGTAATTAGAAATATATAAGTATGTTTATCAGTTGTCTGGTTGCCATAATACAGGCTCTGGCTAGTTTGGGATCAGATGGCCGTGTGTGAGTTGTCCCAAGATATTATTATTATATATATTATTAATTATTATCACCAGGTGTCCTCGGTTACTACCATGCCCAATTAACAGACATAGTGCAGTACCCCGACGCGCGCACCGAACTGTTCCACGCTTTCCGGGAGTTGGGAAACATCATACTCTTCTGTATGCTGATAGAGCAGGTAAGAACGGAACAGAAGTACATCCTTAACTCACGCTGTATGCTACTAAAATATAGCAATAGGGGTGTGGACAATTTTTTTTTAATCAAATACAAATAACTGAAGGAAAAACTTAAACCTCAGGCAGGACTCGAACCTGCGACTGGCACGTCAAGCCAGTAGTAGCAGGTTCGAATCCTGCCTGAGGTTTAAGGTTTTCCTTCTATTACTTGAATTTAATTACAAATATTTGCTCCGCATGCGTTAATGCGTAAAAGGTAATTAATTTTATTTTTTTTATTTTCGCGTTACAATAATAATACTAGCCTATAAATGTCCCACTGCTGGGCACAAGCCCCTTCTCATATAGAGAAGGCACGAGCATTGAGCACCACGCTTGCTCATTGCGGGCGATTTCAGATTCAAATTTTTGGAATCCAGGTTTTCTCACGATGTTTTCCTTCAACGATTGCCAGCGGTGTCTTAGAGTAATTAAGAAAGTACAACTTTGAACAAATCACATAGGTTAAAAAAAAAAAATTGACCATTATTTTTTTTTTTAATTATACAAACAATGAGGAAGGTACAGTGAATAGAAATGTCGCGTGACGTCACTTGTTATATTATGAACTTTATAACTTTGGCATTTTTTATTGATGAAAGAAAAAATAAAGGTTTTTTTTATTTTTTTATGTATCTGGCGGACTAAATGGATATTTTCTTTTCATACCCAGTCCGTCAGTCAGTTTTATTTAAAACTAGCTGTCCCCCGCGACTTTGTCCGCGTGTTTTAGTTCCAACGGTGTTTCATTTTTACATCATTTTTCTCTTATGCTTCGCTCCTTTTGGTCGCAGCGTAATGTTATATAGCTTATAACCTTCCTCAATAAATGGGCTATCCAACACTGAAATCGGACCGAATTTTTCAAATCGGACCAGTAGTTCCTGAAATTAGCGCGTTCAAACAAACAAACAAACTCTTCAGCTTTGTATATTAGTATAGATGAGGTCCCCATGTAAGATTTACTGTAAAAGTTGAACATGTTTCTGCAATAAACCTTTTTTTTATTTATTCAGGCATTGAGCCAAGAGGAGGTAACTGACCTGCTTCACGCGGCACCATTCCAGAATATTCTTCCGCGACCCTTCGCAGCAGGTAAGTGGTATCACCAGACCCATAAATCATACAAAATAACCAAAATATTTGGGATTATTGTTGCAGCCACAGATATAAATAGACATAGATAATGCAAGATGCAGACTGAGCGCAACAGTTGCCACGTTAAGCATATTATGCTTAAGCTTAGTAGATGCTTTTGCGGTACATATTTATCTACAGTATCTAACAAAAACCCTGTCCGATCCAATAAAGGCGTATTCCTGGTTCAACATGCGTACTAGAAAAAAATGTCTCGCTCAAGCGGCTTCTTTGATGCAAAACTGTAGGTAGTACACGTGAACTTTGTCGAGCGATCAGTGTTGCCTTTGATCAGTTTTATTGGAACGAAGTTCCTTTTTGCTCGTTGCGAAAGGGGGCTAGACGGAAATTATGACCAAAAGTTGTAACGACACTTTTTGCTATTGTGTTTACAAAGTCCCGCGCATCTATGACGTGTACGAAAGAATAGACAGAGTGCATATTTTTATTTTTATTTGTGTATATATATATGTGTGTTTGTGTACCTATATGTACAATTTTTTTGCTTTTTTTTTATTTCAATTCGAAATTAACTTCGTTCCATCCGGGTATCCCTTGAAACCTCTCAAGTTTTTATTTTTTCAATTTAATTATATTCACCGGGGATAAATAATAATCTCCAATCCATTCAATAGTTACGTATATGTGTACGCAGTACGATGCCGAATAATACTCATAAGGATCGGACAGGGATTTTGTTGCATGCTGTTTGTAGTGTACATAGTGGTACCCAGAATCGAACATCTCTTTTAAGTTTGACGACCTCCGTAGTCGAGTGGCGTACGCACCGGTTTTAGAGGTGTCGCCAGCTCTGAGGTCCCGGGTTCGATCCCCGGCTGGGACAATGTAGAAAAGTAGTTTTTCTACATTGTCTCGGGTATGCGGGTTGTTTGTGGTACCTTCGTTGTCTCTGATTCCATAACAACTTGTGTTATTTTAGCTACTTACTTTGGTTTCAGAGCAATGTATGTGATGTTGTCCACATTTATTTTTAAATTTATTAAAAAATTATTTATTACAGAGGGTGAGAAACCGGAGTCGAAGCAGAAGCGTCTTGAAGCGAAGTACGCGGCGCTACAGATAGTTCAGAACGTCGATAAATATGGCACTGCTAAGGTAAGATCCGTGAATCCGGAACTCTAATGTGTTACATCCGCATCCGTAAGATAACTGAGTGTTAATAAAGATGTAAATATTAAACAAACAAAACTATGCTTAATATATAAAGCTGGAGAGTTTGTTTGTTGTGTTTGTTTGAACGCGCTAATCTCAGGAACTAGTGGTTCGAATTATAAAAATAATTTTTGTATTGGATAGTCCGTTTATTGAGGAATAACATATAGCCTTCCTCAATAATTGTTAGTATATATGTGAAAACTGGCGCGCATTGCCAGTAAAATTATTTAAATGTGGACAACATCACATACATTGCTCTGAACCCAAAGTAAGTAGCTAAAGCACTTGTGTTATGGAATTCAGAGACAACGAAGGCACCACAAACACCCAGACTTGAGACAGAAAAGTGGTTTTCTGCATTGACCCCTCCGGGGATCGCACCCGGGATCTCAGAGCTGGCGACACCTTGAAAACCGGTGTGAACTTTAGGTTCAGAGCAATGTATGTGATGTTGTTAAAATTAAAAAAAAAATCTGAGCAATTGTGTATTTTTTTTTATTTTTTCTTTAACAGCAAGGCCAACTTTCCCGCGAGGGCGACTTGTTAACACGCGAGCGCCTTTGCTGTGGCCTCTCCCTATTCTCCGTCGTCCTCCGCCGCCTTCGCGGCTGCCTCTCCGCCCCGCAGTGGCCCGCCCCGCCCGCCCCGCACCACCACGCGCCCGCCCACACTGATGACACCAACGAGTTCCACAGGTAAGATCTCCAGTGGGCAACGCTGGGAATCCAGCTTGTAACCTGTAGCCCACACCGACTACACCAAAGAGTTCCACAGATAAGCCCACTTGTGGGCAACGCTGGGTATTCGGCTTGTAACTTGTTGCCCACACCGACGACACTAACGAGTTCCACAGGTAAGCCCACTTGTGGGCAACGCTGGGTATTCGGCTTGTAACTTGTTGCCCACACCGACGACACTAACGATTTCCACAGGTAAGCCCCTTAGTGGGCAACGTTGAGTTACCAGCTTATAACTTGTAGCCCACACCGACGACACCAACGAGTCCCACAGGTTAGCCCACTGCTGGACAACGCTGGGCAAAAATCCTATAAGTGCCCGCGCCATGATCTTTTGCTTGATTAGCTTTCAAATCTTGTATTTTGTAAGAAAGAAAATAATTATATCTTTAATATCGACTCGCGACACCACCGCCGCCGCGTCCTAGTCGGGCGATCCCGAGAATATGCGTGAGTAAACCGTTATGTTTTAAATAATTATGAATACTTCTCACGAAAGTTATTATACAAATGTCTTTAATACATCGACGGGCCTGTTGGTCTAGTGGTTAGTGACCCTGACTGCTAAACTAGTCGTGGGTTCGATTCCCACGCAGGACTAATCTTTGTGTGATGAGCATGATAATTTGTTCTGTGTCTGGGTGTAAATTATCTATAATATGTATGTATTTATAAATATATAAGTATGTTTATCAGTTGTCTGGTTGCCATAATACAGGCTCTGCGAGGTGTGGGATCAGATGATCGTGTGTGAGCTGTCCCAAGATATTATTATTATATTATATGTTTCAGATTATGGTCGGCACTGCAGTTCTTGTACTGTATACCAGTTGGAGACACTCAATTTACTGTTGAGTAAGTATTAATTAACAAACCTTAATTAAAATTAATTATACAGGGTGTTACTGAAAAGGTATATCTATCCAAAAGGGGTGAAGATTACATCTGGTATAGAGAGTTTTTTTTTTTAAACGACTCCCGTACTAAGGAATTTAATCCTTGTGTCGCGGGGGTTTTTCACAAACATTCAAATCACATGCACAAAGAACACCCAGACTTGGAACAAGCATTTGTGGGTCACACAAATGCTTGTCTCATGCGGGGATCGAACCCGCGGCACGTCGCGCACAGAGGTAATTGGCGTGGTGACCTATACCACTCGGCTATCCGTGCAGTCAATATATATTCTTAAACGATGTTTTTACTATTTTTTTTCCTTTTTTAATAAATTTAATATGTCGGCAGTGCGATGCCCAGACGCCATTTATAAATTTTGGAGGGTAGACATGATTACCATTCATTAATATAGTTTTTTTTTCTTTTTTTTTTTGGTGTGAAACTAATGACTTCAACCCACGCCGAGGGCACGACGTGGGGATATGTCGGACTTGCACCGACTAAAAACACCCCGGTCCCGTCCTTGCCTTTGCTGGAGCCGCGGGATTGTTTACGCAAGCTCTGCGCGGCCTCGGCAAATTTATTAATATCTGCTTGTTGACGTAAGTTTATTATTATTTTTATTTTTTCTAGGGAATTATTCGGCGAGGGCCTCCATTGGGCCGGCTGCACGATCATAGCCCTGTTGGGCCAGCAGCGTCGCTTCGAAGCTCTAGACTTCTGCTATCACATACTGAGGGTGCAGCGCGTCGATGGCAAAGATGAGATGGTTAAAGATATCGTGAGTATAAATACACTTACCCCCTTATACTTTAAACGCAAATTAACTTTAAGACGTTCTTAAATGTATAGCTGTCGCTACTAAACACCTTAAAGTGACAGATACAGCATGAGACTTAACGGCGACTTAAAACTGATTGATGCTCCGCCCGCGAGGATGTCGGTTATCGTGGCAAAAAGTAGCCTATGTCCTTTCTTAGGCTCTAGACTATCTGTGTACCAAATCATTTAAATCGGTTCAGTAGTTTTGGCGTGATAGCGCGACAGACAGAGTTACTTACGCATTTATAATATTAATACGGATTTTTAATTTTCTACTTCTTAAAGTGTCGATTAATGACTATTGTGTTTTTTTTAATTAATTTTAATTTCAATACAATGCAAATGGAAAATTGATATTAGTTAAAAGGACACGAGTTTTAGTTGTCTTGAAAAAAATAATAATAATATCTTGGGACATCTCACGCACGGTCATCTGATCCCAAACTAGGCAGAGCCTGTGCTATGGCAACCAGACAACTGATAAACATACTTTTATATTTCTAAATTCAATACATATTATAGATAAATTACACCCAGACAGAACAAATGATCGTGTTCATCACACAAAGATCCGTCCTGGGTGGGAATCGAACCCACGACCTCCGGTTTCGCAGTCAGGGTCACTAACCACTAGACCAACAGGCCCGTCATAATACTGACAATATAAGGATTTAATTGGAATCTAACAATTGCCCGTAATTTTTTGAACTGTGTGTTGTTTTTAAGAGTAACCTATGGAGTTTCTTGCCGGTTCTTCTCCATAGGAGTGACATTTTGGAACCGCGCAACTAGAGTCATTTAACGTTTTGAAAGTGCCTGAAAAGGCCTACTCGAAATAAAAATATATTGATTTTGATTTATGATTTTTTTGATACAAGGATTAAATTTCTATAGGAGTCGCTTAAAAAAAATAAGCAATTTTTTTACTTTTTTTTTATAAAACTCAAAATTTATTCGTGTCGTTAAATTAATTATTAATATTATATCTTTTCCTAACAGCCTCTCAAACGCATGGTGGACCGTATACGTCGCTTCCAAGTGCTGAACTCTCAGATATTTGGGGTCCTCGCGCGCCACCTGGCGGCGGACGAGGAGAGGGCTGGCGTCGAGCACGTGAGGTGTTTCCCTCCGCCCTCCGCGCCGCAACACCAGATGAATTAGCTCACTAGTTGCTAAATGCCGCGGGATTAGGGTGACTAGTTTTAAAATGCCGGAGGATTAAGGCGACTAGTTGCAGAATATCGCAAAATGGAGCAATTGCTAGCTAGTAAGCTATTCGAAGACGCATTATCAGATGAATTAGGTTTTACATTAGTTTTAATATATCTAATTAACTGTATGATTAGTAGTTTCTAGTTTTAGAGTGCCGTAAAATGAGGATATTTGAAAATCATTGGCTATTTGTAAAGACGCAACATCGTATTAGAGAATTGACTAGTTTTAGAAAAAAAATAGGTCTATTTGCAAACTACTAGATTATTTGACGGAATTCTCGTGGCTAGCTAATACGACGTACGATTAGAAAAATCATTAAAGTTAGGACGAGATCGCACCCGTTATTCCATGGATTGGTGACCATCTAGGAACACACCTCTATGTGCCTCGAAGAACAAGTTAAACCGTTGGTCCCGACTATCATACGTTGATCTTTGACAGTCGTTAAGTCATTACAATAATTACAACTTTGACTAAAATCAAATTAGTTGTTTAGCAAATTAGTTTTATTTTAATGTGCTTTATTTATGAAATAAATGCTTTTATATTTTAATGTAAGAGATAATTGTATTTACCTAAAATTTGTAGGTCTCTAATTATCAGAAATTCAACATTTTACAAATATAAGCAAAAAATTGTTTCTTACCAGATAGCATTTATACTGCACTTAAAGATGATCAAATGTTTATTACATTTAATGCTAACTTGAACCTACGATTTTATTTACTGCCTGCAGTATCGAAATTATGATAGCCGTTTTGGAGATTAAAAAACAAACAGACTGCAAATGAATCCTTTGACTTTGTTTTGTATAAAATGTAATCATTCCTGACTTTATGTAGAAATTAGTTTAGCCGTTTTGGAGATTAGGCCAAACAGACAGACACTACGTTCATGTAGGTATAGTATGCATAAGGTTTATATGGGCTTTAGAATAAAGATGCTCTATAAATTATGTTTTTTATTCTCAGCATAGTTTTAAGTATATTTTAAGATATTATTCCATTTTTTATGTAATTTGTTTACTCAAAAAATTATAGCTTTATTTAAGAAACGTATTAAACATGTACCCTTTAATAACCAATAACAAAAAAAAAACAAGTAACGACGGACATTTTGTCCGCCGGATAAATTACGTGAGGTGCTTTCCTCCGCTCTCAACTCCACAACACCAAAGGAATTAAGCCATTAGTTGCAAAATGACACTATATAGGGCGACTAGTTTCAAAAAGTCGTTGGATTAGGGGGACTTGTTTTTGTATGCTGTAAGATGTGGCATTTGCTAACTATTAGCTATTTAAGACGCAACATCAACTATATGACTTTCTAGTTTTAGTAACACAAGAAAAATAATCCGCGCTAGACAATTTGCTGCCGCGATTAACAGTCAAACGCTGTCAAACCTTTTCCGGCGGACAAATTGTCCGTGGAATGTCAACTTATCTTAAATATTCGCAATTATTAGATAATGAAAAACTGTATGACTATGTAAGATTTTATATAACGTAATAAAAAAATATTATTTAAATTGGATTTTTATTTATTGAGTAGTTTTTCCACAACTTTGTCTGTGAAAACTCCACTTAAAATTTATACTGGTTATTAGCTCACTGCTGGGCAAGGCGATCCCGCAGCATGTCGCTCACCGTGCAAGAAACTGCTGCTCGCATGCAAAAAACTCCTTGTCTAATTTCGGCTTATATCAACTCCGTGTTCGAGTGGCGTACAAACCGGTTTTCAAGGTTTCGCTAGCTCTGAGGTCCCGGGTTCGATCCCCGGACGGGTGTAGAAAACCTCTTTTCTACATTGTCTCAGGTTTGGGCGTTTGTTGTACCTTCGTTGACTCAGATTCCATAACACAAGTGCTTTAGCTACTTACTTTGGGTTCAGAGCAATGTATGTGATGTTGTCCAAAATTTATATAAAAAAAATTGTCCCTGGACTTCTTGGTCTAGTGGTTAGTGACGCTGACTGCTAAACCGAAGAACGTGGGTTCGATTCCCGCCCAAGACAATTCTTTGTGTGATGAGATGATTATTTGTTTTGTGTCGATGTAATTTATCTATAATATGTATGTATTTAGAAATATATAAGTATGTTTATCAGTTGTCTGGTTGCCATAATACAGGCTCTGCCTAGTTTGGGATCAGATGGCCGTGTGTGAGTTGTCCCAAGACATTAATTTATAATAAAATAAAAAACAAAATATAAAATTTCTCATCTTTATATTATTTCTTAAGCTCTAATGTTATCTTATAATATTTATCTATTTTAAAATAAAAAATACCTTAAATCTAATTCTTTACAACAGATTTTCGCGCCAAAGGACCTCAACTATTTACATTTCTATTTAGATTTATGCAGGAAATAAAAAACGCTGAAATATGCAAAGATTTGCAAAAACAAGCGATATTTTTTCAATTTCTTATTTTATATGTAAGTTGACAGGAGAAAAAACTCAATAAATCGTTAGAGAATTGATTTAAAATATGTTTAACAATATTCAATATTAAGTGAAATTGTCCTAATTGGTTATTTTTTTTTAAATCGATCTTATGGAGACAAAATTGTAACACCAAATATTTTTTTAATTAGTTAAGAGTGATCTTGTGCTGATTTTTTTTTAATAGTTATTTTAAGTGCATTTCACTTCATATTCAACATATTAAACAATTTGAGGCAAAATGCTTTTTATCTTAGAATATTCAAAATAAAAAATTTATACACCATTTCTAACCATGATTAAATATAACAAAAAAACTATCCTTTCTTGGAGCTCAAGCTATCTCCAAACAAAATTTCATCGAAATCGGTTTTGTGGTTTATCCGTAAAATCGTAACAGACAGAGTTACAATCGCATCTATAATAGTAAGAATGGTTAAAACTGGTGTTATTTTCGCCATTGTACCTCACAACCATTTTGCAGTGTAGCTTGGTTTTAAACTTAAGTTAAAAATGCTCTACCCGTTGACACTTGTTGCTCATTTTATGTTCAGCAGTTTATACACAGTGGTGTAAGACAAACAAAAAATATACAAAATGTATGAAAAAATCGAGTGTGCTTTAGACCACATGACTGAAGTAAAACTTCTTTATATACGAAACGTAACTGGCTATGAGAGAGAGAGAGAGAGAAAGAAAATGTGTGCTTGCACCTCTTTCTCTTGCCCCTACAGTAATATACGAAACGTAACTCTCTCTTTCTATCTTCACTAAATTATATCTCCGTCTCAACTTCCGAAAATAAATATTCCAATTTTATTTCGGTTCTATACATATTATAAAGAATGTGGTTTTCCAAAAGCCCATTATACGCCACTGTGTGTAAGCTTTTATAGCCAAATTGGCCAATCCAGTGACAATTACAAGTACTAACAATAATACTTAAGTTATTTTATGTAAAGGCGTACATAATTAAATTAAATAAATTATTTATTTTTAAAAATATTCATATTATTGTTTTCTCTTTTTTATATTACGATAGAAAGAGATACACCTTACTTTATTTTCACGATTTTGTTTTAAGTTTTACCCGCTAGATGGCATTGTGTTAAATTATTAAAAACTCATAATTTTTTGTTCAAATTGTTGTTTATTGAATATTTTTATAAATAAATAGTAATAATAAATACACGACCTGGCCAGGTCATTCACCCTATTCGAATAAATATGTTTTTTAATTCATTTACTTTAAAAAAAGCTGTTTTCTATGCACGAAGTTATTATAAAAAAAATATGCACCATAGTGTTATTATTTTTCTTTTTAAAGACAACATGTATTTTATTAAAGATTTTTAATTTTGTATATGAGCTATATCCCTGCAGTGGAACAGTTATATGCTTTAGCGGTTGTCAACTAAAGCGATAATCGCTTTCCAAAAAACACTGTGAAAATACAAATTTCGTATCGTCTAACGTCAACTAGATCTACTACAATGTAGTTAGTCACCGACGTTAGCCGATACTAAATTTGCGTTTTTACCGTTATTTTTATCCAGTGAACATCGTTTAGATTGTCAACTGGTGTTAGCAAATAAGCTTACGGGTGATCTTACTAAAATATTTAGGTAAATCATTCGGAGACCAAATATTGTAGCTTTATTAATCTCAGTAGAGAATCATTTTATATATTTTTTTATAGAAGTTGGTAGTTTTAGTAGATTTAAAGTTAAAAATGTTGTCTTAAAAAAAAAGATTTACAAGTAATATACTTAAAATTACAGATCATTATGTAGTTATTTTAAATATTTATTTTATTTTATTTGTGTATGTTTAACATACACGAGAGATATACATGATTAATGTATATTATTATAAATTAATAATGATTGAAAATAACTCCGTTTTTACAAAAAAAGTTTTTTTTTTTAAAAAGGAATCGGAGGTGTATAAAAAAAAAATGGTATTGTCTATGTATGTTATACACAAATAAAACGAAATAATTATCGTTCATAACTACATTATATATTTATATCACAATCAAGATTACATATGTAATGGTAAGCAACTATTGGAAAGGTGTAGAAAATGATGGGTGACCTGCACTATTGTACTTAAGAAATTTTCTATACATTTCATGTGTAACCTCAATATTAAAACTGTTTTTTTTTACAAATTTTAAGTTTTTTTTTTCTTTTGTACTCGTGTTTAAAGTATATGTACGATCCTACACAAATTAATATTTACGATATTTTTCGAAAAAAAAAAAAACACCCATAACTTTTTAATATTGTTTTTTATTTTTTCAAAGTTTCGGATATCGATTTTTTTCTCCGACAAATATCATAAGTATATAACTTATAAAATATGAAATGTACAAATATAATTTAATACAGCTTTCGATTGCTCAGTGTATGTATAAAGGCGCATTTCCATAATGGGATACATAGAAAGAGAAACAACATAACCCTATCTTAGCAGTCGGGTAAAAAAAATGTGTTTTAATAGTTGGTGCCGCTAATGGCGCCCCACCGTGGGGCAGTTCACAAGCGTGCTGATCAATGCTCGTTCTCTGTATGAGAGGCCAGCAGTGGGATAGTTGCAGGCTGGTGTTATTAACAGCTTCGGTAATGGCGCCCCACCGTGGGGCAGCTCACAAGCGTGGTGATCAATGCTCGTTCTCTGTATGAGAGGCCTGCAGTGGGACAGTTACAGGCTGATGTTATTATAATTAATTTCTATCTACCCCATTAAAGCTTTAGCGTAAATTAGTGCAGTAAAAAACCTAACCTATAATATTTATTTTTACTAAAACTGGTCAATCATGAAGCTGATGCTACCTTAAACTTATTAATTATTTAATTAAATAAAAAATAACAACTGTCTAATTAATTAATGGTAAACCAAAAAAATATTTTACAAAAGAACTAATATTACTTATTGCAACATTGCGATGTCATAGACATCTGTTTTTTTTTAATTCTATGGTAAATATTGTTATCAGTCGTTCGTGGTAAATAGATTTTTTTTTAATTCATGTTGGAATATATATTTTTGAATTAAACAATATAAAGTGTTTGTATGACGCATTATTCACAAAAATCTAAACTCTAAAATCATGTTAAGAAAAAAATTAAGATTTTTGTAAATAATAAACATTGATGCAAAGATCAGAAAAAAATTATAGACGGAACATTCAGAATGAAGCTGAAAATAGGGTGCCGTAATTCAAGTAGGGTGGCGATTGCGATTTTCCAAATTATTTATGTTTTTTTTTTTTTTTTTTTTTTTAATTATGGAAATTTATTTGTGTTTTGGTTTAAATATTAGCGGCTTCACATCTCCGTCTATATTTGTTTCTGGTTTAAGCATAGAGCTCAAATTTAAATTACTAATCAATCACTAAATCAAAATGGAATCATATTTTTTTATCACAAACAATTTTTATTCCAAGATTTTCTTTTTCCTCGCAAAGTTATAAGGACAGGCATAGTTATAAAATCAGTGGTAACGCATCTTTTGGGGTTCCGTACTCAAATGGTCAAAGACCCTATTACTAAGCCACCATAGCTCATAAATCATAGCTATCTATACTGAAATTTTCAATGTATTTATGAAACTTTGGCCAATTTCAAAATGGCCGCCACGAAAACAAAAAAAAACATTGATGTAGGATTCTTGTAGGATAGCACGAAACCCTTCATGTGTCATTTTGGTAATTTTTTAAAGTAAATTAAAGTATATGTTGCATTTGTTACCACTGATAGTGATTTTGTAACCAAACAAAATAAATTACGTTGGTTTTTTCTTCATAATGGTATAGGCAATTTGACGTACACAAAATTAAATATTCGTCGGTATAACACAAGTTTGTACACATTCAAACTCAAGTTTTTGTATGTAAGAACACACATTTACATGTAAACCATACAAATATTTGTTGACATAAAAAATAACTTGGTACGGTAATATGACGCCATAAAACGTCATTGTTTGATCATAATTTGTAAATAACCTTTATAGTGACATTTAAAAAGATATTAAAATTAAAATCAGGAACAAGCAACAAATAATCATCAAATATTCTAAAAAATATTGAGTCTTTCAGTCAAACTTCCATTATAAAGTAATTTTTAGCGTTACGAAATATTATCTAACTAAAAAAAGAATTTCCAAATGAAAATCATAATAATTTTGACATCTGTCAAAACTGACAGCTGTCATTTATAAAAGTATAAAACAAAAAAGATACGTATGTTTTTTTTTAATCAATTGCCGAAGATATTATATTAGTCAAAAATAAAGTTACTTTTTAGGAATATTTGACGAATTTCAAGCTAGCTAGCCCCAATTATCATTAAAACAGTACTTAAGAATCAATAGAATGATTTTATTTGTTTCTGTATAATGGGTCACTCAAGGAGTTACCACTGATAATTATAATATGTCTGTAGATGTCACTGTTCGTAGTTCTTCGCTTTCCTGTCAAGTTCATCATCAGAGGTGCGGTTCATTGGGTGATCTGTAAAGAAAAACATATTATTAACTTCTTTAAAATAATAATAGCAATTGCAGAGTTCAACCTCTCTCATACAGAGAACGAGCATTGATCAGCACGCTTGTGAGCTGCCTCACGGTGGGGTGCCATTACCGAAGCTGTTAATAACACCAGCCTGTAACTGTCCCACTGCAGGCCTCTCATACAAAGAGCCATCCATACTTATAAATGCGAAAGTAACTCTGTTAGGCTTTCACGGCTAAACTGTTATCCCGATTTTGATGAAGCTTGGAATCAAGTAAGTTTCTTTTCGCCGCGATAAACGACATCCACGCAGGCGGAGCCGCGACCTAAAGCTAGTTATTAATATCCCTTTCATCTGCCTATCCTTTTGTAAGCTATGTTGGTGTCGGCTTCCAGTCTCACCGGATTCAGCTGAATACCGTATTTTACATGGAGCGACTGCCTATCAGACCTCCACAACCCATTTTACTGGGTAACACAGTATCTCAAGGTAAAAATGGTTTCTTTTTTTTGAGCTTATTGTACGTAATAATTAAAAAAATATTCTTATTATTGTTTTTATTAAATTCTATAAAAACCAGCCAAGTGCGAGTCGAACGCGCGCTTGAAAGATTCCGTACTATTTTATGGAGCCTCCTTGAAATTTCATCAGAAATATACACTCTTAAGGAAATTTTAACTCTCTAGTTATCAAGCCCGCTGACAGACAGACGGACAGACGGACAGCGAAGGCTACGTAATAGGGCCCTAATACGGGCCGTTGGCCCCTTAAAACCCCTACTTCGTAATAGGGCCCCGCTGGCCTCTTAAAACTGTAACCATATTATAAGTGATTATTATTTGAGAACTGACCTTGGTGCTGTGGCATCTTGGGCACCAGCACCACGTTGCCGTCAGCAGCTTGCTGCAGCGAGTACTGCTGAGAGGACAAAGGTCGACCTTCGGGATCGCGTAGATTCTGTGGGAAAATAGTTGTTTGATTAATAGAAAAATAAGACTAGATAAAAGTATATATTAGGTAATTGGCGTGTGTGTATAAACTCTAACTAAAAGTCTAAAATTAATTAAGTTTTTATTTCATGTTGAATGATTGACGCCCAAATACTGACGCAACTTAACTTTAAGACGTTCTTAAATATTTGTCGCTACTTCACACCTTAAAGTGACAGCGACAGCATGAGACTTAACGGCGACTTAAAACTGATGTGTTTTGTGTTAACTGTCATGTTTCTGTATTCGGTTAACTATTCATGAGAATAGTTTTATTTAAAGATTCTGCTTCTTTTTTGAGGTTTACATTTCTATTTTTGTATTGATTGTCTAAACAAACATTCATGGAGCTGATTCTCTTGTACGCAAAATAAATCAAAATTAAACCATTGATATCTTTTACAAACTAATTAATAAAACAGAATTTAGTTATAGATGTTAATGCAATAACATTCAATTAATACAATCGCAAAATTCACAATCTAAAACTAATTATAATTATTTAGATCCTTGGTGCCTTAGGACCCCTGGTCCTTTTTGGTCCTTGGTCCCTATGTGTTCTAGTGAATATATTACATAACGAGCTTGACGGGCATGTTGGTCTAGTGGTTAGTGACTCTAACTGCTAATCTAGAGGTCGTGGGTTCGATTCCCACGCAGGAAAAATCTTTGTGTGATGATCATGATCATTTGTTCTGTGTCTGGGTGTAATTTTTCTATGATATGTATGTATTTAGAAATATGTAAGTATGTTTATCAGTTGTCTGGTTGCCATAATACAGGCTCTGCCTAGTTTGGGATCAGATGGCCGTGTGTGAGCTGTCACAAGATATTATTATTATTAGCTATATCCTCACCTGGAAAACATGTCTGTATAGAGCCGCGAACCTCTCCTTCACCCGTTGTCTCTCAGCAAGTAGGGAGCTGTGGTCCCGTTGGGTCCTTTGTTTCCGGTCCCTCACGGTGCGGACCTCGTCGGCTAGGGATGTGATCTGGTCCAGCTTGCGCTTGCGGCAGTTCTGGGCTGCGACCTGAAAGATTTATAGGCTTAGTTATATTGTTCTTTAATACTTGGTTCCTATATACGACGTTAGAATTTTCTAAGCAAAACAAAGAGAATTATATCGTCTGTTAGCAAAACAAATCATTTCTTGAATATAGGAACTGGATATAAGACCGATTTTAACCGCCTTTAAAATGAGGTGGTTCTTAATTCGAACGGCTTTTTTTGGATGTATGTAATGCAATGTCTCCGGCAATTGTGGAACGATTCCAATAATTATTTTTATCCTCAACAGAGTGGGTGGTTTATTGCAAAAAAAAACATTAAAGTCAGTTCTTTTGTAGGTTTCCGTAGCCTGCCAGGTTTAAGTGTAAGGTGCCGATGAGAGCATATTTCTAAGCTTCTGCTATCTGTCCATCCGTCCGTCTGTCCCTCAGCGGTCTGTATCTCATGAAACGTGGCGTACAACCCTGGGAGTCCACACTCTTCTAGTAAACATTCCTGTCAAAATTGAGAGGCCACGTCACGCAAGACGGCACGACACATAAGTGTCAACCACGTCGCCATCTTGTAAGTTCGCTGTTTTTTTATAAATTAGATAGTAGAATTTTGAGCCACTGTATTTTTTTTGTATTTGTTAGATATTAGTTGTTTTATGTACGTTGTGTCTTTTAGATTTTTTACTTCCTTGGTCCAGAATCTTACCTTATTCTTCCCGCGTCTCCTGATGTCCCTGATGAGAGACAGCTGTGCTTCACTGAGGTCGTGCTTAGACAGCCTCTCGTTAAACTCATCCATTGGAAGGTTGATGATATCGTGCACCTCGAGGGGGATGCCTGCGGCAACTTGGGCACGTTAGTATCGTAAGAAGAGAAGAGAAGAGAACAAGAGGTAAAAAGGGAGAGAAGAGAAGAGAAAACCAAGAGGAAAGAGAAGAATAAGTAGAAATAAACGCGACATTTCCATTCACTGTATCTTCCTCATTGTTTGTTTAATAAAAAAAAAATAAAAAATACGAGTCTATTATTTTTAATAATCTGTGACGCGAAAATAAAAAAGGAATAGTCCGCACTTCTATTATGATTATAATGGATAATGCATATTTATTTCAATTTTTAATCAGAGAAAGAGTTTTAAAATCTCTATAATATAAAAATGAATCCTTTTTTCCTTTGGTTATGCTATAACTTTCGAACGATTGCACCAAATCGGATAATTCTTTCTATTGTTTTTAGTATTAGTAATTGTTCTTACCTAATGCCTTAGCCCTCTTCTCGTCTCTGGAGAGATGCTGTCCACTGCTGGTGGCTGAGGAGCCTCCATCGGACATCGATCCGTCTGTTAGGCGGCGAACTGAAGGAAAACGGCCATATTAATATGGGAATTTGAACTTTAATGGGTGGGGATAGATGTGATTTTAACTTGACTTTAATATGGGGAATGAAAGATGGAAGATATTCCGTCGTGTAACCGAAATCATAATCAAAATATTTTTATTTCAAGTAGGCCTTTTCAGGCACTTTCAAAACGTTAAATGACTCTAGGCGCGCGGTTCCAAAATGTTACTATTATGGAGAAAAATCGGCAAGAAACTACATATGTTACTGTTTTAAAAAAAAGGTAACATGTACATAAAATATTAAAAAAAAAAAATAGAAATATGCGACAACAACGTAATTAAAAAATTTAATATGATTTGAATTTGAACTTTAAAGTTTTGAATATACAAGTAATTATTGCTTGTAACATTGGAAATTAAGTTTTATTAGTTGTAATTTTTGTTTGTACATGTGTATGTGTGTGTGTATGTCCGTACCTCTCTTGTCCCGCACGGCGGCGGGTCTCTGCTCGGCGGCGGCGAGGGGCGCGCTGTACGTGTGGTTGTGTCGCACTCGCTCGGGCGTCGCGTACGCGAAGCGCGGAGGGGCCGGGCTCGGGATTGTGCTCTGTACAACCAATACATAAGTCATTCAACCATATAACACCAGCCTGTAACTGTCCCACTGCAGGCCTCTCATACAGAGAACGAGCATTGATCAGCACGCTTGTGAGCTGCCCCACGGTGGGTGCCATTACTAAAGCAGTTAATAACACCAGCCTGTAACTACCCCACTGCAGGCCTCTCATCCAGAAAACTCATTGCATACAGTATTAAGACCATAGAGTATAAAGGAACTAGTAATTTTTTTAAACATCTAGGCGGGTAAAATAGCGATTTGAACTTGTGATTCTTACCTGTAGTAAAGTGTGGCTAGAATGCGCTGTGTTGAGGTCCAGAGCGGGCGCGTGCAGGTGCGGGGGAGGTAACTGCGGCCGCGGACCAAACTCCACTAGAAATGATAAAAACATCATAAATTACCTAAGAAAATACATCAGTATACTGCGTCCAAAATTATGTGCCAAAAATGTAAACAAATACGAGTTTTAGGAAAAACAACTGTAATGCTTACATATAAGGTTCAGTTTGCGCTGCAACTTCATATGACTTTTCAATAGTATTATTCAGTCTAAAATGAACTTTTTTTACACTTGCATTAAGTTGATGTTTGTTAAATTGGAAATAACATCAATTGATACAAGAATTTATATAGAGTATAGGTACTTAATTAATTATAATAATTAAAATCCTAGTTTTAGATACAAATAAAACATACAAATTAAGTTCTGTCTTTCATAAACTAAATTAATTTAGATAATCATATTTTTTCCCATGATTAGAAAAAAAATTATAACAAAGTCAATAAATGTCACTTCACAATATTTAGTTAAAACTTTTGCTATATTTTTTATCAAAGACCAATGACGAAAAACTTTTTTTTATTAAAACAATGCTAAACTCCATGATGGTATACTAAAAACTCACCATTTTGCATGTGCATGTTTTCATGGTGGTAGGTCTGTTCGGGGCATTCGTATTTGACCACACCTGGTCTGCCTACAGGGTCCAAGGATGGTGCGGGTTGCTCCTAAAATAAAATATAACCAACATCAAAAAATAGAAGTGTATTATCTATTTTAAGTAAGAGAGTCGAGTCTCTTGTGTTAAACAAAGGAATTGTTATATTTGATATACTTTGAAGTTAAATTTGAACCATTTCCCGATTTTCGTCTAAGCCGAAATTTTTCATTCATGCTTAGTTAACATGAAAATGCGTGGTAAACTTGTTTTTTGTTATATTTATATATAAATAAAAAATGTGGAAAATATCACATACATTGCTCTGAACTTAAAGTAAGTAGCTAAAGCACTTGTGTTATGGAATCAGAGACAACGAAGGTACCAGAAACATCCAGACCCGAAACAATGTAGAAAAGTGGTTTTCTTCATTGACCCGTCCGGGGATCGAACCCAGGACCTCAGAGCTGGCGACACAATAAAAACCGATGTGTACGCCACTCGACCACGAAGGTCGTCAATATATATATCACTAGCTGTTTCCCGCAGCTCCGCCCGCGTGAATGTCTGTTATCGCGGCAAAAAGTAGCCTATGTCCTTTCTCAGGCTCTAGACTGTGTACCAAATTTAATTTAAATCGGTTCAGTAGTTTTGTCGTGAAAGCGCGACAGACAGACAGAGTTACTTTCGCATTTATAATAAACTAGCTGTCCCCCGCGACTTTGTTCGCGTGTTTTAGTTTCAACGGTTTTTCATTTTTGCAACATTTTTCATTTATGCTCCGCTCCTATTGGTCGTAGCGTGATGTTATATAGCCTATAGCCTTCCTCAATAAACGGACTATCCAATACTAAAAGAATTTTTCAATTCGAACCAGTAGTTCCTGAGATTAGCGCGTTCAAACAAACAAACAAACAAACAAACAAACAAACAAACAAACTCTTCAGCTTTATAATATTAGTATAGATTAGTAAGGATAGTTACCTGGAAGCACCGTTTGCCGAACATATGGTGTTTTTTCTGCGGCTGATGGGGGGCGGCGCGATCGCGGCCGTAGTTATTATCGTAAGGTCGGAATTTTGAGCTAAAAATAATAAATAAAACAATTAAAAAAATGCATACAATATTGACTATAAACTGACATTGATACTACAATACAAATTTTGACGAAACTTTCTTTTAAGTTAACATAATATGTTACCTTAATAGAAAATCTTAAGTTAACCTTACATATATATTAAGATATTATCTTAATGAAATGTAGTAATTAGTTTCAATGACATTTAAAGTTTCTGAGAAATAATTGGACAAACATACATACATTTTACCTGTTAAAAATCCCACATAGACTAACATTAAATCAAAATGTATTTATTTCAAATCTGTAAACCACTTCTAACAGTATTTATCATCTCTATATATATCAAGTTGTACAAATATTATGCAGACTTCAAAACAACACTTACTCTTTTATTAATATAATAATAATAATAATACCAGCCTATAAATGTCCCACTGCTGGGCACAGGCCTCTTCTCATATAGAGAAGGAACGAGCGTTGATCACCACGCTTGCTCATTGCGGGTTAGCGATTTCAGATTTCAATCGTTGGAATCCAGGTTTCCTCACGATGTTATCCTTCACCGATTGTCAATGATGTCTTAGAATAATTAAGAAAGTACATATAACTTTGAAAAAGTCACATTGGTACTTGCCTGTAATGGGTTCGAACCTGCAACCTTGTGCACACAAATCCGTTTATTGAACCACTAGGCCATCACGACGTGACTCTTTTAAAGTCGGTAAATAAAAGTATTAACACACTGACCTATGGAACTCTTGAGCGGAATCACTACCATCGCACCATTCACCATCGGATAACGACGGAACCCTCTCCGAGCCCATCGAAGACACAGCACTGTCGGAAGCCGAGTCTCTTTCAGCTATAAAACAAAAAGATAATATTATAACAAACAATAATAATAATAGCCTCACGGTGGGCACCATTAACGCTTGTGAGCTGCCCCACGGTGGGGCGCCATTACCGAAGCTGTTAATAACACCAGCCTGTAACTGTCCCACTGCAGGCCTCTCATACAGAGAACGAACATTGATCACCACGCCCTATCACACTTACAACAAATATCATATGACAGAGAGAGAGACAAAACATATATTCACCTGTCATCATCATATGGGTATGATTGTGGTGGGGCGCGTGGTGTGCGCCTGCGCCGTCCAGCATGCGCATCGTGTACATCCCTGTAACAATAACATAACAACTATTTAATACTAAATAGAGACAAAAAAGTATAGAAACAAAACATTTTAAGTCAATTAATTGATCACTTAGAGTTTTAAGATCAGAAAATTTTTCAAATACGCAAAATCACAAAATATTTAAGTCGAACTTAACTTTAAAACAATCTTAAACTTAAGTAATCACAAATACCTCTGATATATCGAAGGGCTGAGCATTGTTCGCAATTATATTGTGCAAATGTATGTCCAAACCCCATGTTGGGCGCCATTAGTACTTCCTATAAATCTGACTGTATCTAACCGACTAAAGTTCAATTTAATATGAAAAATAGTGTTACCCACATCGCTTAGTCATTGTAGGCTTGTGATCAAAGATAAGATAAGTTTACTTAAGTAAATAATCGTCATTGAGTTAAAATAATGATTTGGCAGTTTTTTGGTGATATGCAAAGATTACACATTATTTCGAAGTCAGAAACTGATTTGAAAAGTCTAATCATGTTGTGTAATATTATTTTATGCATTGTTAACTTGTTTTATCGATCGTTACATGCATAATAGATTTTTCAATGTCATCCACAAATCCACACTAGAATTAAATGGTTTAGATGCAGGATAAACTATCTATGAAAATGCTAATCCGATTTCAAAATGATCGCACTGATAGACAGCTGCATTATTGCTTGTCATACCCCTTAGTACTCAAGCGCAACTTAACTTTAAGATGTGCTTAAATGACTACATGTCTATATAAAAAAAGTTTCCGAAAAATTATGAACCTTTCAGTTTTTGAAATCGGTGTAAAATCGTTTTTTTAGACAGTTCTGTTGCAGATTGGTATTACTATATTAAAAAGAAATTAAATTGATTCGCTAAAAAACAAACCAGTTTATCAGTTGTTAGTAAGCATTTTTTTTGATCTTGACATAACTATAAAGATATATCCATATCTATCCATATAATTGAATATTCATTGTTTGTTATTCTTTGTTGGATATAAGGTATTATCTTAATACCTGACAAATCTATTTTATTGGCAATCGAATTGCATAACTTTCGTGAGGAGTATTCATAATTATTTAAAACACAACGGTTTACTCACGCATATTCTCCCGACTAGTCTCAGACTCAATAGGAGTCCCTATCCATGAGCTCACGAAAGTTATTATACATTGTCTGGACTTTAAAAGAGACTGTGACCCCTGAGTTTGTTTCGACATTTCTTCTCAAGGCTGTCAGGAAATGTCGACTACAGCGAGCTCAAAAAAGTGACGTGTAAAAGTGATTGTATATCCTATTTGCATAATAAACGATTTCATTTCATTTAAGATGTTCTTAAGGCGCTGAGCAGACTACGGTAAATTTCTCCGTCGGTCTAAAACGACTGCCCTTGGCCATTGGTTGCCAAGATCACGTTGACCATGACGTCAAACCTTCGGTGTTTGCGTGCTTCCAATAGCGAAGCGCGATAAGTTCGTCAACGCGACATTTTGCGTTGTGTGGCGTATCAAACTTATTTGTTTAATCTATACTAATATATAAAGCTGAATAGTATGTTTGTTTGAACGCGCTAATCTCAGAAACTAGTGGTCCGATTTGAAAAATTCTTTTAGTGTTGGACAGCCCATTTATTGAGAAAAGTTATAAGCTATATAACATTACGCTGCGACCAAAAGGAGCGGAGCATAAATGAAAAATGTTGCAAAAATGAAAAACCATTGAAACTAAAACATGCGAACAAAGTCCACAAATATTTGTTACTAGCTTTTGTTTGGGTGTCGGTTATCGCGTCAAAATGTAACATGTCCTTTCTTGACATCCAAGCCTACTCCTAGTTCAGCGGTTTAGAGAGCAAGCGTAACATAGAGACAGAAAGACTTGTATGAGACGAGCGCGCACTTGGACGGTATTTTTTGCAATAAATTGTCAGTATTTCTTGAAGTAAAAAATAACAGAAACATTTAGATACAGTACCTATTCTTACCTCCTTGAAAATATCCATTTTGTTTACAAATTATCACAGACACTTAAAATAAACTTAAAAAAGAAATCGTCACAATTTTTATGAGTCACTTATAAACACCATAGTTATTTCAATTGAATAAGTTTCGATGCCATTAAACTATTGGCACCAAATACATCGATGTGTTAAAAAAAACTTCATTTATATCACTAGTTTCGATCATGACAATTTAATCTTAAAATTGACAGATTAAGTAATCAAACTTAGTTCCGAATTACACAATTTTTTTTGACACTTTCTTAAGTTTTTAAAAATCTAATGAAAACACCGACTTCCTTTTTAAGCCTGATGATAAATGAATGAAAAGGTTACTATCAAAAAACCTGATATCAGTAAATAATATGTCATTTTTTAAAAAATCATCATGACTTGTAAATTTTTAAATCCGAGCGATGATACGACCAATTTTTATCAAAGTCCACTCTACACTATCTCATGTACTTGCGTTATAAATTAAAGTTGTTTAATATATTGTTTCCGATGTGATCATTATCGTTTAGTTTTTTTTTTGTGGCTCATGGTCTTATATAATTGAACTTCGAGGAGGCATAAACAAGTCCGACTAACTGTCCCACTGCAGGCGTCTCATATAAGGAACAAACATTGATCACCACGCTTGTGAGCTGCCCCACGGTGGGCGCCACTGTGTTGTTAATATCACCAGCATTTTTTCACCACGCTTGACAACAAGAGTTGGTGATTTCAGATTTATAAAGACAAATATTTTCACGATGTCTTAGACTAAGGAAGTACCTGCATTACATGTAATTTATAAGAAGTCACATTGGAACAACCTTTGTTCAATTACAAAAGTCACATAGTAATGTTATAACTTCAACCATATATACACTTAAAACAAAACTAAACTCTTAACTAATAATATCTCTAAAAAATAGCGTCAAAAAATTCATCCACATCGCTGTCGACTGGAAGTGTACCCAAAAGGCTGGCGGCATTGCCACGTTGTATGGCAATGCTTATTCTTTGTCCAAGGTAAAACTTCAACTATAACTTTTTTGCTGACATGGGGAAAATCTAATGACTTCAACCCAAGCCGAGGGTACGATGTGGGCGTCTGACTTGCACCGACTAAAAACACTTCAATCCTTGCCTTTGCAAGAGCCGCAGGATCGGCGCGGCTCCGGCAAGAACTTGAACAATAACCTAATTTGACTTGGAACTTGTCACATGCGATAATGTGACTTGTCTCAAAGAGAAAAGAGAGCTTGACCACAGTACGTACTTAGGTAAAATTATTGGAGGCACTAAAATAATAAAGAAAATGCGGAACCATTTAATTTTTAAAAACTGTAAATGTTTATTTAAAACAAAACGCATTACTCACGCATATTCTCGGGATCGCTCGACTAGTTTTAGACTCAATAGGAGTCCCTAATCATGAGCTGACGCGGCGGCGGTGTCGCGTATTTGCGTGAGTAAACCGTTTTGTTTTAAATAATTATGAATACTCCTCACGAAAGTTATTACACAAACTGTAAATGAGAATGAAATTATTCGCCGAAAAAAATTGACCGCACTCGACTTGGTTGCCAAGAGCCATTTGAGCGCGACAACCAATGGAGTTTTAAATTTGCGGTCAAAGTGATTGTGGCAACCAATGGACATGAGAATTCATTTCCATCCGCGTACAAATTGTCCATTGTCTTACTAACTATGCCTGTAGTTTGTAACTTTGGGTGAAAGACGTAATCCTTGCTTCTGATTCTGCTTCTTCTGCTCTCATCTCATATCAAAAATTCTGATACTGACAGACAGTTGCGATATTGCTAAGGGTATAATAGTAAAATTTATGTTTTTCAATTTTGTTGGTGGGCTGAGACATACAAAATTTAGAAATTCTGGTATTTTTACAAAAACACCTAAAATCTTCATTTCAACCGCTACATTTTAAGGAAAATATAGCTTAATACTAGTCACGATGATAAAGTAATTTATTTTATCTTGAAATTTTTTATCTTTAAAATAATCAATAATATTATTTGATATATATATGTTAGGAGGAAGGAGAAGTTTATTTAACTTCTAGAATTAAGTACATTAACATGCCAATATTTGACCCAGTATTTAAAAAGTTAGGCAACAAAAAAAAAAACTGACAAATCTAGTCAAATACTGTCATTGGTTGTTAGTCTTGTCAACCAATCACGATATTTGACGTTAGATAATCTATACTAATATACAAAGCTGAAGAGTTTGTTTCTTTGTTTGAACTAATCTCGGGAACTACTGGTCCGAATTGAATAATTATTTCAGTGTTGGATAGCCCATTTATTGAATAAGGCTATAAGCTATATAACATTACGCTTTGACCAAACGGAGCGGAGCATAAATGAAAAATGTTGCAAAAATGAAAAACCATTTTAACTAAAATACGCGGACAAAGTCGCGGAGGACAGCTAGTAAATAAATAAAATGTTGTGATGGCCTAGCGGTTCAACGAACGGATTTGTATGCACAAGGTTGCAGATTCGAAACCACTATGGGCAAAGTACCAATGTGACTTTTTCAAAGTTATTTATCTAAGACATTATTACAATCGGTGAAGGAAACATCGTGAGGAAACCTAGATTCCAAAAATTGGAATCTGATATCGCCAACCTGCAATAAGCAAGCGTGCTGATCAATGCTCGTGCCTTCTCTATATGAGAAGAGGCTTGTGCCCAGCAGTGGGTCATTTCTAAGCTGGTATTATTGTTTATTTATTTTATATTTCACACACGGCCATCTGATCCAAAACTAGGCAGAGCCTGTATTAAGGCAACCAGACAACTGATAAACATACTTATATATTTCTAAATACATACATATTATAGATAAACTACACCCAGACACAAAACAAATGATCATATTCATCTCACAAAGACTGGCCTTGAACGGGAATCGAACCCACGACCTCCGGTTTAGCAGTCAGCGTCACTAACCACTAGACTAGATCAACAGGCCAGTCAGAACTTGTTGTAACTACATATTCTTTGAATGAAGACAATTCGAATTAATCTCTATGATCGCCATCGATCAAGATATAAATACTTAGGCATTCGTTTATAAAGATAACATTAAATTACTCATCAATTCTTTATGAATTTTCCATATTAAATATTATCGATCTATTGCATACGAGTGGTCGAGGGAACGCTAAGCGACCCGGCGGGACGCGCACGTGACGGTGACTGCACGGATAGCCGAGTGGTATAGGTCACCACGCCAATTACCACTGTGCGCGACGTGCTGCGGGTTCGATCCCCGCATGGGACAACCATTTGTGTGATCCACAAATGCTTGAACCAAGTCTGGGTGTTCTTTAAAAAACCCTCTGCGACACAAGGATTAAATTGCGAGCGGTGGGGTAACACTTGACTGAGACTCACTGAAACCTTTTTGCGGCATGGAAATCTTATGGCCAACCTCTACCCGGAAGGCTGAGGTATGGGTACACCACCAGAGCACAATGGGGGTTACCGGAAATTGAAAATCCACTAGAGTCGTTAGTGTCGCTTTAAGTCTGTCTGTCAATTTTCACCAATCACAAGCCAGTAGCTCTAGACTCGCACCTGCGACCACTAGCTTGACGCGCCAGTCGCTTTACCAACTAAGCTACCGAGGTCACCGCTTGAAAGCTTAAATTTTGCCTTCTATTTTATTACGTCTTTAGGGCGACGTATGCGACATCTAGTGAACCAATCTTGCGTTTGGTGTCACCGAGTCTGATTATCTATTTGTTAAGTCAGAAGTCCGAGAGATGATGCAGCAATATCCACGCTCTGCTCTGCTTTAGTGGAAATAACTTGCTATGCCACTCGTCTCCGCTTCGGTGGAAAACAGACTACAAACAAACCGTACGTTTAACTTTCCCATCGATTGTACGACTTGCTTTAGCACCGAACCCCTCAAGATATTATACAACGTGTCGTTTTGCATTCTCGTCAAATTTCAGGAGGCTGTTATCTATACTAATATTATAAGCCTGAAGACTTTGTTTGTTTGTTTGTTTTGAACGCGCTAATCTCAGGAACTACTAGTTCGAATTGAAAAATTCTTTTTGTATTGGAAAATCCGTTTATTGAGGAAGGCTATAGGCTATATAACATCACGGTACGACCAATAGGAGCGGAGCATAAATGAAAAATTTTGCAAAAATGAAAAACCGTTGAAACTAAAACACGCGAACAAAGTCGCGGGGGACAGCTAGTGATAGATATATTTAATCAAATAAAATTACGATATCTGCTCAATAAGTAATTCATACTTGTTTTTTTAGTTATTAAAGTTTGACAGTATTTCAAAATACACCACTTTTAAAGAATAGAATCGCCCCGTTGCGTATGCGGTAGGCAGTGTCTTTATGTGTGTGTAAAAGAGCAGTTCAGTGCGGTATCACACGGGCCGCGTTTTGAAATGCTTGTCCCACACATACCTATTTCCGAAAATCAGAAAAAATAAAAAAAAAACCTACTTATTTTATGATTGATTCGTGTCGAGAATCATTAGCATAGTTACCTCCTTGAATTTGACGAGAATGCAAAACGACACGGTTTATATAGATACCTATAGCTCTAATGAACAACCAACTTTCTTTTCAAGTAGGTTAATAATAGCCGAAAGTTTGGGGAATAACTGTTATCTGAAATGTTATCAGAAACATGATATATTTAGATAAGACGATAATACCGAATTATTATGACGTAAGACAAATATCGTACCATTTTTATATATATATATAGCTTACAAGGTCAAATCCCGGGTTCGCCCGCGAGTTTAAAAAATGTATTTATATTTTTTACGTAAGAAACTAAGATTATGTAATCAGTAAAGAAGACCCTATTTGTAAAATAGCTTTCGTGAGGACTATTCTTACTTATTTAAAACAAAACGGTTTACTCACGCACATTCTCGCCCCGTCCCTAGATCAAGCTGGCCCGAGCCGGTCCAACTAGCAATAAAAATCCTTAAATAATAAAAACTTAGATCCAGCCCTCCCTTGCTATTTTTGCCTTATTAGCAGCGCACTAAGTCGAGGTCCGAACCCCACAGGGGGTGCCCTTAGTGAACGTTGCTGACGTAGTTAGTTTTTCTATTGCTCTGACTGGAGGCCCCTAAGGTTCTCGCCAAAGTCCGGTGAAACAGTCAAAGCCTGCGCTCAGGCTAACTGCGTAAATCTCTTCCAAAAAAAAAACGCATATTCTCAGGATCGCCCGACTAGTTTCAGACTCAATAGGAGTCCCTAATCATGAGCTGATGCGGCGGCGGTTGTGTCGCGAGTCGAACTCGGGCGATCCCGAAAATATGCGTGAGTAAACCGTTTTCTTCTAAATAATTAAGAAGTAGTTTACATAATTTCAATTGTTTACAATTGAAGTTCTGATTAATTTAAAAATATTATAAAACAAAGTCCTCCGCCGCGTGTCTGTTTGTCTGCCTGAACGCGATAAACTCAAAAACTACCGAACGGATTTCCAAATAGTTTTCACCAATGGATAGTGTGATTTAAGACGAAGGTTTTTGTGTATTGATTATTGTTTTATCTACCCGAGCGAAGCCCGTGGTGGTTAGTAGATACAAGTATATATGTATTTAATGATTAACCTAACAATAATTAAAATTAGTTCAATCCTTACTAATATTATAAATGCGAAAGTAACTCTGTCTGTCTGTCGCGCTTTCACGCCAAAACTGCTGAACCGATTTAATTGAAATTTGCTACACGGGTAGTTTAGAGCCTGAGAAAGGACATAGGCTGCCGCGGGAAAGAGCTGGTTATTTAATAATTTTATTAAATTTATTAGGTTGTTTTCAAATCGATATTAATCTATTAAATAAAAATCTATACGTATCAATTTGAACAAGGTTAACTTCTAAATAGTACTAAAATATATAAAAAACAATTTATCTGTAGTTAAAAAAGTTTTCTAATTGTTTTTAATATATGGTAAGGCCTTTGACTCCGCCTTTAAATAAAACTTAACTGCGATATAAAATTATGTCGTAATAATTGTACATTAGGGATGTTTCCTGGGTATGAAAAGTTAAATACTATTTAGTCCGTCAGTTAGATAATAAAAAAATATTAGACACGTATTTTTTCTTTTATCAAAACAATAAAAAAATACAAAGATACACCGCTTTAAAGTTTCGGAGTGGGGGCTTATGACGCCACGCCTCGCTAAAAATCGTAGCGAGGAGTGACGTCTCGCGTAATTTCCGTTCTCTGTATTTTGATCATTTTTTGTTTGCAGGAAAAAAGAAAAAATACGTGTCCAATAAAATTCATTAATCTACAAGACGGACATTAAAAAAAAAAATAGGAAACATGCCTTTTGTGCTTCAACATTCATTTGATAAATAAAAATAAATTTTCATTATTTTCAATGTACATACAAACAGCCAACCTTAAAAAAGTTTTTTATACAGATATAAATCTAGATAATAATTTCATTGATGGATTTCAAGTGTTAAATCCATAGAAAGACTGAATAATAGATAAAATACATTGACAACTTCTCCGCCTGGGTCCTTACTCACCAATTTAACTTTAATTCTAATACAATGCCAATGCAAAATTGTTATTCATTTAGCAGGCACACAAACAACACACAGTACACAAAATACTCTCAATGTTTAGATTCCAGCCAGTTCCTTCCATTGACAGCATTTTTTTTTAAGAAAACCGAATCTCCAATTCTAATATCAATTTTGCATTTGGCATTGTATCGGAATCGAAATTAATTTGGAGGGTCAGGGCACTGATCTGAACTGACATTATTAAATTAATCCTATAAAATATATGAGAACATCAGTAAATCCTGTGTCAGGTTTTACAAACATTCAAATCACATGCACAAAGAACACCCAGACTTGGGAGCAAATATTTGTGGATCACGCAAATGTTTGTCTCATGCGGGGATTACGCCAACATCTCGCGCAGTAGTTTACAAGTGCATCTCAACCGTCTAACCCTTAGATTATACATAAGCGCGCATCGCTAGTAGCCCGTTGTGCTGATCGTGAGACCTCCCCGTCCCTAGATCAAGCTGGCCCAGGCCGGCCAAACTAGCAATAAAAATATGTCCTTAAATAATAAAAACTTAGATCCAGCCCTCCCTTACTGGTTTTGCCTTATTAAGATTGTTAGCAACGCACTAAGTCGAGGTCCGAACCCCACAGGGGGTGCCCTTAGTGAACGTTGCTGACGTAGTTACTTTTTCTATTGCTCTGCCCCTTAAGGTTCTCGCCAAAAGTCCGGTGAAGCAGTCGAAGCCTGCGATCAGGCTAACTGCGTAAATCTCTTCAAATGCTGATCGTGAGCAAATTTTTTGCTGTAAGTACTACGCTCGTTTACTGATTTAAGTGATTTTCCGTGCGACGACAGACGTATATGCGAAAATGTCTCTGGTTTCGATATTATTAGGGTAATATTAGGTTTCGAGATAGTTTTAATAAAACGGGGCGATCTGTTTTGACACTAATTTTACGACGACGCTTGGCTTGTTCATACTGGTGCTTACAGTTCATACTCTGTTTGGCGCACTGCAGCTGTAAAGAAAACTTTACTAAAAGAATTTACCTTTTAAAAAAAGGCAAATATAATTGGTATTTAAGTATATTTAGCTAAAAGTGTGCTTACGCTTGGCATAAGGGACTGCTAGCGATGCGCACGCTCTATGCTTGTCTATGTCTACTCTAAGGTTATGGAGGTCTATACATTTTGTTTGAATGAATATGTCAACAAGCTTTCAAATTCAACTCTGTACGACCAAAGAATTTTTATACGTAAAATTTATAGTAAGTAATAAATCCATATTAACATTATAAATTCGAAAGTTACTCTGTCTGTCTGTTACGCTTTCCCGGCAAAACCGCTGAACCGATTTGGCCGAAACTAGGGATGGGGTAAGATTTGATCCTCAGAAAGGACATAGGACACGATAACCGACACCCACGCGGGTGTAGCCGCGGTGTTTGATATGTATGGGTGCGAAAAACCGAGGACACAGGATTTTCTCTCAACTTGAGATAGGCTGGCTATCTATAAATATGTTTTAAAACAAACTACAAACTTTACAAAAAAACAAGGGACAAACGTAAGTATGATAAGCTTAGAACAATAAAGTGTCATATTTATTTGCTTAAACACAATCCTATATTTGCAAAACTACTTATGTGACTCTTAATTCACATGAATAACAAAATGACTTATCAAATTCAATCTAAGCGGACATCTTAGTCATTTAAAAAACGACAAAAACATTGCATTGTTTGTATCATGACAATTAGTATTTAAATGTATTATTAGAGAATGGAAAAACAAAATTTTCCCATATCTTATCATTCGTCTAGTCACCTACTAATAAAGAAATTGTCATAACATACATAATTACATCAGTAAACACTAAATAGATAATTAATGGAAAAATCCTTACCATCGTAAAACTTGTAATAACTATTCAAATATTTCACTGGATCTGGGTAAATCAAATACGGCGCCATTGAATAAAATGGCGGCGTGTAAGCAAATCTCGCCACTGTCAAATCCATGTCGAATCGTCGAATATCTTCGCAATCTTTTTTGTTAATGAATCGATAATCTTTATATATATCTTGTGGTTTACACTTCCTGATATCTTTGAGTATATTTTTATCTTTCGAGTGAAAAAAACGCCATCTATGTGGGAAATTCCCGTACGAACAATTACTCGGCGTAAGCTGTAAGATCCTTGTATAAACAAGCGCTATAGTATTTTATCTAAAGCTAATATTTGTTAAGTCAAGGATCGAAAAATAGTCTGTATTTAAATGAGCATAAACAAAAGTTATATCTCTTGAGCACTGACGTTGACACTTTTGTCAAAGATTCGCAGTTCGTTTTCTGTTTTCTTAAACTTAGGCAGTATTTGCACATACAAAGCCCGCATTCTCTATGCACCTTTCGACTCTTAACAGTATCTTTTCGAAAGAATGGCATGAGTATTCCTTTTTAATCAAAAAATATCACAAATCTATATAACAATGTATTATATAGATAGTAGAACGCAAACGTCAAATTCAAAAAACAGCGGTAAAACGAAATGTCACTTTATTTCTTTTTGAAATTCAAGTTCAGGCACTGATTGTTTCTATACGTCCAAATTCACTTCTTCACTTGACAATGTTCTTCATAACAAAGAGACGATATACGTAAGAATAGATTCCCATGTTTGTTTTATAAGATACGTCAATGTGTTACAAATGTACACATTATTTTCCAAACGATTTTTAATAGAAACTTCTTCGATTCGATAAACAATAGTAGTATCGATTATTCTTCAAAATGTTTTTAAAAAGTTTAAATAACGAAAAAGGTTTTAATGTTGCACAAAATTAAATATTCACAGCACTATTAAAAAAAAACTGAAGCAAACGTATTCACTGCACAGCCTCAAATGTCAAATGATACAAAATGTCTTTTACATGATAGTTATTAAACTATCATTAAATAAACAATACAATCTCATTATTTACATAAAATTGTATAAAATTAGAACGCGTACGTTCACACAATCGTATATCTTCGGCCATTGTCGTGTATTTGCGCCGAAGCATCGCTTCTGACTAAACTATTTTTTTAAGATTACGTCATTTAGGTCAATTTTGTGATAAGAAATGATTAAGCATTATAGTTGTTTTAATATTTGATTCACGGTTGATCAGCTGATTAAAGTATATTTTGTCTGCATAAATAACTAATTTAGTCTCTGAAAGAAAATCGTCATTAACTTTCTCCACCGTCAAAAATGACAAAAATCCACTTGGCTACCAGGGAATTTAATGCCATGCTTCAAACATTCAAATCTAATGCACAAAGTATACCCAAGCTTGGACCAAATATTTGTCCCATATAAAAATGTTTGTCTCATGCGAGGATTGGGTCAAAGTCATTAATTTAGCGCGGTGGTAGGTGTCATAAGTTTTTTTTTTTTTGGAAGAGATTTACCCATTTAGCCCAGGCTGAGCGCAGGCTTTGACTGCTTCAGCGGACTATTGTCGAGAACCTTAAGGGCCTCCAGCCAGAGCAATAGAAAAACTAACTACGTCAGCAACGTTCACTAAGGGCAACCCTTGTGGGGTTCGGACCTCGACTTAGTGCGTTGCTAACAATCTTAATAAGGCAAAAAACAGCAAGACAGGGCTGGATCTAAGTTTTTATTATTTAAGGACATATTTTTATTGCTAGTTTGGCCGGCTCGGGCCAGCTTGATCTAGCGACGGGGACGGGGACGGGGGTGTAATGAGCACCTTTACAATCGGCTTTTGCAGATCAAACTATATGTTCCATCTGACTTCCTTTTATTATTTCAATGAAATACCTTTCATAACAGGTTCGTAAAGATAATAAAATAAAAGTCATTTGTGTAAATATGAATTGCAATTACTTTTTAAAGGTGAAACTCTTGACTGCCAGCATAAAAAAATAGCTCTTGATTTCTATCAAATGTTAAAAAGAAATGGCGTATCTAAATTTCTAACCAGAGACCGTATATCTATACAAATACAATAAAGATCTTCTCATATAGAGAAAAAAACACTCTAGCTCATGGCAGGTTGGCAATTTCAGATTTATATTTTTGTAATCTAGGTTAATAAAAAGAGGCCTGTGGCCAGCCGTGGGACATATAATAGGCCAGTATTATTATATTAAATCCTTACTAATATTATAAATGCGAAAGTAACTCTGTCTGTTTGCCTGTCTGTCTGTCGCGCTTTCACGCCAAAACTACTAAACCTTTTTGCCGCGATAGCCGACATCCACGCGGGCGGAGCCGCGGGAAACAGCTAGTATATATACAAAAGAGAATGTGTGTATGTATGTTCACCTAAAACTCGAGAACGGTTAGCCCAATTGATATGAAACTTTACACATAATATATAAAGGGCGACATGACCACTCCGACGAATATATTTACGCTAGTGTCGGATAGGTGGCGCTAGTAGCAGTGATTTTTTCTTTTTTAAGCTTAGGTCGAATTGCTGATTTTTTAGGAGAAGCGAAACGCACTGGGCACCAACTAGTAATACAATAAAGCTAGAGTTTATTTGTTTGAACGCGTAATCTCTGCAACTACAAGTCGGATTTAAGAAAATATTTTTGCATTTGTTAGAGGAATTTGTTTTTTTAGAATTAACCGTGGCGATCAGCAAATTTGTGTGGAACCTTAGATGCGCGAGTCAGACTGGCATTTGTCTGGTTTTTTTGTCACATATACCATTTTCTAAACTGTCTTTAAGAAATTTGTGAAATACATTACATTATTATCTGATTTAATTATAGCTAAGAATTTACCTATCCACTGAAAAATCCCCTCTATCTACAAAAATATAAAGTTTTAAATAACTTGAAGAGATAATATTGTACGTGTGTTTATCAAATGGATTTAGGGCTGTCACAGGAGATAGATAGTGTTATCAAATTATTATTTTTTGCGCGATATAAATGTACTAAACATTTTTGAAATGTTTTCTTAAAGCAATTTCTAGGTTCAACTTTCTTTTTTATAGTTTTACTGTTTTTTTATAACACTTAATCCTGTCCAGACATAGTAAATGTAAAATAAATTCTGTCTGTCTGCGTGTTACGCTGTCTACTGAATCGATTTTGATGAAACTTGGCATAGACTAAGCTAGAATACCCAGCAAGTACATAAGCTAGTTTTTGCTGCGACAACCGACACCCACGGGGACGGAGCCACGGGTAAAACTAATGAAATTTAACGTCCCGTCCAAAACGACGACAATGCTATCGACAAAAAATATCTTATAAATAGCGTTGTATTGACGTGTTTTTATAATGGCTGATTAAAGAAACTGATAAAATTTTAACACCTGTTGCCATCTTAGATGTGTGTATTAAATATGATTATTTCAATGAATGATATAACTCAATAAATATATGAATGATCGATTATTTTAATCTTTCACATCCCGTGTATAACATATAATCTCTGATATAGACTCTATATATAGAAACAGCTACGTTGACATTCCATATTTTAAATGTCTAATACTCAAATAATCTTTGACGGGCCTGTTGGTCTAGTGGTTAGTGACCCTGACTGCTAAACTAGAGGTCATGGGTACGATTCCCACGCAGGACAAATCTTTGTGTGATGAGCACGATCATTTGTTCTGTGTCTGGGTGAAATTTATCAATAATTATGTATGTATTTGGAAATATATAAGTATGTTTATCAGTTGTCTGGTTGCCATAATACAGGCTCTGCCTAGTTTGGGATCAAATGGCTGTGTGTGAGCTGTCCCAAGATATTATTATTAAACTCAACGGGGTAGATGACTGAGTATGAAAAGTCAAAATCTATTTAGTCCGTCAGTTATATAATAAAAAAATATTAGACACGTATTTTTTGCTTTTTCAAAATGAGAAAACACTAAGCTAGTGAAGTAGTAGTGAAGTAGTAGGCTAGTGAAGTAATGCTTGCGCAAAAAATCCACGAAATTGTGACGTCATGTGAAATTTCAAATCAATATATCGTCTTTTTTTTTTGGTTACTTAAAATAAGAAACAATACGTGTTAATTTTTTTAATTGTCTATCTAACATACATTAAATAAATATAGTTATATACCCCAATAAGTGGCTCTTATGTCACATGCTGTCTCTGTCACTTTCAGGTTTAAAATAGCGACAGATAGATGTTTAATACATCCTTAAAAATTTAGTTGCCTTTAAGTATTAGTAGATCATTGTATAAAATTCATTTTAGACTGACTAGTTCCTACTGTTGAAAAAGTCATAAAACATGAAGAGGCGTAGACGAAACTGAACCTTATATGTATGTAAGCATTATAGTTGTTTTTCCTATAACTCGTGTCTATATAAAGAATATTGAACAATTTTGGCCGTTGGTTCCGACTGTCATACGTTGATCTTTGACAGTCGTTAAGTCATTACAATTCTGACAACCAGTCTTACTATGGGATACTGTGTTACCCAATAAGATGGGTTGTGGAGGTCAGATAGGCAGTCGCACCATGTAAAATACGGTATTCAGCTGAATTCGGTGAGACTGGAAGCCCACCCCAACATAGCTTGGGAAAAGGTTACGCAAAAGAAGGCCACCACGACATAATTAACAATAATAATATTATAATTGACGACCTCCGTGGTCGAGTGGCGTACACACCGGTTTTCAAGGTGTCGCTAGCTCTGAGGTCCCGGGTTCGATCCCCGGACGGGTCAATGTAGAAAACTACTTTTCTACAGTGTCTCGGGTCTGGGTGTTTGTGGTACCTTCGTTGTCTCAGTATTCCATAACACAAGTGCTTTAGCTACTTACTTACTTTGGGTTCAGAGCAATGTATGTGATGTTGTCCACATTTATTATTTATTCATTTATTAATAGGTACCGATATTTTCTCAAAACAGACAACCTTCAAACATTATCTAAATCAATTGTTTTAACTTTATAATCAAAATATCGATTTAAGCAGTCATAATTTCTGTAAAGTCATGACAATATCAAAAAAAATGTTGATTTGTAATGTATATACTTACAATGTAATTATTACAATTATATGTCTGCTTATCTATGAATTATCTGAACTTAATAATATTATCAATTAGGCACGCTGTCGAATGCGATATTAAGACTAAAAAAAATGGAACGCAGCGGAGTTACTTGGCCTGTGTACGCTTAGAGAAAAATAAGTTAACTATAGAGCGCGCATATCGAGTATGAACTGTAGGCACTAGTATGAACAAGTAAAATCGTAAAATTTGTGTCAAAACAGAGCGCACCGTCTTATTAAAACTATCTCAAAACCTAATAACACCCAACCGATTGTATTTTCACAAAAAAAATATATTTTAGACCATCACTACCTATCTTTGTCACTTGTACACAATAAGAAAAGGACAGACGATAATTAGAGCTGTCAAATTGCTGTCAAGCATATTTAGCTTAGTTGGAGGGGTTAACAAGATTGCTAGTAATGTGAATTCCACCCACATTGCTAGTACTTAAACTTTAAAAAAAAAATGTTTCCAACCAAAATTCTCACACAAATCTTCAAAACCGACACGTAGGAACGTGTGCGTGCACTAAAATCACAATGATGTTCAAGGCGAAAACGAGTTTAATTTTTTTAGGTGTCCCACTGCTGGGCAAAGGTCTCCCCCAATTTGCTCCAGGATCTTCTGTCTGAAGCAGCTTCCCACCAATCCGGCAAATAGCGATCGATATCGTCTCGCCAGCGTCTTTTCGGCCTACCCCGTTTTCGAGTTCCGGCGCTAGGTACCCACTCGGTGGCAATTCTCGCCCATCTATCCAGACCCATGCGGCCAATATGACCAGCCCAGCTCCATTTTAACGTGGCTGGAGTTTAATTTATTTTTTATTTATTTATTTATTAATATGACTTACCTTCGTTCATAGCCATGTCCATGAGCTGCAGATCCTCGTCATTCAGAATAGACTGAAGAAATCCATCCTGGTTTGTAGGTCCCGTCATCTCCGTAGTTGTATTCTGTAGGTAAAATTCAAAATTAATATTCAGATGTCATGGTGGCCTACCAATGTGACATTTTCAAAGTTATATGTACTTTCTTAATTATATAATAATTCTAAGACACCATTGGCAAACGGTGAAGAAAAACATCGTATATTTTTATATAAGAAGATAACATTAATATAAAAACTATGAGAATATGTACCTGATAGTAGAGTGGGTCATGTTGTTGCGGGTGTTGCGCCGCTTCAACCTTGTAAGCGCCATCTAGCGGAGCCGCCGCGCCACCTGGTGAACAATACGCATTAACTTTAGAACGTCGTCACTGTATAAGTTTTAGTGGTAGTTGCTTGGATATTAAAATCGTTGGGTATCGGAGATTTGCATTTAACCAACACAAACTAAACGCAGTTAATGATAAGAATCAGTGGTAATTTCATTATATATTCACAATACCAGTATTAGATTCGACGATGACGCATTTTCTATTTGAATTACTACGATCTGTGAAAAAGCTTTAGATATTTCAGCTTTGATATTTGACAATGAAGCGTTAATCGCACGTGATGTCTCAGTATCAAATTTCATAGTTTGTTGTCGGGCTTTGACAGCTGACGCGACAGTGGCGCCAACTAGTGAGCGCCCTCATTGTTAATCTTGTTCCGGGAAACTTCATTCAAAAGAACACAATATGATAAAATCGTCCCTTAGAACCTTTTAGGACCAATTTAAGGGGTACGGTATTAAAAACCTATGCCTATAGATTGCTTAGAGATAAATATTACTTCTTTTTTTTTTTCTTTTTTTAATAAACGACTCCCGCACTAAGGAATTTAATCCTTGTGTCGCGGGGGGTTTCACAAACATTCAAATCACATGCACCAAAAGCACCCAGACTTGCAACAAGTATTTGTGGATCACACAAATGCTTGTCCCGTGCGGGGATCGAACCAGCGGCACGTCGCGCACAGAGGTAATTGGCGTAGTGACCTATACCACTCGGCTAACCGTGCAGTCATTACTTACCGTAGGACTCAGGGTGTTTCTCGGGCACGGGCGGTATAGGGGCATGAGCGTGGTAGTTCGGCGCGTAGCCACCCGCGGCGCCATGAGCACTGCAAATAATAATAAACACATACTTAAATATATTTTATATAAATATAAATCAATTGCCACATTTATGACGGAGCATCTCTTAAGAACAGATCGACCTTTTTGGCTGGTTTTGTTGTTATGTTTATAATTGTCAGGACAAGGTTAGTATAAACTAAAATTTGCGAAAAATGCGCAGGACATGTCAAAAATATAGATTATTTTTTTTTGTATAGATTGACTGGACAGCGACTGTCGTTCAGCTAGTATTAAACAAATAAAATAAGAGAAGATTACAGTTCGTTGACAGTTTGCAAACGGCTGACTTATAGTTGAGAAAACGGTTCTATCCTATTGTCATCCATATTTTTTTTTTTCAATAAATATTCAAAAACTCACGATATATTATGGTGCTGGTGGTGATGGTGGTGGTAATGCTGGTACTGCTCCGGCGGTGGCGGCGGCGGGATCGTCAGTAGCGACGCCAGGTCCTGCCAGCGCTGCTCCACGGACATGGAACGCATTAACGACTGTTGAAAGATAGGAAATATTTTTTTTAGCACAAATAAAAAATTGATAATTTTTAAACGACAGAGGATTAAACAGACACAGACATGAAAATCTAACTTATAACTGTGTAAAGCGACAATCTACAAATTCTTATATGGACTTTGATCGAGTTAGGACAATCTTAATACTATATTTTACAAACCTAGGAGTCAATTGAAGTTGCTAGACTTGCTAGGACATCGAAACCTAGGAACTCAATGAAGCTTAACGTGGCATATTTAAAAATATTCGACTTAAACGCAATTTGTAGAAACAAACTATGATTAACTGGCTTTTACACTTGCGTAAATACTAAAAAACCAGACTTGAAAGTTGTATTTAAAACCATTAATCATAATAATGATGTAATGCATAGATACTGTAAAAACTTAAGTAATAAACAACTACAAGTACATAATTTGATATATATAAAAAAGTGTTAAAAGTACGCCAAAACAAGGTCACGTCGTGCGGAAAAAACAGTTCCGCTACTCGCCGCTAGGGAAAGTAGTTTTACTTTTACTTCATAGATGGCGTTATCAACAACATTTTTTCTTTATTCATTGAATAAAGAAAAAATATATATATCACAAATATATATTGTTCACAATATATATATTTTTTTCTTTTTCAGTGTGATTTTATATCTTAAATCACTTTGGTTAATATACCTTATAGTAATTTGGTCGGACAGATTTATTCAAGCAATTCGAATAATATGCTTTACTGATCTATACTAATATTATAAAGCTGAAGAGTTTGTTTGAACGCACTAATCTCAGGAACTACTGGTTCGAATTGAAAAAATCTTTTTGTATTGGATAGTCCGTTTATTGAGGAAGGCTATAGGCTATATAACATCACGCTACGACCAATAGGAGCGGAGCATAAATGAAAAATGTTGCAAAAATGAAAAACCGTTGAAACTAAAACACGCGAACAAAGTCGCGGGGGACAGCTAGTGATATTATAAAACCGGATTAATGGTAGTTTACACTGCTATTTAGGAGCCTTATAAATTAATACTTTAATGACATAAGTATAGGTAATTTATTCCTTGAAATTGTATCATGACTGGCCTGTCGGTCTAGTGGTTAGTGACACTACCTGCTAAACCGGAGGTCATGGGTTCGATTCCTACCCAGGACAAATCTTTTTGCTTTGAGCATGATCGTTTGTTCAGTGTCTAGGCGTAATTAATGTAAAATATGTATATATTAAGAAATATATAAGTATGTTCATCAGTTGTCTGGTTGCCATAATACAGGCTCTGCCTAGTTTGGGATCAGATGGCCGTGTGTTAGTTATCCTATAATATTATTTTGTATTACTGGTTTTTCTAAAACACTAAACATCAGTTGTAGGCAACACTAACTGTGTCATATAACTATTGTAATTAACGTTAAAATTAATATTTCTAAGTCTAAGTAATTTTAATTTAAAAATCAACAAAATAAATTTCAAAGTCATGACTTCCATATTTTTTTACAGCAAGTAATTTCTCAATACGTGTCGATTAGATTTAGCTAGATTAAGTCACAAATCTTATTATAATCATGTTTTTATAACGACGAAATTCAGATATCGAATATATTAGACTTTGATATGTATTATATAGATAATTAAGAAATTCAAAGTCCAATAGTGTTTTAAAATCATAAAATACAGCGAAATCTACTGGAAAAAATATACTTAAGAAGATGTTATCTCTATATTAATCTGATTTTAGTATTATTAGGTAAATACGTCATGCGTTAAATTGATCAATATAATCAGTCACATATTTTTAGGAGTCCTACTCAGTTAGCCTGAGCGCAGGCTTTGACTGCTACACTTAATTTTTGGCGAGAACCTTAAGGGCCTCCAGCCACGAGCCAGAGCAATAGAAAAACTAACTACGTCAGCAACGTTCACTAAGGGCACCCCCTGTGGGGTTCGGACCTCGACTTAGTGCGTTGCTAACAATCTTAATAGGGCAAAAAGCAAGGGAGGGTTAGATCTAAGTTTGCAGTAGCTGAAGCCAATCTTACAAACGCCCTAGAAGGGTTTGCCACTACAAAAACAATGCCTTACTCCCGAATCCGTCTAATGTCTGTTTTCTATATTAAAAAACCGATTTGTTTTGCTAACAGACAATAGAATTTTATAAGCAAAACGAAGTTACTGCTACCGTACGTAATCAAAACGTATTGTTTCTTTAATATAGGAACTGGCCATAAAACACAATCTTGTGTCTTCGAGCTACCGCATCCATCAAGCGAACAAGTCACTTAGCATCTTTTGGCAAGGTGTCGCCATAGAACAGTGCTCCCAACCCTGGTATTTAGGTGTCACTCATGATAGATCTTTGACATACAGAGCCCATTGCTTAAAACCACATCTATCAAATTACCAAATTATCAAATTACCATACAAACTATCAAATTACCATATACTAAGAAATAAATAATATTCTATTCTGTTCAAATCAAAACAAAACGCAACTTTTATTTGACACTTAAATGTACACAAAACAAGATTTACCGACAAATTAGGCAACCAAAGACGACGCTTATAATACCCTAAGACAACATAACTAGTAATAAAAACTCCAAAATACACAAAAAACCAAACGTCAAACGTCAACATCTCAAAAATAAGTAAAAGAATTCATGTTTACATTAAAACGAAACTCAATTATAAATTGCCCTTAGAACTCATGCTATCCTTGTCACTTTAAGGGGTTAAGAGACAGATAGCTATTTAAGAACATCTTAAACTTAAGTCGTTTATTCGGGAGTAATCATTCTTCATTACACAACGAACAGATGTTCAAATAAAATCCAAAGACAAGGTAAACTGTTGGTTTGGCGCGAAATCTAATAAACAAACATGGCGACTTTCGATGTCAATATTAGTGATGTCAATATAACGGATTGTAGTGTGTTTTAACTTGATTTTAACGGAATTCTGACGTTTTCCGAGATTAAAGCGATTTGGTGGTCTAATATTGCCGACAGTAGGCGATATTTAACTGTCCAAGTAAGTTCTTTTTATACAGTTACATAATTATCTTCTTTACATTGTATAAAAAAGTCCCGCCGTCTATATGCTTAGATCTTTTAAACTACGCAACGGATTTCAATGTATTTTTTGACCATAGATAGAGTGATTGAAGAGCAACGTTTATATGTACCTACAATAAATGCATATTATAGAACAGAAAAGCCAAGTAATTTTAAGAATTGCAAGATTTATAACGGATTGTAACTATCCCACTATAAAGAAAATAATTCTTCATAAACAAAAAAAGAAACCAGTAGATATGATTTCAATTTTTATGTAAGTATTTGCTTTTAAAAGTCAAAACATTGCTAAGAACATGTTCTTTAAATGCTCTAAGGTAACACCTTTTTTTTTTTTTTTTTTTCATAGTTGGCAGTAATACGAATACTGAAATGTCAATCAGTTTTAAGTCGCCTTTAAGTCTCATGCCGTCTCTGTCAGTTTAAGTTGTAAAGTAGCCAGATAGACATTTAAGAGCGTCTTAAAGTTAAGTTGCGTTTCAGTATTCGTGAGTTAGTGCCTAATTTTGACAAACGGATTGTACCTAATATCTTCTCAAGGTTGTGTGCTGATACCTATAATCTGTTAAACCTGAGCTACAGGCGTAATGGATACATAGAGTACATACACATAAGTGAACTTTGAATAGCCCTGGTCAACGGTCGACCTCCAAGGTTATAATAGCCAAACATTTTCCTTATTCAACAAAAAATCGCAATGCAATACTAGCGACATCTATCGTCGAGTAGCGGAACGAATCACGTTTATTCATGTAAATACATTTTAATTGATTTAATATTAGTAAATATTGACTTCATTAGATTTAAAATAGTATGTTATATATAATAGTGAATAACGTCACTCGATTTTGAGTAGCCATTAAGTCTCATGCAAGATAATTATTTAAGAACGTCTAGACCTAAGAGGAATAAATAAGTGAACAGTGCGCATATCGAGTATGAAATGTTGGCATTAGTATGATCATGTAAAATCGTAAAATTTGTGTCAAAACAGAGCGCGTCGTATTATTAAAACTATCTCAAAACCTAATATTATCATAATTATATCGGAACCGTTGATATTTTCGCATAAACGTCTGTCGTTACACGGAAAATACATAAATCAGTAAACGAGCGCAGTACATTTAGCTAAAAATATGCTTACGCTTGACATAAGGGGCTTCTTGCGATGTCCACGCTCTATGCCTACTCTATGTTTACTCTATGGTCTAATGTAAAGTTAAGTTTCGTTTGCTGAGGTATTCAAAAATTAAGTTAAAATAAACTAATTCTTAAAACTTTCACTCATTATACTTAAACCTACAGATAGTTAAAAACCCATAATCCTCACGTCTTTACGTACCATCCAATTAATAAGATAATAAAAACACTTTAAAACAAATGTAACGGTGTTTTAAAACTAAATTACAAATAAACATGGCTACTGTTTCGGCCAGGCTCGGGTGTATTCGACAAACATCGTGTTTACACAAAATGGCGACGATGTTATCTATATTGCTTCATTAATGTCAAAATCAAATCGAATTTTGATCTTTTAACTTGTCATGGAAACTTTATTTTTTGTTAATTTAAACATTAAACAATTACATAATTTTTAGGCAATATGGACTTGTATTTCGCATTTATAATATTAGCAGTATGGAATCATAGATTACCTATATAACTTTGAAAACGACAATTTAGCATCAGCCTGGTACGAACCTATAAGCTGCACATTATTATATTATTAAATTCCTTCAATTTAATTTTAATTCTAATACAATGCAAAATTTTTATTCATTTAGCAGGCACACAAACACCACACAGTACAAAAAATAACTCTCAATATTTAGATTCCAGTCAGTTCCTTCCATTGACAGCATTTTTTGTAAGAAATCTGAGTCTCCTGCCTGCTAAACTAATATCAATTTTGAACTGGCATTGTATTTGAATTAAAATGAAATTGGAGAGTAACACAGAACATTTAACCGCTAAGCTATTAATTGCTAGACCTAGTCACAACAAAATAAGAATTAGATTATCTTGAAACCAGCAAAAAAGCACCGTTTTTGGGAAAGCAATGGAAATCGTAAGTCAATATGTGCCGACCACTTGTAGATTATCACAAACAGAGTTCTGCCCGTCATGTGTACTTTACGGCACAAGACGGTAGCTTAATTAAACATTTAAATTAGAAGTCGAAATCGTTACAGTTTATTTTTACAAGATTTTCTTTAACTTGCAATGTATGTGTTTGTTTGTTTAGGTCAAATCTTGCAAGCTAAATTAGAACCACTTCTTGACATCCGATTGTGATGAAATTTTGCATACTTATGTAAATTTGGTGACAATACAATATTATGGTACTTTCGAGCTGATCTGATGATGGATCCAGAAGGTGACCATTGGAACTCTGCAACAAAACGACGTTATCCCATCGTGTTTGAGCTTGTTTTAATTGTCTTCAATAGTACTGTAAGCCTGATTAAAAAGCTTGTGTTTAAAACCAAAATTTATTAAAATCTTATTTTAAATTACTTATTGCCGAAGATTTTCTAAAATGGAGAGACACTTGTCTCTTACAATTGAGACGAATCTAATGATAGCTCTCAAAAACGAACAAGCCGTTTATATATGCTATAGATTATAGGTTATGGCAATTGGCAATCTTACCTTTTAACTTATAATAAACTTATCGTTAAGACGTTCTTAATGTCTATCTGTCACATTACTCCATCTTAAATTGACAGAGACAGCATGAGACTTCGACATTGATTTCCGTTTGAATATTCGGAAATAAGTAATTTAAAATAAGATTTTAATAAATTTTGTTTTAAACACAAGCTTTTTAATCAGGCTTACAGTACTAGTGAAGATTCATACCCCACTGGGTATGAATAAAAATAAAATCTAAAATGGCGCCACATTAATTACTCCAATATATTTTTGTCAAAGCCTATCATTTTTGGTTTCAAAAGAGAGGGATTTCTGAATAGCTTAATAATTAAATAGGTTCTTTAATAAAATTAACTTTCATATCATCAAAAGCGGTATTACATTTTTAAAGATTTGGTTTTTTAATTGCGAACCAAACACAAGAAAGACAGTTTAACATTTACAAAATTATCGTTCATTTGTATATACCTATAACAGTCTTTTTAGTTAACTGTCATACTGAACTCGTTAAGTTACAGTATGTAGTTTAAGTTTAACCACTTGACTTTGAAATTTCTAACGGCTTTTATCAATTGAGAAATACCGTTAATTTTAACTATAATAAAGATGTAGAATCGCCGTTAAGATCAAAGATATTTGAAGTTTAATTACGATTACGATAAATTAAACTATTGGGTTCCTTTTAACTGTTTACAAAAAGAAATCGGTTCATTATTGAGGGAGAAATCGGCGAAAATACATAAAAATCAAAATTACATACAGTGGAACATAGAAAATCCTCCTTTTTGGAAGTCGGTTAAAAAAAGACTGAAAATTATTTCGTGTCTACATTTAATACCAACCTATAAATATCGTACTGCTGGGCACAGGCCTCTTCTCATATAGAGAAGGAACGAGCATTGATCACCACGCTTGCTTATTGCGGGTTGGCAATTTTAGCGTCCAATTTTTGGAATCTAGGTTTCCTCACGATGTTTTCCTTCACCGATTGTCAATGATGACTTAGAATAATTAAGAAAGTACGTATAACTTTGAAAAAGTCACATTGTTACTTGCCTGTAATGGGTTTGAACCTGCAACCTTGTAAACACAAATCCGTTCATTAAACCACTAGGCCACCACGACACATCATTTAATGATTACACATTTTTTTTTTGTGTAATAGAAACATTGACATAGCCATTCAAAAATGTTATTTTATTTTTATTTTTTAAGCTTGTCATAGACAACTTACTAAGACTAGCCGTTAACTTTCTATCGTGATCATAAAAAACTACCTGGGTTTTTCTGACTACTTATTATATGTCGAGGTGGTCTAGTGGTTCAATGAACGGATTTGTGTGCACAAGGTTGCAGATTCGAGCCCATTACAGGCAAGTATAAATATGACTTTTTCAAAGTTATATGTAATTTCCGAATTATTCTAATCCCGATCACTGACATGCCCGCCAACATTTCGAAAAAGGTTCGCGCGCTTTGTTGTCTATTAGTTGTCATTTGCAAATGGCGTTCCACACTTGTGGGTATACGCGCGCATGTGAGTGAGACATCATTGACAATCAGCAAAGGAAAACATCGCGACGAAACCTGGATTCCATAAGTGGAATCTGAAATCGCCAACCCGCAATGAGCAAGCGTGGTGATCAATGCTCGTTCCTTCTCTAAATGAGAAGAGGACTGTGCCCAAGTTTTATATTGAGAAAACGTATATTTCACTTTAAAATTGTCAAAAATTAACATCTGTTTAGATTAATTAGTAACAAAGAAACTTATACATACAAAATCTGATATAAAACTATTACTGTACGAGCTAACGAAATTTAAAATCAAAAACAAAATATTTTTATTTTAAGTAGGAATTTTCAGGCACTTTCAAAACGTTAAATGACTCTAGTTGCGCGGTTCCAAAATGTCACTCCTATGGAGAAGAACCGACAAGAAACTCCATAGGTTACTCTTTTAAATTAAAAAAGAAAACAATACCTACAGTAGAGACATGGATATGACGTCTATTAGGCTCGCCACGTGTTTTTAATAAGGCTGTATGGAGTCGCGTGTAGAAAATTACAAGCCTGTGGCACTTATAGTCTGTGTAATTTCGTGACACCTTGAGACCACGAAGGTCATAGTAATTGATAAGTTACTATATGTCTTCAAGACCAGAAAGATATAGTTTAAAAATCTAAAAAAAGACATACTTTTTTTTTCAATAGGAGTTTGGACTGGGTACGAAAATGAAATATCTAGTTAGTCCACCAAATAAATTAAAAAAACTCGTATTTTTTTTTATTCAATCAATGAAAAATTACAAATTAAAAAAAACCGTCGAATTAAGAACCTCTTCCTTTTTAAGTCGGTTTAAAATTTGAAAACTATTTTCAAATCTTCGCTAATGAGGCTTAAGATAAAAAAGATACACCGTAACTCTTAAAATGAATATGATTGACATTACTTACAAATGAAAAGAAAGTTTTTATACCTTAGAGTATAAATAAATAAACTATAGAGTGCGCATAACAGAGTATAATAATAATAATAAGTTTATTTTTTCAGAAAAAAAGTACATAGCAGAAAAAGAGTAACAATAACACCTGTACTAATGATAATTTCATTGTATCACAGGTGTTAAAGCCTTCCTTATTATAATTTACAGAAATAACATAATTATAACAAGAAATTAAGAATAACCAAACAAGATTAAATTATAATTACGTCTTTGTAATGTGTATGAACTGTGAGCACCAGTATGAACAAGCAAAATCGTAAAATTAATGTCAAAACAGAGCGCACCGGTTTATACAAACTATCTCAAAACCTAATATTACCCTAATAATATCGGAAACATCGATATTTTCTCATAAACGACTGTCGTCGCACATCGAAAATCACTTAAATCAGTAAACGAGCGTAGTACTTACACATACAATTTTGCTTACGCTCTGCACAACGGGCTACGAGACTAGCGATGCGCGCACTCCATGCTTGTCTATGTATACTCTATCCGCCTATAATTAAAAATACGAGTTTTTTTTGTATAAAATTTATGAACAAATAGTTTTATTTATAAAAAGGATTTTTAAACAAGTTTTTAAATCAGCTAGGGTCACAGTACTAGTAAAGATAAATCAAACAAGCCTAAACACGATGAGATTGTGTCGTTTCATTACAGAGTTCCTATGGCCATTTAAATCCATCATCAGACCAGCTCGGAAAGTACCATAAAATTGTATTTACATGTATACAGGCAGAGGAAGATCGAAATGGATGGATTGTGTGAAACATGATATGAGAAAAAAAGAAGTTAATGCTGAGATGACGAGAAGTAGAGATAATGAAAAAAAAAAAAACATTGCGCCGACCCCAAATAATTATTATTGAAAACAGACCAGGGAGAAGAAGATACTTAACGTCGACTCAAACTTAAGTTGCGCTTAAGTATTCGGCAACAAACCTGCTAAATTTTCCCATCAAAAAAACATGTGTCTATACTTAAATTTTCCTCAAATTTTGACATATATTCAGTACAACCGGAAGTTTTGTTTTATACATAGCATTATAACCCAACAATGGTTTGACACGGTCAAGCCAAGGTTACAAGTTCGATTCCCGAGTAACATGTAATTTTATTAAGTTGCTAATAACTTAATAATATGTTGGTTTTGGCCGACAAAGGCTTATTACGTTTGTTAATCCTTTGTTGACACAATAGCTTAAACTAATTATGCCCGAAATTAATAATTAAACTCTAATAAAACACATAATTGTAAAAAAAAAAATTGGTTGCCTGTAAAGTCGGTATACGGGCGAAAGTTTTACGTGACAACGACTTTGAGTGGTCTTTTTATGTCTGTCTCTCTCGCTCTTAGGCGGGCTAACCATGCCCGAGTGGAAGGGACGCGTGCCTCTCACTCGCTCTCATTGTGAGCGCATAACGTGAGCGGAGCGTAACGCAGTTTCTTAAAGTGTCACCCGGCAAACCAATTTATAAGACGTTGTCACGTCAAAACAAACTAAAAATGTTCTCTTGGTAAATGTTTCCAGTTATTTTGCGTTAACAAAGAAACTACCTACTGAATCGATTTTGATGATTTTTATATACACTCATTATGAACAACGCGGAGGCATATCAGATCAAAGCAAAAGCAATTATCAGAGAAAAGTAGATTTTTTTAAATCGGTTCACAAATGTCTGAGATATCGCGAGATATAATATTATAAATACGATAGTAACTCTGTCTTTCTGTTTGTTACCCTATCACGGCTAAACCGCTGAACCGATTTGGATGAAACTTGGTATAGGTTGAGCTTGACTCCTAAGAAAGGACACAGGCTACTTTTGTCATATACAACGAACTATAAATAATCAACACCCACGCAGGCGGATAACTGCAAGTAACTTATAAATTACATTATATGCTATAATGAGATGAATATAAAGATTATTAAATGTACTAGTTACGCTCAATGTAACGCTATAATAAGACTTTCAATTCCATCTTTCTCTTCTATAATAGGAAGGAATATTAATAACACCTGCACAACCAATGCAGGCCTCTCATACAGAGAACGAGCATTGATCACCACGCTTGTGAGCTGCCCCACGGTGGGGTGCCATTACCGAAGCTGTTAATAACACCAGCCAGTAACTGTCCCACTGCAGGCCTCTCATACAGAGAACGAGCATTGACCAGCACGCGTGTGAGTTGCCCCACGGTGGGGCGCCATTACCGAATCTGTTAGTAACACCAGCCTGTAACTGTCCCACTGCAGACCTCTCATACAAAGAACGAGCATTGATCACCACGCTTGTGAGCTGCCCCACGGTGGGGTGCCATTACCGAAGCTGTTAATAACACCAGCCTGTAACTGTCCCACTGCAGGCCTCTTGTAAATATAAGATTTAGGGTCTCATCGAGGCGTTTTTCTTTATTATTACTATCTTAAAATAACCAAAGATGCATCGCGTTACTACTCACCAGACTTTAATCAAAATTAGGCCTCCAGCCAGAGCAATAGAAAAACTAACTACGTCAGCAACGTTCACTAAGGGCACCCCCTGTGGGGTTCGGACCTCGACTTATGCTCGGTTCCTATAATAGAGAAACGACTCCTTTCTCTTACGAGCGGTAGATTTTTTATTGTTTAGTTATAAAATTCTAACGTCGGTTAGCATAACGTGTCATTTCTTGAATTTAGGAACAGGGCATTAGTGCGTTGCTAACAATCCTAATAAGGCAAAAACAGCAAGTAAGGGCTGGATCTAAGTTTTTATTATTAAGGGACATATTTTAGTTACTGGTTTGGCCGACTCGGGCCAGCTTGATCTAAAGACGGGATATTACAGCCGGAATAGTCTCAAAGCGCTTAACTCACAAATTAACAATTTAATTTTTATTAAATGATAATTTAAGCCGAAATATATAATAAAGAAAAAAAAAGTTTTTTTGTAAGTTTGTAATAAATAAACTCAATAACTACTGGACCGATTTTAATAATTCCTTCACTCTTAGAATGCTACATAATCCCTGAGTAACATAGGCTTTATATCTGTGCTTCCCGCGCAAAGACGGGGCGGGTCGCTAGTATTTAAATAAAGCTATAGAATAGAGGTATTTGTCTATACACCGGAAGTTAAACAACCTTGCTTGTCTATGGAATTACTCTACCCATATCATTATACTGTATTAATAAGAGGAATTAGCAGTATAAGACAGCAATGCACTTCAAATAACTCCATTTATAATTCTAAGTATAATTGCAATTCTCTGGAGGTTCAGAGAGGTCAAAATAAATAAAATGGGAATCTCATATATTTTTTAAATGTTCATCTTTTTCCGTGTCGATGGTAGTTTTTAATTCTGACCAGCCCAAAACATGGCCAGATCGAATACTCAAATTATTTCTAAATGTTTATAAATAAATAGATTTCGACAAAATTTGGCACTCAGGTCAGATTTCAACTTAGATAAATATATAGGATATATAATCAGGCAAACTTTAACTTGATTTAAAACTAAAATAAGTTATTTATGTTTCCTAATTAATCAACACAAAAAGTTTATTCAAGTCATTAACAAACGTATCTATCATCATTATTTATAAGAAAACTTAAGTAAATAATAACCCCGGAAATAACTAAACAAAACAATATAAAAACAAACAAAAACTCACCTGATATTCGAACATATCCATTATAAAACTAAATCGAAAAAAAAACTAAACTAATAACTAAATTTAAAAAACTAAAACACTAAATTAAATAATATTGCACTTAATCAGACTGTCCACAAAGTGGTGTATTGCACAAAGTTTAAAAAAAATCAGGTACTTAGGAATCACATATTTATTCCTGTAATGTCATTTTTGACAGTTATTATAAGATGGCGTCGCATTTTAAGCGCGCGTTGCGCGGCAGAGCGCGGTAGTTACTGCCTGCGTTATACGGTGATGTCCGTTGCTAAAATATTGAAGCGTTCAAGTTGGAACTACTGGGTTCCGTACGTTTATTTTATTATGGAATTATCTTGTTAGATTTTTATTCTAAAGATGACATAGTAAAGTTTGTTTTTAGAGCAATGTTTTTGCGTTTAATACTGAAGGCTTGTATATATACTTTTTATTTTTTTGCTCTTGTTAAATCTAATAGGTGTACTTACCTGACAGGATCATGTAAGGTAATGAGTGTACTGTATGTACTTGTGGTAGAATGTTAACCTAACAATGAATTTAAACAAATTATTGCAATTGAAATCAATTAAATTTATTTCTTGCTAATATGTGTACAATTTGATGTTAGCTTACAAATTTAAAACAGACCAATACATATTCTACCGTAGAGGAAGGGGTGGTAATTTGGAACCCGCTGTTAATTTGGAACCCCTTAATATCTCAGAAACAGACAGCGACATCTGTTAAAAAACTATGCAATTACGTTGAACTGGTATCATAGAATGTATTCACTGCCACTAGCGCCAGTTTTGCATCGAGTTTGAACCTGTCATTCAAAGTTGAAATTTTATGTCACCGGCAAATGTTTTTTCTTTTATTCGTTTATATTGTCAAAAGTTTTTATTTCAGTCTAAAACTAATACAGTGGGTGTTAAGGGAAGTACTTTACGCATAAGTTCAAATTGTCACAGGTAAGTTTTAAGGTTTGTTTTAACGAGTTTTAGTTTTCTTAATTATTTGATAACATAGTAAGGTTTTGAATTTGGAACCCCATAGGTGCGGGTAATATGGAACCGGGTTCCAAATTACCCGCAGTGCATTAACATCACTTTTTTCCTGATTCCAGTCATGCCTCGAACTCAATTGTCACCAAAGCCGAAGTCGAAAAGAAAAACTTGGGCCAGGAATAATATGATTGAAGCTGTAAAAGCAGTAAGAGAAAAGAAAATGGGTTTGAAAAAAGCGGTCAAGCTTTATAATGTTCCAAAAACTACTCTGCAAAGGTTTGTGCACAGTGACCAGCCTCCCGATGAGGTTGTAAATACTACTATAGGAAGAAGACCTGTCCTGCCATCTCACCTTGAAGAAAGCCTTGTGTCATACCTTCTCGTTATGGAAAGTAAATTCTATGGCTTGACCCGTCAGGATGTTCGTAAAATGGCCTATCAGTTGGCTGTGAAAAATAATGTCGAACATTCGTTTAGAAATAACATAGCCGGTCGAGCTTGGCTTGATCATTTCTTATTACGCCACAAAGATAAGCTTTCTATTCGATCACCAACAGGAACTTCCAATGCTCGGGCTCAAGGTTTCAATAAAGAAGCAGTGGATAAGTTCTTTGACATCCTTGAAGAAGCATTCCAAAAACATAATTATCCACCAGAGAGAATCTTTAATGTCGACGAAACCGGGCTATCTATCGTGCAGAGTAAAATGGTTAAAGTAATTGGTCTGCGAGGGAAAAGACAAGTAGGTAGCATTACTGCGGCTGAACGTGGATCATTGGTGACAGTGGTATCAGCGATGAGCGCAAGTGGCATATTTATTCCACCGCTGCTGATATTCCCACGCAAAAACATGACGCAAACGTTGATGAAAGGAGCTCCGCCAGGTTCTATCGGAAGATGCCATCCATCAGGATGGATTCAGGCCAATCTGTTTACGGACTGGTTCCATCATTTTATTGAAAAGACCCACCCAACAGAAGCATCACCTGTTCTGTTAATTCTTGATGGGCATTATTCACACACACGCAATTTGGATATTTTGATGGCAGCTAGAGCTAATAATGTCACAATTATTAGTTTACCTCCACATTCAACACACAAGATGCAACCTCTTGACCGTTCTTTTATGGGTCCCTTGAAAACTTATTACAGCGAAGAAATTAGACAGTGGTTACTCAATTCTAACCGGATGTTGACTCCATACGAAATAGCTGAATTGCTGGGACGTGCTTATCTCAGATGCCAAACTGGAGCTATTGCTGTGAATGGGTTCAGAGTAACTGGTATTTACCCGATGAACAGAAACGTATTTACTGAAGCCGACTACATAGCAAGCTCAAGTGGGACCACTCCTCAAGCTACTGATGATGACCCTCATCTACCGTCTACCAGTACACCTGTTGCTGTTCAAATGCCACAGGCACAACCTCGACCAGGCACTAGTGGACAGGCAAATCGAGCTTCCCAGCAAGTGATCAGCAACCCTGTTGTTTTCCCTGAAGATATCTTACCGGTACCGACACCAAAGAATAAAAAATCTAACAGAGGCCGCAAGTCATCTGCTGCTACTTTATTGACCGGATCTCCCTATAAACAGCAACTCGAGGAGTCAATCAAGTCTATAGCGCAGAGAGGAAGAGGCCGGGGAAGAGCTCGTGGACGTAGTGGTAGGCAGAGAACAGCAAACTCTTCTAGAACTCCTCCGAGCAGTCAGGAATCTACATCATCGGATTCTCAATCATCAGTTTCTTCAGGTGACACTGTAGTGTCAGAAAATGCTACTGCACATGCCCAGCCCACAAACGAAGATGACGCTTGTTGCATTTTTTGCTCTGAAAATTACTCCAATGATCGACGTGGTGAAACTTGGATTCAGTGCCAATCATGTGGGTTGTGGGCACATATTGAATGCTCAGGATGCGACGCAGAATATTATATTTGTGATTTTTGTAAATAAATTTATTCCATACTTGTAATTTGGAACCCGGGTTCCATAATACCAGCACCAGAGCTCCGAACACATTTTTTTCAATTTTTCAATAAAGCAAATTATTTCCCTTAATGAGTGGTTTTATTTCGTTAATTCGTTCCTAATATAAAAGTTAATAAGGTTTTTAGTATATAAAATATTTTTTCGAAATGATTAGTTAAATAGTTTTTCTAAAATACTTAAGAAACAAAGTAGGGTTCCAAATTACCACCCCTTCCTCTACTATTGGGGGTATAATATATATACCTAAGTATAAAATTATGGTGTATTTCAATGAGAATATTTCTGTGATAGGATTTTATTTACAGTGCTTTAAATTGTATTTTACTTCCTTTATAACGACAGTTAAATAGATATGAATTAATGTCTTCTCTGAATGAAATACAACCGATAAAAAAAAAACAATTAATAGCTTAGATTTACTTTCTAGAAAAATCCAATAAAATGTATAACCAAAACTTTTAATGCGTATGATATAAGTACCTATTATAAAAATAATACAACAAAAAACTAAATTTCTTATATTGAACCCTAAAAAGCTAAGCGTCTAATACGCTGGTGTGAAATCGGCGGATCGCGAGTGGCCAGTACTCGCGTCATTTTCTAACGGTGAGCCAGAAAGCTTTTAGACATACTTTCGTATGGCTTACATTTATGTACTGTACATGTTTGAATTTAGAATCCGTTTTAACGACATTTTTTTAATTTCGAATCGAATGGAACGATTTTTGAAAAAACTAAAATATTCTTTATAAAATGGTTTGTGAATGAAACAGTATTTAAATTTGGAATAATACAGGCTCTGCCTAGTTTGAAATCAGATGGCCGTGTGTGAGTTGTCCTAAGATATTATATACTTATTATATTACAATATCATGAATTTAGGAAGGTGTCATCGCCTTCACTCTTCCTATATGTGAACAAAACAAATGCTTTGACATTTAGACTTCCTTATTAAATGACTGAATTAGGAAGTAATTTAAGATTTTATTTACAAACCATCTTATATTACAAATAAATATTAATTATAATACAAAATTGTCCCTACAAAACAAAAATAAACAACAAAAATGACAAAAACTTACAGTTAAAATAAGCATTCAAATAGAGAAATAAAAATTTTCACATATCGAACACATTTCAAAAATCGAAAGTCGCGTTCGAATACCGAATGACACAACCGTTCTTTTTTTAAACGCCATGATTGATAGCTACCGCGCACAGACAGTTATTCTCTAATTATATTTTTTAATCATTTTTTAATTTTTATTGACAGTGGTAATTTGAAAATGAATATTGTTTCTTTAGGAGTAAGAGAGAAATAATAGTATTTTATACATTAATACTAGCTTTCTTTAAATAGTTAATCATTACTGTGACATCTACAATTAAATTAATAATTTGTGGGACAGTTATGGCTAGAAATAATATGTGTATTGGTAAAACTAACTATCTTAACCCCGCGGTTTCATCCTTTATATTTCTCTACTCGTTAGAGTATGACGTTAAAAAGTTATTATGTCATTGTGAGGACCACACCAGACCTATCCATAACCGAAATTCGGTCACGAGGACAAAATTACTGTCTACATTTAACCGGGGTATCATGTTAGAAATCTAGTTTAAAATATAAGAATCATATACTAAGAGTGAGAGTTTATAACCGTAAAGTTAATGTAGTTATAAAACTATAGTTATTGCTTTTATGTAGAATATTGTCGAGTTACAGGAACACTTAACTAACATTGTAATGTCTAACAGTTAGACAGTAACTGTCCCACTGCAGGCCTCTCATACAGAGAACGAGCATTGATCACCACGCTTGTGAGCTGCCCCACGGTGGGGCGCCATTACCAAAGCTGTTAATAACACCAGCCTGTAACTGTCCCACTGCAGGCTTCTCATACAGAGAACGAGCATTGATCACCACGCTTGTAAGCCACGGTGGGGCAGCTCACAAGCTCACAACAAAACTAAACTCTAACTAATAAAATCTCTAAAAAATTGCTTCAAAAAGTTACAAAATAAAAAAAATATATAGCAAATTAACTTACAACCATTAACTAAACGTAGAAAGTGAAAAAAAAGTAATAAAACTATTAACAAATCGTTTAAATTATGTAAATTTTATGCAGAGCAAATACAATTATGCACGCTACGAAATAATAGCTTTATTACAAAGAAATTTAACAAAAAATCTAACGCCATTTGCATATAAATGTAATATATTTAAAACACGAGTTAATTTCCGAATTATAAAGAAACTACATGTGTTTTTTATGCTCTATTTGTGGAGAAAAACATACAAAAATCTTTGATAATATCATTTTAATATTTAGACACTTTTTAACCGAGTATGAAAAAGAAGAAGGTTCTCAATTCGTCGGAATCTTTTTTTACTTTTTACGTATGTTTCCCGATCACTCGAAGATGGCTGGAACGATTTGAAAAATTATTTTCTTTTGTACTTAAATTATTTTCGATTTAAGTAAAAACTTTTTGTAGTAAAACTCATATGTTTAAGACAAAATTTTTAATAATGTTTTTTAATAAGACATGGTAATGAATTAGACTTTATTTACAAAAAAAAGGAATCAAATTGAACCGTCTAATATTTGTTGATATTACAATATATAGTAGTTGAAAAAAGCTCTAGATACTTAGGTATTAAATACACATTACAGATCTAAAATCAATGAAACAGCACAGAAACTCGTAAATACTATTTTTCATTTGTATAATAACTTTCGTGAGGAGTATTCATAATCAGCTCATGATTAGGGACTCCTATTGTGTCTGAAACTAGTCGGGCGATCCCGAGAATGTGCGTGTGTAAACCGTGTAAAAAGTCTTAGAACTTAAGTTATTGTTTACGATATTAGCAATGTCCTGTGCACAGATATAGAAAGACCTAGATAATGCAAGAGCATCTACTTCGCATGCCCGGTTTAAGCATAATATGCTTAACGTGGCAACTGTCGCGCTCAGTCTGCATCGGTGCAGCGCTAGTGGGCTCCACCAATCTGTACCGGGCATTATTGACAAACGAATCGTACTTACATCATATTTTTAAGTTGATTCTAGCTTGAAATCATCTCTAAATAGTGCTTGTGAAGACAGAGTAAGTAGTCAAAAAATGGTGCGCTGTGTTTTTATACAGATCGTGATACTTGCGTAATCTATAGATCTATTTATATCTGTGGTCCTGTAAGGTTATAAATGTTTTACAAATAATCTAACCAAATTCTTATTGTCAACCTGTAGTCTCAGATCGGAATAATATGGAAACAGAAATCGCCAACCCGCAAGTGAGCAAGCGTGGTGATTAATGCTCGTTCCTTCCCCATAAGAGGAGAGGTATTTTCCCAGCAGTGGCACAGTTAAAGGCCGATATCTTGTTTGTTATAAACAAATTTATATAATCACACGGTTTTACAAGACTATAGTTGTAGCAAATGATGCATGGATCATTATAGATGTGCGAGATCAGTTTTTGTTTATATATTTTATGGTACAGTCTAAATACATTGCCTGCTTTTGAAATATAACTAGATATGAATAATAAGTTATGCTTGCTTTTGATTTAGGGTAAAGAGTATTCATAGTCCTATTACATAATCCTATTAATATTATAAATGCGAAAGTAACTCTGTCTGTCTGTTGCGCTTTCACGCCAAAACTACTGAACCGATTTAAATAAAATTTTCTACACAGATAGTCTACAGCCTGTGAAAGGAGATAGGCTACTTTTTGCTTCGATAACTGACACCCACAAGGCCAGAGCCGCGGGGAAAAGCCAGTTAAATTATTAATGAGAAAGTTTGTGAGGCTGAATGTTTGTTACTCTTTCAAGCTAAAACTACTTAACGGTTTTGAACGAAATTTTGCATACTTATAGTTTATAATCTAGATTGACACATAAAATACTTTTTATCCCAATAAGTTCATGGAAACGGGTCTAACTAAGCGCGGCTAGTATAACATACAAGAGACACTCTGTAATTGTTTCTAATAAAGTCACACTTAGGACATAGTTAAATAGGTTCTAATTAGCTACAAAAAAGTATTTAAATACAGTCAAATATAACAATAGAATTAAAGATTAGGTTCCTACTAATAGATATTTTTTGTTTAAACAATCGGAATTACAGTTGATATTGATACTGACCTTCTACTGTCAATTTGTTTGTCATTGTCAAGGATGTAAGTATAGATAGAAACGAATATTCTTAGATTGCGATAGATTGCAAATCAACGAACCAAACAACTAATTTTGATAAAATTTGGTATGAAGCTATATCAAAATCAAAGAAAGACCATCCATACTTAATATTATAAAAACGAAAAGTAACTATGTATGTCTGTCTGTTCCGTTTTCACGGCTAAACTGTTATACCGATTTTAATGGAACTTGGTATGGGTCAAGCTTGTATACTAAAAAAGATATAGGTTATTTTTTGCCGCGATAACCGACAGCATCGCAGACGGAGCCGCGGGTAACAGCTAGTATTGCTGCATAGCGGCTTTATTTTTCGAGCGGAAACGCGGACGAAAGCTAGCTATATTATATACGTATCGAATTGACAACCTTCTTTTTTCAAGTCGGTTTTAAAGCATAATATTCTTATATGGCAACATTGTAGCCATAACTATTTGCGAGTTGCTTCGTCCACCTTTCTACTTTCATACTTATTCGTATTATCGATCATTGATCTATACTATACAACGGATCTACGCTGTTGGGGTCAGCCGTAGCAATTACTATCCTATTCAAAGACGTAAGCGCAAGCGCATTATACATCATTATGTCGCGGTGAGAGTCGACATAATGGGAAAACTTTGAAATGTCTAACTTTCAGTTTTACTTTTGAGTTTTACTTTCATGTAACTAGCAATGATGTTAGTTTGTTTTGTGAAACTTATTTTTTTCTTGATATAGAATTTAGTTGAAATTATGCATCAGCTTTAGTTCTGGTAACAATGCAATTCAAACTAATATTATAAATGCGAATGTAATTCTGTTTGTCGGTATGATAGGCTTTCACAGTTAAACAGCTGCAACGATTTTCATTTAACTTGGTATGGGGTAAGCTAAACTTGGCTCCTAAGAAAGGACTTTTACTTTTTTCCAACTTTAATTTTTAGTTTTTTGCCCAAATAACAGACATTCGTCGTAGCTATTGCGGCAAAAAACTGATAAGTCTTTCGCAGGACGCTTGATTTAAAACACAAACGTGTCTCGTCTTGCCAAGTTTTTTCACAAAACTATCTACGCCATACTTAAGAAGTCTTTTGACAAAATGTCTAATTTCAAACTTTCACTGCGACATAAAAACGGTATGTTACATTACAATTTGAAAACTTTCTTCTTGTATTCCTCTTTATATTTGTTAATAATTATGTTTGATTGAATATCATAAGTTTCTGAATATTACTATAACGGGATTTTTTAAGGAAGTCCAAATTATATTTAGTTTTTTAAAGTGTCGTGTGAATAGCTGTTTATTGACCGATATAGTATGTAGAAGGTTGTACTTCGAACCTTAGAGTAATCATAGACAAGCATAGAGCGCGCGCACCGCTAGCAGCCCCTTATGCCAAGCGTAAGCACATTCTTAGCTAAATTACACTGTCTACAAAATTTCATTTAAATCGGTTCAGTAGTTTTGGCGTAAAAGCGCGACAGACAGACAGAGTTACTTTCGCATTTATAATATTAGTAAGGATTACTACATTTAACATTTTTTTTTAAACAAAAACCTCTATGTACATAAAAAAAAACTATTAGTTAGGTACATTATTAAAGTTTTAAACTTTTTTTTTAACCACAGAACCGCCATTAGGTGTTTTAAATATAAAGAAAGTATTTACAACCCCAGGCTGTTGTATAAACACCTTATAAAAACAGGGGGGTGGCAGAAAAAAAGAGTACCTGCACACCTGTCATCGCATCATTTGTCAAGTGGTGCGCGCCGCGGTTACAATTTGGATGGGTTGACGCCTCTCAGAAATGGGATAGAAAAAAAAATCGCAAAAAATATTGATCCGTTTATAACTTGTAACTTTTGTATATTGTAATACTTGTACTGTAGGTTAAGCAACTGTTGCTTAGGTTGGTAAAAAGATGGGTGGTGACAATAATTTTTATATATTTTAAGACATTTTTTCTTCGATTGATCGTTGTGAATTAAGTACCTTTACTTAATCAAACTGAATGTTAATTAATTAAAAATGTGAAAAAACAAAGTGAAGATTTTTTTTTTAATTACGCAATTAGGTAATTTTGAAGAATTACTTTTACAAACAAACAAGCATAAAAGTTTACTTCTTTATTAAGTAGTAAAGAAGTATAGTGCCTTTTAATTAATTTTAATTCTAATACAATGCCAAAGCAAAATTGACTATACCAGTTTGTTGAATTATGCAGGTTTAAAAAAAAAAAAAAAAAAAAAAAACTATTTTTTCGACTGTGTTGTTTTTGTGCCTGCTACATGAAAAACTATTTTCGATTGAAATTGTATTAAAATTGAATTTAATTCAAGAGTTACTCCCTATATTAAATACCTAATTAAAACACTTGTCCTATTGTATATGGTAGTATTACAAAAGAGATGATAAATAGTACTATAAAGACAGGTGACGCCGGGCCACCTGCATAGTGTTATGTCAAACAGAATGACAAATTGTTTGACAGTAGATGTGTATCGGGTTTGTTCGGTTTGTAATGACAGGACTACCCTAAAGTTTACTTCGGCATTCCTTTTTAACCGACTTTAAAATGAGGACGTCCTTAATTCGACGGATTTAAGGGTTCCGAAACTAAACAAAAAGAAACCCTTATAGGATCACTTTCTAGTCCTTATGTCTGTCTGTCAAGAATTTTTATCTCAGCAACGCGTGGTGGAATCGTGTTGAAATAAATCAAATAAGTACTATGGCCTATGAACGATTGATGTAAAAAAAAATCAAGCTTCTATTACAAAATACAGCTAGTTAAGTAGGTATGTTGTGTTTTTCCTATGCATTTTCGAGACACTTAAAACCCAGAATCACGAAATTAGGAGTGATGCTATGTAGCATATTATGATAATTGTACTGAAAAGAAAACCAAAAATAAGATAAGCAATAAGTGCAACAAAATAATCATTTAAAAAAATATATACACATTGCTTACAATCACACGTTTATTCATACATTTTCCATAAAATACTACCTACTTTTTTTAAAATATTAACAACTCTAGTTACAAGTAAAAAAAAAACGTATAACCCCCGATAAAACAACCGGAATTTTAACACGCAGCCCAAGGCGTTGTTATTTCAATTGATGTTATTTCCATTTAAACAAACATCAACTATTTGCAAGTGTTAAAAAAATCATATAAAATATGTCATACTAGCGCAAAAATGAACCTTATATGTAAGCATTACAGTTGTTTTTCCTAAAACACGTGTTTGTTTACATGTTTTACACATAAATTGCGGACGCAGTATATGACATATTGACGTCACACGAAATAAATAACAATGTTAAAGTAATTAAATGTAATATGTCTTAATACCATACTATTACATATATTTAAGTTGTTTAACATAAAATAATACATTTTAAATACATACTACAATGTTTGTTATTCAAATAATTACTTACCTTACTAATATTACAAATGCGAAAGTAACTCTGTCTGTCTGTCTGTTGCGCTTTCAGGCCAAAACTACTGAACCGATTTACATGAAATTTTATATACAGATAGTTTAGACCCTGAGAAAGAACATAAGGTACTTTTTGCCGCGATAACCGACATCCACGCGGGCGGAGCCGCGGGAAACAGCTAGTAAAAAAAACATTTAAACCACATCAACTCAGTTCATCGTAGCCCACTGCTGGGCATAGGTTTCTCCCAAGTTGTGCCACGACACCCGGTCCTTATCCTCAAGAAACTAACAAGACAACATAGATACAGTAATATTATAGTTATAACTATACATTAAAGATCAAGCGGCGAGATCAAAGTAAACTGTAGCTTCACTAATGAACCGGTAACGTCAGGGTTGCCACGACAAGAAAAAATGTTTGTTTTTTAATAAAAAAAATATACTAGTGACTTTTTTTTATGATAAGTTTGGAGTGGTTCAGAGGATTGAAGATAGTTGGGAGACCTTTACCCAGCAGTGGGACAATCAATATGATGTAATTGTTTTCATTTTCATGTTCTGTTATTATCATCCTTACTAATATTATCGACAAAACTACAAACCCATTTAAATGAAATTTGGTACACAGATAGTCTAGAGCCTGAGAAAGGATATAGGCTACTTTTTGCCGCGATAACCGACATCCACACGGGCGAAACCGCGGGAAACAGCTAGTCTTCTATATTTCTTATACAGCGAAGTCTCCCGTCTCCCTGTCTGTCTCAACTCAAAAACTAACGAACCGATTTTCACCAATTGATAGAGTGATATAAGAAGGTGTACATGTTCACTAGCTGTCCCCCGCGACTTTGTTCGCGTGTTTTAGTTTCAACGGTTTTTAATTATTGCAACATTTTTCATTTATGCTCCGCTCCTATTGGTCGTAGCGTGGTGTTATATAGCCTATAGCCTTCCTCAATAAACGGACTATCCAATACAAAAATAATTTTTCAATTCGAACCAGTAGTTTCTGAGATTAGCGCGTTCAAACAAACAAACTCTTCAGCTTTATAATACTAGTATAGATTGTTTGACTCGCTAGTATTCTAAATAATGTATACTTAAACCTAGTCAGACATCTAAAAAAACAACAAAAAGTGTACTAACCTTTAGAACTAATTTGATAATAATTGAACGGTCAAGTACAAAGACATTTCGTAAAAACTGACGCAAGAACTATGGAAATACCAAATAGTAAAGAAATATATGATAAGTATATAATATATATTTATATTATAATCTTGTAACTGTCCCACTGCAGGCCTCTCATACAGAGAACGAGCATTGATCAGCACGCTTGTGAGCTGCCCCACGGTGGGGCGCCATTACCGAAGCTGTTAATAACACCAGCCTGTAACTGGCCCGCTGCAGGCATCTCATAAACAGAAAGAGTATTGATCATCACGCTAACATATTAAGAGGGGACGCGACTGGGTCTTTCAAAGCTTATATATATATATATAAATGAATTGCTGTTCGTTAGTCTCGCTAAAATTCGAGAACGGCTGGGCCGATTTTAATAATTCTTTTTTTGTTTTGTTTGCTAGAATACAGGGAAGGTTTAAAAACAAAAAAAAAATAGGTAGGGTAGGTAAGGTAGGGTAGGAAGAGTAGGGTACGGTAGAGTACATAGGGTAGGGTAGGTAGTCAGTTGACGGGAGCGAAGCCGCGGGCACAACTAGTATACATATAAATAATACATACAAACTTAATCCGCTGTGTTCTTCGTGGAAAATGCTTCCAGACTTGTCTTTTCGAAAACAATCACTTAAAGAAATATGAACCTCCAAAAGTACCTGGTTTTTGCCTTGTTCCAACCACTATCAGACAAACAGGATAAGATCTTAACAAAAAAAGGAAATGATAAAAGTATACATATTTAAAAATGGTACGATATAGGCTATATACCATAACGCTAAGAGCCCTAAGAGCCAAAAACACGAGTGAAACCTTCGGCCACAACTATTATAAGTATTTCTGACAACCCTAAAAACACAAGTCAAGTATGGTCAACGCGGGTCAATGTTAACAACGAATCGCAAAAATGAACCTTAACGGCTTTGAAATAAAAACCTTTTTACTGTCAAAGTGTTACCACTGATTACAAGATAATAATCTTCCGCTTTCTTTATTGTAAATAAAGTTTAATACTAGTTTCATTCCACGGATTTGCTCGCGTTTTAGAACTAAAAACAATTCTATATGTTAATCCAGATTAAGCACCCTTCTATACTATCCAAACTTAAATTATAAATGCGAAAGTAACTTTGTCTGTCTCTCATGTCGCTTTTACTACTAAACCACTGAACCGTATTAGATGGACAACATCACATACATTACTCTGAACCCAAAGTAAGTAGCTAAAGCACTTGTGTTATGGAATTCAGAGACAACGAAGGTACCACAAACACCCAGACCCGAGACGATGTTGAAAAGTGGTTTTCTACATTCACCCGGCCGGGGATCGAACCCGGGACCTCAGAGCTGGCGACACCTTGAAAACCGGTGTGTATGCCACTCGACCACGGAGGACGTCTAAGATACTAAGTATCGGGTAAACTTGGAACCTAAGAAAGAACATAGGCTACTTTATCTAGCAATATCTAACAACTACGCAGGCAGAGCCATGGGCAACAACTAGTAAACTATATTCCTACCAAATTTCGTTCAAATTGGTCTTGTATTTTATACATGATAGAGCAACAAACATTCTTACAATTTTATTATTACTAGCTGTTGCCCGCGGCTCCGCCTGTATGGGTGTCGGTTATCGCGGCAAAAAGTAGCTTATATCCTTTCTTGAGATCCAAGTTCACCCCATACCAAATATCATCAAAAACGGTTTTAGCCATAAAAAGCAACAGACAGACAGAGTTATTTTCGCATTTATAATATTACTATGGACTAGAATACAGTGATATTATGAACCTAACAAAAATGGTTAGATGAACTAAGATAAAATCGTTAGATATCAAATTGACATTAGATCTAGACATTCCTTTCAAAGATTTAAAAATAATTCAGTGCTTTCTTTTGAAGATTTTGCTTTTATTTTTAGTCTGTGACTTTATTTAGATTCGTTGTCTAAATACAGCATGATAAGCTGAATTTAAACTGTAGGTTATAAAAATTCTAGCTACTAGCCAGCTTCGCGCGGGTAGACCTAACAATAATCTATACTTATACTTAACTAGCTGTCCCCCAGCGACTTTGTTCGCGTGTTTTAGTTTTAATGGTTTTTCATTTTTGCAACATTTTTCATTTATGCTCCGCTCCTATTGGTCGTAGCGTGATGTTATATAGCCTATAGCCTTCCTCAATAAACGGACTATCCAATACAAAAATAATTTTTCAATTCGAACCAGTAGTTAAGAACGCGCTTATCTCAGGAACTACTGGTCCGATTTGCAAAATTCTTTCAGTGTTAGATAGCCCATTTATTGAGGAAGGCTATAAGCTATATAACATTACATGAAAAATGTTGCTAAAATGAAAAACCGTTGAAACTAAAACACGCGGACAAAGTCGCGGGGGACAACTAGTGAATTATACACAAAAACCTTCCTCTTGAATCACTCTATCCATTGGTGAAAACTATATGAAAATCGGTTTAGTAGTTTTTGAGTTTATCGCTTTCTGACAGACGAGGTGAGGGATTTTGTTTTATATTATGTTTAGATTTCATTTTTATATTATTTGTTACGCATTATCGCATGCGGAGAGAATATTTGTAATTAAATACAAACTGTAGAAAGAAAAACTTAAACTTCAGGCAGGACTCGAATCTGCGACTATTGGTTGAACGCGCCAGTCGCTTCACCAACACTACCGTGGTCACTGCCTGGAGGTTTAAAGTTTTCAAGTATGTATAAATTATTGAACAGATATCGTAATTTTATTTGATTAATTACGTCTTTCATAACATCCTCCTGAAATTTGACGAGAATGCAAAACGAGGCCTTGTAGATTTAGTACGTATAGATTGATATTTATTTAACCTACTACAAAATAGGGTGGAAAGCTTGTCAGGTATTATTCCTAGCCATTTAATTTCGCAGCAGGAGGCTTTGAAATAAACCGACTTTAAGTCCTCGATGACTTGCCAATCAAATGCGGCTTACAAAGGGAATCGTGTCTGTCCCTTACTCAGCATTATCTTTGCAAAGGTAAAAGATATGTACGATGTTATCTTAATTGCTTTGATATTCGCATCTTTAACTTTTTGTTTGCAATGCACTTTGTAGATTGAAATTGTGACGTGCAGTTCTCTGTTATATTTTAGTAAGATGCGATTTTAAATATTTCGATATTATTACAGAAAGCTATGTGATATTCATAGACTTCTCTTGATTTAAAACAGGCCTGTTGGTCTAGTGGGTAGTGACTTTGACTGCAAAACCGAAGGTCGTGTGTTCAATTCCTACCCAGAACAAATCTTTGTGTGATGAGCACGTTAATTTTGTTCTGTGTCTGGGTGTAATTTATCTATAATAAGTATGTATTTAGAAATATATAAGTATGTTTATCAGATGTCTGGTTGCCATAGTACAGGCTCTGCCTAGTTTGGGATCAGATGTCCGTGTGTGAGTTGTCCCAAGGTATTATTTATTATTTATTAGTATTCAAAGGAAACTGGCTTCAAACGACTTTAAGTAATTTACGATCATGACAATCTTGTATACTAGTAACACAGTATTAAACGCTACCATAACTTCTTAGTTAAAATTTAAACCAATTTTTCAACTCAAATATTTGGGATTGAAGTTAAAATATTGAATAGCTGTCAGTTAAGTTGGTTTTGACCAAGAATTTTAACCATATGTAAATATTGGTTTTGTGTGCCTTTCAATACAGTAGCCAGCTTTCCGAAAATATGCTCTTTTTAGACTAGTGATGTGGTTGTAGTATCGATAAATATTATTTAGTATAAATCTTAATTTTATTTGTTGATCTTTAAAAAAGCGAATCCGAATTTATTCCTTATGTCACATTCAAATCACATGCACAACAAACACGCAGACTTGGAACTAGGATTTGTGGATCACACAAATGCTTGTCCTATGCGGGGATCGAACCCGCAGTACTTCGTCTACAGTGGTAATTAACGTGGTGACCACCACTCGGCTAACCGTGCAGTCAAAATTACTTGCTAATCCTGCATCATGTTGATAAATAGTTTATCTAGTTGTTACACAGAAACTAGATTACTAACTGTAATTAATGTTTATCTGTTTGTTACATTGTGTTTTAACTAGAAAACAATAATTATTTTACAAATATCGGTGAAATTCAGCACAATTTATTTATATGCATAATTACTGCTTAGTTACTTATAGATCTTTAAAAATATTGGAACAAAAATTATTTCATTTAATCGACATTGTCCCCTCACTACAAAAATATTGAACACAAACCTATAAGTACGGAACCCAACTATGTTTATTTAGGGCACATCACTTGAGACTTATTGTGAGAGTTTTTATAAGACTGACAATTGTGTCGTCATAGGAATGGTATGTCTATCAAGATAAACGGAATATCTTTAATACAGGAAATTTATAACCTACTAGCTGTTTCCCGCGGCTCCGCCCGCGTGGATGTCGGTTATCGCGGCAAAAATTAGCCTATCTCCTTCCTCAGGCTGTAGACTATCTGTGTACCAAATTTCATTTAAATCGGTTCAGTAGTTTTGGCGTGAAAGCGCGACAGACAGACAGAGTTACTTTCGGATTTATAATATTAGTAAAGATCGGATTTTGTTAACACGATATTATACGTGAATATTGTCTGGACTTTAAAAGAGACTGTGACCCCTGAGTTTGTTTCGACATTTCTTCTCAGGGCAGTCAGTTAGGAAATGTCGACTCCAGCGAGCTCAAAAAAGTGACGTGTATAAGTGATTGTATATACTATTTGCATAATAAACGATTTCATTTCATTTCATTTCGATCCAGAGATAGCTTCGCTTACTAGAGATAGGTCTTATCATAACGTACTATCAAATTATCCTAATAATATCGGAACCATCGATATCTTCGCATAAACGTCTATCGACGCACCGAAAATCACCTTAATCAGTAAACGCAGTACTTAAAGTTAATAATTTGCTACCGCTCCGCACAACGGGTTACTAGCGATGCTCGTACTCTATGCCTGTCCATGTATATACCAAGGTTTTAAGGAACAGCTAATTCAGAGGTAAGTTTAAACTTTGTTTTCGCGCCCGGACTAGCTATACCTTATTTTTCTTTTTTTTTAACGGGGTGAAAATCTAATGGTTTCGACCCACGCCGAGGGCACAGCGTGGGGATATGTCGGACTTGCACCGACTAAAAACACCCCGGTCCCGTCGCTGCCTTTGCCGGAGTCCTGGGTTCGCTCATGCATGCTCGGCGGGGCCGGACTAGCTATACCTACTTGTTGACCTAAGCGCCAGTGGCGCCAACTGGTGCAAGCAATAACGATAGCTTTTAAGGCAGTTAAATAAAACTTTATGATATTACCGGCTTTTTTATACTATCCAGTAAAAGTAACTGGGTATCTGTTTGCTATGCTTTGACGTCTAAACCGCTATACCGCTTTTAATAAAAATTGGTACTGAGAAACTGAGGAAATAGCCTTGGCTAAGCATTTTACCGTGATAACAGTCTTTTAGCAGGCGAATCCACTAACAAAAGCTTGTTTGTTACATACTTAAGTTAATATAATAAATAAAAGTTAAGGTTGACTCAAATACCAATGCCAAAATGTCTAAAAAAACATTCAACCGTCAAATAATAACAAAAATATTTGAGACCATTAAATGATCAATCGTTTTATATCACTAAATCGGTATTGATTACAATCGATGCAAGCGATAGCTTTACGCATGAGTGGAGGTCGTGACTTCGATTTGTTGGACGATTATTGGGATATGTCGACCATACGTCAGAAAAAAATGATTTAGGAAAATATACCTTAAAGCAATGTTATAAATGCGCTTTTAATGTCAAAGTAACATTGACATATTCTGTTAATTACAAACTTAACATAAACTAGCTGTCGCCGCGCGACTTTGTCCGCGTTTTTTTTGTTTCAACGGTTTTTCATTTTTGCACCATTTTTCATTTATGCTCCGCTCCTATTGGTCGTAGCGTGACGTTATATAGCCTATAGCCTTCCTCAATAAACGAATAAACGGACTATCCAACACAAAAAGAATTTTTCAATTCGAACCAGTAGTTCCTGAGATTAGCGCGTTCAAACAAACAAACAAACTCTTCAGCTTTATAATATTAGTATAGATTAGGCTCTCAATATATTTTCACTTTGATAAAATTTTAAAACGACGGACACTGATCGTGGGGGGATTAATTTTGAATGAATTTCTAGAATACTTATTTTTGTTCAAGAAACTGTTTTACATGTCCGCTTAACTACTTAATATCAATTTAGCATTGGCATTGTATTGGGATTAAAATTATTTGAAGAGTAAGGTACTGAGCAAGCGTGGTGATCAATGCTCGTGCCTTCTCTATATGAGAAGAGGCCTGTGCCCAGCAGTGGGACATTTATAGGCTGGTACTATTATTAAGGTACTGAGTAGTCAAATTAAGTTCGATTAAGAAAAAACAAATTTTGGAGAACTGTACCAAGAGACAAGTTGTTTTTTTTTCTGTACATATTGTTAAATATGTTAATAGATAAATGAAAATTAAAATTTTCCATAAATTTTGAGGACGCGCAAATACATGTGCAAAAATACAGTGATATTCAAGGCGTTAATTAGTTTGACATTTCTAAGCATTTTCTTATCTATTACCATCCTTTTCTTACGCTAAGTGTTAGTAAAAGATAGCAATATTTTAATTCTAGCTACTTCAGTCTGTGTTATGTTTGATATTTTTTTCTTAAATTATCTGTCATAAGTAAATGATTTGCAATACATAAACTTGCTAATATTTACCTACACCTAAATTCCAAAACAAATATAAACAAATTAAACCTCTTTACAAAGGAAACATTTTAAAATAAAAAAATAAATAAAATCAATGTATTGTCAGTAGCTAAAAACAATTAAATAAACAAAACGAAAACAATTTGTCCAAAAGATGTTACTTTTTGTTATAATGATTAATGTGATTTTTGAGATCGCAGCGTTTGGGTTAAAAAGAGGTTTGGTGTTGTTTGGTCCAAGTTACAAGCGAATTTGCAGATAGTAAAGTACCCAAACATTTTAACAGAGTCGATGTTTAAACCGAGCTGCGATTAGTACTTTTTTTTTTGGTTCTAATGGTAATTTATTTGCTATGTGTATGCTAATATGACATGCCTTGTGAGGGCTTTTATTTTTATATTTAGGGCTCATTTTTCCAACGCCATATAATATTAACTAACGAATAATTTTGAATTTTTGACAATTCTTCCATACAAAATCTGTCAGACGTCAATTTGATTCAACGAATTAAAATTACCTGGTGTTGGAGAAATCAGCCCATAATGTTTTAAATAATTCTATACCAACACGAACTCATTATTAGTAGAATTTACTAAGCAAAACATAGAAATGATACCGTCCGTAAGCCAAACGAATCGTTACTTAAATATAGGAACTGCCCCCCTAGACAAGTGACAATGCGACAAGCGATAACGCTGATCGAATCGCTCAAATGTATGGAAGTGACAAGTCCAAGTCACGTGACTTATCGAAACAAAATGTCATTTCTTTACATTTAATGTCATTGAAGCGATTTCTATCACTGTAAACGCTTGTCGAAATGCCACTTGTCTAGGGGGGCTGGTCATTAATATCTAAATAGATCTTAATTAAATTTTTTAAAGAGACCGCCTTTGTTTGGTCTGGACACAGCCCCTTTTCATCACGATAAGTACATTTACATGGCGCAGACTGCAAACAAAAACTAATCATGAAATAAAACTACTTTGAACGAATTTTATCGCAGTTTGTATTTAGATTTTAGTTCCCGACGATAGCTTAGTCTGCCCGTAACCATGACACCTGCAAAGGCGTCGAAACGTCGGAAACTAAAATATAAATACAAACAGTATTCGCATAAACCTCAGAAAAAAACTAATCACCAATAAGTTTGTAACTTGAACCACGCGTTAACCCTGCACCGCCGTGTGTGGTACACTGATCCCGGTGACATCAATTCATTTATCATCACCATTTAGATTTTACTTGTCTCTTTTGATTTTACATACCGACAGTGTATTTTAATGGTGGTCAAAATATTTGAGAGGCCGACAAACGATTATTGAACATAGTTTTTAAGTCCTATAGTGTCTTGTATGTATTAAAGTCTTAGAGTAAAATAAGTTAACTATAGAGTGCGTCTAACAAGTATGAACTGTAGGCACTAGTATAAACAATTAAAATCGTAAAATTTGTGTCAAAACAGAGCGCGCCGTTTTATTAAAACTATGTCAACACCTAATATAAATATTTTCGCAAAAATGTTTGACTTCGCACGGAAAATGCCTTAAATCAGTATACGAGTGTAGTACTTACGGCTACAAAAAATTGCTTACGCTCGGCACAACTCGGCTACAAACGATGCGCGCGCTCTATACTCTCTATGTATACTCTTAGATTACAGGTTAATAAAAGGTTGGTAAAAAGTCGAACTTAACAATAACCACCAAATAGATAACTCAAATTTAAGAAGTTCTTAAATGTATATCTGCCTCTACATTACACCTTGAAGTAAGAGAGATAGCATGAGGCGTAAGAGGACATTAACTTAAGTTGCATTTGAGTATTCATTTTTAGTTCTAACAACTGACGCTAAGAATACTAAAATTAATAATCCTTTCTAATATTATAAATGCGAAAGTAACTCTGTCTGTCTGTTACGATATCATGGGTAAACCGCTGAACCGATTTGGATGAAACTTAGTATTGAGTAAGCTTGGTTCCTAAAAAAGGACATAGGCTACTTTTTGGCACGATAACCGACACAAACGCGGGCGAAGCCGCGGGCAACACCTAGTTATCGATAAGTAAGATCAATTTTTGAAAGTCTGAATCCATATTTGATGGTTGAATCATTATAATCTAATAATAATGAGCTTTAGACCGGAAATTATTAAAAAGCTATTGATAACAAAAAAGGTACGCTTTGGAAATTTTCTTTACTTATCTATATTTAATACTAGCTGTCTATACTAACAAATATATAAAGCTGAAGAGTTTGTTTGTTTGTTTGAACGTGCTAATCTCAGGAACTAATGGTCCGATTTGAAAAATTATTTCAGTGTTAGATAGCCCATTTATTGAGGAAGGCTATAAGCTATATAACATTACGCTGCGGCCAAAAGGAGCGGAGCATAAATGAAAAATGTTGCAAAAATGAAAAACCGATGAAAAAGCCGCGGGGGACAGCTAGGCTATCATAACTTATCATCCATTGCAGAGCCCCTAGACAAGTGTCATTTCGACAAGCGATATCGCTGATGGAATCGTTTAAATGTATGGAAGTGACAACTCCAAGTCACGTGACTTATCGAAACGAAATGTCATTTCCATACATTTAATGTCATTTGAGCGATTTCTATCATCGTTTACGCTTGTCGAAATGCCACTTGTCTAGGGGGGCTGTCCTTCTTAACGCTATCATAGCTTAACGTCTAACAAAACCATCAATGTACAACACTCACCTGGTTATGATAGTGTGCCAGAGGATGGTGCGGCACGTGGCGCATCGCCGGGTGCAGCATCTCGGAGCCGCTGCTACTGCCCTCTATAGCCTGGAAACATAGAAACAAAGTTAAAACTACCATATAAAACATAGCCGGTGTTAGTTACACCATTTAATAACTCAAGAACGGGTCGACAGAATTTCATGATCTTTGATTTGTTGGATTCGTCTACCCCGAATAACAGAATAATTATAAAACATCGGAAAAAAAAGTCTCACGGGAACGGGGATTACCGACGCATGTGAAACCGCGAGGCATCCGTAATAAATATTAAATAGAAAATATTGAAAATTAATAATCCTGAAATAGCCTGAGAAAAACAATCCAACTCCCCAATAAAACGAAAAAATCTATGATTACATTTCGTACATTTCATTCTTCGATATAATTAACACACATGTAGTATCTTTATTGTACAGGCAACATCGCACATCTTTAGAGATAGGTAGGTTCATTTTTTTAAATGCGTTCCTACCCACCCATGCCGTCCTGGCTCGGTTCCCGCTGTATTAACGCCATTCTTTTTTTGTGCGCGGCAACTAGCACACTCATTTCTTTAATACTAATAATTATAGGATTATTTTTATCAAGTTAGTTTTGGATTTATTTAAATATGTCTAAACGTAGTGCTTCAAGCAAAATTAACTATTACGAGAATAAAATAAAAAAGTTAAAAGAATGTTCGAACAAAATTAACTATTACGAGAATAAAATAAAAAAGTTAAAAGAATGTTCGAACAAAAAACGAAGTCGTGTAATAATTTACTCATCTTCGTCGGATTCCGAAGAAAATCAAGGTAAGTGAAAACATAGTTTAATTAAGTGATTAAATGTGCCAGTATGTCCTTAACTATAGCATCTATAAGCTATCCTGGAGGATATCACAATGAGGGTATCACGAAGGTTTAGCATGATGTAAAAAATTAACCTGGAGGTTGACTGCGGGTCAACACAAAGGTACTACAAAAACGTATAATACGTTTAACGATAAAACCGTCTGATTTCAGACGGAACCATGCAAGATAACACATACACGACACAATCCACCCCGGTTGTCGAACATGAGGAAACCAGCGCAGCGATCCCAGAGACACAGGCGGAACCAGTGCTGGACGAAGGTATGGAACTCGACTCGGAACTGTTATCAGCGTTAGGCGACCCCATGAACGAACAACCGACCTTTGGTGAAAAAATTCACCATAGCTTGGCGCAACGTTGGACACCTATTCTGAAAAAAGGACTGTCTAAGGATCATAAAGATAAGTTACTTAAAGAGTACCATGTACCCGAAAACTGCCAACTGCTTAAAGCACCGACCTTAAATCCGGAAATAAAAGCAGCGGTATCTGATGTTACAGTTAATCGAGATAAAAATATACAGAGTAAACAGGATCAGTTAGGCCTCGGCATTTCGGCGATTAATAATGCTATTACTCTACTACTTCTCGGCGATGACAAAATAGGGGTCATAAAAACCCTTTCAGATGGGTGTAGGATCTTGACGGACCTACATTACGTAGAAACTCAAGTAAGAACCAAACTTATAACTCCTTGTCTTGATAAGACAATTTTGCCATTAATTAAAGACCATGAAAGAGATAGTACTCTCTTTGGTGAAAGGCTCTCAGAGACTATAAAAGCTTCTAGGGCAATAGAACGTCAAGGACTTCATATAAAGAAATCAGCACAAAAGGCGACACCTGTACTTTCGAGTACAGCTGCATCATCAACAAGGACTCGATTTCCGGGAAACGAGACACGCTCCCCTCGTTACCCCTTGGGGAACAGGGGGGGGGCGCGGCCTTCCACGGACAACGACATCGTACCGACGGGGAGCAACGGCGCCAGTGGCGGCACCGACGCGGTCTCGTGCACACACGAGACACTAAAAGCTGCACAGGTACATGCAGGCCGCTTGCAATATTTTTACAATTACTGGGTACATATTACAAATAATAAAACAATCCTAGACTGGATTCAGAATGGTTACCTTATAACTTTTTCTAAAAACGTTTTTCAATATACGGTACCTTTTAATACTTTTTCGCAAGAAGAAACCCGCGACTTAAACGAGGCAATTGTAAATTTATTAGAACTAGGCGCAATTTCTGAGTGTGAACCACATAAAGATCAATTTATTTCAAAGATATTTTTGGCCCCAAAAGCTAACGGTGGCAAAAGGTTTATTTTAAATTTAAAACATTTAAATAAATTTGTAGAACAAAAGCATTTCAAAATGGAGGATTATAGGTCAGCATGCAAACTAGTCTCTTATAAAGGTTTTATGACTACGATAGATCTAAAGGAAGCCTACCTTTTGGTTCCTATTCATCCATCACAAAGAAAATATCTTAGATTTCAGTTCAAAACCGAAAACGGAAAAAACGTTACCTATGAATTTAACGCAATGCCGTATGGTTTATCTTCTGCTCCAAGAACGTTTACAAAAATAATGAAAGAGATTGTGGCTCACCTTAGATATCGCGGCTTATTGTCGGTCGTATACTTAGATGATATATTATGTATCGGCCACACGTATAAAGAGTGTTTAAATAACATGACAGAAACAATTCAATTGCTTCAAAGTTTAGGTTTTGTAATAAACAAAGAAAAAAGTTCTTTAATACCAACACAGCAAGTTAAGTTTTTGGGATTTATTTATAACACAATCAATATGTCGTTATCCTTACCTGATGATAAGCGGAGACAGATATTAAAATTAGTACATAAATTTCAATCAATAGTACGTTGCACTATTAAAGAATTTGCCGGTTTGATCGGTGTCCTTACATCTGCCTGCCCTGCCGTTAGATACGGGTGGGTTTATACAAAACGTCTTGAAAGACAAAAATATTTAGCATTACAAAAGCTAAAAACTTACGAGGCTAAATTTCGCCCTTCACCTGTAATATTACCTGATTTGAAATGGTGGTCACAAAATATCTTTAAGACATCTTCCCCATTAAAAATTGATAAATTTCAATTAGAAATCTTTACAGATGCTTCCAAGTCGGGCTGGGGTGCTTTTTGTAATAATAAAAGAGTTAACGGCAAATGGAAATCTGATGAGACAGATCTTCATATAAACTATTTAGAGCTAATGGCCGTTTTTTTCGGCCTGAAATGCTTCGCACGTAATGCCCATGACTGTTCAATATTATTGCGTGTGGACAACACTACCGCTTTAAGCTACGTAAACCGCATGGGTGGCATAAAATATCCCCATTTAAACGACCTGACGCGAGAAATTTGGCAATGGTGCGAGGAGCGAAATGTATGGATAATGGCATCTTATATCAAAAGTAAAGATAACAAAGAGGCTGATGAAGAATCACGAAAAATTAACAAAGATATAGAACTGACTTTAGTTGACGATGTTTTCAATGATATGGTAATGAAGTTAGGACAGCCAGATATTGATTTATTTGCTTCTCGCACTAATGCCAAGTGCCACCAATACGTGTCATGGAAGCCCGATCCGGACGCGGTTGCAGTGGACGCGTTTACAATATCATGGGCCAATATGTTCTTTTACGCTTTCCCACCGTTCCCGTTAGTATTAAAATGTCTAGAAAAAATTATAACTGATAAGGCTGAAGGCATATTAATTTTTCCTTATTGGCCTAGTCAGACCTGGTTTCCTTTATTACATAAAATGCTTATTTCTGACATTATCTTTATAAACTCTAAAGATAATATAATGTGGTCTTCTTGTAGGAACCCACAATTCAAAGAAGCTACCCTGGGTGCAGCGAAGCTCTCAGGAACGCGTTCATTACGAGAAATGTCCCCATAACGGCCTTAAACCTAATGATGGCATCTCTATCAAAGAGTACTCTACAACAATATGGCGTCTCCTATAAATGTTGGTGGTGGTATTGTTTACACAATAATATTGATCCCTACATAAGTTCTATTCCATCAGTGTTATCATTTCTAACGGAACAATTTAATAAAGGTGCAGCTTATGGTACTGTAAATAGTCATCGTTCAGCTTTGAGTCTGTTATTCGGGGAAGAGTTCGGTTCACATGAACAAATTAAAAGATTATTAAAAGGTATATATAAATTGAGACCAACTACCTCTAAATATGCTTCTACATGAGACCCACAGACAGTATTACAACACATAGCCACGTGGGGATCGAATGATGAATTATCATTACAAAAACTTTCACAGAAACTTGTTATCTTATTAGCACTGTGTACTGCGCCCTGTGCGCAGGGCTCTAAGAGCTGCCAGTACACAAACAATCAGTAGATGGATCAAACAGGTACTAGCAGCAAGAGGCGTAGATGTGTCCGCACGCTGCCACCTCTGCGGCGAAAGCGCAAGGTGTCTCGCTTGATGTCATTAAAAAGACAGCCGGTTGGTCGCGATCTTCGGAGACATTCGCTAAATTCTATAATCGCCTAATCAGTAATGACGCTCGCTTCGCGCGATCTGTTTGTTTACCTAATTAGTAATCAAAGTTTAATAAGAACTTTAATTTATGTGATTGCGCAAATTTATTTCTATTTATGTTTTCAATTAAACTAAAAATTGTAACCACTTATTTAAGAAATAAATAAAGGTATATTACTATTATATCAAAAATAAATTATAAAGTAAAAACTATAGTCTTTATTTTATTTCATACGTCATGAAGGTAATTACAAAATTTTAATCTCTAAACATCTACATGTGTGTTAATTATATCGAAGAATGAAATGTACGAAATGTAATTGATGATTAAACGAACTTACCTGTAAGTGAAGTTCTATCACAATTATATGAGTACCTTTCATTCTGAAGATATAAGGACCCACCCTGCCCACATCCCTTTAGTATAAAATTTTGTTTTTCTCTAAAAAAAATGGCGTTAATACAGCGGGAACCGAGCCAGGACGGCATGGGTGGGTAGGAACGCATTTAAAAAAATGAACCTACCTATCTCTAAAGATGTGCGATGTTGCCTGTACAATAAAGATACTACATGTGTGTTAATTATATCTTCAGAATGAAAGGTACTCATATAATTGTGATAGAACTTCACTTACAGGTAAGTTCGTTTAATCATCAATAATGTATCACTTATTTGGGAGCTAGGATGCCGCAGATACTATCGTAAAATATAATACATTATATAAGATATAGATATATTAAATACTTTTAAAGTTGGCTGTCTGTTTTCCAAATATTTCTAGGTTTTCCAAACATTGAAATCACGTACAAGTAACTGTAATACTGGCCATTTTTATTTAGATATTACTATTACATTTATGTAACTATCATAATCTACAGAACTCAGAGTATACATAGACAAGCACAGAGTGCGCGCATCGCTAGAAGCGCGTTTTGCCGAGCGTAAGTGCTGTAAGTACGACGCTCGTTTACTGATTTAAGTAATTTTCCGTGCGACGACTGACGTTTATGCGAAAATATCGATGGTACCGATATTATTAGTGTAATATTAGGTTTTGATATAGTTTTAATAAAACGGTGCGCTCTGTTTTGACACTAATTTTACGATTTCACTTGTTCATACTAGTGCCTACAGTTTATACTCGATATGCGCACTGTAAAATTTACATTATTTTTATGCTTCAGGAGCATTACCTCAGGTGGTTCATTCTTGGTCTCGGCCTCGTCTCCGAGCTCCACCAGCTGGAGCGCCTCCTCAAGAAGGTCGAACCTCGACTCCTCGCCTCCAACCAGCTCCCGCGGAAGTTCACCCTGGATGACGTACTCTCCTGCAATGGGGGAAAGCAATTAGTATGATTCTATAAGGTACACAAAGAGGTTTACGCAAATGTTGGACATTAAAATAAGACTACTTTTTAAACGGATTTAAGCTGCCAGTCTGCCCGTGACCATGACACCTGAGAAGGCGTTGAAACGTCGGGAACTAAACAAACCGCGATAGAATCCGTTTGAAAAGTAGTTTTATTTCAAGGAGTACTTAAATATAAAATAACGTAACTAAGAAATATATTAATATATAATTACAATATATGATGAATATATAATAACAATAATAATCATAAAGTCAACCGTGAAATGAGAAGAGCCCTTTGCCCGGCAGTGGGACTCTACTGCTGGGCAAAGGGCTCATCTCATATTTTAAGTTAAATGTTGTCTCTGTCTAGTACCTAATTACATCTAATTAAACATCGAAAAGAAGAACAATATAATATCTTAAAAATCTTTAGTACTATTTCCTATTTAAATTTTATCTATATTTGAGAAAGCAAAAAAAACCTAAAAATGTAAAGCGCCAAAAATATTTCGTTCATAAGAAAGTCGGTCATAAATGACCGATAACACTCCCAAATTTTAACATCACAAAAACCTTACCAAAATCGTCAAACAAAAATACATTCATTAATATAATAATATAATTCTTTATTAAACAAAACTCGTGAATTAATTCACCCATATATTTCTCTTAAACCAACAAAATTTGCTTTAACAAAAAAAACCTTCACAGTATTACATTTTACCGCAAAAATTTCAAACCTTAACCTCCTTAGAGAATTAAAAAAAACCGCAAACGCTGCCGAATTCTATTATTTTAAAAATAAACTATAAATCATAGTTAAATTCTATGGTGGACCACAAAAACGAACCTTTTCTATGCCGCCCGATAATCTGTTTAAGGGTCTAAGTGACCGCCACAATTATACACGGTAGCCAAAGGGTTATAAATCATAATTGATGAAAGATTTTGTTCTTAGAAAGGAAGGAATAATTTTCTATTGTTTTGAAAGTACTCTGTGTAGCCTTTTTTTATGTGTGTTCGGCTCCCAGTCTCACCGACATCTGATCACCAGTTTGTAGAATAGAGCGACTGTCAGTCCTCGGCCTCTCATGCAGAGAACGAGCATTGATCAGCACGCTTGTGAGCTGCCCCACGGTGGGGCGTCATTACAGAAGCTGTTAATAACACCAGCCTGTAACTGTCCCACTTCAGGCCTCTCATACAGAGAACGAGCATTGATCACCACGCTTGTGAGCTGCCCCACGGTGGGGCGCCATTACCGAAGCTGGTAATAACACCAGCCTGTAACTGTCCCACTGCAGGCCTCTCATACAGAGAACGAGCACTGATAACTACTTTGATCTTATGCACTAACTAAAAAGATAACATTATCGCAGCTTTTCGCACCTTAGCCAAAATACACAATTTTTTTTTTCTCCTAAATGTCACTTATAACCACAGTATTGACAAAAAAAAGGGCAAAAAAATCCTCAATACATTTGACAGGTTTTCAACCCTTGAATAACGGTAGCTTATTGTCAAATAGGACTTATATTAATCCTTATTGTCCGGCTTTTAAGACCGTTAAAGTCAGTGGCGACGTATTTTTTTTCCGTCGCGTTAAAATGTTAACTTTAAGTCACAGATTAGACAGATTATAATAAGATTTTTGATTCGATTAATAAGTTTTAATGCTACCGGTCTTTTTAAGGTTAAATTATCATTAATTTGAAGTTTTTTTTTAATAGCTCCTTAGAATCTAGCGCTAAGGAATTAAATCCTTGTGTCGTGGGGTGTTTTACAAACATTCAAATCACATGCACAAAGAACACCCAGACTTGAAACAAGCATTTGTACATCACACAAATGGGACCCTATTATTGAGCCTCCGCTGTCCGTCCGTCCGTCTGTCTGTAAGCAGACCGTTTCTTATGAACAGTAATAGGTAAAGAGTTTAATGAATTGCATGAGAACATAATATTAGAAATTGACTGGCCTGTTGATCTAGTGGTTAGTGACCCTGACTGCTAAACCGGAGGTAGTGGTTTCGATTTCTCACCCAGGACAAATCTTTGTGTGATGAGCACGATCATTTGTTCTGTATCTGGGTGTAATTTATATATAATATGTATGTATTTAGAAATATATAAGTATGTTTATCAGTTGTCTGGTTGCCATAATACAGGCCCTGCTTAGTTTGGGATCAGATGGCCGTGTGTCGCACCAAAAATATATAAAAAAAATAATGCACTGAAGAAAACAAAATGAATCCTAAAATCTACAAATAAGTTTTAGCAAAAACATACTTCAGCATCAATTTTACTACATAACCATATATCCTATCCCAAAACAGGAAAACTGTTCAAACTAAATACATGCGAAAAAAGGTCTCTATAATCGATTGGACCATACAAAATGGCGTCCGGTCAAAAAAAACACGTGTTTAATTAACTCAGGTCCGCCATATTGGCGGTTTATACGACCTTCATGGTCCACCAATCAGGGGGATTTATTTTTAAATGTTATTAGGATTTTCGATATGTATATGGTCAATAATTAGGTGTGTGTGTATATTAGGTTATAAATTGTAAAAGAACTGTGTCCAGTATGTTTTACTTGTGAAGTTGCCGTTATGGATTATTTTTATCTTTTTGGGTCAACTCACAGGGCCATCTGATCCCAAACTAGGCAGCGCCTGTATTATGGCAACCAGACAACTGATAAACATACTTATATTTCTAAATACATACATATTATAGATAAATTACACCCAAACACAAAACAAATGATCATGCTCATCACACAAAGATTTGTCTTAGATGGGAATCGAACCCGGTTTAGCAGTCAGAGTCAGCAGTCAGGTCAGGCACTAACCACTCGTAAATTTAAAGCTCATTTCTTTCAAGCTGCATTTCTTATCACTAGATAAGAACAGGAGCTTTAAATTTGTTAAAACTCAAATTCATCTGCAAACCTAAATTGGTATTTTTGACGTATACACAGATGGGTAAACATGGCGAAATTAGGTAGCCAACAAGATATCTTACTATGATTTAAGTATTTAACTTTTTAAAAAACAATCTGACGTATCATACAGGTGATCTATGATACCATTGAATTATTTCTACAAACATCACACACACACTCTTAGAATATATCTTTAAATTGCTATTTTAGTTCACAACTTTTACCTTTTTATAATTTGTTATTGGAGAGCGGGTCCTCCTAGCACAGGTATTGATTTTACTTAAAAGGAGGACCCTATGTAAGATTTCCGTCCGATTTGAAAAATGATTTCAGTGTTGGATAGCCCATTTATTGAGGAAGGCTATAAGCTATATAACATAACGCTGCGACCAAGAGGAGCGGAGCATAAATGAAAAATGTTGCAAAAATGAAAAACCGTTGAAACTAACACACGCGGACAAAGTCGCGGGGGACAGCTAGTCGTACTAATAATGCGCGTGCGAACCCGGGGGTATAAACTAGCGTTAACTATCGGTCAAGTACGGCTAACTATAAAACATTTTATTTCTGACTACTTTATCTAATATTGTCAAGTTCACGATCAAATTGAAAATAATCGACAATGGCCGTCACGGTAAGTCTTGGGGATCGAATCACTTTCTGCTGTCATTGTCAAGGTTGCTATATTTTTTGTTATGTAACACTTATTTCTGTTTAGTTGTACTATTTTATTTGTGTAAAGCCTTTTGATGTTATATAAATAGCCACCAAAGCTTGCTTTTTTAAATATGGGAAACCAAACCTTTTACAATGTAATAAAAAACTTAAAAACAAAGATGAATACAAACCATCTACAAAGTATTAGAAAATTTAAAAACAATGATGAATGAAATCGGAAAGTCGTTCTCAAGTTATAGCGTGGCCAAAAGAAATAAGAATTATTTTTATATTAATATATCTATACTAATAGTATAAAGCTGAAGAGTTTGTTTGTTTGTTTGTTTGTTTGAACGCGCTAATCTCAGGAACTACTGGTCCGATTTGAAAAATTCTTTCAGTGTTGGATAGCTCATTTATTGAGGAAGGCTATAGGTTATATAACATCACGCTACGACCAATAGGAGCGGAGCATAAATGAAAAATGTCGCAAAAATGAAAAAACGTTGAAACTAAAACACGCGGACAAAGTCGCGGGAAACAGCTAGTTAATTATATAGATAAGGGCTTAAGCATTTCTTGTTAAAAATGTTCTCATAGAGATAATTATCTACCATAAGCATGTTCTATGAAGCAATTTTAACAGAGAAAAAAAAGTGTACCCAGAGAAAATTTTTGTGAAAGTATCAAATTAAATTGCTGTCTTCTTATTATAGGCTCTAGTCAGACGACCTGCATTTCAACTGCAATCCGACTGCAAATTTTCAGTATGAATGCAGTTAGTATGCGACTTCATGGAACATCCCGTCAAATGCACACAGTCTGCAATAGTATGGCACGGTTTATTTGCAGTTGCCTTATATATACCTTGCAACTTTGCATTCAAACTGAAAATTTGTAGTCGGATTACAGTTGAAATGCAATCCATCTGTTTGGAGCCCTTATTACAAGGAGTTTATGCTTATAAATAATGAATAAAATAAATTTGGCCAACATCACATAAATTGCTCTGAACCCAAAGTAAGTAGCTAAAGCACTTGTGTTATGGAATTCAGACATAACGAAGGTACCACAAACATCCAGACCCGAGACAATGTAGAAAAGGGGTTTTCTACATTGACCCGGCCGGGGATCGAACCCGGGACCTCAGAGCTGGCGACACCTTGAAAACCGGTGTGTACGCCGCTCGACCTAGGAGGTCGTCAAATACTACGAATACGAATACAATTACTATGAGGCAGTGCAGTAGTATCTAAGTTGACCTAACATATACTGGAAGATCAGTCGAGATATTATTGGAATCAACAGGCCATCACTTAAATATCTGTCCACCCCTAATAACAAACAAAGTGTTATCAATTCTCTTGAATTGACTTCAATTTGATCCGACCAATAGCGTGGCGTCCTGTTAAACAAATTGGTGACAATTTGGGGCAATAAATGTTCAGCGGCCATCTTGGATTTTAAGTAGTCGGTAAGGTTAAGTTTCAGTGTACTTATCAACTTTATATTTATGGCCTTATTGAAAAGTAAACTTCTTTATGCGCGTTGGAAAGTTTTTGAGATAGGAAAAAATATTGATTTCGCGACATTGTTACCGTTACCGACACCTCTATATAAAAGTATCTACGTATATTGTAACTAGCTGTTTCCAGCGGCTCCGCCCGCGTGGATGTCGCTTATCGCGACAAAAAGTATATGCCTATGTCCTTTCTCAGGCTCTACCTATGTACGAATTTCATTTTAATCGGCTCAGTAGTTTTGGCGTGAAAGCGCGACAGACAAACAGACAGAGTTACTTTCGCATTTATAATACTAGTAAGGATTGTTCAAGGCTTGTCGAAGTCGAAGTCAAAATCAATTCAAGTCATACCTACTTATATTAGAAATGTGACTGTTATTGCAATAACTACTAGACGGATTTTAACAAAATTTGGCACACAGGTAGTTCAGAACCTAAAATAACACATAGGATACTTTTAATCCCGATAATTCCAAAAAACGGTAACTAAGCGAGTAAAACCGCGAGACGCAATAAGTCCTAATATAACTCAATTCTTTCAACGCGCTCCAATCTTTTTGCGTATCAATTAATTCATAGAAATCGCCACATTCTTTTTAGGTTAAACATAATGATAGGTCTTGACTTCCACTTAATAAGTGACGTCACAAATACCTACCAAATTATACCAACAAGTAAAAGGAAAATCATAAACTAAATACATAGACACAGAGGAGTACAACAATCCTCTGTCTCGTTCTAACACGGCCAAGTGGTTTTAAATTAAATCAAATTTTGAAACAAATGTTGTGTGAGAAAGAGATGGGTATATTTCTGTTGTGTTGATTCAAAATTGGAATGTAACCGGTTTAACTGCATTCGATTGAGAGTTTTAAATTTAAATTTTGAATGTCGAATGAAAATCGTTTTAAAGCTGGCTGGTTAAGTAAAATTTTTAAACTAGTTGTTCCCCGCGATATTACTCACTTTCTTTTTCTCCCAAGGCAAAAAACGTGATATTAAACAGTTTATAGGCTTCCTCGAGAATTGGGCTATCAAATACAAAACGATTTATTAAATCCGACTGTTAGGTTTCAGAGATTAGCGCGTTCAAACAAAAAACTCTTTAGCACAGGTAGACAAATCATTCATAAATTATAAAAACGAACATTTCTCGTGAAGCATTCTACCCATTGGTGAAAACTATATGCAAATCCGTTTAATAGTTTTGAGTTTATCGCATTGAGACAGACAGGCGCGGCGGGGTACTTTGTTTTATCTATACTAATATTATAAAGCTAATCTCAGAAACTACTGGTTCAAATTGAAAAATTCTTTTTGTATTGGATAGTCCGTTTATTGAGGAAGGCTATAGGCTATATAACATCACGCTACGACCAATAGGAGCGGAGCATAAATGAAAAATGTTGCATAAATGAAAAACCGTTGAAACTAAAACACGCGAACAAAGTCGCGGGGGACAGCTAGTAATATATATAGATGGATTATTAGTATATATTTCAACTAGTTTTGTGGTATACAAATAAAATATGTACCTGACAGTACTATATAGTTAAACTCGAGAGGTATATAATATAAACCTTTCACTTAAACGCCTCCTTGCGATTAAAATCTTCATATCAAGATGAAACTAAATATTTTCTCAGAATTGTAAAGACTGATGTATTTCCCACATTTATTTATGTAAATCAAAATCTCATAGCTAAAGCCAGCTTTAGATTTTGTTATTTTTATATAATTATAACGATTGAATAGGGATGTTGACTGGGTATGAAAAGTTAAAATCTATTTAGTCCGTCAGTTAGATAATAAAAAAATATTAGACACGTATTTTTTCATTTATCAAAACAATAAAAAATTACAAAGATACAGCGCTTTAAAGTTTCGGAGTGGGGGCTTATGACGCCACGCCTCGCTAAAAATCGTAGGGAGGAGTGACGTCACGCGTAAATTCCGTTCTCTGTATTTTGATCATTTTTTGTTTGCAGGAAAAAAGAAAAAATACGTGTCAAATAAAATTCATTAATCTACAAGACGGACATTAAAAAAAAATTAGGAAACATGCCTATTGTCTTTGATGGTATGTAGGGAAGAAATTTTTATGCAATGACCAAATATATTACGTTTTAATATTTTTGCAGGGTACCCTAAAACCTCTTCGAATATAAAAGCCTAACTTGCGCCTTATTATAAGCTATTTGCCAGTAAAAGTTCTGTCAAAATAAGTTTGGTCGTTCCCGAAAAAAACTAGAACAAACACACAGACATAAAAACAAAAAAAAGTTAATTAATTAAAGAGCATTAAGTAGGTAATTACCAATTATTTTTTATTATTACAAGCTGAAACTATTTTGTTTTATTATTTAGTACGATATGCAGTTGCTCTGTGAATTACGGTATTCAGTTGAATCCGGTGAGACTGGAAGACGACCCCAACATAGCTTGGGAAAAGGCTACGCAAAAGAAATCTATACTAATATTATAAAGCTGAAGAGTTTGTTTGTTTGTTTGTTTGTTTGAACGCGCTAATCTCAGGAAATACTGGTCCGAATTGAAAAATTCTTTTTGTATTGGATAGTCCGCTTATTGAGGAAGGCTATAGGCTATATAACATCACGCTACGACCAATAGGAGCGGAGCATAAATGAAGAATGTCACAAAAATGAAAAACCGTTGAAACTAAAACACGCGGACAAAGTCGCGGGGGACAGCTAGTGTTTATATAATAGTCTAGTAGGTTCTACTTTGAACAGGGTGTGAACATTGGACCTCTGTTGGGTTCAAACTTTTTTAGATACCCATTGAAATTTGGTATCCAACTGCGTCTGTATCAACATAAAATTGAGGACCGGTTTCGTTGTTAATTTTAAGTTGTATACAACTAGTGAAATGAGTTTTAACTGTGGTTTTCCTATGCAATTGAGTTTGAATGCAATTAAAATATTCATAATTTGTTATTGGAGAGCGGGTCCTCCTAGCACAGGTATTGCTTATACTTAAAAGGAAGGCCCTATGTAAGATTTAGTGTAAAAATTGAACGTTTCTGTAATAAAACTTTTTTTTTTCTCAATATAGATTGCCATAATACAGGCTCTGCCTAGTTTGGGATCAGATGGTCGTGTGTGAGTTGTCCTAAGATATTATTGTTATTCTCATGGTAAATTCCGATTATGGAACTTACAAATATTCTGCACTAGCGCCCCGACCTGGCTTCGTACGGGTGGACAAAACATTACTGAATTTCACACAAACCTTCTTCTTGAATAACTCTATCCATTGGAGAAAACTATATGCAAATCCGTTCGGTTGATTTTGAGTTTAGATAGACACGGCGGTGGAGTTAGTATTATAATATGTATTACTAGCTGTCTCCCGCGACTTTGTCCGCGTGTTGTAGTTTAAACGGTTTTTAATTTTTGCAACATTTTTCATTTATGCTCCGCTTCTTTTGGTCGCAGCGTAATGTTATATAGCTTATAGCCTTCCGCAATAAATGGGCTATCCAACATTGAAATAATTTTTCAAATCGGACCAGTAGTTCCTCAGATTAGCGCGTTCAAACAAACAAACAAACTCTTCAGCTTTATATATTAGTAAGTATAGATATAATACTACTATTTAAATTCCTTATACCTGTATTTTTCAAATGTAAAGTATGCACTACAGAATTTAAAGGATTTTTTGAAGACTCAAACTATTTCTATAATAATATCAGTTTATAACCGATCCATTCCATTTAAAAACTCCTTCAAAGACATTAAATCAATGGCGGATCAATAAAAAATAAAATACCTTAACTTCAAAATCGAACGTCAAATCCAGCCAGCCACACTTCGGAAAACTAAATAAAAACTCTTTTAGAACACGCCTCTTGCATTTAAATATCGAACCGGTTTATATTTTTTTATCTGTCCCTCGAACCTTTTGAATTTCGAATCGAGTGTGGGTTGTTCTCATTTCAAAAGTCGTGTCGATACATTTTTGTTCTTTTTTTGAATATTGAACAGGATTGTATTGGGTGTTCTTTAATTAAAGTTTTAACGGTTTTTCGATATTTAGGGATTAAAGGATTAGCTACTGTAGGATTTCAATTGAATAAGGTTATTATACAATAGACTTATGTGACCTGCCTGTCCCACTGCAGGCCTCTCATACAGAGAAAGAGCATTGATCACCACGCTTGTGAACAAATGTAATTTCAGATAATTTTATGTAGATTTAAGGAAGATTTATTGTGAAAAAGTTATACAAAATTTTAACAAATTTTCGTCAATATAAAGCATTTTTTGTTTTTTTTTTTTTATATAACCTTTTAGGTGTCCCACTGCTGGGCAAAGGTCTCCCCCAATTTGCTCCAGGATCTTCTGTCTGAAGCCGCTTCATAAATATAAAGCATACTTTAGTTAAATCTTAAGTAACTTCTTCTATTATTAGGCAACACTTAACTATTGTTCCTACAGTATAATGCTACCAATCATCTACATTATTATGACTATTCAAGAAAAACTTTGTAAAAATATTTTTTTTGAGTATTTAAGGTTTTAGAAGAAGGCTGTATTAAAACAGAGTATGAATAGATACCATTGGCAAACGGTGAAAAAACATATCGTGAGGAAACCTGGATTCCAAAAATTTTAGCCTGAAATCCCCGCAAGTGTGCAAGCGTGGTGATCAATGTTCGTGCCATGTGAGAAGGCGTTTGCCCAGCATTGAGACATATATAGGCTGTTTTTTTTATTATTATTATTAAGCATAGATAAAACCGACTTCAAAAAGGATGAGGTTCTCAATTTCTTGCCTTTTTTTATTCTTTGTATGTTTGTAACGCAATATCTCCGGCAAATATGGATTCATTTAAATAAATATTTTTGTAATCTATTGGGTTATACCTCAGAGGTGGTTCTATATAAATTTTATTGAAGACGAAACCTTTTTACATTTATATATAATCAATACCTATCGCTAGGGAACAGGCAAAATTTAAAAAAAAAATCCATACAAGTAAAATACGGAACCAATTCATTGAATAGCAAATCCAAAGAGAATTGGTATTCTTTTAAAAATAATAATATTTTGACGTCGTTTTGATCGATCACTGACGGATGCTACTGGGATTTGATGGTACTGATACTAATGTGAATTGACAGTCAATCCATCAATATCGGTTTAGTAGTTCAGGTAATGTGGAACATACGCAAATACATAGATCATAGTCTATTAAAATCATGTCCGGAGAGGTAATAAGGATGTTGTTTTTTTTAATGTCCGTGATGTGGATTTATAAATATTATTAGATTTTTTTTTATGTAAACAAAACTTTACGACGATACATTGATTTTGTCTTACCTTTTGTGTAACATCATGACGTAATTATCCCCCACTCCTAAACTTCGAGTCGCTTTATCTCCTCAGTTTTTAGTTATTTGGAAAAAGTAAAAAATACGTGTTTAATATTTTTTTTACTATCTAATATACGGACTAAATATGTTTTTACTTTTCATACCCAGTCAACATCCTTATCATTCGGTTTTGTTTTGGGGTAACTATACAAAGGATATAATAGGTACTTTTATTACTTCCAGTTAAAAATAATCCACTTATTATCAGATCACAATTGAATATTTTCATTCGAAAATCCGTCGAGAGAATTTTGGTTTTCAAAACGCGTTGATGTCTTTTGTTTTCCGCATCTAATTTACATTTTTTAAGTTAATTTTCTAGAAAAAATGATTAGTTACTAAACTTAATGTTTGTTTAACACCTGAGTCCCTTAGGAAGCTGAGACTTGTGCCTGATCTCTCTCCGGATCGTTTCTCCGTCGGGATACGAGAGCAAAAGAGACTAATGTAAGGAGCATTTACCAAGAGAAAATGAATTACTCAGTAAATAGGTTGTGGAGGTCAGATAGGCTCTGTAAAATACGGTATTCAGCTGAATCCGGTAAGACTAGAAGCCGACCCTAAGCTTAAGCTTGGGAAATGGCTACGCAGAAGAGAATGCAGTAAATAGAAATAAGTGTCTGTGGTAACTTCGTTGTCTCTGAATTCCATAACACGCGTGCTTTAGCTACTTACTTTGGGTTCAGAGCAATGTATGTGATGTTGTCCACATTTATTCATTTACTAGCTGCCCGCCCCGGTTTCTCACGGGTGGTAGGAGATTTCCAATACATTTCCGGACGTTATTTTTATTTTCTTTTATAAAAGCATTGTCCTTACAATAAAGAACATAACAAAATAATTATCGGATTCGGTGCAGTCGATCGGAAGTTATGGCGTGTCAAAGGGAAATAGAGATTCATTTTTATACATCTAGATTTTTTTAAAGTAAAAATTAAAGTGTCTGATTTAGAAAAACCACCTTTTAAGTCCACCTTCTGCCTTAAGATAAGTATGTAATTATTTGATTCTATGACGATCTGCACTACAATTTTATTATAGGTAAAATTTGTGTTCGTAACTTTGCATTTAAAAGAAAATCTCTGAAATTACTTATACGATTAAAAAAATTTCTTCACTGACAAATAGAAATGTTATTGTTGAGTGTTATTGGCTATATATTATGTTAAAAATAAATGTCAATGCAGGCAAAATTGAAGGCAAAAGCTAGCATCTTAGATTTTCATGAATAGTACCTACTTTGTTCTAAAGAGTTTTATGATATAGTTTATCCCTTACAGTCTTGCAAGGGAATAAGAAATTGTAAACATATCTAACATTAAAGTATTTCAGTCCGAATAAACAAGAATTTTATCATATTATTCAAGACGCATTCCATCCGCCATCTTGATTTCATCACACGCGGAAAACATACAATTAAAACAATTTATTAAATTATTAAAAATACATACCTATTAAAACAGAATCCAATAGCCAAAAACCTTTGTACTAAATACAAAAAAAAACACAAGCACTAAAAAGTTCAGTACACAATTCCGAATTCAAATGTCACTAATGAAAAAAAAACTGCAATCGCCCATGACCTAGCAGTATGCACTATGATTTTCACTTTTTAATTTGCAGGCAAAGGATACCTCTCCTTACAGCCTCTTCTCAATAATGGGGCAGCATACCTTTTTGTCCCTTGCTCAAACTAGTTTTTTTTTCACATTGTCTCGACCAACCGGTCTGCCTATAAGGCCTGTGGGCGTGGCTTTTAACTATACCGAGAGAAATATACCTATCTTTGTTCCACTTATGGCTTAACAGTTGGTTGGAAAGAGACAGGTGTATTCGTGGTTTCGCTTCGATTATACAAGCGTACTTTTTTTGAATAAGGATATGAAATATACAGTATATGTTGGATTTTAGGTATAATTTCAAGAAGCATTTGAAATATCGTCTTACTTATAACATTATTTGGGTTTGTGGCTTTATATATATTAATGGCGGCTTTGTTTCTTAAAAGCATTGGTTTTAGATCCGGGATATTAAAAATGGAGGGATCGAGGATATTTTTTAAGCTTTTTCAGATTCAGTAAACTACCAATAGATATTTTAAATCGCTCTTATGTATGTTGGGTAAATACAGTATGTAACAAAAACCCTGTCCGATCCAATAAAGGCGTATTCCTGTTTCAACATACGTACTAGAAAAAAATGTCTCGCTCAGGCGGCTTCTTTGATACAAAACTGTAGGTAGTACACGCGAACTTTGTCGAGCGATCAATGTTGCCTTTGATCAGTTTTATTTTAATTTAATAATATTTACCGGGAAAAATAATAATCTCAAATCCATTCAATAGTTACGTATATGTACGCAGTACGATGCCGAATAATACTCATAAGGATCGGACAGGGTTTTTGTTGCATGCTGTATAAATAATTATGTACTTTTTACTCTATATATAAAAATGAGTTGGTGCAATCTAACCTTAAAATATCGGTAAAATTTTAATAGATATATAACAATGTACCTACTATTGCCAAATTGCCATACTTGACAATGTACAAAACGATTCTATATTTTTGTTAAACTTAATTTCTTCTTTAAAAAATAAGATAATTTTTAACCTTTAAAAATCTTTAAATAGAATACTAATATGTATTATAAATGCGAAAGTAACTCTGTCTGTCTGTCGCACTTGCACGCCAAAACTATGAACCGATTTAAATGAAATTTCTCTAGAGCCTGAGACAGGACATAGGCTACTTTTTGCCGCGATAACCACATCTACGCGGACGGAGCCGCGAGCAACAGCTAGTTAAGTTACTATAATACCACAGTTCATTGCACTCACAACGATAAGTAATCTATTTCAACTAAAACTAATGATTTACTTCAGTAGCTCTCAAGGACAGTCACTTAAAAGCTATCGTTGTTTTAAGTGTTATTTACATTAAAATAGTCATTGTTGTATCCGTAACTAACAATAAAGAATTATTTTTGACGGGCCTGTTGGTCTAGTGGTTAGCGACCCTGACTGCTAAACCGGAGGTCGTGGATTCGATTCCCACGCAGGACAAATCTTAGTGTGATGAGCACGATCATTTGTTCTGTGTCTGGGTGTAATGTATCTATAATATGTATGTATTTGGAAATATATACGTAAGTTTATCAGTTGTCTGGTTGTCATAATACAGGCTCTGCCTAGTTTGGGATCAGATGGCCGTGTGTGAATTGTCCCAAGATATTAATATTATTCTTTAAAGTGTATAAAAACATTTGTGTGTATATCGAAATAACAAATTACGTCCATAGATTAAGTTTTCTAGATGTGCTATAACAAACATACGGATATTTTGATTATTATAGTGTCCTTTTGACCGAATTTCGGTCACGGCGACCTCTCTCAACAGAGATTAGCCATAAGCGCAGGAGATATTTCAGTGCACGAGTGTATGCGCGAACACAGTTGCACTCTCTATTCCTTCACTCTCATAGTCCGATGGGACGGCAATCCGACACGACCGGAGAGAGATCAGGCGCAGGACCAACGGCTTTACGTGCTTTCCGAGGCACGGGGGTGTAAACACCACATAACTTCTTTTGCTGTAGTCGAGTAAAAATACATACTTGTTTAGGCTTTTTGGTTTTTTATCGAAGCGTTCTATGTATCCCGTTTGGCAATAAAGGCTCAAGTCAGGGTGACATCACAAGATGGCCGCCAGTCATCGCTAGTCAGCGCTAATCAGCGATTTTGAAGTCAAACGTTATATTTACATGAATTTCATGTCTTTCATAGAACTGCGACCTTTTTTTTCAAACTGTGTTGTGTTCGCCATCCAGTCTCACCGACAGCTGAACACCAGTATGTTATAGAGCGACTGTCTATCTGACAAACACATTTACTGGGTGATACAGTATCCCAAACTAAGACTGGTTTTCAGAACTTAATGTCTGTCAGATTTTGGTACATTACAGCCAAAACCAAAATAAAAGAATCTTTATAAAGACGAACCCAGCCATAAATAAATTTCACCATAATCTATATAATCTATATATTTGCAAGGCAACAGAATTTGTAAAACAAATATACGGTAATTAAAAGGTTTACTCACGCATATTCTCGGGATCGCTTTACTAGTTTCAGACTCAATAGGAGTCCCTAATCATGAGCTGACGCGGCGGCGGTGGTGTCGCGAGTCGAACTACGAATACTCCTCACGATAGTTATTATTCAAATATATGGTAACCCATCTATAAACCAACTTTTGCAAGAGTTGCTTAAACTCTTCGGAATAGTTCCATAATTCAATTCTATCATTGAAAATTCTATTGATTGTTCTTTCCTGCACTAAGAAATTTAATCCTTTTATCGCGGGAGATTTTACAAACATTCAATTCACATGCACAAAGAACACCCAGACTTGGAACAAGCATTTGTGGATCACACAAATGCTTGTCTCATGCGCGGTTCGAACTCGCAGCACGTCGCGCACAGTGGTAGTTGGCGTGGTGACCTATACCACTCGGCTATCCGTGCAGTCAGTCAAATTAATCGCATCTATGGCCAAATACTGAAGCGTCAATCAGTTTTAAGTCGCCGTTAAGTCTCATGCTGTCTCTGTTACTTCTAGGTGTAAAGTAGCCACAGATAGATATTTAAGAACGTCTTAAAGTTGAGTTACGTTTCAGTATTCGGGGGTATATAATACCAGTCTATAAATGTCCCACTGCTGGGCACAGGCCTCTTCTAATATAGAGAAGGAACGAGCATTGATCACCACGCTTGCTCAGTGCGGGTTGGCGATTTCAGATTCAAATTTTTGGAATCCAGGTTTCCTCACGATGTTATCCATCACCGATTGTCAATGATGTATTAGAATAATTAAGAAAATACATATAACTTTGAAAAAGTCACATTGGTACTTGCCTCCAGTGGCTTCGAACCTGCAACCTTGTGCACAGAAATCCGATCATTGAACCTCTAGGCCACCATTCGAGGGTAAGTCTCCTTAAATCAGAGACTGAATTAGGAAGATATTACGGAAAGTTTAATAAGCGCGTAACATGCGATAACAACCTCCTTTTTCTTAAATCGGTTGAAAGTTACTTTCTTTGCGACTTTCTTATTTTAGTATCATTAAACAAACATACATATTAGTTTAAACTAAATATTGCTGATGGAATATGACTCGGATGTGACGTCACCGTGACTTGTATCTCTACTTCCGGTACTTTTTAATTCCAGAAGCTTAATGCGTACTTTCTGAGGCTTACTTGAATGTTAGACATTGAAATAAAAATATTTTTTAAACTTTATTTAGATTTTAGTTCCCGACGTTTCGACGCCTTTGCAGGTGTCATGGTCACGGGCAGACTGAAGTGGTATTCGTCTTGACTGTAGATGTTGCTCGTTTTACCTTCATATTTTAATTAAAGTAGCTTTTTAGTGGCGAGCACTTTTATGTACATTGTTTGCTGTATGGCTCGGGTTAAATATCTATACTAATATTATAAAGCTGAAGAGTTTGTTTGTTTGTTTGTTTGTTTGTTTATTTGTTTGTTTGAACGCGCTAATCTCAGGAACTACTGGATCGAATTGAAAAATTCTTTTTGTAATGGATAGTCCGTTTATTGAGGAAGGCTATAGGCTATATAACATCACGCTACGACCAATAGGAGCGGAGCATAAATGAAAAATGTTGCACAAATTAAAAACCGTGAAACTAAAACACGCGGACAAAGTCGCGGGGGACAGCTAGTTATATATATAATACGCAATTTATAAGTACCATTATAATGGTAAGAGTATTTTTTGTAATAACGCGGTTATCTCTGGAAGTTAGTTTTTTTTTTGTATATAAATTAGCCTGATTCCTGCGGAATTGTCTAGGCTATTCTTATTTTAGTAAAATAATTAGTTTCCGTGCTACAACTCGAGAATAGCTGGACTGATTTGGCTAATTTGGATGTTGAAATATTTGTAGAAGTTCAGGGAAGGTTTAAAAGGTGACAGGACAACCTTCGGGTCTGCTAGAAAACAAAATATAGATCTAGTTTTCTAAATCTAGACCACAGGTTTATCTGGTTAGTTTTCTAGACCTTTTAAACCAGACTAAAAAAAACATTAGCCATAAACACATCCTCCCTCAATCTCAGCAATATGCTTAACCTTTACAAAAATAGTCAATTCTAGATAAGTTATTAACATCAACTTAAAAAAAAGTTCATCCATCTATTTTCCGTCCTCGACAAGCGAAGCTTAACTTTTCTATAATTTTTTTAACTAAATAATTTACACCATAAACATTAACATTCTTTCTTTTTCACTGTAATCGATATAATTGTATCTACAATAGTGTTGAAACACTTTCGCCCGTCTTCGTCACGGTGACGTCACAAACAAAATGGCCGCCAGTCATGTACGATCAGCATTTTATTCTAGCTGCCCGATGTTTGCGTAGAATTTGTTGTTTTATCGTTATATTTTAAGCTACTATATAAAGTCGCCGAAAGCATGATAGGTGAAGTGTGACGTTTGACAAGGTCTGGATTAAGATAGGTGACCATTGACTGTGTATAAAAACTGTCCTTTGAAAATAGAGTACCTCTTGCTAAAGTCAGTACATATACAAATGAATAGGTAACTATCTATTTTGTATAACACTTGCTCACCGTAATGGCGGATTTACCCAACGCAAGATATTTAATTCGTGAAATAAAATTGTCATCTGACAGATTTTATATGGAAGAACCTTAGAGGGAAAAATAAGTAAACTGTACAGCGCGCATATTGAGTATGCACTAACTGTAGGCACTAGTATGAAACAGTAAAATCTATACTATAATATTATAAAGCTGAAGAGTTTGTTTGTTTGTTTGTTTGAACGCGCTAATCTCGGGAACTACTGGTTCGAATTGAAAAAATCTTTTTGTATTGGATAGTCCGTTTATTGAGGAAGGCTATAGGCTATATAACATCACGCTACGACCAATAGGAGCGGAGCATAAATGAAAAATGTTGCAAAAATGAAAAACCGTTGAAACTAAAACACGCGAACAAAGTCGCGGGGGACAGCTAGTAGTAAAATAAGTGTCAAAACAGATAGCGAAGTTTTATTAAAATTATCTCAAAACTAATATCACCCTAATAATATCGGAACCGTCGATATTCTCGCATAAACATCTGTCGTCGCACGGAAAATCGTTTAATAAGTAAACGAGTGTAGTAAATTTAGCAATAAAATTGCTTACGCAGGCACTACGGGCTACTAGAGCTGCGCGCGCTCTATGCTTGTCTATGTTTACTCCAAGTATAGTACATTTAACTTTATTATAGAACTTACGAGCTGGCGCTTAATAACATACATGAAACCACTACAAACCAAAAACTGTTCAAACCTCAAAATATTCCCCAAATCACTGTCAAAGGCTTTTATTTTTTTTCTAAAATCAGATCCTTTTATCTAAAACCACAAATTTGTCAAATTATATTAACTTTAAAAGCTTTTAAATTTTTTCTTTCGACTACTGAAACAATTAAGAACAGGTAAAAACAGTTGTCAACCCTTTTTTTCTATTGTCTATGGTCGAACCAGAGTGTTAATAGACATTTTTTTGGCTGTATTGTGTGGTTTCAAAGATATTGTTGAGTTAAGATTTGCGGAGCGAATTTAAATGCATTTACGATTTGATTGTGGCGAAAACGCATGCTTATTATGATTTACTGTACTTTCTTAATTATTGAAAGACAAGCGGAGTCCCGCGGTTTTACCCGCTAACTAGATCCAATTGTCGTAAGTAAGATTTTATTTGAAGCGGCAATAGCCTAGATCGAGAGGTCGCAGGTTCGATCCCCACCCATTGCACTACTGACGTGAACCTACTCCAGACACGAGCATATTTAGCTTAGTTGGAGGGGTTCACAAGATTGCTAGTAATGTGAATTCCACCCTATGCTAGTAACCTATTTTTAAAAAAGAAAAAGAAAAGAAATTGAGACGAAAACGCATGCTTTTTCTGATTTACTGTACTTTCTTAATTATTGAAAGACAAGCGGTGCCCCCCGGTTTTACCCGCGTAACTAGATCTCGTTGCTGTAAGACATCAATGTTTTTTGTGATTTTTTCCATTTTAGTTATTCTGCTATTTTGATTGGAGACGAATCCATAAAATCAAAGATCATAAAAATCGGTTTACCCGTTATTGAGTTATAAATGGTGTAACTAACCCGACTTTGTTTATATATAAAGAGAATATAAAATAAGGATATTCTCAATTCATTGGGATCTTTGTTTGTTTATGTCTGTTTCCCAATAGGGATGTTGACTGGGTATGAAAAGTTAAAATCTATTTAGTCCGTCAGTTAGATAATAAAAAAATATTAGACACGTATTTTTTCTTTTATCAAAACAATAAAAAAATACAAAGATACACCGCTTTAAAGTTTCGGAGTGGGGACTTATGACGCCACGCCTCGCTAAAAATCGTAGCGAGGAGTGACGTCACGCGTAATTTCCGTTCTCTGTATTTTGAGCATTTTTTGTTAGCAGGAAAAAAGAAAAAATACGTGTCCAATAAAATTCATTAATCTAAAAGACGGACATTAAAAAAAAAATTAGGAAACATGCCTATTACTCTAACACCTATGTAGACCAATTTGGATTTGTTATTGGAAAGGTTAGGTATACTTCTCAGGTAGTTCCATGATCATCAAGTCAGGATCTGATGATAGTATCTTGGAGAAATCGCATGAACTCTCCAAATTTTATTGAAGTCTGTTTATTCTTTATCAAAATCGTTTTTATTAATAAATACAATATATAATCGGTCCTATTTCAAGTAAGTAGCTAAGTATACTTATCTGTAAAAAAAACAAAAGATACCTAACAGAATTGAACCTAGAATTATTTAGTTTCTAAAAGATAACCTATTTTTAGAGCACAATACTCGAACAAAGCTTAGTATTTCATTAAACAATACTTAAAAGTATATCCGTAAAGTTTTACAACGAAATTCTTACAGCAAAAACTGCTTTAAAACCGAATCAAACCTAAACTTTTTACATCCACCCATAAAAAGCCTACCTTTGTTTCAAAATACAACAACAATCAAAACCTAACCTTAACGTCAAACATTACAGTCCAAAATCGAATGCGAGACCACAAATACTTAAGCCCTTTTCGTGTGAGCGTAAAAATATTGATTAGTGAGCAAACCAGCCAATCAGAGGCCAGTATTCTCAAAGATGGCGAGGGTTGAAGTCCCCTAGATATTACACTTCTAATTTATTATGTTTTGTTCGACTCGACATTAATCTTTCTTGGTATATTAATGGTTAGAGGTTTTATTTTAATGAAATCGTTCCGCCCGCCATCTTGTTTTTGCGTTGGCGTATTGATTTTTCATGTTGGGTATTTTGGTATCGTAATTTCAGAAATACTTTGTACCTCCATTGTAAAATCAATAAATCGAGATAGATTCCGTTTTGGAAACCAAGGTACGTATTCAAAATGGCTTCTATAGCCATTGCAGTATTTAGGTATCTAGGTAGGTACTGCTAATACCTACTTATAATAAGAATAAAGTAATTTTAACTCGCTAATCACTAGAACTAATTATTTATTAGTTTATTCTTTTTTGCACATAAAAGTATAATAAATAAATTAAAAACTAGAGTTGTTTAGAGACTAATATGTACAAATGGCGGCATTATTGCACAAGGCGGTTTCTTCCAGACAACTATTTGCCAAAGAAAAGGTTAACTTGTTTTAAAAACATAAATATACTAGGGAAATATATAAAAAAAATTACGGAACTTAAATAATAAACTAATTCTAATATTTGTATAATAACTTTCGTAAGGAGTATTCATAATTATTTAAAACAAAACGGTTTACTCACGCACATTCTCGGGATCGCGAGTCGAACCGTTCGACTCGCGACACCACCGCCGCCGCGTCAGCTCATGATTAGGGACTCCTATTGAGTCTGAAACTAGTCGGGCGATCCCGAGAATATGCGTGAGTAAACCTTTTTGTTTTAAATAATTAATTCTAATATTAAATACATAATTAGAAAACACAATGCAAGGTTTTACTTGTCAATGTCTTACTTAATTGTGTCTATATCAAAAATCTCCATATATTTATAGGTAATAGTTACCAGGCTGTCACAGTCCCACTGATGATGAGAGGTCTCTCCTCATATCAAGAATCTCATCTCAAGAAAGGCATTTAATCATCACGCTTGCTCATTTGCGGCTTGGTGATTAAATATTCAATATTTTTAACCAACTTTAAAAGGAGTACGTTCACTATACGACGGTTTTTTTTTTCTAAGTTTGTTATGCGATATCTCCTACATTTGTGAACCGATTTAGAAGAAAATATTTTTTAAAATTGGTTCACAATTAGTTGGTTTTTTTGTTTGTTTGTTACGTGATATCTCCAACAATTTTGAACCGATTTCAGAAATTCTTTATTTGATAGACTTGGGGGTATGATTCCGAGGTGATCCCATATAAATTATATCAAAATCAATTCAGTATTTCGGTTGTTTAATCAACATAACTAATAAAAAAATAAACGAATTTGGGAACTTTGAACTCTCTTTGAGTTTTTTATATGTAAGTATGTGTATTCAATTATTTTAGAATCCAAGCCCACACTATCTTTCCCTTATAGAAGATATAGGAATTTGACATCATTTGGCATAAACAGAACTATTGGTTGATTAAGCTTTTTCTTAACCTAGTGTAAAGAATGGATGAATGAACGACAATTTCCAATCACTTTTACTTCTCAAGTTCATCGACCTACGAATAAATACTCAGATGACTAAACACAAAATATTATAGTACTGAATAGTTTGCGTCTGTTTTGTCAGATCATCGTTGACAAGCAAAAATACTTGAACAAAAATGTATCAGCCTGTAACTGTCCCACTGCAGGCCTCTCATACAGAGAACTAGCATTGATCACCACGCTTGTGAGCTGCCCCACGGTGGGGCGCCATTACCGAAGCTGTTAATAACACCAGCCTGTAACTGTCCCACTGCAGGCCTCTCATACAGAGAACGAGCATTGATCACCACGCTTGAGAGCTGCCCCACGGTGGGGCGCCATTACCGAAGCTGTTAATAACACCAGCCTGTAACTGTACCACTGCAGGCGTCTCATACAGAGAACGAGCATTGCTCAGCACGCTTGAGAGCTGCCCCACGGTGGAGCGCCATTAACGAAGCTGTTGATAACACCAGCCTGTAACTTTCCCACTGCAGGCCTCTCATACAGAGAACGAGCACTGATCACCACGCTTGTGAGCTGCCCCACGGTGGGGCGCCATTACCGAAGCTGATAGTAACTCTCATACAGAAAATTTCGGAGTCTACCCATGACTATAATTCTTTCAAAGGCATCGATTTGAAATATAATTGCACTGTTGTCTGCCGGTACATACTGTTAGACGAAAAAATGCATCTTACTAAATAACCCATCTCTAGCGAATATAATTATCGACTTCAATATTAATGCGCGGCAAAAGAGGAAGCAGTCCATGGTCGTTGAAAAAAACATGGCGGACAAGATAAAAAGTGAGGCTGATGTAAAAGTAGAATCTATTTAATAAAAAGTGAGAGAATTAATGTTTAATTTTATTTAATACTAGCTGTCCCCCGCGACTTTGTCCGCGTGTTTTAGTTTCAACGGTTTTTCATTTCTGCAACATTTTTCATTTATGCTCCGGTCTTTTTGGTCGCAGCGTAATGTTATATAGCTTATAGCCTTCCTCAATAAATGGGCTATCCAACACTGAAAGATTTTTTCAAATCGGACTAGTAGTTCCTGAGATTAGCGCGTTTAAACAAACAAACAAACTCTTCAGCTTTATATATTAGTATAGATAATAGATATGTACGGTGTCTAGTTTGAGTGCTTCTTTATTTTTCATTCATTTATTAATACCTACTACTTCTCCTGTCGCAGTTCTTGTGGCAGTAATTTCTATTGTAATAAGCAGTACCTGTCTAACGTCGTATTGGCTTAGCGGTTCAATGAATGGAATTGTGTGCACAAGGTCGCAGGTTCGAACCCCTTACAGGCAAGTACGAATGTGAGTTTTTCAAAGTTATATATTCTTTCCTAATTATTTTAAGACATCATTGACAATCGGTGAAGGAAAACATCGTGAGTAAACCTGGATTCCAAAAATTGGAACCTGAAATCGCCAAGCGTGGTGATCAATGCGCGTTCCTTCTCTACATGAGAAGAGGCTTGTGCCTGCATGAATTAAAAAATATACTTAATCTATTTATAAAATAGTTTTATTTCCATGTATAAGTATTATATATACATTCGCGTAAAATTCAGAAATCGTTCATTATTTTAAATAATTCTTTGACTAGAAAAGTTAGTTCTAAAATGCTGCTATTTCACGTCGTCGTATATTTTTATCACTAGCTTTAACCAGCAGCTTCGCCCGCCCTAAAGCACACTTTTTTTAAGGATCGACCGGTTAGATTTCTCTCGCAGGGCAAACGGCTTCACGTGCTTTCCGAGGCACGGCCCCTGCATAATATACAAATATGAATAGTTACATTGTATGAGCTATTATGATTAATGTTTCCTCGTATGAGTAGACATCTTAATTCCCCAGAGCGACATATCATTAATTATATTATTGTAGTATTAAGCTTTAACGTTATGCAGTGATTGTCAACATTTTATATATATTTCTTTATTTATTACTAGCTGTCCCCCGCGACTTTGTTCGCGTGTTTTAGTTTCAACGGTTTTTCATTTTAGCAACATTTTTCATTTATGCTCCGCTCCTTTTGGTCGCAACGTAATGTTATATAGCTTATAGCTTTCCTCAATAAATGGGCTATCCAACACTAGAAGAATTTTTCAAATCGGACCAGTAGTTCCTGAGATTAGCGCGTACAAACAAACAAACAAACAAACTCTTCAGCTTTATATATTAAGTATAAATTAACCGAGTTTGAGAAGAAAGTAACGCGAATAATCGATACTGACGACTTATGTGGTAGATTGGCGTACACACCTGTTTTCTGAGGTCTCGGGTTTGATCCCCGGACGGGTCAATGTAGAAAACCACTTTTCTACATTGTTTCGGGTTTGTCTGTGGTACTTTTACTGTCTCTGATTCCATAACACAAGTGCTTTAGCTACTTACTTTGTGTTTAGAGCAATGTATGTGATGTTATGTATGTGTCCACATTTATTTATTTATTTATTAGTGTTTCAAGTAGGTATATTATTTTAGTAATCAGTAGTATTATCATTTTTAACACCAGTATATCAAAGGTAAAAAAAAAACGATCCACGCGTTTTTAAGTTATAAATGTTGTAACTAGCCCGACTTTTTAGACGATAGATGTTAACTATAGCATTTGTTAATATAAAATCGCAATTTTTAAAGATGAAAACCTTTTAAACAGTTAAAATGACATTTAAATTAAATAAAATTAAAAAAGATACCTTTCACAAAAGATAAATAATTCTCCATTCGACATAAATGCCGAATACTCCTACAATATTTGATTATAACATCTTACTAACTTCAATAGTAACATCTGAGTGTTTGAACGTTGAGAGAAAATATTCCCGATAATATAAGCAATTGTCGGGATAGGGAAAAAAACGATGGATGAAAAAAGGGCATTAATCAGAGAACACAGCCCGACAACATGACTCGGGGAAAATGTTGGATGGATAGCCGCGAAACGAGGTTTTATACTGGGTTCCTTACAAATTAAATTTGGTTATAAGTTAGTGTTATAATATTGTAGTATATTGCAACGACCAAGTTGATTCCCACTGAAAGGACTGGCCCATCCTAGCTCAGTGCTACTCTCCAAGTTAATTTTAATTCTAATACAATGCCAATGTGAAATTGATATTAGTTTAGCAGGCAGGAGATTCAGTTTTCTTAAAAAACAATGCTGCCAATGGAAGGAACTGACTAGAATCTAAACATTGAGAGTATTTTTTGTACTGTGTGTTGTTTGTTTGCCTGCTAAATTAATAACAATTTTGCATTGGCATTGTATTAAAATTAAAATTAAATTGGAGGGTAAGAGCAAAAATTCGTTCAAAACAGTTTTATTTCAAAATGTGACATTAGCTAGCGTACAACTAAAAAACGACCAAAGTGTTTTCTTATTATCTGACGACCTCCGTGTTCGAGTGGCGTACACACCGGTTTTCAAGGTGTCGCCAGCTCTGAGGTCCCGGGTTCGATTCCCGGCCGGGTCAATATAGAAAACCACTTTTCTACATTACCTCGGGTCTGGGTCTGTTTGTGGTACCTTCGTTGTCTCTGAATTCCATAACACAAGTGCTTAAGTGTTAGCTACTTAATTTGGGTTCAGAGCAATGTAAGTGATGTTGTCCACATTTATTGTTTACTAGCTGTCCCCCGCGACTTTATTCGCGTTTAGTATTAACGGTTTTTCATTTTTGCAACATTTTTCATTTATGCTCCGCTCCTATTGGTCGTAGCGTGATGTTATATAGCCTATAGCCTTCCTCAATAAACGGACTATCCAATACAAAAATAATTTTTCAATTCGAACCAGTAGTTCCTGAGATTAGCGCGTTCAAACAAACAAACAAACAAACAAACAAACAAACAAACAAACAAACTCTTCAGCTTTATAATATTAGTATAGATAAGTAATAAGTATAGATTATTATGAGGGAACCCTAAAAGCCGGCTCTTTGATATTGTGTGGCTGTCACTTTGATCACCAGAGTATATAAGTCCCGGTATATAACCTCATTGTTCCTATATACTTAAAGTTATATATAGAGGGAGCCAGGGAAGACCAAGTTCTGGTGGTCGTGAATAAACTCATTATTATGGGAAGTAGGGTTGTCGCGACAGTGTTTATGATATGCTTTTATATTACAACAAAGTTGTGAATAGCCCTAATTATCTTGTACGCAAACTAAATTGAAATTAAACCATTGCTATCTTTTACTAACATGCAGCGTTAGAAAAGGACGGCAATAGATAACAACGAACTTAGAAATCTATACTAATATATAAAGCTGAAGAGTTTGTTTGTTTGAACGCGCTAATCTCAAGAAATACTTGTCCGATTTGAAAAACTCTTTCAGTGTTGGATAGCTCATTTATTTAGGAATGTTACAAGCTATATAACATTACGCTGCGATCAAAAGGAGCGGAGCATAAATGAAAAATGTTGCAAAAATAAAAAACCTTTGAAACTAAAACACGCGGACAAAGTCGCGGGGGACAGCTAGTGTAAAATTACTTGGTTAACACAGAACTGGAAAATTTAAAAGCATATATATATATATTTAACATAGAATACCATTTATTAGATGACTTCAAAAGTAAGAGGCTCTCAATTGTCAATTAAATGTATGTTACGCTATATCTCCGGCAATTGATTGCAAATTGATTTAAAAAAATATTTTTGTTATCGATAGAGGTATACCTCGGAGGTAGTCCCATATAAAAGTCATCAAAATCGATTCAGTAATTTTGTTATTTTTTTACATGTATGTGTAAACATTTGTTTAAAGATTCTGCGGGATTAAAAAACAATCGTCTTAGCCTTTTTTAATTATACTATATCAATAACGATTATTAGAAGTTTAATACGGTCTTAAACTCATTTCTTGTAAGTGGCAGCCCTACGCAATAAACTTGGAAACATGTCCTTTCCAATATTTCGGAGATAATCGACTTTTTTTTTAAAGTCAATTTGAGTTTTAAACTTTTTTCATTACAACTTCAAAATCATGGATTTCCAATGAATATATTTAAAGTTCAATTCTAAGCTTACATAATTCGACAATGATTAATAGTGAGGCATATTATCTTATTACAGGCTGAGATACCTAGTTCAGTTTTATTCTTTATTATAAAATACAACACACATAGCTGTTTCCCGCGGCTCCGCCTGCGTGGGTGTCGGTTATCGCGGCACAAAGTAGCCTATGTCCATTCCTGGGATCCAAGCTTACCCCATACCAACTTTTAAAGTCTTCATCATAATCGGTTCAGCGGTTTAGCCGTAAAATCGCAACAGACAGCATACAGACATAGGTACTTTAGTTAGTTATAATATTAGTGTGGTTTTTTATTGATGAAGGCAAACAACGCAAGAAAACCTGGAATAAAAAAATTAGAATCTGAAGGTGTAGTGAGTAAGCGTGGTGATCAATGCTCGTTCCTTCTCTACATGGGAAGTGGCTTTTGCCCAGCAGTGGGGCAATTATAGGCCGATATTATTATGATTTCTTTTGGCGAGTGTATTATTTATATTAAACTAATGTCAGTCCGTTTATTGACATGCTGTACCTAGATAATAAAAGCTTGTTGCTAACAAAATATTAAATTGAATAAATAAATGTGGACAACATCACATACATTACTCTGAACCCAAAGTAAGTAGCTAAAGTACTTGTGTTATGGAATTCAGAGACAACGAAGGTACCACAAACACCCAGACCCGAGACAATGTAGAAAAGTAGTTCCTACATTGACCCGTCCGGGATCGAGCCCGGGACCTCAGAGCTGGCGACACCTTGAAAACCAGTGTGTACGCCACTCGACAACAGAGGTGAAAAATGAAATTTAAAAAAAAATGGCTGTCTATTATTCAAGATGAAACATAAAAACAAGAAACCTTGAATATAATCCATTAAAAATTGTTTTGTTTTATCGAAATCTATTATAAAGATCGACAAATATTAAACACATTTCTAAATTCTTCGCGATGCATTCCAAAAACTACAATTCGCTATATCAAACGAGAATAAGCTTATTTCGGCGCGACAAACGAATTGAAACTGCTGATTCATGTAACTAATGGTATACCATCACGGTACGCAGTTGGGGGGTTAGCAGACCTCAGGGGGATTGAAACAATGCCACATAAATAGGGTCGCAAGAAAAAAAAAACAAAAAAATACCGCCTTTTGAACATTAAAACCGTTTTTATAAGATTTTTTTTAGGTTACTTTTGAAAGCAGCTGTTTAGATTATTTTTTTGTTTTATATATATTTTTTTTATTATTGGAAATACGATACACAGCACGGGTAGACCAAAAAATTATGAATAATACACACAAATCTTCTTCTTGAATCACTCTATCGATTTCTGAAAACTGCATTAAAATCCGTTGCGCAGTTTAAAATATCTAAGCGTACAAATAGCGAGAGCGACTTTGTTTTATACCATGTAAAAAGAAGATGATATACATTATGAAACAAAACCCTGTCCGATCCAATAAAGGCGTATTCCTGGTTCAACATACGTACTAGAAAAAAATGTCTCGCTCAGGCAGCTTCTATGATACAAAACTGTAAGTAGTACACGTGAACTTTGTCGAGTGTTGCCTTTGATCAGTTTTATTTTTATTTAATTTAATTACATTCACCGGGAAAAAATAACAATCACAAATCCATTCAATAGTTACGTATATGTACGCAGTACGATGCCGAATAATACTCATGAGGATCGGACAGGGTTTTTGTTACATGCTGTAGATATCGTTTAACGCGACATAAAACACAGGTAAAAATTAAGTCATTACATAGCCTATTCGTTTACAAGGAAACCTATATACAAACAAACAAAATATACAATAGTTTTTCAATACGACGACCTCCGTGGTCGAGTGGCGTACACACCGGTTTCAAGGTGTCGCCAGCTCTGAGGTCCCGGGTTCGATCCCCGGCCGGGTCAATGTAGAAAACAACTTTTCTACATTGTCTCGGGTCTGGGTGTTTGTGGTACCTTCGTTGTCTCTGAATTCCATAACACAAGTGCTTTAGCTACTTACTTTGGGTTCAGAGCAATGTATGTGATGTTGTCCACATTTATTTATTTATTATTTATTAATACAATTCTAACTATCCCTTGGATTCGAGAGCCTACCCCACCCTCGACACACCCTACCTAAATTACATTTATACATTCACCCCTATGTACTTACATTTTGGGGTGAAACCTACCCCATGCTTAGGGAGACACCCTAGCAATAGGATAAAGGCAATCTATTTGTATACGAGCTCATTCGTAATATATACTATACAGCTTAGTTCCTTTTTAGTTAATAAAGCCTACTACAACATTTATGAGTTTTTTTTTCAGAAAAAGAAAATGCATTTGTTTGCATATCTTAATTTTATTTTTTAAATTTTTTGTTTAATTATTATACCTTTCGCATGCCTTATAATAAAATGTGGCTGAACTCGTTTAATAGGGATGTTGACTGGGTATGAAAAGTTAAAATCTATTTAGTCCTTCAGTTAGTTTATAAAAAAATATTAGACACGTATTTTTTCTTTTATCAAAACAATAAAAATTACAAAGATACAGCGCTTTAAAGTTTCGGAGTGGGGGCATATGACGCCTCGCCTTGGTAAAAATTGTAGCGAGGAGTGACGTCACGCGAAATTTCCGTTCTCTGTATTTTGATCAATTTTTGTTTGCAGGAAAAAAGAAAAAATACGTGTCCAATAAAATTAATTAATCTACCAGGCGGACATTAAAAAAAAATAGGAAACATGCCTATTATATTTGTCATCATGTACTGTATCCATATTTGCGCAATAAATTATCTCATCTTATCTTATCTTATCCTTAAATGGTAATTTCTTGATTACCCTTAAATGGATTTCAATTCTAATACAATGCCAATGCAAAATTGTTATTCATATAGCAGGCACACAAAGTACAAACAAATACTCTCAATGTTTAGATTCCAGTCAGTTCCTTCCATTGACAGTATTTTTAAGTGTTCGCTAAACTAATATGAATTTTGTATTGCCATTTTATTGGAATTAAATTTCTTTCAACAATAAATTTCGAAATTTGGCACTCATGGCAAACATACCCACTATCCATCAATCTCATCATTTTTCCTTATAATTAAGAACCTACCTAGAGCTTGTGCAAATCAAAAACATTTTAACTGAGAAAGCAAAAATCGGGTTACTTGAGGTTTTAATTTTTTTACTCTTTTTTATTGTATGGAAGTAACAAGTATTGTACCATTTTAGAATTCTGGTTAAATGCGCCAACTTTTAATGCCACTTGCCAAGGCACTCTAGTACATTTTTTTTAAGGGAGGGCCTGTCAAAGTCGACGAATCTTGAAAATTTTAAATTCGTAGTTTAACAAATAGTCTCAATTCTCGGAAACTTGAGGCAATTGTGTCATTATTTTTTATTGGGATTCTAGAAATGTTATTTAGTATTACGTTTTCAAAGTTCAAATGAACAAAAATAAAAAAGAATAACCACAATAACCGAAAAATGGTACAGTTTGATCAAATCTAGGTTTTTCTTAAAATGCCCATAATTTTTAAACTGCATGGGATAGTTTTATTTTCAGATTTTTCTCGTGATGGTTATGATCAATCCTGTCACCCCCGTTTCAGCTTGACGTTGAGTTCTGGGACACCCCGTATATTAGTATAGATATAGAAAAGTTTAAACTAAACCTTACCTGTCTCAGTATCAACGGTGTAAGACAGTCCAGCCCATGGGTCATCCTGTGAATGAAAATATTTTTGAAAATATTTTGCATTTTTAAGTTACATATAGATTTCCCTACTAAAAGTAAAAAATTGGCAGAATTTACCGACCACGGCAATGTCAAAAAATAATCCCTTGTATCACACGTAGCTAGTTTTACTATTGCTCTGGCTGGAGGCCCTTAAGGTCAAAAAGTCCGGTGAAGCAGTCAAAGCCTGCGCTCAACCTAACTGCGTAAATCCCATCCAAAAAAAAAAGAAAATAGAAATTTTAAGTTTAATCTTACTTCTTTAATCTCAGGGTCCAGAAGCGAAGCCTTCACCTTCTCAATCTCTGCTTTCTCTTCATTATTCTTGACGATCTTCTCTTCTGCCAGCTTCAGTTCCTTGTCAATCTCGTCTCCAAGCACCTTGGTGGCAGTAGGACCCTCCTGTTAAAACAATGAGATTATGTACTGGTTTTTTAAATGGTTTTAACTGGTAGATGATTCATGATGGTTGATTTTAAGTATATTTTGATTAAGATAGGATGTTTTTATGATATTTGCATTACTGTTTTAAAGAAGTAAAGTAAAATGAGGTCTATACTATTGTTATAAAGACGAAAGATTAGGTACTATTAGATATCGATTCTAAAAACATAGCTACTTGGAACAATAGTTTATTTACATTGTGTTTATACAGGGTCTTACCAAAAGGGTCTATAAAGAGTACATCTGGTAGAGATAGTTAACAAAATTTCAGTTTTTTTTTATTGGACACAAACATAAAGTTAGAAAAAGTAAAGAAATCTCTGACTCCTACACAAGTAAGGACTATGTTGCAAAAGCCAGTCCTTCCCTACATTATTGACACAAAATTTTGTTATGCCCGTAGGAATTTAACATTTCTAATTTTTTTATTTATAAGTTCAAAATGTGTTAATTAATTAATGGATTTGCAATTTTTGCATCCATTATTAGACTCCAAAAATCATAACCAGACCGCTGAAGCGATGTATCTTAACATTTAGCGAGTGACGTAATAAGATATTGACCCTCGTAGTGCAGTGACACGGTTGTTATGAGTTTTGGTGTTGAATAATTGCTGCGAAAAATTGTATATCAATTATTTAATGAACTCATTTTGAGCTGAAATTTTGTAAACTGACTGTATACCAGATGTACTCTTCACCCCTTTTGGATATATATAACCTTTCAGTTACACCCTGTATTTGCTTGTTACTAGATTTTACTTAAAATATGTTTATTATATTGACTTACTGGTTGCACAGGGTCTTCGAGAGAGAATCCCATGTCCACATCCTGCTTCCAAAGCACCTCGATGAGGTCCATGTCCTGGAGACAAAGGATAAAACAATGTTAATAAATTTTCTGAAGAGTTTGTTTGTTTGAACGCGTTAATCTCAGGAACTACTGGTCCGATTTGAAAAATTATTTCATGGTTGGATAGCCCGTTTATATAAGAAGGCTATAAGCTATATAACATTACGCTGCGACCAAAAGGAGCGGAGCATAAATGAAAAATGTTGCAAAAATGAAAAACGGTTGAAACTAAAACACGCGGACAAAGTCGCAGGGGACAGCTAGTATTAAATAAATCCTTCGTATAGGCAGCCATTTTTAATTACCTCCACAAATTCTTAATCATAACCAGTTAAAGCAAATATAAAGTACAAGTACCAAACAAAAATATACTTTAACATAACTACGTAAGCTTCAAAATAATTTGTTTCAAAAAAACTGGAAACTTCAAAATTTATTATACTTAGTAGGTATAAATTAAATTCTTACGTTAAATTTTGAAATATCATATATCGTGATTTTGGTTATAGGAAAAACGACTCTGAACTATCAGGATAAAGTATGTTTTTGCTTGTGTAATTATTTCCCGGTCTTTTTAAAGCAGTGGGGGTTCTCACAGCGGGATTTTATCAGTTTGTCGATGAGTTTAATTACTTTTTTTGTTATTTTTATGCTTATGTACCTTAATGCATATAAATGTTTGTGGGATTCAGTAGGTTGGTTTAAAGATATTAAATTTTGAAAATAATGTGAGAAAACATCACAAAGAAATTTTGACGTATTTTCTAATAAGAAATACTTACTTTATATATTTTCCTTTAAAATAGTTTTTTTTTTATAGCAAAATAATAGGCATAGCTATTAATCATAATTTCAATTATAATTGGTAAAGATAAAAATCTAGATAAGCTGATGAATGTTCAATAAAGTTATTATCTACCCGTGCTAAAATGTCGGTATAGTTAACGAAGAGACATCTAGCGTAATTCTTTAACATTATTTAGAGCAGCGTCATCTGCCGGTTGATATAGAAACTACAAACTATGCTACAGCCCCATCTGTGAAAATATATCGTAACTAATGTGTGAGAAGGTGTCACTAAGCTTCTAGTTGTGTTTGCTATTCGACGGCAGATGGCGCTAAGCCCAAAAATGAAATCCATACACAAGCTGATCACTATATTTGCTTAGTAACTATTAACTTATCTGTAACTATGTAGTTTTATTTAAAAAAAAAAGGACGTGTTAAAAAACAAGTTAAAAAAAATACTCGCAATGCATATAATGATTAAATATCAATTAATAGAGCTTTATAGTGTCGAGTACAACACATTTAATTATAAAAAATAAATCAAAACACAAATAAATACTAAGCGTACAATTTATAATAGAACTTATTCTATAAAAATGATCTCATTATCAATAAAATAAATACTTCGCAAAATCTTCCTCCGAAAATAGTACAAGAAAACCCCAACAGATGGCACTGTTTTAAACAATCTCTACCTTCTAGAAACATGACATGTGATTTGAGGAAAAAAAGTCCTAATTTTAACAAGGTTAGTAGCGGTCAAGGCAAGGCAAGGTCAGGATGAATGCGCCAAAAGAGATCGTATTCCCGCACTGCGTAACATATTAAGATGTAACCAGATTGAAGATGCGTATTTATCTTCGAAAAAAAAAAATCGTTTCCTACACGAGTTTTTGCTCGTAGCTATGTCCGCGTGGAGTTAAAAAAGTTTTTTAGGGGCTCTAGCTTACAATTTACAATTTATTTTAATTGTTTTATTAGTAAAGTTTCTTTTTTATTTAGCCGTAGAAGCGTGCAGTTCAAAGTTACCTTTGCATTTTATATTATAACTAATTGTCTGAATCTGCTAACTTTTATCATGGTACCTATTTCGTGTTGTTTTTGGCTTCCATCACACCGACAGCTGATCACCAGTATGTTATAGAGCGACTGTCTATCTCATAAACACACCTTTACTGGGTAATACACTTCATTACTGTATCCTTACAGGAATAAATAAGTAAACTATGGAGTGCGCATATCGAGTATGAACTGTTGGGACTAGTATGAACATGTAAAATCGTAAAATTAGTATCAAAACAGAGTGCACCGTTTTATTAAAACTAGCTCAAAACCTAATATTACCCTAATAATATCGGAACCGTCGATATTTTCGCATAAACGTCTGTCGTCATACGGAAAATTACATAAATCAGTAAACGAGCGCAGTACATTTAGCTAAAAATGTGCTTACGCTTGACATAAGGGGCTACTAGCGATGCGCACGCTCTATGCTTCTATGTTTACTCTATGACTGTATCGCTTGGTAACACTAGTTGACTTTGGACTTTTATAAAGCATTGTATAATGACATCTTTATTTCGTTAGGGGTATCTAAGTGTTCTTTTGCCTAGCCTATTTCCCAAGTTATGTTGGGGTCGGCTTCCAGTCTTACCGGATTCATCTGAATACCGTATTTTACATGGAGCGACTGCCTATCTGACCTCCACAACCCATTTAACTGGGTAACACAGTACCTATGTCAAAGTAAGACTGGTTGTCAGAATGATAATGACTTAACGACTGTCAAAGATCAACGTATGACAGTCGGGACTAACGGCTTAACGTGCTTTCCAACGCACGGAGTGGAGGGGTCTCGGTATGTTTACAAACGGTCACCCATCCACGGACCAACCGCGGCCAGCGCGGCTTAACCAAGAATACTTGGTATTTGATGTGAGCTTCGGATATGTTGCTTTTAGGTAACTGACAGCCAATTTCGCACCTACATACTATACCTTAAGTATGCAAAATTTACCTCTTGCACAATATTACGCCATGTTTGTAAGTATTATCGTTCTATAACAATATACACTGTGTTTAAGAGGGCGATTACATAGTATAATTGCTTAAAATAACTTTAGAATTTGTTTTGCAATTGTAAACATTGAGCATTTTTTACAGAAAAAAATAAACCATTACAACTCCATATTTAGTTCGTTTAATTATTTAATTATAACTGAACGTAAACGTTATAATATTTTATACGTTATAGTAATTAAGACAGATTTTTAACATGATGAATAAATAGTAAGTAGGTACCATTAGAGAAATTAGTTGCAAAAAAACTGACCGAATGCGGGTTAAACTCGCGCATAAAGGAAAACATCTTAAAAAAAGTGCAAAAAAAACGCATATTTGTTGTATGGGACCCCCTTCAATATTTATTTTATTTTGTTTTAGTATTTGTTGTTACAGCGGCAACAGAAATACATAATTTGTGTAAATTTCAACTGCCTAGCTATCGCGGTTCTTGAGATACAGCTTGGCGACGGACAGACGGACGGACAGACAGCGAAGTCTTAGTAATAGGGTCCCGTTTATACACTTTGGGTACGGTCCCCTAAAAATAGATCGTGTTACATAGTTTTAAAATGTTAGGTATCTTAGAGTAATCATAGACAAGCATAGAGCGTGCGTATCGCTAGTAGCCCCTTATGTCAGGCGTAAGCACATTTTTAGCTAAATGTACTAGGGTCATTTCGCCTGTTCGCGTCCATTTAGTGCAGTTGGCAAGTTCGACGGCGATAATAAAAATATCCCAGCACTAAATTCTATGAAAAATTGATGTAATGTGTTCATTATATAGTCTATTTTAAGATTAACTTTCAGTTTTGTTCGAAACATCTTGAGTTTTTTTTTTAAATAGATAAACTTCAGAATTATGCGTTTTACCCACTTTGCGTCCACGAAATCCAAATTGCGTCCACCCGTGGACCATTTAGCGTCCACCAGCTTAGAAAAGAATAGAGGTGATATTTTTAAGAATTTGTAAAGAAAGATTGTATTTTAACAACATATTAAAAATCAACATTATTATCATTAAAAACATCACTTAAAAAAAAGAAGAAATTCTTTTTCCCATTGATTGAACTTAAAATTAGGTTAGTAGTAGGTGAGTGTAGGTGCACCTTTAAGAATAAACAGTAATCAGTTCTGTTAATTTTAATCTAAAATCACAAGGTATATTATTATTTCTAAAGTTCAGCCTTGATTAACAATATGATTAATAAATCAAATCAATTAATAAATATAAGTTTTTGGCTATATTAAATAAACAAAACAATACAACAATTTTGTCTAATCATACCACTAGAAGAATTGTTGAATCAATAAATTATGAGACAAGGTATGATTATTATAGCCTTAGAATTTCAATTAATGACACAGGTCACATTCAAAAGGCTTATCTTTGGCCTCTAAATAACTTAATCCTACAAAACGCGTGCATTTCAGATGATACCATCTAATACACTTGTCACAGCCTATGTTTTTCTCATCGTCGTCTTCTACATCTGAAACTAGTATATCGTCACATTCAGAACATTTCACCCGCTCCACGGATGGTAAATTTTCTTTCTCAAATTCCTCATTTACCGTTTCCTGTGTGACTTCTTAAAGAGGATGTATCTTCTTTTTTCGTTTTGGAGCAGTTTTACGAACCGTTTGAGAGTGTTGTACAGTCATTTTCTGTTTCCCTGTTCGTTCTAATTTTCTTTTTCGTACGGCTTCCTTCTTTTCGTTCTTGATCTGCTCTTTATCTTCACAATACTTTCTCCATGCAACAGTGGATGTGGCTGCTGGAGTTCTTTGACTCTATTTCTATTTGTCTTATCCGTTTATTCTTCTCTTAAATTTCACTTCTGTGTATGTTCTTTTTTTTTGTCTCCGAATAACTCATCTTAAAAAGAAAAAAAAATCAGAATGAAAGAAATTACTCATTTCATTTAAAAATAGAATTATAGTTGTAATTATATTTAATTATAGTCTTAATAAAAATGTACAATAATAATAATCAATAAATTTTAGATTATTTTTACAAGCAAGTCATTTGTATTTAACGAAAATAGTGGACGCAATTTGATTTATTATTATCCCCTGTAGGTATAGTTTGCGTCCATTGCGGACGCAAAGTGGAAGTTTTGTAAATCCGATGTAGTAATTCGCGTCCACCGTATTTTATTCGTTAAATATAAAAAACATAAGCAAATTCATAATTAATATAATTTCTTTTTTCATTATAAAAGTCTAGAAACAGCTATGTATCCTAAAATTCACATAAAACCTTAAAAAACTTACCATCGAACGCGCCGCTGCACACTATTTTTTATCTAAAAATCCCGCGCGTACGCACTCTCTTGATGAACAGCCGGGACTTACAATTTTTTTAAACGGGATTGTTTAGGCGCACGGACCTTTTGTCCATTTGTGCGTACCTCTTATACATTGAGGTATTAGCAGTAATGACTATTCGTTTAATTGGTGTGTTAGTTTACTTATTTTTTTGGATTTTTCAAGGGAGATCCGTAAAATGGACGCGAATTGGGCGATGGACGCGAACAGGCGAAATTACCCTACGCTCGTTTACTGATTTACGTGATTTTCCGTGCGATGACAGACGTTTATGCGAAAATATCGACGGTCCAGATATTATTAGGGTAATATTTGGTTTTGATATAGTTTTAATAAAACGGTGCGCTCTGTTTTGACACTAATTTTAAGAGTTTACATGTTCATACTCGTTTCAACAGTTCATACTCGATATGCGCGCTCTATTTTTTTTATTCCTCTAAGTACCTATTATGTAAAAAAGTGGTTGATTAGGTAGTTTTTCGTAAAATACAAGCATAAATACCTTCCTTAAAAGTATTTTGTACTATTTGATTTAGGTCTAACCTTTAAAAGATTACTTATACTTTAAACTATTGATTTGCAGTTAACTCAAGGTTTAAAGAAACTAGGTCGAATAATATACCAGATGTATTGATCACTATACTCTACAATCGAAGCATTTCAGATGCATTTACAAAAACACATTTTAGTTATATATATAAATGGTTCGTGTTGCTTTAAAACAGATTTCAATTTAACAATAAATATTTTGTGGATGTTTCGAATCTACTTACGATATCTTTTTTTATCTTTTCTTAAATGATAATCTTTTTTTAATGCGTTTTTAATCAGATTTCTACTTAAGTCGCTTTATAAGCTACTACTACTACTACCAGTGGTCGCAGATTCGAGTCCTGCCTGAGGTTTAAATTTTTCTTTATACTATTTGTAATTAATTAAAAATATTCGCTCCGCATGCGTTAACGCGCAACAACTGATAAAAAATAATAATCCAAATTTGTTTCTGATTTAAGTTAATAATTAAAACATTTATTTTATGTTATAGACTAAAATACACTTTTTTTTAAAGCCCGAGTTCGATGATAGAAATCATAGTTAACGATAATATCATTAAATGTAAGGAAATGACAATAAATTTCGATAAGTCACGTGACTTAGACTTGTCACTTCCATACATTTTTTTGACGACCTCCGTGGTCGAGTGGCGTACACACTGGTTTTCAAGATGTCGCAAGCTCTGAGGTACCGGGTTCGATCCGCGGCAGGGTCAATTAAGAAAACCACTTTTCTACATTGTCACGGGTCTGGGTGTTTGTGGTACATTCGTTGTCTCTGAATTCCATAACACTGTGCTTCAGCTACTTACTTTGGGTTCAAAGCAATGTATGTGATGTTGTCCACATTTATTTATTTATTTATTTATTTATTTACATTTGAGCGATTTGATCAGTGTTAACGCATGTCAAAATGTCACTTGACTAGAGGGGTAAAGCTACGCGGGCGAAACCGCGGGGCGCAGTAACTGTATAGGTATTATAGACTTGGGACTCTTCTTGTAAACCTATCATAAGTTCGCTAATATTTTGGACGGACATTTAGCACGTGGTAATGACGTTTATTTGTAAACAAACGCGTTGCTATTAAAATATATTGTAGCAATCAACAGATAATTAATTGCCAAATAATATGCGACTGTTTCGTCTTTCGCCTGTTCGGGCGAGTACCAAATATCTGTCTATCCTTACAAAGGTTCGTTTGTAGTAATTAAAGGGTTATACACAGGTATAATGTCAATAAACGAAACAACCTTATGGGAGCGGTTATTGCCCTTAAGGGCGCAAGGGGTCTGAGCCCTTAGGAGACTAGGAAACAAAGAGGCAGGGCACTAACACCAGGCTAGACGTCTAGGGGGCGTACGATGCACTGGAACACAGGTCGTTGAACGAAAGTTTAATACATATCAATCCTTACTGATATTATAAATGCGAAAGTAAGTCTGTCTGTCTGTTTGTTATGCTTTAACAGGTATACTACAGAAGCAACTTTATTTAAAACAAAACATAAAATATTCTCGGGATCGCCCGACTAGTTTCAGACTCAATAGGAGTCCCTATGAGCTGACGCGGCGGCGTTGGTGTCGCGAGTCGAACTATCCCGAGAATATACGTGAGTAAACCGTTTCGTTTTAAATAAATATGAATACTCCTCACGAAAGTTATTATACAGAAGCAACTTTGATAAAATTTGGTTTAAAGTTAACTTAAACTTCAATAAAGAACAAAACATCCATGCGTGAAGAACCGCGGACAAAACATACTTAGTATAGTATAAATAATAATGTTAAAGAATTTGTTTGTTCTAATAAGCTAATCTCTGGAAAAACCCGGTCAGAATAAAATTACATCACTAAATACCACAGGACCCTTTTGTTTGCATTTATCTTTTTCTTGTCGAAATTAATCAAAAAAATAAAAATATTAAACATTTTTTCAAGTAGGCCTTTTCAAGCACTTTCAAAACGTTAAATGACTCTAGTTGCGCGGTTTCCAAAATGTCACTCCTATGGAGAAGAACCGACAAGAAACTCAATAGGTTACTCTTTAAAAAAAAAGTTAATATATACATACAATGTTTAAAAATACAATTATTTTAAAATATGCAACAACGTTCTAGCAAAATGTATAATATGACATCCAAAATGGAAGAAAAAATAATAATAAGAATTCGTACATTTGACTTAAAATTACTTTGTCGACACATTTACCAAGGGTCTGATGCCTTAAGGTTTTTTTTTTGGAAGAGGTCTACCGCAGTTGAGCGCAAGCTTCGACTGCTTCACCGGACTTTAGCAGGAATGATGCCTTAAGGTCCATCAATCCAACCCTCCAACATCATGCAATCCCATTAAATAATATCAAAATAATATAAAAATAAATCCAGAGTTATAATATAATAAGTAATTACAATTTAATTTAGTAAGTTGTAATAATAATTATGATTATTACAACTTACTAATATAATATAACAATAATGTAACAATAATATAATAATAAATATATATGTAACAATCGATGTTCCTAATTGAAAAAGTTAAGTTTACACTGTAATAATAAAGATAGCATGTACCTAATTGAAATATTAATGTAAGAAGTGTACACAAAACATTACGTAATATTATATGTTACTCAAAGAGCGCAATTATCGCCAACAAACTGTTGCACAGTTTGGCGATATTTTTTGTTTGTAAATTTTTTATGTCATTTTGAATAAATAAATAAATAAAAAATGATATTTCATGACAAACTCATTCAACGGGAATGAATGAACTTAGAGGGTTAAATTGCTGATTTTAATGATTATAATTCTGTAAATACCAACGTAAAACAGCCGCGAATAGGGATGTTTCCTGGGTATGAAAAGTTAAAATCTATTTAGTCCGTCAGTTAGATAATAAAAAAATATTAGACACGTATTTTTTTCTTTTATCAAAACAATAAAAAAATACAAAGATACACCGCTTTAAAGTTTCGGAGTGGGGGCTTATGACGCCACGCCTCGCTAAAAATCGTAGCGAGGTGTGACGTCACGCGTAACTTCAGTTCTCTGTATTTTGATAATTTTTTGTTTGCAGGAAAAAAGAAAAAATACGTGTCCAATAAAATTCATTAATCTACAAGACGGCCATTAAAAAAAAATAGGAAACAGGCCCATTGTATTTTGTTCAAAAAACAATTTTGAAATCGTCCGGAAAATTCCAAAAAACGTAAATAGCTTGAATGCTTGAATTTCGCGGGCAACTCCGACGCTTCTACCTTAAGCACAAAATAAAAATAAGAGAATAAATCAAATCAAATCATTTATTTTTGTAACTAGGATAAAAAATCATCACTTATACAAGTCACATATATTTTTTCTTTTTTTTTAGCCTTTTGGATTCGACATTTCCTAACTGGCTACCCTGAGAAGAAATTTCGAAACAATTTCAGGGGTCAGCCTCTTTTAAGACCGGATAAACTGACTATCTTTATTCTGATTGAAGTTAAGGCCTTTATTAGCAAATTGTCTTGTCAACTCCTTATAGATAATAATAGACAATGTAATCATGAACATTATTAATAGAGCAACACGTGTTGATAGTATATCACTCTCGTTTTCAATACACACGACTTGTGCTACGTAATTGGCATTCATCCAAATAAGTTCAGCCGTTTATGAGTATGTTACGAACACATGTGTACCGGTGTGTCTTGAAACATGACCTATACTGCGCAGAAATCAATTTTTAGCCGTTGATGTAAAACTATAGTATTGTTTCCAAGTTTTTTGTTAACTCGCAATGATCTAGTACTTTAATATATAAAGCTGAAGAGTTTGTTTGCTTGTTTGAACGCGCTAATCTCAGGAACTACAGGTTCGACTTGAAAAATTCTTTCAGTGTTGGATAGCCCATTTATTGAGAAAGGCTATAAGCTATATAACATTACGCTGCGACCAAAAAGAGCGGAGCATAAATGAAAAATGTTGCAAAAATGAAAAACCGTTAAAACTAAAACACGCGGACAAAGTCGCGGGGGACAGCTAGTATGTATATAATTACGTATGTTTTTTTTAGGTTAGAATCCTGCAAGCTAAATTAGAATCATTTTTTGACATCCTAATGAGATGTCATTTTGCATACTTATGCGATTTCGGTTACATTACAGTGCAATATTAAGTTATTTACTTTGAAACACTCGATAATATTACTCTGTTTACTTATTTTTTTTTCTAAGCATACCTATATAACTCATAGCAACGAAAAGTCACTTCTTTAAATTTAATGGCACTTAAGCGATTTCTATCATCTTTAATGCTTGTACAAATGTAACTTGGCTAGGGGGGATGACGGCATCAAGACTTTATAATATAGTATGATCAGAATTTACCTAATAAATAAAACATGTCAATAATTATTTGAAATGTTTGAATTCTAAAGCGCCTAACGGTTAAGATCGCCATCTTGCTTTTTGAAATTCAAATTTCACTGTATCCAGAGAGTAAAAAAAAAATTAAAAAACAAAAGAAGAATATTTTTATATAAGGTACTGGCTGAAATAAATATTTAATTTCGAACAAAATATATCACTCGTGTTGGTCGAGAGGTTTGATTATTGAATTCACATGCACAAGGTCGCAGGATCAAAACCAATCCAAGATACTTGACTTTATCAAAGTTTTTAATAGAATTATCATAGTTTTATTGAAAACTACCACTAAATGAAGGAATACATCGTCAGGAAACCTTGAATTTATTATGCGAAGAATTTGCAAGCGCAGGGATCAAAATAAAATGTTCGTTCTCTGTATGAGAGGCCTGCAGTGGGTCAGTTACAGGCTGGTGTTATTAACAGCTTCGGTAATGGCGCCCCACCGTGAGGCAGCTCACAAGCGTGGTGATCAATGCTCGTTCTCTGTATGAGAGGCCTGCAGTGGGACAGTTACAGACTGGTGTTATAACAGCTTCGGTAATGGCGCCCCACCGTGGGGCAGCTCACAAGCGTGCTGATCAATGCCCGTTCTCTGTATGAGAGGCCTACATAGCGACAGTTACATGCTAATATTACAAAAACTACGTAATATTAAATTAAAACGCATGACGCAAAAACCATGCATTGGTAATGTCGTAGTTACGTCCGTAGGTCATTGAACCAAAGGTGAATAACCTTTCACGGCGAATTTTGATAATCGCGGAACTCCAGTTTTAACTATAAAAACAAGTTAATGGGAAAATGCTTGAAGATTTTACCATTATTTACGGAATATGAGCATATTTAGACTTTATTTTACACCTAAATATTTAAATAAGTATAAAAAAAACTTAAAAAGACATTAAAAAACAATATACAACGAGGCATTATAATTATTTAAAAAAAAATCTTTGTTCATCTTCATACTGCACGTATAGCCGAGTGGTATAGGTGATCACGCCAATTACCACAGTGCGCGACGTGCTGCAGGTTCGATCCCCGCATGGGACAAGCATTTGTGTGATCCACAATTGCTTGTTCGAAGTCTCAGTGTTATTTGTGTATGTGAATTGAATGTTTTTTGACTCCCCCGATACAGTGATTAATTTAACTAGTGTGAGAGACGTATAAGAAAAAGAAAAAAGAAAATGGACTTTAAAAAAAGAATTCTATGTTGGCAATAGGGCTGCAGACTGGGTAAGAAAAGGAAATATCCATTTAGTCCGCTAGATACGATAAAAAAATAAAAAGAAACTCGTATATTTTCTTTAATCAAATCAATAAAAAATTGACAAAGTTAAAGCGCTTTAAAGTTCAGGAGTGGCTTGTGACGTCACGTGTTGGTAAAAATTGTAGCTACAAGTGACGTCACGCGACTTCTCCATTCACTGTATCTTCCTCATTGTTTGTTTAAGTAAAAAAATTTTTTTTTGACATTGATTTTTGTCAAAAGTTCATTAAACTTAAGATAATTTCTATTGAGTTGTTAAATGTTATCTAAATTCGCATAATAACATAATAATTTGCAAGTTTAAATGACCTTCAAGGCGATCATAGTTCAACGAACTTTGAGATAAACACGTGATTCTATTGTATATATTTCAGCGAATTAAACGAAATACGATTAATTTTAAGACGGCCTTAAATGTTCACCTGTAGCTACTTTACACAACAAAGTGACAGAGACACCTTGAGACTTACCGGTGACATCAAATTTGAGTTGTGTTTGAGTATTCTAGTGCGCAATTACTTGCGCGATTATTGGCAATTTTAGATAAAAAAAAAATAATAAGCTGACGCGGCGGCGGTTCCAGTTCGACTCGCGACACCACCGCCGCCGCGTCAGCTCATGATTAGGGACTCCTATTGAGTGTGAAACTAGTCGGGCGATCCCGAGAATGTGCGTGAGTAAACCGATTCGTTTTAAATAATTATCAATTTAGTCTATCATAGACAATAAAAAAATATGAGACTCATAATTTTTACTTTTTCAAATTAAGAAAACACTACGTAATAAAGCGAATCAAAGTTCATGAGTGGGGGCAAATGACGTATGCTTTCGCACGTACTTACATCGTGACATCATGCGACATGTCAAATCAATGTATCGTCGCCGCGTCGCGAGTTTTAGGCATATAAGAAAAATACGTGTCTTATGTTTTTTCACATTACTAACTGACGGACATTCAAAAATTATATTTGTCATCGACTGGCCTGTTGGTCTAGTAGTTAGTGACTCTGACTGCTAAACCAGAGGACGTGGGTTCGATTCCCATTCAGTAAAATCTTTGTGTAATGAGCATGATCATTTGTTCTGTGTCTGGGTGTAATTTATCTATAATAATATGTATCTATTTAGAAATGTATAAGTATGTTTATCAGTTGTCTGGTTGCCATAATACAGGCTCTGCCTAGTTTGGGATCAGATGGTCGTGTGTAAGTTATCCTAAGATATTATTTACACACCTGCTACCCGTTCCTGGGGTAGGTAAAGTCGTAATTATTCTAATTAGTATGCATTCATTAATATGTGACTTTTAATACCACGAATAATAAACAGTATTTACAATTAAAATTCAACGTTCATACTGGTATATTATATATTGGACTTTGTACCTAATCAAGTTAGTTATTATTAGCTGAAATTAAATAAATAAATGTGGACAACATCACATACATTGCTCTGAACCCAAAGTAAGTAGCTAAAGCACTTGTGTTATGGAATTCAGAGACAACGAAGGTACCACAAACACCCAGACCCGAGACAATGTAGAAAAGGGGTTTTCTACAGCTGGGGATCGAACCCGAAAACCAAATAAAATAACAGTACTAATTCTTTCATAAAAAAAATGACTCCTGCATTATTGAATGGAGTAGATTACTGTTAAGTAAATTTATACAAAATCTATTTAAGTGGGAAGCGTCAGAGTATCCCGCGTAATTCAAATGTTCTTACCATTTTTGCAATATACCAGTCAGTTTTAAGCTTTTTTTTTAAACAAAATACGATTCGCGGACAAAACACGTTTGTATTTACATAATTATAATTATTAAAATCATCAACCTAAGCCTCTAAGTTCATGCAATTCGATTGAATGAGTTTGTCATGAAATATCATTCAATCGAATTGGGATGTTGACTGGGTATGAAAAGCTAAAATCTATTTAGTCCGTCAGTTAGATAATAAAAAAATATTAGACACGTATTTTTTCTTTTATCAAAACAATAAAAAATTACAAAGATACAGCGCTTTAAAGTTTCGGAGTGGGGGCTTATGACGCCACGCCTTGGTAAAAATTGTAGCGAGGAGTGACGTCACGCGAAATTTCTGTTCTCTGTATTTTGATCATTTTTTGTTTGCAGGAAAAAAGAAAAAATACGTGTCAAATAAAATTAACTAATCTATCTGGCGGACATTAAAAAAAATTTTTGGAAACATGCCTATTGCATGAACTTGGAGGGTAAGGTTGATGATTTAAATGATTTCTCGGGCTACCCTGAAGCTTCTACCTTAAACCGTCAGTTAGGAAATAGATAAATATTAGGCACGTATTTTTTTTATTAAAGAATAACTAAGGAGGTATTATAGCAAATCAAAATTCAGGGGTTAATATCGTCACGATCTAGCGCAATACGTACGACGTCGTGACGTCACGTGACATTACCAATCAATGTATCGAAGTTAGCAGTTGGTTACGTAAAAATAATATATTTCCAATATTTTTTATTAATCTACCCGACGAGCATTTTTTTTTGTGTCATAGCAATTACATAAAAAAAAATAAGTAAAACCTTCAAATCAACACTTGGCACAAAAAAACAATACCTTTGCCCAAATACGTAAACACATTATAATTCAAAGAAGTAAGTACAACTGTAAAATTAACATACTATTTACGTTCCTTTCGATAGAAAACAACAAAATTTATTCAAATAAGTATTTAATAAAATGTGACGATAAAAAAAAACCGTTTAAAATAAATAAAATATTATGATAATAATATTAAATGACATTACTGGCATTCGTCTTTAATACCTTTGCCTAAAAAAAATGTTACGTCAAAACGGCACTTTTTCTATTGACGTAACTTTCAAATCCATTGCCAATTTATAACTGGTTTCTTTGAATCTATTTAATACAAACTTCGCAATGTACATTAATTATCATTCGGAAATCATTCACGAATTCATTCAACATACATTACCGCTTTCGTAAGCAAAACGTGAATCACATTACCTAATAAACAGTTAATGTATTCAAAACATTGGAAAAGTTGTATTTTTTTTTTTACGAAATTTTAATCCATTATCAGGATTTAACTTATCCATAACATTATGTATTATAAACGTGATAGTAACTGTTTGGACAACAACCAATTTAGGTAAAAAGTAATATCAAATTAGTTTGAACTCCAAAAGAGGTTTATATCAGAATAACCAACATCTACGCGGGAAAAACTTATTGTATAAAATATGAAACCAAAATCAGAATACAAAGAGTAGGTATACTTAAAGCTACAAAAGAGTTTAAAATAACAACTAACCTCTTGTGTGAGTTCATCACCAGTGTGATGACCTTCATCAGGCTCCAGCTTAACATCAGGTCCCTCACTTGACAGATCCATATCACTGACACCACTAGAACTGGCAGTAAAACTAGTACTGGCCCTTTCTCTCTTCACATTCAAAACTAATTCTTCTTCAAATATCGGAGCTAACTCATATACACCAGAATCCAAAGGAGTATTCTCCATGAGATATTGCTCCAAGTTTTCTTGTTGTTGCTTCCCATCGAGATATTCCAACTCATTTTTCAGCTCTTTAGCTTCATCTATTTCCCCGTACTCTTGCAGATCAGCCATATTCTGTTGGTATACAGAATTCTCATCTATATCGATCTCGCTTTTCATATTGAAATACGGCATAAAATCTACAGCATTATCGCCGTACAAACCATCGTCCTCCGTTTTGACGCGCACCTCAAAATCATCTTCTTTCTTAATCTGCATTTCTGATGGTTGAACTAACAATTCGTTTACATCAAAAGAGCGGGATGCTATTTCAGCGAAGATGTCTTCATGAGTTCTGTTGTTAAGGAAATCAGGGGATAGGGTGACAACTGCATCAGGTCTTTCTTCATTGCTCTGTGTTTCTTCTTCATCTGAAACTTTTACTTCTTGAGCTACGTTGTCGTCTGCGGAAACAGAATCCTGCTCAACATTTTCTGTGACTGTCGCCGCCGCGAGCGCGGGGGCAACTGTGTCGGTAGCTACATTATTTACTAAATATGTATGAAGTATCGGCGCCCTGTTGTTCCATATCCGTTCATTATATTCTAAATCAGAATTACCATATCGTCCAAGGGAATTTAATTCTTCGAATAACTGTCTTTCGTAGTTGATTAAGATGTTGTCTAAAGATTTCGGGTGGACAAATCTTGGTCGGATCAGCGTCCGAGCTTCTTGCTCTAAGGCCCAATCTGAGCCGTTCGAAATATGGAGTCCAGCAATCATCTGCTGGGTCTCCCTCTCCAGATAATCGTTGGGATCCACCTTGAGCAGACTTAACACCAAAGCTAGACGAAGCAACTCATCACCATACAACTTTTTCAAAGAAATCATTGTTAATAATATTTATATTGAGCACTTTTGAGATCAAAATTTAAAAAACTTTCTAACACTATATAGTCCTTATGTTATTAATAAAATCTGTCGTCTTCTTCCGCCGTTTTTCCGACATTTTGACAGATGTCACTTGCGTCCAATGTTCGTTATTAAACTGTCCATTTTGTATAAGCACATGGTCACAGTTTGATTGAAGTGTTTTAAGTTCGAAACTGGCTTCAAGCCAGTAAACACGACATTTATTTAGTAATATTTATTCTGAAATTGATGACACACTTTACTGCCGCGATCTTTGATAAAATACCTTTTGGATACTGTAAAAATTTATGCCAATTATATATGTGTCTGATGGCGAATTAAAAGTAATAAATGTGATTCTATTTTTAAAATGCTAATGACAGCTGACTGCTGAACTCTTTTGTTTTGTTACGTTGGTAGTTATTGTTACGGAATATTGGTGTTGTTATGTTGGTAACGTTGTTTTCTTATTTACCTAATATAGTAGTAAGCATAAGTACATCAATAACAATCGTATGATGAAAAGTTATGTTCAAGAAAACAATTCACACAAAGAAAACCGTTCTACTACAATCATATTACAGAATTCGCTAACTAAGTAAAAAATCGTCAAACAAACCAAATTTTCTTTTAATTATAATTCAAAAATACGTACTTGAATAACCTATTTCCCAAATTGACATTTGACATTAACTGTCAAAAACATTTCGTGCACTCGCGCACACGTCGCTTACCTATTCGATTCTAAATTAGAAATTCAAATTAAGGAACTGAATTTTACATCGAAGCCGCTAGAATACATCCATAGACAATTTTTATCGCGTTATCTAATGTTTTTTGGACCTTATCAGATGGTATTATCGATTTTTATGGTAAAACATATACCTATAGTGGTGTAGTTGATGGATTTAGAGCTTTATTACGCAGTTTTATGGTTCAATATACACTGTAACTTAATGCTGTCCTTACGTATGAAATTGACTTATAATTTGGCCGGAAAAATAATGTAGACATACGCATACATAAGCGTCAAATGACGTTAAGCCGTTGACAGAATAAGCATTTAAAAAAGTAAAGGATTTACTTACGCGAATACTGAAACATTTCAGAATCAAAATGCGTATTTTTCTGGCCTTTGACTATACGGTATTATTACATATTGCTTTCTGAGATTTACGCGAATATTAGACACTAGCTGTCCCCCGCGACTTAGTCCGCGTGTTTTAGTTTCAATGGTTTTTCATTTTTGCAACATTTTTCATATATGCTCCTCTCCTTTTGGTCGCAGCGTAATGTTTTATAGCTTATAGCCTTCCTCAATAAATGGGCTATCCAACACTGAAATATTTTTTTCAAATCGGACCAGTAGTTCCTGAGATAAGCGTGTTCAAACAAACAAACAAACAAACTCTTCAGCTTTATATATTAAAGTATAGATTAAAATAAAACAACTTTAAACGGATTTTATCGCGGCTTGTATTTAGATTTTTGTTCCCGACGTTTTGACACCTAACAGGTGTCATGGTCGCGGGCAGACTGAGGTGGTATTCGTCTTGACAGTTGATGTTGCTCGTTCTACCTTCATATTTTAATTCATAAGGGTATCAAACAAATTTTTAAAAACTGTTTCAATTTGTCTTAATCATTAAAAACACGAAATTACCTCACTAGTGGAATAATTATATGTTATGTTTTTTTTTTGTAACCAACATTAGATCCCACTGCTGGACAAAGGCCTCTCCATTCGTATTCCAAACTGTCTATTTATAGCGGTTTTATCTCATTTCGACAACAACGAAATTTTCTCAAAAAATTGTGAAATCGAACCGAAACCCCTAGCTTAGAAGGTCACAGGAATTAGTCACTGAGTTAATCAAGTTGTTTGACGAGATCATGAGTCAGTCACAAACTTGTTATGATCTGTTTATATTAGTCGTCAAAACATCTGTGTTCAACAGCTGTTTCTTACGACATACATCCGAATACTCAAACGCAACTTAACTTTAAGACGTTCTTAAATGTCAATAAGTCGCTACCTTAGAGCATAAAGTGCGCGCATCTTTAGTAGCCCGTTGTGCGTAAGCAAATTTTTAGCAATAAGTAAGTACTACGCTCGTTTACTGATTTAAGTGATTTTCCGTGCGACGACAGACGTTTATGCGAAAATATCTAAGGTTCCGATATTATTAGGGTAATATTAGGTTTTGAGTTAATTTTAATAAAACGGCGTGCTTTTTAACACGTCTGTCTGTTAAGCTTTTATGGCTAAACCACTGAACCGATTTTGATGAAACTTTGTATGGGGTAAGCTTCGATCCTAAAACACATAGGCTACTTTTGTGTGTTAACCGACACCCACCACGGGTGAAGCCGTGGGCAACAGCTAGAGAACAATAATCCTGATATGTTTAAGATACTTTTTATCACGATACAACTACTTAACAATTAACCACTAGCGATCGTTAATCTAACTGACAGGAGAATTTAATATGTCATTGCCAATTTACAGGATAACACAGTATCCTGTGGTAAGACTGGTTGCCAGAATTGTAATGACTTAACGACTGTCAAAGATCAACGTATGACAGTCGGGACTAACGGCTTAACGTGCTTTCCGAGGCACGGAGAGGTCTAGTTATGTTTACAAATGGTCACCCATCCACGTACCAACCGCGGCGAGCGCGGCTTAACCTTCATCTATACTAATATATAAAGCTGAAGAGTTTGTTTGTATGTTTGAACGCGCAAATCTCAGGAACTACTGGTCCGATTTGAAAAATACTTTCATTGTTGGTTAGTCCATTTATTGAGGAAGGTTATAAGCTATGTAACGTTACACTGCGACCAAAAGGAGCGGAGCATAAATGAATATTGTTGCAAAAATGAAAAACCGTTGAAACTAAAACACGCGGACAAAGTCGCGGGGGACAGCTAGTTATCAATACGCCACTGCTTACCTTCCAATAATATAAGCGTAAACATAAGTAAAGTAACTAATATGTCGCCCATAAAGTATAATCAATAACTTATTCATTCAATACGTATCGATTAACCTACGAACTTAAAATAAAACAAACGAAAACACACCTTACATCCAAAGGAAAAGATTCTAAATCGTTTGTAGCAATTAATATAATGAAAAATTACGAAAGTGAGTGAATTTAGTTTAGTTAAGAATTTAGTTAAAAGTTAATTGACCTCTTTGTGTGAATTGTTGAGTAAAAGTCGTTCATTTTGCACGAAGAAAGCGTACAACTGATTTGAATTCGAAATTATAATTTTATAGTTAAATTCTCTAATTAATAAAAGTAATGAGGGTATTCGCAAAATGAAAATAACAAACGGCATTAAAATTTAAAACCCGAATTCCATTTTTCAAATTTCATATGCCAGTCTACCGCAAACCAAAAAAAGAAAAAGAAAATTAGTGTTCATTTTACTAAGCAAATAGGCAACTAAAATTTTGATTACGCCACAAATTAAAAATAATTCTCAACACTTTAAACAACAATAAGTAAACGAGATAATCGCACTTAAAAAATTTCACACCACATAAAAAAATAACCACAATCTTTGCCTAAAAAACAACACTACCAACGCAACAATATACCATAAACAAAGAGAGATTGCCGCGTAATATTAGGTTCGATAGGAGTCTTTGTTTTCAATCTTCCCGAGCGCGCGTTCGACTCAGCGCTTCGACGCGAACTGAGCTCTCGACCGTACGTTTTTTTTTTTTTTTTTTTTTTGGAAGAGGTCTACTGCAGTTAGCCTGAGCGCAGGCTTTGACTGCTTCACCGGACTTTTGGCGAGAACCGTAAGGCCTCCAGCCAGAGCAAGTAAAATAAACTAACTACGTCAGCAACGTTCACTAAGGGCACCCCCTGCGGGGTTCGGACCTCGACTTAGTGCGTTGCTGACTATCTTAATAAGGCAAAAACAGCAAGGGATGGCTGGATCTGAGTTATTATTATTTAGGGACATATTTTTATTGCTAGTTTGGCCGGCTCGGGCCAGCTTGATCTAGGGACGGGGGGGTAACATTTACGTTACTATTATTTATAATACGCGACGGGCCTCGCCGGCGAGGACGTAGTATACGGCGGTTGTGTTTTGTATTGCTACTGCTAGCTAAGTCGAATGCTTCTTGTAGAAGCGTTGTCTTATCGTCGGGATAGGAGAGAGTGTGTCTAGGACGTTTTATCTTAGAGACGACTGAAGGTCGGTATCGCGCGGCCGCTACGATAAGCGGGTTACGGTGGGTTTCGGCGGTGTCGAAGAAACGGGTCGCGGCGCGTTTCATGAACTGCTTGATTGTGGGCAGCTTTAAGTCACAGTGCAGCTGCAAGTTACGAACGTAACCTGGAGCGCCCGTGGCTCTACGCATGAAAAGGTTTTGGAGAGTTTGCATTCGTTTGAGTCGATAATCGGGTACGTGAGAGAATACGACGCTGCCGTAAGTCATGATAGGTCTGACGCACGCAGTGTAAATTCTCTTCTTGCAAGCAAGAGAGAGTTTACTGCGTTTGTTCAACATACAATGAAGTCGGCCGAGGGCGAAGGCGGCTCGCGCGCGTGCCGCTTTGATATGAGGTACGAAGCTAAGCTTCTGATCAAGGATCACACCCAGGTATTTGGCTTGCTGCTCCCAAGGGATAGGCTTGCCGAAGAGGCTTATGGGTGGAGCGGGAGCGGGAAGCCGCCGTTTTCTACTAAATAGTACGGCTGCGCTTTTGGTAGGGTTGACTTCGATTCTCCATTTCGTGAACCACTTCCCGAGGGCCGTGACCGCGGTCTGGAGAGTTCGACCTGTCGCTAAGGGGCTGGTACCTGAATAATAAATGGCCGTGTCGTCGGCGTACAGAGCTACTTGGGGCTTGCCACCGCGTGGAATGTCGCTGGAATACAGCGAGAAGAGGAGTGGAGAGAGGACGGAGCCTTGCGGGACTCCGGCGAGGATCGGGTGAGGGGAAGAGAGTGTGCCTTCAACGCGATAGCGAAAGGAGCGATTCGACAAGAAGTCACGGATGATGTGCACGAGACGATCTGGCACTTCGAGTTGGTACAGCTTGTAGATCAAGCCGTTGTGCCAGACCTTGTCGAAGGCCTTCGCTATATCGAAGAAGAGCACACCGGTGAGCCGTCCACGCTGAAAACCAGCGCTTATATGCTCGACTATGCGGTGGACTTGTTGGACGCACGAGTGTTCGGTTCTAAAACCAAACTGCTCGTCGGGTATGAGATTCCTGGACTCGGCATAATCCATTAAACGGGAGTAGATGATTCGCTCGTATAGCTTCCCAAAGACTTTGAGTAAGCTGATAGGGCGATAACTAGTTGGCTCAGACTTCGGTTTACCGGGTTTGTGGATGCCGATGACTATCGCCTCTTTCCACTGCTGTGGAAAGAGATTGTTGCCTAATGCTGCATTGAAGATGCCTGTCAAGAGGATAACTAATGCTGGAGGGAAGAGTTTAATCACCTTATTGGTGACTCCGTCTGAACCGGGCGCTTTACGAGGGTGTAGGTCCTTGATAAGAGAACGTAATTCGTCTACTGTTACCGGCGCGAGAGGGTGTTCCGGGTCCTCTGAAGGAGGAATCGTGGCCTTACGTTCGACTTCGGCGTCAACTCTGGCGAGGTGGGCCGGGTCGACCGGAAGGTTACTGGGCGTACATTGAGCCTCCAGGCTGTCGGCCAGGCATTCCGCTTTCTCGTCGTCTTCAAAGGCGAGGCTCTGATTCGGAAGATTCAACGGGGGCATGACCGCTTCGTCGCAACTACGTAATCTACGTTGAAGGTTCCAAAACGCGTGATGGTTAGGTTCTAATTGGTCGAGAAACCTATCCCACCGATCCTCACGCAGAGCCCTTATGCGTTTCTTAACAGCGCGCTGTAGAGAACGCATACGGGCGCGATTAGAGTCGTTGGGATAGGTGTCGTAGGCGCGTATAGCCGCGTTCTTCTCCGTCAATAGGGCACGGGCGTCGTCCGGTAGGAGCCAGCGAGAGTCTTCTGTCACCGGTACCGACCGCGAACACTCGTTCACCAGGGACTGCACGTGCTCAGTGAGGGAGTCGATCGCGCCTATAACGTCTGTCGCGGATTCTACATTGTCCGGTATCGAGTCTAGGTGCGCGGATTGGACTGACTTAAGGCGAGTCCCAAGCTTCGTCCAGTTCGTAACTATCTTAGTGGGGATGGGTTGACCAGCGTCTGGGGGACCTACTCGCGGACTAAAGGACATGATCACTGGTCGGTGGTCAGAATCTAATTCATGAATAACTTCAATGGACCGAAGCGCTAGGTTGACGTTTTTGAGTAAAGCTATATCTAGTATGTCGGGGCGGTGGTTGACGTTCGCGGGAAAGTGAGTGGGATTCATCGGAGCGATGATATCGAAGTTTAATTCAGAGCTAAGAAGATCAAGATGTCTACCTCGGTTGTTACGAGTGTGGCAATTCCACGCCTCGTGTTTCGCGTTTAGGTCGCCTGCCATAAGGACGGAGTCGCCTAGAGCTAGAAGAGCTCGCAGATCATGTCGTAAGTCGACCCTCTCTGTTGACGGAGGAATATATATTGAAACTAAATACAAAGGTCGATGCCCGGTCATGCCAAGACGACAGATGGAGGCTTCGATGTGCGACAGCGAGGGTGGATCCATCGGAACGCAGTACAGTGACCTTTTAAAGTAAATGAGCGTGCCGCCGCCTACGGCTCTGGTACGATCGTTACGGATTAAGTTGTAATTCGCGATTCGCGGGTTTTTATGAGACGGTTTAAGAAAGGTCTCCTGTACAAGAAAAACGTCGAGTTGATGATCACGGAGAAAAGTAGCAATTTCGTCGCGTTTTTTATTAATGCTATGCGCGTTAAAGTATCCTAATTTAAGGGATCGGGGTTTGAGTTTACCGGTGTTAGTAGCCATTAGAACGCGGCGGCTTTGTATGCGGCGAACACATCGCTGAACTGCTCCCTAATGAAAGGGGCGTGCAGAGGGTTGGGGTTGGCTCTAATCGCCTCCGCCATAAGACGGATGCGATTAAAGTCAAACGACTCATACACCTCTATGTAATTCCTCGACCGTACGTTGACCAATGATTCACACTGCTCTTAATTTTTCCCTGAATTCGTTGCGAACTACGTTAAATTTACCTTCTTGCACATAATTATGTTGCCTAAAGTATATTATATACAAAAAGTAGTTTGTATTTTTTTTTGGCTGTATGACTAATTCCCTTGCTCATCTCGACATCAAATAAATGAATTTTATACGTCAATATGTTTGCTAAATAGAAACTTCATGTTGACTTAATTATTTTTAATGATTTTATATAAATAATAATTATAGGTACACATTTAAGCTATACATTAATAGATAAAAAATGTTGCTGTTAAGTGCTAGGTCACAACGGAATCCGACTTCCGTTTCTACCTTACCAATCAACTTCATGCTCTCTCATTAAACCTATAAATAAACATTTAAATATAAATGCTGTATTCACCCGAGTTTATTAATTACATTTTGTATCTACGTATTATTATTATTTATGAAGCAGGTAAATAATTTTATCATATTAGATGCAAGTGGTAGCATTATATTTATTAAACACACATGTGTCAATATTAGCAAAACAAAGAATAAGATGTGTGTTCACTAATACAATATCTAATAGATTATTTGTTTCTTTCGTCTTTACATATTAATATATTTCTGTCTCTGTTTAATAGTTAACGTCAAAAATAGCAGATTACAGTTCTGTCAAAAAATATTTTTTGACAAATGTCAAAAACTTGTACATGTCTACTTGGGATACAAATTCATGTCTTTCATCTCTATATACATTGTTGGTACATGCCTAGCTTACTTATAAAAAGATAATTATTAATCTCTGCACACAATAAAAAAAGACAGCATGTCAAAACTAAAAAAAAACGATAAAATTAGCTTTTTTTATGTAATTTCAAAATATTATGAAAGTTTACACATGTTGCAGATAATACGTACTATAAATATAATAAATATATTACAGTCTCTATATTAGCCAAAGCAACTGCGTATCTGTTATAGCTTGTAGCTATAATATGATTATTACAATATGCAACACAAACTGCGCAGGATTGCAACCATAATATACTAATAGAGATAAACCGTACTAAGTTTATCTACATTCGTAACTACGAATACGTAGGGCATAATAGGCATGTTACCTATTTTTTTTTTAATGTCCGTCTTGTAGATTAATGAATTTTATTGGACACGTATTTTTTCTTTTTTCCTGCAAACCAAAATGATCAAAATACAGAGAACGGAAGTTACGCGTGACGTCACTCCTCGCTACGATTTTTAGCGAGGCGTAGCGTCATAAGCCCCCACTCCGAAACTTTAAAGCGGTGTATCTTTGTATTTTTTTATTGTTTTGATAAAAGAAAAAATACGTGTCTAATATTTTTTTATTATCTAACTGACGGACTAAATAGATTTTAACTTTTCATACCCAGGAAACATCCCTATTATACACGAGTTTTTTTGTGACGTGCTCATTTATTCAGTTACTTACACCGACTTAAATAGGGTTGCCTATATGATTGTAATTGGGACGGGCCTGTTGGTCAAGAGGTTTGCTACCCTGACTGCTAAATCGGAGCTCGTGAGTGCGGTTCCCACCATATTCAAATAATTGTGTATGTATTTCGAAATTTATAAGTATATTTATCAGTTGTCTGGTTAGTTTAGGATCAGATGGCCGTGTGTGAGTATTCCTAAGATATTATTATGATAATTTCAAGCGAAATATTGTATTTTTAGAATAAGCTTTAAAAAATATAGTATTTTATAAAAAAAAACTATTTAAAAGAAGGTTAACTACCTAATGTAACTTATAACTAAATAGTAGGTAGGTATTGTTAAAACTGACCTCTACAGACGTTGCTTTATCTTGATCTAGAAGTACAACTTATAATCATCAGCTGTTTACCTATATATTCATATATATACACCTTATTATAATCCAGTAATGATTCAAATTGAATGACTTCATTATAGTCGTAATCTAACCTCAATATGTCATAAATTTAATAAAATTACTACAAGTAAGTATTTCAAAGTCAATGTCTTTGATAATATTTGATGGAGACAGGTTTATCTAATCTATTTTTATTGTATAAGCTATTTCATTGTTAATAATATAATTCTGTAGATAATGGTGTTAATATTCAGTACAAAGGCAGTTAGATAAATTTATTAAACATTGTATGGACATAATTCTCTTTCCATAGCCATTCCCGGTAAAAAAACAAAGTCGCGTCACCGTGGTTAGGCGATCATCCGCCAATTTTTTATTTTGAATTTAATTGATGATGATTATGTTAAAAATGGCTACGATATTGATTTTTAAAATCAAACCTCACATTTAAAATACTTCTTTATCTTTTCTTTATTCATATCGTTTTAAACTCCATTTTTAGGATCACATGTCATAAGTATTAAGTACGTTCACATCAATAATTGCAGTTGCGTTTCCCAAAATGGCGCGGCCTTAGGGCGACTGACTCAGAGCGTTGTCGCCATATTGAGAAAATCAAGTTTTATCCATATAATCAGCAATTCTTTGTGTTTATGTTTACGTTATAAGTTTAAAGGATTAGCAGAAGTTATTGTTTTAATGTATATTTTTGATAAGCTGCTGATATTTTAAATGAAACATTTAGGTTATTCTTTTAATTTTTAAATCATCAGGTATTCTACCTGTGATTCTACAGAAGTTTACAATTTTTTGGGTCAAACTTTTTATCAAGTAGGTTATTTATAAGAAACAGACCAAAGGAAAAAAACGATTAGTTACTGCTCTATTAGTTTAAATGTACTTCTAATTCATTTTAAAGTTCAAGGACACAAAAAAAGAAAGCCAACATAGCCATCATTATTTTAATATTGTCACATAAAGAAAACAAAATACAAAAGCAAAAAAAATATAACTTGACCATCGACAATAAAACAAAAAATTTTCTTCCACAATTCGCGCCAATATCGTAACATTCATAACGCATACAGCCAAAAATAGGAAAGAGTATGCATCGAACTCTCTGCTTTTGTTCTTCAGAACGTCATTGAGATGACAGAAAGGCCATTTCCCCGTCATGGATGCAAGCCAAATATAATCCAATACAAGTTGATCTATCCACAGACGCAAACACAAAGGATCGCAAGGTCAAGGTAAACGGTAATTTCTAAGTTGTAAACAATTTCTGTATGCAACACATTTATTCTGTTACGAACAAAGGATTTTGTACTAGGTTTTAATTAAAACTCGTTACAAGGGACATGTTTTTAAACTGTTGATTATTTTCTATAGTTATATATCCTCGTTGCTTCTTTTTAACTGACTTATTATATGGAACAAGTTTCTGATTCGATATAAACCTATTTAAATGATGAAATTAAATTCTATAAAAAAAAACTTTCCTAAAAGTCTACTCTCTATTTATCGTATTATTCGTCATGTTTAGGGATGCCATAAGCGTTTAAAATACTGATTTCGTCGACCTAAACAGATGTCACAATTAACAAAAAAATAATTATAAACGAAAGTGCCTAACAATAATAACAAGCTAATCGTATTTAAAATCAATCTATACTAATATTATAAAGCTGAAGAGTTGTTTGTTTGAACGCGCTAATCTCAGGAATTACTGGTACGAATTGAAAAAAAATTTGTATTGGATAGTCCGTTTATTGAGGAAGGCTATATAACATCACGCTACGACCAATAGGAGCGGAGCATAAATGAAAAATGTTGCAAAAATGAAAAACCGTTGAAACTAAAACACGCGAACAATGTCGCGGGGGACAGCTAATCTGATATAAAATCGAAGGACAATATTAATAAATCCGTTCTTACAGTCTTAAGATTATGAAATAACTATTGAAGTTAAATTTGATAAAGCTAATTACTTCCAGTGCCTCGAACAAAACAAAAAGCTCGATAAGCCGTTGGTCCCGACTGTCATAAACAAGAGTAAACATAAACAAGCATAGAGCGTGCATATCGCTAGTAGCCCGTATGTCAAGCATAAGAACATTTTCAGCAAAATGTACTACGCTCGTTTACTGATTTATGTGATTTTCCGTGCGACGACAGACGTTTATGCGAATATCAACGGTTCCGATATTATTAGGGTAATATTAGGTTTTGAGATACTTTTAATAAAACGGCGCGCTGTTTTGATACTTTTTTTGAACTTTACGATTTTACATGTTCATACTAGTGCCTACAGTTCATATTCTTAGGCGCACTTATATTTCTCAAAGGTTTCTGCTTGGAATAGGGGTTGACTGGGTAAAAAATGTAAAATATCTATTTATTAGTAAGGTACATAACCTAAAAATGTTACACGTATTTTTACGCTTTCAAAATACAGAAATAAAGCGGATCAAAGCTCAAGGGTAGGGGCTAATGATGTCACAAGATCGCACAAAACGTTTAAAAAGACTGGCAAACAAAAGTATCAAATCTATTATAAACTTTCTTAGAATTTATTTAACCGAGTTTTATTTTTCGCGTATTTGCATGTTTTCCTATTATTCTTTTTCACAGTGGAAAAAACCTTTTCTTTATTCGGTTAGGTAACATTCTTAGCTGCCAAAACAACATAGTGAATGTTTGGGAAAATCAATACACGGTTGCCTTCAAAGAAATGGTTGGGATTGGTTATCTCGTCTTTCAATTACATTATTGTCAAAGAATTAAGAGGTGACGCGACTGGGTCTTTCTATTGTTGTTTTCTTCATGAAAAATACTTGTACAGCAATGAATTTTATTTAAAAGAAAGGTTTATATAATGCGTGCCCCTATTAATTAGTTTTTTTTTTTCGAAAACATCACTTAAAGAAATATGACCCTCTAAAAATGACAGTTTTTCCCCCAGTGTTCCGACGACTATCAGACAAATTTAATAGGATTTTAACAAAAAAGTAAATGATAGAAGCATAGATATAGGTACCTTTCCTCTAAATTGATGCAAAAATTATTTGGATCAGTCCAGTTTTGGAGAAGAAAACAGCGGAATACGAAACGTCTTTTGGTCAACGATTTTGAAGCAATAATCGGCCTGAACTGTGGTTGTCCCTAACGCACTTTACTGGGGTAAGTCGGAGGTGTGCGATGGAAATATATTCTTTGGTCAGCAGGGGTCAACAAGGACCGAGGCTCACCGGAGCCCCGCCGAGCATGCTTTAGCGAACCCGGGTCTCCGGAAAAGGGAAGGACGGGACCGGGGTGTTTTTAGTCGGTGCAAGTCCGACATATCCCCACGTCGTACCCTCGCCCTCCGCGTGGGTTGAAGCCAGTAGATTTTCAACACGTAAAAAAAAAAAAGGTCTATCTACATCTGTGAGCTATACAATGGCATGCAATTCACCTAATGTTACGCAATTATGTTTATATTAATATAATCAGACCTCCATTGTTATAAATTACGAGATCTGGTTATTATTTGTTGTGGAATGCTTAAATAAGCTTTTGTTTTACGACCTGAGACCAAATGCGAAGGATTTATACAGAAATAACGATCATTAATCACTACACCTCTTTTTACAACCGTACATATATTTTGGTGATAAGCACGCCACACAAGCTCATCATTGCAACTCCTGTAAGCCAGGATCTACAATGATATCCTACGAAATTTACCAAGATACGTCTTAAGCTCGAAACTGTAGCTATGCAGACAGATAGTTTTACAGAACTCTGATGGGATACATCATAATAATCAATACGAAATCAGACAATCGCAATCCGGTTGTATACGGAAACACTTTTTGTATCCAGTTGCTTGTACGGCCTACTAAAGCATACATAAGCTAATAAAGCAAATAATAAATTTGTATACTATAATATATAAAGCTGAAGAGTTTGTTTGTTTGTTTGTTTGAACGCGCTAATCTCAGGCACTACTGGTCCGATTTGAAAAATTCTCTCAGTGTTGGATAGCCCATTTATTGAGGAACGCTGCGACCAAAAGGAGTGGAGCATAAATATAAAATGTTGCAAAATTGAAAAACTGTTGAAACTAAAACACGCGGACAAAGTCGCGGGGGACAGCTAGTTATTTTTATACGTTTACTAGCGGTACCCCGGTTTAACCCATAAGTAGTCCACGTTCCCGACTTTTTCCAATGTTTTTATAATTATTCTTCTATTTGAGGCATAGATGAATCCAACAAATCAAAGATCATGGAAATCAGTCCACCTGTTTTTAAGTTAAATGGTGTAACTAACACGACTTGTCTAATATAGGTATATTAGCGACCAGCTCAAGATGAATTATACTTATAAACCTTTCTCTTAAATCATTCTATCGATTGCTGAAAGTTGAATTAAAATCCGTTGCGCAGTTTAAAAGATTTAAGCGACTGTGTTTTAAACTATTTAAAGAAGATAAATGAACAAGACGGTAAAATATAGCATTATCTTTATAATAATTAAATAGGTTTGTTTATTTTATCTGTCAAAAGCCGAAAATGGAATTCGTCCAAGGTAAGGTCCAAGGTTACCAACATTATCCAACATAAGTAATGTAATTTCTCTGGCTCCTACGAAATAGGCTAATATACCTGTTTAATGACATTGTGAAAGCATTTAGTCCAAATTGTTCACCTAAATCGGTTTAAAACATGACATGTAATATGAAATACACGTAGCATCTCGCGGCTTTACCCGTTGACTTTCCCGTCAACGGGTAAAGCAACGCCAAACAATTTTATCAGTGGATTTTTTTTGAATTTTTGAAAGTTCTTCTATACAAAATATGACAGACGTAATTTTTTTTTCACGAATTAATTTGGCGGCGTTATAAAAATCAATATTACCCATGTGCGGTCATTACACGACACTGGCCGAAATTGAGATAAATAACAGCAGATTGCCAAAACAGAAATAAAAACAAAAGCATTATCGGGATAAAATTTAAAAGTAACTCTGTCTGTCGCGCTTTTACGCCAAAACTTCAGAACCAATTTGAATGAAATTTGATACACAGGTAGTCTAAAACCTGAGAAAGGATATAGGCTACTTTTTACCCCGATAATCGACATCTACGCGGGCGGAGCCGCGGGAAACAGCTAGTTACTTATAAGTGCAAACAGGTATGTATGTACGTCAGCTATCACGTGTAAAACAAACATTAACTTTACTAATGTCCGGACATTCTAACCTTTATAAAACCTTTAGATGTTATTCTCCATTGAAACGACTTTGAGATAATATTAGATTTTACGCGTGCAATCTGTTTCATTTAATCTGCCCACTTCACTTACCTTCGTAAAACTGGATTGAGTTAAAGAGGTCATCAAATATGTTGCAATAACAAAACGCAAAAGCAACCATTTTGGCGCGGTTCAAACTTTCTTTATTACTAAGCCCCCGCTGTCTGTCCCTCAGTTATAACATGAACCGTAATAGTGTGTATTTCTGTTTCCGCTATAACAATCTATCTATCTATACTAATAAGCTGAAGAGTTTGTTTGTTTGAATGCGCTAATCTCAGGAACTACTGGTCCGATTTGAAAAATTCTTTCAGTGTTGGATATTGGATAGCCCATTTATTGAGGAAGGCTATAAGCTATATAACATTACGCTGCGACCAAAAGGAGCGGAGCATAAATTAAAAATGTTGCAAAAATGAAAAACCGTTGAAACTAAAACACGCGGACAAAGTCGCGGGGGACACCTAGTAAATAATAAAAATAAATTAAAAACTACTAGAATAATTATGTTTTTGGCGTGTTTTTTGCTCGATCTTAATTTTGACGTTTGAAATGCTTATAGTTTGCGTAGCAAAATTAAAAAAAAAAACGATTAAAAAATAAAAGGGGTCCCCCCCATACAAGAGACTTGTTTTTGGTCGATTGTAACGGTATAAATCATGTATGATGGTATGGAAAGTTTTATGCGCGAGTCCCACTCGCACTAGGCCGGTTTTTTGTGTCATTTATTTGTCATTTAGTCCGGGTTCGAAGTTTAAAAACATCGTCTTTGTCATACACAAATATATTGAGCATAAAAATAACATGCGAGTGTTTGTAAACGAAATTGCTCTGTGACGCAATCGCTAACAAAGTTGGTTGTATTTAAAAAAAGACATTTATTTTGTATTATAATTAATTTAAACGTAAAATATGGAAATAAAACACAAAAGTTGAAATAATGGAACGCGGCACTTTCTTCTTTATTCTCATAGCGCAAGGTCCTTCATAAACTATATTAAAAAAAAATGCGGACTTTAAACCGGGACCAAAGTTTAAAAAGTTGTCTATGACTTGTTATGTAATTAATTATGGCAGATCAAGGCTCACACAATGTAAGTTGTGATAAAATAATTGAACATTGGCATTAGTTTAATCTTGCTAATCTAAGTATTGCAAATATAAAATCTTAACTCAAACAAGCAATTTAGTACACCTCACACGCCAAGAAAATAATTAAAGATCTTTGTTGAACACTCGTTTCCCGCCAAATTTTACGTCAGCGCGTTGTTTTTTTTTTGCTGTCGACCGCTACGAGTTCAAGGACAACTGTCATCGAGTTGAGTAGCTAAATATTTGGCTTTGAAACCAGTTTTTTTGCCTAACTTTATTCGAATATAAATGAAGGAAGATTTGAATTATATGAATTTGTTGTTGTGCAGTTATAAGATTATATAAACTGTGAATAAATTGTTATTTAAACAACGACATAAAAACCTTTTTTTTAGTAACTTTCTGATCCTTTATATGGTACTAATTTAACTTTTAAACTTGTAAAGGTACACACTAGCTTCTAGACATCTAGTTCTTAACTGTCTTACTATTTTAACTTAAAATTTTAATAGCTTTTGAATAAAAAATCTTAACTAAATCATTCCTTAGTGCTTATCCGCATGCTAATTATGTAGGTATGATTATTAAAAACAAAACAATATAATGGTCCGTGACTATCTACGTAACGAATCAAAAAGGTTTATTAAAAATCATGTTTAAAACCAGATAGCTTTTTTTTTATTAGCTTTTGTTGACATCGCTCTGACCATGACATTAACCTAGTTTCAAGCACACAATTTAACTAAAAAACTAGTTAATAATGTAGAAAAAGATGTCCGCCCTTGCGAAAATTAGAAAGTTTGCGAATAACACACACAGTAGAAATCGCTTCGCCTAATGTGGAGTATACCGTAGAAAATTGTGAAAGTATTTATGTGCGTACGTCAAAAATTGGCGCGAATTTTATGTGTTCTCTGGTTTTTTTTAAATTTTTAGGATTCTTGTTATGTAGTGCGGGGCAGTGGAAATGTTTCCTATTACTATGCAATAATTTCTTATGAACTTCGATGCGATTTGCAAGACAGACAATCGTGTCTGTATCTGAACTATTATTTTATCAATGAGACATATTTTAAGACTGCCTATTTATTGTCGTAACATGTTATGAAAACACATCAATTACCTGCGTCATAATTTATTTAAAGACCGATCGACATCATATCAATTTATTTAAAAATTGAACAAGTTTTATGTAAGACTTATGGCCGAATACAGAAATGTCAATCAGTTTTAAGTCGCCGTTAACTCTCATGCTGTCTCTTTCACTTTAAGGTGTAAAGTAGCGACAGATAGACGTTTAAGAGCGTCTTAAAGTTAATAAGCTTTTCAGTATTCGTGGGTTATGGTAGTTAACCTAACCATAGACAATTTAAAGTTTTTTTTTTTAAGAAGGTAAGTTGTTATTCAGCCAAGACAAGTGTACTTACAAACACATGATAAATAAAATACATACGGACAAAGACAAAACCCTCTTTTCCGAAGTCGGTGCATAAACGTTGTAACGGTAAGGCCTTGTCCCAAATGCCGAGCCATTTGAGGACGTCGAGTCGACACCGTGTATGGCGGATCAATGTTACTGCAGTCGCCATGCCAGGCTATGGTGTTCTGTCTATTTATAGTAAAAATTGTAACAAGTAACAAAGCATACATGTGCGTGTTATTTGTAAAATAAACAATAATATCTTGGGACAACCAACACACGGTCATCTGATCCCAAACTGGGCAGAGCCAGTATTATGGCAACCAGACAACTGATAAACATGCTTATATATTGCTAAATACATACATATTATAGATAAATTACACCCAGACACAGAGCTAATGATCATGCTCATCACACAAAGATTTGTCCTGAGTGGGAATCGAACCCACGACCTCCGGTTCAGCAGTCAGGATCACTAACCATTAGACCAACAGGCCAGTCGAACAATGATCTATAATAATAATTTTACAGGACTATTTACTGGACCTTGCGGCGGTAAAACCTTGCAAAACCAAACGACACAATGGGTTGGAAGAGTATCAAAATCTAAATGGTCATTTAGTTAGATAATAATAAATTATAGGTATTTTTTGATTTTCCAAAATGATAAAATACTAATTAGATTTACGACGCCATGCGTGCGTTCAAAATGCACGAAATGGTGATGTCATGAGACATATCAAACCAATGTATTGTTGATAATTTTTGGTTATGTGAAATAAGAAAAAAAACATGTGTAATATTTTTTAATAATCTATCTGATGGACAATAAAAAAGTATTAGTCATCTACAAATTATTAATTCGTATTACCAATTTGACAGCTAATATTGTACAAATTTCGCTGTCAATTGCTATCACTTTGCTCTCTGATACGTAATAGCGCGGCAGCACACTTGCGTAAATTTTAGTACACTCAATAGTTTCAAGTACGCTTGTGAGGGACCGTCTCAATAATTCCTAAAATCAAGCTTTTAAGATCGATTCCGACTAATTTTCTAATTACCAAAAGCAGACCTTAATTAATTTGCTTTTACCACAAAAAAAGTACAATAAAAATGGTGTAATTTAAGTTATTACGTCATCAATCACATAGCTATCAAAATACGATACAAACTTTCGCAACCAACAATTAAAATGAATAAGCATTTTTAAAATTACATTTACAGCATGACAATTTCTTTATTGATTAGTGACATATTAATATTACTATTATTATTGACAGTGATTAGACTGCATAGCTTTAATCTATACTAATATTATAAAGCTGAAGAGTTTGCTTGTTTGTTTGAACGCGCTAATCTCAGGAACTACTGGTTCGAATTGAAAAAATCTTATTGTATTGGATAGTCCGTTTATTGAGGAAGGCTATAGGCTATATAACATCACGCTACGACCAATAGGAGCGGAGCATAAATGAAAAATGTAGCAAAAATAAAAAACCGTTAAAACTAAAACACGCGAACAAAGTCGCGGGGGACATGTAGTAGGGGCTAGTATCCAATAAAAATGTATTTTTTTTTTCTATTCTCAAATAAACAGTTTTCATTTTGGAAGTAAAATTTCTTTTTGCACTCTTGACTTGGGGAGTAAGCTGGTGAATGCGTGACGAGAGCGTTACGAAAAGTGTCATCGGGCGAAGTGAACGGAAGTTGAGAGGGAGATATAAGTTACCTTGGCTTAGTGAGATTAAGTGAACTTGGCAATTTCTGACCAGTTTTCCAAATTTATATATTGTCATTTTCCAGCCATATTCCACATTTCCCGCGGAGTTTTCTCAAAAATTCGTTCAAGCAAATTATGTCATGGCCTAAAACATACGGTCGAGCCGTTCTTAAGTGTTGCCCCATCATACGTGTGTCAATTAATTGATTTTAATTTATTTCAAATAGTTCTTTTTTTAATTTGTTTATATTTGTATTTATAAGTTACTAGAATCGTCTAACGGCATACTAACTCATGTATTCTTCGCTTAAAACTTTTTAATTATTTGTGTAGAAAACAATATGTCCTTTTCATCATCTTACTAATGGACAGTTTCTATATTCAAAAAACAATTCGTTTTGCTTAGGGACGTAGAATTTTCTTCGTTTCGAATCGTTTTTTGAATATTGAAACCAGCCATAAATCAATAAGATAGACAATAAAAGTCCTAATAACAAAGAAAGATCATCATCTTGGCATCTCTCCCTTTGTCTAAATTCAGAAATTTTGCGTAATTCAAAACATTTTACAGAATTTCTCATCAGTGTCCTTTCAGTATATTTATTTAAGGTCAAACTCAAGGTGACGTCCCATTTTCCCGACGTTATAATTAATCGTATAAAACAGTATATAAATATAAAGTTTGTAATTGTTTTCATAAGTAAATGAGTTTTTGGCAACTGTTTACGTGACTTTTTTCGGTACTTAACACAGTATTCGTGAGTTACGTACAATTATCTTTATTTTTAGTGTCAGATTTATTTTGTTTATGTAAGAAACAATAAAATAATTCGATTTTATATCAAAAACAAAAAAAAAACAAATTTTCGGTCAGTCAAATTTTTGGCGGGCGAAAAATATGTCAACTGTCAAATATGGAGGGAATTGTGTTGGTGAGTATGTTTTGTCCTTCCATGATCTACTTTCTAAGTTATTTTATAGCGTGGAGTTGTAATAAATAAGCAATACCTAGATAGTCATGCATTTTAAACATAACGATTTGATATGTCACTACCTACACAAATGTATAGACACGTGACGACCGCCATTTTGAAAAGTAAAAGTTTTAGCTGATGGATTCATGATATCATTACTTGATAGATAAAATAAAAAAAAATAAAATAAAAAAAGCCTTTATTTCCCATTTCCCCTAAATTTACATTAGTTTGTTAGCTTGACTTATATTTTAGTTTCGGTGTTAGTAGTATAAGTATATGTTTTTATCATCTATGTTAGTATGTTCCTTGGGATATGGGCCCCTCCACGGGTGAAGGCCTCCTCCAGTTTCTTCCATTTGTCCCTGTCGTTTGCAATAATCTGCCAATCTCTTCCTGCTGTCTCGACTATGTCGTCAGCCCACCTCCTATTCGGTCTGCCTACTCTTCTTTTACCGTCTGGCCCTTTCCACTCGGTAGTTTTCACTGTCCATCTGCCATCTTTGTATCGTGATACGTGGCCAGCCCATTGCCATTTCAGTTTTAGAGCTTGCGTAAGGGCATCGGTTACCTTAGTTTTTTGTCTAATGACTTCGCTTCTGATTTTGTGTATTTTCCTTATGTTCAATATACTTCTCTCCATGGCTCTTTGTGTTGTTTCTATTTTTTGTTTCGCTCTTTTCGTGAATACCCAAGATTGGCAACCGTACAGTAGGCATGGCAGTAAGCAGGTGTCTATTATAATTTTTTTCATGTTTATTGAGTAGTCTCCTTTTAAAATCTCTTTGAGTGACCAAAATTTCTTCCATGTTATATTTGCTCTTCGTTCCACTTCGTTTTCGTTGTTTGTTTTATTAAATGATATTTGTTTACCTAGGTAGGTGTAACTGTCGACATATTCTATTGTGTTTTCTTTTACAGTAATCAGCTTTTTATTGCTGTTTGTCATTATTTTGGTTTTAGTAGCATTCATTTCCAAGCCTGCTTTCGAACTTGCTTGGTCTAGTGAACATAGCATTTCTTTTAAATCTTTAGGTGTCTCTGATAGTATGACTAAGTCATCCGCAAATCTTAAATGGTTTAGATACTGATTGTCTATTTTTATACCTTTTGTTTTCCAGTCTATCTTTTTGAATATGTTTTCTAAAACGGCAATAAATAGTTTAGGTGACAAAGGGTCCCCTTGTCTAACTCCTCTTTCAATATTTATTGCTTCACCTCTTGATTCTAATTTGACGTTGCTGGTACTGTTGCTGTATATATATTTTATGATGTTTATATATTTTGGGTTGATATTTAGGGTGTTTAGTGACTCCCAAATAGAACTATGGCTGATGCTGTCAAACGCTTTGCTATAGTCAATAAAACCTAGATATAGAGGCTTATTAAATTCTTCATACTTTTCGATGACCTGTTCCAGTGCATGTATGTGGTCAAGTGTGCTAAAGCTAGAGCGGAATCCTGCTTGTTCTATTGGTTGTGCATTATCAATGTCTTGAGTGATGCGTTTTAGAAGTATTGATGAGAAAACTTTGTATATGTTTGCTAGTAAGCTGATTGGTCTGTAATTATTGATGTCGAGTAGATCGCCTTTTTTATGTAAGAGTATAATATCCGATGTGCACCATTGGATTGGTACAATTTCCGTTTCTAGAACTAGGTTGAATAATTCTGTGAGGGGGCTCAGTAAAATTGGTGCGCCTAGTTTCAAGACTTCGTTAGTTATCCCATCAGGACCTGGGCTTTTGTCTGATTTCAGTTGCTTTAATTGTAAGTATATTTCTTTCTCATCTATAGGTATGATTGTATGAGTGTTACTAGCCGGGTTTAATTCTTTAGTTTCTTCCATGATGCCCTCTTTACTTTTGTATAGTTCTTTGTAAAAAGTGGTTGCTTGATGTAGTATGTCTTGTCTCGTATTGGTTTGTTTATATTTGTCTTCCAATTTTTGTATCCATGTTTTACGTAAATTCAATTCTTTAAATGCTCTTTTTGTGCTTCTAAATTTGTTTAAGTTTTCAGTTATTATTCTTTTTCTGTGCTCATTATAATCTTTTTTGATCGCTTTACTAGTTTCTTTGTATAATCTGCTTAATTCTTTCTTTGTGTTTGTATCCTTATTCTTTAGGAATGCCAATTCGCTTCGTTTATTTATTAATGCTATCGTTACTTCGCTAAAAATGTTGTGTTGCTTTCTTTTCTTTGGGCTATTTCCATTGGTTTGGCTATACGTTATGGCTTTTTCCAGTTCATCATAGTAAGGTTGTGCGCTTGTAATTCCTTGTAGATTTTTGTCGATATACAATTTGAGGCTAGCTTTGTAGTGTTTTATTTCGTCTTCAGACTTGGGGATTTTTGGTAGTGGTTTAAAGTTTTTCCTGCTCTTTTTTGGTTGGTTTAAGATAAGTGTTGTTCTTACTAGCCTATGATCCGTTCGGAATTTTACATTATTGAGAACTTCGTAGTTCTGGATTTGTTTTGGGATGTTTGTCATGATGTAGTCTATTTCGTTCTTGACTCTTTCGTCTGGCGACTTCCAAGTCCATCTCCTGCTTAGTCTTTTTTTAAAGTAGGTATTGATTATAGCCAATTTATATTCAAATGCATAGTTTAGTAGACGTTCTCCTCTTTTATTTCTTTGGCCTAAACCATAATTTCCTAAGATAAGTTTTTCATCATCTCTGGGTTGCCCTATTTTCGCATTAAAGTCCCCTAATACGATTAATTTCTCGCTTGCCATTGTATGAGCTCTTTTTAGGTCATAGTAGAATTTTTCGATATCAGCTTCACTGGATCTTTCTGTCGGTGCATAAGCCTGGATTATAGAAATGTTTAGTTTTCCAAAGTTAATTTGTAGTAGTGCTACTCTCTCAGAAATCCCTGTAAAGTTTGTGATGTTATGTTTCCATGCCTTTCTTATAAGAAAACCGACCCCGTATAGGCCTTATGTTTCTCCGATGTAGCAAAAAATGTAGTTCGAATATTCTTCCATATGACAACCCATTCTTCTAGTTTCAGAAAGACCTAGTATGTCACAGTTGATGCTCTCTAGTGCATTAGTAAGTTCTAGGTATCGTTCCGTTGTTGCCAAGGACTTGACATTATAGGTTCCAATTTTTAAATAGCTCTTAGAATCTTTATTCCGTTTGGTATTTTCATGGTTTTGAGGTTTTACTGGAGGGTTGTGGTCGTATTCTTCCACGGTGACCAACCGGCTTGGAAGATAATCATTTTTTTGCGTATTTTCAGTTTTTTTTTTTTGCGTGTGAGAGGGGGTACTTAATTGTTATAATATGTTATTATTTTTGTTTTCTTGATTTCGCGATAAGTTAATTGGATGTTTTGTATTTGTATGGAAGAAGTTTAATATGCCAGGTTTTATTGGCCCCTCTGATAGACTGGATGATCTTCGTGTGGACGTGTCCGTTTTATTTTTCTTATTGGTCTGCGTTTGTTGTTCGTCGCTAGGGTTTTTGCTTGTGCCATTATTTTCAGGGGAGTTTGAAAGCATTCTTTTATTATGACTTGCTGTATCTGAGGTTTTTTTCATAATTACTATTTTATCATATTTAATTCTAACCGAGTTTCCTTTCTCTTTTTCTATTCGCACTTGTTCTTGTAGCTCCTTCCTTTTATTTAAGACATACTCCGGATAGTCTTCTTTTAAGTACTTGATAGATATTGCTTGTTAATTAATTTATGACGTTAATTTACGATAGCTCAATTAAGAGCAGTCAAAATATTTCTTTGATTTTTCACGTGTACTTAATTACTATTAAAAGTTCGTTAGAAAAGCGTTATCTGAAATTACTCTCAGGTAAAAGCTCGCTACCTGAATTTAATGAATAATCAGGGCTAACCGTAGTCGTCTGTATATTATATATTTATCCCATAAGATTTGTAATTATAGTATGTACGTTTTTATGTATTTATAAGTATATATTTATATTTATCTATATAAAATGTATGTATAATTTTTCAAACTTCTTGTTCGTGTTTTTTTTTTTTTTTTTGTTGGTTTTTATCTTTATGTTTTAAGTCTGTACCCACTTCAACGCACTTTTATTTTTTACCGAGAGGTTGACTGGCGGAAAATGCCTAGTGGCATTAAGTCCACCTCGTGTACCATTTTGTACATAAAGTTTTAAATAAATAAATAAAAATGCTAATAAAAAAGAAAAATATTCCAATTTACCAATCGTTTAGAGTGAACTAAATAATTATGAGCTAGAAATTTGTGAATGATGCTATTAGTTGTGGTTAATATTTAGATTGAAACTCCATCATAATCAAATTAAATACCTACCAAATGGGGCATCGACACTTATCGTCGGTGCGCTGAACTGATATAGGTGACAAGGGCAGACTATTAATAATACCTTACCCTTCTAGATTTAAGATCCAAGATTTTTCAATTTACAGAGTAAAAGTACACGAAATCGTTCGTGTTTATCTTCATATTGCTTTTACTAAAAATTATTGGAAATAAAAATGAAAAATTCGGTCAAGTGCGAGTCGTACTCGCGCATTAACGTTTCCGTGTCATAGACTACATTTATGCCGCTTAAATCTTTTTTTTTTTCATTATTTGTTGTTATAGCGGCTACGGAATTATTCACTCTGAAATCTAAATGTCAAACTATTACACCATAATAGTTCATGCTTTGCGGTGCATGAGATACATTCCACTGACAGACTGACGGACGGACGGAAAGCATAGGCTTAGTAATAAGGTCCCATGTGCACCCTTCGTGTACAGAACCCTGATTAGGAAGTAAAACAAAAAAATTGTTTGGGTCATCGGTGACCCAAGATATTTTTATTGTGTCTAAAGTACCAGCGTCTAAAGTATTAAATTAAAAACAAAACGTTCCATGTATTTCATATTTCATTTTGACGTGTTTCACAAAAATGTCATCTACAGTAAGTAATCTGACAGAAATTTCATCGTCCACATTTAATTTTATACTACACTATAAAATGATTTCAAAGCGCATTACACCAGGGTTACAGACTGCAGTTATTCCGCGTGTTCCTGTGCATCTAATTATATCTCAAATGTACTTGAAAAGGTATTTTCATCGTCTGAGAATCTTCAAAAAGAGCAAAAAGTATGCAGCTGAAATGGTTATTTTAGCTTGAAACAGACTTAAATATAAAGAAAGAGGTTACCTATGTATTTATTGGTTAAAGCCACTCCTTTACTGGACTTTTATTTTCCCAAGCATTTCACAAACATCCAAATGACATTACACAAAGAATACCCAGACTTGGATCAAACATTTGTCCATCATACAAATGTATGTCGAAAAAATCTTTTAAAATTTTCTTGCACACATTTGAACCGTCTTTGTTCCAATCAGGTCAACAACTTCCCGCCCACGTAGAAACCTATAAAACATTGACATTGAACTCGAAAACATACATCAAAAGTGCGTGGGTTTCAAATAAACAATTTAATGATTCGGATGCACCAAAAAGGACACGGCAATTGATTTTTGCGCCAAAAATAATTTTACGCACGTTTTTTTCGATGAAAAACAAAAGAAGGTTCTTCTGAAACAGATTCTGTTGCAGAACCTTTAATTACGTACGACCATACCTTTTTGGTATGCGAGTTCTTCGAACTATTGATACGATCACTATTAAATATTTTTTTTATAATTATATGCTGTATAAGTTGCGTCTTAGGCCATTAGATTATTTGTAATCGAAAGTAAAATTTAAAAAAAGTGGCGGTAGTTCTGTTAAAAATAGTACGATGTATTATTAGCGACATTTCGATTATGATAATCATAAAAGGGAAAAAAAAACTGACCAAAAACTCTCTGATGTCCGTGCAACAGAACGCAATTATTTAAAAATTAGCACTGTAGGTCACAGCAAATGAGGTGTTACATGATTTCTCTTTGTTGCCAGAATTAAACATTCTATTTTCAAAAAGATATTCGGCCAGTATTCCTGCTTGACCTTCACTATCTTTATTTTATCATTAGTCTATGTTGTAATGGCGCGGGAAGTATTTTTTATTATGAGCATCAAATTGTGATTATTTTTAGGCAATAGTATGCATATGTCAAGTGAGTAAGCGCGGTGAATCGGTGATCAATGCTCGATCGACTTTTTTTATATGAAATAAGTATTTGCAGCAATGGGCCTACCTATGTCATAATTAAAAATACGTGCGCAAGAGTTGATGTAAACGGTCTAACAAAACATGAATCATTAAAGATGGCGGAAGGTCAATTACCTTGAAACAACATTACGTCATATTTGCATGATCATATATCTAATATTGGTTGTGTTGCATATCCGGAAATTGTAAAAATGTCTTAATTAAAAAAAAAAAAAACGTAAATCAAGTGTGGATTATAATTCAAAATCTCCTCATACCTAAATAAAACTCATCTTATTTAAGATCTCTTCTTTTTAAACTCGGCCAAAACGTAATAATCTTATAAAAATGCTATCAATCAACCGACTGAAAATTCGTTTTTCAAATTCTCAAAGGAAATATACTCACATAAAAGGAAGGAAAATAAACAAATAATTTATTATGATCTTGAATGACAACTTGTTCAGCTGAGCTATTAATTGCAGGTCAGATTAAAGTTTACAATAGAATAATAGGCTGCTAATTTTAAACAATAATCATAACAGCAATGACAAAGTAATATAAATGTCACTTAAAATTGTTTGAAAATGTTCTAACTATCGATGATCTAATGAAACTATCCGCCATTTTTCCATTTTCCAACGAAACGTCTAAAAAACGCGCTATATCTTTATACAACTTTTTTACAGAACACTAATTTATCAAACAGCCGAAAAACGCGGGAACAACGACCTGTGTTGACCGTTCGCCTTCACAAGGACGTTCTATTTAAAAAAAACAGATTCGAAAAGAGTATTTACTCAAAACGTGTTATTTACTGCGCGTTTGTATATTCTATGCTTTATTTATGACAGTGGCGGGAAAATGAATGCAAGTTTTTGCGTGCTTGTAAATGTTTAAAAATATGTTAAATCTATGTATTACAAAATAGAATGTAAATTTCGATCTTTTCTCCTTGATTCGGTAAACAAGTACTTGGGAAGACACGTGTTTTCAAAACGTGTTTTTTGACGTATGATCTCGCCTCGTGGTGCAAATTTCTAATTTAAATAATACATAATCAATAAGAGCTATGTTTTACCAGGCATTACCATGGGATTGTAGGTTTACAAAAGATAATATCGGAAACTCTTAGATAGTCTTAGGTAATAATGAAAACATCTCAAAAGTGCGTAAGATTAAATATTTGTCACCTAACTTTTATCACGATATTATAAAGATAATAATGTGTCATTGTACTTTTAATACTTACTATGAAGAATTTCAAATATTTCAGGATAATATTGTCGTTTTTAGAATAATCTTTGTCTAATACTCAGTATTATACTATGCTACAGTTGATACAGATATCCAAATAATTGTGCGATAATTATATTAATAGACAATAAAAACATTCGGCAACGGTTTCAGAATGAAGGCAAAGAGAAATGTCAAAATTCAAATAGCCGCCATATTTAAATTGTAGCTACTTTTACACTTCGACACTCTCCTCGTCTGTATAGTGTCAGTGTGTCACAACAAATGTCCCATACTCGGACACTTGTGTTCACACTTATGTAAACTTGGTGTGGTACCTACAATAAGCTGAGTGTATAGTGTATAATGGTATCATTCTTTCGTAATAACAGCCGTGGTACATGCTTTATTTTTAATCTACAATTACAAAATGCAATGGCATCTATGCATTCAGGCCACGAATGTAGGTTAATCAAGTTGGGTTAATATAAACTCGGACTCAACTGTCTGAATTATAAATACTACTAGCTTTTGCTCCCGGCTTCGCATGCGCGGATGTCCGTTATCGCGGCACATGTAGCTATTTCCTTTCAAATTAGGTACAATAAACGACCTTACTGCTTGAAAATAAAGCTCTTTGTCCATGCTATACTGCTATTACTTGTGTGGTGCACTGTACCGAGAGGATATGCACATTAAGTGTCATAGTATTAGTGAAAGGTATGGAGCTATAATATAGGCGGATAGTAAATACCAACTCAAGTGGTTGGTTTAAGTCGCACTTCCAAAACTAAGCCGCCCCATTTATTTTTTGACCTCAATAATATAATATATTATGATCAAGAAATACTACTTACATTTAATAATATTAATAATAAGTATAAGAAAACATAATTTTGCAAAGTTATTTTTATTTGTAATTATGTCAAGTTTTTTTATTCCTCTATGGAATGAAATAATTGATGAAATTTATCATTATGTACCAAAAGAGATATAAAATAATCTAAGATTGTAATTGTATGACCTATGGAGCTGTGTGCGAGTAGCATTAAAGTTACTCATTATTCTGCTATAGTTATAGTTTCCTACTAATTTTTATCAAATTTGTCACATGAAACACGTACCGTCTATAAATAAACACACCTACAAAAATCATACTCAGCAAACAACTTAAAAATAAAAATAATTTATAAGATAAAAATTTACTCTATGCTTAATACATATACATCTTTTATAAGATCTGGTCAAACATTATTTGAAGTTTGAACATTAATAAAGAATAATTAATCTTGTAAAGTCATCATTACGATGAATTATGTGTTTTCATCAGATAAAATAAAGTGCAAAGTACGTAAAAAGGCTAATATGGCAGAAAAAAAATACATATTACCATCAGTGGTGATGCTGACCTAACAAAAAATGTTTAGGCACAGATATTTAATATTCAGCCAGCATAGTACCTTAACCTGCTTTCATACTTGCTAAATCAACTGCAATTTGTTTGTAAAAGCAATATTGTTTAATATTAAGTAGGTATTTTTATTGTTTTGTTTTATTTCATAACTGGAATTGTTGTCATTTATTTATTTATGTTTTCCATTAAAAAAAATAATCTATAGTGTCAAATTGTCTTTGAAAGTTATAGAAAACTTTATTTAGAATATTATGATGTGTGGTCACGTGGTTGGTTGGTTTTAGCTATCATTGTAAAATGAATATTCCTTTAACGTTTATACTGTACCAGCCAGTTCACAAATACATAGTAAATTCAAGGAAAACAGATATGAGTGCTTTAAATGTTGTGTTTTTAAAAACACAATAATATGCTGAGCTTATCATTAAAAAAAAAAATGACAATTAGAATCTTGAAGCAGTAAATTGTCAACATTCTAAATTCAAGAAAAAAAAAGTTTGTAATTGGACTATGTCTATTGCTTTGAGTTGATGTATTTCGATTAAGTAGGTGCCTACCTGGTTTGTTTATTATATTCTATCATAATGACAAAGTACACAGAATATATTCATATTCAAAATCAAAATAATTTTAACAGTCAATAATTTCCTAATTAATTAAAGAATTATGTAGATAGTCAGAAATTATGTTAAGTAGGTATATGGCTAACATTGTTGCATATCAGTTCCTTTGTGCTAGTGGTTGCACAATAAACAAAAAGTAAAATCTATTGTGCAAATTAATGTTACCTTACCTAAACAAGTTTAAACACTTATTATTCTCAAACCTAATAATATAATGATTATATAATTAAAGGTAGAAACTGTTCAACTTAGCCAACAAAACAACGAAAAATTATGTTTGTTTTTTTTTTTTATAAATGTAGGCAGCAGTCAATTTTATTATGCCTATTATTCTTGTGGTCTTTTACAATCAGCAAAAAACAAATGGTTGATGCTTGAAATGTGTTGTTAGTTTGCGGTGTAATTAATAAAATATATGAGTCATATTCACGAAAATTATTGCATAGGTAGTTGACTCAATAGGAATCTGATAAGAATGCTATGAACGATTTTTGTTTGCAGTGCTTATCGGACTAGAAAAACCTCGAGTTCATTTTTAAACTAGCGTACCTTAGAAAGAAATAAAAGTGTGTTTAATTGTTTATTGTTCCTAAATTAAAAAAAAGTGGTAACCTCAAACCATAAAGTTTCGATCAGGTTAAAAAATCATGTAAGAAAGTATTTTATACACAAAGACTGCAGCAGTAAAGGTGTGATACGCTCCGTTAACTCCTATAACGGAAGATAATCCACGAAAACAGGTAAAAGCACTTGGAAAACTGCAAGTTATATACGGTTTTTTTATCACGTTCCTCGTATCACTGTTACACTGACGTAATACACTAATTACTGGTAGTAGTCCACACTTAAATCACTTATACGTATGTAAAAACACTTGGGAATATAATACGAAAGTTATTTATATTAATATTTGATAATATAACATCAAATAACAAGATCATACGACGTCGGAAACGTTTTGTGACTGACTTCAGTGACTTCGCCACGGACCGAGACGGCGTGAAAAACACAAAAACACACGTCATGCAGACATTTAGATAAGGACGTAGCTATTTCATAGAAAGAGATGGAGTATACAGATAACATTCGTACGATTATAAAAGGTTACCTATTTGTACTTTAATGTAAATATTTAATAGGCAAAAGCTTTGATAAATAAGGATAGATCATAACAGATTTAGCTAAAAATGAAATTTTAAGAACTTGTATTTGATAACAGCGCCATCTGTTGGGCAATAGCAACATTAGTTACGTATGTAAATTAGTTCCTTAACACTAGATGGCCAAACCCTTCTTGAAATTGAAACGAATAATTTTCTATTCACACTAGGACTCTTCAGAGACCTAATTGAGTATGAATGCTTTTTATGTTATTAATTAGTATCGATTATTCAGAATACAACTGAAAGTAATGAATAAGTAACAATAGGAATATCGATTATTTTATTTACATACGAAGCGTAGACTACTTTGACTACTACTACTGAATACATAATTTAATTTGATAATGGAGAATAAAAAAATGTAAGTACGTAATTAAGGTACGTACATATAGAAATAATTGCGCATTAAATAAATGGTAAAAAACAACGCCATCTAGATTTTAATACTTAAAACAGATAGCGTCAATACAAAAACAGAATTGCGCAATATTTTATGATTGATACGTCATGATAATATCATATTTGGATCCGGACTTGTAAGATAAACTAGTCACAGCACCACAAACTTATCTATGCGGTGGCGAAAATTGGAACTAAGATAAAACTAAACGTGTAAACGTCAAAAATACTTATTTTCAGAAGATGACAGTTGTTTTGGCGCCATCATTGACTGCAAATTTATATTTGTAAAATTATAATTATCGTGTGCGTGTTTATAATCCCATGTTAGACATCTCAAGGTAACAGAAATAGATGATACATGTTTTTTATCTTAAAAGGCAAAACCACGGTGGTGGTATTTCCGATGATATTTTTTTTTAATTTTTTGGTACCATATCAAGGATATACAATATTACGTTAATAAAATTGATTATTCCTACATTGTCATCGTTCATTTATAGTTTATTTACTGACACTGTCGTCAAAATAAAACGAGTTTAATTATAAATATGATTATAGATGACTTGTGTTTCTGCGGGCCAATAGATCACGTCATAGTAAAAAAAAATATAAATTGAATGTTTTTTCTATGAATTTTCTGGCCTGTCCTGTCACAGTATTAATTGTTTTAATATTAAAAAACGTACATGTACGTACACGCCAAAAAGAAAAAAAAGAAACGTATTAATATTTTTTACAAACTTCTTTAACTTTTACTAGCTGTCCCCCGCGACTTTGTTCGCGTGTTTTAGTTTCAACGGTTTTTCATTTTTGCAACATTTTTCATTTATTTCCGCTCCTATTGGTCGTAGCGTTATGTTATATAGCCTATAACCTTCCTCAATAAACGGACTATCCAACACAAAAAGAATTATTCAATTCGAACCAGTAGTTCCTGAGATTAGCGCTTTCAAACAAACAAACTCTTCAGCTTTATAATATTTTTAATATTAGTATTGTAGTTTGGTGCTAATACAATACTTTGGAAACGAAGTGGTCTGATGATGGAGCTAGGACGTGGCCGTATTAACTCTGTAACACTACAGTGATGTAAGAGGTCGCCATTAATCAATGTTTTTAGCAACTTCTAAGCTTTCCTCAGGACTCTTCAAACTCCTCACATTCCATGTTCCTATTTTGATTGAAGTGAGAAGATATACAACGTGACAAAAGAAATGCAACGTCTTCATGTAGATGTCTTGGGGTTGAGTGACGTGTCATCAAAAAACGGAAAACTGCATATCTCGGTCACGTGCTCAGGCACGATAGATATAGCCTCTTGCAACTTATAATGATGGGCAAGGTTGCCGGTAAACGGCGAGTTGGTCGGAGAAAGAAGTCGTGGCTCCGTAACATCAGAGAGTGGACTGGAATAGCGAGCGTATCCGAACTGTTTCGACTCGCTAAGGACAGACAACAATTCCAGAAGTTGGTAGCCAACCTTCACTAGTTGGAGAGGCACTTGAAGAAGAAGAAGAAAGCTTTCCTCCTTGTTGACATTTGTGATGAGGTTAGGTTAAAAATAATGATAAAAGAAATTCTAAACGAAAACTTAAATACACGTGATATCCCACAGCATCCTCCTTTATAATATTCGTAATTTTGTCCCCCCCCCTCTCTAATTTTCCCCTCAGCCTTCCCCACAGAGAACGAAGAAAGTTTATGAGATTTTCCACCGGTGCAAAAAAGATTAATTAATAAAAAAACATGCGTGCGTACAAAGTACACATGTCAGAAGTGAAACTTCTTTTTGGCATTGCAATCTGAAAATGAAAAGTTATTTGAAATTAATATTTAATAATAAAAATAATTAAAGAGAATTATTAAAATAAATTTATTTTATATTGTTTGAAAAATAATATAGTCAAATCTCAGATGTTGAATATTAAATTAAAATTCCTCGTGATTTTTTGTAAATATTAAAAATACCTAATCCAATTTAAATATATACAAATTTTTTGTAAATTAATGATAACTCTAGAAATTCCAATTTTTAAATTAAAATTTCGTCAAAAGAATTTATGAAATATTGTTATTAGTATTTTATGCACAATGATTTATTGAAATCTCAAATGACGAATTGTAAATAAAAATGCCACGTGTTTTTTGTCAATATTAGAAATTATTAATTAAGTTTTGTTTTTGAATTCAAAATTTAGAAAAGCGAATTTATGAAATATTTTTATTTTATGGTAAATGATTTATTAAATTATCAAATGACGAGTGGCAAGTTGAAATACCACATGTTATTTGTAAATATTAAAACTACCTAACCTTCAAACCAATTATCATAAAAAATTGACTTCCGTTGCAAACCGGCGTGACGTTTCATCTGTAAAAATTTTACCCTCATGCGCCTAAAGAAGTTTCACTTCAAAAACTATTATTTTAAACAATCTTTATAAGACCTATATTTTGAAAAAAATGTAAGAATCATGTATAATATCAACCTCTTAACTATATGGGTTTCCAAATAGGGAGCTGATATTTGGATGAGCTCCTGTTTTCTCCCGTCTTTACCAACATCCTATCGATCAGGGATACCGATAAAAAAAAAAAATAAAAACAAATGCAGATCAATACAATCAGACTCGGAAATAAATATTATTTCCTGATTTGAAACTTATTTGGTTGTAAGTTGTCGAGAACTGTGGCCTACAGTTAGGCAAAGAGCTGCGTATTTTTTGCTCTGTCGACGCTTACATATGAGTTAGCTACATGTAATTCCTTGTTCCGTAATTATTGGAGATAGTAGTCAACAACCTTCGGCGTATGTATATGGCGTACTAGCCGTCCCCCGCGACTTTGTCCGCGTGTTTTAGTTTCAACGGTTTTTCATTTTTGCAACATTTTTCATTTATGCTCCGCTCCTATTGGTCGTAGCGTGATGTTATATAGCCGGACTATCCAATACAAAAAGAATTTTTCAATTCGAACCAGTAGTTCCTGAGATTAGCGCGTTCAAACAAACATCCAAACAAACTTCAGCTTTATAATATTATTAGTATAGATTATATACCGGTCACTCAAATTCGCACGAATACGCAAACCCACAAGTGTAGAACGACATTTGCAAATGATTTAATTTTCAAGCTGTGGTGGTTTTTTGACAGACATCAAAGCGCGCATTGTTCGAATTTGAATGTTTGCGCGCATGTGAGTGACAGAGGTATTGATCCTGGTAAATTCAGATGTAAATTTTTAATGCCGTAAATGATTCTTCGTGGTAGGATTTTCTAGAATATCCGCCAAATGCGAATTTGACTCGCACATGAATTAAAGGAAGAAAGCAAGAGAGTTTTTTTTTTATTTAGACACATAGTCATGAACACACAAAACTGAAAACGATGGTATTACATGAAGGATTCTGTATCTACATTTTAATTTATTAATTTTTATTTTATACTAGCTGTGCCCGCGGCTTCGCTCCCGTCAACTGACAACTCACCCTACTACCTAGTTACATACCCTACCTAGTTTCTAATCAACTCGGTCACTTTTCATAACATCACAAACAAACAACTTTTTTTTTCTATGTACCAACCAAACCTTGTCGTTACAATAAGGCACATGAGAGAGATTTTCTATAATAACCGCAAAAAAATAATAGATACACTGTTAATATTTAAACTCCCTAGCTATTACGAAAAAGTAATGACAAAAAAAACAAATAGTTGTCCTACGGGATACGGGACTTACGCGGGAGGAGCCGCATGGCACCGCAAGTTATTTCTAAATGGCCATTGCGAATCTGATAAAGGTTTACAACTACTGCTATTGATATCCAGTATAATTAAGTCAGACCTTTGACCGCTCACGCGTCGGCTTCGTGATTTATTTACAATCTTTGAACTATTATTATTACAGTTAACAGAACATGAATTGAAATAATATTGACTGTACTAATCCTAAAGGAATAATTAATAAAATAACTATAGAGCACACATATCGAGTATGAACTGGTGGCACTAGTATGAACATGTGAAATCGTAAAATTAGTATCAAAACAGGGCGCGCATTTTTATTAAAACTATATCGAAACCTAATTTAATTCTACAAAATTTTTGGGAATTATATTGGATAAAAATTGCAACTGGAAAGAACACATTCAAAATTTATGCAATAAATTAAACAGCTTTGCATTTGCATTGAGAAATCTCAAAAAAACAGTTGGAGTAAATGCTGCCCTTTTAGCTTACCATGGATATGTATCATCTGTACTAAGATATGGGATTATTATATGGGGTAACTCAACTGACTTTAATAAAGCGTTCATTGTGCAAAAAAAATGTCTCAGATCAGTTTTTGGAATTGAACCACTAGACTCATGTAAGCCTTTATTTAAAAAATATGAGTTACTAACATTAGTAGATATGTACATATTTGATGTTGGCATATTTGTAAAGAAAAATATAAACTTATTTAAAAAACCTAATGATAGTAGAGCTGAAAAATTAACAAGAGATCCCTCTAAATTGAATGTACCGATGTGCAGTACAACTTTTTGTCACAAAAACAGTAGCATTATGGCAATAAAGATTTTTAATTCAATTCCAAAAAATATAAGAGAATTGCCAACTAAATACTTTAAAAAGGAATTAAAAAAATGGCTTATTGAAAACTGTTTTTATAATATAAATGATTTTCTAAATTATAAAATAAATAAAAAGTTAGAGATAATTTGACCTTTATACCTTTGTACCTTCCTCATTGTTTAAATAGTTATATACATTTTTCATATACATATTTGATATTGTTAGCTAACATATAAGTTATTAAATGGAACTAGCCTTATTGTTTTAAGTTATTAAATAAATAAATACTCAACTAGTAATTTAAAAAATTGCCATACTAGAAAATAGTTTATATAAATAAAAATTGTTAATAAAAACACAAAAAACTATGTATGAGTAATAACTTTTAATATAATGTAGTCCAAATAATTTAATTGTAATGTTGAACTACATAGTTTGTCATAAATTTTATTAATTAATACCTACCTAATTGGTTATAAATTTGCATGCCGAACTAAGTAGGCGAAATATGAAGAACTGTACTAATTTATAAGATCTGTTATTTACTATATTTCAAGCAAATAAATAAATTCTATTCTATTCTATTCTAATATTACCCTAATAATATCGGAACGGTCGATATTTTCGCATAAACGTCTGTCGTCGCACGGAAAACTACCTAAATTAGTAATCAAGCGTAGTATATTTAGCTAAAAATGTGCTTATGCCCGGCATATGGGGCTACTAGCGATGCGCACGCTCTATGCTTGTCTATGTTCACTGTAATGTTGTAATATTCTGCAATGGCATTCACGAATTTCGCGCCGAAAAAAAATCAACGTCATAATAATTATGACTGTCAATTTAAGTTTTTTTTTTCTTTTTATAATTTTGACAGCTGCGTTGTTTGAGGTTGAATGTGCGACAAAAATTAACGAAAGCTACGCTCAACTTTGTGAAAGAAAAACCTAACGATAACTTAGAAATTCAAATTCTAGTACAACATAAATAAATAAACAAAATAAAAAACAAAGTAGCTCTCCCTGTTTGTACGCTTAAATCTTTTAAACTACGCTACGGATATTTATGCAGTTTTCAGAGATAGATAGGGTGATTCAAGAGGAAGGTTTATATTATACAAAAAAAAATTGTCCGCACCCCTATTAGCGGCCGTAATACAGAACGCCTCCGCATTTTATTGTAATGTTGCCCGACCAAATACAAAAAACGTAAGAAAATTTGAATTTCGCAGGTTCATTCTGTGTCGATATTTTTATCTAGCGTATATCTTAGGTGTATTTACGTATTTTATCAGCATCTATAGACAACTACAAAAAGGTTAATTAGTGTATTACTATTAACTACATCTATAGTTACATAGATGTTACGTATCTTTTTGCAAAACATCAATTTAAATCACAAGTATGAACAAAAACCGGTAAAGTGCTAATTGGACTAGCGCATGAAAGGTTCCGCATCCTTGGTACAAGAATTATTCTGCAAAATCAAGCAAAAAATATCTAAAAAAAGCAACAAATTTTTATTTGTATAATAACTATCGTGAGGAGTATTCATAATTATTTAAAACAAAACGGTTTACTCACGTATATTCTCGGGATCGCCCGACTAGTTTCAGACTATCAGTTCGACTCGCGACACCACCGCCGCCGCGTCAGCTCATGATTAGGGACTCTTATTGAGTCTGAAACTAGTCGGGCGATCCCGAGAATATACGTGAGTAAACTGTTTTGTTTTAAATATATTTTTTATTTTTATGTTTGTCGTTTTTAAATACTGAGTTACCCAGTAAAATGTGTTGTGGAGGTCAGATAGGCAGTCGCTCCATGTAAAATACGGTATTCAGATGAATCCGGTGAGACTAGAAGCCGACCTCAACATAGCTTGGGCAAAGGCTAGACAGAAGATGTTTGTTGTTATATTACACATACTGTAAAAATTTCAACTGTCTGCCTTTTACGGTTCATGAGATACGGACGGGTAACAGACGAACAGACGGCCGGACAGCGGAGTCTTAGTAATAAAGTCCCGTTTTACCCTTTGGTTACGATACCCTAAAAAACACAAAAAACACAATTCCTTGTACAAGTGTTGTTAATTATGTTGATTACATGGCCTTAGATTTTTTGTAAATTGCCCCTGACGATATGTAGATAAAAAAACAACTTTGGGTCATTATTTAAAACGTAATTCAGATAAACCTCTCTGAATGGTACTATTTTAATAACTTGCAGTATCGTACATGAATGTACAGCATTGAATAAAAACTGATAACTATTAATAAAAACAAGTAAATGTTGGATTAAAATAAGTTTTAATTTTATTGATAAGTCTTTATAAACTTTTGAAGTAAAACTTCTTTACGCACGCTTGACTTGGGGAGTAACTAGTGAATGCGTGACGAGAGCGTTACGAAAAGTGTGATCGGACGAGGCGAACGGAAGAACTTTAAATATTCTACGATTAAAGTGAATAAAACTGTTTTTTTTTTAAGTGAAACCTAAAAGCCAAGAGCGTTACGATAAGTGTGAGGCGAACGGAATTTGAGAGGGAGATATTAGTTAAGTGAAGATAGAAAGAGAGAGAGTTACGTTTCTTTCTCTCTTTCTCTCATAGCCAGTTACGTTTCGTATATAAAGAAGTTTTACTTCAGTCGTGTGAGCACACTCGTTTTTTTGTAAGAAAGTTACGTTCCTTTTGTAGGAACGGACAAAGCGTCATCCCTAAGATGTCTGCACGTCGATTCTGTAAAGTTCAAACAACAACTCGCTTCTCACATCGCTATTCACTCTCATTTTGCATAAGGTTCAAAATGACCTTGATTTCGATCAGATTCGAGTGCGAACTGAGCGTCGAAGTGACAAGAAAATTACCTTACTGAATCCCACTTCTTATGTCATCTCATACTTTATCAGTCAAAATCTCACGTCAAATTAGTTCAACTCGCTGACACGCTCGCAAGTGTAGCGCTAGTGTAAGTACATTCGAATTATCAACCGAGTTTTTGGAATGCCAATCAAGAAACTCACAGCGGATTCAGATTCGAAGTTTAGAATGAGGTCTTACAGAATCACACCGCTGGTACAGATTTAAGGTCATAGCTCATTAAAGCCACCCTTAGAGTAAACATAGACAGGCATAGAGTGCGCGCATCGCTAGTAGCCCGTTGTGCCGCGCGTTAGCAAATTTTTAGCTGCAAGTACTACGCTCAATGTAATTTGAAGTAAAATTTACGATTTCTTGTTTATTTTTTCGTCTATTTTGGATGTCATATTACACATTTTGCTATTAACGTTGCTGTCGCATTTTAAAATAATATTGTATGTACATAGTACGTTTTCTTTTGACGTGACAACGTCTTATAAATTGGTTTGCCGGGTGACACTTCAAGAAACTGGGTAACGCTCCGCTCACGTTATGCGCTCACAATGAGAGCGAGTGAGAGGCACGCGTCCCTTCCACTCGGGCATGGTTAGCCCGCCTAAGAGCGAGAGAGACAAACATTGACATTGACAGTCGTTGTCACGTAAAACTTTCGCCCGTATACCGACTTTACAGGCAACCAATATTTTTTTAAAAAGAGTGACATTTAGAGTTTCTTGCCGGTTCGTCTCCATAGAAGTGACTTTTGGAACCGCGCAACTAGAGTCATTTAACGTTTTGAAAGTGCCTGAAAAGGCCTACTTGAAATAAAAATATTTTGATTTTGATTTTGACCAACATATCAGCTGAAAGATGTCCACTGCTGAACAAAGGCTTAATCAATACAAGACAATAACTATATCTGCTAACACGTGAGATTCATATATTCTGTAGTTCAATGACATTCTTTGTGATATCTATATACATATTATAAAATAGTAATCACAATTAAAATTGCTATCGACTCAATTTGGAGATGATGTTATTTTTTGTTATGACAGCAATGTAGTCAAAACAAAGATTGGTCTAAAAGGAGCCGAACGAATCATAATTTCAACAATAAGATGGGCGTACAATAATAAAAAAAGTCGAGTTTTTTTATAACTTTACAAATTCAAAAGAAAAATCTATACTAATATTATAAAGCTGAAGAGTTTGTTTGTTTGTTTGAACGCGCTAATTTCAGGAACTACTCATTCGAATTGAAAATTCTTTTTGTATTGGATAGTCCGTTTATTGAGGAAGGCTATAGGCTATATAACATCACGCTACGACCAATAGGAGCGGAGCATAAATGAAAAATGTTGCAAAAATGAAAAACCGTTGAAACTAAAACACGCGAACAAAGTCGCGGGGGACAGCTAGTTATAAATATACATATTATATTTATATAGGCCCTGCTTTATGAAAGGCTGTTGTCCTGAGTCTATGCCTCTACTCTTCAATTCATTTTAATTCCAATACAATGCTAATGTAAAATGGATAGTGGTTTAGGGGACACGAGATTCAATAGTGGACTTTCAGTCACGGCAGCTTGCAGGAGAGAATTTAGTGTAAGTACTAGAAATACAAATGTTTCAGTTTCTGGTTCCAACATACCTGAGTGTTGTTGTACTTCTTGGAGACGGCAGCCACGTCCTCGGGATCAGGACTGAGGCTCCGCATGGTCGGCATTACCTCATCGAGCAGCATATTGAGAGTTGTAGCAGTAGAGTCGAGATGTTATCTGCAAGAGAGGTGTAAATATAAGACTTTTAAGATATCTTGCAAGAAGCTTAAGAGAGGACACTATTCCCGAAGATTTTATAAAATAGTTATTAAAGAATATATTGCCGTCGCACACCTCTGGCCTACCCCCGTAAAGTGCGTAAGGGACAACTGCAGCTCAGGCTGATTTTACCTACGAAATCTTTAACCAAAACACGTTTCGTATTCCGCTGTTTTCTTCTCAAAAACTGGACTAATCCAATTAGTTTTAGCATCCGTTCTATGTATGAGAGGCCTGCAGTTGGACAGTTACAGGCTGGTGTTATTAACAGCTTCGGTAATGGCGCCCCACCGTGGGGCAGCTCACAAGCGTGGTGATCAATGCTCGTTCTCTGTATGAGAGGCCTGCAGTGGAACAGTTACAGGCTGGTGTTATTATTTTACTTAGGTTTTGCTAGTGACTTTGTTCGTCTGGACTATAGAAAAAGCTGAATCCATCCCAAAAGGAATATTGTCTAAAGAAAAATGCAGTATTATTTTTAAGGTCTTCAAATTTCCGGATATACCTAGTTGTACATACATAATTAAATATGTATATGTCGTAGATGTTGATAGCAACAGATATGATACGAGCTTATCAACCTGCGTGCTCAGTCCAATGGAGTGAAGGTGCATGTGCGATTTGATACCGAGTGTCTGATAAGCAGGCAGACAAGATGTCAAGGGTGGCTTGAGTTTTATGAAATAAATACGTACGACAGGGCACCACGGCCTGTCATTTAAACGACATCATCTGACGAGCTTTTTGTTTTTTGGAAGAGATTTACGCAGTTAGCCAGAGCGCAAGTTTTGACTGGCTTGGGTAAGCCTTTAGTGTGGGACGCTACTTGTGTCTATACTCTTGCGCCATCTCATCTTCCTAGTTCGTCGTACTGTGCTGGCGCTGCTGCTGCGGCTGCTGTGAACCTCAAACGGTTTAAATGCCCTTGATAGGATAGATCATGTTAGAATTTAGAAGTTATATATTCGAGCCGTTTGAGGTTGAAATTCTTGGCCCGTGGGGTCCGGTGCACACATACTTTTTAAAGATCTAACGCCTTGTTGACTCCTCGCGTGACCCAAGGGCTGGCTTTTTTGAAACCTGGATTCCAACAATTGGAATCTGAAATCGCCAACCCGCAATGAGCTAGCGTGGTGATCAATGCTCGTTCCTTCTCTATATGAAGAGAGGCCTGTGCCCAGCAGTGGGACATATATAGGCTGGTATTATATATCTCTATAGTTAAGTTCGCTTTTTTCCTTAATAAATAAAACTGCGTGCGACGAGAAGATACTTGTTATTTAAATTGATGCTTAATCTTCCAGGACCATGACTAAGCAAAAATCTTCAGTCAAATATTAAGTTGGTATCTCGGATGAAGTAACTGCCTTATCGTAATGCTAGCTCACCTGCATAGATTATGAGATCTGAAGAAAACAAAATGACACGTAATTTATTCCACCGGAAGCTTTTATCTGATAGGTAATTTAGATATTGATTTTAATATTGTATCGAATTATTTAGGATTTGAAATCTTTTAGAAGGCCTGGTGGGTCAATGAACGGATCGTACACCAAATAAAAAAGTAATTCAAAGTAAATTTGCCTAGAGGAGTATCATCTAGCAAAATTAAACTATAAAAATATGTTATTTATAGATTTTTACCATAAGAAAAACGAAATTCAAAACTATTTTGTTACAACAATAGGAGATGTATTTATATTTTCTAAATTATAATCATATTTTTATTATCTGTGTGTCACGTGACCTAAAACTCTGACCACCATTTTGACGACTTTTTGTCGTTAGGAAGTTTAAAAAATAACTTGAGTCTTCAAAGTTAAATAATTAAAATTTTGGCACTATGCAACAATAAAACAGACTATAGTTTTAGATTAAGAAAAATCACGAAATAGTTATCTATTGCACATTTAACTTTTTTTTTTGTTGATGTGACATTACATACTATTATAGCGGATACCATTTTGCCGCGAATATTTTTCATTTAAATAAAAATAGCAATTTATATTCCAATCTATACGATCATTTTCAAACATATTTTTTTTTTATTTTATAATAATCAATGTAATAAATTAATATTAAAGTTCTCAACAAGGCCGCTGCGTGTTAGACCTGTGTCCCCACGTAAGCCTTTCAAAGGACCGGGTATTCTCGATACTGAGGATAGCCCGTGAAAAATAAGAAATAATATAATAATATTATTCTAAATAAAAATAGTTTTGTGATAACTTGGTCAAAACAACAATACTTATAATTCTTAATTGCGTGTTAACTTAACACGTCACTTATCAAATAAATGTAAGTACCTATCAAACTTGTTTGAACGTATTAAATCATTTTGTTGTGTATTGGTTTAAATGTATAAATATTTGTAAGGTCTAAAGTTGTTAAAATAGTACCGTCCGCGTTTTTATCGAACTTTATCGTAAACGATTAGATACTGCTCAGATTTAGCGAGTGATGGCGTTCGACAAATCAAAATGATTATCATTCATTATTAAATATTTTGTTAGGTATTCATTTATTATTCTACCTACACATTTAATTACTTGAAACTTAGGAGATAATAATAATAGCAGGTTTTTACGCTGAATTTTTGTACAAATCTATATATACTTATAATAAATCTGTAGAGAGGTCACTTCTGTACATCAAATATATTTTCAAAATAACTATCAGGGGGTGATTAGTGATCGATACTGATGCCAAAAAGGCAATCAGTAAAATTTTTGTCTGTCTGTCTGTCTGTCTGTCTGTCTGTATGTTCCTTATAGAAACTAAAACTACTCGAAGGATTTTAACGAAACTTGGTACAATTATTCTTCATACTCCTGGGCAGGTTATAGTTCAGATTGTTCAGAGCAATGTATGTGATGTTGTCCACATTTATTTATTATTGTTTATATTTTTTTAACTTTTCATATACCTTTATTCCTATACCTACCTATTTACTTATAAACTTAATAGACAATGCGTACATTTTGTTTTAAAATAAAAGTTATGTTAATATAATATTCGTTTTAATATTTATTTGTTGAATAGTAAGTACTTATCATTTTTTTAATATCTAATAGAGTACCTATGTCAAGAACAGTTACACAAAACTAAAGTTAGAAATTCTCTTTCAAGCTTTATTTCACAATACAATAATTTTACACTTAACCAACCGGTTTATCTAAACCCCCGTTTCCTGAAAGGCTGATCAACACAAAAATTAGTTAATCACCTGTTAAACGCTGTGATTGGCTGTTAGTCGTGATCAGTTGATTAGACCACAGATTTAATTAATCAGCCTTTCTGAAGATCAATTTTTGACTTTGACAGCAAAAAAGGCGGGAAGAACCCACAGACTATAAAAAGTTAGAGTTCTAGCTATTCCACAATAGATGGCGTTGTAGATAAATAAACGACACGTAATCACATATTGACGTCCATTTATAAATATGGCGATTACAATTATTTCTGCTTAGATCATCGTATGACTCAGTATATTCTGCAAGTAGAATTTCCGATCGTTACATAATTACGTAGGTTCAAACTATGATAAAAAAACATTGTTATCAGAACCACAAAATGCGTATTTTTGCCTTGTCATTTGTTACGTGGTTCCGAAAAGATGAAAGACAGATGTGTAGTAGCTAGATCCGCCGGAGCCCCTCCGAGCATGCTTTAGCAAACCCGGGACTGCAGCAAAGGCAAGGACGGGACCGGGGTGTTTTTAGTCGGTGCTAGTCCGACATATCCCCACGTCGTGCCCTGCACTGGCGTGGGTTAAAGTCATTGGATTTTCAACCCGTGAAAAAGTAAATAAATGAAAGCCAAAATCTTAAGTTATTTCCCGCGACTTTGTTTGCGTGATTATAGACACCAAATCTCTAAACAAATACAAATAAGATATTAACAGACATTACATTATACTTAGGAAATACCTACTTAGTTTTACTTACGTATACTTCACATAAAATGTTAGAGGTTTTCCTCAGTACATTCCATGATTATTTCACACATAAGTGTGAATTTAAGAAACTGTTAACAAATCCATAAAATATAGCGACCTTAGAGTACCTATACATAGACAATAATAGAGTGCGCGCATTGCTATTAGCCCGGTGTGCCAAACGTAAGCATTTTTTTTGCTGTAAGTACTACGCTTGTTTATCTACTGATTTAAATTATTTTCTGCGAAAATATACTTGTTTCAGATAAGTATTAGGATAATAATAGGTTTTAATAAAACGGCGCGCTCTGTTAGACGCAAATTTTACGATTTTGTTCATACTAGTGCCTACAGTTCATACTCGTATACGCACTCTATGGTTTACTTATTTTTTTCTCTAAGATAGCAACTAATAGCAAAATATTGAACCAACTGCGCATGCGCGGTTGCCATTTTGAAAATAAATAATTGTGAAATTAGTACTTATGTCTAATTATAATCCATGAAAACCTTTCTTCGAGATAAGAATATACATAGTGAATATTAATGAACGAGATAATGAACATACTTGTTTGAACCATAATATATTAATCACTAACTGTTTCCCGCGGCTCCGCCCGCGTAGATGACGGTTATGGCGGCAAAAAGACGGTTACTTTTAGTTTAAGTAGATATGTAAAAAACCTAAGGTTTAGGGAATCATCGTATGGAAACCTGCGTTTATTTATCAGTATGTAACTAAATCCCTGTCCGATCCAATAAAGGCGTATTCCTGGTTCAACATACGTAGATACTAGAAAAAATGTGTCGCTCAGACGGCTTCTTTGATACAAAACTGTAGTAGTACACGTAAATTTTGTCGAGCGATCATTGTTGCCTTTGATTAGTTTTATTTTAATTTAATTATATTTACTGGAGAAAAATAATAATCTCAAATCCATTTAATAGTTACGTATATATGTGTATGCAGTAAGATGCCGAATAATACTCATAAGGATCGGACAGGGTTTTTGTTGCATGCTGTATGTAATCGCCAATTGAACGACTGGTGATCAGTGTTCGTTCTCTGTATGAGAGGCCTGCAGTGGGACAGTTACAGGCTGGTGTTATTTACAGCTTCGGTAATGGCGCCCCACCGTGGGGCCGTCACAAGAGTGGTGATCAATGCTCGTTCTCTGTATTAGAGGCCTGCAGTGGGACAATTACAGGCTGGTGTTATTAACAGCTTCGGTAATGACACTCCAGCGTGGGGCAGCTCGCAAGCGTGGTGATCAATGCTCGTTCTCTGTATGAGAGGCCTGCAGTGGGACAGTTACAGGCTGGTGTTATTAACAGCTTCGGTAATGGCGCCCCACCGTGGGGCAGCTCACAAGCGTGGTGATCAATGAATGTGTTTGGACTCCAATATTGTTATTATATAGGTTCTCTACTATACAAACTAATCAATTGATGTATTCGCTCATTCAAATCAATATACTATGAATATTTAAATGATTTCAACCTTGACACAGCGTTTAACAGATAGGTATTTTTAGAAAAATCAATATCATAATTTGTATGTATTACGTTGATTGTTTTGTCTGTTTTAAGGGTTTCATAGCTAAGTACATACACTACCCAAGAATTCGATCGTGATGGTTAAGCCGCGCTTGCCGCGGTTTTTATGTGGATGGGTGACATATAGAACCTCTACGTGCCTCGGAGAGCATGTCAAGCCGTTGTTCCTGATTGTAATCTCTCTCCGATCTTCTTATCGGACTATGAGAGTGAATAATAGAGGTTTCAATTTTATTGTCCTTGCGGCTAAGATACTTATTTATATATAACTAGCTGTACTCCGTGACTTTGTCCGCGTGTTTTAGTTTAAACGGTTTTTCATTTTTGCAACATTTTTCATTTATGCTCTGCTTCTTTTGGTCGCAGCGTAATTTTATATAGCTTATAGCCTTCCTCAATAAAGGGGCTATCCAACACTGAAAGAATTTTTCAATTCGGACCAGTAGGTCCTGAGATTAGCGCGTTCAAACAAATAAATAAACAAACAAACTCTTCAGCTTTATATATTAGTAAATATAGATATAGGTCAATAGATCCAGGTTAGGCGTCGCCTGATGCGGCCGATTTTAAGATGAGATACCATTCCTAGCTTACCTAGATTTTTCTGCTTAATCATTTGTCCCTTGCGGCTAGTAAAAGTAAAATTTATCAAAGGTAAGCATCGCATCCCGCGGTAAATTTTCAAATGGGTGGTCATTCATTTACATACCAAGATATTTATATATTTTAATGTTGTAACCGGCTTCTATAGAGCTCAGTAGTTAGATGATGTTGTACGCGACTTGAATTTAAATTACATAAAAACTATTCGCGAATCTATACTTAATATATAAAGTTGGAGAGTTTGTTTGTTTGTTTGAACGCGCTAATCTCAGGAACTAATGGTCCAATTTGAAAAATCCTTTCAGTGTTGGATAGCCTTTTTATTGAGGAAGGCTATAAGCTATATAACATTACGCTGCGACCAAAAGTAGCGGAGCATAAATGAAAAATGTTGCAAATATGAAAAACCGTTGAAACTAAAACACGCGGACAAAGTCGCGGGGGACTATAATTAATTTACTTAATATTCACTCAGTTCCGACTTGATTTGCATATCGTATTTGTCAAACATTATTGATATTTTTTTGTATATTATACGCAGTAGTAAATTTAATTTGAACAAGTTTTTTATTGAATTTAAATTAATATTGATCTTGTATAAATTTTCTTAAGATTATAGATTCTTCCTTATTATATCCATACTGCGTCAGTAACTGTTTTTCTGTCTACCTGTTTGTCACGCTTTCACGGGTAAACCGCTGAACCGATTTTGATTAAATTTGGTATGGGGTAAGCTTGGATCTCAAAAAATGTAAGGGTATTTTTACCGCGATAACCGACACTCACGCGGGCCTAGCCAAGGGAAATATGTAGGTATTTTATAAACTATTTAATGATTCTTACTCTTTTATTTATTTGAATGAAAATACAGATTACGCTAAAAAAATTTGTCATTCGTTTATCTCATAATGTGCATACTAACAAAATCTTTTAAGGAATTAATGAGTAAACTATAGAGCGCGCATATCGAAGTATGAACAAGTAAAATCGATAAATTAGTGTCGAAGCAGAGTGCTCCGTTTTCTTAAAACTATCTCAAAACCTAATATTACCCTAATAATATCGGAACCGTCGATATTGTCGCATAAACGTCTGTCGTCGCACGGAAAATCAGATCACAATCACATCAGTAAACGATCGCTAGCTAAAAATTTGCTTACGCTTGGCTTATGGGGCTACTAGCGATGCGCACGCTCAATGCTTGTCTATGTTTACTCAGAGATACAAACCCCCCAATACTGGAACGACACTCAACTTTAACACCGTCTTAAACATCTATCCGTCAGATACAGCATGATTCCGAGAATAAAAAAATTTGGGAGTTAAAAAAATCAGCCATTGTTATTTTTTTTTTCTCTTAAATCTTAGCATGTTATGCGACTTGCATGTATAGTTTCAAAGATAATTCATTCAATCATACTTATCTATACTTATATTATAAAGCTGAAGAGTTTGTTTGTTTGTTTGAACGCGCTAATCTAAGGAACTACTGGTTCGAATTGAAAAATTCTTTTTGTGTTGGATAGTCCGTTTATTGAGGAAGGCTATAGGCTATATAACATTACGCTACGACCAATAGGAGCGGAGCATAAATGAAAAATGTTGCAAAAATGAAAAACCGTTGAAACTAAAACACGCGGACAAAGTCGCGGGGGACAGCTAGTTTTATATACGTTATAAGTTTTAATTTTAATATAGCTTAAGTTTTTGTGTTTGTATAAATTGATACTGTAATTTTCATCATACTTATAAACTATATAAGAGTAAATAGTACAAGTAGGTATTATTACAATAGATAATTACGCTACAAACATACACTTACAGAAACGCACGTGCATCCCACATGTGGCAGATAGCGGCTAAATTATGATGTCAAGTTCAATAATAATACTATCTTAGTTTGACGGAGTATACAATCACATAATTGCCGCTATGGTAACCATGAGAAGTAATTAAATTAACTAGGCTATTCTCGGGGGTTACACAAACATTCAATCACATGCACAAAGAACACCCAGACTTGGAGCAAGCATTTGTAGATCACAAAAATGTTTTAAAAGCTATAGTGTAAATCAATAAATGTAGAAAAATAGGGTTGCCAACCGGACTATAATCTATACTATCTATACTAATATTATAAAGCTGAAGAGTTTGTTTGTTTGTTTGAACGCGCTAATCTCAGGAACTACTGGTTCGAATTGAAAAATTCTTTTTGGATTGGATAGTCCGTTTATTGAGGAAGGCTATAGGATATATAACATCACGCTACGACCAATAGGAGCGGAGCATAAATTAAAAATGTTGAAAAATTTAAAACCGTTGAAACTTAAACACGCGAACTAAGTCGCGGGGGACAGCTAGTTAATATTATTATTGTACTATATTTCAGGTCTACGTATTATTTATTTATTTATTTATTTATTTATTTATTTATGTACACACAACAGACAAACAGTAAAAAGAATGTAAAAAGCAAACAGGTACAAAGGTACTGCTTATTTCTTATGAAATTTCTACCAGCAGACCTGCGACAGGATATTTTAAAAGAAATTAAATTATGTACTGTTGAAGAAATCTATAGATCGCAGAAACACTATATTTAGATTTCAATTATTATTTTTTTTGAAAAGGGTACCTTTATGGTACCCTTTTCAAAAAAAATAAAGCTTATTATGACACTTTTACTGTAAAGAAAAACAAACCAAAAATAAAAAATTGCGATTAACCAACATACGTTTCTTTTTTAAAGTTTTTCAATAAAATAACATATTTTATTGTAGCTTATTCAAAAAAGACTACATTTAACTTGTAAAATATTGGCAACATTAGATAAAATAATACTTCTAAACTATAAACAACCAAATCTGTATGTTTATACTTTTAACATATACCCTTTAATTGACTGCACGGATAGCCGAGTGGTATAGGTCACCACGCCAATTACAACAGTAAGGACGGTATTTTTTTTATTTTTTTTTGTCACACACGCGGTCATCTGATCCCAAACTAGGCAGAGCCTGTGCTATGGCAACCAGACAACTGATAAACATACTTATATATTTCTAAATACATACATATTATAGATAAATTATACCCAGACACAGAACAAATGATCGTTCTCATCACACAAAGATTTGTTCTGGATGGGAATCGAACCCACGACCTCCGGTCTAGAAGTCAGGTTCACTAACCACTAGACCAACAGGCCCGTCAAAATACTTTTAAGGTTACACTGACCGTGGTCGCAAGCAGACTCAAATGCATGTTTGTATTAATTCCCATCACATTATTTTATGATAAACAGCGCGATAGTTTAAAAAATTGTGTCTAATACAATCTTCTTCTGCCTAGTTTTTTCCCAAGCTATGTTGTGGTCGGCTTCCAGTCTCACCGGATTCAGCTGAATACCGTATTTTACATGAAGCTACTGCCTATCTGACCTCCACAACCCATTTTACTGGGTAACACAGTATGCTAAAATAAGACTGGTTGTCAGAATTGTAATGACTTAGCGACTGTCAAAGATCAACACATGACAGACGGGACCAACGGCTTAACGTGCTTTCCGAGGCACGGAGAGGTCTCGGTATGTTTACAAATGGTCACCCATCCATGGACCTAATTAAACCTTTATTATCAGTCAAACCGTACAGCTTACACTTAGCCACCTCTACATAAGTGTCTTAAACAATGTTCGTTAATAAAATGTAAAATTGTTATTAATTTAGCAGGCACACAAACAACACACCCGCAGATCGAACCCGCGGCTCGTCGCGCACTGCGACTGGCCTGTTGGTCTAGTGGTTAGTGATCCTGACTGCTAAACCGGAGGTCGTGGGTTCGATTCCCATCCAGAACAAATCTTTGTGTGATGAGAGATGATCATTTGTTCTGTGTCTGGGTATAATTTATCTATAATATGTATGTATTTAGAAATATATAAGTATGTTTATCAGTTGTCTGGTTGCCATAATAAGGCTTTGCCTAGTTTGGGATCTAGATGGCCGTGTGTGAGTTGTCCCAAGATATTATATTTTTATATGTTTTTGCAAGTTCGTTGCCAGTTTTAAAGCTGTTAAAATGAGTAAATACAATTAAAAACATTGCCTAAAGAGATACTTATAATTCTAATTAGTTCCGTATTACACAAATCTATCTCTCTCCCTCTTACAGCTGACGTCTAACACAGAATGAGACAAAACACTTTATCTCTAGCGTGCCCATGTTTTTTATCTTTCAGTGAGTGTTGATATCTTATCTGTTAGTCAACATAGTTTAATGTATATGTTATATATAGTACTGAATATATTATTTTGTAGAATAATATACAGTATATTCATTATCAAGATATTTTTTCTCCTAAAAGTTTAGCCTGTAATGAGATAAATGACAATTCTTTTTTAATGTCTGTCGGCTATTTTGTTACAAAATATCAGACAAGTTTTTTTCTTAAATTACTTAATTAAAAACTTACGACAATACATTGATTTTAAATGTCATATGACGACACAATTTTGTATGCATCATGATGTCATCAGCCCCCACTCCTAAAATTTTATTCGCTTAATCAGTTGAAATAAAACTATCTACTTATTAAACGGATTCTAGCGCGTTTTATTTATATAATCACGAGCAGACACTCCGTGGCCATGACACCTGCAAAGGCGTTGAAAAGTCGGGAACTAAAATCTAAATATACCGCGATCGAATTATTAAGATTGTTAGCAACGCACTAAGTCGAGATCCAAACCCCACAGGGGGTGCCCTTAGTGAACGTTGCTGACGTAGTTAGTTTTTCTATTGCTCTGGCTGGAGGCCCTTAAGGTTCTCGCCAAAAGTCCGGTGAAGCAGTCAAAGCCTGCGCTCACGCTAACTGCGTAAATCTCTTTCCAAAATAAAAAATAAAATAAAAAATAAAAATAAAAACAATAAAAAAAAACCGCGAGAGAATCCGTATAAAAGGTAGTTTTCAATGTCTAAAACTCGCATAAACCTCAGAAAGTATGTTTTTTCTATTTAGTGTTTTCTTAATTGTATAAAGTGATATTTTTACATATAAGTGTTTAATATTTTACTGACGGACTAATTAACTAGATTATACACTTGTTCGTGTTTTCTTTTTGTTGGTTTTTATCTTTATGTTTTAAGTCTGTACCCACTTCAACGCACTTTTATTTTTTACCGAGAGGTTGACTGGCGGAAAATGCCTAGTGGCATTAAGTCCACCTCGTGTACCATTTGTACATAAAGTTTTAAATAAATAAATAAATTATGACTTTTTACACCCAGTCTAGATCTGCCCCATTGTCCTACAAGACAAAGGCTTGAAAATGAAGTAGCTTTCTCTGTCTGTCTTTTTGTCTAGTGTTACGCTTTTAAAGCTAGACTACAGAAACGATTTTCATAAAAAAATAATCAATACTAATATATAAAGCTGAAGAGTTTGTTTGTTTGTTTGAACGCGCTAATCTCAGGAACTACTGGTTCGAATTGAAAAAATATTTTTGTATTGGATAGTCCGTTTATTGAGGAAGGCTATAGGCTATATAACATCACGCTACGACCAATAGGAGCGGAGCATAAATGAAAAATGTTGCAAAAATGAAAAACCGTTGAACCTAAAACACGCGAACAAAGTCGCGGGGGACAGCTATCACTAATATATAAAGCTGAAGAGTTTGTTTGTTTGTTCGAACACGCTAATCTCAGGAACTAGTGGTCCGATTTGAAAAATTCTTTCAGTGGTGGATAGCCTATTCATTGAGGAAGTCTATAAGTTGTATAACGCTACGCTGCGACCAAAAGGAGCGGAGGCTAAATGAAAAAACCGTTGAAACTAAAAAACGCGGACAAAGTCGCGGGGGACAGCTAGTAAATTAAATAATTATTTATTCAATGGTGTTGCGAGGAGAACAAATATTCAAATATCCTAAAGCAAATTGGTATTATTATAAATTATGTATTTTACATTTGTTTGATCAACTGTAAGTATTGTTTTTTCTTTCAATTTCCTCAGTTTTTTTACCATAACTACAATGGGGTAGAAGACTAATTTTTTTAATCCTTACTAATATTATAAATGCAAAAGTAACTCTGTCTGTTTGTCTGTCGCGCTTTCACGCCAAAACTACTGATCCGATTTAAATGAAATTTTGATATACAGACATCTAGAGCCAAAGAAAGAACATATGCTACTTTTTGCCGATTTATTGCGATAACCGACATCCCCGCGGGCGGAGCCGCGGGAAAAAGCTAGTATAATATAATTTGATAAATTATATAAAAAATATTAAACATATTTTTCTTAGTTTACATAACCAAAAAACTCACTATGATACATTAATTTAAGATGTTGCATGACGTCACAAATTCATGCGTTTTGTACGCAAGCATGCATCATTAGCCTCCAATCTTGTACTTTGATTCGATTTATCTAAGCTTTGTGTTTTCTTACATAAAAAAAAAGCAAAAAATACGTGTCTAATATTTTTTTATTATCTAACTGACTTTATTTAGATTTTGACTTTTTATACCCAGTCATATACCTCATAATATTTTACTACTAGCTTCTGCTGTGGTTTCGAACTAAGGACTTTAATTATCCACGGTAAACAATGCCTATATCCTTTCTTTGGCAAACTCCGTATTTTTTTAATAAAAATGGACATAAATCTATGCTCCTTCAATTTATATCCGATTTAATTCTTTTGTCTTTTTTATTATTTTGTTTAATTTTGTTCCAAAACTATGTTAGTGTCGCCGAGAGAGTCTCACCGACAGCTGAACACCACTGTGTTATAGAGAGACTGTTTGTCTTACAAACACTGATAGAAATACAGTATTTCTTGAAAAAACTGGTTGTCAGAAAATACAGATACTTAACTAGCGACCCACCGGCTTTACACGGATTCAATATGCATGTACTATATAAATATTCCCCTTTTTTTTTTTTTTGGATGAGATTTACGCAGTTAGCCTGTGCGCAGGCTTTGACTGCTTCACCGGACTTTTGGCGAGAACCTTAAGGGCCTCCAGCTAGAGCAATAGAAAAACTAACTACGTCAGCAACGTTCACTAAGGGCACCCCCAGTGGGGTTCGGACCTCGACTTAGTGCGTTGCTAACAATCTTAATAAGGCAAAAACAGCAAGGGAGGGCTGGATCTAAGTTTTTATTAATTTAAGGACATATTTTTATTGCTAGTTTGGCCGGCTCGGGCCAGCTCGATCTAGGGACGGGGGGTTAAATCTTCCTCTTGAATCACTCTACTTAGCATAGCGGAAGCGACTTTTTTATACTCTGCTTTCACGGCTTAACAGCACAACCGATTTTGAAAAAATTATAAATAATTTTGAATTCCACAAACGCACATTACGCTAGTTTTTGCTCAGACAACGCGTGCAGACCCAGAGGCGAAAGCTTGTATAATTAAAAATAAATATTTGTATATAGTTAAATAAATATACCTGTTTATTCAGTACTAGCTGTCCGACTTTGTTCGCGTGTTTTAGTTTCAACGGTTTTTCATTTTTGCAACATTTTCCATTTATATGCTCCGCTCCTATTGGTCGTAGCGTGATGTTATATAGCCTATATCCTTCCTCAATAAACGGACTATCCAATACAAAAAGATTTTTTTAATTCAAACCAGTAGTTCCTGAGATTAGCGCGATCAAACAAACAAACAAACTCTTCAGCTTTATAATATTAGTATAGATAAACTGTATTGGAAATTTGGAACGCTATGTAAAAAATGTTAACAGCTGTTTCATGAGGAAACTGCTTATTATTGGATAATGTTGTGTATATAATATGGATAAGATAAATGTATACATATAAAAAACTATTAATATCGTCAGTTTGCAAAACCTTGAAATGCAGATATTTATATACTAAACTAGCTGTTGCCCGCGGCTTTGCTCGCGTGGGTTTCGATTATCGCGGCTAAAAGTAGCCTATATCCTTTTTCGGGATCTAAGCTTAACACAAAGTTCCAGCAAAATCCCTTCAGCACTTAATCCGTGACATCTGAAAACTAGTTTATAATTAAAGTATGATTTAAAAATCTACCTTTGATATTCCTATCGAACCTGCACTATTATAATCACAAATCCGTCAATTTTACCACTAATCCACGTTATTAAGTAAATAAATATTACCAAATATAATAAACTACCGTATAATTCATTGCAAATTTTCGCGCGTTTACTTTGCAACACAAAACACATTTATATCTGTAATGATATTAAAACAATTTCACTCTTCAAGGCCTTGTTTATTGAAACAAATAATATTTTTATCACTAGCTGTTGCCGGCGACTCCACCAAAAAAGTAGATCTAAGCTTATTCCATACTAATAGTTTGACGACCTCAGTGGTCGAGTGGTGTACACACCGGTTTTCAAGGTGTCGCCAGCTCTGAGGTCCCGAGTTCGATCTCCGGCAGGGTCAATGTAGAAAACCAGTTTTCTACATTGTCTCGGGTCTGGGTGTTTGTGGTACCTTCGTTGTCTCTGAATTACATAACACTAGAGCTTTAGCTACTTACTTTGGGTTTAGAGCAATGTATGTCATGTTGTCCACATTTATTTATTTATTATTTATTAATATACGTATCGTAACTCTCTCATTTTCTATATCTCCCTCTCAACTTCCGTTCGCCTCGCTCGATCACACTTTACTTGTCCCTCTCGTCACGCATTCACCAGCTTACTCCCCAAATCAAACGTGCGTAAAAAAGTTTTACTTCAAAAACCGTCAAATTGAGAACCTTATCCTTTTAAAGTCGGTTAAAATGAGAATGAACCATTAACAAATTGTATGGCTATCAGCAATATCTCTTGAATTTAGGCACCCTCTAGGCTTCAGTTTTAAAGCTCAGTGTTCCGCGTTTTTTTTTTCTCTTTTTACAAATCAAGTTAGTCACAAGACGCAAAAAGTAATTCATCGATTAACTTAAAATGTTAACATTACATTAGGTACATTTCGATACGCGAGCGTTTTTCTATTAAGTACTTATATATTTTTTTATTTTTGCAAGACACCACATCTTCGCCAAGTTAACTAAAAAAGTAACATACCAAAAAACATATATTAGACTTTTTTATATAGCTACTCAATAGATAGTTACCGCAGCCAAATCAAATCGTGTTTCTAATCAAAAGAAAATGGCGCGCATTGGTATTTTTTTTTACATATACAAATTTGAAAAGATTTTTTTTTTTTAATTATTTGTTACGCATTAACGCATGCGGAGAGAATATTTGTAATTAAATACAAATAGTAGTAAAAAAAACTTAAACCTCAGTTAGGACTCGAACCTGCGACTACGAAGAATTGAAAACACCCTCTATATATTTAAAAAAAAAAGTATAATACAAAATGTATAAATATATATGTATATCTATACAAGTTATAAAGTGTATGGTAGGTATATCGCATCAATCAAAATAATGAATGTATACATATATTTTTTGCTATTCTTCCAAGAAATTAGGCAAAAAATAAGTAGTGATTTCCTCCTAGCTACAGATTATAAAAAAGATGTTTACAATTATCTACAAAAAAGAATTTAAGTGGTTTCGACCGCGCGGACATCGAATCTTAGCTAAAGGTGTTGCTATACAAGACTATCTTAACTATATATACACTTTAAACAAAACTAAACTTAACTAATAAAATCTCTAAAAAATTGCGTCAAAAAATTCATCCACGTCGCTGTCGACTGGAAGTGTACCCAAAAGGCTGGCGGCATTGCCACGTTGTACGGCAATGCTAATTCTTTGTCCAAGGTAAAAGCCAGCCCTTGGGTCACGCGAGGAGTCAACAAGACGTTTTTCCAGATCTTTAAATAAAAGGTGTGCACTCGGACCCCACGGTCCAAATGTTTCAACCCCAAACGGCTGGAAAGTATAACTTCCAATAAGGTTGTTATTCAAGACTATTAATTATAATAATACGGTTTTAAAAAAACATGGAGAAGGTTGTTAAGTCGTCTGCACTTTTTTTTAAATTGTTGCGATTATAATTTGTATTATAACTTTCGTGAGGAGTATTCATAATACTCCAGAACAGACCAATTCGGCTCGCGACACCACCGCCGCAGCGTCAGCTCATGATTAGAGACTCCTATTGAGTCTGAAACTAGTCGGGCGATCCCGAGAATATGCGTCAGTAAACCGTTTTCTTTTAAATAATTGCGATTATAATTTATTTTTTATTATTACCTACGGTTTGCCTCAGCACTGGTCCAATATAAATTACATTAAAAAAATTACATCTTTTTTAATTAGGATTTTCATTTACATTGTTGTCGACTTTGTTACTTTTATGCGTAATATAAATAATAATACCAGTCTATAAATGGTGTTGTTATATTAGATTTGATTAACCACAGTTCCTTGCCAAAGAAGGCAAATGTCTACCTAGGATGTTTCGTGAGGCCGTTGATATAAAAAACAATAATCAATAGAGGAGTTGGCTAGAAGATATCACCTACTTTTTATTTTATATACTTACACACCTCAGAGTGGCGCTGCAAGACCTCAAGACACAGTGAACTCATATATATATATAATATGAAGTTAGAACGAGCAACATCAACTGTCAAGACGAATACCACCTCAGTCTGCCCGCGACCATGACACCTGCAAAGGCGTCGAAACGTCGGGAACAAAAATCTAAATACAAACCGCGATAAAATCCGTTTAAAAAGTAGTTTTATTTCATTTCTTTGAGTTAATCAGCCAGCGAGAGAAAAGACCCACCTTTTGTATTTATGTATCGTAAATACAGCTAGAATATAATCGTAGTTATCTATAACCGAGTTATCGTTGACCTAATTTGTGAAATTGGCAGCTGTAGATTCACAACTTACGTTGATTTCGGCAAATGATAAAATATTTGCACAGATTATTAAGTGCCTCCATGTCCTGAGAATACAGGTCTATGTTTCTTATAGTTTTAAAAATAATAAATGTGGACAACATCACATACATTGCTCTGAACCTAAAGTAAGTAGCTAAAGCACTTGTGTTATGGAGTCAGAGACAACGAAGGTACCACAAACACCCAGACTCGAGACAATGTCCAAAGTGGTTTTCTACATAGACCAGGGCGGGGATCAAAACCCGGGACCTCAGAGCTGGCGACACCTTAAAACCGGTGTGTACGCCACTCGACCACGGAGGACGTCATCTAAATACTTGCACAGATTATTAAATACCTCAATGTGATGTCTCAACCTCTGTTTTCTTAGACTTTTTATTTACATCTGATCAGTTTTTTACTTTCATGTGTAAACAATTTTAATTACTAAGAAATTATGCTTAATGCCATGAGATACTGTGTTACCCAGTAAAATGGGTTGTGGAGGTCAGATAGGTAGTCGCTCCATGTAATATACGGTATTCAGCTGAATCCGGTGAGACTGGCAGCCAAACCTGACATAGCTTGGGAAAAGTCTGGGCAGAAGGCGAAGTGTGAGTGCGTGCTAAGAAATGACTTTCAAAACTTATTTTACTTTTGTTATATTCTGTAATAGTAATTGCCAGTCGGTTAATATTTCACACCTGTGCAAAGGCCATTTTAAAAGGTTGAGAAGACTTTATCTTGTGTAAATCGATTTATACTTAGTTGTAGGTATATAGCTTACTAGCTGTCCCCCGCGACTTTGTTCGCGTGTTTTAGTTTCAACGGTTTTTCATTTTTGCAACATATTTCATTTATGCTCCGCTCCTATTGGTCGTAGCTTGATGTCATGTAGCCTATAGCCTTCCTCAATAAACGGACTATCCAACACAAAAAGAATTATTCAATTCGAATCAGTAGTTCCTGAGATTAGCGCGTTCAAACAAACAAACTCTTCAGCTTTATAATATTAGTATAGAGTACATTTATTTATACATATAGACTACATTACTTAAAGTTTTAATTTGACTACTATCGAATTATTTATTTATTACAAATATTTCTATTATAATAATAATACCAGCCTATAAATGTCCCACTGCAGGGCACAGGCCTCTTCTCAAATAGAGAAGGCACGAGCATTGATCACCACGCTTGCTCATTGCGGCGATTTCAAGTTCAAATTTTTGGAATCCAGGTTTCCTCACTATGTTTTCCTTCACCGATTGTCGATGGTGTCTTAGAATAATTAAGAAAGTACATATAACTTTGAAAAAGTCATATTGGTACTTGCCTGTAATGGGTTCGAACCTGCAACCTTGTGCACGCAAATCCGTTCATTGAACCACTTGGCCATCACGACCACAAAAATGTCTATTAATAGTATAAAATTGATGCGCTCATTCTATGCTTGTCTATGTTTACTTGAAGGTACTTACCTATATTTACTTAAAACAGTACTGATAATTGTAATGACGCATTTGCGTCCAGGAGAATGATGTACTAAACTACTTATTTATAAGGAAAAACAAGAGCTATGTAAAGTACTATATTTTATTATAGTATTTTATATATTTCTTTAGACTAGCTGCCAACTAACCAACAAAATCACATAAAAAATATTATTAAATTACTTTATTAACTCAATTGTTAAGTAGTAAGTAACTTATCTTTTTCGACTAAAAATAATAATAATAATAATAATAGATTCATACATAAAAAAAATGCGTACATTGGAACATAGACGGGCCTGTTGGTCTAGTGGTTATTGACCCTGACTGCTAAACTAGAGGTCGTGAGTTCGATTCCCACGCAGGACAAATCTCTGTGTGATGAGCACGATCATTTGTACTGTGTCTGGGTGTAATTTATCTATAATATGTATGTATTTAGAAATATATAAGTATGTTTATCAGTTGTCTGGTTGCCATAATACAGGCTCTGCCTAGTGTGGGATCAGATGGCCGTGTGTGAGCTGTCCCAAGATATTATAGATATTATATAGAACCTCCTTTGTTTTGGTAGTCGGTTAAAAACCAGGGTTAGCGGTTAGAGTCGTAAAATTAGTGATTATCAGAGTTATCGCTTTGACATGAGAACCACAAATAAATAAAAATTAGAAACAAATACGACATCAATGTCAAATTTTATCAGGTCTACTGTACGTAGAGAAGGCTGAATAACATTTAACCAACTAATAAAAGAAGCTTCTGTATTTTTTGTTGTTTTGTAGGTAAGTTTCCATCTGCGCTGATTTTGACCCCAGAAGGGTATGAATTTACTCAACAAATGGATACTATTTAGTTGAAATCTGTTGTCAACCGATGTCAAAAGAAGAATAAATAAATAAATAAAAAATGTGGACAACATCACATACATTGCTCTGAACCCAAAGTAAGTAGCTAAACCACTTGTGTTATGGAATTCAGAGACAACGAAGGTATCACAAACAACCAGACCCGAGACAATGCAGTAAAGTAGTTTTTTACATTGACCCGGCCGAGGATCGAACCCGGGATCTCAGGGCTGGCGACACCTTGAACACCGGTGTGTACGCCACTCGACTACGGAGGTCGTTCTTCAAGAGAAGAAGGGTCTCAACTCGACGGAATGTTTTTTTTTTGTATGTTTTTTACGCAAAATCTCCGGCAGTTGTGGATTAATTTCTTTTGTCTTCTGTAGGCTATCCATTGACCAATAAATAGAGATTTTGAAATTTATTGAAGTTTTCTTTTTATATTTATTTGTAATCAATAATTATTTTTGACAAGTCGTGAATGTATAAATCATGACTCTGCATTAATAGTATGTAATAGACGCAAGGACCATTTTACAAATCCCACTGCTGGGCAAAGTCCTCTTCTAACACAGAGAACGTCTTAATTAAATCATGCACACAAAAAACTACTCCTAAGAAATCCAAGCACTCTTCATATCTTCACCAAAAACGATTATAAAAAGGATTTCTCAGTTAGATAACAAATTTTATCAGTTATTGTTATCACGAGGCCGTTATAATTCGTGTAGCGAATACCGACGTCAGAGACATCAAGGCTGTGCAATATCAGGCTAACTGTCTGTGACTATCCCGATGAACAAACGTTGTGTCTGTCTGTAACTATCCTGATGAACAAATGAAGGTACTATCCTTTTGCGATGTTGTTTATATGTTGTGGACTGTTTGTTTATGTCTAAGTAATTTTGTTAATCTACAATCGCACTTTTTTTTTTATAATTTTACTGAATGTTGCGGCATATTGGCATGTTGCTGGCTCAATGGGATAAACACAATAACTATCCCATAGAACAATTGAAAATATCTGAATATATTAAAATGTTATTCAATTCTCATTTGATAAAGCAAATCCATATTGCTTGAAATGTCAGACAAAACTAATTAATATCACATTAGGCTAACTATCCATTAGATCATATCACTTCCGGTTGCATAATAACACGTTTGGCCGAATATGCGTACTTAGTTAAAAAAAACTAACTCAAAAATAATAATACCAGTAGGTTATTGTGTAAATGCAGGCCTCTCATACAGAGATCGAGCATTGATCATCACGCTTGTGAGCTGCCCCACGGTGGGGCGCCATTACCGAAGCTGTTAATAACACCAGCCTGTAACTGTCCCACTGCAGGCCTCTCATACAGAACGAACATGGATCACCATTGTGCTACCTGGGTGGTCAGTTACCGATTTATTAAATTCAGTCTAGGTACATATAATACGCATTTATGTTTTCTTTAAACACACAAAAATGTTTATTCAAGATAAGGTTAAGAAAAACACAATTTATTAAAGTCTGGTGATAAGGTTATCGGCGTGTTACATAAGATAACGCCGTCTTTAAATATTAAACCACAGGAGACTGTAAAATGTAATATTATGCTAGGAAGTCTGCCCTCTAACCAAGAGATATTTCTACAAGCATTAAAGATGATAGAAATCGCTTAAATTACATTAAATGTATGGAAACGACATTTCTTTTCGATAAGTCACGTGACTTAGACTTGTCACTTCCATACATTTGTGTGGGTCTATGTTATAACCCATATAAATCTTAGACTATTCTTCATACAAAAGTAGGCTTTGAATTCTACATTGATCCTTCAACAATGCTGATAGCTAAATCGATAATATGTCAATCTAGGTTAAGCATCGCTAGTCTAGGTCATTTCTTGGATGGGTATCCTAAGTTGGATAATGCACCAAAAGAGCATTGTTTGCATTAACTTAATAAAGCCAGTTTTATTCTTACATGTTTTTTTTTTAATTTGGTTCCTAGCCCCCAACCAGTCTGGAGTGGGTTCACGTCAATAATGCAATGGGTGGGGTTCAAACCTGCGACCTCTCGATTACAAGGCAGTCACCTTAACCATTAAAATATTGCCGCTTATTATTTAACTTGATATGTCTATAGCTAGATATGTATGTTTGTTAACGCCAAAACTTGCAAGCTAAATTAGTTACATTTCCTGACATCCGATTGTGACAAAATTTTTCATATTTTCAGAGATCATATATGTATTATGGTAATTTCGAGCTGGCTGATGAATCCAGAACTTGGCCATAGGAACTCTGTAACGAAACAACGCAGTGCTGTCCTGTTTGTCTTGTTTGATTTGTATATACTATTACTGTGAAACTAGTCGATTTAAAAGCCTGTTTAAAAATAAATTTTTAATTTAAACTTATCTAAATTAATACTAATATATTTATTCATGGAAATGAATTCATAAAATTATCTTAAGTTTGTTTTAATGATAACATGAGTTGATTTTGTGTTGTACGGCTTTAAAATTTGTTCAAAATTAGTTTTAAAATACTAAATATTTATATGAATATTATTTATTTAGTAAATAATTACAAAAAAATCTAAGTAGGTACCTACTTATCAATAAAAAATGCTATAATTTTTAAAAAAATACAAAGGCTTTTTATTCTACTGACTTATTACGAATATCCTGATACCTACTAACTATCCTGTCTGGACAAATATTTTTTGAACAAATATTGTTCGAGACGGGTCGAACCCACGACCTGTAGCGCAGAAACCCTAGAAAATATCTACTGCGCCCATAGTACCTACATTATATTTCCGTGTCATAAATTATAAAACAAATTCAAAGAATCGTAACGAAGTAAGTTCATAGTTTACATCATTTTTATAACATGCTATTAGTAATTGATAACCAAACAAAAATGGCAGCCCATCACAATTATGGTAAAGCTAGCAATACACAAAATCCCTTTGCCAAACAGAGACAAAAAATCTAATTGACACATTCTGTAGGTCAACATATATTAGTTGCGTAAAAATCACTTCAGACACTTTCACTTAATTTTTAAATAATAACGAAAAATTAAAACTTTATAAATTAAATACTTACAGAATAATGAAAGAAAATCCAATTAACCACTACACCACACTCCACAAAACTAATAAAAATAACTATTTTGTTTTAGTAAACAATATGAAACGCGGCAAAATTACGTAGATCGGAACGGAATTATTCGATATAATTTAGCTGGGTAACGCAAACGACATACGCGCGGTTAGACGATCAAAGAATGACTGATAGGCATTTAAAGCCGCGATGACGAAATTATCAACACACTAGTTATATGCTCAGTGATAATAAATGATAACAAAATAATAATTTTATCGCGGGTAAATATAGTTATGACTCCGAAAACATATCCAATGATTTTAAGACGTTTTAATGTATTGCTATTTTGTTATTCTGTTTTTGGTTACTCGATAACAGATGGCGCTAGTGGTATAAGGAAAAATAGTTGTAGTGTTTGATTGCTGATTTGTAATTTGCTCAGGGTTCATAAGTGGTTCTTATTAAGGTAAATATTATCATGGCCTTCGTATTCTTGTTGGAAAATCTGTACATTCACCTTTATTAAGATTATTCATTTTATACAAACTACAAAGGGATTTGTTAATACTCGTTTTTATAATAAATGCGTAGTTATGTCATCATCTATTGATTTAGGTACTCTTTTTTTATTCATCTTGTTTCTATTAAACCTCCTTGGTTTTGCGCGTGTAAACTACATAAATATTTATATCAAGTAGGTAGGTACTTAGTTTGTGGGTTCGTGTTTTCGTTAGATCTTTTCTGACATAAAACTACTTTATTACTTACTAGCTGTCCCCCGCGACTTTGTTCGCTTGTTTTAGTTTCAACAGTTTTGCATTTTTGCAACATTTTTAATTTATGCTCCGCTCCTATTGGTCGTAGCGTGATGTTATATAGCATATAGCCTTCCTCAATAAACGGACTATCCAATACAAAAAGAATTTTTCAATTCGAACCAGTAGTTCCTGAGATTAGCGCGTACAAACAAACAAACAATAAATTTTCTTCAGTGACGTCACTATTTGGTCCACCTTATCTATCACCTACCTAAGACTTGCGTTGCATGATTTATTAAAATGATGATTAATTACATTGCAGATTAAATCAACCAGAAAAATAATGGTAGAAGGAGCTTATGCAGAGTAGCGATGAAAGACGTGAAGCAGCTAAACAGAATTTATATATAAACAATATCTAAACGCAGTAACATAAATCTATACTAATATATAAAGCTGAAGAGTTTGTTTGTTTGTTTGAACGCGCTACTCTCAGGAACTACTGGCTCGATTTAAAAAATTCTTTCAGTGTTGGATAGCCCATTCATTGAGGAAGGCTAGAAGCTATATAAGATTACGCTGTGACCAAAAGGAGCGGAGCATAAATGAAAAATGTTGCAAAAATGAAAAACCGTTTAAACTAAAACACGCGGACAAAGTCGCGGGGGACAGCTAGTCTTTAATAAAAAAAAGGAAAGGTAAAATGTTTACTTGCGCCAATTAATATAGTACATCATTTATAATAATATCTTGTGACAACTGATAAACATATCTATATATTTCTAAATACATTCATATTATAGATATATTACACCAAGACACAGAACAATAATGATCATGCTCATCACACAAAGATTTGTTCTGGGTGGGAATCGATCCCAGCCTCTGGTTCAGAAGGCAAGGTCACTAACCACTAGACCAATAAGCCAATTATTAAATGCGACGCTTAAAAGTAAAAACAATAAAGGTTTTTTTTCTTATCAATATGAAAACATTGACAATGGTCATAATAGAAATAGCCAAATAAAATTAAAAAAGATCTCCCTGTAAATTTTGGTATCAACATCTTGGCATTTTTTTCATTAATGGAGGAAGTGGTAGGCCTGCCGAGGCCGCACAGAGCTTGCGTAAGCGATCCCGCTGCTCCGGCAAAGGCAAGGACGGGACCGGGGTGTTTTTAGTCGGTGTAAGTCCGACATATCCCCACGCCGTGCCCTCGGTGTGGGTTGAAATCATTAGAGTTTCACCCCGATAAAAAAAAAAAAAAAAGTAGTGGTGGATAGTTACGTATACCATTACCTATATTGTTATGTAATATAACCTTGTCATTTTGATTTCGGCGAAACAGTGAGATATAACTACACGGCTATAAAAATTTAGAAGGTACACAATCGATCGGTAACATATTTCACAAGATTGTTGGATTTCATGAATGAATTTCATGTCTTCATTCTGAAATTAATTGGTGCATGTTTTCAGGACATTGTACCGAGATTGTAACGAGACATTAAAATTATGGTGAGGCAAGAGATATATACTTTATGTAACAAATAATAGGCATGTTTCCTATTTTTTTTTTAATGTCCGCCTGGTAGATTTATGAATTCTATTGGACATGTATTTTTTCTTTTTTCCTGCAAACAAAAAATGAGCAAAATACAGAGAACGGAAATTACGCGTGACGTCACTCCTCGCTACGATTTTTACCAAGGCGTGGCGTCATAAGCCCCCACTCTGAAACTTTAAAGCGCTGTATCTTTGTAATTTTGTATTGTTTTGATAAAAGAAAAAATACGTGTCTAATATTTTTTTATTATCTAACTGACGGACTAAATAGATTTTAACTTTTCATACCCAGGAAACATCCCTATTGTATTATTAAAAAACATAAAAAACCCGACTGACTATTGAGCAACATTTTTAGCATTTCTCATTCCAAATAATCTATATTTAAACGTAAAAGTTGCTTAGGTATGATTTTTGTAAACCAATTTTAGAAGTCTTGATTTTGATACCATACTCGATAATTTCAGTAAAAAAAAAACGACTTACAAATTATTACCAAAATGCCGCCATTTCTATTATTTTTTCAAAACACCCAAGTATCTAAGGACAGTTGGGTTTTTGAGACGAGTTAACGATACCTTAACTGTCGAAATCCATCAAACTGTTTGAGTGATCTCGTATGTTTCAACCGAATAAATACTCTTTTTTACTTTTAGTGTAATAAAAAACATAAAAACATACTAGCTACCCGCAAAAAAACACATAAACCTTGGCAGTCGAGTAAAAACAAAGCTGAAAATGCTTCAATCTCGAATTACTCTATTTAATGATCAACGGACAGTCAGCCAATCCGTATTGACAGTTTAACGGGACTTGGTATGTTAAGCCAATACACGTTAGCTATTTTCATATTGTTTTTACTTAACAACTATAAAAGTTATTGACTTGAAATTTGGTTCCTATATAGAAGAGTATATTATGATGAAAATAAATGTCGATCAGATACACGATTGTAGAAACTTTCCTCGATAGTTTTATTAATTGAAATCGGCTCTATAAAAACACTTTTTTTGTTTTATCCACCAAGCTATTCAACTTAATAATATATTTTTTGACACTATTTGATGTATAATCATAATATCTAGATTAATGTCGATTGATTTGATTTTTCTTCCATCCAATAGATTTGATTAATATGAGATTTTCTATTTTGTCGCTTACATTATTATTTCTAAGACAATCTTTCGCGACCTTGACATATATTTAGCTCTTTTCGTCCCGTAAGCAGTAGGTAGGTAGTTTTATCTCTGTCTTGCATTTCCGGATTGGCTCTTCAGTCCGCTAGACTCCGCCAACTCGCAAGCGAAATAATTTTTTCGTGTAGCGCCTTAACAGACGCCACCCATCCATAGACGAATCGCTTCTAAAGTGGTTTTACAATTAAAACTCTTAACACTGCATGAGTTCACACTTATTTAATTTCATGGTTTTGCATAATTATTATTTATTCATTAAAGAAGCTATTAAATACTATCTCACAGTAAAATACGTTTTGCGCGTTCTTTTTAATTCATAACTCTACTTGGAGTGTATTGTTTTACGCAACTCATGTATGAGAAAATTTCAAATGATTATTCATCAAATAATAATCTTATTATCATGTAAGTATTATTTAATTAATTAATAATGTGGACAACATCACATATATTGCTCTGAACCCAAAGTAAGTAGCTAAGGCACTTGTGTTATGGAATCAGAGACAACGAAGGTACCACAGACACCCAGACCCGAGATAATATAGAAAAGTAGTTTTTAAATGCGTTTTTCAAATGTTTTATTTATTGAATCAGGTGTCTCCGATCTTCTACCATACCAGATGCACAATATGAATAAATACAAGACGTGGACGAACTCTTTACATGCCCCGCAAAGACTTTTAGAAATCATGGCGACTTATACGGAGGAAGCCAGGCAAAGAAGTAAGGAGATGAACGAAATTAGGTTTATGTATGAGGAGACCCCACAGTACGAGCAAGGATATGTAATGGGCGAGATTATAGAAAGGTAAGGAGATTATATACAAACCGACAGAATTACAAAAACAGAAAAAAAAGCAGCGGTAATATAGACTATCAAAATTTTAACTCCCTAGCTAATACGGTTCTTAAGGTTCAGTTCACTGACAGACAGATGGACAGACGGACAGACAGGCAGACGGACGGACGGAAGGTTGGACGGATGGACGGTGGAGGCTTAGTAATAGGGATCCGTTAGCACCTCTCAGGTACAGAACTCTAAAAAGACTGCACTTATAAAACTGCACGGATAGCCGACTAGTACAGGTCACCTAGCCAATAGGCATGTTTCCTAATTTTTTTTTAATGTCCGCCTGGTAGTTTAATGAATTTTATTGGACACGTATTTTTCTTTTTTCCTGCAAACAAAAAATGATCAAAATACAGAGAACGGAAATTTCGCGTGACGTCACTCCTTGCTTCAATTTTTACCAAGGCGAGGTGTCATAAGCCCCCACTCCGAAACTTTAAAGCGCTGTATCTTTGTAATTTTTTATTGTTTTGATAAAAGAAAAAATACGTGTCTAATATTTTTTTATTATCTAACTGACGGACTAAATAGATTTTAACTTTTCATACCCAGTCAACATCCCTATTACCTCTGTGTGGTACGTGCTACGGGTTCAATCCCCGTATGGGACGTTTTCTTTGTAAATGAATGTTTGTAAAACCCCTCGCGACACATGGATTAAATTCCTTAGTGCGGGAGTAATTTTAAGGGTACCGTAAATTAAAAGGTTAAAAAGGAAACCTTATAAAATCACTCTCTTGTCCGTTTGTCCGTGTGTCACCACCGGTTTTCTCAGGAACGGGGGACCTAGCAACTTGAAATTTTTACCTGATACTGAAGTCTACAGTCCCTATAAGGTGTATAAAAATTGGTGGAGGTGTACAAGGTCCTGAGTGAGCACGATAAAAGGATATGGGCTACTTATTTAAATTTTCGCAAAAACTTGTATGTTCTAAAATTTATCTTCTTCTTCTTAACGAGTCGATCAATCCAGTACTTAGCCACGCAAACAGCGTTGTCCGTGGCCTTGTACCGGTCCTCGCGAGTGCAGGTGGTAGGGCATGCTGGGCAGCTCATTAAATGGGCCATTGTTTGGGGGAAGATGCCACACTCACATGGCTCAGGTGTACTGTAACCTTAATTTTCAACTATTTTTGTTTTTCCGAATTTTCTCTTTACTTGTGTTGACCTTGCTTTTAACCAAAACTGACAATTCTAGATCAAACGGAAGTACCCTACAGGATTTGGGTCGAAAACCTAAAGTAGTTTTCGTTCTTGTGATGTTTTTGCCGGTTTTCTAGAACCCTTCGTGCGAGTCCAACTTGTATTCGGCCGTGATTTTACAAGAAAAAAAAGTGAACTAATAATTTCTATTGCAGATTCCGAAAGGTTGTAGAGCACACCAAAAGACCTCTGGAGTATAAATCAGATAATTTCTTCACAACGCTAAAGCGAACAGAACTAATCCAGGTCCTTTACTTCGAAATATATCACTTAGTTCGTATGATGCATGAAATTCCTCAAAAATATGAAAAAGAATTGGAACATGGTGTAGGGAAACATTTTGCGCAGAAAGACCTTTTGATAGCACAGCAGCGGCTCGAAGAAATGAAGAGAAGAAGGGAGAAAGAGAAGAGAAAGAGAAGGAGACTGAACGCGAAATTAAGAGAGGCGTATATGCGAGGATTAGCTCAGTCAAAATATGGACACAAAGCGGTCCCATATAACAAATGGTGGCCGATAGATTATGGCTGGGAAATCGATTATTACTGGTGATACACAATAGACATGTGTCTAAAAAAAATTTTTTTAATGTCCGCCTGGTAGAATAAATTTTATTGGACACGTATTTTTTTTCCTGCAAACAAAACTTTATCAAAATACAGAGAACGGAAATTTCGCGTGACGTCACTCCTTGCTACAATTTTTACCACCGCGAGGTGTCATAAGCCCCCACTCCGAAACTTTAAAGCGCTGTATCTTTGTAATTTTTTTATTGTTTTGATGGAAGAAAAAATACGTGTCTAATATTTTTTTATTATCTAACTGACGGACTAAATAGATTTTAACTTTTCATACCCTGTCAACATCCCTATTATTATTATTATATCTAGCCTGTATTGGCCCACTGCTGGGCAAAGGCCTCCCGCGATCCTGGTCCCTTGCTTCTTCTTGCCAATAGGGGATCGGACTATTTTATTTTTATTTACACGTCGCATAGATATTAAAAAAAATATTAGACACGTATTTTTCATTTTTTTTTATAAACGAACGATGATGAAGATACGTTGAGTGAATATGTCGCGTGACGTCACTTTTGGCTACAATTTTTACCCATAAGTGACGTGACAAGCCCGCATTCCAGAACTTTTAAGCGCTTTAACTTTATAATTTTTCATTGATTTGATAAAATTATTTCTTTTTTTATCTGTCTGGTTGACTAAATAGATATTATATATCCTTTTCATGCTCAATCCACTTCCTTATTCCCAAGGAAGGGAAATTCCCAATATCAAGTTCGCCTCGCCATCTCTTTCGTGGTCTGCAGCGGCCCCGATTAGCTGTTATAGCGCCAATCCATCCTTTTTATTTTTTGTTTAAGCGGGGGAATCCTCATGGACACCCGCTCACTCGGGGGAGCGAACGGGTAGTGTCAGACTCTTACTGACTAAACCTGAACCGCCGTGCTACGTCATCCGCGTGTTGTGTTCTGACCTCTACGAGTCCACTGTTAATTTGTGATTCTAATACTTGTTACTTGGAACGGTGAATTTGCTTTTAATGGTGATTTGAATCATATTTTTTTTTATTTTTTGTAAATTGTTATATTATAACCACATTTGTACAATAACTTTCGTGAGGAGTATTCATATTTATTTAAAACAATACAGTTTAGTCGAAGTGACACCACCGCCGCCGCGTCTGCTCATGATTAGGTACTCCTATTGAGTCTGAAACTAGTCGGGCGATCCCGAGAATGTGCGTGAGTAAACCGTTTTGTTTTAAATAAATATTAAAACCTCATGTTTGGTTTAGATAATTTGCATTAAATAATTTTAATACAATTATATATTAGTTAAGTGTTTATTTACATAAAGACTTGAATTCAGCTAACAGTATGTTATTTTTCTCTTTTAAAGTGACTAGTGTAATTCCTACAAGCGTTAACGATGATACAAAACGCTCATGAAAAGTCATTGTTAGATAAATAGATTATAGATTGATAATGTCGTGGTGGCCTAGTGGAACGGATTTGTGTGCACAAGGTTGCAGGTTCGAACCCATTACAGGCAAGTAACAATGTGACTTTTTCAAAGTTACGTGTACTTTCTTAATTATTCTAAGACATCATTGACAATCGGTGAAGGATGACATCGTGAGGAAACCTGGATTCCAAAAATTTGAATCTGAAATCGCCCGCAATGAGCAAGAGTGGTGATCAATGCTCGGTCCTACTCTGTATGAGAAGAGGCCTCTGCCCAGCAGTGGGACATTTATAGGCTGGTATTATTTATTATTATTGTTTTAGCTATATGTATAACTTTATATCAGTATTTATTAGATTTGTAAGTATAGTAACTTTCATGAGGAGTATTCATAATCTATACTATAATATTATAAAGCTGAAGAGTTTGTTTGTTTGTTTGAACGCGCTAATCTCAGGAACTACTGGTCCGATTTGAACAATTATTTCAGTGTTGGATAGCCCACTTATTGAAGAAGGCTATTAAGCTGTATTACATTACGCTACGACCAATAGGAGCGGAGCATAAATGTAAAATGTTGCAAAATTAAAAAACCGTTGAAACTAAAACACGCGGACAAAGTCGCGGGGGACAGCTAGTAATATTATAAAGCTGAAGAGTTTGTTTGTTTGTTTGTTTGTTTAAACGCGCTAATCTCAGGAACTACTGGTCCGATTTGGAAAATTCTTTCAGTGTTGGATAGCACATTTATTGAGGAAGACTATAAGCTATATAACATCACGCTACGACCAATAAGAGCGGAGCATAAATGTAAAATGTTGCAAAATTAAAAAACCGTTGAAACTAAAACACGCGGACAAAGTCGCGGGGGACAGCTAGTAAATAAATAAGCAAGTCAGCAGAAAAAGTAGTTAAATCTCTGTATTGGTAAAGATGAATTTTATTTACATTTAACAAAGAACACTAACACAATAACCAATAATAAAATAATACAATCTAATTATTTCCTACCTTAGAGTATACATAGACAAGCATAGAGTGCGCTTATCGCTAGAAGCCCGTTGTGCCAAACGTAAGCAAAATTTTTTGCTGTAAGCACTACGCTCGTTTACTTAATTTAAGTAATTTTCCGTGCGACGACAGACGTTTATGCGAAAATATCGATGGTTCCGATATTATTAGGTTTTGAGATAGTTTTAATAAAACGGCGCGTTCTGTTTTGACACTAATTTTATGTATTTACTTGTTCATACTAGTGCCTCATCATTGATTCATATATTCATAAAACAATTCATAAATTGTGTGCGAATATTTAAGTTTAACAACTAGGTACACATAAAAATAATGGAAAGTATACGACAAGAATATAAAACCAAATAGTGAAAGTATTGAAAACAAACAATGTCAATTCATGTCAAAAGATTACAATGTCAACAATATAAAAAAAAAGTAATAACAACCAGGCCGCAAATACAGAAAAAAATAAAATAAAAATAATAATAATAAAAAAAAATGGTAATAACAATGTCAATAGAAAAAACGAAAATAAGTCAATTTTCAGAATAAATTTAACTAGTACCTATTTTACAAATCATTTACAGAGTAGAGGCATTTCTCCAACAGGAATGCCTTGAGCCTTGCTTTGAAAGAGCTTGTATACAGTATGCTCGCCTACAGTTCATACTCTATGTGCGCACTTTTTTTTTCTTTAAGCTTCCTGGTTTTTTTCTGTGTTAATAGATGTTAGTTCCTTCCAATGACCAGGTCTCCTCGACCGGCCAGTGATCAATGAAACGTTTCTTCGTAGTGGTGATGTTTGAACCCATACCTAAACGTTTTATTAAGAACTGTTCTCTCACAATACTCTTAGCTCTCTCTTCTTCCGCCTCTTTAAGAATTTCCTCTGAAAAAAAATATAAATAAGCTCAAGAAACCTTTAGGTACCAACCCTCATATCCAAGTGACGTTTTATTAAAACGTCTTCTTTTGTTTTGAAATAAATCTTCTTTACGCACACTTGACCTGGGGTGTAAGATGGTGAGTGCGTGACGAGAGCGTTACGAAAAGTGTGATTGGACGAGGCGAACGGCAGTTGAGAGGGAGATATAAGTTAGTGAAGATGGAAAGAGAGAGAGTTACGTTTCGTATATTACACTGTAGACGCACGAGAGATGCGAGCACATATATTCTTTCTCTCTTTCTCTCATAGTCAGTTACTTTTTGTATATAAAGAAGTTTTGGTCTAAAGCACACTCGTTTTTTTATTTATGATAATCGGCTGATGGTTTTAGCAATTTCTGCCGATGTCGAGTTTACTACCAATGTCGTGAAATGACCATACATGGGTGCTGACTGATTGGCTTAAATAGAATAAGTAAATTTTCGGCGACATTTAAATGCCTGGACAAACAATAACTGTTAGTAAATGCTAATATATATAATAGAGATTATTTACGAACACACAAATAATATATTGCATAATTATAGTTAAAATATTATTCGAATTTTCAAATTATCCAAGCGTTAACGCTGATGGAACGATAGCAAAAAAAATATACCGGAATTTGCTTCTTCTATCTCCGGACCCATCCTTAAGGGCAGTGCAGCCATGTGATTGTTTTTCACCATATCGTCCTTAGCTGATGTCTCCAGCACATGAACAAATTGATCTATCTCCACCTCCAAGAAATGCACTAACTCCATGCTGATGATGTAGTGAATGATGCGGATCACCCGGATACCAGGACCGACCAGCTCAGTTCGTTTTTGTTGTTTATGTAGAAGATCTCTGTATAACTCAATCATGTATCGAAATTTCTCACTTATTTTACCTGTAAATTAAATATACCATGTCGTTTTGCATTCTCATTAAATTTCAGGAGGATTTTATAAAAGACATAATTAAACATACTTGTTTTTTTAGTTATTTAAGTTTGACAGTATTTCAGAATACACCATTTTCAAAGAACAGAATCGCCCCGTTGCGTAACGGTAGGCAGTGTCTTTATGTGTGTGTAAAAGAGCAGTTACAGTGCGGTATCACACGGGCCGCGTTTTGAAATGCTTGTCCCACACATGCCGATTTCCGAAAATTAGATAATTGGAAAGAAACCTACCTATTTTATGATTGATTCGTTTCGAGAATCATTAGGATAGTTACCTCCTTGAATTTGACGAGAATCAAAACGACATGTTGTATGTTGCAGTCAAAACTCTTGACCAGTAAAAGGACTTTAAACTGAATAAAATAGACTATACAGTTTACTGATATAACCAGTCAAAACCACTTTTGACGGAATCAGTTAGTCAAAACTACTTTCAACCAGCTCCATTGGGCAAAATTACTTTTAACTGTTATTTCAGTCAAAAGTAGGTACCTAGTATTGACGAAAGCATACAGTTAAAATTACTTTTGAATGATTCTGTTAGTTAAAAGTAAATATGACTGGTTAAGAGTTTTGACTGCAACATATAAGTATAACTCATGCAATATTTTAATACCATCCTCAAAATGTCATACTGTTTATTTGTTTTTGGATGACATTTACGCAGTTAGCCTGAGCGCAGGCTTTGACTGCTTCACCGGACTTTTGGCGAGAACCACGACCAATAGAAAAACTAACTACGTCAGCATCGTTCACTAAGGGCACCCCCTGTGGGGTTCGGACCTCGACTTATTGCTTTGCTAACAATCTTAATAAGACAAAAACAGCAAGGGAGGGCTGGATCTAAGTTTTTATTATTTAAGGACATATTTTGATTGCTAGTTTGGCCGGCTCGGGCCAGCTTGATCTAGGGACGGGGGGATAACATTTACGTTACAATTTTTTATACGCGACGGTCCTCGCCGGCGAGGACGTAATATACGGCGCCTGTGTTTTGTATTGCTACTGCTAGCTAACTCGAATGCTTCTTGGAGAAGCGTTGTTTTATCGTCGGGGTAGGAGAGAGAATGTTTGGGGCACTTAATGGCCGAGTTATCGAAAACAGTTTTATCAATTTGATGCGTTTTATGTAATACTAGCTGTGCCCGCGACTTCATCCGCTTGGAATTTAACGAAAAAGTTATTTAGTTTTTTTTTTTTCGTTTTGAAATAGCCTAAGTTACTCCTTATTGCATCAGCTATCTGCCAGTGAAAGTACCCGTCAAAATCGGTCCAGCCGTTCTAGAGATTAGCCGGAACACACAAAAATTAAAAAAAATATATTTTGTTATAATGTACCGTATATACAATCATATGCATGTAGAAAAAGCGGTTATTATAATTTAAAAAAAATAACCACCAGTACAATGTCATACTGTTGGACAAAGATTTTATATACAGACGGAATATCCACACTAAAGTGTATGCGAAAGTAACTCTGTCTGTCTGTCTGTTAGGCTTTCACGGCTAAAGCGCTGAACCGATTTTGATGAAACTTGGAATGGGGTAAGCTTGGATCCCGAGAAAGGACATGGGTTACTTTTTGCAGCGATAACCGACACCCATTTGGGCAACCTCTCACTGGCCTGTTGGTCTATTGCTTAGTGACTCTGACTGCTAAACCGGAGGTTGTGGGTTCGATTCCCACCCAGGACAAATCATCGTGTGATGAGCTTGATCATTTGTTCTGTGTCTGGGTGTAATTTATCTGTAATATGTATGTATTTAGAAATATATAAGTATGTTTATCAGTCGTCTGCTTACCATAAAACAGGCTCTGCTTAGTTTGGGATCAGATGGCCGTGTGTGAGTTGTTAAGATATTAATAATAAGCAATTCCTTCAGGAATACTTAACGTCTCTGACTACGGCAGTTAGGAAAAGTCCGGTGAAGCAGTCAAAGCCTGAGCTCAGGCTAACTGCGTAAATCTCTTCAAAAAAAAAATTGGTTGCCTGTAAAGTCGGTATACGGGCGAAAGTTTTACGTGACAACGACTTTGCTTCGCTCTGTCTCTCTCGCTCTTAGGCGGGCTAACTGTGCTCGAGTGGAAGGGACGCGTGCCTTTCACTTTTTATGTCTGTCTCTCTCGCTCTTAGGCGGGCTAACCATGCCCGAGTGGAAGGGACGCGTGCCTCTCACTCGCTCTCATTGTGAGCGCATAACGTGAGCGGAGCGTAACGCAGTTTCTTGAAGTGTCACCCGGCAAACCAATTTATAAGACGTTGTCACGTCAAAAAACGGCAGTTAGATAGATCTTTTTTCAGAGCTTACCAATAATGATTCCAATATTGAAGGCTGTAAATGGTTCATGCTCGTCCCTAATTTCAATAAGCTGTCTCATCTTCAGGTAAGCATCTTTCATCAGATCATCAGACAACTTAAGCATCTTAATTTTATCAGTTCTGCCTAGCATATCGTCATGGTTATGCACCAAATACATGTTGTCTTGTATAAGGGATTCTTGGCATATTACTGACGACACTGGAACGTAATGAATATAAATAGTTGTCTGACAGATTTTAAATGGAAGAACAGTTAAAAAATCTAAATTATTCTTCGGATAAAAGTATCTGGCGTTGAAAAAATCCACCTTTCAAATAAGAAATCATTGAGAAATTTACATTTTAACGGGAAACTATAATTGCTTAATTTTAGTTTATTTTTTCACTATACGAACTAACGCTAATCAACTATAAGACATTCTTAAACATCAATCTCTGTCGTCACTTTTACCTTAAAGTGTCAGAGTCAACGGCTAAGCTTAACGGCGACTTAAAAATGATTGACTATTCAGTATTCGGTCAAATGCCAACTTAATGAAAAAATACAGCTTTGTTGGTGTTCCCATACATTTTCGAAAATCTCAAAACCTTTTTAGTACTTCCCGTCGACCCATAATTACGAAATTAGGCATCACGCCTAATTTCGTAATTAGGCTAGGCCTAAAATAAGAAGAAAAAAAAATCTAGATAGATAATTTGTACATCTATAGTTTTATAACATAAAAAAGTGTGTGTGTACTTATGTACGCACGTAAGAAGATAAAATTCTTTCTTATAAACTTGTGATTGACAGACGGTATAAAAAAATTTCAACCTTCAGACTAAACTCGAAAACTGGTATCGGTCATCGTGACATTTGTCATTTTTGACATTATGTAGTTTGGAAAATCTAAAATGTTGACTAGCTAACTTCAGGGTGTAGATTTTCCGTGACGGTGTGCGCGCGCATCGTACAAATTTACTCTCATATTTTTTCCCTAACGCGCCAAAAGAAGTATAATTTCAATAATTTTATAATTAACGACCTCCGTGGTCGAGTGGCACACACGGTTTTTAAAGTGTCGCTAGCTCTGAGGTCCCGGGTTCGATCCCCGGCTGAGTCAATGGAGAAAACCCCTTTTCAACATTGTCTCGGGTCTGGGTGTTTGTGGTACCTTCGTTGTCTCTGATTCCATAAGATAATTAGTTCGGTTTACGTGGATTTATCGCAGTTTTATAGATTTAAGAGCTACCCGTTATGCCAGTCTACCTACCTACCTTTACACCTGAAAAGACGTCGAAACTTTGAGAACTAAATCCATATTAATATTATTGCGATTTTACTCTGTCTGTGACGCTTTAAAGGCTCAACAGCTGAACTGATTTTTATAAAACTTTGTATGGGGTAAGCTTGGATCCCGAGATAGGACATAATCTACTTTTTGATGCGATAACCGACACCCACTCGGGCATACCTGCGAGAAACAACTAACCTAATAAATAAATCGCGTTAAAATCGATTTAAAATAAGTTTTATTTTATTTTAAACTTCTTGCCATCCGCTTAAGCTGAAAATTTGTATAGGGATGTAAGTTTGGTAATTATGCCATATTATGGTAATTTCGAGCTGGTCTGTTGATGGAGCTAGAAGGTTGCCATAGCAACTCTGTCACGTCGTCGTCATCGTGTTTCGGCTTGTTTGATTTGCGTTTTATTGATGTTAATATTAGATTATAGAATAAAAGACACTTACCAATTACACATAGAAAGGAAAATGCTTTTTTCGTCAACATTTCACTCGTGTTACGATAAAATGTACTGTGAAATAAATGAAACAACTATAAATAAAACTGCAGTTTACGACACAGTAATATTTAATTAATTTTCTTACATAATTAGTAGTTTTAATTAGATACCCCTCTCTATTAAAAGAACACTACGTTCTCACCGTGCTTTTGCACTGCTCTGTGCATTATGTTTGGTGCATGGACAACAAGAGAGTATATAATATTTTCTTTTTGACAGTTCGAAATTAGTGACGCTCACACAGGTTACCGATTCGATTTGAAATTATATTCGATTTTATTTACATATTTTTAGTAAAACCATGAATTATTATTCGTTTATTAGTTTTTTTTACTAATAAATGAATGTTCAGAGTTATTGTTCTTTACTCTTGGTTCAAATTAAAATTAAATGATTTCGACTCAATTGCTTGCAAATAAAAATAATTAATCCTAGAGTCATAGATCCTAGTTTTATTTTCTTTTTATTTTTATTAAATTTACAGAAACTACTTACAAAACTTTTTTTTCATATTATCGATTTATCGATTATCAAGATTTGTGGTTGTTTGTAATGAAAAGGGCACCTCACTAAGTGGGCGTTACCCGTCAATAAAGTATGACAGTATTGTAGTACAATATTTCGAAAAAAAAAAACGGTAATTCATAGGTGTAAGCTGTCAAAAAGAATATAAACGATTGGACAGAGTATAACTAGGTATTTTCTGGAGTCAGGCAGGAAATTGGTTGCGCTGCTGGGGAGAACGTTTCCCGCGCTCGGTCATTCGAACTCAGTAAAAGTACAAACGTATCACGGCCGCAAATGGTATATTGTTAAAAAAAAGCCTAAAACTGTCCGGCGAATTGCAAAAAACGTAAGAAAATTTAAATTTCGCTGGCTACTCTGACGCTTCCACCTTTAGCTACGTCAGTACGTCATTTTACCATCCATATTCTATAGGCCAGGATTTTGTTACTTTCTTAGGGGTAGCAGTTAGCTTATCAATGAGGTATTGACGCATTTCAAATCTTTTTCTTCTTTTCGTGCTTCCTACATTTTGATCAGAAAGGTGTTTAAGTACATATCCAAGGTTTTTCAAATCTGGTGTTCCTAAAGGATTTGGACTGTAGTTTTGCGCTGAGATATCTAAAAAACAAATAAGTTTATTTTAGGTTAAGCAATTCATTAATGTGAACGTGGCAACGTTGCCAGCCTTGTGGGCCCCTAGACAAGTGACATTTCGACAAGCGTTAACGCTTATCGAATCGCTCAAATGTATGAAAGTGACAAGTCTAAGTCACGTGACTTACAGAAATGTCATTTTCATACATTTATTGACATTTCTATCATCGATACCGCTTGACAAAATACCACTTGTCTAGGGGGGCTGGGCATGCTGCCCGTCACTGACAAAGATGACGATAAATTTTTGATGCTTGTTAACCATTATTTATCAATTTGGCTTGGTAATGGTTAATAAGTATTCTTTTTATTTAATTACATAGTTTTATTTATATTATAAGATTTAATTATAGCATAGCTTAAGTTTCTTTATAATAAATGTTTTAAAATTACTTTTGTGTAACATCTGAAATTTAAATCGCTATATCTCCTTTGATTATAGTTATTTTGAAAAAAAAATCGGTTGTAAGTCGGTTTACTGACGATACTTGAACGTGACAACGTCATAAGGAACGCCTCAGAGCGAGGTAATGCCGCATGAGTCATTTGTTTTCGTGTGTGCAGCCGGCTCCATCGAATTATAAGACGTTGTCACGTCAAAAGTAAAAAATACTTGTCTAATATATTTTTATTATTTAATTTACGGTCTAAATAGATTTTAACTACTAAAATATTTGTTTTATTTTAAAGTAAATATATAACGAAATATTACAAGAGATATACCTCTTGCCGTTATCAATATCGATAAAAAACGAGCAAAAAAATAACGTTTGTTGTATGGGAGCCCCATATTAATAGGAAATATTTATTTTTTTTATATTTCAAAATCACATACATTGCTCTGAACCCAAAGTAAGTAGCCAAAGCACTTGTGTCATGAAGCGGAGTCTTAGAATAGGGACCCATTTACTCTTCGGGTACAGAAACCTAAAAAAAAAAGCAAAAAAAATACTCGCGGCATATTCTGTACATTTAATAAGATAGTATTAAAACAGATACATAAATATAGTTCCATAGTGTGATCACTGGAATTTTAGCACTCGTTTTGACTTCATTTTAAAGGTTGATAGCTTCCCTTTCTTGTCTCTATTATTTTCTATATTTCTAGCCCTTTGGAGGCGGCGCCGTTGTATCATTCTTTTTATTAATACCCCTCATTATATCAATGAGATGATTTATCTCAATCGCTTGATTAGCTATCTGCTCGTAAGCATTGATATGCTCAATGGGTTTCCATTCATGGAACAGTCGCTTCAAAGTCATTGAAATATCGGACATGATATTAAATTTATCCATTACATCGCCCATTAGGTATCCTATTTCAAAAACTGATGAGTTCTCGTAATGAGTTCGGATTAGTTCAGCTCTTTTGCATTTTAGATCGCTGTCTCTTACTGTTTCATACATAAGTCTAAATAGTTTTAATCTCATATTATTATCGTCTTCGCTGGGATCTCTTTGGTTGTCATCATCCTGTCTTCTTTGCACTAAAGATTCTATTCCAGGGACTCTTCTCTGAGGTCCGGTCTCTGGGGCAGGAGATTCAGGGTTATCTGGAGGAGGTCCGTTTGGCCCATAATCTTTTAGGATAAGTAATTTGACATTCCACGATAGATCGTTGAATATTGAATGATTTAATAGTCTTTGAAGATCATTGCTACTTGATGCTGGAAATAAATAATAATGACTTATATTAATAATGTCTTGGCACAACTCAAACACGGCTATCTGATCCCAAACTAGGCAGAGCCTGTATTATGGTAACCAGACAACTGATAAACGTACTTATATATTTCTAAATACAAACATATTACAGATAAATTACACCCAGACACAGAACAAATGATCATGCTCATCACTAAGATTTGTCCTGGTTGGGAATCGAACCCACGACCTCCGGTATAGCAGTCAAGGTCACTAACCGCTAGACCAATAGGCCAGTCGATTAAACTTTATTTACTTAAAATATATTGAGTAAAAAGTTATAATAATATTGGCCTTTAATGCTCCCACTACTTAGCAAACGCATCTTCTCGCATAAAGGATGAACTAGCATTAAAATACCACTGTTCCTAATTATATAACAAAGTTTTGTACGAGAAATGAATACAAGGTAATATCTTTGACATCATCTATAGGATCAGTAGCTTATTTGCTATCTCCAGTTGACAATCGAAGCGATGTTCGCTGGATAAAAATAACTGTAAAACGCAAATTTAGTATCGGCTAAAGTCGGTGACCAACTATGTTGTAGTAGATGTAGTTATTCATCGACGTTAGACGATACGAAATTGTGTTTTCAGTGTTTTTTTTATACAGTGATTGTTGCTTTCGTTGAAAACCGCCATATCAAATAACCCTGCTGGGTACTCAGTAATAAAGACAAATCATAAAAGCCCAAACTCGGTAGAATTGTGTTGTTTTAATAGGTTGTTCCTAAAGAACTAATCATAAACTAATCTAATTAGTCACAAACCTAAAATATTGCATCAAAAAATTTGTCCACATCGCTGTCCACTGGGAGTGTTCCCAAAAGGCTGGCGGCATTGCCACTTTGTATGGCAATGCTTATCCTCTGTCCAAGGAAAAAGCCAGCCCTAGGGTCTTGTTGGAAATATATATTTTACGAATGACGGCTATCGTTATTGCGCTCATCGCGCTCACCAGTTGGCGCCACTGTCGCGTCTGCAGTCAAAGCCCACCAACTAACTATGGAATTTGAAATTTACGGACCTTTTTTATTTGGGCTCCTGGCGGCTAAATTGATAATGGCAGCCCTGATTAGTTCAGTCTACTGTTTAACATCGGGCGTCTTCCAATGTCTACTGCCGTAAAACTTAAAAATATTAATTAAAAAGCTGTTTTTTTTCTTAATCTTTATTTAACATGACATAAATTCTTGAAAATCATACATGACAAATATTCATTTGAAACACTGAACCGTTTAGATGAATTTCATATAACATCTTTTATCAAAGAAGAGAAAATAAATAATTAGGTAATTAAAATCAATCATTTGACACCAAAAATCATAAACAGACCGCTGAAGCGACGTATATCACCTCGTAAATTTAGTGGGCACGGGCCTGTGCCCAACAGTGGGACATTTATAGGCTGGTATTATCATTGTAAATTTAGTGAGTGACGTAATAAGACAGTGACCATCGTAGTGTGGTGACACGTTTGATATTATTTTTGGTGTCCACTAATTGATCTTATAATTGGAAATACATTAATTATTAACTCATTTTGAGATTAAATTTTGTAAACTTACTCTATACCAAATATACTTTTCACCCCTATTGGATAGATATAACGTTTCAGTAACACTCTGTATATGCGAAAGTAACTCTGACTGATTCACGGCTAAAGGTCCGTTTATATCTACAAACATCGAACGTGCCCAAAATGTGCCGTTTATACAAAGTGTCGTTTTGCATTTTCGTCAAATTTCAGGAGGGTGTTATGAAATACGTAATTAATCATATAAAATTACGATATCTGCTCAATAATTAAACACATACTTTTTTTTTTTAGTTACTTAAACATGACATAATGATATATGAGTATGACAGTATTTCACATTACACCACTTTCAAAGAACAGAATCGCACCGCTGCGTATGCGGTAGGCAGTGTTTTTTTGTGTGTAAAAGAGCAGTTACAGTGCGGTATCACACGGGCCGCGTTTTGAAATGCTTGTCCCACACAGGCCGACATCCGAAATTTAGAAAAGAGAAAAATAAACCTACTTCTTTTATTATTGACTAGCTGTCCCCCGCGACTTTGTTCGCGTGTTTTAGTTTCAACGGTTTTTAATTTTTTGCAACATTTTACATTTATGCTCCGCTCCTTTTAGTCTCAGCCTAATGGTATATAGCTTATAGCCTTCCTCAATAAATGGGCTATCCAACACTGAAAGAATTTTTCATATCGGACCAGTAGTTCCTCAGATTAGCGCGTTCAAGCAAGCAAACAAACAAACTCTTCAGCTTTATAATATTAGTATAGATAAGATTCGTGTCGAGAATCATAAGCATAGTTACCTCCTTGAATTTGACGAGAATGCAAAACGAAACTTTGTATAATATGAACCAATAATTTGAATGGATTATACAACGTCTGTGTGTGTGTCTAATTCTACCAATAATAATCAATTTCCCATCCGTATTCTATGGGCCACCACCATCTTGTTTTTGCTTTAGGGGTCGGGTTTAACTTATCTAAAAGGTATTTGCTCATAACAAACATCTTTTTCTTTTTTGTTGTCCGTTGGTAAGGGTCGCGACCACCTAAAGGACTCTTTTTAGCTAGTTTTTTAGCGATATTTTCTGCTTTAACTTCTTGAGAATTCTTCTCAAAGTAAGTTCCGTAAACTGTTGTATTAATTTCGTATTTTCTTTCAACTTCATGAAGCATGTTGGCTAAAAAAATTAATTGAATTATAATTATTTTTCTTTCGAATTTCGTGAGAATTTTGGGGTTTCGTGGGAAGGGTTTGATTCAAATGCTATTTTCTTTAAAGGGTTTTACGACGATAAATATATACCTAAGTGAAAATATTATTATTTTCTCTTCCACAAAGATAAGGTTAGGTAATTAATACGTCGCACTCAGAGGAATAAATAAGTAAACTCTATGCGCATATCGAGTATGAACTGTTGACATGAACATGTACAATCGTAAAATTTATGTCAAAACAGAGCGCACCGTTTTATTAAAACGATCTCAAAACCTAATATTACGTGTGTGTTCCGAAATATAACCCAGTATACTGGCCAGTGCTCATGACGTCATGAATCCGACGCCATATTGTACTGGTGTGCCGCCATATTGTACTGGTGAGACAAGTGTGACGTGTATTAGTAGTAGATCATAGAGCTGTAAAAGTAACGAAAAAAAAACGTACCCGTATGTATTCGTTACTATACATTCATATTATACTATATATTCACTACAAAGAGCAAGCATCATCTCATCATCATCAGAATCACTATCAGATGAGTCAAATTGTGTTTCAACAACAACACGACATATTGTCACAACTGCTGGTATCTCCATCCTTAGGAAATAGATGATAATCGAAATTTTATAATATAGAAACTTTAATAACTTTTGGAGCAAAATTGTTTTAGTAAACGAGCACAAACACTATTCTCAATATGGCGTCAATTTATGACGTTAATGCACTGGCCAGTATATTTCGGAACGAATCAACAGTATGGCGTCGATTCATGACGTCATGAGCACTGGCCAGTATACTGGGTTATATTTCGGAACACACACTACTACTACCCTTAAGGTTTTTGCCAATAGTCCGGTGAAGCAGTCAAAGCCTGCGCACAGGCAAACTTCGTAGATCACTTAAAAAAAAAAAGTAAACGTCTAGTGACAAGTTAACCTAGTGTAATATTTGAACCTTAGAAATAAATAAACAAGTAAACTCTAGAGTGCGCATATCGAGTATGAACAATAGGCACTAGTATGAACAAGTAAAAATGTACAATTTGGGTCAAAACTATCTCAAGTGTTTTATTAAAACTACTTGAGATAGTTTTAATAAAACACTAAACTTATATTACCTATTATACTATATTACCTAATAATATCAGAACCATCGATATTTTCGAAATCACCTAAATAAATAAATAAATCAGTAAACGAGCGTAAAACTTACAGCAAAAAAAATGCTTAAGGGGCTAAATAGGGATGTTTAACTGGGTATGAAAAGTTACAATCTATTTATTCCGTCAGTTAGATAATAAAAAAATATTAGACACGTATTTTTTCTTTTATCAAAACAATAAAAACTTACAAAGATACAGCGCTTTAAAGTTTCGGAGTGGGGGCTTATGACGCCACGCCTTGGTAAAAATTGTAGCGAGGAGTGACGTCACGCGTAATTTGCGTTCTCTGTATTTTGACCATTTTTTGTTTGTAGGAAAAAAGAAAAAAACTAAATATTGGTTGCCTGTAAAGTCGGTATACGGGCGAAAGTTTTACGTGACAACGACTGTCAATGTCAATGTCTGTCTCTCTCGCTCTTAGGCGGGCTAACCATGCCCGAGTGGAAGGGACGCGTGCCTCTCACTCGCTCTCATTGTGAGCGCATAACGTGAGCGGAGCGTTACCCAGTTTCTTGAAGTGTCACCCGGCAAACCAATTTATAAGACGTTGTCACGTCAAAATACGTGTCCAATAAAATTCATTAATCTACCAGGCGAACATTAAAAAAAAAGTAGGAAACACGCCTATTGCTACTAGCGATGCGCGCACTCTATGCTTGTCTATGAATACTCTAGGTTTAACCAATTTATAAATGAAATGTTATGTTAAATACTTACCTAAATGGTCTATTTCCCAATAGTACATTTCTATGTCTTGTAAATACATAACCAGTTCCATTTGGTACAATGCGCCCTGCATCGTCATAGTAGTGTTGAATTTATCAATCATTTTTCTATACTTTTCATTTATCACGAAAATCATGTAGCCCATCTTAAAATGGTGAAAATATTATTTTATTGAAAACCAAAGACGAAGATAATAAGTATTGGGCTGCATCATCTCTAGGACATCTGAATTAACACATTGTTAATCAGTGTCGGTGAAGGCCAAACCGTGAGGTTGGTTCACTAGATGTCGCATACGTCGCCCTAAAAGACGTAATAAATAGAAGGCAAAATTTAAACATCCAGGCAGTGACCTCGGTAGCTTAGTTGGTAAAGCGACTGGCGCGTCAAGCCAGTGGTCGCAGGTTCGAGTCCTGCCTGAGGTTCAAGTTTTTCCTTCTATTATTTGTATTTAATTACAAATAATTAAAATAACAAAGACGAAGACTTTACTTTCTGGACTCAGGCGGTGTCGCAGCGACAGAGGGATTTATGGCCGAATACTCAATCAGTTTTAAGTCGCCATTAATTCTCATGTTGTCTCTGTTACTTTAAGGTGTAAAGTAGTGACAAAGAGACAATTAAGAACGTCTTAAAGTTGCGTTCTAGTGTTAGGTCCTTAAATTAAGTTGAGTTTGAGAATTCGGGGACTGGGTTCGATTCCCAATCAAGACAAATCTTGTTGTAATGAGCAGGATCATTTGTTCTGTGTCTGGGTGTAATTTATCTATAATATTTAGAAATATATTTAGAAATAAATAAGTATGTTTATCAGTTGTCTGGTTGCCATACAGGCTCTGCCTAGTTTGGGATCAGATGACCGTGTGTGAGTTGTCCTAAGATTGATTACAATATAACTAGCTGTCCCCCGCGACTTTGTTCGCGTGGTTTAGTTTCAACGGTTTTTCATTTTTGCAACATTTTTCATTTATGCTCCGCTCCTATTGGTTGTAGCGTGATGTTATATAGCCTATAGCCTTCCTCAATAAACGGACTATCCAACACAAAAAGAATTTTTAAAAAAAAATGATTTTTAAATAAAAAGCACTAAGATACGAAAATCGTTTTTCATCAATTCTGTTAAAGAATGTTTATGCAAAATTTGGTCCCATACAAATATTTTCTTCTCCTTTTTTTACGGGTAACCCTGATTGGTCGAATTTCGGAAAATCCTTTCTTATCGGATGCTTACGTCATACAAAGAACTCGCCCTCCAAGTTTCAGGTCTCTACGATCAGCTGTTTAGGCTGTGCGTTGATCCGTCGGTCATTAAGGATAAAAAGAGCTAAACATATATTATATCAAGGTCACGCAAGATTGTCTAAGAAATAATAACGTAAGCGACCAAATGGAAAATCTCATATTAATCGAAATCTATCAAATGGAATAAAAAATCAATCGACATTAATCTAGATAATATGATTATGCATCAAATAGCGAGAAAAAAATATTATTCTGTTGAATAGTTTGGTGGATTAGGCAAAAAAAAGTATTTTTATAGAGCTAGTTTCAAAAAAGAAAACTATCGAGAAACGTTTTATTAATCGTGTAACTGATCGACATTTATTTTTATCATATCTTCTTCTATCTAGGAACCAAATTTCAAGTCAATAACTTTTATTGTTGCTACGTAAAAAAATTGTGTATCGCCTTAAGGACAAAGGATTTTCTGACGGGCCTGTTGGTCTAGTGGTTAGTGACCCTGACTGCTAAACCGGAGGTCGTGGGTTCGATTCCCACCCAGGACGAATCTTTGTGTGATGAGCACGATCATTTGTTCTGTGTCTGGGTGTAATTTATCTATAATATGTATGTATTTAGAAATATATAAGTATGTTTATCAGTTGTCTGGTTGCCATAGCACAGGCTTTGCCTAGTTTGGGATCAGATGACCGTGTGTGAGATGTCCCAAGATATTATTATTATAATCTCCTTTATTTAATTGATTACATATAAAATACATTTTTAAATATATATCAAAACAAAATAAAAGAATATACATTTAAATTATATTATAATTATTATTATTTTATATATGGATAAGATATATTACCTCATAAGCAGGAGTGTTAAAGTTGTCTTGCTTGATATATTCAACGCGATCCATTCTCCTATAAGTCTCCTTCAGCACATCGGAAGCCATGCGACGGAGCATCAGAGCCGACAAAGTTTGTGATTCGCATATTTTTAAATCTGGACGAAAGTTTTCCATAAATGATTTAATTTTAATTTTATTGTTTTGTAAGTTCATTATATAGAATTTTCATTAATTAATTATTTAAAATTTTAAATATACATATACATATATAAACTTAACTATATACACACTGAAAACAAAAGTTGTCTAGTTGGTCTAGTGGTTAGTGACCCTGACTGCTAAACCGGAGGTCGTGGGTTCGATTCCCACCCAGGACGAATCTTTGTGTGATGAGCACGATCATTTGTTCTGTGTCTGGGTGTAATTTATCTATAATATGTATGTATATTAGAAATATATAAGTATGTTTATCAGTTGTCTGGTTGCCATAGGCTCTGCCTAGTTTGGGATCAGATGACCGTGTGTGAGATGTCCCAAGATATTATTATTATTGTATCTCTCTTTTTTCACGGGCTATCCTCAGTATTGAAAATACCCGGTCCTTTGAAAGGCTTACGTGGGGACACAGGTCCAACACGCAGTGGCCTTGTTGAGAACTTTACTCTAAACTGGGATGGGGCATCTACTAGGGCCCATCCACCTCTGTTCTATGGAAGAACAGATATGGGCGGTCCAAAGTAGATACAAAGCTATTGTACATTATGAATGAAAATAAAAATATTATTATTATTATTAATTATTGAGCAGATATTGTAATTTTATTTGATTAATTATTCCTGAAATTTGACGAGAATGCAAAACGACACGTTGTATAAAAGTCAAAGATCATAGAACGGTTACGGTACGAAAGGTCTTACGCCGCGCCATCTACGGAGATAGCATACCGGAGAGTCGCGACTGTCATGTACGCGTGATCTTTGACATTACAATTGTCACAACCAGTCATCAGTGTTACCGAAAGGTTACAAGTTACAACAATCCAAAAGGGGTGAAGAGTACATCTGGTATGAAGTCAGTTTACAAAATTTAAGCTCAAAATGAGTTAATTCAATAATAAATATCCAATTATTCGATACCAAAAATCATAACCAGACCGCTAAAGCGATGTATCTTAAAATTTAGCGAGTGATGTAATCTATACTTAATATTATAAAGCTGAAGAGTTTGTTTGTTTGTTTGTTTGAACGCGCTAATCTCAGGAACTACTGGTTCGAATTGAAAAAATCTTTTTGTATTGGATAGTCCGTTTATTGAGGAAGGCTATAGTCGATATAACATCACGCTACGACCAATAGGAGCGGAGCATAAATGAAAAATGTTGCAAAAATGAAAAACCGTAGAAACTAAAACACGTGAACAAAGTCGCGGGGGACAGCTAGTAAGATATGTATTGAGTCCCGTAGTGCGTTTTGTTATGATTTTTTGTGTCTGATAACAGATGCGAAAAATTGGATATTACTTATTTATTTAACATAATAAAATCATTTCGAGCTAAAATATTGTATACTACATTCTTAGTTAGTTGTTGTCTGTTGCTGTCCTTTTCTCAAGCTGTACGTTAGTAAAAGATAGAAATGCTTTAATTTATATTGCGTACAAGGGAATCGGCGCCAATGCCTCTGTGTGTTTTATCTAATTTCGTGCGGTCAACCTCGCTATCGTCCTTGTTGAGACAATCTTCAAGACATGAGCTGTTTTACAAAATGCTAAAAATTTGCTACTTACCTAATTAATACCACAGAATAATGAATAGTGTTACGTACAGAAGAGTCAAAAGTGAAAATAAAAAAGTGTTCTATCTCCGACGCAATAAAGTGCAATTCAGCGCGCATAAGCTCTTAATACCTAACGCGATATTAACCTATACATTGCCACTGCTTTCTAGAACGTAATTATATCTTACGACAACATAATCATGCCTAATAATTGAATTACCCAGCTAGCGGCAACCTACTTCCAATCGCCTGCCCGAGAGGCGCACCGGCCGAACGTACCTAAACTACAATAATCTACAATATTAGATAAGAGGGTGGTGGTTCTCCGGACATGCATAAACCTATATGTATCTCTCGGATTTTTAAATTAACACATTGTTAATCAGAGTCGGTGAGACCAAACGAAAGATTAGTTCACTAGATGTCGCATACGTCGCCCTAAAGACTTAATAAGTGGAAGGAGGAATTTAAAGTTCCAGGCAGTGACCTCGGTAGCTTAGTTGGTAAAGCGACTGGCGCGTCAAGCCAGTGGTCGCAGGTTCGAGTCCTGCCTGAGGTTTATGTCTTTCTTTCTACTATTTGTATTTAATTACAAATATTCGCTCCGTATGCGTTAATGCATAAGAAATAATTAAAAATAATGTGCATTATACCTGCGTGGCATAAACACTAGAAAATTAAGTTTTTAGAATGTATTTTAAACCCATTTTTGACCAATGTCATACATTTAAAACTTTACAAGTGTTTGGATGACACATTACATTAAGTTTGAAAACATTCGTTTGAAAACATCACGAAAAAAAAAACACGTATTTTTTCTTTCACCAAATCAATGAAAAATGTCCAAGTTAAACCGCTTTAAAGTTCAGACGTCTTCTGACGTCACTCGTGGGTAAAAATTGTAGCCACAACTGACGTCACGCGACATTTCCATTCACTGCATATTCCTGATTGTTTGTTTAATTAAAAAAAGAAAAAAAATACGTGTTTAATTATTTTTAATACTCTGTTATAATATAATTATTTGTAAAAGATATTAAGAAGTTGTCTTGCGACTGGTGTAGCTATTTTGCTCTATAACTCCCGCATTACAACTTAGGGAGTAGGAATGGCTGAAAACCAGCGCTGTGACGGGTCGTGCTCGTCCCGGTACAGCATTAGCTGAGCCATCTCCTTTTGCTACTGTCTTCTTCAAACTACTTAATATTTAATAATATGTACCGTGTTTTTGTATTTTGGTAGCAATAAATATCTATTTATTTATTTTTGTGTGACGAGTAAGTAAAAAAAATATCCTCTCCATTATTCTTGAAGGGTTTTTCCAAAACCTATCGAGTTTGGGTTCCTTTGATTTGTCTTAACGAGACCTTTACAGTTTTCTGTGTAGCTACTTTGTGTGAAGATATTAGTACCTTCGTCTTTGTATAAATATTTGATTATTACCAAAGACCAGAAAAAAAATATGAATCTCGAACTAGGGTGCTAATTATTGTTATCTACATTACATTTTTTTATAGGTAAACTTAATACATCATAGATTCTATTCTACTTACAACTAAACACAGCTTTAGACATCCCATTGCAAAAAAAAAACGGGCACTAGTGATGTTTGCTCTTTTGGTAATCATTTAAAAATATTAATAAAAAAAATTTTTTGAAACAGCATGCAACAAAAACCCTGTCCGATCCTTATGAGTATTATTCGGCATCGCACTGCATACACATATACGTAAATATTGAATGGATTTGAGATTATTACTTTTCCCCGGTAAATATAAATGAAATAAAACAGATCAAAGGCAACACTGATCGCTCGACAAAGTTCACGTATACTACCTACACTTTTGTATCAAAGGAGCCGCCTGAGCGAGACATTATTTTCTAGTACGTATGTTGAACCAGGAATACGCCTTTATTGGATAAGACAGTGTTTTTGTTACATACTGTATAATATTTATATTTTAAAAATATTAGAATAAAATGTGTTTTTAGAAATATTGCTACTACAACCTACTTCATTGAATTCCGTTGTTTCCCTAAGCTCCTGTAAACTTTTTTCTGGTTTTTAGTATAAAATTAATCAAATATTATAATTTTTAAACGTTAATATAAAAAACACAAATAAACTTACATGAAAATAATAATAATAATGTGAGAAAAAGAAATTTGAAACTAGAAAATACTAATTTAGACTCCATCTTGCCATTGAAATGAGAAATTTAAATGGTTGGTAATTAGATTTTTAAGTGCATTTGTATTTTATCGCCTCTATTAATTTGTTGCTACGACCGATATTTTCTTGACATATGTTTAGACTGTCGACTTTACTTTCTTTTTTTACCTATTTTTACAAAACTCAGTCTCTTAGCCCGAGGGGCTTTTTAACAAGCGTTTATTGCCCGACTGTGCCAGAAGGAGGTAATAATGTATGTGTGTATGTAAATAAATAAAAAAAATAAAAAAGCGTTTTATCTCCAGTTTCAAATTAATAGTTATTGTATCTACCTTTATACTTAAGAAAAATAAAGATTAGTATCTAAGTATGTAATTTAAGTTATCTAAATATTATGTCGAATTCTTATTATTATAAAAACATATTTGTATTAGGTAGGCATCTGTATTATAGGTATATTATTTTACTGGAACCCTCCTCAGGTGAAGGCCTCCTCCAAAGCTTTCTATTTCTCCCGATCCTCCCGTTTGTGTGTATGTATGTGTGTTTCTTTGGCACACTCTGTAGCCTTAACGGCTTGATTTATTTTAGCATGAAAGGTATCGTTAGATACGTCTCAATTGTGAGAGTGATATATACATGGGTATATTAAAAATGAAATGACCAATTTAAGGCGCCGATTCTTTTTGTAACTAGGAATAAAAAAATCATCACTTTTACAAGTCACATAAAACATTTTTTTTTTGGGCTCGCTGAATTCCACATTTCCTAACTGGCCTGAGAAGAAATGTCGAAACAAACTCAGGGGTCAGCCTCTTTTAAAGTCCAGACAATCGTTGTAATTTTAATATTGTGTAAATAAATGCAGTGCCTTGTTGTTCCTACTGTGATCCTAAATGACAAATGCTTGTCATTTAGACCTTGGCAGTCAACCTCGCTACCATCGTTGCTCAGCATGTGCTGAGATTCGTGCTAAAGCAGAGCCCCAGCCAGCCTCCACCTGCATCTTCACCTAATTCTAACTATGAAATATTTTTTTGTATAATTTAAGGAATCTTTGTATAATAACTTTCGTTAGGAGTATTCATAATTATTTAAAACACTCACGCATATTCTCGGGATCGCTCGACTAGTTTCGCGAGACGGGTCGACTAACGACACAACCGCCGCCGCATCAGCTCATGATTAAGGACTCCTATTGAGACTGAAACTAGTCGGGCGATCCCGAGAATATACGTGAGTAAACAGTTTTGTTTTAGGAATCTGTTTAGATTTAATTATGACTTGTAAATGAGGTTATGAGGTAGGTACCTAAGTAGTTTTTGTTACAATAGCGACACCCGTGTATTACCGTGATTTAACGACCTACGTGGTCAAGTGGCGTGCACACCGGTTTTCAAGGTATACCTAGCTCAGATCCCGGGTTTAATACCCAGACGATACAATGTAGAAAAAACTTTTCTTCATTGTCGCGGGTCTGGGTGTTTGTGGTACCTTCGTTATCTCTGAGATCTCATAACACAAGTGCTTTAGCTACTTACTTTGGGATTAAAGCAATGTATGTGACGTTGTCCACATTTTATTTATTTATTATAATATTATATTTATGCATATAAGTCCGGTAATTATACAGCTAAGCGATTAAAATTTTTTTTGTGACGTAATCAAGAGTTTTAATTAAATATTAATTGGAAAATGTTTTAATCTAGCATTACAATTTAATTATTCAAAGCAAAGAAACGTCGGTTTACAAAAATGACGAAAATTGCAGTAATTTTTCTTTGTAAGTATCTAAATAACAAAATAGGGATATATTTGTGTTATTCTTACCAGCCAGAATTAAAACATCACAAAAATATCTAAATGTTTCTATGGTATTTTGTACGCCCTGTATAAGAGGCGGGCAGTGGGACAGTTACAGGCTGGTGTTATTAACAGCTTCGGTAATGGCGCCCTACCGTGGGGCAGCTCACAAGCGTGGTGATCAGTGATCGTTCTCTGTATGAGAGGCCTGTGGGACAGTTACAGGCTGGTGTTATTAACAGTTTCAGTAATGGCGCCCCACCGTGGGGCAGCTCACAAGCGCGCTGATCAGTGCTCGTTCTCTGTATGAGAGGCCTGCAGTGGGACAGTTACAGGCTGGTGTTATTATTTTTTTCAGTAATGGCGCCCCACCGTGGGGCAGCTCACAAGCGTGGCGATCAGTGCTTGTTCTCTGTATGAGAGGCCTGTTGGACAGTTACAGGCTGTTTTTTGAAGTAACTAATATAATTAACAATATTTTATAAATATTTCAGCGCTGTTCGCTGTTTCCATAGCACTGTATCCTGGTAAACTATACCGTGAAAACTGGGGTAACAAGCTTATGGCCTATAATCTTATTAATATGACTTTGTTCATGTGTAAAGGTAATATTATTGATTAGACACTTTCTTTCGTTCTAAGAGTTGGAAAGACCAACTTGACTCATACCGAAAGGACTGGCCCATCATAGCTCAGAGCCCCTAGACAAGTGACATTTCGACAAGCGATATCGCTGATGGAATCGTTCAAATGTATGGAAGTGACAAGTCCAAGTCACGTGAGTTATCGAAACGAAATGTCATTTCCATACATTTAATGTCATTTGAGGGATTTCTATCATCGTTTAGGATTGTCGAAATGCCACTTGTCTAGGGGGCAGGACAGAAGTGCGTGGAAGAGGAGAGGGAGGCCTTTGCCCAGCAGTGGGACAAGACGAGCTTATTAGATAGATAGATAGACACTTTTTAACTTTAACTATAACGTTGCATGTTTATATTAATACTAGCTGTGCCCGCGGCTTCGCTCCCGACAACTGACTATATATCTACGTACTTACCTACTCATTCCCTTACTCACTTTTCATATTATGAGTTTTAAAAAAAGGTTTGTTATTTTTTTTTATTTTCTTTTAAACAAACCTTGTCCTAACTACAATGAACACGAAAAAAAAGAATTATCCAATTCGGTGCAGTCGTTTAATAGTTGTGCGCGTACATACATTTCTGCGATTCATTTATATATTATATTAAGATAGTTAGAAACTTTGTAACTCGACTGACTCGTTGGTCTAGTAGTGGCAAGTGCGACTGCCGTGCATGAGGTCTCGGGTTCGAATCCCGGTTCGAGCCAAAAATAGTTACTGGGTTTTTTGTTTAGAAATACTTAGTACAGCTCAGCTCGGAGTCAGAAAGTTAAGGTGGTGTTTACACCCCCGTGCCTCGGAAAGCACGTAAAGCCGTTGGTCCTGCGCCTAATCTCCCTCCGGTCGTGTCGGATTGCCGTCCCATCGGACTATGAGAGTGAAGGAATAGAGCTGTGTTCGCGCATACACTCGTGAACTGAAATATCTCCCGCGCAGATGGCTAATCTCTGTCGAGAGACCAAGAGATCGCCGTGACCGAAATTCGGTCAGGAGGACATCATTATTATTGCTTTCTACCTACATATACGTATCAAAAGTTATCCAGTCTTATCGGATTCTGGAATAAATACCGTATTTTATATGATGCGACTGCCTATCTGACCTCCACAACCCATTTACTGGGTGACACAGTATCCCATAGTAAGACTGACGTGTCATCGTCGCTCCATGTAAAATACGGTGTTCAGCTGAAACCGGTGAGACTGGAAGCTGACTCCAACATAGCTTGGGAAAAGGCTACGCAGAAGATTAAAACAATTGTTCTTTATATTTATTAGACCACACGACTGAAGTAATAAAGTGATCAAGACTTTCAGACTAGACACGACCTTCAGCAATGAAGATGCCGACTAAGAAGAAGAAGAACTGGCTATAAGAGAGACAGAGATAAACAAATGTGTGCTAGCACCTCTTTCTTGCCCCTACAGTTATATACGAAAAGTAACTCTCTCTTTCTATCTTCACTAACTTATATCTCCCTCTCAACTTCCGTTCGCCTCGCTCGATCACTTTTCCGTACGATCTTGTCACGCATTCACCAGCTTATACTCCCAAAGTCAAGCGTGCGTAAAGAAGTTTTATTTCAAATATCATAACGTTGAACGTCATTTTTAGATGCGAAACTCAAGTTGAGAATGGCAGATCACATCCAAGAGGATTATAAAAACAGTTTGGCGTATGAACTGGGGTTGTTGGCTTCGGGAATAAACGACAAATTTAAGTATATGCTCCAAATATACAGATACTACTCGAAACACACGGATTTCAAGGCTAATAAGTATCATTTTGAAAGTGTCATGAACGCGTATCATATTATGCGTAAGTTTTTTTTTATAAATAAGCTACATTTTTAATTTAATTACTAATATTCGTTATAATTGGGCTGCATCATCTCTCGGACTTCTGAATTAACACATTTTTAATCAGAGTCGGTGAGGCCAAATGCAAGATTGGTTCACTAGATGTCGCATACGTCGCCCTCAAGACGTAATAAAATAGAAGGCAAAATTTAAGCTTCCAGGCAGTGACCGCGGTAGCTTATTTGGTAAGCGAATGGCGCGTCAAGCCAGTGGTCGCAAGTTCGAGTACTGCCTGAGGTTTAAGTTTTTCCTTCTATTATTTGTATTTAATTACAAGCTACATATAACTTGGGACAACTCACACACGGGCGGAAAGGTCAAATCTTGCAAGCTAAATTTAGAACTACTTCTAAACATCCGGTTTATCTAAATTTTTACTTGCTTATGCAACGTGTCGTTTTGCATTCTCGTCAAATTTCAGGAGGCTGTTATTTAAGACATAATTAATCAAATAAAATTTCGATATTTCAATAATTAATACATACTTGTTTTTTTAGTTATCGAAGTTTCAGAATACACCACTTTTAATGAACAGACTCACCCCGTTGCATATGCGCTAGGTAGTATCTTTGTGTGTGTGTAAAAGAGCAGTTACATTGCGGTATCACACGGGCCATTTTGAAATGCTTGTCCCACACATGCCGATTTCCTAATATTAGAAAATGTAAAAAAATACGTATTAATATTATTATTGATTCGTGTCGAGAATCATTAGCATAGTCACCTCCTTGAATTTGACGAGAATGCAAAACAACACGTTGTATTAAATCAGTGAAAGCACATTATTATGTTACTTTCGACCTAGAAGTTAAAACTCTCAAAATAAACGACGGAATCTCATCTTGTTAGGCTTGTTAGATTGGTCTTCACATGTACTATGATGCTTGATAATAATAAAACTATTTATATCTTGAGACAAATCACACACGGCCATCTGTTCCAAAACTAGTATCCTGTATTATGGCAACCAGACAACTGATAAACATACTTATATATTTCTAAATACATACATATTATAGACTAGCTGTCCCCCGCGACTTTGTCCGCGTGTTTTATTTTTCATTTATGCTCTGCTCCTTTTTCGCAGCGTAATGTTATATAGCCTTCCCCAATAAATGGGCAATCCACACTGAAAGAATTTTTCAAATAGGACCAGTAGTTCCTAAGACTAGCGCGTTCAAACAAACAAACTCTTCAGCTTTATATATTAGTAAGTATATATAGATAATATACTAAACAAAATGCAAAAAAATTGTACGAGAAATTTGGGTGAAAAAAACAATAATTATGATTTGGCCCAATTTCAAAATAGGTTTGTGTAGATTAAAAAAAAACTATCTTAAACCGTTGCAAAGTTTGAGTAGCTAAAAACCGGACAAGTAAGAGTCGGACTCGCGCGTGAAGGGTTCCGTACCACTGTACAAGATATATGCTGTTAAAATCGAGCAAGAATCTCCAAAAAATACGTTTTATGTATGTGGGCCCTTTTTTTTAGTATTTAATTAATTATAATCCTGGACTGAAATAATTCAGCCAACCCACTCGCGATATGTTTGTAAACATGTTAAATTAAAATTATTAAATAGATAAATATAAAATACTTTTCATCCATTAACCAGTTCGCTGAAGGTCGCTTTATACTAGGATCATAGACTAGAACGTCTTATGCTTAGTTGGTTTGCGTTAGTTCTGATAGTGCAAAAATAAACTAAAATTAAGCAATTTTAGTTTCCCGTTCAAATGTACATAACTCAATGATTTCTTATTTTAAGGGTGGATTTTTCCAACGCCAGATACTATTATCTCAGAAATAATTTTAGAATTTTTTACAGTTCTTCCATTCAAAATCTGTCAGAAAACAAATAAATAATAATTATTTAATTAAATTAATTTTATGTTCCATTTAGTTAACAAGTATGTGTGACAATAAATGTATGTTTTCTTTTTTTTATTTCTTTCATTATATGGCGTTGAAAAAATCCGCCCTCAATCTTTGTATTCCAGAGAGCGTTTACAACGAAATTCGAGTTGAAATGGACTTATTCCAAGATATAATTAACCAACAGAGCAAGAAAAAAAGCAAGCAAGATCAAGAGCTTTTAGAATATGCTAAAAAGAATCCGGGAGTCGACATAGAGAGATTAAAGCAAGCCAAGGACGCGGGCTTGCTGCCTCCAGGCGGCTTGGAAAGCTTTTCCGGAGGTAAACACATATACTCCCACAAATTATTTAAACCACAAACCGATGTTTACGAGGAACTGCTGGTGGAATGGCAACTTAGATGGGAAACGTCTATTAAGGACCGTCACCTTTACCAGTTTTTTCCTTCCGTTCGTGAGCGGCTGGAGAAGACTTGGATAGAGGTTGATCATTGTGTAGCCCAGTTTCTTACGGGTCACGGCAATTTTAAAAGCAAGTCATTTTCATTTAAGCTTGTCGTTTCACCATTGTGTCAGTGTTCATCCGTAAATAGTGAGTTTGAGCAAACTGCGCATCATATACTGTGGGAGTGTAGTCTTTGGCAAAATTACATAACGCCTTATTAGACTCTTTACACGCGATGTCCGGTGTTGTTTATTATGAGGACCTTGTTGCTACCAGTGCAAATTTCTGTGCTTTCAGACGTTTTTGCGATACCTATTATTGGAATCAACATAACAGCTCCTAAATGATTTTTTAGGACCCATTCATGTTAATATTTTATCCGTGGTGCTTGGCAACTGGGCCTATACTGGGCATGTGTGGTAGGCTAGTCCCTATTTAAAAAAACAAACACTTCCACAAGCCATTAGCAAAATGAACGTAACGCTTTATTAGACACTTTAAATAAGACGTCCGGTGTTTTTTAAATACCTATATTTTTTTCCTCATCATTGCAACTCCTGTAAGCCAGTATCTACAATGATGACCAATGAATACCACCGAAACAGTTAAGCTCGGTGTGTCCCACGGAAACGATTGACTGTCTTGAAACCCGCAGCGAAATTAATCAGAAGTAGTATAGCTGTTAAGTAAAAACAAAATGAAAATATATAAAAAAATTGTGTATCGCCTTAAGAACGCCTGTTTCAGTATTTAGGACGATTAAAAATCAAAACGCTTGTTTTTTTCAGGTAGAAGAAGTATGGGAGCGATTAATCAGACGACGAATCAGAAACCGCAGAATAAAACAGACTGGAATAGAAAGAAGGATCCGGGTGAAGCGGAATATAAGAAGAAGCTGAGGTACATCATGTGGGCTGAGCGATGGAAAGGGTATAACCCTGAAATAGAGGGGGTGGATATTGAACACAGTGTCGCAAAAGCTGGCTTAGAAAACGCTAGTGAGTTTTCTATGAAAGAATTTGAGGGGATCTTTAAATAAAGACATGCAGGGGTGGTGAAGATTTTTGAAATCATGTTTTTTTTTTTATTTTCTTCTATGAAACCCTTGTCCTTTACAAAAATAAGTAAATAAATGTGGACAACATCACATACATTGCCCTGAACCCAAAGTAAGTAGCTAAAGCACTTGTGTTATGGAATTCAGAGACAACGAAGGTACCACAAATACCCAGACCGGAGACAATGCAGAAAAGGGGTTTTCTACATTGACCCGGGTGTCGGGTATCGGCCCCGGGACCTCAGAGCTGGCGACACCTTGAAAACCGGTGTGTACGCCTCACGACCACGGAGGTCGTCTTATTAATTATCGTTTGGAAGTTATGACGTGAGCAAGGGAAATCTGGATTAATTTTGAAATATGTACCAACTAGCTGCCTTTCCCATCTTAGCACGGGTGATGTGAGATTTTCAAAACACTTTTTTTTTTCTTTTACAAAAAACCTCCTGACAACAGCATAACATAGGTAATTGTTCTATGCCTTCACGCGTAATGCGATGAGCCGATGACCAAGGGAAACAGATATTTATTGGAACGAAGTTCCTTATGGCGCGTTGCGAAAGGGGGCTAGACGGAAATTCTCACCATAACTTTATCGTTTCAGTCTTTGAAATATTACTTACGTTATTATAAACATCCACAATCACTGCTGGAGAACTCTCACAGTTACTGACCAACACAAACGGACTGCCAAGCAGTAGGCCTATTCGCTATCCCCAGTTGACAACCCAAGCGATGTTTACTAGATAAAAATAATGATAAAAACACAAATTTAGTATCGGCTAAAGTCGGTAACCAACTATGTTGTAGTAGATCTAGTTGGTCATCGACGTTAGATGATACGACATTTGTGTTTTCAAAGTGTTTTTCATAAATTTATCGCTTTTGTTGACAACCGCCATAGCGAATAACAGCGCCCGCGCCGCATGGGTGTGCAGTCGACCGCTCCAAGCATTCGTGTGAATGCCATAGAAGTCTATAACTATACTTCACCAATATTCCGTGTGCGGCCTAAGTATCCTGCATGAAACACCAGGAACCAGTCAGGCTTCATCACTGCGATTATAACCTAGCCACAGATTCTTCCTACCAGAGATGTGGAATTTTGATCTCTCTAGAAGCGAAAGTCTCTGGATTCTATCTCTATTCCCCTATTTACTAGTGTCGTACATTAGTTTTCTGACCAGGTAGTACAGTAGGCAAATTAAAAAAAAAGAGGAATACCTACAAATTAAAAATAACGAAGCAAATGTAAAAATCTATTTTCTACTCACTTTTTGAAAGATTTTATTTCTTATTCTGTGGTAAGAGTGTTAGCTACAAAACTACGGTACTTTATTTGTTTTGTCAACAAATGAAAACTTACTGAACTTCTTGAAAGGATTTGCATGTAATTAATCTATACACGTTAGATTACTGTCATTTTTTCCATGTTTATACCGACACAACAATTTATGTTTATAAACACTTCAGTAACTTCATAAAACCACAATTAATCACAAAAAGAATAATTATAAAAAATATGCAGACATAAAACGCGCGCCATACAAGAAAAACTGCAACAGATTATAAATATCAGAAAAATACCAAGTTATAACAGATAAATAAAAATAAAAATCATTAGAACTAAAAAAAGTTTACATTATTCATTGTGTAGTTGTAAACTTTAAAAAATACTACATTTAATTGACAAGTTATTAAAAATATAATACTAACTAGAATTTGGTTTTTTTTTACCTGTTGCAGCAGTATGGTCAATACCTTTGCTTCCCTAGTAGGCATGCCTTCGTACGCCTTCGTAGGTCAAATGTCAGGGCGCTACGCATGTCAAAGCACGTGAGCGTCAAGATGGCGGGACCAAGTCACCAATTCAAAAAGTATTACATGAAAGTGTTTGTACTACATATGTACTATTTGTACCCGAAACAAAACATTTGTACGTCTAAAGGCAAAGGAAGTATATCAAGACGTCCCTGGTCCCGCCACTTTGATGTCAAAGTAGAGGGACCTTCTGAAAGCGCTACTCTGAGGCAAGTAATTTACACCCGAAGACTTAGTACTACATATGTACATATTTATTTTATACTCAATTTTCAATACAATTGTAAGGTCCAAATTAATGTTATGGTATTGAAACATTGATCCCACCAATTTGATGATTGATGTTATCGCTGAACATATATCAAAAACGTTAGAAATCGTGCAAATTCTAATGTAAAAACTTAGTACGTCCTAAGTACATAAACATGGTGTCTCTGAAGGACACATTTATGCAGAAATGAAGTTGCATTTCCGCATAAATGTGTCCTTCAGAGATAAACGATGAATGCTTGATAACTTTTGATGTACTTAGATTATTAACATGAAAACTACACCATGTTTATGTACTTAGGACGTACTAAGTTTTTACATTAGATTTTGCACGATTTCTAACGTTTTTGATATATGTTCAGCGATAACATCAATCATCAAATTGGTGGAATCAATGTTTCAATACCATAACATTAATTTGGCACTTACAATTGTATTGAAAATTGAGTATAAATATGTACATATGTAGTACTAAGTCTTCGGGTGTAAATTACTTGCCTCAGAGTAGCGCTTTCAGAAGGTCCCTCTACTTTGACATCAAAGTGGCGGGACCAGGGACGTCTTGATATACTTCCTTTGCCTTTAGAGGTACAAATGTTTTGTTTCGGGTACAAATAGTACATATGTAGTACAAACACTTTCATGTAATACTTTTTGAATTGGTGACTTGGTCCCGCCATCTTGACGCTCACCAAAGCACGATTTTAGATTTCGCCGTATTATACCTAAGAAAAAAAGTAGCTAAATAAAGTGTGCGTGCGTATATGAATACTCCAAAATCGTTTCGAGTGTGTGAGTGTAAATTAGGCAGTCTCTAGAGTGCCTACTACGCGACGCAGTATGAAGTTCTGTGTTGAATGTGACGTCATCATTTATTTATTTGGTAATAAAATGATTGGTTGTTTTATTATGTGACATTTATTGCTCGACACAGACACTGCTGAGAAGCGTCGTGGTGTAGTCAAGAAATATGTATCCGACATTTTCGTTCTCTTGTCGATAAAAGAATCTATAAATATTTCAACAACAAGATTAAATCTAAAGCAAACATAACCAAAGATAGGATACTTACTAATGTTAGTTGTTATCAGACTCTGTGTAAATAGGTCACCGTGACCGATTTTCGGTCAGGAGGTATTTCAACAAAAAAAAACTATTCGACATTAAAAGCTTTTTTAATATGTACATTATATTAGGAAGTCAAATGATCGTACATAGTTTGGTCTAGCTCGTTGAGGTGCAATTTAAAAGTTTCATCAAAATCGGGCGAGGGATTAATGAGAAAAATATTACAGTTCCTTATGAATAATGAGCTACTAAACATGAATAGTGTTTAATTTTAGATTTTATTGAAATCTGTTTGCATTCAACAATATTTCAACAAAATCTAATTGAGATACGAAACTACTAGACTCATTTTAATGAACTTTTGTCAAACGATAAATTACATATATAAATTACACCTCATTACACAATTAAAAGTTCCATTTAAACAGCATTATGTATATCTATACACAACATTATTTTTTATATTAGATATTAATAGAAAAAATCGAATACTTTTTAATCCCAAATCTATATTTATTACATTAAGATAAGAACCAAATGATCAATATGACAATTGAATATTTTTAATATAATGACGCTTCATACTCTCGCCAAACACACAAACAAAATGTTCGCACGTGTGTAAAGACAACTTCATTTAATTATTATTATTATTTCTTTTAACTTCTTATTCTATTATAAAATTTCGAAGGACCTGTACAATTTATTTACAATTTATATCCAAATTTTAGAAAAACAAAAAACTTGCATGGTTGCCATACAATTTTAAGTTGACAATATGAATTTTAATTCTACCCTCTTATAAGAAAATTGGCGCAATTATACCTCAATGTTTAATTTTCTGTGTATTCAAGAGAAACATACTTAAATACGCGTCGATTTATGTCAATTTACAATAGCAACATAACCTCAAATAATATTTAAAAAAAAATACAAATATATCATTCAAAAGCTTTGACTTAAAATGCTTCGTACTTTTTCATAATTTAAAAACATTAATAGAACATTTATTCGTAATTATTTAGTAATATTGAAAGTTTACTCACGCACATTCTCGGGATCGCCCGACTAGTTTCAGACTCAATAGGAGTCGTCTAATGATGAGCTGACGCGGCGGTGATTTCGGGAGTCGAACTCAAACCGTTGTTAATATTCCTAAATAATTATGAATACTCCTCACGAAAGTTATTATACGAACATTTATTTGAATTGTGGATAGTTTTTATATAACTTATATAGTTGAAAACTACACCAGGATTTTTCCAGTTTACCAGCGCATATAATTGTACAAAGCCATTCAAATACATTGTTTTGAATAACATAACTATTATTATTATTATTTTATATAGTCCATGGGATATATACGGAGATTTTGATGTTTTATATCTAGGTATGAAAAGGCAAAATCTAGTTAGTCCGTCAGTTAAATAGTAAAATAAAATATTGGACACATTTTTTGCTTTTTACAAATAAGAATGCACTATGCAGATAAAGCTAATCAAAGTTTAGGAGTGGGGGCTAATAACCTAATGCTTGCGCACAAAATGCACAAAATTGTGACGTCATGCGACATTTCAAATCAATGTATCGTCGTGAGTTTTTGGTTTCGGAAAATAGGTGTCCAATATTTTTTAATAATCGAATCTGACGAACATTAAATGAAAAATGAGTTATCTACCCCGTTTTAATGCCTATATAAAATATTTGCCACTGTCCCAAAATCTTTGCCTAAAATAAAATCAAAGAACCACTGATAATTCTCACATAATTCTATGATTTACAAAGACAATTTTAGCAACCATTTCTTTGTATTTTTTAAATTCATACATATATTTTTTTGGGAATTATACAAAAGAAAATTAAACAGTAGCATACCAATAATTTGTACACATCATTTCAATAACACATTTCTTCCTTCTCTTTCTATAACTTAACTCTCTCCTTCTCTCTCTTTCTATCCTAATTTCCAAGAAAATATCTCATAATTTTTATAACGCCAAAAGAGGGTAGTAATAAATTCATATCACACAAATTTATAAGTACTTGAATATTTAGTACAACTAAACAATTTAGTCGATTATACATAGCCAACATTAGGTATAATATTGGCTCCAATATTACTCGGCCAACATTTGCGAGGCCTACATTGAAATGTTAGGACCAATATTGGATCCGTTTTTTGAAGCCAAAATATTGTGTTTTAAGAAATTGAGTATTTGAGCACTCAAATTTCTTTTAATAAGGATACAGGAGTTTCAAGATTGAATACTAAAAGATATTATTGATAAGGTTTAAAATAATTAGTTATTATTAATCAGAGATTCGCGTTTGATTTCTTACTTTTTAAGCATCCCATTAAGAAAAGATGACATATCGCCATGAACACACACAGTCATAATCAGTCTAATATGGATTTTATATACCCTAGCATAAAGTTGATATTTCCATAAGTGGAAACACCAACTGGTACAAGAATTTAAATATAACACGACCTCCGAACGTATGTAGAAAACCACTTTTCTACATTGACTCGGGTCTGGGTGTTTGTGGTACCTTCGTTGTCAATTCCATAACACAGGTGCTTTAGCTACTTACTTTGGGTTCAGAGCAATGTATGTGATGTTGTCCACATTTATTATTATTATTTAAACAATTTTTGCTTTTGAGTTTTTAAACAGTAGCTTAAAATAAATAGAAACTAATCAACAAATCTTATTAAAAACATCTTTTTTTAATCAAATTACAAGACCAAAGACAACTTAAAAAAAAACAATTTCCAAATCAAACTCAACTTGAAACTCCATCTACCCTCATTCGTTCAATTTTCAATAAAAAATACAAATATATTATAATACTATTAAAGTACATAAATGTCGAATACATTTTACAAATCGATTTATTTCGATATCAACCTTTTTATACATACTTTTTTTTAAGTTACAATTTTGAAGTACAAAAAATTTCGTTATTTCAGTCCTTGAGTACATTTAGATTTAAGTAAGACGATCGAACTAGAATAATTGTTCAAAATATACTTAGAAATGAAGCCAAGACAGTTACAGGCTGATGTTATTAACAGCTCGGTAATGGCACCCCACCATGGGGCAGCTCACAAGCGTGCTGATCAATGCTCGTTCTCTGTAAGAGAGGCCTGCAGTGGGACAGTTACAGGCTGGTGTTATTAACAGCTTCGGTAATGGCACCCACCGTGGGGCAGCTCACAAGCGTGCTGATCAATGCTCGTTCTCTGTATGAGAGGCCTGCAGTGGAACAGTTACAGGCTGGTGTTATTATTACTTTTTTATTGAACATTTATTCTAGTTGTATAAGCATTTAGCGTCATGTGTGAAAATAACTGTTCAGTAATTTTTAATATTTGACCTTCACGAGTTAACTGTTTTTTTAAGGCCGTATTTTGAGGTATTAAAAACAAGATAGTTCAGTCCACAGATATATAGACCAGGATAACGCAAGAGCATCTACTTCGCGAGTCACTTTCCGTGTCCGGCTTGAGCATAATATGCTTAACGTGGCAACTGTCGCGCTCAGTCTGCATCGGTGCAGCGCTAGTGGGCTCCACCAACCTGTACCGGGCGTTATTGAAAAAGGAATCGTAACTACATCATATTTTTAAGTTGATTCTAGTTTTAAATCATCTCTAAATAGTGCTTGTGACGTCATATAGGTAGTAAAAAAATGGTACGCTTGGTTTTTATAGAGATCGTGATACTTGCGTCTATCTAGGCCTGTCTATATCTGTGGTTCAGACAGAATGATGTAGCTACACAGACCGATGGCTAGAACTATGATGGTTTTGACAGTACATAATACCGTTTTCAAGAATTATTATTCGTTTTTATTTTTCTGTCAGAAGCTAAGCAGACGTCGGATAATTTGTTTTCCGGACAAAAATGACCGCGATTATCTGTTGATTGACGCGAACAAGTTTAAAACTTAGAGTATATATAAGCAAGCATAGAGTTTCGCGCGTCGCTAGTAGTATATTGTGCCGAGCGTAAGCAAATTTTTTGCTGTAATTACTCGATTGTTTAGTTATATCACGTGAGAGACTTTCAAGCAAAAATATAGATGGTTACGATATTAGCAGAGTAATTAAATGGATATTAGGTTTTGAGATAAAGCTTGAACACGAAGTTTTTCATATTATTTCAAATATTTGTTATGCATTAACGCATGCGGAGCGAATATTTGTAATTAAATACAGTGGTCGCAGGTTCGAGTCCTGCCTGAGGTTTAAGTTTTTTCTTCTATTATTTGTATTTAATTACGTAGTTTTTCATACTTGTGCTGACAGTTCATACTCCATTAGGAGCCCTTTATAGTTTACTTATTAATACTCTAAGGTTGGGCGCGACAACCAGTGGAACTTTTATCGCGGTCAACGTGATTGTAGCAACCACAAACAGTCAGGCGAGGTTCTGTCTGGCGGACATTTTGTCCGTCGTCTCTTCAGCGCTTTACAGTCGAATAACTTTAGTATGAAGTCTAATTAAACATATTTATCACACTGACACAAACGCTTTGTCGATCAATTGAGCGCTTAGCCGCTAGTCATTACACCTCTTATTTTAAGTAGGTTAACAGTCATACCTAATTTCTGAAAGACTCCGATTTAATTTTTCGTCAAATGTAATGCTATATATGATTAGTTGAACAGAACAAACAACCAATCACCACTTGAGTATGACATTTCAGAAACATACTACCGAAAACTTAATTTTTAAGACGTTCTTAAAAATCTATTTGTCGCTACATTCCACCTTTAAGTGACAGACAGCCTAAGTTAACGCGGACTTATAATTAAGTGGCGTTTGAGTCGGCTTTTAGTCTTTTGTACATGATTTATTTCGAATGTTATTCTAGCATAAGTTACAGTTGGGCACAGTTTTATCAGGCATAGTTTTTTTTAATCCTTCTCCGATGTAACCATAGACTAAATAAAATAGTAGACAGAGCGTTCGCTTATTAAAGCGCCCAATTATTAATTGATTACAAATTAATGTAAAAAGGCACTGACTTCAATGAATTTTGGAAAAAATTGTCGATGGCAAAAATAAGTTTTGAAATAGACCCAGAGATCGTGTTAAAAAACATTGAAAAAAAAAACCCTGTCAAATTGAGTACCTTCTTCTTTTAAAATCAGTTGAAAATCAGGAGTAAGGTCATCTCATCAGATTTAAAAGCCAGTCTTGAATTAATTTCAATGGGCCTGTTTCCTATTTTTTTTTTAGTGTCCGTCTTGTAGATTAATGAATTTTATTGGACACGTATTTTTTCTGTTTTCCTGCAAACAAAAAATGATCATAATACAGAGAACTGAAGTTACGCGTGACGTCACTCCTCGCTACGATTTTTAGCGAGGCGTGGCGTCATAAGCCCCCACTCCAAAACTTTAAAGCGGTGTATCTTTGTATTTTTTTATTGTTTTGATAAAAGAAAAAATACGTGTCTAATATTTTTTTATTATCTAACTGACGGACTAAATAGATTTTAGCTTTTCATACCCAGGAAACATCCCTATTCTAATACAAGACCAATGCAAAATTATTAATTTAGCAGACACGTGATTTAATATTCTTAATAAAAATATCTTGTCAATGTTTTGATTCCAATTAAGTTCCTCTCAATGGACACATAATATTGAAACAATTTGATAAAGAACGAATCTTCGCAATTCCAATGTCAATAAATTCAAGGGTTACAATTCGCTTTTTTTAATCTTTGATAATATATCTGTAATTAAATACAAATAATAGAAGGAAAAATCTTAAACCTCAGGCAGGACTCGAACCTGCGACCACTGGCTTGACGCGCCAGTCGCTTTACCAACTACCGAGGCCACTGCCTGGAAGTTTAAATTTTGCCTTCTATTTTATGTACGCTACATCTATACTAATATATAAAGCTGAAGAGTTTGCTTGTTTGTTTGTTTGTTTGTTTTGTTTGAACGCGCTAATCACAGGCACTACTGGTCCGATTTGAAAAATTATTTCCGTGTTGGATAGCCCATTTATTGAGGAAGGCTATAAGCTATATAACATTACGCTGCGACCAAAAGGAGCGGAGCATAAATGAAAAATGTTGCAAAAATTTAAAAACGTTGGAACTAAAACACGCGGACAAAGTCGCGAGGGACAGCTAGTAAGAAATAATACGCGTTTTTTTAATTAACCAATATTAATGAACAATATATAGAAAGCCAACTGCTTCAGATATTAATTAAGTATTCTTTTTTTAATCTATTCTGAAAACTAGCTCCATCTACTATTTTATATGATCTATGAAGGAATCTTGGATTGAATCAACTTTGAAATGAGATTGAATTGGTGATCAATGCTCGTTCTCTGTATGAGAGGCCTGCAGTGGGACAGTTACAGGCTGGAGTTATTAAAAACTAATCAATAATTATCTCGTTGACTTCCCTGGCCTTTCACAATCTTCGGCGCATCGACAATCTTCAGAAATCGAATCCAGGGACATCAGACTCTCCTGCGACGTTCGCAGACAAGCTCGACATCTAGAATCTATGGAATTACCACTCTGTGAATTTGCGTCTTCAGACACAGATTCTAAAGACTTCAAACTCTCTACAGAAGTTAATTTATATGACCTTCTGAACTCGGCTATCTCTTCTTCACTCATATTCAGAGCTAGCAACGAATCTCTCGCCATTTTCCCCAAAGAAGAAACCTTTTTCTTCTTTTTTGATAGAATAGACTCCATTTTGTTTAATGGGCATGGTTTGTTGAGGCTCTCTGGCAAAGATTTGGGACTGGAACCACTTCTAGTACGTAGTTTAGATCTTCGTTCTGGTATATCTCTAGGCGTGGTACTCTCTGGTACTTTGAAAGCAATAGTCTTAATTTTCGGACAACTTTTCTCTTCTTGCAACTGTGATAGATCCTCTAATGAATTAGCCTTTTTGAGTTTTGCGCGTTCAGGTATTATCGGCGAAGTTCTTTTTATCATTTCCTTTGATGTAAACACGTTGTCTTGTAGTTCGTCAACAACTAGTTCAGGTGACATATCTAATATTTCTTTGATTTCTGCGTCTCTTAATTCTTGAGCTAGAGATCCCTGTTGGACAGGACTCTTAGCAACTTCCCCACCAGTCCTAAACTCACTGATTTCATAAACCAAATACGATAAAGCATCTTTTCCCAAATCAATCCCTTCAGATTTGGAACTTTTTTCAGTTGTCTCTAAATCTATTGAAACCTCTTTATTATCTGTGACGTCATCAATATACGCTAATTGTAATGGATAGTCATCACACGTTTCTTCTATAGTAGCTATAGGTGCTAAAGCTGGTTCATTTTGAACTTTAACATCGTCAACTTTAGGTTCAATTTTAATTGCCTCAACATTAACCGTGGGGTTCTTAACCTGCCTTTCTAATTCGACTGCTAATGCCTTCGTATTTGTCATACTTGAAGTAAGAGTATTCTCTGGACTTATATTTTCTTTTATACCTCGAATAACTTTGCTGGGCAATTTTTCAACTGATTGTCCATTGTCGGGGCTATTCTGCTTGTCTAAAGAATTTTCTGAGCCTGAAGATTTAAGAACAGCGGCAAAAGATCTAGGTCTAACTATCTCCTTCTCATCTTGTCCACTCTCTTTCAAGAGATCAACTTCTTTTTCTTTATTATCTCTATCTAAATCACTTCTATTCGAAGCGTTACTAATTACACTTAAGTCTAAATTTTGTACTATATTATCTTCGGTGGTAATGGTAACTCTTTCTCTTTCTTCTACGCACTCACTCTCTTGCGGGAACGATTGAAACTCGCTAAGCGTATTGTCTGTATCTGTAGATGGAGTTTTACTATCCAATTTCTTTGAGAAAGACTCGTCAACGAACGAGACTTGAACTCTTTCCGATAAAGTAGAGTCGGTAGCTTCTGAATCATCTCTTTCTTTCTCTATTGTGCTTCCCCAAGACCAGAAAGAGCTAGTAAGAGATGAATCTTTTCGCGGCGGTGTGTTTGACATCGATTTTTTCTCATCATCACTAGTTAAACTTCTTGAAAATATGCTGGTTGGATGTTGGAACAAGCTCAAGAGTTTCTCCAGGTGCGATGGTTTGGTTTCCTTTTCCTCTGGTCTGGGTACATGGAAGCTGGACGAGGGTGCCACCCAGGATATCTTCCTCATTCTATCCAATCCTTTATTCTTCAATGCTGGTACATCAAGAAGACTGGACGTTCGTTTTGGAGAACTGACAGACTCCAAGAAACTCTCAGGTTTTCTCATGGACTCTTTCAAACTGGAATTATTTGTCAGAGTCCCTTCGTTAGACGAATTATCATCTCGATTTTCTGATGGATGCTGTAAGGAATACTCTATTCCCGAATCAGCTGACGTCACCATCACTTTATCATGTTTCCCCGAATCAAGAGAACTAACACTCGCTTCTAAACTCGATAGCGAATCGTGTATGAGTTTCGTCTTCCCAAATAGAGGTGAGACACTTTCATTGGAACTCAGCGAGAGATTTAAGAAGTTCCCGCTATTGACTGGGGTAACATCACTAGTGGATTCAACACTACTTTCGTTTGACAGTATAGTTCCAGATTTCCGTCTGTCCAACTCTTGTACGGTCTTATTTTGTTCATTAAGACTCTCCATCGAACTTCCAGAGATCTCTAAAGACGAATTGCTGTCGAAAACGCTTCGTTCTTCCATCCGTTTTTCCATTAATCGAGAAACCTCCAAATCGGGGCTATCCAAACTGGATTCACTTTTATTTTTCTTAAGCACTATACTATCCGCAGGTACATTTTGAAAACTATCCCTAATTTTAACTAAACATTTTGTTTCTTTATTAATATTACCTAAATTATCAGTTATGTCTATGAAACTTTTCATACTGTCTTTATTTTGGTCACAAACCACTTTGGTTTCTTTATCGATAACGTTTACTTTTTTATCACTTTTTAGCACATCACTATATTTCAAATCACTTTTAACTAGTGTTGGATTTTTAATACTAATATTTATCACATTTTTGTCGCTTATCGACGTGTCACTTTCATGAATTTTCAATTCTTGAGTAGTGTTGTTTAATTGAGTACTATCGTCGGGTTTTTGAGTAGAACTTAAAGATTGAGTACTCAATTTTGATGTCGAATCAGTGACATCTTGAGGTTCAGATATAATTGCAGACTCAACTTTACTTGTTAGATCCCACCCAGCCAACTCAATGTTACACGACGTTGTTGAGCTAACAAGCTCAGCATTCGATTCAAATACAGTCTGTATATTAGTTTTAGAAGTCGTTGTCAAATCGATAATGTTAGGCTGAACATTTTTTGTAGTCGATTCAGTAATTTCATCGGTTTCAGACTCAGTCTCAATAATAGTATGTATTGGCGCTTTCGGCGCTTTAATAGTTGGACTAACTAAAGTTTTAATTTGAGCTGGCTCGATAAGCAAAGGTTTAATTTGACTGGAAGACTCAATTCTCGTTTTAGGAAGCTCTTTTATACTTGATGACTCAATTTTAGTAATCGCTGACTCAATCACACCTTGGCTTGTGGACTCAACTGGGTTACTTCTGACTTGGAGCGCTGATTCTGTTTTGAGTTGAGCCGCCGATTCGTTTTTGACTAAAACAGGTTCGACGTTCGTTGATTTGACTTGCCGATTGATTTCGACTTGACTTGCTGGCTCGACGTTTGCGCTCAACTGAGAAGCGTGCTCATTTATATGTTTCGACTCAACTGTTACAGGTATAGGCTCATTTTTGAGTTGAGTGGTGACTATATTTTTAACTTCAGGCACTGTTTCTTTCACGCTTTCATTTCTAACTTGGACTGCTGGTTCATTTTTTATTTGTATTTGACTTACAGTCGATTGAGTAACTTCATTTTTAATTTGAACCGCCGTTTCTTTTTTATCATCATTTTTTATTGGGTTAATCGGATTTTTAACCATAGGATCCGCACTGAAAAACGGCGTAGTTTCTTTTTTAACTGTTAGTTCAGTATTACTTTGATTTAGCATTTCCATTTTAGCTTGTCTCATAGCCTCGCTTCGAACTTGAGTTGTCACAACCTTCCTAACAGGTGAAGTTTCATTTTTTAAAACTACTTCAATTTTATTTGCGTCATCATTCGATTGCATTATAACTTCACTTTGAGTTTTAAGTTCAATATTACTTAACGGTTCATTTTTATGTTTAACTATATCAGTTAAAGACTTACTCGATTGAGCAACGACTACGTTTTCATGAGTCTTTAAAGCTTCGTTACTAAATTGAGTCACAACTTCGTTTTTCGTTTTAATTGTCCCATCGTGTTTAGGTTCACTTTGTAAGGATATAGCACTTAGTTCAGTCAGAACATCGTTTTTATTCTGAGAGGACCCATCGTTTTTGGGGTCACTTCGAAAAGCTTCTTTACTAAACTGAGTCAAAACTTCGTTTTTCTGAGTAAGCGCATCGTTTTGTGTGAGCGCATCGGGTTGAGTGGGACCATCGTTTTTTAGTGTAGTGGGGTCTAGTTGAGTGGTTTCTAACGCTTGTAGTGAAGGCGCTGGGCTTGGTGGCGGTGGCGATGGGGTTTGGTTGTAAACGCTGTCGTAGTTCCTGGTTACTGAGAACCTTGACGGCGACTTTCTTGGTTGACTGGTTGCCGGATGCACTTGGATTTGAGGCGGTTCCATCACCTGGAATCGAGAAAAGAATATTTTGATTTATATTAATTATAATAATACTTTCTATTCATAATAATATTTTCCATTCATAATTTACAATAGCTTTGTATCTACTTTGGACTGTTCATATCTGTTCTTCCATAGAGCAGAGGTGGATGGCCCTGGTAATGTCCCTTTTTTTTTATTGAGATACTGTGTTACCCAGTAAAATGGGTTGTGGAGGTCAGATGGGCAGTCGCTCCATGTAAAATACGGTATTCAGCTGAATCCGGTGAGACTGGAAGCCGACCCAAACATAGCTTGAGAAAAGGCCTGTGCCTTTCAAGATATCAATCAGTAACAATTTCTTATTTTGATACGGGCCTGTTGGTCTAGTGGTTAGTGACCCTGACTGCTAAACCGGAGGTCGTGGGTTCGATTCCCACCCAGGACGAATCTTTGTGTGATGAGCACGATCATTTGTTCTGTGTCTGGGTGTAATTTATCTATAATATGTATGTATTTAGAAATGTATAAGTACGTTTATCAGTTGTCTGGTTGCCATAGCACAGGCTATGCCTAGTTTGGGATCAGATGACCGTGTGTGAGATGTCCCAAGATATTATATTATATTATTATTATACTATGCAGTATGCACCCAATATGGGAACGAACTATGCATTTTTTTATATGCACGTCACATAGATATTAAAAAAATATTAGACACGTATTTTTTTAATTAAACAAACGATGAGGAAGATACAGTGAATGGAAATGTCGCGTGACGTCACTTGTTAGTACAATTTTTTACCACACGTGACTTTACAAACTCCAGAACCACTCCAGAACTTTAAAGCGCTTTAACTTTGTCATTTTTCATTGATTTAATAAATGAAAAAATACGAGTCTTTTTTTTTTCTTTTTTTATCTATCTGGTGGACTACATAAATAATAATAATATTAATATCTTGGGACAGCTCACACACGGCCATCCAATCCCACACTAGTCAGTGCCTGTATTATGGCAACCAGACAACTGATAAACATACTTATATATTTCTAAATACATACATATTATAGATAAATTACACCCAGACACAGAACAAATGATCGTGCTCATCACACAAAGATTTGTCCTGCGTGGGAATCGAACCCACGACCTCTAGTTTAGCAGTCAGGGTCACTAACCACTAGACCAACAGGTCCGTAAAAATATTTCATTTCCATACCCAGTTGGACCTTCTATTTCTCATGGCTTGGTGTTTACCTGCACGACTCTAAACCTGGAAGGCGGGCAGTACGGTCGCGTGGGAGTCGATGACGTGGAACTGCTGCTGTCTGTTGAAGAGTCGCGCTCCGGAGTCACTCGGGTCACCTGTGGGAACAATGTGAAAGAAGATATAAGAAAATACATTAGACACGTATTTATTGTTTTTTCTGACGACCTCCGTGGTCGAGTGGCGGTTTCACCGGTTTTCAAGGTGTCGCCAGCTCTGAGGTCCCGGGTTCGATCCCCGGCCGGGTCAATGTAGGAAACCACTTTTCTACATTGTCTCGGGTCTGAGTGTTTGTGGTACCTTCGTTGTCTCTGAATTCCATAACACAAGTGCTTTAGCTACTTACTTTACTACCATTATTATATATCTACTATTTTTTTTTTGTCTTTATTTTCATATGGAAGACTGACATCAACGCAAACAATATCGCGGGTACAGCTAGTTTTATAATAAATTATATATTACCTAGATATTAATTTAATAATGAGTGTTACATGAAGTTGATTGAGTTTTCGAATAAACAGCGAATGTCGATGTATGTAATGTGCGTGTGACGTCATATACCTACTATGTGTGTTGATGCCTTATCAATTTTATACTAGTTTGATAAGTAAACATGTTCTGCTTGTTTGAAGGTGTAAGGGACTATACTCTGTCCGTTTTAGCTAAAGATTAAATATAAACAAACTCACCAAAAGGTTGTTTTTTTAAGTGGCATGTACAATGTAACATTATAATTTCTAGATTTTTATTATTTACTTCGATCAAAAGCTTAAAAATCCTTTTATTTATGTACTTTAAAATTGTTACAAGTATAAATATGTACGTATTTCACGTATACGTATATATTTGACAAATTATAAGAGTACTAATTTATTTTACTACACAATTGTATTATACTACCTACCTTTAAAGATAGATGTATATGTGGAAGTTATAAACGACTAATTGACATTGGAACAAGTATTTCTGAATTCCGTAAATTATACGTATCATGTTGTTTTTGACATTTGTTTAACATATATAATATTATTCATTGTTAGCTAAAACGGACAGAGTATAGTGTATGTATGGCACGATTTTAGCCGAGCGGGGAGGGCGCGATGCATGATATTTATTTATCTTTAATTGTTAGCTAAAACGGACAGAGTATAGTGTATGTATGGTACGATGTTAGCCGGGCGGGGAGGGCGCGATGCATGATATTTATTTATCTTTAATTGTTAGCTAAAACGGACACAGTATAGTGTATGTATGGCACGATGTGTGTATGTACCATGAACCGCGAGTGCGGGTGGGGCGCGGGCACGGGGCTGCCGGCGGGCGAGGGCGCGGGCGAGGGCGCGGGCGACCGCAGCCGGCCCCCTCGCCTCTCCTCCTCTCCGCCGCCCATGCCTTGCTGCAAAACACATGATCTACGTCAACTAAGTACTACTTAAGCTGTAAGCTAAGCTCAAATAATTCAAATAAAAAAAAACAATGAGAAATATGAATGGTAGTGAAGACTGAAAAGGATACCTCTTTAGCCACTGATCAGACGATGCACAAGTTGACTGCAGGACGAAATTGACCTTTTTTTGTACTACTCCCGAACTAAGGAATATAATCATACACAAATAACATTTCATTTGACAAGCATCTGTGGATCACACAAATGCTTGTCCCATGCGGGGATCGAACCCGAACTCGATGATCAACAAAACGAGCTAACGAACGATTTGACAGCTCAAGCAGTGCATTAATCCGGCGACCTTAGATCAGTCACAACGTAGGACCTACCTGGATTCCGTGGACATTTTGTTCTAGTTATTTGCCAGTGATTGCACAAATTAACCTTCCTGTGTACAGCGTGTGTTCCTTCCTATATAGAGGATGTTTATGTTCACTCACCCGCAGAAAGATCGCTGTAGGGCACGTAACAGTGAACTTCCTATGTACAGAGTGTGTCCCTTAATATGTACAGGGTGTTTATAATCACTCACCCGCAACAAGCACGCTGTATGGCACGTGAGGCTGATCTTCCTATGTACAGGATGTATTCCTTCGTCCTCGTGTTTGGTCGGCTCGTTCCGTCGGCAGAGGGCGCGTATTTCGCGGGTCACGCGTCGGACTAGCGCCGATTCGTTGTCTTCAGCAGATAGGCTAGACGAATCCTGGTAAAATAAGAGTATATTATAACAACGTGTACATTAATACTGATGGGAAAAATTAATTACCCGACGATATGTAAAATTTTTAAAAAATAGTTAACATATAAAAGTAAAAAAAGTATACTAAAAAAATCAATTGCATGAATGTACAAAGTACGCAATTTCATTTTGACATTCCTGACATTTTTTCCATTTATTATAATTTCGTTACAAACTTGATATGACCACCTTCTTGCTCTATCATCAGATCAGCTTGAAAGTACCATAATACTATATAGTCACCGAACTTACACAAGTATGCAAAATTTCATCTCATTAGAATGTCAAGAAGTGGTTATAATTTAGCTTGCAAGATTAGACCTAAACAAACATATAATCATACATTGCTAAGATAGAGAAAAGCTAATAAAAAGTCCATCACGAACAAGAGTCCCTAACAAAAGTATGTACAAGTCGAACAAATGTATAGAACACTCACGGGCGGCTCGTCCAAGTCAATCTGTGTGAGAGTGGAGTTCTCCTTCATTGCTGTTAGTATAGCTTGCAGTCCGGCGCCGCCCAGACGGTTCTCGCGAAGATCTAGCCTCTGTTGACAATATCATGATAAAATATAATATCAATTAGGGTCCAAATTAACAACCAATAAACTTGAATGAAAATTTATTGGTAACAATGGCCTTAAACTTTATAACATTTTAGAAGGTCTAAGATCGAAGGCTTTGCCTTTGCACTTTGACCTTTGCATTTAGGCCTTTGCCCTGCAGTGCCCTTCTCAGTATGTACAAAGCGCGCAAAAACCTGATTACTCCGATAGGAGCCACACCGTCTCGCTGCGCACCGCGTCCCAGCTTCCTGTCGGCGCGGACGAGCTCGGCCAGGGCGGCGGCCGCGTCCCAGCTTCCTGTCAGTATAGTGAGCTACCTGCAGCTTCCTGTCGGCGCGGACGAGCTCGGCCAGGGCGGCGGCCGCGTCCCAGCTTCTTGTCAGTATAGTGAGCTACCTGCAGCTTCCTGTCGGCGCGGACGAGCTCGGCCAGGGCGGCGGTCGCGTCCCAGCTTCTTGTCAGTATAGTGAGCTACCTGCAGCTTCCTGTCGGCGCGGACGAGCTCGGCCAGGGCGGCGGCCGCGTCCCAGCTTCTTGTCAGTATAGTGAGCTACCTGCAGCTTCCTGTCGGCGCGGACGAGCTCGGCCAGGGCGGCGGCCGCGTCCCAGCTTCCTGTCAGTATAGTGAGCTACCTGCAGCTTCCTGTCGGCGCGGACGAGCTCGGCCAGGGCGGCGGCCGCGTCCCAGCTTCTTGTCAGTATAGTGAGCTACCTGCAGCTTCCTGTCGGCGCGGACGAGCTCGGCCAGGGCGGCGGCCGCGTCCCAGCTTCCTGTCAGTATAGTGAGCTACCTGCAGCTTCCTGTCGGCGCGGACGAGCTCGGCCAGGGCGGCGGCCGCGTCCCAGCTTCTTGTCAGTATAGTGAGCTACCTGCAGCTTCCTGTCGGCGCGGACGAGCTCGGCCAGGGCGGCGGCCGCGTCCCAGCTTCCTGTCAGTATAGTGAGCTACCTGCAGCTTCCTGTCGGCGCGGACGAGCTCGGCCAGGGCGGCGGCCGCGTCCCAGCTTCCTGTCAGTATAGTGAGCTACCTGCAGCTTCCTGTCGGCGCGGACGAGCTCGGCCAGGGCGGCGGCCGCGTCGGGCCCGAGGCGCGCGGCCTGCAGGCCCAGCGACACCAGCGGCGCGCCCCGCGGCAGCGCCCGCACCGTCTCGCTGCCCACCGCGTTGCGACCGATGTTCAACACGCACAGGGACTGGGATGACCGCTAAAGCAAAACAAAAAAAAAATAGAAATTCAAAATATTATCACTAAAAAACAAACTAGCTTTCATTATGAAAGCATCGTCTAGGTTCAAAATCCTTGACAAGACGAGAGAATCAAACAAGCCAAAACTCGACACATATTGCACGAATTCATTGAACATTTTATTAAATTTTAAAGTCAATAGAAACTAAGAAACTCGTCGTTAGATTTTGATTTGCATTTGATACTAGCATCAAACCTTGGAAAATCTCGAAATATTATTTAAGTATTTACCAACACGCTAAGACCCTTACGACTCAAGACTACATCCGGCAAAAGAACAGAACACAGTATGTATAAATTTGAAAACACCACCATTTAATGGCATATCGAAAATAATGAATTTTACAATTATAATAGAAGATTTTATACACATAATTCAGTATTCAATGTCATTAGACAAACTTACCAACGCCTTACTAAGGTACGGCGCGCAGTTCCTCGTGAGCTGATTGTTCCACAGCACTAGGAAGGCAAGACCCCGAGCGTCGTTGTTGCTCACTGTGGACATTGTGACACGTGAACAATTGTTCATTGCGGACATTATCAAAGCGCAGTCTGGTAATTCAATAGATTGACGTTTTTTTGCCTGTATGGAATTATACAAACAAAAAATATTTTTTTAATTAATGTTTTAAAACGAGAATTTATTAGAAATGGTACAAAATATAATAGAATACATACCGAGACATCTGTCTGCGGACGGTGGCGAGAGCGTAGCTTGCTCGGCCAACGCCTCTGCCAGCGCCGCTACGCCCGCGTCCTAGCACAATAAAAAACTATAATAATGTATTCAATGATTAAATCTATACATACAAATAAATAAAATTGAATTGTCTAAAATATTTATTTCAATTTTTGTCTGACTCTCTGTTTGTTCCGGCTAATCTCTAGAACGGCTGGACCGATTTTGACGAGACAGCTGACGCGGCGAACTTTTGTTCAGCTCATGATTAGGAACTTCAAATTGAGTCCGAAACTAGTCGGGCGATCACGAGAATATACGTGAGTAAACCGTTTTGTTTTCAATAATTATGAATACTCCTCACGAAAGTTATTGTACAAACAGCAAGTAGGTATGATAATATAATATTATATAATAATATCAGCCTATAAATGTCCCACTGCTGGGCACAGGCGTCTTCTCATATAGAGAAGGAACGAGCATTGATCACCACACTTGCTCATTGCGGATTGGCGATTTCAGATTCCAATTTTTGGAATCCAGATTCAAACACGATGTTTTCCTTCACTGATTGTCAATGATGTCTTAGAATAATTAAGAAAGACAAATTATCTTTGAAAAAGTCACATGAGTACTTGTGTAATGGGTTCGAACCTGCAACCTTGTGCACACAAATCCGTTCATTGAACCACTAGGCCACCACGACATAGTTAATCATATCAAAAATAAATAATAAATAAATAAATGTGGACAACATCACATACATTGTTCTGAACCCAAAGTAAGTAGCTAAAGCACTTGTGTTATGGAATTCAGAGACAACGACGGTACCACAAACACCCAAACCCGAGACAATGTAGAAAAGTGCTTTTTCTACATTGACCCGGCCGGGGATCGAACCCGGGACCTCAGCGCTGGCGACACTTTGAAAACCGGTGTGTACGCCACTCGACGACGGAGGTCGTCAAAATATCGTCATAGTTAAAGTATGATAATATTACGTCACTAACTTGTATTTGATTGTTCGATAGGTCCAGCAGTTGAATCCTGGAGTTGTACCGCAGTAGGGACGCGAGTTGAGCGGCGTCGGTCACCGATAGCCGATTGTCGCCCAGACGCAGCTCGCGGATCGAACTGTTCGATTTCAATGCTATCACTGTAACAAAATGTTAATGTTTAATTATTATTTAGTAAAATGTTTACAATAGCGATGATGGAGAAATAGATGTATGTCTGTCAGTTACATATTAGAAAATATAAACACATTTTTTGCTTTGTTGAAATAAGAAATGTTCTACTTTGATATTCTATTTTTTATACTTTTTGAAAATAATCTTTATTAATATATAAAGCTGAAGAGTTTGTTTGTTTGTTTGAACGTGCTAATCTCAGGCCCGATTTGAAAAATTCTTTCAGTATTGAATAGCCCATTTATTGAGGAAGGCTATAAGCTATATAACATTACGCTGCGACCAAAAGGAGCGAAGCATAAATGAAAAATGATGCAAAAATGAAAAAACGTTGAAACTGAAACACGCGGACAAAGTCGCGGGGGACAGCAAAAAATAATTAAATGTGGTCAACATCACATACATTGCTCTGAACCCAAAGTAAGTAGCTAAAGCACTTGAGAGACAACGAAGGTACCACTGACACACCTGAACTGAAATGAACATCTGACCCGAGACAATGTAGAAAACGACGCGGCCGGGGATCGAACCCGGGACCTCAGAGCTGGCGACACCTTGAAAACCGGTGTTTACGCCACTCGACCATGGAGGTAGTCAAAAATAAAGTGTTATTATTATTATTATTTAAAAAGCTGAGCCGATAGTGATGCAGCACTGACCGAGACAAAGCAGCGGCTCGCCGGCGAGCGCGACGCGCTGCAGGCAGAGCGCGCGCAGGCGGCACGTGTGCGCGCGGAGCGAGCGCGCCAGCACCGGCGCGTGGGACGCCTCCAGCGCCGCGTCGCGCACTTCTAGCTCCGAGAGCTCTGCGCTCTACGACAGAAATGTCCTTTCAATTAACCCAAGGCAAAGAAAAACCAGTTAAAATTGGAGTTAAGGCTCACTTGCACGAAAAACTTAACTCTAGAGTTAGTTGCTGTCAATAGGGGATCGGACTATTTTTTTTTATTCACACGTCACATAGACATTAAAAAAATATTAGGCACGTTTTTTTTTCTTTTTTTAATTAAATAAACGATGAGGAAGATATATTGCATGAAAATGTCGCGTGACGTCACTTTTGGGTACAATTTTTACCCACAAGTGACGTCACAAGCTCCCACAGAACTTTAAAACGCTTTAACTTTGTAATTTTCATTGATTTGATAAAACCAAAATTCCGAGTTTTTTTTTTTTTTCTTTTTTTTATCTATCTGGTGGACTAAATAGATATTTCATACCCAGTCCGCTCCCTTATTGCTGTAAAGTGACAATATTCTATGATGTCGTGTTAGCATTTAACTCTGAGTTAACAAGATAACCCGGGCTCGTGCAAGCGCGTCTTAGATGAATACAAGAGACTTAAGTGCCAAATTTAGAGGATTCAAATCTATGTGATTTACACAATAAAGACAATTAAATACATTTGTGGACCACACAAACTGTTGTTGGCGGCGATGTAACTCGACTAGGCAATAAAAATTTGACTTGCATATGGACACTTCTGTATGCCTCTTCTAGGGATGTTACTCTTAATTGCATTTCAATTTTAATACAATGCCAATGCAAAATTGTTATTTATTTAGCAGGCACACAAACAACACACAGTACAAAGAAGTACTGTCAATATTTAGATTTCACTTAATTCCTCACATACACATTTTTTTTTTAAAGAAATAGGAACTAAATTACTATCAATTTTTTATTAGCATTAATATTATTTTTTTAAACGACTCCCGCTCTTGTTTATTTAATCCCTGCATCGCAGTGATTTCACAAACTTCAATTCACATACACAAATAACACTCAGACTTGGAACAAGCATTTGAGGATCACACAAATGCTCGTCCCATGCGGGGATGGAACCCGCAGCACGTAACGCACAGTGGTAATTGGCGTGGTGACCTATAACCTAACCTATAAACTAACCTTTTTGATCATCCGCGAGGCCGCTTGCCACCCTCTAATACCGAACAGCCTAGGACCGCTGATGCACAGCACTGTCGCACTCTCGTAGTACTCTACCATATCGAATATAGCCTCCTGGAACAAACAAACCAATATTTATGATGGAGTTTTATGGGATACCTACTGAGTAAAATATTTACCGGATGTAATTACATACGTAAATATCACAGTGGTCAAATATCTAGTCATAAGTGACATTGATAAAATTAAAAGGATTTTTTTAACGTTCTGTAAATTTATAAATATGACGACCACGGTCGGTCGAGACAACCTTAAGTTTGTATTTTCTATTTAATAAAAAGAATCACATATTAATTACGTAACTGCTTACATTTTTATACTTGCAACACTTAGACAGATGAAAAAAAAGCAAGAACAATCATGCTTGATCATAGTGATAGTCATCTTAGTGGCGATATACATATTGATCAGAGTGATATTCAAGTCCTAGTGATAGTTGATCACAGTGATAGTCTGTACTCACCGCCCCCTCGTCGTCGACCCTCGCGTGCTCCAGCTCGAGCCGCCTGAACTGCACTCTCCGCATGATGGCCTCGAGCGCGTCGACCGGCGCGGTGCCCGTGAGCGAGCACTCCGCGAGGGTGAGGCGGGGCGCGCGGGTGCCGCCGCCGATCGAGCCCTCGGGCAACTCCTGAACGATAAAAATGATCATCATTATAGCTAAGTTTGTTATTTAAAAAAAAATGTTTATTTCATCACTTTTTTTGTTTTTACATAATATAATTTGGACTATCCTTTTAAGCAAGGATTTGCTTGTAAATTTATTAACAGTTGTGTTTTTGATATCAGTAAAAATTGTGTTTTTGATATCAGTAAAAAGGATGGAAGTGAAAGAAAGTTTGCACATGCAACGTAAATAAAACCTTTTAAGGGGGGTTCACTTGACAATAGGGGATCGGACTACTTTTTTTATTTACAAATCATAAATAAAAAAAAATATTAGACACGTATTTTTTTCTTTTTTTAATTAAGCAAACGACGTGACGTCACTAGCCCCCACTCCAGAACTTTAAAGCGCTTTTAACTTTGTCATTATTTTTTTTGATAAAAGGTAAATTCCTGATAGTTTTTTTTCTTATCTATCTGGTGAACTAAATAGATATTTCCTTTTCATACCCAGTCCGCACCCCTATTTCCACCAGGAACAACGGTACATACCCGTATCTGCTCCAACACGCCATCAAGACATTGTGTGTCATGTCGTCTGCAGGACTCCAGGTACTCGGCCGCGAGCTGCGGCCGCGTCGTCGTCGACACTGTGGACAAACAAACAAACCAACATTAACTCAAGGCTGATTCTCACTAATTGCTTCTTTTTTTTTTTTTGGAAAAGATTTACGCAGTTAGCCTGAGCGCAGGCTTTGACTGCTTCACCGGACTTTTGGCGAGAACCTTAAGTGCCTCCAGCCTGAGCAATAGAAAAACTAACTACGTCAGCAACGTTCACTAAGGGCACCCCCTGTGGGGTTCGGACCTCGGCTTAGTGCGTTGCTAACAATCTTAATAAGGCAAAAACAGCAAGGGCGGGCTGGATCTAAGTGTTTATTATTTAAGGACATCATTTTATTGCTAGTTTGGCAGCCCGGGCTAATTGCTATTGTATCCCATTCTACATATCCCAAACTGCAGAACAGTTTGAATAGAAATTAGAATTGATAAGAATGTATGTTCGCCTAAAACTCGAGAACCATTTACTCTATTAATATGCCACATTTGCACACATATCAAGGGTGACATGACCACTCCGACGAACATAGTTACGTCGGTGCCGTATAGGTGGCGCTGGTGGCAGAGATTTTATATTTTGAAGCACAGGTCGAATTGTAGATTTTTTTACGTAAGGCGTAGCTCAGCACGGCACCAGCTCGTGTAAAAATTAAGGCATAGGTTTAGTCAAAATCCCTATTTTAAAATATCAACATAATCCTTACTAATATTATAAATGCGAAAGTAACTCTGTCTGTCTGTCGCGCTTACACGCCAAAACTACAGAACCGATTTAAATGAAATTTAGTACACAGATAGTCTAGAGCCTGAAAAAGGACATGGGACTTTTTGCCGCGATAATCGCATCGACACGCGGGCAGAGCTACGGGAAACAGCTAGTATATGTATCTATACTAATATTATAAAGCTGAAGAGTTTGTTTGTTTGTTTGAACGCGCTAATCTCAGGAACTACTGGTTCGAATTGAAAAATTCTTTTTGTATTGGATAGTCCGTTTATTGAGGAAGGCTATAGGCTATATAACATCACGCTACGACCAATAGGAGCGGAGCATAAATGAAAAATGTTGCAAAAATGAAAAACCGTTGAAACTAAAACACGCGAACTAAGTCGCGGGGGACAGCTAGTATTTTTTTAAACTACATATCAAATGTGCTATAAAATGACGTCACCATGCCTTTAAGTATCCCGTTAATATCGTCATAAACCTAGATCTTCTCCGTTCCATTGTATATCCATGTGTGACGTCACTGCCCATGTTTGCAATGCACTGCAATTTAAGTACCTACTTAATACGAGTTTGTATGATAATGACTCATTCGGGTTACGAGATGGATGAAATATGGGTCAGTTGACAACCCCTTGTACGTATATTTTTATAATGCTCTTTTAATACTGTGTGAATGTATAGTAGATTATTTAAAACAAAACGGTTTACTCACGTATATTCTCGGGATCGCCCGACTAGTTTCAGATTCAATAGGAGTCCCTAATCATGAGCTGACGCGGCGGCGGTGGTTTCGCAAGTCGAACTGTTCGAGTCGAACCCTAATCATGAGTTCGACTCGCGACACCACCGCCGCCGCGTCAGCTCATGATTAGGGACTCCTATTGAGTCTAATTATGAATACTCCTCACGAAAGTTATTATACAAATGTACAGTAGTTTTTTTAACGTTAAAACTATGTTTAGTATTCGTAATATATCTTAAATATATTAAAATAGTAATCGACAACTTTCTTTTGCCGGTTGTCAGGTTGTCTGTAAAAGGTTGCATCAAAAAATACTTAATATTGCTGTAAAATATTTAGTGAATATTTTCGAGATCCCGTAGAGTGCACTTAGCTATGTTTAAACACGCTATTACATCTATATGATTAGAAATGGAGCTTTAAATTTGCCTAAACTCAAATTCATCTGCAAACCTAAATTGGTATTTTTGACGTATAAACAATGGGGTAACTATGGCGAAATTGTTATTATGTACAAAAACGTACAAAACTCGATAAAGTATGATTAAAGTTTATCATACTCCAAGTTCTTATATATGACTGACATCAACGCGAACAACGTCGCGGAAACAGCTAGTGTATAGTAAAATAATATCGTAGACAATAATTATATTACGAAGACAGTAAACGGTCTCTCCTACATATAGAAGTTGCCTAGAAATCTAGCTAGGAGCTCCTCAACCAAAAATTATGTAATTTATTCATTTATTATTTATTGCACACAAACAAGTTAATATAATATATAAGATACTATATCTTAATTATAGAAGTACCTAGTTTGTACAAAAGCCGACCTTATTGCACATGGCAATATCTTCCAGCCAACCATTTGCCAAAGAAAAGGTATACTAGTTAATACAGAAATAAAATAACGCAGTGGCGTAGCTACCGGAGGGCTAGCCGGGGCTGTGCCCCGGGGCCCCCAAGCTCGGGGGGCCCTCGGACTCTGACTTACATCGTTTGAAAGTCAGAGTCCGAGGGCCCCTTTTGTTTTTTGGGAATCATATTATATTATCGATACTTAACTAGTTTAAGATGATTGTAAGTATATCTCTCATTCCATTACTACGTTCATAGATAAACATAACGCAAAGTTTGTGATCCAAGTTGTAGAAGATTTTGATTTTAAGGAAAACCTTATTAATAGATATATGTATTTGATTGAGTATTTTGTTGTTTTTCATATAGTGTGTTTCTTTTAGAAGACAATAAGGTTAAAAATGGGTTTTACAGTCTGATGAAAACGCTAAGACGTGATTTTGTGTCGGAGCCGGGTACATGATAAGACAAGTTAGGAAAAATCCACATAATTCATAACAATCCTACTAAACTTGGATAGTATTCGTACGAATGTTTGACGGAAACGGAAGCTTTTGTCTGGTTTTTACTTTCTAGTGAGCAAATAGGCAAATTCGCAAAGCTTCGAGCCGCATACATGTGTAGTCGAAGCATTATAGGTAGTATAGGTTTGCCACGGTAATATTATCTATCAGTATTGTAAATCGACCCTATTTTTGAAACAGTCGCGTGGTACGTATAGGCGTGTGGACTGGGTATGAAAAGGACATGTCCATTTTGTCTACCAAATACTTAAAAAGAAAATATAACTCGTATTTTTTCTTTTATGAAATCAATAAAAAATGAAAAAGTTAAAACGCTTTAAAGTGAGGGCTTGTAACGTCACGTCTTGGTAAAAATTGTAGCTAGAAGTGACGTCACGCGACATTTCCTTTTACTGTATCTTCCTCATTATTTGTTAAAGTAAAAAGGAAAAAATACGTGTTTAATATTTTTTAATAGTACCTATATGTGACGAGTAAATTAATAAAAAATGTCCACATACTTCGAGTTTCTATCTAGGTTAGTGAATGTATTTTGTGATTGTATTTTTTTTATTTAAACATCAAAATACGTTGTGAATTAAATAGATAGTGTTTAATAAAAATGCATGTTCTTTATTTATCAGTAGAATTAATTTGATAACCATGCTTATAATATTATGTTTAATTTAGGACTAAATAACAAATGATTTTTTTGATTAAAATAATTACTTGTATTTATTTTGTTTAAAAAACAAACACCGTCTGTTCGTCACGGGGCTCGGCATATTCGCGACTGGTTGCATGCCCAGCGCATGTTGAGATACGAGGCCCGTAGGTAGCTCGCGCTTCGTCCGTTTATATATCTAAGATTAGGCCCAAACATACTCTCTCCTGCCATCTGCTTCTCCAAGAAGCATTCGAGTTAGCTACCAGTAGCAATACAAAGCACAACCGCCGTATATTACGTCCTCGCCGGCGAGGCACGTCGGTATAAATAATTGTAACGTAAATGTTACCCCAAGTCCCTAGATCAAGCTGGCCCGAGCCGGCCAAACTAGCAATAAAAATATGTCCTTAAATAATAAAAACTTAGATCCAGCCCTCCCTTGCTATTTTTACCTTATTAAGATTGTTAGCAATGCACAAGTCGAGGTCTGCCCTTAGTGAACGTTGCTAACGTAGTTAGTTTTTCTATTGCTCTAGCTGGAGGCCCTTAAGGTTCTCCCGAAAAGTCCAGTGAAGCAGTCAAAGCCTGCGCTCAGGCTAACTGCGTTAATCTCTTCCAGAAAAAAATGTTTATATGAAGTTACAATACTGATAAATAACATTACTGTGCTAATTGAATGCCCTCTGTTGATCGATATACATTGCATTCGGTACACAACGAATTTAAATAGTTTACTTGGGGCCCTAGTTTCATTTTTGCCCCAGGGCCTTTGGTTACCTAGCTACGCCACTGAAAATAAGGAACATTTAACAAAAGAATAAAAAACCTATTTGAAATACATTAATGAGTGAACACTATGTAAGGTCATATGTGGTTAATTAAACAAATAAAAATAGTACCTACATTATAAAACTAAATTAATATAGTAATGTACCTACTATGCTCATTTATGAAATAGTCAAATACCTAATTAATACTCAATTATTTATTGCCATTTCTCAATGAACATGCTTAGGTGGTAAGTCAACATTTATAAGAGTAACAATAATTGACCCTGTCGGGCCACCTCAGCTTACTGATCCTCTGGGCTACGTCGGTAACTCTGGTTCTCTGCCGGGTCACCACCAGGGGCTAGATGGGGCGACGACATCCGCAAAGCGGCTGGCAGTAGTTGGAGACTAAGAGCTGAAGATCGAGCTCAGTGGCGTGCCATAGGAGAGGCCTTTGTCCAGCAGTGGACGAAGATTGGCTGATGATGATGATGATGAAAGAAAAATACCGCTAGAGTCGAGCAGAGAATGCGCTAGAGATCCCGCAACTCCAGCCTAGACAGAAGAAGAGGACTAAGGCGTTTTTAATCGGTGAAAGTTCAACATATCCCTAAGCCGCCGTGCCCTCGGCGTAGGTTACTAGCATTCGCATTTCAACCCGTGAAAAAAAAAGGGTCATGCAATAAAGTACATTTATAAATTTCTAGATGTTTCCCGCTGCTCCGCCCGCGTGGTTGTCGGTTATCGCGGCTAAAAGAAGCCTATGTCCTTTCTCAGGCTCTAGACTATCTGTGTAACACATTTCATTTAAATCGGTTCAGTAGTTTTTAGCGGGAAAGCGCGCTAGACAGACAGACAGAGTTACTTTCGCATTTATAATATTGTAGTAAGGATTACTCAAAAACAAGTTGTTTTTTTTTTCAAAACTACTCCAGTCTTAATTAATTTTATTTCTGTATCGCAGGAGGGTTTACAAACATTAAATTCACATACACAAATAACACCCAGACTTGGAACAAGCATTTGTAGATCAATCAGTGGCGTGCATACCATATAGGCAATTAGGCAGTGCCTACCTCCTAAGATCCAACTAACTATCCTTAACCATATTAGGTATATATAGGTAATAATCTGTTGTAGTTTGTTTATTTGTTGTAGTTTGCATTATTTTCGTAAATATTTGTTTTGTGTGTTATTGACTTATTGTGGTTTTGTAAAGTTACTGTAGTGTTATAAACAGAAATTGTTGTGTCTGTATAAATATGGAAAAGTTACAGTGCGTAGTTTGTTTGTGTTTCGAAAATACAATCTGTATGGATAAATTACGTGCAAACCCCTTCAAGAAGTTTAATAAAGTTTTCATTTGTTGACAAAACAAATTAATGAAGTAGTAGATTTGTAGGATAACATCCGAACCACAGAATAAGAAATACGAAACTTTAAAAAAGTGAGAAGAAAATAGTTTTTTTACATTTGTTTCGTTATTTATAGTAGTAGGTATTTTATTTTGCTCGATTTGCCTAATTTCTGCCTACCTGGTCGGAAAACCAATGCACGCCACTGAGATCAATCAAATGCTTGACCCATGGGATCGAACCCGCAGCACGTCCTACACTGTGGTAATTGGCGTGGTGACCTATAATACCACTCGACTATCCGTGCAGTCATAAATTAAATGGATAATAATCGCAATTATTATTTAAAACCATGATTAAAAGCTAACTTCCTCAGCACAAGACTCGACGTCCGTGGTCGAGTGGCGTACACACCGGTTTTCAAGGTGTCGCTAGCTCTGAGGTCCCGGGTTCCATCCCCGGCCGGGTCAATGTAGAAAACCCCTTTTCTACATAGTCTCGGGTCTGGGTGTTTGTATTCCTTCGTTGTCCATGAAATCCGTAACACAAGTGCTTTAGCTACTTACTTTGAGTTGAGAGCAATGTATGTGATGTTATCCACATTTATTATTATTAATTTGATTACAACAGTTGCCTTTTTAGAAGTGAGTCAGCAACACAAATACTAACTAATAATAATAATATGTAGGTCAATAGTTATTGTTTGAGTAATTTATTCATAATATTTACATTCAGTAGAATTACTTGCGGTTTTAGCACGAGGTAAAAGTGTATTATATATTTATTTAAAATCTCTTTAAGTGTTATAAATTGTGTTCATGACTACAGCAGTTGTTATGGTTGCAGGAATTATTCTTGAGTCTAGATTAATATTAATAAAATGTCCTCCTGACCGAATTTCGGTCACGGCGGCCCGTCTCGACAGAGATTAGCCATCTTCTCGGGTGATATTTCAGTGCACGAGTGTATAGGCGAACCCAGTTGCTCTCTCTGTGTCTTCACCCTCAGAGTCCGATGGGACGCCAATCTGACACGACCGGAGAGAGATCAGGCGCAGGACCAACGGCTTTACGTGCGCACCGAGGCACGGGGGTGTAAGCACCACCTAACTTCCTGACTCCGAGCTGTGCTGTACTGAGTATTTCTAAACGAAAAACCCAGTAAGTATTTTTGGCTCGACCCGGGATTCAAACCCTGGTGCACGGCAGTCGCGCTTGCGATACTAGGCAAACAAGGCAGACCCTGACTGCTAAACTGGAGGTCGTATGTTCGATTCCCACCCAGGGCAAATCTTTACGTTATGAGCATGATCATTAGTTCTGTGTCTAGGTGTCAATTATCTATAGTAATGTATGTATTTAGATTTATAATTATAAGTATGTTTATCAGTTGTTTGGTTGCCATAATACAGGCTATGTCTAGTTTAGTATCAGATGGCCGTGTGTGAGTTGTCCCAAGATATTAAAATATATAATTACTATCTGTTTCCTGCGGCTCCGCCCGCGTGGATGTCGGTTATCGCAGCAAAAAGTATGCCCATGTCCTTTCTCAGGCTCTAGACTATACGTATACCAAATTTCATTTAAATCGGTTCAGTAGATTTGGCGTGAAAGCGCGACAGACAGAGTTACTTTTGCATTTATAATATTAGTAAGGATTATTACAACTTTTCAACCGCCATATTTTTTATGAATCAATTAATCAACTTAGTCTTATTATTTCTTACTGCGAATATTTGTAATTAAATACAAATTATATTGGATTGACGCGCCATGATCGCAGGTTCGAGTCCTGCCTGAAGTTTAAGTTATTCCTTCTATAATTTGTATTTAATTACAACTTAGTCTACTTTAATCTAAAGCTGCACACATGGTCCCAAGTCGCCATAGCACTCGGTCCTCCGCCATCTTAATGCAGTCCGACCCAGCTACCTTTTCTATTATGCCATTTTCATCGTTGCTGTTGCCATGTGCAGTCATGCTGACCCACAAAGCGCTAGCTCAATAAAATATGCAGATAATTAACAATAACACAAACAGAGTGAGATCGGTTATCGCGTGTTGTACAATGTAAACATGTAAGGCTGTCTACACGATACTTTAAAATCGATATGTACATGTATATAAAAATCTCGTGTAAAAGTGTTTATTATCAAATTCCTACGAAACGGCTTGACCGATTTTTGTAAACAAAATGTATATTTAGCAGGTCTAAGAATAGGTCGTCACCACGCACCAACCGGGGGGTCCGCCGGCCAATAGGGGCCAGCGATCATGATGGTTTGGAGACCGACGTGTAAAGAGCGTCGGCCTCTCCGCCTCATACTGAAGTGCTTCGGAAAGCAAGTTAAGCCGTCTTGGTTGGCATTCGTCAGCTTTGGCAGCATTTAAGAAGGAACACTACTCCACAGGACTTTGAAAAATAAGTATTTATGAATATATTGCCGTCGCACATCTCCGACCACTAAAAGACGTTTCTTATTCCGTTGTTTTTTTCGTCAAAACTGGATTGATCCAAATAATTTAAACCAAATATAAATAAGGGAAAGGTAGGTAGGAAAGGTATACTCCTATCCAATTTATTTTATGCGGCGGTAAAAATAGGCATTTTTGGAGGCTCATATTTCTTTACATGATTATGTATTAGAAAAAACTAAGTAATAGGGCACGCATAAGTAAACCTAGATCTTTCGGAAAAGAAATCATTACTCTAGAAGCATTTTCCGCGCAGAAAACAGCAAGTTTGAAAGCAAAAAGACCCGGTCGCGTCTCCTCTAATGCCTGGATCCTACATTCCAAAAAGTATAGTTTTGCAAACGGACGATAGAATTTTCTTCAGAAAATGAAGTTAAACTACTTGGGTGACAGAATAAAGCATATTTCAAATCCTCAAATCCCATCTCAAAATTCAACCTCATTCTACAGACTTCCAATCAATTTCGCTATTCAAACGACGTGGACGTGTAAGGGAACATTTCCTTTCTAGTCCAAATTAAATGCTGTCCATTTTATTGTGAATGTGTCTATATTTATGTATGTAAATTCTTCTATATGTATAAGTGTACTTTTTATTTTATTTTTGGCTTAAATATTGTATTGTATTTTGTATGTTGCACACTGTGTCTACTGTCTATGTTTCTTTTAAAATATCCTGTCGCAGGTCTGCTGGTAGAAATTTCATAAGAAATAAGCAGTACCTTTGTACCTGTTTACTTTTTGCATCTTTAACTGTTGTGTGTACATAAATAAATAAATAAATAATAATAAATAATATTTTTTAAACAACATAACATAAAAACTTCATTTGCAACACGCCTTAAAAAGCTATCAACGGGAAACGGTCCCGCTATGACTTCATACATCGACCTTGGGCCAGCAGTGTCAAGGTCGCAAGCAGGGGTGGATCTAACCACTTGTATATGTTATGTTTGTTTATACGATATGATATTGACGACTTCCGTAGTCTCGAGTGTGTATACCAGTGTCCCTACTCTTGAATTTAATTTTAATTCTAATACAATGCCAATGCAAAACTGATACAAGATAACAGGCAGGAGATTCAATTTTCTTAAAAATAATGCTGTCAATGGAAGGAACATACTGGAATCTAAACATAGAGAGTATTTGTAATTAAATACAAATAATAGAAGGAAAAACTTAAACCTCAGGCAGGACTCGAACCTGCGACCACTGGCTAAACGCGCCAGTCGCTTTACCAACTAAGCTACCGAGGTCACTACCTGGAAGTTTAAATTTTGCCTTCTATTTTATTACGTCTTTAAGGGCGACGTATGCGACATCTAGTGAACCAACCTTACGGTTTGGCCTTCACCGACACTGATTAACAATCTGTTAATTCAGATGTCCGAGAGATGATGCAGCCCAATACTTATTATTTTAATTATTTGTTACGCATTAACGCATGCGGAGCGAATATTTGTAATTAAATACAAATAATAGAAGGAAAAACTTAAACCTCAGGCAGGACTCGAACCTGCGACCACTGGCTAAACGCGCCAGTCGCTTTACCAACTAAGCTACCGAGGTGGTCGCAGGTTCGAGTCCTGCCTGAGGTAATAAAATAGAAGGCAAAATTTAAACTTCCAGGTAGTGACCTCGGTAGCTTAGTTGGTAAAGCGACTGGCGCGTTTAGCCAGTGGTCGCAGGTTCGAGTCCTGCCTGAGGTTTAAGTTTTTCCTTCTATTATTTGTATTTAATTACAAATATTCGCTCCGCATGCGTTAATGCGTAACAAATAATTAAAATAATAGAGAGTATTTTTTTTGTACTTTGTGTGGTTTATGTGCCTGCTAAATGAATAACAATTTTACATTGGCTTTGTATTAGAATTAAAATTAAATTGGAGAGTATGAGCACTGCTTTTAAGGTTTCGTTAGCTGTGAGGTCTCGATCTCGATCCCCGGACGGGTCAATGTCGAAAGCCACTTTTTTACATTGTCTCGGGTCTGGGTGTTTGTGGTATCTTCGTTTTCTCTGATTCCATAACACAATGCTTTAGCTACTTACTTTGGGTTCAGAGCAATGTATGTGATGTTGTCCACGTTTAATTTCATTCATTTATTTATTACACAAAGATAAATTAGGGTTAAGAACGGTATTTCCAATAATACTAAACTCTGGGTACAAGCAAAACTGCTGGGTAAAGACCTCTTCCCTTATAAAGAAGGAAAGAGCTCCCGTAAGCCAGCAAGCGTGGTGATCTTTACTTGATCTTTATCTACCTATGAGACGAGAGTATTGCCCTTACAGTATATATAGGTAAACTATAGAGTGCACCTAACAGAGTACGAACTGTTAGCACCAGTATGAACAAGCGTCGTCGTAAAATCTATACTAATATTATACAGCTGAAGAGTTTGTTTGTTTGTTTGTTTGAACGCGATAATCTCAGGAACTACTGGTCCGATTTGAAAAATTATTTCAGTGTTGGATAGCCCATTTATTGAGGAAGGCTATACGCTATATAACATTACGCTGTGACCAAAAGGAGAGCATAAATGAAAAATGTTGCAAAAATACAAAAAACCCTTGAAACTAAAACACGCGGACAAAGTCGCGGGGACAGCTAGTAATATTTATATGTATGTAATATAATATTGATCTCACAGTCAAACAGACTATACTGTTTTGTGTGACACTGTTTAGTTCATAAGTTAATTATGTATCTTTTAAGACATAAATAAATAAATTAAATCTATCTCAAATCCTAAAATTACACTAATCCGGAAACATCGATATTTTTGCATAAACGTCTATCGACTAAGTTTACTATAATAGGGATGACTGTGTATGAAAAGTTAAAATCTATTTAGTCCGTCAGTTAGATAAGAAAAAAATGTTAGACACGTATTTTTTCTTTTATCAAAACAATAAAAAAATACAAAGATACAGCGCTTTACAAAGATACAGTTTCGGAGTGGGGGCTTATGACACCTCACCTAGGTAAAAATTGTAGCGAGGAGTGACGTCACGCGAAATTTCCGTTCTCTGTATTATGATAATTTTTTGTTTGCAGGAAAAAAGAAAAAATACGTGTCCAATAAAATTCATTAATCTACAAAGCGGACATTAAAAAAAAAATTAGGAAAAATGCCTATTCTCTGTATATTATATAAAAAAAAACTGTCGACAAGTACTTAAATTACATTATTTTGTCTGCAACTTACACGATAAGTGCTGACAGGTAAATTCTTGGTGTTAACATTGTCCAATGTTTTAATTTCAAGTGTTGATACTCGTTTCCTATTACGTATACGATAAGTAATTGTATTATTTCAATTATTTGCAGTGATAGTATTTTTAACCAAGTACAAGTCTACACCTACGTATCTCTACACCACCTTTGGTTAAATTATTAATTTGACGGCCTGTTGGTCTAGTGGTTAGTGACTTTGACTGCTAAACCGGGTTCGATTCCCGCTCAGGACAAATCTTTGTGTGATGAGCATGATCATTTGTTCTGTGTCTGGGTGTAATTTATCTACAACTAGCTGTCCCCCGCGACTTTGTCCGCGTGTTTTAGTTTCAACGGTTTTTAACTTTTGCGAAAATTTTCATTTATGCTCCGCTCCTATTGGTCGTAGCGTGATGTTATATAGCCTATAGCCTTCCTCAATAAATGAGCTATCCAACACTGAAAGAATTTTTCAAATCGGACCAGTAGTTCCTGAGATTAGCGCGTTCAAACAAACAATCAAACAAACAAACAAAAAAACAAACTCTTCAGCTTTATAATATTAGTATAGATATGTATGTATTTAGAAATATATAAGTAAGTTTATCAGTTGTCTGGTTGCCATAGTACAGGCTCTGCCTACTTTCGGATCAGATGGCCGTGTGTGAGTTGTCCCAAGATATAAAAAATGGTACAGAATGCCTAAGGGAATTAAGGCAAGACACAAATTTTTTAGCTATTTTCATATCGTTTTTTCTTAGCAACTATAAAAGTTATTGACTTGAAATTTGGTTTCTAGGTAGAAGAGGATATGATGAAAATAAATATCGATCAGTTATATGATAAAAGAAACTTTCATCGATAGTTTTATTTTTTGTCATCAGCAAATTGACCAGTAGTTCCTGAGATTAGCGCGTTCAAACAAACAAACAAAACTCTTCAACTTTATATATTAGTAAGTACATAGATTACTTATTTCGACATATATTCTTTTATCTATATATACTAATATATAAAGCTAAAGAGTTTGTTTGTTTGTTTGAACGCGCTAATCTCAGGAACTACTGATCCGATTTAAAAAAATCTTTCAGTGATGAATAGCCCATTTATTGAAGAAGGCTATAAGCTATATAACATTACGCTGCGACCAAAAGGAGCGGAGCATAAATGAAAAATGTTCCAAAAATGAAAAACCCTTAAAACTAAAACACGCGGACAAAGTCGCGGGGGACAGCTAGTCATGAATAACCTACGTTTTTCATAGGCGGGAAACCTTAGAGACACGCACAACGGAACGTTTTCAGGGCTTCAGAACAGATAATGACCTCGTTTCCAACCTTGGAAGGTTCAAGTTCGCATACAAACGCGTTATTTCACGAAAAATATTGTTTTGAATATTTGGCATGTTTAGTGTTTCATTATGTCGTAGTAGCCTAGTGGTTCAATGAACGGATTTGTGTGCACAAGGTTGCAGGTTCGAACCCATTACAGGCAAGTACTAATGTGACTTTTTCAAAGTTAAATGTACTTTCTTAATTATTCTTTGAATTATTAGAGATTAGGAAACCTGGATACCAAAAATTTGGAATCTGAATTCGCCAATCCAAAATCTGCAAGCGTGGTGATCAATGCTCGATCTTTCTCTATATGAGAAGAGGCCTGTGTCCAACAGTGGGACTTTTATAGGCTGGTATTATTATTAGTGTATTATATTACTAGATTTGACGGTCTCATCATACAGGGTAAAGGATTCTAATCTCCGATTAGTACATTCTCAATTTTAGGAGGGTGACTCCTGATGAATTTGAAAAACAGGTATTTTTCTATACTAATATTATAAAGCTGAAGAGTTAGTTTGTTTGTTTGTTTGAACGCGCTAATCTCAGGAACTACTGGTTCGAATTGAATAATTATTTTTGTGTTGGATAGTCCGTTTATTGAGGAAGGCTATAGGCTATATAACATCACGCTACGACCAATAGGAGCGGAGCAAAAATGAAAAACCGTTGAAACTAAAACACGCGAACAAAGTCGCGGGGGACAGCTATTAAATAATTAAAATCGTAAAATTTGTGACAGTACAGTACCGGAACCGTCGATATTTTAGCATAAACGTCTGTCGTCGCACGGAAAATCACTACTAATAATAAGGGCTACTAGCGATGTGCGCGCTCTATACTTGTTTATGTTTCCTCTAAGGCAGGGGTTCCCAAACTTATTTTGTCTACTGCCCACTTTGAGAATAAATTATATTTTAACGTCCACATTTTTTCACCTACTTAAAAACCATTATAACTTCAAATTAAATTTATTATTGTGAGCTATATTAGCGGAGATTCGATTTTATTTCTGGGTCTCTTAGCGCCCCCTTTAGGCCTGCAGCGCCCACAAGGAGGCGTTATCGCCCACTTTGGGAAAGGCTGCTCTAAGGTATGAACACATTCGCATTCTCTGTTCTTTTACTCGCATTATTCGATTTTGATTAAGAGATAAACTAGTATTCAGCTGTGAAGGTACGAAGAGAATTTTAGTTACAACATGTGTCCAGAATCATGGTTAATCCATTAATCATGTGTAAGAGGCCACTCACCCAATTCCTGGATGGTTGCCAGAAGACTTGTCCCAAGTGTTTGAGTACCAACACAATCTCAAGATCTGTGGAGATTTGGTCTGAGCGTCGGTAACAGGTGTTTTTAGGTGTCAGTATGACTAATATGTAGTTGTACACTAGACTTTAAGACGCTAGAATAATGAGAGCTACCATTTATTGCGCTCACCAGTTCGTACCACTGGTACGTTAGGTCGTGAAGTATATTTGTACTGCATATAACAAAGGACAACCATTCGGGTGATAACTTAGAGTGAAAATAAGTAAACCTAACAGAGTATGAACTGTGAGCACCAGTATGAACAAGTAAAGTTGTAAAATTAGTGTCAAAACAGAGCGCGCGCTCAAACTATCTCAAAACCTAACAATATCGAAACCATCGATATTTTTCGCATAAAAGACTGTCGTCGCACGGAAAATCACTTAAATCAGTAAACGAGCGTAATACTTACATCTAAAAACGCTCCGCACAACGGTCTACTATCGATGCGCGCACTCTATGATTGTCTATGTATACTTTAAAGGTGATCCAGATGTTCGCTTTTTGATCTAAGTCACGGTGTTTTCCGTGTGCTGATTCTACTTGCATGCATGTGATTTGGATGTTCGAGAAACATTATATACAAGAATTAATTTTCCTAGTGCAGGAGCTGTTTTTTTTCTCTAAGAAAACATAAGTAAACAAACTAATTCCTCTACATCCTTCCTTCTCGTAAATAAACACAATGTTTTTAATGAAAATTATTTAAAACAAAACTGTTTACTCACGTATATTTACGGGATCGCCCGACTAGTTTCAGTCTCAATAGGAGTCGAACGTTCGACTCGCTACACCACCGCCGTCAGCTCATGATAAGGGACTCCTATTGAGTCTGAAACTAGTCGGGCGATCCCGAGAATATGCTTAAGTAATGCGTTTTGTTTTAAGTAATTATAGATACTCCTCACGAAAGTTATTATAGGTACATAATGAAAATGTCTTTGTTTCTTTTTGCGTACGAACTGATGACATCTTATTGACGCCGAATAGCGTCACGTGAGACATGGCAACGGGCCATCAGGTGAGCTAGGTGGGAGCTACTTGACTCATTTGGGATTAGCTCTGATGAATATCGTTCGGAGAATTAATATTATAATTTACAATGTTGTTTGTTGGAAACTACACAGATGTATATTGCTTTGTGAGGTTTGCGCGAATATTAGACATGAAATATAACTACTTTGAACGGATTTTATCGCGGTTAGTATTTAGATTTTTGATTCAGACTTTTAGACGCCTTTGCAGGTCTCAAGGTCACGGGCAGACTTCGTCTCCGTCAGACTCAGAGTCTGCCAGTGACCATGACACATGCAAAGGCGTCGAAACGTCGGAAACTAAAATCAAAATTAAAAACCGCAATTAAATCCGTTCAGAGTAGTTCTATTTCATACATAGATGTAATAAGATTCCGAAATACTAGATCAAATAACTCTTATTTACTTCTATCAGCTCCCTGCCCTGTTTTCAATTATTTTGGGTCAGCACAATGTGTATTTTACTTTCAGTCATCTCTACTACTCGTCATCTCAGCATTCACTCCTTTATTTCTCATATCGTCTCTCACACAATCCATCCATCTCTTGTTCGGTCCTCCTATGCGTGTATGCCCATTAAGTAATACTCATAACTTGTTTAGTTATGTGACTTTCATCCCTCCTCATAACATGTCCATACCACGATAGATGCTTCCCTCTCATCTTCATATTCGACGACCTCCGTGGTCGAGTGGCGTACACACCGGTTTTCAAGGTGTCGCCAGCTCTGAGGTCCCGGGTTCGATCCCCGGCCGGGTCAATGTAGAAAACCCCTTTTTTACATTGTCTCGGGTCTGGGTGTTTGTGGTACCGTCGTTGTCTCTGAATTCCATAACACAAGTGCTTTAGCTACTTACTTTGGGTTCAGAGCAATGTATCTAGATCTATGCGTAGAAACAGCGGGAGCGAGTTTGTTTTATACTATGTAAAGACTACGAACTAATACTTAATATCCTAAATGCATAATTAACTCAATAACTCACCGACAGGATACGAAATAATATGTACAAATAAATAATAACGGCAAAAAATACAATCGTTACTCACTCATACAAGGTACAATCAAGCGCATTTTATGTGTAAGCCTATTTGATTTTCTGTCTGTAATACCATAGCTCCAAAACAAATGGGCCGTTTTTGATACGATTTATTTTAAAACTAATGCGATTAGGATTGTTGTTAGCTATGTATGAGCTGTTCAGAAGTTTGAAGACAATCTGATTTAAAAAAAAAATACTTAAAAAATAGTTGTCGTTTTTAATTCTTAGTTATTTGTTTATTTAATTATTGATGTACACCCATAACATGATTTATAACATAAATAAATGGGGACAACATCACATAGATTACACTGAACCCCAAAGTAAGTAGCTAAAGCACTTGTGTTATGGAATCAGAGACAATGAAGGTACCACCAGACCCAAGGTAACGTAGAAAAGTAATTTTTTATATTGACCCGTCCGGGGATTAAACCCGGGACTTCAGAGCTTGAAAACCGGTGTGAACGCCATTCGACCACGGAAGTCGTCTACATAAACTTATAAACAACATAATAAATAGGTACTTCAAACAGATGTACAAAAAAATAAATTTCTTGATACATAATTTACTAATAACTTGCGTTGGACTGTACTTGATCATTAACCTGAATTAAAACAAACAACTATTAATTACTGCAATAAATTTATGTACCGACATCACAACGTTTACTATGTAATATTCATGCATGATCATTATGAAGGGTCAGCAGAGGTACAAGGGTTTACAAAGAAGTTTTTTTTATATAGCTGAACATTGTCGCCGATTCCCTTGTACACTAACTATATCAAAATTAAACCATTGCTATCTTTTACTGACATACAGCGAGAGAAAAGGACGGCAAACTACGGCTAACTTAGAAATATCAAACCGGTTTTCGGTTTGAACATCACTGTGTGTTAGTTTAGTAGAATTTTAGTCGAAACTAAGTTAGACAGCTCTAATTTTCGTCTGTCCTTTTATAATTGTGTACAAGTGAAAAAGATACCGATGTCCTAAACATGAATACACACTGTAAAAAAAATATTTCTCTACCCATTACGGTTCACGAGATACAGCCCGCTAACAGACAGACGGACGGACGTACGGACATCACTAGTACTGTGACCCTAACTAATTTAAAAGCTTCTGATTAAAAAATAAAAAAGTATACTCTCATTCATTCACTCGTGATTTGAGCACGATATATTTACGTACCTACATAGAAAATACATTAAGAACGGATACACTTCTACCTACGAACGACCTTGTGTTAATGGCTAGAAAATTGTTTGGTCATCTGAACATCTGTTCATGAGTCAACCACCATTAATATATTACCTATCAGAGAACAGAAAAGTGGACGTAGAGTACGTTTACAAATGGTTTCTGCAACGACCATACAGCCCTGGCCCCGTAGACTAGTGGCATTTCCAGCGTTAACGATGATAGAAATCGCATGGATGACATTAAATTTATAGAAAAATAAAATAAAAAGACATTTATTGCTACCAAAAACAAAAACACTTATTAAATATTAGTTTGAAGAAGACAGTAGCAAAAGGAGATGGCTCAGCTAATGCTGTACCGGGACGAGCACCCGTACACAAGTGGCATTTCGACAAGCGATAACGATGATAGAAATCGCTTAAATGACATTAAATGTATGGAAATGACATTTCGTTTCGATAAGTCACGTGACTTGGACTTGTAACTTCCATACATTTGAGCGATTCCACTTTAATGTTGAGAATTGCCGTTCTAAAGGGCTGCTCCTCCTCATGTGGCAATTGATTATTATTTATACTTAAAAAAAAAAAGTGGTGGCCAAGTGGTTCAATGAACGGATTTGTGAGCACAAGGTTGCAGGTTCGAACCCACTACAGGCAAGTACCAATGTGACTTTTTTAGAGTTATATATATGTACTTTCTTAATTATTCTAAGACATCATTGACAATCGGTGAAGGAAAACATCGTGAGGTAACCTGAATTCCAAAAATTGGAATCTAATCGCCAACCCGCACTGAGCAAGCGTGGTGATCAATGCTCGTTCCTTCTCTATATGAGAAGAGGCCTGTGCCCAGCAGAGGGACATTTATAGGGTATGGTATTATTATTATCTATACTATTATTATAAAGCTGAAGAGTTTGTTTGTTTGTTTGTTTGTTTGAACGCGCTAATCTCAGGAACTACTGGTCCGATTTGAAAAATTCTTTCAGTGTTGGATAGCTCATTTATTGAGGAAGGCTATAGGCTATATAACATCACGCTACGACCAATAGGAGCGGAGCATAAATGAAAAATGTTGCAAAAATGTAAACCCGTTGAAACTAAAACAAGCGGACAAAGTCGCGGGGGACAGCTAGTATTATATATACTTACAGAAGACGAAGATTCTATAAGCAGGCTCCTGTCTATCCGTCTATATATCTTTCCTAGACTTTACGCATCACGTGCCCAGACATCTCATTAAACAATAATAGCAGGAAAAATGTTTTAAATGATCATGCGCGTCGCCGCGCAGTCTGCTACGCTGACATACCTACATTTAGATAGCTAATCACATGCGTTTTAATACAGTAGCGACGCATTATAGATAACTTGCAGTATCTCGATTTATTCGATAGTAATAATATATATATCCTGACCGTTTTCGGCCACAGCGACTTGGCATTTTAATTCGAGCTTCGGATATGTGCTCTCAGGTGACTGATATAAAGTATTAGACGACCTCCGTGGACGAGAGGCGTGCACACCGGTTTACAAGGTGTCGCCAGCTCCGAGGTCCCGGGTTTGATCCCCGGCCGGATCAATGTAGAAAACCTCTTTTCTACATTCAAAAATCAAAAATCAAAATCAAAATATTTTTATTTCGAGTAGGCCTTTTCAGGCACTTTCAAAACGTTAAATGACTCTAGTTGCGCGGTTCCAACATGTCACTCCTATGGAGAAGAACCGGCAAGAAACTCCATAGGTTACTTTTTTAAAAAAAAGGTAATATGTTGATACATACAATGTTAAAAAAGAAATACAATTATCTTAAAATATGCGACAACAACGTAAATAGCAATATGTAGTAAATAAGACAACAAAAATGGAAGAAAAAAAAAATTGTCTCGGGTCTGGGTGTTTGTGGTACCTTCTTTGTCTCTGAATTCTATAACACAAGTGCTTTAGCTACTTACTATGGGTTTAGAGCAATGTATGTCATGTTGTCCACATATATTATTGTTTACTAGCAGTCCGCCCCGGTTTCGCGCGGGTATTTAACAAAAAATTCAAATTTAAAAATTAATTATATAGCCTATGTCACCCGGGGATAGCGTAGCTTCCCAACAGTGAAAGATTTTTTCAAATCCGATCAGTAGTTTCAGAGCCTATTCAATGCCAACAATCAAATCTTTCCTCTTTATAATATTAGTATTTCTTCCCTAGATCAAGCTGGCCCGAGCCGGCCAAACTAGCAATAAAAATATGTCCTTAAATAATAAAAACTTAGATCCAGCCTCCCTTGCTGTTTTTGCCTTATTAAGATTGTTAGCAACGCACTAAGTCGAGGTCCGAACCCCACAGGGGGTGCCTTTAGTGATCGTTGCTGACGTAGTTAGTTTTTCTATTGCTCTGGCTGGAGGCCCTTAAGGTTCTCGCCAAAAGTCCGGTGAAGCAGTCAAAGCCTGCGCTCAGGCTAACTGCGTAAATCATCATCCAATCATCACACACGCAGCCAAACTCATTATACTTACGTGCTAACGTGCAGTTCTAAGAAGCTAAAACAATTACATTATAATGATAACTAAACTGAATTTTAATGTTCTTCACCACCTTGGTATAGTGTTTAATATATTATGTAGGTTAAAACTGATTCACTGTCAAAATAATAATAAATTTTCGACTGCCCTGTTGGTCTAGTTGTTAGTGACAGTGAACCGCTAAACCGGAGGTCGTGGGATCGATTCCCACCCAGGACATCTTTGTGTGATGAGCATGATCATTTGTTCTGTGTAATTTTTCTATAATACGTATGTATTTAGAAATATTTAAGTATGTTTATCAGTTGTCTGGTTGCCATAATACAGGCTCTGCCTAGTTTGGGATCAAATGACCGTGTGTGGGAAGTATAAGCTTTTTTTGGATCAATCGCTCAAATGTATGGATGTGGCAAGTTTTAGTCACGTGACTTATCGAAAAGAAATTTCTTTACATTTGAGCGACTTTTATTATAGTCAAAGCTTGTAGAAATGTCCCAGGTTTGGGTCACGGCCTAATTAAAAGAGTGCGACATTTACCTATTTTAAAGGTAAGTTGCTATCGCCGCGGTTGGTCCGTGGAAAACTGACCATTTATTGATATCCCGACACCCCACCGTGCTCGGAAAGTACGGTTAGCTGTTGGTCCCGACTGTCATACGTTTCGTATCTTTGACAGCCGTTAAGTCATGACAATTCTGACAACCAGTCTTACTATGGGATACGGAATTACCCAGTAATATTGTGGAGGTCAGACAGGCAGTCGCTCCATGTAAAATACGGTATTCACCTGAATATGGTGAGACTGGAAGCCGACCACAACATAGCTTGGCAACAAGCATAAACGAAGAGGAACATAAAGTTTAATCAACCTACTTTTAAGCAGAATAAATTATTAGATACGCGTCTTAGGAAGTATATTTCTAGATTATCGTGTCTACGCCTCATTATTCTCGAGAAGGAAACACAAAGTTATTGTTTTTGCTTCATCTTCTAAGAAATCGTTTTAATTCATTGTTTAATTGACGCGATGACGTATCATATTAAAGAGAGGATATAATGGTCTGATGTTAAGCGATTACTTTATTTTATAGTATACTTATACACAGTAAAATGTGAACAGCTGTGACAAAAGGATATTTTTTTTTGGGAAGCGATCTTTGCAGCTACATTCACTAAGGGCACCCCCTGTGGGGTTCGGAACTCGACTTAGTGCGTTGCTAACAATCTTAATAAGGCAAAAACAGAAACGGAGGGCTGGATCAAAATTTTAATTATTTAAGGACATAATCATAATCATTTATTCATTTGTAAACATAGGTTTTACATAGATGGTATTATACAAACAAAATAATAGTAGCTCTATGTTTTGCTTCATTGGCATACAAATGTTTTTTGTTGAGAACCATATTTTATTGCTAGTTTGGCCGGCTCGGGCCAGCTTGATGTAGGGACGGGGGGGTAACATTTACGTTACTATTATTTATAATACGCGACAGCCTCGCCGGCGAGGACGTAATATACGGCGGTTGTGTTTTGTATTGCTACTGCTAGCTAATTCGAAAGCTGCTTGGAGAAGCGTTGTTTTATCGTCAGGAGACACAAGGGTCAAATTCCGTAGTATGGGAGTCTTTTTTATCAGTGATCGTTAGATTAGACAACAGATTAATTTGGTCAGCATTTCCGAAACCGAAGAACGTGGCGAAGACAGACTTTTATGGCATGTGGGTCCTTAGACCTATACAATGGATGAATGGAACTTATGAACGCTACTGACGATGCAATACTTGTAGCAAATTTCTGTGCCTAAGTATGTTTCCATTCTTTCAGGGCACGCGCGCGCTGCACTCCTGCGCGCATTACTTAAACTCGTGATATACAATTTAATAGCAATCGACTCGATAGACTTATATTCCAATGTTCTCTATTTTGTCGTTCAAATTCTGTTTTTGGTATCGTCACTCAGGGAAACATTCCACTATATCAACAACGTAAAACTAATTTTGACGCAGTATTTGTCATCAAATCTACAACAGATTACGCATTTAGACTGACTTTATATAGATTGACCTGTTGGTCTAGTGGTTAGTTACCCTGACTGCTAAACCGGAGGTCGTGGGTTCGATTCCCACCCATGACAAATCTTTGTGTGATGAGCATTATCATTTGTTCTGTGTCTGGGTGTAATTTATCTTTAAGGCGCTACACGAATAATTATTTCGTTTTCGAGTAGGCGGAGTCAAGCGGACTGGAGAGCCAATCCGGAAATGCAAGACTGAGATAATAATAACTGCTCGCTTACGGGACGAAAAGAGCTAAACATATGTCAAGGTCGCGAAACATTGTCTTAGAAATAATAACATAAACGACGAAATAGAAAATCTCATATTAATCGAATTCTATCGGATGGAATAAAAAATCAATCGACATTAATCTAGATATTATGATTACGCATCAAATAGTGTGAAAAAAATATAATTAAGTTTAATAGTTTGGTGGAATAAACAAAAAAAGTGTTTTTATAGAGCTGATTACAAAATAATAAATTATCGAGCAAAGTTTATTTAATCGTGTAACTGATCGACATTTATTTTCATCATATCCTCTTCTATCTAGAAACCAAATTTCAAGTCAATAATTTTTATAGTTGCTAAGAAAAAACGATAAGAAAATAGCAAAAAAATGCAAAAAAATGCAAAAAAATGCATATCCCTTTAATACCATGTATGTATTTAGAAATATATAAGTATGTTTATCAGTTGTGGTTGCCATAATACAGGCTCTACCTAGTTTGGGATCCGATAGCCGTGTGTGAGTTGTCCCAAGATATTATTATTTGATATTGTCGAAAGTAAATACCAGAATTTATCGGTTTCGTTGATAATTATGTTGGGTTGCCGTGCCAACTGGATCTTACAATATATTATACTGACTCAGACAGATTCATGGCTGGAAAACTCTCCTACTGAAAATGCGATTATATGTAATTAGTAGTCATTACAAGAAATAAAATCCACAATAGGTGAGCGGACTGGGTATGAAAATGAAATAAACTAATGGAAAAAATTAAAGGATCAAAAAAATAATTCTAAATTTTTAGGCGATTTTCAACAGGCTCTAACTTTGAGAGAAATGGTCGTACAAGAAAAAAAAAAAAGAAAATTGTAGCTCCAAGTGTCTACTTTTTGGATTAGAACTTTAAAATTTTTTAGCGTCAGCAGTTTTTGAGTAATCTTGAAAAAACCAGCGACAAGAAAAATTTCAAATTTTTTTAATTTTTTTTTTTGGTCTACGGGCGTGGAAAAAATTATTTTTGCTTAACCCCTATAAGGGTCGGATACCTTCATTATTCAGCTTTAATTTCTTTTTTTATGGACCTTGATACGTCCACTTCTCGCCGAGATATCGATCTTCAAATGGAAAAGGATCCTTTTGTCTTTGATTATCGATATCTCAGAAACCAATGATCGCACAGAAAGTTAATGGTGGGTTTTAAAAACTTGAATAAATTCCCTTCAACGATTAAACAATTAAACAGTTTTAAACAATAAAAATGTGGACAAAGCTCGAAAAAATTTTTTTTTTCATTTTGTCAGAGATTATGAGCTTTTCAGAGCAAAAAACGTGATCCTTTAATTTTTTTAAAGAAATTTTAAAGTTCTAATCCAAAAAGTAGACACTTGGAGCTACAATTTTCTTTTTTTTTTTTCTTGTACGACCATTTCTCTCAAAGTTAGAGCCTGTTGAAAATCGCCTAAAAATTTAGAATTTTTTTTTGATCCTTTAATTTTTTCCATTAGTGTATCTATTTAGTCCACCAGAAAGATAAAAAAAAAGAACCTCTTATATTTTCTTTTATCAAATTAATGAACAATTACAAAGTTAAAGCGCTTTAAAGTTCTGGAATGGTCTTGTGACGTCACTTGTCGGTAAAAATTGTAGCCACAAGTGAAGTCGCGCGACATTTCATTACACACCTCCATTTCGTCTTTTCCTATCCGAGTTTGAAAAAATAAATACTTCATGCAGACAGAGTCACGGACAGAACCAATATCTACAGCATGCAACAAAAACCCTGTCCGATCCTTATGAGTATTATTCGGCATCGTACTGCGTACACGTATAAGTAACTATTGAATGGATTTGAGATTATTATTTTTCCCCGGTGAATATAATTAAATTAAGATAAAACTGATCAAAGGCAACACTGATCGCTCGACAAAGTTCACGTGTACTACGTACAGTTTTGTATCAAAGAAGCCGCCTCAGCGACACATTTTTTCTACTACGTATGTTGAACCAGGAATACGCCTTTATTGGATCGGACCAGGTTTTGTTACATACTGTATTGGAGTAATAATTTCATCGACACATTACTTATCGTTACAAATCGACATTGACACATATAATGTTAGATTACAGAGTTAATGCTATCTTTAATCACGTGAGGAAGATTTCGATAGACATAATAAATAAATCGATCGTCGTGGTGGCCTAGTGGTTCAAGGAATGGATTTTTATGTGCGCAAGGTTGCAGGTTCGAACCCATTACAGGCATGTAACAATGTGACTTTTTTAAAGTTATATGTTCATTCTTATTTATTCTCAGACACCGCTGGAAATCGGTGAAGGAAAACATTGTGAGGAAACCTGGATTCCAAAAATTAGAATCCGAAATCGCCAACCCGCAATGAGCAAGCGTGGTGATCAATCTGGGCATTGGACAGTGGGACATTTATAGGCTGGTATTATTATTATTTATTATAATAATAAATCGTTATGAATCAGCATGTTTACCTTAGTTCAGGCTGTCAAGAGTTGATCTTTGACAGTCGCTAGATCCATATCCGCTCGACTAACCCCCAGTTTTGAAAGGTCGTCAAGTTCATGTCAAATTATATAATTGCTTGATCAAATTACTAACAGCCAGTTAATTAGAAGTTAGATAAATTATGAACACCGCATGAATCCCGAAGGTAACGTCGGGGCTCTGTGAACTTGGCACCCGACTTTGGAAAATCGTTTTTTTTATATTTTATTCTTATAGATAAAGGTATGTAGTTGATTGTAGTAAGATTTTTTTCGTTTGTAGTAGCTCTAAAAAAAAATTAGGGCACTTCGAAAAAAAATCAGCACCCGGTTTTTTCCAAACTTAAATTTAGTAATTTATTCTTGAATGTTATCGTTAGTAGTTGAATGTAGTGGGAAAATTTTCGTTTGGAGTAGTTTTTTTTTTTTTTTTTTTTTTTTTTCGTGAAATATAAATTCGTTTGTAGTAGCGTCTATTTCGTTTGTAGTACCTTCAAATCGTTTGTAGTACCGTCTATTTCATTTGTAGTAACCTTATTTCGTTTGTAGTAGCACCTATTTCGTTTTTAGTAACTTCAAATCGTTTGTAGTAACTTCAAATCTTGTTTGTAGTAGCGTTTAATTCGTTTGTAGTAACTTCAAATCGTTTGTAGTAGCGTCTTTTTCGTTTGTAGTAACTTTAAATCGTTTGTAGTACCGTCTAATTCGTTTGTAGTAACTTCAATTCGTTTGTAGTAGCGTTTATTTCGTTTGTAGTAACTTCAAATCGTTTGTAGTAGCGTCTAATTCGTTTGTAGTAACTTCAATTCGTTTGTATTAGCGTTTATTTCGTTTGTAGTAACTTTAAATCGTTTGTAGTAGCAATTATTTCGTTTGTAGTAACTTTAAATCGTTTGTAGTAGTGTCTAATTCGTTTGTAGTAACTTCAAATCGTTTGTAGTAGCGTCTAATTCGTTTGTAGTAACTTCAAATCGTTTGTAGTATCGTTTATTTCGTTTGTAGTAGCAATTATTTCGTTTGTAGTAACTTTAAATCGTTTGTAGTAGTGTCTAATTCGTTTGTAGTAACTTCAAATCGTTTGTAGTAGCGTCTAATTCGTTTTTAGTAACTTTATTTCGTTTGTAGTAGCGTCTAATTCGTTTGTAGTAACTTCAAATCGTTTGTAGTATCGTCTAATTCGTTTGTAGTAACTTCAAATCGTTTGTAGTACCGTCTAATTCGTTTGTAGTAACTTCAAATCGTTTGTAGTAGTGTCTAATTCGTTTGTAGTAACTTCAAATCGTTTGTAGTAGCGTCTTTTTCGTTTGTAGTAACTTTAAATCGTTTGTAGTACCGTCTAATTCGTTTGTAGTAACTTCAATTCGTTTGTAGTAGCGTTTATTTCGTTTGTAGTAACTTCAAATCGTTTGTAGTAGCGTCTAATTCGTTTGTAGTAACTTCAATTCGTTTGTATTAGCGTTTATTTCGTTTGTAGTAACTTTAAATCGTTTGTAGTAGCAATTATTTCGTTTGTAGTAACTTTAAATCGTTTGTAGTAGTGTCTAATTCGTTTGTAGTAACTTCAAATCGTTTGTAGTAGCGTCTAATTCGTTTGTAGTAACTTCAAATCGTTTGTAGTATCGTTTATTTCGTTTGTAGTAACTTTGAATCGTTTGTAGTAGCAATTATTTCGTTTGTAGTAACTTTAAATCGTTTGTAGTAGTGTCTAATTCGTTTGTAGTAACTTCAAATCGTTTTTAGTAGCGTCTAATTCGTTTGTAGTAACTTTATTTCGTTTGTAGTAGCGTCTAATTTGTTTGTAGTAACTTCAAATCGTTTGTAGTATCGTCTAATTCGTTTGTAGTAACTTCAAATCGTTTGTAGTACCGTCTAATTCGTTTGTAGTAACTTTATTTCGTTTGTAGTAGCGTCTAATTCGTTTGTAGTAACTTGAAATCGTTTGTAGTAGCGTCAAATTTGTTTGTAGTAACTTCAAATCGTTTGTAGTAGCGTCTAATTCGTTTGTAGTAACTTTAAATCGTTTGTAGTAGCGTTTATTTCGTTTGTAGTAACTACAATTCGTTTGTAGTAGCGTCTAATTCGTTTGTAGTAACTTCATATCGTTTGTAGTAGCGTCTATTACGTTTGTAGTAACTTCAAATCGTTTGTAGTAGCGTCTATTTCGTTTGTAGTAACTTTAAATCGTTTGTAGTAGCGTCTATTTCGTTTGTAGTAACTTCAATTCGTTTGTAGTAGCGTCAAATTCGTGTGTAGTAACTTCAATTCGTTTGTAGTAGCGTCTAATTCGTTTGTAGTAACTTCAAATCGTTTGTAGTAGCGTCTATTTCGTTTGTAGTAACTTCAAATCGTTTGTAGTAGCGTCTATTTCGTTTGTAGTAACTTCAAATCGTTTGTAGTAGCGTCTATTTCGTTTGTAGTAACTTTAAATCGTTTGTAGTAGCGTCTATTTCGTTTGTAGTAACTTCAATTCGTTTGTAGTAGCGTCTAATTCGTGTGTAGTAACTTCAAATCGTTTTTAGTAGCGTTTATTTCGTTTGTAGTAACTTTAAATCGTTTGTAGTAGTGTCTAATTCGTTTGTAGTAACTTCAAATCGTTTGTAGTAGCGTCTAATTCGTTTTTAGTAACTTTATTTCGTTTGTAGTAGCGTCTAATTCGTTTGTAGTAACTTCAAATCGTTTGTAGTATCGTCTAATTCGTTTGTAGTAACTTCAAATCGTTTGTAGTACCGTCTAATTCGTTTGTAGTAACTTCAAATCGTTTGTAGTAGTGTCTAATTCGTTTGTAGTAACTTCAAATCGTTTGTAGTAGCGTCTTTTTCGTTTGTAGTAACTTTAAATCGTTTGTAGTACCGTCTAATTCGTTTGTAGTAACTTCAATTCGTTTGTAGTAGCGTTTATTTCGTTTGTAGTAACTTCAAATCGTTTGTAGTAGCGTCTAATTCGTTTGTAGTAACTTCAATTCGTTTGTATTAGCGTTTATTTCGTTTGTAGTAACTTTAAATCGTTTGTAGTAGCAATTATTTCGTTTGTAGTAACTTTAAATCGTTTGTAGTAGTGTCTAATTCGTTTGTAGTAACTTCAAATCGTTTGTAGTAGCGTCTAATTCGTTTGTAGTAACTTCAAATCGTTTGTAGTATCGTTTATTTCGTTTGTAGTAACTTTGAATCGTTTGTAGTAGCAATTATTTCGTTTGTAGTAACTTTAAATCGTTTGTAGTAGTGTCTAATTCGTTTGTAGTAACTTCAAATCGTTTTTAGTAGCGTCTAATTCGTTTGTAGTAACTTTATTTCGTTTGTAGTAGCGTCTAATTTGTTTGTAGTAACTTCAAATCGTTTGTAGTATCGTCTAATTCGTTTGTAGTAACTTCAAATCGTTTGTAGTACCGTCTAATTCGTTTGTAGTAACTTTATTTCGTTTGTAGTAGCGTCTAATTCGTTTGTAGTAACTTGAAATCGTTTGTAGTAGCGTCAAATTTGTTTGTAGTAACTTCAAATCGTTTGTAGTAGCGTCTAATTCGTTTGTAGTAACTTTAAATCGTTTGTAGTAGCGTTTATTTCGTTTGTAGTAACTACAATTCGTTTGTAGTAGCGTCTAATTCGTTTGTAGTAACTTCATATCGTTTGTAGTAGCGTCTATTACGTTTGTAGTAACTTCAAATCGTTTGTAGTAGCGTCTATTTCGTTTGTAGTAACTTTAAATCGTTTGTAGTAGCGTCTATTTCGTTTGTAGTAACTTCAATTCGTTTGTAGTAGCGTCAAATTCGTGTGTAGTAACTTCAATTCGTTTGTAGTAGCGTCTAATTCGTTTGTAGTAACTTCAAATCGTTTGTAGTAGCGTCTATTTCGTTTGTAGTAACTTCAAATCGTTTGTAGTAGCGTCTATTTCGTTTGTAGTAACTTCAAATCGTTTGTAGTAGCGTCTATTTCGTTTGTAGTAACTTTAAATCGTTTGTAGTAGCGTCTATTTCGTTTGTAGTAACTTCAATTCGTTTGTAGTAGCGTCTAATTCGTGTGTAGTAACTTCAAATCGTTTTTAGTAGCGTTTATTTCGTTTGTAGTAACTACAATTCGTTTGTAGTAGCGTCTAATTCGTTTGTAGTAACTTCATATCGTTTGTAGTAGCGTCTATTTCGTTTGTAGTAACTTCAAATCGTTTGTAGTAGCGTCTATTTCGTTTGTAGTAACTTCAAATCGTTTGTTGTAGCGTTTATTTCGTTTGTAGTAACTTCAAATCGTTTGTAGTAGCGTCTATTTCGTTTGTAGTAACTTCAAATCGTTTGTAGTAGCGTCTATTTCGTTTGTAGTAACTTTAAATCGTTTGTAGTAGCGTCTATTTCGTTTGTAGTAACTTCAATTCGTTTGTAGTAGCGTCAAATTCGTGTGTAGTAACTTCAATTCGTTTGTAGTAGCGTCTAATTCGTTTGTAGTAACTTCAAATCGTTTGTAGTAGCGTCTATTTCGTTTGTAGTAACTTCAAATCGTTTGTAGTAGCGTCTATTTCGTTTGTAGTAACTTCAAATCGTTTGTAGTAGCGTCTATTTCGTTTGTAGTAACTTTAAATCGTTTGTAGTAGCGTCTATTTCGTTTGTAGTAACTTCAATTCGTTTGTAGTAGCGTCTAATTCGTGTGTAGTAACTTCAAATCGTTTGTAGTAGCGTCTATTTCGTTTGTAGTAACTTTAAATCGTTTGTAGTAGCGTCTAATTCGTTTGTAGTAACTTTAAATCGTTTGTAGTAGCGTTTATTTCGTTTGTAGTAACTTCAATTCGTGTGTAGTAGCGTCTATTTCGTTTGTAGTAACTTCAAATCGTGTGTAGTAGCGTCTATTTCGTTTGTAGTAACTTCAATTCGTGTGTAGTAGCGTCTATTTCGTTTGTAGTAACTTCAAATCGTTTGTAGTAGCGTTTAATTCGTTTGTAGTAACTTCAAATCGTTTGTAGTAGCGTCTTTTTCGTTTGTAGTAACTTTAAATCGTTTGTAGTACCGTCTAATTCGTTTGTAGTAACTTCAATTCGTTTGTAGTAGCGTTTATTTCGTTTGTAGTAACTTCAAATTGTTTGTAGTAGCGTCTAATTCGTTTGTAGTAACTTCAATTCGTTTGTACTAGCGTTTATTTCGTTTGTAGTAACTTTAAATCGTTTGTAGTAGCAATTATTTCGTTTGTAGTAACTTTAAATCGTTTGTAGTAGTGTCTAATTCGTTTGTAGTAACTTCAAATCGTTTGTAGTAGCGTCTAATTCGTTTGTAGTAACTTCAAATCGTTTGTAGTATCGTTTATTTCGTTTGTAGTAACTTTGAATCGTTTGTAGTAGCAATTATTTCGTTTGTAGTAACTTTAAATCGTTTGTAGTAGTGTCTAATTCGTTTGAAGTAACTTCAAATCGTTTGTAGTAGCGTCTAATTCGTTTGTAGTAACTTTATTTCGTTTGTAGTAGCGTCTAATTCGTTTGTAGTAACTTCAAATCGTTTGTAGTACCGTCTAATTCGTTTGTAGTAACTTCAAATCGTTTGTAGTAGTGTCTAATTCGTTTGTAGTAGTGTCTAATTCGTTTGTAGTAACTTCAAATCGTTTGTAGTAGTGTCTAATTCGTTTGAAGTAACTTCAAATCGTTTGTAGTAGCGTCTAATTCGTTTGTAGTAACTTTATTTCGTTTGTAGTAGCGTCTAATTCGTTTGTAGTAACTTCAAATCGTTTGTAGTACCGTCTAATTCGTTTGTAGTAACTTCAAATCGTTTGTAGTAGTGTCTAATTCGTTTGTAGTAGTGTCTAATTCGTTTGTAGTAACTTCAAATCGTTTGTAGTAGCGTCTAATTCGTTTGTAGTAACTTCAAATCGTTTGTAGTATCGTTTATTTCGTTTGTAGTAACTTTGAATCGTTTGTAGTAGCAATTATTTCGTTTGTAGTAACTTTAAATCGTTTGTAGTAGTGTCTAATTCGTTTGAAGTAACTTCAAATCGTTTGTAGTAGCGTCTAATTCGTTTGTAGTAACTTTATTTCGTTTGTAGTAGCGTCTAATTCGTTTGTAGTAACTTCAAATCGTTTGTAGTAGCGTCTAATTCGTTTGTAGTAACTTCAAATCGTTTGTAGTACCGTCTAATTCGTTTGTAGTAACTTCAAATCGTTTGTAGTAGTGTCTAATTCGTTTGTAGTAACTTCAAATCGTTTGTAGTAGCGTCTAATTCGTTTGTAGTAACTTTAATTCGTTTGTAGTAGCGTCTATTTCGTTTACAAACGATTTAAAGTTACTACAAATGAAATAAACGCTACTACAAACGATTTGAAGTTACTACAAACGAATTAGACGCTACTACAAACGATTTAAAGTTACTAAAAAAGAATTAGACGGTACTACAAACGATTTGAAGTTACTACAAACGAAAAAGACGCTACTACAAACGAAATAAAGTTACTACAAACGAATTAGACCCTACTACAAACGATTTGAAGTTACTACAAACGAATAAGACGCTACTACAAACGAATTGAAGCTACTACAAACGAAATAGACGCTACTACAAACGATTTGAAGTTACTACAAACGAATTAGACGGTACTACAAACGATTTGAAGTTACTACAAACGAATTAGACGCTACTACAAACGATTTGAAGTTACTACAAACGAATTAGACGCTACTACAAACGATTTGAAGTTACTACAAACGAATTAGACGCTACTACAAACGATTTGAAGTTACTACAAACGAATTAGACGCTACTACAAACGATTTGAAGTTACTAAAAACGAATTAGACGCTACTACAAACGAATTGAAGTTACTACAAACGAAATAGATGCTACTACAAACGAATTGTAGTTACTACAAACGAAATAAACGGTACTACAAACGATTTGAAATTACTACAAACGAATTAGACGCTACTACAAACGAAATAAAGTTACTACAAACGAATTAGACGGTACTACAAACGATATGAAGTTACTACAAACGAAATAAACGCTACTACAAACGATTTGAAGTTACTGCAAACGAATTAGACACTACTGCAAACGATTTGAAGTTACTACAAATGAAATAAACGCTACTACAAACGATTTGAAGTTACTACAAACGAATTAGACGCTACTACAAACGATTTGAAGTTACTACAAATGAAATAAACGCTACTACAAACGATTTGAAGTTACTACTAACGAAATAGACGCTACTACAAACGAAGTAAAGTTACTGCAAACGAATTAGACCCTACTACAAACGATTTGAAGTTACTACAAACGAATTAGACGCTACTACAAACGATTTGAAGTTACTAAAAACGAATTAGACGCTACTACACACGAATTGAAGTTACTACAAACGAAATAGATGCTACTACAAACGAATTGTAGTTACTACAAACGAAATAAACGCTACTACAAACGATTTGAAGTTACTACAAACAAAATAGACGCTACTACAAACGAATTGAAGCTACTACAAACGAAATAGACGCTACTACAAACGATTTAAAGTTACTACAAACGAATTAGACGCTACTACAAACGATTTGAAGTTACTGCAAACGAATTAGACACTACTGCAAACGATTTGAAGTTACTACAAACGAATTAGACGGTACTACAAACGATTTGAAGTTACTACAAACGAATTAGATGCTACTACAAACGATTTGAAGTTACTACAAACGAATTAGACGCTACTACAAACGATTTGAAGTTACTACAAACGAATTAGACGCTTTTACAAACAATTTGAAGTTACTACAAATGAAATAAACGATACTACAAACGATTTGAAGTTACTACAAATGAAATAAACGCTACTACAAACGAATTGAAGTTACTACAAACGAAATAGATGCTACTACAAACGAATTGTAGTTACTACAAACGAAATAAACGCTACTACAAACGATTTAAAGTTACTACAAATGAAATAAACGCTACTACAAACGATTTGAAGTTACTACAAACGAATTAGACCCTACTACAAACGATTTGAAGTTACTAGAAACAAAATAGACGCTACTACAAACGATTTAAAGTTACTACAAATGAAATAAACGCTACTACAAACGATTTGAAGTTACTACAAACGAATTAGACCCTACTACAAACGATTTGAAGTTACTACAAACAAAATAGACGCTACTACAAACGAAATAGATGCTACTACAAACGAATTGTAGTTACTACAAACGAAATAAACGCTACTACAAACGATTTGAAGTTACTACAAACAAAATAGACGCTACTACAAACGAATTGAAGCTACTACAAACGAAATAGACGCTACTACAAACGATTTAAAGTTACTACAAACGAATTAGACGCTACTACAAACGATTTGAAGTTACTGCAAACGAATTAGACACTACTGTAAACGATTTGAAGTTACTACAAACGAATTAGACGGTACTACAAACGATTTGAAGTTACTACAAACGAATTAGATGCTACTACAAACGATTTGAAGTTACTACAAACGAATTAGACGCTACTACAAACGATTTGAAGTTACTACAAACGAATTAGACGCTTTTACAAACAATTTGAAGTTACTACAAATGAAATAAACGCTACTACAAACGATTTGAAGTTACTACAAATGAAATAAACGCTACTACAAACGAATTGAAGTTACTACAAACGAAATAGATGCTACTACAAACGAATTGTAGTTACTACAAACGAAATAAACGCTACTACAAACGATTTAAAGTTACTACAAATGAAATAAACGCTACTACAAACGATTTGAAGTTACTACAAACGAATTAGACCCTACTACAAACGATTTGAAGTTACTAGAAACAAAATAGACGCTACTACAAACGATTTAAAGTTACTACAAATGAAATAAACGCTACTACAAACGATTTGAAGTTACTACAAACGAATTAGACCCTACTACAAACGATTTGAAGTTACTACAAACAAAATAGACGCTACTACAAACGAAATAGATGCTACTACAAACGAATTGTAGTTACTACAAACGAAATAAACGCTACTACAAACGATTTGAAGTTACTACAAACAAAATAGACGCTACTACAAACGATTTAAAGTTACTACAAACGAAATAATTGCTACTACAAACGATTCAAAGTTACTACAAACGAAATAAACGCTACTACAAACGATTGAAAGTTACTACAAACGAATTAGACGGTACTACAAACGATTTGAAATTACTACAAACGAATTAGACGCTACTACAAACGAAATAAAGTTACTACAAACGAATTAGACGGTACTACAAACGATATGAAGTTACTACAAACGAAATAAACGCTACTACAAACGATTTGAAGTTACTACAAACGAATTAGACGCTACTACAAACGATTTGAAGTTACTACAAACGAAATAGACGCTACTACAAACGATTTGAAGTTACTACAAACGAATTAGACGCTACTACAAACGATTTGAAGTTACTACAAATGAAATAAACGCTACTACAAACGATTTGAAGTTACTACAAACGAAATAGACGCTACTACAAACGAAGTAAAGTTACTGCAAACGAATTAGACCCTACTACAAACGATTTGAAGTTACTACAAACGAATTAGACGCTACTACAAACGATTTGAAGTTACTAAAAACGAATTAGACGCTACTACAAACGATTTGAAGTTACTACAAACGAAATAGACGCTACTACAAACGAAGTAAAGTTACTGCAAACGAATTAGACCCTACTACAAACGATTTGAAGTTACTACAAACAAAATAGACGCTACTACAAACGAAATAGACGCTACTACAAACGATTTGAAGTTACTACAAACAAAATAAACGGTACTACAAACGATTTGAAGTTACTACAAACGATTTGAAGTTACTACAAATGAAATAGACGGTACTACAAACGATTTGAAGGTACTACAAACGAAATAGACGCTACTACAAACGATTTGAAGTTACTACAAACGAAATAGACGCTACTACAAACGAATTTATATTTCACGAAAAAAAAAAAAAAAAAAAAAAATCTACTACAAACGAAAATTTTCCCACTACATTCCACTACTAACGATAACATTCAAGAATAAATTACTAAATTTAAGTTTGGAAAAAACCGGGTGCTGATTTTTTTTTGAAGTGCTCTAATTTTTTTTTAGAGTTACTACAAACGAAAAAAATGTTACTACAATGAACTACATACCTTTATCTATAAGAATAAAATATAAAAAAAACGATTTTCCAAAGTCGGGTGCCAAGTTCACAGAGCCTAACGTCGGTAGTGGAAAAGACAGAAACAGTATTATTTTTTTGAAAACAGTCAAATGACATCCACAAAGAACATCCAGATTTGGAACAAGCATTTGTGGATCACACAAATGCTTGTCCCATGCGGGGATCAAACCCGCAGCACATCGCGCAGTGATAATTGGCGTGGTGGCCTCTACCACTTGGCTATTCGTTCAGTCGAAATAGAAAAAGTATCAACAAGTAACGAAAACAAAAACCAGGACCATCAGAAAGAAGTCTTCAAAATCTTGCCTAGGGAAACCGTATTACCTGATAAATGTTTTCTGGAGGTCAGATAGGCAGTCGCTCTATAACATACTGCTATTTAGATGACGGTGAGACCGGCCGCCGACACCAGCACAGTTAGCGAAAAGGCTACGCAGAAGTTTCAAACACAACCATATTTAGTAAGCTTTGACATTAAGAGTATATATGTATAAGTAAGCATAGGGCGCGTGCATCGCTAGCAGCCCCTCGTGCTGACCGTAAGCAAATTTTTAGCTGAATGTATGTACTACGCTCGTTTACTGATTAAAATGATTTTCCAGACATTTATGCTAAAATATCGATGTTTCTAATATTTATAGGGTAATATTAGGTATTGAGATAATATTAATAAAAGGCGCGCTCAGTTTCGACACAAATTACGACGACGCTTATTCATAATGGTTCTCACAGTTCGTTCTTTTTCAGGCGCACTCTATACTTATTTATACTATAAGGTTTCCATATCACTACATAGTATAAAACAAAGTCGCTTTCTCTGTCCCTATGTCCCTTTGTATGCTTAAATCTTTGAAACTACGCAACGGATTTTGATGCGGTTTTTTTTAATAGATAGAGTGATTCAAGAGAAAGGTTTATATGTATAATAACATCCATTAAATAGTGGAGAAGTACTGTTATTTTTGAGGTTTCTAATGTGATGTCGTAAATAATTACATTTTTTCCGCTTACATTGCAAACGCAGGCTGAACCCTACGAGTTTTATCAAAATAATGTACTAAGTATTGTACACATTGAAAAGGTCTACAGAAAAGTCCGTGATGGTATACGTCTATCTCTTATGGATAACCCACAATAACTTTTTTTTGTCATTTACTTTTTACGACATATAATGGCTAATTTTCGAAGCGATTTTAACCAATACAGCATTAATCCTTAACCAATTAAATACCTTGAATACATTGTTCATTTAATATAGATCTATATGGCCCTTTACACCGTATGATTTAAGTGAATATTTTCGAAGATATTACAGATTTAAAAATTGCGGGACGTATTATTATTCCGTTGCGTAGTTTCAAAGATTTAAGCATACAAAGGGACATAGGGACAGAGAAAGCGACTTTGTTTTATACTATGTAGTGATTAAAAGAGATTGTTCTTCTCTCATTGTATACTCGGAAAAAGGCGTTAAAACTGTCTTAATGGCCGATGAAAGATCGGCGTAGTCACGATAATTGATACGGTACTTAATATTTGTTAATTAATTTATACGATGTATGACAAAGAATTCTATCTATTTAATAAAAAGTCGTTACCTTGAATGTTGAAAAAAATCTACAAAAAATTATTTTACATTAAAATAAATAAATATCTTAGGACATTTCACACACGGTCATCTGATCCCAAACTAGGCAGAGCCTGTGCTATGGCAACCAGACAACTGATAAACATACTTATATATTTCTAAATACATACATATTATAGATAATTTAAACGTTTACAGTTTCCGGTAAAGACATCTTTTGCAATGACCATTAATAAATCGCAGGGTCAAACCTTCAACGTTGCAGGCTTAGATTTGAGCGTTGACTGTTTTTCACATGGACAACTGTATGTCGCTCTTTCAAGAGTGACCTCCAGAGAAAACATGTTTGTATTGTCTAATGACAAGAAAGCTGTGAACGTTGTTTATAAAGACATTCTGTAATATGTTGTAAAAATCAAATAAATAGTTAAAAATGTAAAAAGTAAATAAGTAAAAATGGTGTGTATGAATTTAGATATTCCAAAGATAGCAGGAAATCTTCATGGTATAGGGAAAGGGGGATTGTTTTACTCCAAATTTAACGCGTGCGGGCCACGGGCAGTAATGAATAAATCAAAACTACTGGATCGATTTTAATCACATAGGCTATATATTTTATACCCGTGCGAAGCCGGAGCGGGCCGCTATGTTTTTATATACAACGTTCACAGTTTTTCTGTAGTGTATTTAGTATCAGCATTGCACCCGTGCGAAGCTGTGGCGGGTCGCTAGTTTTTAATAAGAATTCCCTATATTGCACTTGATTCTGTGAACTTAGTATCTAATTTCCAACTAATTTTGTGTTTTATTTCTCTTTGAAAAAGTAATTATTTAAAACAAAACGGTTTACTCACGCATATTCTCGGAATCGCCCGACTAGTTTCAGACTCAATAGGAGTCTCTAATCATGAGCTGACGCGGCGGCTGTGGTGTCGCGAGTTTTGTTTTAAATAATTATGAATAATCCTCACGAAAGCTATTATACTTTAAAAAGTAATTTAAAACCTTATAATGTGTGTTAAAATTTGTACTTTACACATAGACACAGCACGATCCATGAACCATGCGTCATTTTGTACATATCATAATTTATTTGACATTTGCATGTCATAAGTATTAAAGCAAAAAAGAAAAATGTTTTAATATACTTTAGTGACGTCATCCCTATGCAGTCACGGCATGAGAACATAAGCTGGAAATACACTAAAAATGGCCTTCGAAGGCCTTTTATAATAAGCGTGTTGACTATTTTTTTTTTTTAATATTTTTAAGGTACATTGATGAATTTTATTAGATACTTATTTATTCTTTTTTCCTGCAAACAAAAAAATTACCAAAATACAGTGAATGGAAATTTCGCGAGACGTCACTCCGTGCCACAGTTTTTTTCAAAAAATAAAACTATCGAGGAAAGTTTCTTTAATCTTGTAAGTAACTGATCGACATTTATTTTTATCATATCCTCTTCTATCTAGGAAACAAATTTCAAGTCAATAACTTTTATAGTTGCTAAGTAAAAACGATATGAAAATAGTTAAAAAATTAGTGTATCGACTTAACTGACTACTTATATTGGAGGAACTCTTTAATGAGACAGACTATTATGTGTATTTTACGCGATATTTTTGGCAATAATAAACTGACTTTAGTTCTCTATATGACTCTTCATGCTTTGCCCAGCAGTGGGACAATTACGTGCCGATATTACTGCATATTGTTAAATCCAATTGATTTTTTTTTCAAGCTTTTAATTAACTAGCAAAAACAGCAAGGGAGGTCTGGATCAAAGTTTTAATAATTTAGGGAAATCATTTTATTGATTGTTTGGCCGGCTCGGGCCAGCTTGATTTAGGGATTGGAAACGATCAACGAAGGAATGCCACGTCGGGACCAATGGTATAGTGCTTTCCAAGGGAAGGGAATATAAACACTTAATTACTACTAGACTCCGAATTTTTTGTACAGTAAATATAACAAAAGCCTAAAGGTTAGATATTTTTGGATTATATATTCTCGACGGGTCTGTTGGTCTAGTGGTTAGTGACCCTGACTGCTAAACCGGAGGTCGTGGGTTCGATTCCCACCCAGGACGAATCTTTGTGTGATGAGCACGATCATTTTTTTTTTAATAATATTTTTTTAATAATGTAATCATAAGTATGCTCTTTTTCTTAACAAAAAGAATGTAATTCTAGTATTTAAGTAACCACTTTTGTTAAGCTATTTTATGTATTATGATAATTATTATTGTGCATGATGTGGTCTCCTGTAATTGAAGGAGTACACTAACCTTAAAATGTATATCATGTATTATGTGATTTGTTGTGTACTTTCTTTGTTGGAGATCCAAATAAATAAATAAATAAATAAATAAATAAATAAATAAATAAATAATTTGTTCTGTGTCTGGGTGTATTTTATCTATAATATGTATGTATTTAGAAATAAGTATGTTTATCAGTTGTCTGGTTGCACTATAGCACAGGCTCTGCCTAGTTTGGGATCAGATGACCGTGTGTGAGATGTCCCAAGATATTATTATTATTATTTTTAGGGGCTATGGAGATGTATGGTACCTACTGATAAAAGCGCCTTGTAGCGAGCATAGCGGGCAACCGCCACATAAATTTACAAAGATACAGCGCTTTAAAGTTTCGGAGTGGGGGCTTATGACACCTCGCCGTAGTAAAAATTGTAGCAAGGAGTGACGTCACGCGAAATTTCCGTTCTCTGATATTTTGATAATTTTTTGTTTGCAGGAAAAAAGAATAATTACGTGTCCAATAAAATTCAATAATTTACATGACGGGCATAATATTTTTTTTAGGAAATTTGCCTAATCTTTATAACTTGAGTCTCACCCACTACAGCCTTTAAATCTTAAGTTTTAAGGTCTATTTTCGATTAAATCGTTAACCCAGTCTTTCGTGTTTCAATTCTAGCCCATGAATAACCTGTGCAATATATTTAGAAGCTACATACTCGGTATTTTCCTATGTTTTCACACCTAAGCTTGCTTTTGGCAACCATTCCTAACACAGCGAACATTATTATGGGTAGTGCGGGTTGAGAGAATTGGCCACTGATGGTTTTATTTATGTTATTGATTGAAAAAATGTTACACGGAGAGCAGAGTGGTATAGGTCACCACGTAAATTACCTCTGCGCAAAGTACCGCGGGTTCGTACCCCGCATGGAACAAGCATTTGTGTGATCTACAAATTATACATTTGTTCCAAGATTGGGACAGAAAAGGTTCCTAGTTAAAAAAAAATGTATTTAAAAATAAAACATTTGTTTAACCTGGCATTGCATCGCCTAGGTATAGCTAGTTTAAAATATAAGTTGTAATTGTAATAGATATTTTTGTAATTATTTACTTACATTTAATACAGAATCATACATAAATCTTTACCATATTGAGATTGTAATGTATCTTTAAATCCCTACGACAGTTGTACCTCTCAAGATAGATATAACATTCCGAAAAAAAAATAATAATAATAATAATTTGACGACCTCCGTGGTCGATTGGTGTACACACCGGTTTTCAAAGTGTCGCTAGCTCTGAGGTCCCGAGTTTGATATGCGGTCGGGTCAATGTAGAAAACCACTTACCACCCGGTCTCGTCTCGGTGATCGTGGTACTTTCGTTGTCTCTGATTCCATAACACAATTGCTTTAGCTACTTACTTTGGGTTCATAGCAATGTATGTGATGTTGTCCACATTTATCATTTATTTATTATCATTTAACCATTATTGTATAACATTACATTATGTACAATGAACGGGCATTTTCCTGTTTTCGACTGAATAATCTTTTTGGCAGCGTTTTCAACAACGTTTTTACGATGGAGTTACTTATTTCGAGTGACCATTCCAATGCTTGGCCTAAAAACTTTTGTTTCGAGTTTATTTATGTTTATAATATTATATTGAGTCATCTTAAAACAATGAAACTTAATTAAAAATCTAAACATATTGGCCCCGATTCTGTTACACCCTAAACTTATATTAGGCCATCATAATCTTTTTTACTTGTACACAATTAGAAAAGGACAGACGAAAATTAGAGCTGTTAAAGTCAGTGTCGACTAAAATTCTCATACGAATCTACCGACACGCAGAAACGTGTGTACTAAAACACCACAGTGATATTCAAGGCACTGGTTTGTCATTTCTAAGTAAGTTGTTATCTGTTGCCGTCCTTTTCTTACGCTGTTTGTTAGTAAAAGATAGCAATGGTTTAATTTTTATATAGTTAGCGTACAAGGGAATCGGCGCTATTTACTGCCTAAGAAATTATGAAAAAAAAGACGTCTTTTTTCAACGGGATATCCTTTAAATAGCTGTCTTTTAAAATACATTAATCTATCACTAAATACTACCCATTATGGCTATCGTTCAGTAATGGATTGATAGAATGCTTGTAATATTTCTTCTTTTATTTTGATTTTGAGGGCCACAGCAATACGTAACATAACCTTCCTTAAAAATTGGGCTATCAACATACATAAATTAAACCGGTAATTCCATCAAAACATGTACGACAATGAGATACGTACTAAAATTGATTTATCCGTTATCCCACAATCTCCCTACACAAAGCATTCGGAATCTTTGCGGAAATGACATAAATTTGATGCATTACATCCAGGAAAGCAATGGCTGGCAAGCGAATACTTATAATTATTAATTTTCTATACTAAATCGGGTCTGCTGTGGCAGTTTTTGAACATATATATATAACACTAGATGTCCCCCGCGACTTTGTTCGAGTGTTTTAGTTTCAACGGTTTTTCATTTTTGCAACATTTATGCTCCGCTCCTATTGGTCGTAGCGTGATGTTATATAGCCTATAGCCTTTCTCAATAAACGGACTATTCAATACAAAAAGAATTATTCAATTCGAACCAGTAGTTCCTGAGATTAGCGCGTTCAATCAAACAAACAAACAAACTCTTCAGCTTTATAATATTATAGTATAGATTGTAAGAAAACATAAATTAGGGGTGTGGCTTAAATGTTTAGTCGAATAAAAATATTCGAAAATTTTCGCAGACACAACAATCAAATGTCATTGTGAGTATGACATGTCGCATATTCCTGATCCACCATATTTATTTTGTGTTGCTCTCTTTGATCGAATTAATTTTAATGTGCATTAAATCGAAGACAAATACTACACCTAATTTGTTTACTTTCTCTCAATGAATGTACTTTGAATCGATATTAGTGTAATTAAAGTCCTAATAATTTCTGTAAACTGTGAAGTTACCTTTAATAAATATTTAAATAAAGAAAATTAACACTAAAAAACGATTACTATACTATATAGCGATATTCATACTCCACATTTCTGGAACATCTCCTTTATCGTGTTATTTATTTTAAAAATAAAATATATTCAGTGGCCATTTCTCGTCGAGCGTGCTCGCCGTGATTAAATTTTGTTCTCAAAATAATCAATCGTCGATAGATGTGCGTCCTAGCTAGACTCACAATCACTCATTTTGAGATTGATAAGTAATTTTATCCCTAAATTAGTTACTCCCGGTTTCTGAAAGACAAATTAATGATATCTTTCCCAAATCTAATCAGATTCGATTGACCAAAAGACAAACAACGAAGCACAGGTATTATAATTTATAAGCTTAAAGAGTGATACGGTTAAATATTTCTCATAAATCTCATCATGTACCATGTAATACACAATCCTAAGCCTAACCCTCAATTTTTCAAAATGTAACATATCTACTACAAATTATTTAAAACATGCTAAAATTTAATGCAAAACTAATGCGTATCTCTAGTTTAACCTATCGTCAACAGATGACGTTGCTAAAGTTCTTTTTGCAATGCACTATTTTTCTCTAATAATAATGCAAAAGTGGCCTAAGCGGTTGAAGGTTAGGCCGCTTTTGCGCTGACAGCCTCATATCTTTTTGATGACCTCCGTGGTCGAGTGGCGTACACACCGGTTTTCAATGTGTCGGCAGCTCTGAGGTCCCGGGTTCGATCCCCAATGTAAAAATACCACTTTTCAACATTGTTGCGGGGTCTTGGTGTTTGTGGTACCTTCGTTATCTCTGAATTCCATAATACAAGTGCTTTAGCTACTTACTTTGGGTTCAGAGCAATGTATGTGATGTTGTCCACATTTATTTATATAAATGTGGACAACTATATTATTTATTTTATCTTTACTTTTTAGGGTTCCGTACTAAATGGTGCTAACGGGACCCTAATATTAAGCCTCCACTGTCCGTCCGCCTGTCCGTCCTATCATGAACCGTAATAGCAAGAGAGTTGAAATTTTCAGTGTATATTTATGTTGCCACTATAACAACAAATCTATACTAGTTAATATTATAAAGCTGAAGAGTTTGTTTGTTTGTTTGTTTGAACGCGCTAATCTCAGGAACTACTGGTTCGAATTGAAAAATTATTTTTGTATTGGATAGTCCGTTTATTGAGGAAGGCTATAGGCTATATAACATCACGCTACGACCAATAGGAGCGGAGCATAAATGAAAAATGTTGCAAAATTGAAAAACCGTTGAAACTTAAACACGCGAACAAAATCGCGGGGGACAGCTAGTAATAATAAATCGAAATTAAAGAGGGCTTCCCAAGACCCTCCATACAAGAGACGCGTATTTTTTTGAAGTTTTTTTTCGATTTTGACGGCATAAATCTTGTATGACTGTACGGAACCATTCTTGCGCAAATCCGATTCGCACTTGGACAGTTTATTTATGGGATGCGTTAACTTGCACTAAGCGTCTCATCTGGTGTAAATGAAAATCAACACGAAGCTCGCTGCTAATGCAATAATCTCTACTGGATGTCAAAGCAGTATGTAAAGCCATTGGCTCTGCTCTAAAAGAAAAAATAAGTAAACTAGTGCGCATACGAGTTTGAATTGTAGGCACTAGTATGATCAAGTAAAATCGTAAAATTAGTGTGAAAAACAGCGCGCGCCGTTTTATTAAAACTATCTTAAAACCTAATATTACTTTAATAATATCGTAAACACACGAGCGTAGTACCTACAGCTAAAATTTTTTTTTTTTTTTTATAAATGTGGACAACATCACATACATTGCACTGAAACCAAAGTAAGTAGCAGTAAAGCACTTGTGTTATGGAATCCAAGAGACAACGAAGGTACCACAAACACCCAGACCCGAGACAATGTAGAAAAGTGTTTTTTTACATTGACCCACCCGGCCGGGGATCGAACCCGGGACCTCAGAGCTGGCGACACCTTGAAAACCGGTGTGTACGCCACTCGACCACGGAGGTCGTCAAAATTAGCTTACGATGGCACAACGGGCTACAAGCGACGCTCTATGCTCGTCTATGTTTACTCCAAGGTTCTGCTTGTGATCTCTCTTCATTCTTATCGTCCATCGGACTGTGTGGGCAAAGAACTACACTATAGTGCAACTGTGTTTGCGCACTCTCGTGCACTGAAATATCTCCTGCGCAGTTAACCCTCTGTTAAGGGAAGCAAAAGTTACTGAAAATCAGTAGAAAAGTCTTCGTTAACAATACCGACCTATAAATATCCCACTGCTGGGCACAGGCCTATTCTCATATTATATATAGGTTGGCGATTTCAGATTCAAATTTTTGAAATCCATGTTTCCTCACGATGTTTTCCTTCACCGATTGTCAATGGTGTCTTAGAATAATTAAGAAAGTACATAATATAATTTTAAAAATGTCACATTTGTACTTGCTTGTAATGGGTTCGTTGCAACTTTGTACACAGAAATTCGTTCATTGAACCGCTAGGCCATCAAAACAATCAGATAGTTTAGTTAAACTTTTGAATTCTAAGACTGGACCAGAATTTGTCACGCCTCAATTGTCACTTTTGTCACGTGTCACGTCAAATGTATTTGTGGAAACAAATCATTATTAATGGCTATTGTATTTACAGATATATTTGTTTGATTATGTTCTTCTTCTGCGTTGCTTTTTCCAAAGCTATGTTGGGGTCGGCTTCAAGTCTCACCGGATTCAGCTGAATACCGTATTTTACATGGAGCGACTGCCTATCTGACCTTCACAACCCATTTTACTGAGTGAAACAGTATTCCAGGGTAAGATGGGTTGTTAAAAATGTAATGACTTAACGACTACCAAAGATCAACGTATAACAGTCGGGACCAACGGTGTAACGTGCTTTCCGATGCACCGAGGGGTCTGGGTATGTTTACAAGTGGTCACCAATCCACGGACCAACTGTGACGAGCGCGGCTTAACCTGTAGTACCACTTAGCCACGAACCCCTAACATAAAATAAGTACTTAAGACATGACCTCATTTACAAGTCATCATCAAATTTAACAGATTCCTAAAAGTAGACAAATTTTAGTCATCACTTATATTACTAAAAAATGATATCATAGTTAGAATTAGGTGAAGATGGTAACAACATGTAAATATTGTTATACAAATTTTAAACCATATTAATATTATATGAATCATAGGCTGACGTAAGTAATTCTCTCTTATATACCTATATGTGTTTCAAAAGAAACTGATTATTTCATACGAATATAGGTACCTAGTCGTGATGGCCTAGGGGTTCAATAAAGGGATTTGTGTGCACAAGATGTCAAGTTCGAACCAACAACTGTCAAGTACCAATGTGACTTTTTCAAAGTTATATGTACTTGTAAAAAAATACAAATAATAGAAGGAAAAACTTAAACCTCAGGCAGGACTCGAACCTGCGACGTCAAGCCAGTGCTTGACGCGCAGTAGTTTATTACTTCTATGTACTTTCTTAATTATTCTAAGACATTAACAATCGATGAAGGAAAACATCGTGAGGAAACCTAGATTCCAAAATTGGAATCTGAAATCGCTAACCCACAATGAGCAAGCGTGGTTGTCAATGCTCGTTCCTTCTCTATATGAGAAGTGGCCTGTGCCCAGCAGTGGGACATTTATAGGCTGGTATTATTCGAATCTAAATATAATAATTTGGAATGTTCCTTAATAATAAAATTGTTAGACCTTAAACAATTGCTAAAAAATAAACTTAGTGACAGAAACGAATCGCTGTAAATCCTACTCCAAGCAGTCATGTCTGTCCTACCCTTAGAGAAATAAATAAGTTAACTAATGAGCGCGCATATCGATTATGAACTAGTATGAATGATATGATGTGATATGATATGAATTAGTATGAACACGTAAAATCGTAAAATTAGTATCAAAACAGAGCGCACAATTTTATTAAACTATTTCAAAAACTAATACATACTATCCAAAAAATATCGGAACCGTCGATATTTTTGCATAAACGTTTGTCTCCGCAAGGTAAATTACATAAATCAGTAAACGAGCGTAGTACATTTAGCTAAACATGTGGTTATGATCGGCATAAGGGACTACTAGCGATGCGCACGCTCTATGCTTGTTTATGATTACTCTAAGGCCCTACCCATAGTGTTATTTAAAATCGCGTAGGCTCGGAGGGTCGAGGTGGACGGCGTGTTGAGGAGCAGCCCCCCTAGACAAGTGAAATTTCGACAAGCGACAACGCTGATCGAATTGTTCAAATGTATGGGAGTGACAAGTCCAAGTCACGTGACTTGTCGAAATGAAATGTCATTTTCATACATTTAATGTCACTTAAGCGATTTCTATCATCGTTAACGCTTGTCGAAATGCCACTTGTCTAGAGGCTCAGGTGTCTGTAAACCTGAGGGTGGCCGGCGAAACCGACACTGGCAGCGCGCGCGGCGAGCGCGGCTTAACATTTGCAATTGGTCAATCTGGACAACCTGTACAACTGTTACTGTCAACTCAGACATAGGTATGCCATTGTCTTCCGCATCAAGTCCAAACTAGCTACCTTTTTCAGATACGAAGGAATTTTATGTCATCAGTCCAAGAAAAGAGGTCCTAATAGCCAGCATTGAGACACTTAAGTTTACAGCTGATAATATTATTATAAACAAAGTACATATCTAAAATGGGCTAAATTAACCTTGAATCTAGATAGGACTGACAAGTCATCCTGACAACTTTAATACTAACGTAACACGTCTAGGCAGACAACATAATCTAAAGCTATCATTAAGATCTAGACAGCTAGAGTAACGTAGCTAAAAAGTCTAACAAGTAAACAGTTTCAAAGTTAAGTCACCGTTAAGGCGGAATATACACAATCTACTAGAGTCACTGATCAACGTACAGTTGGCAAGAGTCGTGAGTTGCGCAGAACAGAAGTCGATCTTAAGGTCTCTTTGGCTACCGCGAGGTACGCGGGACACGGGACCATCGTTCCAAGTAGGGTTACCAGATAAAGCCAGACACAGTCAGGTTTTTAGGGTATTTGATCATTTATTGTTGTTTCATCAAATTTTAATAATATTTAATGGTAATGGATAAAAAGGATTGTTTTATAATTATTTAAAACAAAACGGTTTACTCACGCATATTCTCGGGATCGCACGACTAGTTTCACACTCAATAGGAGTCCCTAATCATGAGCTGAGGCGGCGGCGGTGGTGTCGCGAGTTGAACTGCGACACCACCGAGAATATGCGTGAGTAAACCGTTTTGTTTTAAATAATTATAAATACTCCTCACGAAAGTTAATACAAGGATTGTTTTACTTAAAAAAAATGGTCGTGTTTAAGTAATTTGAAAAAATAATCTGAGTTTCTGGCTTTTTCACCTAAATGTACGGCAAAACTGGCTGGTCTGTCCGGTTTTTCGGTTTTAAGATCTGGCAACCCCAGTTCCGAACTCGTGATTGGTTAGTGAATCGCGACGAGTCCAGTAACCAACCACGAGCAATAAGTGACTTGGATGCGCAATAATTTTTGACGGGCCTGTTGGTCTAGTGGACCCTGACTGCTAAACCAGAGGTCGCGGGTTCGATCGATCAAATCTTTGTGTGATAAGCATGATCATTTGTTCTGTATCTGAGTGTAATTTATCTATAATATGTATGTATTTAGAAATTTATAAGTATGTTTATCAGTTGTCTGGTTGCCATAATACAGGCTCTACCTAGTTTGGTATCAGATGGCCGTGTGTGAGTTGTCCTAAGATATTATAATTCCCCCACTACGGCAAAATCTTGCCAACTGTACATTGACAGCACGAGCTTTGGATCGCTCTCGCGCGTCACATGTGCTTCCCGCCCGCTTGCTTTTTTGTCGCGCGAAGCAGTCGAATTGCTACAAGCAGTCGGTATGCGCACGGCCTAAGTCTCGTGCTGTCTTTCTGTCACTTTAAAGTGTAAAGTAGCGTCTTATAAGTTGCGTTTATATACTCTTCATCTCTTTTTTCAGTATTGTACTTATTTATTAATATCACAAAACATGTTTTAAAGACCATAAGCTTTATTGAACATTTTTCTTTATTGGCAAAGATTTATTGCATACCAACTCAGTAGCCCTTTGCAGGCACAGCAATACTTATACTTAACTAGCTGTCCCGCGCGACTTTGTTCGCATGTTTTAGTTTCAAAGGTTTTTCATTTTTGCAACATTTTTCATTTATGATCTGCTCCTATTGGTCGTAGCGTGATGTTATATAGCCTATAGCCTTCCTCAATAAATGGACTATCCAATACAAAAATAATTTTTCAATTCGAACCAGTAGTTCCTGAGATTAGCGCGTTCCATCAAACAAACAAACAAACAAACTCTTCAGCTTTATAATATTAGTATAGATTTTAACTTACAGATTGTAATATCACTATACAATACGTAGATATTCTAGGTACTTATAGTTAAGTAGTATTTTTAAATAGGCTTGAGATAAAAGACAGGTTGGAGTCATTTTAAAAATAAATGGTATAAGAACAAATCACGAAACGAACAAAGGTACGAAAATAATAATTATTATTAAATCTACTAGTAAAATTCTATAGATGGTGAAAAACATATAATATCTACAGGCAGAATACATTAAAGACTGCAATCGTTAACTTCTCTGTCACAATAGGGATGTTGCCTGGGTATGAAAAGTTAAAATCTATTTAGTCCGTCAGTTAGATAATAAAAAAATATGAGACACGTATTTTTTCTTTTATCAAAACAATTAAAAAATTACAAAGATACAGCGCTTTAAAGTTTCGGAGTGGGGGCTTATGACGCCACGCCTTGGTAAAATTCGTAGCGAGGAGTGACGTCACGCGTAATTTCCGTTCTCTGTATTTTGACCATTTTTTGTTTGCAGGAAAAAAGAAAAAATACGTGTCCAATAAAATTGAATAATCTACAAGGCGGACATTAAAAAAAAATTAGGAAACATGCCTATTATTATTATTATGTACCCATGTTCGTAAATCAACGATGATTGAATGTAAATTAAAGATCTTTAATCATTTAATCACATTTCCTCTCATACCCTACCTGCACTGATTGTGATGGAGGTCAAAGACCAGGCAATCCTCGTGAAAACTTTTTCGTCAAAGATAATTCAAGGGTAATTTACCGCTATTGACGACTCCGTGGTCGAGTGGCGTATACACCGGTTTTCAAGTTGTCGCCAGCTCTGATAACCCGGGTTCGATCCCCAGACGGGTCAATGCAATAAACCAATTTTCTACATTGTCTCAGTTCTAGGTGTATGTGGTACCTTCGTTGTCTCTGATTCCATAACACAAGTGCTTTAGCTACTTACTTTGGGTTAAGAACAATGTATGTATGTTGTCCACATTTAATTATTGATTACTGTTAATTATTACTTAAGCCTTTGTCTTGGTAAATGAGTTTTTATAAGAATGTTTTGCTTGTGTACAAGAATGTGTGGTGTTAGTAACTATATCATATTTCCATATTATTAATCTTGTCATAAACGTCTAGCTTTTCTTAGCTTTTTTGCTACCTATATTTTTTTCTTTTGTACCTACATAGCTTTGATAATAACAATGTTATAAATATATATATATTTGACGACCTCCGTGGTCGAGTGGCGCACGCACCGGTTTTCAAGGTGTAGCCAGCTCTGAGGTCCCAGGTTCGATCCCCGGCCAGGTCAATGTATAAAACCACTTTTCTACATTGTCTCGGGTAAGGGTGTTTGTGGTACCTTCGTTGTCTCTAAATTCCATAACACAAGTGCTTTAGCTACTTACTTTGGGTTCAGAGCAATGTATGTGATGTTGTCCACATTTATTTATTATATATATGAAAGGCAGGTGCCATAGTTTTCCATTTTTGTTTAAGAGACTTATCAACATAAAACTTTCCAATTAATAGCCCATGTTATCATCATAACTATAACATTTACAATAGTCCTGCATCTACTTTAGGCTGTTCATGTCTGTTCTTCTATAGAGCAGGTGTTAATGCCCCATTTTATATTAGAGTAAAGTTCTCAACAAGACTGCTGCATGTTAGACCTGTGTCCCTACATAAGCCTTTCAAAGTAGCGGCTACTCTCATTACTAAGGATAACCCATGAAAAATAAGATATAAATATTACATTGCAATTTTTATTTAATAAATAAATGTTACACAACGGTTTTATCATCTTAGTATGTATGCAGATTTTAAGGGGTCCTGTTGGTCTAGTGGTTAGTGACCCTGAATGGTATACTAGAGGTTGTGGTTTCAATTCCCACCCAGGACAAAACTTTGTGTGATTAGCATGACCATTTGTTCTGTGTCTGGGTGTAATTTATGTATAATATGTATGTATTTAGACATATATAAGTATGTTTATCAGTTGTCTGGTTGCCATAATACAGGCTCTGCCTAGTTTGGGACAACTCACACATGGCCACATGTGTAAGTTGTCCCAAGATATTATTATAATTATTATGTAAACTATGTTTTAGCTTTTTAGAGGTTAATCAATTTAATAAATAGTGTTTATTTTCTAAGGTCTTGACTATATCCTTGATATTTTACATCTCATCAGCACACACTGAGTATGACCCCTGACTTAACGGGCCATTAGCCAGAGACAGTTTTGTACAATTCCAGCAGTGGACCAGAATAAGCTGAATATATAAAAATCTCTATATGAACAGTGCCCAAACTCTTTAATTAATTTTAACTCTCATACATTGCCAATACAAAATTTATTTTAGTTTAGTAGACTTGTGATTGAGTATGCTTGATAAGAAATTTACCTGCTTGCATGTTGTAAAACCATCATCGGACACTGCTCACTTAAATAACTTTTCCACAATATAGGCATGATAGACAGTCCTCATTGCAGTGTGACATTCGAGGCCGAAGAAACAATAGAGCATGTGCTATTGGAAAGCACAGGTGTTGCCTAAATCCAGAAAGAAACCTTGGGTTCACCAAAATCTCTTGCAGACACACTGAGAAGGTTAAGAAGTCTAAGTTCTGGAGGGAGTTGAGCTGGCTGGAATAGCAGCCCATGGCTACAATGGTCTACATCAGGGATGTCAGTGCAGAAACCATGCCCGCAAGTAGTAGGTAGCTTGATTAATTAATTTGTCTTAGAATTTAGTTAAGTCTGATAAGGGAGAGGAAAGGAGAACAAGCAACTTTGTTTTACAAACAAGAGCCTAGCTTTTAAAAAGAAGAATAGCTTTCTTGTCTTTGAAATATGTAACAATTAGAATTTATTAATGTCAACAACTTACCAAAATACAAGCAAAGTAGATTATTATGATTAAATAATCAAGAATTGTGGTCAGCCTTTATTATTGTCTATAATTTTGACCTTGATCCCTTCCTAGGCTAGGTAAATGTGTACCAAGATATTATCTAAGAATTTCTGATGTCTTCAAAACAGCTGATTTGACAAACTATCTCTTTTATCTCAAGATGGTATAAATGTATAAGATTTTTTCTGTATGTGTTGTAAATGACATAATTATATATTTTTATAGAATATGTTAATAGAATAGGCAGATTATAGTTATTATGTACTTATTTTAAAGGTTTTTAAGTAAATAGATACAATAGGTGATTGTTTTAATACAAATGTTCAGATGTATGAAACTGTACTTTAAACTCTCAATCTTTGCCAATTTATTATGGTTAGGTATTGTTTTCCTGTATGTCTTGCTCTTATCAATTATTTACAGAATACTATATTATATAAACATAATATTATGTTAAAAATAATGAAAATTACGCGGTTAAATCTTCCCATCATATTGGAAGCAAAGGTACAATTTCTTTTTTTTTAAGGTTTGAGGCGAAGGTGTTTAGTACTATGCCTTACTTACCATCTTGCCAAGGGTTTGCGGGCTCGAAATACTGCGTCACAATCTGGTCCTCATCAGGGAATCGCACAGTACGAACACTACGAATATTATTTTTCTCTTCAAACTCATCACAAGTTTTATCACCAAATTCACCAAACTCCGTAGTTACACTTTTACCATTCTCATTCGGGCATCCCGTAGCTTTATCAGGGTCGGTAGACATATCTAGCGTGGAATCTATCACATATTACTTCAAACGACCACATTAGCAAACGCAAATCGTAACATAAAAAAAATAATATTCAATTCATAAACACTTCACTCAGCACAACTGTTTCAAGATAGATCTATTATTTAATATTAACAACACGAAAACCACAATAATTAACCGGCCATTGCGTATTTTTTTCGCGTTTCGTTAGTTTTTTTTTTCATACAATTTTTTTATTGTTCGTTTTGAATCAAAACATTCCGCACCTTTCATACACCGTTTGCCGCCATATTGGATTGAAGTGAACGAGACAAAAGGAGAGTTTTCAATATTGACTGCTAGAGGGCGTGAGGAGAGCTAAGGGTTGCCATTTTAAAAATGAATTATTTGTTTCCTCAAGATCTGCCTAGTGTCATCTATTGATGAATAGCAAAACTAAATGATAGAATTCGTAGAATAAACCAAGATTCTATAAACAGATGGCGCTGTCTGTTATTTGCATCCAATTTGATACATTTTCTCGCAAGTAAACACGAATTTAGAATGTTTATTTATTTGTACATTAACCAAGTTCTACTACACATACGAGTTAACTTCGTCCTAAAAGCATTGGAGCAGACTAACTATCAAAATCTATAATCTAACATATTATTTTCTATGTCCACATTTATGAAAATGTCCCTCGCCGTGACTGTTCGTCTAAATGATATACTAAAAAAATACAAAAAGGACTTTCTACCGAGTGATTTAAAAGGAAGGTTTGTGTGTATAACTCATTAATGTTTTGTTTACCCGTGCGTAGCCGGGCGGGTCGCTAGCATGACGTATGACGTCACGATGTCATTTTGTGTGACATCATTAGCCCCAATGGTAAATATTATACGTGTCTATTATTTTTTAATTTCTTATTTACACTACTTACTAAATAGATTTTTACTTTTGATAAGCCCAGTCAACAAAAATGAAGACTTAGGGTCGGGACTACTTACGCGATTGAAACCGCGGGGCAACTAGTTTAGCATAAATAAAACACGCTATGGGTAACTAATATTATTTATTTAAACTCAACATCACTAGTATCCATATAAGCATTCGTCTTAAAGGCTATATAAAAAAAAACATTCAATGATGGCTACCGTTATTGCTCACCAGTTGGCGCCACTGTCGCGTCAGCTGTCAAAGCGCGCCAACAAACTATGGAATTTGACATTTTGGAACTTAAGTGCGACTTGCTTCTCTGGCGGCGAAATCGGTAAAGGTAACCCTCATTTAAAACATTAATTCTGTTTATTTCTAAACTTAATACATCCATCTCTTTCTTACATACATATTTGGAAAAGGTCAAAACTTATCAGGTACCTTTAGAAAACCAGTATTTTGTAATCTTATTGCCATTATAATTCGATTGAGTAAGATACTCATGTTTTATTATTTGTTACGCATTATTTGTAATTAAATACAAATAGTTGAAAAGAAAAAACGCACCAGTCCACTATTTGTATTTAATTACAAAGACATGTAAAAACAACCTATCCTTTTCACACTTATAGCATAAAAAAGAGATGCAACTAAACATACATAGTTTAGAAATAAAAGAATTGATGTTTCAATATTTATAACAGTCAAGGATTTATGTTATTTAAAACAGTGTCTTATTCACATTGTTAAGTATAAAATTCTCAGTTTTTTTCTTCGTAAAATGGTTTTCATGGCACTATATATACCTATATATATTTATTTTATCAGAGATAGCAATTCAGACAACCAGTCTTCGCCTCCCGTTCGCGTTCATCTATAAAGATGGCTATAAATCCTCGGACCTCTCATCTGCACACCGTTTCAAAGCTTCCATCCTCACACCTAATCCTTACCATGGGATGCTGATTTACCCAGTAAATAAATTGTGTTTGTCAGACAGACAGTCGCTCTATAAAATACTGGTGTTCAGCTATCAGTGAGACTGGAAGCCGACACCAACGTAGCTTGGAATAAACTAGGTATGATAGATAACCAGAGATATTTTTTTTTGGAAGACATTATTTTTTTTGACTTGGAAGAAACCTTTTTTTGTGAATTTTCGTGATTCGTTGTTACCAATAACGACAGAGTGTACCTGTACATAGAATACAAAAAAAAGTGACCGAATTTCGGTCATAGCGCCTATCAAAATTGAGAATGACCGACTCTTACAATTTAACTGACCGACATTTAGATCAGGATATTTTTAGCACCGATTAATATATACTTTTTTCCATTCTCACTGACAGCTGAGTACCAGTATTTTATCTTCTGTTTGTGTCCGTCGGTCACCGGTGCCCGAAATTCGGTCAGGAGTAGATAATAAAATGTTGTTATATCCATTCTATATATTTAACAATTATATTTCAACATACATTTATAACTAGTACAAATATTATACATTTTATAAAAATATTCGATATTCTTAAACGATTTTTGGACGAATTTACATATATTCTATAAATTATTTCAATATATAACAACAATGGTTTAAAATATTTATTTTTAAATGTAATTTACCACATTTTTAAATCTTTGCTGCCTTTTAAATAGAATATTAGTAAAATATAAATAAACGGAGCCCCACGCTTGCATCCGAAAAGAGTGTGCTAAAATTAAAGTAGGTTTTTTATTTTATCAATTTAAGAAAATTTTATTATTAATAGAAGAAAAATAATGAGTAAATTTTCTTCTTTTAAGGCTTTGTACCAAAAAATAATAACAAGACCCTATTACTAGAGTCTGTAAGAAAAGAGAACCGTCGCGGCGTAAAATGGAACTCATGAATAATGGAAATCATGATAACATTAAAATCATTCCATAAAACAATAATGAAGACGGCATCTGAAAACATTACGTTCTAACATAATTATATAAATATCCAGATGTTACACTCGCACTGTAATGACGCAACAGTGTTTTTAACATAACAAATAAGGTAATTAAACTCAGCAGCGCCCTCTATTCCAAGACGGTTCTCCTTCCACACAGTCTCAAAGCCTCCGCTGTCCGTCCGTCTATGTGTCAGCGGGCTTTATCTCATGAACCGTTATAGGAATTTAAAATTTGTATAATAACTTTCGTGAGGAGTAATCGTAATTATTTAAAACAAAACGGTTTACTCACGCATATTCTCGGGATCGCCCGACTAGTCGAACTGTTGACTCGCGACACCACCGCCGCCGCGTCAGCTCATGATTAGGGACTCCTATTGAGTCTGAAACTAGTCGGGCGATCCCGAGAACATGCGTGAGTAAACCGTTTTGTTTTAAATAAAGGTATTTAAAATTTTCACAAAGTGTGTATTTCTGTTGATGCTATAACAATATAAATATAATAAAAAGTACCTACATAATGTTATATATTTTCGTGTACGATGATACGAAACCTTTTGTTTGCGAGTCCCGCTCGCACTTAACCGGATTTTTAATTCTATAAGTAGGTATCTCTCTTTTATTACACACTTCCTTATATGGACCCCGTCTATTTATCTTTATTTACCGTAGACAATATATTTAAACAATGGCCCCGATTCTGTTAAACCCACACTAAACTTATTTTGGGCCATCGCTATCTTTGTCACTTGTACACAATTAGAAAAGGAAAGACGAAAATTAGAGCTGTCAAATTTAGTTTCGACTAAAATTCTCATACAAATCTACCGACACGCAGAAACGTGTGCACTAAAACACAGTGATGTACAAGACGAAAACTAGTTTATAATTTTTAAGTTAATTGTTATCTATTGCCGTCCTTTTCTCACGCTGTATGTTAGTAAAAGATAGCAATGGTTTTATTTTGATTTAGTTTGAGTACAAGGGAATCAGCGCCACTGTCTAAAGTATAACAGAATTTTTCATTACATTTAAAATAGTTTGACATCTTTTTATATACATAATATATTTGTATTCATAAATTGGTTGCCATTTTAAATACGCATTATTTCTATTGTTCATTTTTAATTAAGGCAATTTTATACACCTATTACCATATAAAACAATATTTAAAAAGTTTTTTTTTATTTTTCAAAATGGCTGACATTCTGTCAAGATATTCTCCTGATGATTAAACGTCTTCAGCAGAGGTCGTCGAGATGTGATGACTTTAAAATTAGTTTTAGACACAGATATAGATAGGCTTAGATAACGCAAGAATCATGATCTGTATAAAAACCAAGCGCGCCATTTTTTTACTACCTATATGACGTCACAAGCACTATTTAGTGATGATTTCAAACTAGAATCAACTTAAAAATATAATGTAGGTGCGATTCGTTTGTCAATAATGCCCGGTACAGATTGGTGGAGCCCGCTAGCGCGCACCGATGCAGACTGAGCGCGACAGTTGCCACGTTAAGCATATTATGCTTAAGTCGGGCACGCGACGTGGATCGCGACGTGGATCGCGAAGTAGATGCTCTTGCGTTACCTAGGACTATCTATATCTTTGATTTGGGATTACGGATCTCCTATAAATTTAAAACAAAAAAGCAATGAAGCTTAAAATTTTTAGTAGCTGTCATATTGACAGTTGTTAAATAGGACGGACAGATTTTAGAATATTTCATTTATTAGTCATAGTTTGTTTAAAATGTATATTGTTACGATAAACCGACCTAGACAGATATGAGGGGCACACGTGGCACTGAAATTGCAGAAAACAGAAAGTTTTGGAAGAAGAAAGGGATGGTTTTTGCTCAGCAGCGGATTTAATATGGGCTCAAAAAAAAATAAAGTTAAAATTGTTTTTTGCTTTTGTAATAATCGTCCTGGTTGAAAAAGAGTTTTAATTTTTCTATTGCCATTTCTTTTTGTATTTTTGTCAGTTCAAGTATTATAATATTGTGATGTATTTTATTTAAGATACATTGTAGTGAACAAATAATTCGGTCTGGCAACGTTGCATCTCTAGAGATGATTATTAATCAAAGTACTATTTTATTCAGCCAAGCACTTAAGTATTCTATATAAATAAATATAATTGTACTCAAAAGAGTATTTTGTGATTATTTGTAAAATTTAAAAACTCAAATGTCGCGTTGGCCTTGCGGTTTTAATGACCGGATTCGAGTGCTCATGCAGGTTCAATCCCAGGTCAGTACTAATGTGACTTTTATAATGTTACATGTATTTTAGTTTTTCTAAGACGCCATTCACACACAAAAACATCGTGAGCAAAACATAGATTTCAAAACTGAATCTAAAGTCGCCTGCTAGTGAGCAAGCGTGGTGATCAATGCTCGTTCCTTTTCTGTATGAGAAGAGGCCTGTGCCCAGCTGTGGGACGATTACAAGCCGATATTAATATTATGTTTTAAAAGTCAAGTAGGTTTTAATGAGACTTTAACTTATCATTTATCAATAACACTTGGAACTTAGGCAATTTAAATTGAGTATACGACATTTTATTGGCTTGCTTTGTTTTTAATATCAAATAAGGGTGGGTAGGCAACAAATTGTTTTTTTTTTTTTTATTTTTGTTTAACCCTTTGAGTCTTCAACACAGATATACATAGACCTAGATAACGCAAGAGCATCTACTTCGCGCGACCGGCTTAAGCATAATATGCTTAACGTGGCAACTGTCGCGCTCAGTCTGCATCGGTGCATCGCTAGTGGGCTCCACCAATCTGTACCGGGCATTATTGACAAACGAATCGCACCTACATCATATTTTTAAGATGATTCTAGTTTGAAATCATCACTAAATAATGCTTGTGACATCATAGTAGGTAGTTAAAAATGGCGCGCTTGGTTTATACAGCATGCAACAAAAACCCTGTCCGATACTTATGAGTATTGTTCGGCATCGTACTGCGTACACATGTACGTAACTATTCAATGGATTTGAGATTATTATTTTATCCCGGTGAATATAATTAAATTAAAATAAAATTGATCAAAGGCAACACTGATTGCAGTTCACGTGCACTACCTACAGTTTTGTATCAAAGAAGCCGCCTGAGCGAGATTTTTTCTACTACGTATGTTGAACCAGGAATACGCCTTTATTGGATCGAACAGGGTTTTTGTTACATACTGTATACAGATCGTGTTACTTGCGTTAACTAGGGTTAATCTATATCTGTGGTTTCCAACTCCTCGTCCTGGAAATTCCCAGCCTTTAAAATGGCTCTCCGTAAAGTAACAGATAGCTTAGATTTAACGGCGTCTTATAATTTTGTGATGCTTGAGTTAAAAATAGTTAAGATCGCAGCAAACTTACACAACACCACTCCCGCAAAGTATAATAATGGATATTCAAATTCAAGCTTTAAAGACGTGCTATTTAGGTACATTTTACAATGATAACATATAATCGACTGCACGGATAGCCGAGTGGTATAGGTCACAATGCTAACTACCATTGTGTTACGTGCTGCGGGTTCGATCCCTGCATGGGACAAGCATTCGTGTGATCCACTAATACTTGTTCTAAGTCTGGGTGTTCTTTGTGCATGTGATTTGAATGTTTGTGAAACCCTCCGCGACACAAGGATTAAGATTCTCAGAGCAGGAGTCGATTTAAAAAAAAAGTGTGTGTGTACTTATGTACGCACGTAAGAAGTTATACTTCTTTGGCGTAACAAGACAAAAATCTTTCTAAAAATCTTATCCAAAGTTTGTAGAAAAAACGACACTTATAATAGAAAAAGAAGTATTTTATACATTAAAAGTTTTATTATAACGCATTATCTATTTAAATAAATTTAAATAGATAATGCGGTTGAGTTTATTTAAATAAAGTTTATTTAAATATCATAAAAAAATCTACATAATTAAATATCTAACTTCAGAGTGTCGGTTTTTCGTGACGGTGTGCGCGGAAATCGTAAAAATTGACTCTCATAATTTTTCCCTAACGCGCCAAAAGAAGCATAACTTCAAAAAAAAGTATAAAATAATAATTGCAAACTGCGTGCAAGCTTATATGATGATAATGGTATCGTTCCACTCGATATCCGTTAAAAGGTGGTCTGTTAAAGCGGTGTAAGTAAACTACGACCTTTATTCAAAGAATAGGGATGTTTCCTGGGTATGAAAAGTTAAAATCTATTTAGTCCGTCAGTTAGATAATAAAAAAATATTAGACACGTATTGTTTTTTTTTATCAAAACAATACTAAATTACAAAGATACAGCGCTTTAAAGTTTCGGAGTGGGGGCTTATGACACCTCGCCTTGGTAAAAATTGAAGCAAGGAGTGACGTCACGCGAAATTTCCGTTCTCTGTATTTTGATAATTTTTTGTTTGCAGGAAAAAAGAAAAAATACGTGTCCAATAAAATTCATTAATCTACCAGGCGGACATTAAAAAAAATTAGGAAACATGCCTATTGTATGTATAACATATGTATATATTTCACATATAATTGTATAACCACTTGCCTAAAGTTACTGGCTATATGCCTACCTATGTAAGTGATCCCTCTTTAAAACTATAATTATTTTTGGTCTGTATATAATAGTATATAATAAACTTAGCTACATTTGTATCTGCTGTCACTGATTCTCTTTCTTTATTTTAAGGTCCAAGGCGCCATCTGTAAAAGAAATAAGTTTTTTTTATATTTTTACATAATAAAGTTTAGACAGAGCACTTAGGAAGCGGTGAAGGGTGGGCGAACTGCGGTGCTGTAAAAGCTGGCGTGATAGAGGTTAAATAAGTAAACGAGCGCAGTTCGTGTAGCTAAAAATTTGCTTACGCACGGTTTAAGGGGCCACGAGCGATGCGCGCGCTCTATGCTTGTTTACTCTAAGTATTTTTTATTAACGTTAAGCCATTGGTTTCGACTGTCATACGTTGATCTTTGGCAGTCGTTAAGTCATTACAATTCTGACAACCAGTCTTACTATGGGATACTGCGTTGCCCAGTAAAATGGGTTGTGGAGGTCAGATAGGCAGTCGCTCCATATAAAGTACGGTATTCAGCTGAATCTGGTAAGACTGGAAGCCGACCCCAACTTAGCTTGGGAATTATCCAACGCCAGATAATTTGATCAGTGGAAAATTTTAGATTTTTTTACAGTTCGTGCACACAAATTCATCAATTTTATTCCACGGATAAATATTTGCTGGCGATTAAAAATCAACTCTAAGACAGAGAAAGGTACTTTTCTGGAAATACTTTTAAAAGAAAAAAAAAACAAATCTTACCATTATTATCTGAGTACACATAAGCGATCCTCCTTGGCGCCAACTGCTTCCTCCCATGACTTTTTCGCCTCCCCTCTTTCAGCGACAAATTAAAAACGCCATCATCATTTTCAACCAACTTCAAACCGTCACTCTCCGTCAAAACCATAGATTTTATATTCGATGTCAACTTATCATTAGATATAAAAACTGTTTTCGCAAATACTTTTTTCTTCTCTACCGAATCGGTTTTGAAAATGTGATTGACACTTTGTTGGACGAGTTTGTCTATGCGACATTCGAATATGTTTTTGTCTATGGATTTTTCGAAGCACTCTGGTAGTAACGGGGCCTTTGTCTCTGTGACTGTTACTTTTTTTATCGTTTTTATTTGAGATTCTATTTGCGTTTTTTTAACTTCTACAGTTGGCACTTCTGATGAGTCTGATCGTTCTTGTAGTATCTGCAAAAATAAATACATATACCTAAACTTAAAATTTATTACATTTTTTTTTTTATTATTTATTTATGGGAAACCAAACTTATTAAATATAAATAAAAATCTAACTTCTGGGGAAGGTTTCTAAAGATACCTTCTTGTTTCTTAACTGTATAATATATCACCTTGATATTAGACAGATGTCTCTCATAGCAGGCTATCCGGATGTCTTCTATACTATCCTACTTGTCTATTGCAATACATAGCTAGGTTGTCTAAAGATAACCGCTGGCTGAACCTTACGTGTAAAATATACCGCCTGAGGCTTAGACAGCTATGTCTCACACTATCCTGCTGACTTAGCAACGCTCTCCGCTCAGATAAGGTATCACTCAAGATGGCTAGGTTGTCTTAAAATAGCTTACCTGCAAGAAATAATGAGTCAGTCTTAGACAGCTGTCTCTGACACTATCCCACTAACTAAGTAACGCTCTCCACTAAACTATAGTCTATCATACCAGCACAATATACCAACTCAGTGTAAGACCTCTGCTAAGCAGAGGCTGCACCTGCAAGCTGTCCCTCACTCTATCTCGCTGACCCTCGGCTAAGCAGTGTCTCTACACAGCTTGATGTGTTCGATATTATTATGTTACCTGCACAATATATCGCCTCAGTCTTAGACAGCTGTCCCTCACACTATCCCACTGGCTAAACGACGCTCTCCGGTCAGCTATCATCTATTTTACCTGCACAATATATCGCCTCAGTCTTAGACGGCTGTCTCTCGCACTATCCCACTGGCTAAACGACGCTCTCCAGTCAGCTATCATCTGTTTTACCTTCACAATATATCGCCTCAGTCTTAGACAGCTGTCTCTCACACTATCCCACTGGCTAAACGACGCTCTCCGGTCAGCTATCATCTATTTTACCTGCACGATATATCGCCTCAGTCTTAGACAGCTGTCTCTAACACTATCCCGCTGGCTCAGCAACGCTCTCCGCTCGGCTAAGGCGTCGTCTCTGCATGCCCGGACCGCTCGAAGCTCGCGAGCTAATCGACGGAGATGTTCGACACTGCGCCGGCGGCTGTTTTGTGAGGCTAACTGCAATAAAAAGAAAATATGATTTATAGAAAGGCGACAGAACGTCGCAAACTAAATTAAGGCACTAATCGAATAATTATTTCGTTTGCGAGTGGGCGGAGTCTAGCGGAGTGGAGCGCCAATCCGGCAATGCAAGACAGAGACAATACTAACTGCTTGCTTACGGGACTACGGGACGGAAAGAGCTAAACATAAGTCAAGGTCGCGAAAGATGGTCTTAGAAATAATAATAATCTCTTATTAATTGAAATCTATCTCATGAAATAAGAAATCGAATCGACATTTATTTAGATATTATGGTTATGCATCAAATAGTGTAAAAAAAATATCATTAAGTTTGGTGCATAGAGCAAAAAATTTGTTTTTAAAGATATGATTTCAAAAAATCAGACTAACGAAGAAAGTTTTCTTTATTCGTGTAACTGATCGACATTTATTTTCATACTTTTACTGTTTTTACTCACATACACACTTATATATACATACTTTTATTGTTTCAACTTTCATAGTTGCTAAGTAAAAACGAAATTAGTATAGCTAAAAAATGTGTGTATCGTCTTAAAGCGTAGTATCTGTTAGTAGATTGACCGTGGGGTCCTCTCTCCTCACTCCTCGCGTGACCCAAGGGCTGGCTTTTACCTTGGACAAAGAATTAGCATTGCCATACAACGTGGCAATGCCGCCAGCCTTTTGGGTACACTTCCAGTCGACAGCGACGTGGATGAATTTTTTGACGCTATTGGTAGAGATTTTATTAGTTAAGTTTAGTTTTTTTTAAAGTGTAAGTGTATATATAGTTAAGTTTGTAAATATTTAAGATATACATAATGTAAAAATGACAAAAACAATAAAGTATACTTTAAGAGACGTGGTAAAATGGTGACGGGTCGCATCGTGAGAACGTGGGTCGCAGCGTAACTGACCGCAGAGATTATATTACGCGGATAACCACAGACACTAGTAGACTGTACTATACTTACGCCGCTCAAATAGCAATAGTGTAGATGAGATGACTGTAAAAATTAAAATCTGTTTAGTCCTTCAGTAACATTAAAACAATATCAAAACCTAATATTATCAAAATAATATCTGTATATCTTTAATATCTTTGGGACCACTCACACACGGCCATCTGATACCAAACTAGGCAGAGCCTGAATTATGGCAACCAAACAACTGATAAACATACTTATATATTTCTAAATACATACATATTATAGACTAGCTGTCCCCCGCGACTTTGTTTGCGTGTTTTAGTTTCAAAGGTTTTTCATTTTTGCAACATTTTTTACTTATGCTCCGCTCCTATTGGTCGTAGCGTGATGTTATATAGCCTATAGCCTTCCTCAATAAACGGACTATCCAATACAAAAATAATTTTTCAATTCGAACCAGTAGTTCCAGAGATTAGCGCGTTCAAACAAACAAACAAACTCGTCAGCTTTATAATATTAGTATAGATAAATGACACCCAGACACAGAACAAACTATCGTGCTCATCACACAAAGATTTGTCCTCCGGTTTAGCAGTCAGGGTTACTAACCACTAGACCAACAGGCCAGACAATATCGTAACGATCGATATTTTCGCATAAACGTCTGTCGTCGCATAGAAAATCACTTAAATCAGTAAACGAGTACTTACAGCAAAAATTTGCTTACGCTCGGCAGATTACAAGATCTGTGATAGTAGATATTATAAATGCGAAAGATACTCTGTCTGTCTGTTGCGATTCACGCCTAAACCGCTAAACCGATTTGTATGAAACTTGGTATGGGGAAAGCTTGAATCCTAAGAAAGACCATAGGCTACTTATTGCTGCGATAACTGACCGGCGGGAGCGGAGTCGCGAGCATCAGTTAGTGTTAAATAAAGATTTATCTGTAATATTAAAAACTCAAATATTACTCACTCTGTTCTTGATCCTTCTCCGCAGACCCTTCAGAAAGGCCAGGTCATCTTCATTGAGCTTTAGAGACTGCACCCGCTCAGAATACTTGCATGTTGACAAACCAGCCACCTCTTCCACTGTCATACTGATGCCTCGAGCTGCAATGTGGCAGAGAATAGAAATTAATAATAAATAAATAATAATAAATGTGGACAACATCACATACATTGCTCTGAACCCAAAGTAAGTAGCTAAAGCACGCGTGTTATGTAAGTCAGAGACAACGAAGGTACCACAAACACCCAGACCCGAGACAATGTAGAAAAGGAGTTTTCTAAATTTACCCGGCCGGATATCGAACGCTGGCGACACCTTGAAAAAGGATAAAAGTATGTAAACTGGGTAAGAAAAGTAAAAAACTATTTAGTCCGTGAATATATGTGTAAAAAAAAATAATGTTACTAAGCGCATTACTCGAGAATGGCTTAACCAATTCGGCAATTTTTTTTTTATGTTCCTTAAGGCCCACAGAGAATTTAATAATAAAAAAAAAAACAAAAGATAGGTAAGTAGGGTAGGGTAGGTAGTTAGGGTAAGTAGTCAGTTGAAGGTAGCAAAGCCGCGGGCACAGCCAGTTAGATAATAAAAAAATATTAACACGTATTCTTTTTCAAAATAACTAAAAACTTTAAAGTGAATCAAAGTTCAGGAGTGGGGGCTAATTACGTCACGATGTTACACAAAACGTACGACATCGTGATGTCATACGACATTTCAAATCAATGTATAGTCGAAAGATTTTGTTTTCGTAAAAAAATTAGAAAAAATACGTGTCTAATATTTTTTACAACTATACCACTTAAAAACGTTTAAAAAAAATTAAGTCGATATCTCAATTGAAGGCGGAAAAATAGACCAAAATTAAATGTTGTTGAAAATATATTACTATGATGTTAAAAACTTTGTAAATCTTTTTTTTTTCATTTTTTTTAAAACGACTCCCGCACTAAGGAATTTAATCCTTGTGTCGCGGGGGGTTTCACAAACATTCAAATCACATGCACAAGGAACACCCAGACTTGAAACAAGCATTTGTGGGTCACACAAATGCTTGTCCCATGCGGCGATCGAACCCGCGGCACGTCGCGCACAGAGGTAATTGGCGTGGTGACCTATACCACTTGGCTATCCGTGCAGTCAAAATACAGTAACTTATAAATTGTATGTTTAGATATCCATACTTCCTAATAATATCAATGCGAAAGTAACTCTGTGGGTCTATTACGATTTGACGGCTAAACCGCTGAACCGATTTTGATGAAATTGGTATGGGGAAATTTTTTTTTTTTTTTTTACTCACAAACGGTCATCTGATCCCAAACTAGGCAGAGCCTGTGCTATGGCAACCAGACAACTGATAAACATACTTATATATTTCTAAATACATACATATTATAGATAAATTACACCCAGACACAGAACAAATGATCGTGCTCATCACACAAAGATTCGTCCTGGGTGGGAATCGAACCCACGACCTCCGGTTTAGCAGTCAGGGTCACTAACCACTAGATCAACAGGCCCGTCAAATTTGGATCAATAATGAAAAAAAAATGAAAAAGAAAGTCAATTTTGGATCTTAAGAAAGAACATAGGCTTTTTGCCGCGATAACCGAAAACCGCGCGAGCGGAGCCGTAGGCAACAGCTAGTTTTAGATAATTCTATAGTTTAGTATGTATACAATGAAACAACTTAAGCGATGGTGGTTTTGTTTACTTTTTGTCTTATGTAAGTTAACAAGAAATAATAATAACACAAAATAGTCATACCAAAAAGATTCTTGTAAGATATTTAGGAGCTAGCTTTCCAGTGCAGCTTCAAACACTTGTATGTCCATTATTACTGCAATAGGTAGCCTATATCCTTTCTTGGGATTGAATCTTACCCCATACCAAGTTTTTTCAAAATATGTCCAGCAATTTAATCATGAATGCGTAACAAACAGACAGACAGAGTTACTTTTGCTAATTCTTATGGTATTAGAAAATAAATAGAGAAATAACAACTATTTTTAACTTTAATCTAAATTCTATACTAAAGAATGCATTTATAATTATAATACTAGCTGCAGCCCGTAAGTATTTAAAATAAACTTATTTTTTTTTTAATGAAGTAAGTACCTACATATGTGATATAATACATATACATTATATTTTAAAAGCTCCAGGATTAGTAAATAAATGATAAAATGTCTGATATCAATCAATTATGAATAAACTTTACAACATTACACAAATTACTGCATCATGTTAAAGAAAAATATTACATCATAGTTAATATTAATTATACTTACAAGATAATTACAATATAAAAAAGTTTTATTTTTAACTTGAAAAGAAGATTACTTTATCAAATATTTGTAAAAATTAAACTTAAATTTGTTTTACCATAACTTCAAATTAAGAAAGAGCTAGGCTAAAGCCTCCCCCACACTAATCTGGACTAATTTGGCCTATATAAAATTAGTTTTTGTCATATTTAGCTAGAATGACATCAAATTTATTTAGTGATAAACAACTTTTTTTTTGTTGAGTGAATCATACTTGCAACTTCAAGTATATCTTCAATGATACAGTATAAGTACCTATTTATTATTGTTAAAAATTTAAGTTAAGTACTTAATGGACAGATAGTGTTATTAATCATATAAAAAGTAACTAATGGAAGATATTATTTATCGAAACCTAACAAATAAATAGAACAGCAAATATTATTCGTTTTATCGCAAGAAGAAAACACTAGAGTAGGATCAAATAAAATAACAATGTTTTTTTTACAGAGGTCATGATGTATTCAGCCAAAAACATTTGCATACTGCCAATAAGAATCTTTTTAAAACTATTTCCAATATAATATTATGTATGCAATATATAGAAATATTTCTGCGTCATATTGTCATCATAACACATTAGACGTCTACCTGTTGATTTATCCATACTAGAATTACAACTAAAAAATAGATATTAACAACTTGCCATCCAATATTTCCTGGTCCAACTGGTATGAGGCAGCGTGCTTCCCATTATCGTCCATTCTTCATATTTAATAGTTTGTTTTGATTATTTATTTTTAATAATATCTTTTACGTTATCCTATTAATTCGGCAGGTTAGGATTTCGATAGTTGTCAGTGTCATATTATTCATGCAACTAGAGATGCGAAAAACGTTTCAAAATTCGATTGTTTTACACGTGATAATAATATACTCAATTCGGTGACATTAACTATAAAAATATTTTAAATCAGTATTTTGTGAATTCAATATTTTTATGACAGGATTCTTTCAAAACTAGTATGTTACATGTTTAGGCCCTTCCTGGTCCACAAAGAAGGAACATTTTAGTTTTATTAGTGAGCCAATTAGGCAGTGGTTTAGAAAATCAAGGCAACAAGGAAATAATTTACACGTACTCTTAGAAATATGTTTATTTTATTTATACTATGTTTGTTTTTATTATTAACTTTATAATAACGGAATGTGCCCCTGGCATGATTATAAATGGATATACAATTTAGTACTTGTCACTCATTTATCGACTACATTTGTTTACAGATTATACATCAGCACTCACCTGATTAAACTCATGTTGTTATATTTTTTATCTGTCAGTAGATTTCAATCATTTCAGTTCTTTGTTTTTTAGCCGGCGTTGAATTGTTTTTTCAACTTTACAGAAAATAAATGGTAAGTTGGCGAATTATAGTGAATAAAATTGTATTTTAAAGATATTATATTAAAATAGCATCTTCTTTACGCATGAATAGCTGAATAAATATGCTCTCAATCGTTATTTTGACTTGACACATGGGATTTAACGTTTCTATTTTCAAATACTTTTTGTGTGCGAAATTTTAATCAACAATAGTTTTCTTAATGTTTGGTAAGCAATATAACGAATATATTTGTATTATATTGGCAAACTTTCTAAATAATTTCGAGTACTGTATTTCAATGTATTTTCGCACGATTTTGGTTAAAAATTGGCATTGTATTTTTTTTTTGGTTGGGGTTAGACAACGTTATTACCTTATTGTCCCTAGCATCTACTAATTTTGACCTGTAAATATGCCTGGAGTCTCTGGCTATTATTTTACGTCATATTTTATTAACATTCAAACATGTATTCTTGATTCTTCTGCCCTTTAGATCAGTTTGTAAGTAGCCTTGTTGTAATATTAAAAACATATATATAGGCACAGTTCAAATCCTATCTATAAGTGTATGGGTTTTATTCGGCCAATGCTGTCAAATCTATCACTTCCTTCTAAATAAACTATAGTTGTAAGAAGTAAGTTAAGATGTCTATGATGTCTATGTCCATTGTCTGAGAAGGTATATCTCTGAGTACGCATAAATCTTGTAAAAAATAGGTCAAAGGTAGGTCCTGGCCAGTGTTACATTGCCTTAAGTTTATAACATAGGTAATAATCGATAATCCTTTGAACTTAATTAATAAATTTGAAAGATACTTGTTGCTTATCGTGATTATTTTCTCAAATTTTGTATTTAGGTTTTAGTAAAATACATATTATCATAACCCCTCAGTTCCATTTGGTACCAGGTAACCACAACCAGGTACCAATAAAAGCTTAATACTGTTAACCCTGGGTTGAGTCCATCTGGTACAAGCAAACCACAACTAATTTAAACTTTATTTTAAGTATGCTAGGTACTTATAGTTTAATATTGCAGCAAATTTGTTCGTGCCCACTGGCCTTAAAAGAGTTTTTCCATAAAAAACAGCTAGATTTTAGAAGTTAATTAACTTATGTAGCTTTTATGGTTGACCTTGTACCACACTACAACCTCACTCAGAAGGTTATTACTTGTCCACAGAGGTATTATAACAACAGTATCTAATAAAATATCTATTTATATTCAGCACTATGACGGGTAGGGGTCGCAACTACAGCCAGAGCAACGAGTGGGACTCAACGAGGGATGACTACAACAGTTCAGTATATGACGCACAGTATCCTGACGAGGATGCCAGGTATTTAACCTTTTTTATCCTTTTTTTTTTAAGTTTAGAACATTTAACAGAAAAAAAATGTTGAAATATAATTATAAGAACAAATTGTTAAAAACAGGATTTGGGATAATATAGATGTGAACTGTGAGACATGGTTAAGTGATGTGGGCATAGAACCATAGCAGAAGTTAAAGGAGGCTTTTGTCCAGCTGTGGGATATGTTCCACAGCTGGACAAAAGCCACTTCTAGACTAGATAATAATATTTATGTTCAACATCTGATACCATTTTTAAGTTAATAAGTTAAGTTGTGTTCAAATGGATTTATATACTTATATAGCTGTGCACCGCGGTTTCGCTCGCCTTGCTTTCTCCCAAGGCAAGTACATCGAAAAGTTACCTATCAAATGCAAAAAGATTTTTCAAATCCGACGGGTAGTTACAGAGATCTATTAAACTATTTAGCTTTATTATATTGGTATAGACTAGCTGATACCCGCGACTTCGCACGCGCATTATTAGCTACCTATAGTACCTATATTAAGTAAGGGTCAGCAAAAACATTCATTTCTAATCATACAACCAACAAGCTATTTATTATGATGATTGAACTGATCAAAAGCTGAGCTGAGCAAAAATATAAACAGGCATTGATTACCACCCGTGAGAGCATAGGTCAGCAAATAGTTCTAATAAATAATCTATACTAATATTATAAAGCTGAAGAGTTTGTTTGTTTGAACGTGCTAATCTCAGGAACTACTGGTTCGAATTGAAAAGTTCTTTTTGTATTGGATAGTCCGTTTATTGAGGAAGGCTATAGGCTATATAACATCACGCTATGACCAATAGGAGCGGAGCATAAATGAAAAATGTTGCAAAAATGAAAAAGCGTTGAAACTAAAACACGCGAACAAAGTCGCGAGGGACTGCTAGTAATAAATAAATGTTGACGACATCACACACATTGCTCTGAAACCATAGTAGCTAAAGCACTTGTGTAATGGAATCAGAGACAACGAAGGTACCACAAACACCCAGAGAATGTAGAAAAGTGGTTTTCTACATTGACCCGGCCGGGGATCGAACTCGGGACCTCAGAGCTGGCGACAACTTGAAAACCGCCGTGTGCGCCACTCGACCACGGAGGTCGTCGTTTTGTCGACGGCTCGAAGCACTCGAACTGCTTCAAACAGTCCGTATGCGGCCATTATGCTATCTTACAAGAACTAACTGCTGAAAATAATAAAAAATCTGTGGTTTCCCCTACTAAAGATAGAATCTATATATGTAAAATTCTTCCGTTACTGACTGACCGACTGACAGACAACGCACAGCCGAAACTACTGATCGTAAAGAGCTGAAATTTGGCATGTGTGTTTGTTGGGAGGAGTAGGCTACCACTAAGAGAGGATTTTTAGAAATTCCCCCCCAAAAGGGAGATAAGAGTGTCTGACGGAAGTCATTACTCCACGCGGACGAAGTCGCGAGCAAAAGCTAGTTTAACATAAAATACAATACAAGCTATTTCAAATAAATAAGTATTGGAGTCATGTCATAAAATAATGATAATTTAATTGCATTAAGCATTGGAAGCATTTAGCCCAACTTGTAGTTTAAATAAATTACTTGGCGCTTGCAATAATCTTGGCTATTTAGGAATAATCTTGACTATTTAGTAATATAACGGTTTACTACGGGAACGCCCGACTAGTTTCATACTCTAGGAGTCCTTAATCATGAGTTGACGCGTCTGCGGCGGTGTCGCGAGTCGAACTGGCGAAGTATTCGTCTCGCGACACCGCCGCCGAGTCTGAAACTAGTCGAGAATGTGCGTGAGTAAACCGTTATATTCCTAAACTAGCTGTCCCCCGCGCCTTTGTCCGCGTGTTGACGTTGAAAAACCGTTGAAACTAAATTCAACGGTTTTTCATTTTTGCGACATTTTTCATTTATGCTCCGCTCCTACTGGTCGTAGCGTGATGTTATATAGCCTATAGCCTTCCTCAGTAAACGGACTATCCAATACAAAAAGAATTTTTCAAATCGAACCAGTAGTTCCTGAGATTAGCCCGTTCAAAAAACAAACAAACAAACAAACTCTTCAGCTTTATAATATTAGTATAGATATTTACGAATACTCCTCACGAAAGTTATTAATCTTGACATTTTGAATTTTCTTTTCTAACCATTTCTGTACCACTGCGAGGCAAAGGTCTCTCTACTCTTCTTCCATCTCTCTCTGGTAAGGGCTGTGCTGAACCAATTTCTATCGAAGGAGTCCAGCCCCCCTAGACGAGTGGTATTTTGACAAGAGATAACAATGATAGAAATCGCTAAAATGACATTAAATGTATGAAAATGACATTTCATTTCGATAAGTCACGTGACTTGGACTTGTCACATCCATACATTTGAACGATTCGATCAGCGTGATCGCTGGTCGATATGTCACTTGTCTAAGGGGATGCTCGTCCCACCATCTACGCGGCCTTATGTATTACTAGCTGTCCCCCGCGACTTTGTTCGCGTGTTTTAGTTTCAACGGTTTTTCATTTTTGCAACATTTTTCATTTATGCTCCGCTCCTATTGGTCGTAGCGTGATGTTATATAGCCTATAGCCTTCCTCAATAAACGGACTATCCAATACAAAAAGATTTTTTCAATTCGAACCAGTAGTTCCTGAGATTAGCGCGTTCAAACAAACAAACAAACTCTTCAGCTTTATAATATTAGTATAGATTATGTAAAGATTATTAGTAACAACTATTTGCTAATAACTTGAATCTTTTTCCAGTGGCGGGGTCAACTTAGACCATTGCCGCTTATACATCAAGAATATTCCAAAAGGTTTGAATGAGGAGGGTCTGAAGGCAGCCTTCACGAAGTTCGGAGCATTGCAGGAGGTGTTCCTCAGCAAGGACCCTCAGAAGAACTATGGTTTTGTCAAATTTGAAACTCCAGGGTAAGTGGAAAGAAATAAATAAGGAAATAGTTTTTAACACGCTTTTGTTTGCTTCACCCTCAGAGTAAATATAGACAGGCATAGAGCGCGCGCATCGCTAGTAGCCCGTTGCGCCGAGCGTCAGCAAATTTTTAGCTGTTTACTGATGTAAGTGATTTTCTGTGCGACAACAGACGTTTCTGCGAAAATATTGATGGTTTCGATATTATTAGTGTAATATTAAGTTTTGAAATAGTTTTTATTCTAAACGAAAACAAAACAAAGTTTTACTTAAAAAATAAATGGTCGTGTTAAGGGTATTAAGACAAAATAATTAAGTTTATTTGACCTTTTTACCCAAATGTCCGGCTAAACTGAATTTTTGGTCGGGATCTGGCAACCCTCATCGCACGCAAACCTTTTTTCAATGTACAGAAATTTGCACTTTGTGAGAAAAATATATTTATTAAAAAATTTAATATGTAATTATTTGTTACAGAGAGGCCAAGTTGGCCATGATGAAAATGAATCGGACCGAGCCTCTGCGATTGCTCATTAATATAGCACATAAAGTTAGTATTGGAAACCTCTTTTATTTTCGCCTCTTTTTGCACCTTGCCTTTTTAATAAATTTCCTCTTGAACTAAGGCCTTTAATACACGAGGCATTGCAATTCTCCGATAACCTACGACTTAACTCTCCAACGAAGCGTGCCTATATAGGAACCGTAGACATAGAGAATCGACTGCGCGTTCCGTATTCAATTGTGTAGTATAATTATTTAAAACAAAACGGTTTACTCATGCATATTCTTGAGATCGCCCGACTAGTTTCAGACTCAATAGGAGTCCCTAATCATGAGCTGACGCGGCGGTGGCACCACCGCCGCACCGCCAAGGACTCTTATTGAGTCTGAAACTAGTCGGGCGATCCCGAAAGTTATTATACAAATAGTGTAGTAAATGCAGACCGAAAAGTTCGAGAGAGACAGCGAATGTGCGGCCAGTAGTTGTCTCTTTCTTCGGTCGGTCAAGCACTGACCAGCCTTAGTTAAAATATTAAATATGATTTAAAGTGTTTTGAAATTTATTTTGAGGTCCAAACTAAATCGAACATTTCCTTCCATTTCATAAGTGGGTTAATTTAGGCTGAATTTAAGACTGAATCATCCCTACTCCACCCTTTTCTTTGCATCTTTTTAAACTTTAGTTAACCTATTTGTATTATCTTCTTATTATACAGCATGCAACAAAAACCCTGTCCGATCCTTATGAGTATTATTCAGCATAGTACTGCGTACACATATACGTAACCATTGAATGGATTTGAGTTTTCTCTGGTGAATGGCAATGCAACGCTGATCGCTCGACAAAGTTTCATGTACTATCTACAGTTTTGTATCAAAGAAGCCGCCTGAGCAAGACATTATTTCCTAGTACGTATGTTGTACCAGGAGTACGCCTTTAGTGGATCAGACAGGGTTTTTGTTATATACTGTATATCTTATTTGTATTATAGTAGAGAAATTTGTTTCCCTTTTAATAAAACGTAAATATAATGTAAGAAATAAATTTTAATATTCAATAAAGAGAAAAAACATCCTCAGTATTAGAAATGCTTTGTAAATGCAAGCTTTAATTTCTCTGGTGATCCATTTTGGTTGGGTTTGTCTGACTTTTAACGGCTACACACACGGAGTGCTTCTCTCTTCGTTACCTTGGACAACACGGGAACTCATTCCCAAACTAATGCAGCATGCCTAAGGGGGCTACTGAAAATCAAAAATCCGCTATGACCACCAGTCTTCCATCAGCTGCTGTCGTTCTCAACCAATAAGAAACAAGCTACTGGCCTGTGAGTGGTGGGAATTAACAAATAGACCTCACTCTAGCGACCCTGGCGTAATTTTGAATCGCGGTAGCCTCGATTCCGTTAGTTTTCAATGTACTTGTCTATAGATGCGCAGAACTCTTTTTTTAGGGAGATTATGGAGACAGCATTGTCTCGCACGATTTGTCAATCGTGTCTATCAGCAAACCACCTTAATATGGTATGGTGTGGAAAAGTTCTGCGCGATAAGCAAGTGCTTTGACAGTCGCCATCAGCTTGATCGTGCCAATAATCAAGCGCGGTCATCTCTGACCGGCGGCATCACAGCTAACCGCACACGTAACGATAATACTTGTGATATGTGGTGTCTGCCGTATTACGTATCTTGCCAAAGAATTTGACAGCAAAATTTGTACAACTATTGCTGTCAAATTGTAAATTTGTGTTCGATTTGTATTTTGACAGCTAATTTTGCTGTCAAATTACTAAATATTTTGACGGCAAATTTTGCATCAATTTGACATTAAATTTTGCTATCGTTACGTTACGTGTGTGGGTAGCATTACGCTGCAATCACGAGCTTTCATTTTTCAACTATTAAGTTTTTTGCCGTCCATTGTCATAGTCATAATAATAATATTAAAAAAATCTTTCCTGTATACTAAGACTTGCATAAAAACAATGTTTATTTTCACGCGATTATTTAGAGCAAGAAGGGATCCGACAATAGACGGGACAACAGGGATTGGCAAGACAGAAATACTAGTGAGAAGAGGGAAAGAGACAGAATGAGCTTGAGCAACAGAGACAGAGAAGATAGCGGCAGTGTTATCAGTCGGGGGAGAAACTCGAGGTAAGGAGTATAAAGTTTTCTATAATAATTTAACATTCAGGCAGTATGTTATATGCACAGACCAAAAAAAAGGTAATTAGGGCCGTACTTATTCAAAGGACGAATAAAGTAAATACTCAGACAAAAAAAAAAAAAAAAGAATGGAAAATAATAAAACGAAAAAATATGTAACGCAAAGATAATTTTATAAACGTAACGCGATTGGCGGCTTTATTTTTTTAGTACATTTTCAGAGCTTATTAATGATAACATAATAATTATTTATTCCAAGTTTCACAGACTCATTAACTTAAATAATTATACACACTGTTACTCAGTCACATTAAATAATTATTGCTCAATTTTTTTCTGGTCTTTGTGCATCACGTATTATGTATGTTATTCGTATAGCAACAATAGCTTGACCCCTAAAGTGCTTTTGCGTGGATCATAAACCAAAATATAATTATTATGGTTTCCTGATACTCTATCCTACTTGAACTTTGTAGACATTTTGGACTTTGCTACGAACAGCTGTTGTTAGCAAAAGCCGTTCAATTAGGTTAACTATTATTAAAGTAGTTTTCAAATAAATCTGACAAGGTTAAAAAATTAAAATCATTGACTAATTCAATATTTTTGTTTTAATCAACGTTAAAAATATATAGTAGTGATTCTATCTTGTGATTTTCGTCTTGATGCACTATAGGTGTTAAAGATTTAACTATTTGGCAATTACATCTACGTACAAAAACGGGTGTATAGTTACACAAAACATGAATTTATTTTTAAATTGAAATAAATTATCATATTAAAATTTTACCAAACAGGCTGAATAACAATTTACCATTGCTAAATCAAATTATTGTTTAAAAACATAAAACAACCAATCCCGTGACAGTATTATTAACAACATCTTTCATTGGACCTTTTTAAAACGTATCAACCAATCATGGTTCAGGAAAGTTTTGACAGTTCTTTTTTTGTGGTCCTCTGATTGGCTATTCGTCGTAAGTTTTATTTTAATGGAGGCAAAGCTGAAAGCAACCCGTACGTAAAGTTAATTTGAAGTTTTGAACTTTAAAAAGGTGTGCAGTTTGTGACTATTTGTAAAATCGTCAAAAATATAACTTTATTGCGTATTTCGTGCTAGTGAAAGTTATTGTGAATCATTAAAAGTTCGTTGCGGCAAAAGTAAGTGTTTAAAAATCATCACCATGCTTTTAAACAAGTACTTTTCGTCGATCCAGCAAAATGATGAGTAAGTTTATAGAATGCTTAAACAACATTCAAAGTTAATAACTAACAACATAGCGGATTCTGCGGATTATATTACCATTTCATAAGTATACAGCCATTCACGATAATACTTAACACGTTTTTTATGCAATTAAGTAGTACCTCATAAAGACCGATCTACCTACCTTCGATAAAAAAGACTTAATATAAACAATAAAACAATCGTCTGTATATTTCTGACGATACTCAATGCCTGTTTGTTTCAAGCTTTTTACGTAATTTCAAGTACTTATTTAATTAAACAAACTATCCAGTTACAAACTTTTTGATACGATCAACGACGTAATTTTTTTTCAAGTTTAATTTTATTTAGCTACCCCACATGATTGTGATAATATTATATTTCGCTACATACATATAAAAACTAGATTTGTTTTTAGGTAGGTACTTCGAGTTGTTGAAACTCACTTCTAGAATTTTCTTGTCTTTTTGCTTTAATAATCATTATTCTATATTAAAATTATGTGTGAAAGAATTGGTATTTTTAACTTTACTAATACTATTTATACTTTATTAAATAAATAAAAGAAGGGATTAATAAATACAAGTAATTTTATGGTGGTTATGGAACACCATGTCAGTATATTTTGATTTATAGACTCAGGATTCTTCTGACCGTAGTTACCACACCAACAGGTATTTTATTGATGTGAGCTTCAGACATGTCTTCTCATAGCTTACTGACAGTTGATTTATGCTAAAACATACAACTACATTAGCTGCAAGTCGGCATCCCTCTGACATGTTATAAGTGTAGGCTGCATTGCTGCAGATGGTTGAGTCATAAGCGTACAGAGATACAATAAGATTGATTATATGTTATTTGTGTAACAAAGGCCTAAGTACAAACGCAATGGACAAAGTATGCCTAAAACTTTGTAGTTCATGCTATAATACTATGTTTAAATGGATAACACTGAACAGTATTCTAAATATAAATTAATTATACTAATTGTGATGTAATCAATTAAATACTTTGTTGTGACCACTATACCAACAGATCATTATGATAATTATGTAATTGTTATTTTTAATTTTCTAGGGTACAAGAAGAGATACCTAACGGTGATAATAATATGGACGAGCTATTGATGGAAGATGACTATGTGAGTATATTACAGCATGCAACAAAAACCCTGTCCGATCCTTATGAGTAATATTCTGCATCATACTGTGTTCACATATACGTAACTATTGAATGGGATTATTATTTTCCCCTGGTGAATATAATTAAATTAAAATAAAACTGATCAAAGTCATTATAATTCTGACAACCAGTCTTATCATGGTATACTCTGTAACCCAGTAATATGGGTTTGTTGCTCCATGTAAAATACAGTATTTAGCTGAATCCAGTAAGATTGGAATGCGATGCCAACATAAGTTAAGTAAGTTAAGTCATTAGAATTACCTAATTGTCATTACATCCACACAGTCAGTATGAACGGTTTTGTGAGACTGTATTAGTATAAATAAAGCTTATTGTAAATACTTAATAATAATAAATAATACCAGCCTATAAATGTCCCACTGCTGGGCACAGGCATCATCTCATATAGAGAAGGAATGAGCATTGATCACCACTCTTACTCATTGCGTGTTGGCGATTTCAGATTCCAATTTTTGGAATCCAGAATTAATAGTAAAGAATGTACATATAACTATAAAAAATTCACATTGGTACTTGCCTGTAATGGGTTCGAACCTGCAACCTTGTGCACACAAATCCGTTTATTGAACCACTAGGCCACCTCGACACATAAATATTAGCTTGGGGAAAAGGATAGGTAGAAGTCACACTTACCTACAACCATCACATACAAACACATTATAAAATAACTATCGTAATATTCCAGGGATTCTCGGATATCCTAGATCCGAACTTACACTTGGAGCTGGAGAGCCTGAAGTTAGAACAGCTGAAGGTGCGAGAAGAGCAGCTGCAGTGCAAGCAGCGCGTCATACTCCTGAAGCAGGCTGAGAGACGACCAGTAAGCCCTATTTTTCGTTATGGCCGGTTTCTATAAAAAGAAACGTTTTTTATTTGCTTATGGACTGTACAATTTTCTTCTATTTGTTTTTTTAATGTAGGCCAGGCATTAATACCTTTTGCTAGGCAGATTGGACTTGAACTATTAAATACAAAATTCACCTTATAATAAAATAATTATAGTAGTAAAGAAAAATTTAAACCTCATGCAGCCAACCATGCTTCCAACCTGCGACTACTGGTTCAATATACCAGTCGCATTACCAAATAAGCTACAGAGGTCAATGACCTGTTCAAACTCCTTCTATTTGAATTATTCACCTCACCAGTTATACAAAAATATAATTATACCATTATAACATAAATTAATATGGATAAATTAATTTGTTTTACTTGTTCCAGATGTCTCAAATGGGCAGTAACAGATGTATCCTGCCCGATGGCAAGATTGTCATTCGCAGTGGAAACGACAGGTGTGTACTTTAAAATTATTAATACATACTAGCTATGCCCGCGGCTTCGCTCCCGTCAACTGACCTACCCTACTTATCTGCCTACCCTACCTATCTATCGTACATACTTACCAATTTTCTTATTTATTTATTTATTTATTTATTGATCAAAAGGTACATTTTATTTTTATAAAGTATATAATGTCCAACAAAACTATACACATAGTTTGTCTGTTGGATCAAATTTTACTCACATAAAAACATATAGTGATTATAGTGTATTTTTTTTTTTAATTATATAATGTTATGTATTTATAGTACTTATCACCAAGATCCCACAAGGCAGGTCCACTAGTAGCTCATTCTAGTAGTAGAATTAATAGAATTATTCACTCACTAACTATTCGTCCTACGAAATTTAATTAAAAATGGTTCCTTTTCTTTATTAAACAGAAAAAAATTAATTATCCTATTTGGTGCAGTTATTAGAAAGACCTACAAATCACTTTGGCATGATACTAGGTTCAACGTCACAAGTAAAAAATCGAAATTGTATTTTTTTTTAGTTTGGTAATATGAAAAATACTATATACTTGATTGTGTCATACAATGATGTTTAAGAGATCATTTTTAACCACACAGTTACGTTTTTTCTAGAAAATTAACCGTGACTGTCAGCAAACTTAGTACGGAACCCTCGGTTCGCGAGTCAGACTCGCACTTGTTCTGTTTTTTTTTTTAGGTTTTATATTTTTTGGAAATCTCTCTATTTGCGTTTTTAAATAAAATAACAATATAACATTCACTTTTGTTAACATAAATCTAAAATAAATTCATAAATAAAAATGTGTAACAAAACAAAAAGATATGATTCCGGCCAGGATCGAACTGGCGGCCTTCTGCGTGTAAAGCAGATGTGATAACCACTACACCACGGAACCAGTTGAGGGATAATTCGAATATATTGCCCTGAACTGATCTTCCATAAAAATGTAATAGTTTTAATAATTACTTAAGTCATTAAGATGATAATATAAAGAATAATGATATCGTTCTTCGTAATAATATTCTAAATGCGAAAGTTTGGATGGATGTATGGATGTTAGTTACATAATCACAATAAAATGGCTGAACGGATTTGAATGAAATTTTCTACATAGATGATTTATTACCTAGAATAGCGTATAGGGTGATTTTTATCATCATCATTGTCTAGCTAGTCTATATATATTAATAATTAATCAATATTTCCCGTGGACATCGCATCACGCGTGAACGGATGGAACAATTTCGGTAACTTTTTTGGTGTGTTAATTATTGTCAGGAGAAGGATTATACAAACGAAAAAAAAAAAACAACTCACATGAAGCGAAGCCAGGGTGGGCAGCAGTTATAAGTATATAAAAATGAGGCAGATAATGTTATAAGCGCTCGCATTTTGATGACTCGAAAACCACTTAATTAGAAAGTTTTTAATGATAGCTATCTCTTTTATTTACGTGCTTATCCTATCTTTTGTACTATTCATTAGTGCAACTTGACAACATTCTGACATATACCATCGCTCAGATTTTAAACGTCGTTAACTATGAAGGTATATATTTTGGGAACACTCCCAGTGGACAGCGATGTGGAGGAATTTTATGATGCCATATTTTAGGTTTATGTTTAATTAGATTAGTTTATTTTATAATTCCTTTTGTATGTATGTATATATAGTTAAGTTTGTAAATATTTAAAATTGTTAATTGATTAAATAAATGGTAGAGAGATATATACGGTATTGTGATGTTGAATTATACTTTGAAAATGTTGAAGGTATATTATACCTTTATTGATGAAAAATGATTAAGTCGTCTTGCGTCCGCGTGCAGAAATGACTGCTCATGGCCATTGTTCAACGCAATTACATTACTCTTAACTAGAAATTTTATTGGTTGTCCGTTTTAGCAATTTGTCAGCAACAATTGTACAAATTTTGTTGTAGCTTTCTTTTTGTAAGATACGTAATACAACCGCATTTCTGTCCGTCACCTCCTTATTGCGTACAAAAACAATATGTGTTAGTCCTTTTTGCAAAATGAAAAGTCTTCCAAGCAACAATAAAATTGTTTTTTTTTTTTTTTATTTTTTTTTTTTAAACTATAACTTTTTATGTTTACTAAAACATTAATATAAAAGGTTCTAATCACAAACTTTAAACAAAAGTTTAAATTTGTTTAGTCTGCTTTCTGTACCTAAATATAAGAGATATTTTCAGTCCTGACTCTTTAGGGGTGATATTTCCAACGAAAATTTTTATTCGTGGAATAAAATTGACGCCTGACAGATTTTGTATGAAAGAACTGACAAAAATTCATTTTTATTCCTTGGATAAAGTTGTCTGGCATTGAAAAAAATAGCCTTAACACAGTATAAATTCAAGTTTAGCCGACTATCTGCATGATGTAACGGTATATAGTTACTGTCCTTACAAAGTACAAATGCACGTACTTATTGAAATACAAAAAGATGTGATTCCGGCCAGGATCGAACTGGCGGCCTTCTGCGTGTAAAGCAGATGTGATAACCACTACACCACGGAACCAAGTGACTATTTGCCCGAATTACAATACTTGTACAAAACCAGAGCTTTTAAATTGTCATATAATATATAAACTATTGTTAATCTTAATAGGGTCAATATAGATAAATATTATTTTTCTTTTCACGCAAGACCTAAGAGCGTTACATGGCGATTGTGAGTGGTTCTTCTTTTTTTTTAAGTTAGGTAATAATTAGAAAGGGCCTCGTGGCTAAGTGGTCGGTTTGACTGATAATAAAGGTTAAGCCGCGCTCGCCGCGGTTTGATCGTGGATGGGTGACCATTTGTAAACATACCGATACGGCTTTGCGAAAGCATGTTAAGGTGGAAGCGTCAGGGTAGCCCGCGAAATTCATTTTTTTTTACCATTTTTGCTCATTTAATCGAATTGCATGAACTTAGAGGATTAGATTGATGATTTTAATGATTATAATTCTGTAAGTACAAACGTATTACGGTCGCGAATCGTATTTTGTTCAAAATTGTAAAAAAAAACAGAAAATTTGAATTTCGCGGGTTACCCTGACGCTTCCCCCTAAAGCCTTTAAATTCTCTGCATTTATTATGTTCTTTTTTGAATCGGTTATAATTATTTAAAACAAAACGGTTTACTCACGCATATTCTCGGGATCGCGCGACTACAGACTCAATAGGAGTCCCTAATCATGAGCAGACGCGGCGGCGGTGGTGTCGCGATTCGAGCGTTTTGTTCTAAATAATTATGAATACACTTCACGAAAGTTATTATACAAATATGAATCGGTTATATTTGGGTGTGGGAATATGGCGGAGTGGAGCGGAGAAGAGCACTGAAGAGTGGGAAGTGCTTCCATTGAAACTGAGCTGAGCAATCCTGTGCCCTAACTCTCCAATTTAATTTTAATTCTAACACAATGCCAATGCAAAATTGATATTATTTCAGCAGGCAGGAGATTCTGTTTTCTTAAAAAAAATGCTATAATTTTATGTGAGAATTAATGGTTATTGTGACATTGTAAATCAATTTTTTTTATTATGAATATTTTCTTGTGGTCACCGCTGTAATTGAACAATTAGACATATAAAAAAAATCGTGCATATTTTTTTTTTTGGTCGGCTCCTGTCCACTCCGCTCAACTCAGCGTCAGTGGAATTGCACCTTATGCTATCTTAGAAGGCGGTATTTTTTTAATTTATGATTATTTCGTATTATCGTGATTGTGCACCTTGACTTATATTATTTTTCTACTAGTTCACACTCCACAATCAACCGACGGGCCTGTTGGTCTAGTGGTTAGTGACCCTAACTGCTAAGCCGTAGGTCGTGGGTTCGATTCCCATTCAGGACGAATCTTTGTGTGATGAGCACGATCATTTGTTCTGTGTCTGGGTGTAATTTATCTATAATATGTATGTATTTAGAAATATATAAGTATGTTTATCAGTTGTCTGGTTGCCATAGCACAGGCTCTGCCTAGTTTGGGATCAGATGACCGTGTGTGAGATGTCCCAAGATATTATTATTAGATATTAACCGTTAACATATTAATAATTGCTTAAAATGTTTATTTATTTGCAGGGACTCCCGCGACGCTGATGTGAGCTTCAGCGCTGGTGCCGGAGATTCAGTAAGTATCTATTTATAACTTACTCCTCATTTTTATATGGCATGTTCATACCAAACATCTCTGTATGGGAAAACTTAATCTTTATACTCTCTATCAAAGAGCTAGGCGTTTATCGAAAAAGGTCCTTTATGTAGGTATGTATTGAAGGTCGTAAGGACTTAAAATATTAGTTTAGGAAAGTCACTGAAATATGAATAGAGAATATGATAGATGTCTGAGTATGAAGAGTTAAAATCTAATTAGTCCGTCAGATAGATAATAAAAAAATATTAGACATGTATGTTTTGCTTATTGAAAGTATGAAAACTCTAATCCCCTAATTATTTAAAACAAAACGGTTTACTCACGTATATTCGCGAGTCGAACTGTTCGACTCGCGACACCATCGCCGCCGCGTCGGCTCATGATTAGGGACTCCTATTGAGTCTGAAACTAGTCGGCCGATCCTGAGAATATACGTGAGTAAACAGTTTTGTTTTAAATAATTATGAATACACCTCACGAAATTTATTATACAAACTCTAATCAACCCAGTTTCTAAAATCTGACCAACGAAAAAATTAGTTAATCACCTGTCAAATCTCATGTTAAGCGCTGTGATTGATGGCTCGTCGTGATCAGTTGATTTGACAACAGATTAACGCCTAGATCCTATATCTTTTGATTCGTTATTCGTTAACGTGACGATCCGTCGCTAGGCTGTCTCTCATCCGTTCGTAACCAGACTTCAGTTATTTGGGTAACCAACAGTTACATTTTTTTTATAGGAACTGCTTTTTTTAACGCCTCTTTGATATTTTAACAGTTCGTTAAGGAAACGATTAGTTTTTTGTTTATTGGTCCCGGCTATTAGTTGATCAGCCTTTCAGAAATCGGTGGTTTAGTAAATAACGAGATTCACGATTCGGGAGTGGATGCTAACGTTATGCTTGCGTACAAAGTGTACGAAATTGTGACGTCATGAGACATTTCAAATCAATGTATCGTCGTGAGTTTTTGGTTATGTAAAACTAGCTGTCCCCCGCGACTTTGTTCGCGTGTTTTAGTTCAAGGTTTTTCATTTTTGCATCATTTTTAATTTATGCTCCGCTCCTATTTGTCGTAATATGATGTTATAAAGCCTATAGCCTTCCTCAATAAACGGACTATCCAATACAAAAAGAATTTTGCAATTCGAACCAGTAGTTACAGAGATTAGCGCGTTCAAACAAACAAACAAACTATTCAGCTTTATAATATTAGTATAGATAAGAAAAAATACGTGTCTAATATTTTTTTTTTATTCTGACGGACGTAAAGTAATAATAGCCATCTATCCCAATGTAAAAAAGTCTTTATTATACAGTGGGACTGATGACTGAAATGCATAATAGAGTGGACAAAGTTTGTCATTGAAAATGCATTTAAGTGTCTATTATAGGTAGTGTCTGAACAAAATTAATATAATATCCTTATTCCTATCCTTTCACCACCCTTATCCAATCTCCTTAGTGATGTACTATTGGTTTTATTTTGTTTAGCAATATATTTGGCTGGCGGTATATTATTTTGGATTTTGCGGTATCTTTTGCATGCGCGGCGTTATTTTGACTAACAAATATTTTTGTTTTAACTTTTATTTTAAAAACTATTGCGTATAAGGCGGCCATTTGACGATGATTCTGGCATCAGTACAATCTGTGATCTTGGTTATATTGATGTCGGATTGATCGTGTAAGGTGTTGATTGATGTTAGATTGAAAAGGATCACGAATTATCCAGATGTTTTGATATTTTTTTTGACGATCTCCGTGGTCGAGTGGCGTACACACCGTTTTTCAAGGTGTCGCCAGCTCTGAGTTCCCGGGTTCGATCCCCGGCCGGGTCAATGTAGAAAACCACTTTACTACATTGTCCCGGGTCTGTGTGTTTGTGGTACCTTCGTTGTCTCCGAATTCCATAACAAAAGTGCTTTAGCTACTTACTTTGGGTTCAGAGCAATGTATGTGATGTTGTCCACATTTAATAAAAAAAAACATATAATCTCGACCACAGATTGAACTGATGCCAGATTAATCGTCTAATGGCCGCCTAAGAAATTTAATCATTTATAACGTAAAACGATTAAACTGACTCTCGTTTATAGCAGGAAATAAAATTGTTTTTTATTTTTTGCAAAATTTGCTCCTTTTTAGCACTTTAAACGTCAATTATATTAAAAGACAGTACCCCAAACCTTTGACCTTTGTGTCTGACAAAAACCGACTCGAAAGCTATAGATTTTACGTAAAAAAAAGATATGATTACTTGATATGAAACTATACTATAAAGCTACTTTGATCTATAGCGATATCAACGCGACCATTTGATATTATCGTCCCGTGTCCTAAAAAACAAAACAAAAACTAAATAAATTCTAAAACAAAAAATAAAACAAGTATTTACTTGAACGTAAGTTTCAAAGTTCTTATCTCTGAAGAATCTCTAGACAAGAAATAATTAGTGCATGTGCTTTAGGTAGGGGCTTACGCTTCACGCATTACCATCAACAAGAAACTAGCAGTGTTGCCAGATTAATTACGTCAAAATTGGGGACAAAATACCGTTTAAAACATGAAAAAATATGTGTATGTAACATCAAAATTCTGCATTAAAACAAGTGACGGGTGACACAAGTGACGGGTGACTAATGATGATGGCTGTACGAATCACCACGTAAATGGGACAAATATTTGTGAATTCCACAAATGTTTGACCCAAGTCTGTGTGTTATTTGCGCATGTGGGATTTGTGAAACCCGCTACTCAGGAATGAAATTCCATAGTGTTTTTATAGAAAATCTGGCAACACCCGAGTACCTTTCCCCAAAAACACATCGATACCAACGATTTTTCTTCAGAATGAAACAACTATCTGTTCCTGTAAGGTCAAGACGAAGCGGTCCTGGGAGCACGCGCGAACCGACGACGGTAGCTCCACGCCATCCACATGCGTACTATGCTCCGAAGATCGCAGCGAGAACAAACATTATCGAGACAAGTCAGTAACTAGCAAGGTCACAGACAAAAAGTCTGAATACTCCAGCAAAATTGTAGACAGCAAAACGACGGACGTAACCACCCCTAGTAAGGCGACGAAGAAATCTGATTGTAGCAAAGTTACTGATACTTACAGCAAGAGATCTGACGCAACAAGTAAAAAAGAAATCAAAAGATGCGGCAAATGTAGGAGTGAGGTTACTTGCGATTTAAAATACAGCGACTTTTATACTGACAGTGACGATGAGGACGAAACCAATAGATTAATTCAACTAAGAAACGCAGATTACATGGATATTGTAGATGAAGATTTTAAACTAGTAATTGCGTTAGCTGGTTATCCCAAATCTAAGATGAGGTTACGGCAGATGGAGCAGTTTCAGCGCAGCCTCACTGATGTCATTGACATGCAACTCAAAGCGGGCCTTTTAAAACGAGTCCCGTCTTTCCTAGATTACTATTTGAATCGAGGCGCTTTAGTATGTATTTGTAAGGATGTGGATACAAGAGACTGGATGGTAAGAGTGTCTCCAGGCTTGCAGGAAAGAATGTGTACCAACTTAGTTCTTCTAAAAGCTAAAGTTAAAAGGTTATGCTTAGCTGTCCTCAAGATTCCTAGGTCTTGCTGGCCAGCTACCGCTCAAGATGCATTCAAACTTTTGCAGTACTTTAATCCAATGCTAAAAACTAATTTGTGGAAGATTTACGCGCAAAAATCTGTTGAAGACGTTGAGTATACTTCGTTCTTGATCGACAGAGTTTCTGGGGAAATAATTCGTGGACCTTCGTTTAAGAATGTCATAGATTATGGACAAATGGAGTTTGAATTGACTGGCTACACTGAAATTTATTACGAATGCCTTCTATCTGGCATGGAAGAAGATTTAAGGAGTGTACCATCTAGAGTCAAGTTGTTAGATGACTTACGATCTGCAGAAGCAACTCCAAGAAACACTTCTGATGTCAGCGTTAAAGAGATTGAAGCTGTCATACCAGAAGAAAATATAATTGAAGAAGAAGAAGAGAATTCAGGACCTCCAGAAATTGTGGAAATTGAGGATTCCACTGATGTCAAGAAAGAATTAGAAAGCACTCTTCAGAAGGATATACTGAAGAAACTCAAAGATGTTAAATACATTAGTGACAAAGATGAAGTACTGGTTTGGTCGGATGAGACGAATAATTATAGTAATGAAATTGAAACGGAGAAGACCGAGTCGAAAGACCAAGAGAATTTTGAAAGCAACATTGCCTCGACATCTGGCGTCGCTGTCTCAGATAAAACTGAATCCTTCATCGAAAGTAATGACAATTTAATTGCAAGAAGTAGCAATCTAAACATTGATAGTAACAGAGGCATTGCTTATCACCGACGCACGAATTATCTACACGTTGAACACGAATTGAAAGTAGCTATAACTCTAGAAGGGTACCCACAGAATAAACTTGAGGGAACCCATATTAGGAGGCTGAAACATTTGTTCAAAGAGTATTTACACAAAGATATGAAATTACAACGTTTCGCGAACTTAATCATACCAAAATTCCAAGATATTTATTTGTCTAATGGAGCTGTTATCTACATTTGTGATAGTCTGGAAACAAAGGACTACCTAACTGAGGTTTTACCTAAGTTTATCAACTCCACAGGACTAAAACTGACCTTCCGAGATATCAAAAGCCTAGTCAGGTACACCAGGATAGTGATGCGGCTACCCAAAGAGCATGCTCATGTTGAATCAGTGGAGATATTGCTGAAATTACAGTCTAAATATCCAGGATTGAAACCAGATTGCTGGAAATATTATTCAGATGTTGCTGGAAAACAGAAACGGCAGTTTGGTGTGGACCCAGAATCATTAGAGGTTATTAAAAGCCCAGATTTTGATCCTGCTTACGAAGGGGATAAGTTAACCTTCAGGATTATTGACAGACAGAAGCGAGATGTTAGCTTTGATGAAACCAGCAAAGAAATAGATGATGTAGATACGAAGAAACAAAGAGATGTGGTTCTAAAGAATATGTATGTACCGATCGATCCGGAAATAATGGCTGCTCCTTTAACTAGAATTCGTACTAATCATTACTCAGATTTGATTGCTGATGACTTGAAGTTATATGTTGGACCCTCGAACTATCCTGAATCGAGAATAGACGAAGCTTTATTCCACTCAATTAAACGAACGTTTGAAAATATAGTTCTTGACTCCTTGGAAAAAGGCGAGTCTAATGAGGAGTCTATGCCCAAATTCCATGACATGTACTTATTTGATGGCGTAATTTTCATTATATGCCAAGCTATGACTTCCAGAAATTGGATCGACCAAGCGATCCCTCAAGTTAACTCTAAGCTACATATACACTTAAAATCTACGGAATTCAGAGGCGCTGTCGGCATTATCAGTATGGTTGTAAAAACCGACAAGGATACGGACGAAGTGATCGCGATTTTGCAAGAAAAAAATCCACGATTAAGAACCAAGTATTGGAGAAAAATAAGTACAGTTCGAACTAAGACGAAATTAGACGTCGTTCTACAGATTGACAAACTGTCAGCACAAGTGATAACTGGACAAACTTTCAACAAATTCATTGGTACAAGCACAGTGCAATTCAAATTAGGTCATCTACAATCTCTACTTAAACCTAAAGCAAGTCTTGAAGAGCTTAGCAAGTTACACGCTAAAAGAATAGAACGAAAACTAAGTGATATTGAAGCTCTAGAGAAATCTAAGAGTAAAGTATCAATGCAGGGCCCCAAAGAGAAAAGCTTTGATGACGTCAAGAGCGAACTCAAAAAAGAATACCCCGGTCTTAAGTTGGAACAGTGGAGTGTTATTGCTCAACACGAGAAAACAACACACAATCTCTGTGATTTAGAAATTGACGCCGACTCTGCTAGTATTATTAAAAAAGAAGATTTCGAACTGTGTATGGGAGATCAGAAAATATTCTTTTACACTGCAAATAATGCTGATTCCGACTTAGATCCTGTTATTATTGAGCCCGATTCACCAAGAAGCGTCGAGACTGAGTTAGTTCTGCCTGAACAGCAGGGCTACCACAAAATCATCATGAAGATCCCTCTCAGCATTCTACCTGAAAATAAAGATGACTTGAATATCATCTTCGATTTACTTGAAGATAAAAACCCTGGACTGAACACTGAATTATGGCAAATATTTACCGACACAGTTTACCCAAGCAATGGCAAGTTCACAGTTTACATTGATAAGCAGTCCGTTTCTGTATTGCAAGGAAAGAATTTTGATCCGTCTATTGGGGGTGAGAAATTAAAGTTTTATTTCTAGTTTGTTCTAGAAATTTCTTTTGAGTAACAGATATACCCTACCCTACCAAAGTAAAGTCTTAGATTGAGTTAGATTTGTTCATGTAGTTTTAACAGGGTTTATAACTGTGTTGCTGACATAAATGGTATTGATTTTCCATATAATATAAATATCCCTCTCTTTCTGATACCGAAAACAATTTCTTGCTATTTATTTAGATACAGATATCCCTGTTACAAATACAGAAATCCCTGTTACTAATACAAAACAAATTTTCACTAGTAAACTCTCAAATAGTACGGTTTAATATTGATTCTTTGTGGAATAGATTGATCTGTATTGTGCCATCCCTCCGTTATTTGAACAACCGTGATAATAAGACGTTAGGCATACTGATTAAACGACTTAATTCATTTTTAATTAACCCTTATCTGCATATTACTAGTAATTTGAACTTAGATTAGACAATTCTCTCTCAGAGAATACAAAAAAATTATTTAGTCTGCTAGATTTTTGTGTTATGTTTTATAATGTTAATGTATTTTGTATACTAAATTGCATGTAACTGAAACCCACCGATGAATAAGTCATATTGAACTGCCTAATCACGACCAAAATAATGATATACTTTATTTTTATATATTTTACTGTCTACCCGATCAGTCAAACATTCCAATCTAGAACTATTATTTTAAATTGATTACTCGTCGTAAGAAAAACTTAAAAAAAATCTAAACCCCAAAGTGGTACATTCAGAATCTTCCAACATGGCCCTTCAAGCTTTCTCAAAAGTATCCCGCATACCCCGTTTTTTTTATTAATAAAGAACCAAATTAAACCAGACTGGACAAGATATCTATTATGTATAAAACAAAGTTGGGTTACTTACACAATTGAAAACTCAAGATCGAGTGATCCGACATTCATGATTTTTTATTTGTTACTACGTCCTAAATAGCAGATTAAATATCAAATAGGAACGGGAACTACTTACGCGAGTGAAACCGCGGGTGACACCTAATGTTTTTATAAGATTTTGGTGTGTTTGAGTATGTCATGCTCGCTTAAGTGTCCAGCTGACGGTAGCGTTGTGCATTGGGTCGTTGGGTTCCCTACAAAAAGGTTGAGCTGAGCGACGCTGATTCACGCGTTACACTCGTGATCGGGTGCCGTTAGGGGGACTGGTCTGCTCCTCTGCCATAATATTATCGAGACAATTAGTTAACCTGCAGGATAGCTCATGGGTTAAACCAAGTTTAAAATGTGTTATTTAAAAAATAATTATTGAAATGTAACACAATAAATACATCTTATTACAAGTAACATGCTTCACAAGTCATTAAATTAAAGATGCTACATTTACTTCTAAAGTATAAAAATATAAGGTTTTTTTTACTGAAACTGAGCAAAGTAGTGGTGATGTCTCTTTATAATGTCATGGTAGTAATACTTTTCTTGCATTAATATTCTTAATTTTATTTTGGTTGTGATTCTAGGTAGATTCTTTTTAAAAAATTGCCCACCGTTACAATTTTAATACACTAGTTAGATTTTGTAAATTACATTTACAATTATTGTTTTTGCCAATAACTGTGTGTCTTAATTCTATAGTTAGTCTAACTTTTTTACTGACATTTAAATACGAAATTTTCTGTGATAATAGTGACGTAATTATGACCAATTTTTATTCGTATTAAATAATGACAAATTGTGATGTTAGTGTTACCAAGAAAAAAAAAATACATACTTAAATTATGACTTATATGATATTTATAATTATTATGGACCATTGTTGTTAGCTTAGAAATATATCTAAGTCAATCTAAGCTATTAGACAACCAGGATTGTCCTGAAATTAATACATAAATACCTCGAAACGATGTCAAAACTTTTCTGACAGTGTTGCCAACATGTTATAGGAAAGGGTTGCCAGCATCTTGTAACAGGTATTTCATTTAAACAATTAACTAAAAATAGTTGTATAGAAAGGATTGAAAATAGATTTTATTGTACTATTTTTAACATACAATGCAAATGTATTTTATACTTACAGATAAATGTAATTTTTTGAGCTGAAACTGATACTTATCAGTCTAAGATGTTATTTACTTTATTGTACACAAGACATATACCTCCTTAATACAAAACGGGTTTATAAAAGAGGTTAAAACCTCTTTATAACTATTGAGTTTTTGAGTTTGAAACCTGTTTTTAGACAAACCGCTTTTTGTAATAAGGGATAATGTTGCCTCTGCTCAAAACTCCGGGGATATTTTTAATTCTGGCAACCACATCGTTTTAAGATATTTGCCTACGTTGACGTACTACAAGTTGTGATCCCAATTACTTAGTCTACTAACACAAGCTTGGTTCAAGTTTATATTTAACTTAACCATAGTATTTAATGAAAGAACTATCCAGTGATGCTACACACGATGTCTATCAGTAGAACTTTTCTTACTCATTTACAAACTTACTACATTTATTTTTAAAGTGAATGTTTAAACCAATAAAATTACCATGGTTAAGTTAAATTTAACCAAAAATAAACCTTACGTAGACAGGAACAAGGACGAAACATTAATTTTTAGTAACAATTTTAGTTTGTACTAATTTACATAAGTTTTAGGGTAAGTATTTTTCTATTTTAGCTTAGATTTACGTTTTCATTCGAGCCCATTCTTAACCTATTGAATGAGGGACACTGATCCATAAAGGCCAGTTTCTATATTCAAAAAACGATAAGTTTTGCTTTACGGACGGTAGTATTATCTTCGTTTTACTTAGAAAATTCTACCGTTTGTTAGCAACACAAATCGTTTTTTTTAATATGGAACCTGGCATAAGACAATAATGACAACGAATGCTTGTGATTTGTTGGGGGTTAGTTGATGAATAAAGCCCCCGTCTTCGATGTTAATTAAGACCTTAAGTATGTATAGAAATTCTTCTGATACTGCTCAACAGTTATTAATAGGTCCAAGAATTGTTATAAACGACCGATGGACAATTTGTCCACTGAACAGAAATGGTTGCCGCGGTCAACCTGCACGGCTATTCGCTATGGCGGTTGTCAACTAAAGCCATAATTGCTTTATAAAAAACACTGTGATAACACAAATTTCGTATCGTCGAACGTCGATGACCAACTAGATTTACAACAACGTAGTTGTTAACCGACATTAGCCGATACAAAAGTTGCGTTTTTACCCGTTATTTTTATCTAGTAAACATCGCTTGGGTTGTAAACTGGAGATACTGAATAGGCCTACTGATCGCGGCAACCAGTAGTTAAACGTAGTGATTATATTCATTTACACAGGCGGAATTAATGCCTGGTGATTACCGACAAATTGTTCATTGTCTGTCCGGCGGACAGGATGCCCGGTTCTGTCCGTCTTTACATCATGTACCATCATGCAACAGGTTAAGGGCTCGTCTGATGTTTGTAATTTAATTTGTTTTTAACTTTTAATTTCTGTTTAGTTTATGTGATGTGTTGCTTGATTGTTTGTGTTTTTTTTTTATAATTAAAGTATTGATTAGTTTCCTGTGATTTTTCTTTGATGCTTTTTGATAATGCTGCTTAAAAATAATTAATGATTAACTTAACTGAGTGAAAATAAGATATAGTGTCAATACTTAAGACGGATTTTTCTGCCGTACCTATTATTTCTTTCTGCGTAGCCTTTTCCCAAGCTATGATTTGGATGGCTTCCAGTCTCAAGGGATTTGGCTGAATAAATATTTATGTATTGTACGGTTAAAGCTACACTAACAACAAAAAGTATTACATTATAAGTAGGCACTTATCTAGGTTTTATAACTTTAAAATGCCATCTCGAAGTTAATCATTAATTACTTTTATGTAATTACTTACAAAAGGAAACTAAAGAGGTACCCACATAACTGAATTCCAATCTATTCCCACCAACCCTTCGACCAAAAAAATCCTATCCTTTTTCAAGTTAGATTTCTTCGTCCAATCAGCAGACACTAATAATAGATTAGAAACCTGTAACTTTTCTTCTCTAGGGCATATGCCTACAAAAAGAACGAGCATTGATTTACCTAAATTGGTGATTTAGGACAAAACTATGTGATTATTATGACGATAACGCATTTGGCGCAAATGCCACACTAACGAGAAATGCCATCAATAGGGATGTTGACTGGGTATGAAAAGTTTAAATCTATTTAGTCCGTCAGTTAGATAATAAAAAATATTAGATATGTATTTTTTCTTTTATCAAAACAATAATAAATTATAAATTACGCTTTAAAGTTTCGGAGTGGGGGCTTATGACGCCACGCCTCGGTAAAAATCGTAGCGAGGAGTGACGTCACGCGTAATTTCTGTTCTCTGTATTTTGATAATTTTTTGTTTGCAGGAAAAAAGAAAAAATACATGTCCAATAAAATTCATTAATCTACCAGGCGGACATTAAAAAACAAATTAGGCAACATGCCTATTATCGCGGTAATGGACGATAAAAGTTGGCGTAGCCACGGCTAATCGCGATAATTTGACTGCACGGATACCCGAGTTGTATAGGTCATCACACTAACTACAACTATGTGCGACGTACTGCGGGTTCGATCCCCGCATGGGACAAGCATTTGTGTGATCCACAAATGCTTGTTCTGTTGTTGTCTTCTTTGTGCTTGAATGTGATTTGAATGTTTGCGAAATCCCTCGCGACACAAAGATTAAAATTCATAGTACGGGAGTGATGACCTTTAGTGTAGCCCCAGTATAATAAACTTTTTTTTTCTGATACATAACAGTGATCTTGGAGGTCGAGTAAAATGTTTTTTATTGGGTTCGATTCCCAGTCGAGACAATATTGTTAGTTCTATCTGATTTAAAGTATGTGAACAGGCTGATACTTTTTTGTAGGTGTCCGTTACAAATGTATTATAGTAGTATACTAATTACTGTTTAATCTGTAACTAAATAAATTGGTAAAGTAGCAAATTTTTTATGTGTACTTGCACAAAGAAATAGGTAGCTGTTTTTATGGATGACAAAGGTTGTGGAGCAAACCCTATTCGAAGAGTCGGTCGGTAACTAGTTCACTACTAGGGCGTTACTCTAGAATTAATTTTACAATCTAATACAATGCCAATGCCAAATTGTTGTTCATTTAGCAAGCACACAAACAACACACGGTAAAAAAATACTGTCAATGTTTAGATTCCAGCCCCCCTAGACAAGTGACATTTCGACAAGCGATAACGCTGATCGAATCGTTCAAATGTATGGAAGTGACAAACCTAAGTCACGTGTCTTATCGAAATGAAATGTCATTTCCATACATTTAATGTCATTTGAGCGATTTCTATCATCGTTTACGCTTGTCGAAATGCCACTTGTCTAGGGGGGAAGGTGTTACTTCCATGGATAGTAATTCCATAAACAATAATAAACTTGATCACGGCAACCAATTTATCAAGCGCGGTCATTTCCGTCCGGCAGAGGAATTGTCCGTCGTCTACTCAGCCTCATCGGGCCAACTAGAGACTCGCTTTTCTCTACTCTTTAAAATCCAAGAATAAATAATCATATTTGCAACTTTACCATACTGTCATACAATGTTTTACAATAACACACACACTTAACCTTTTGACCGCTTGCTTTGTTAACAAATTAATATCTAATTGTTAACAAATTAATATCTAATTAATACCACGTCAGGAGTAACAGTGTCTTAATAAACCAACTGCTTAGATATAAAAAAGCTTTGGAAATCAAAGAGTTTAATGTAAATGCAAATCACTGAGACGTATTCTATAAAAGCATGTTGGAATTTAACAAAAGCGCCAAAGGCAATTATATGCGGCGATGAATATTTGATAATGACTATGATTTAAAAAAAGTGGAGAAGTAATAGCTTGTAACTGTTCTACCGCAAACCTTGCAGTCTTGAACAGAAACAATCAAAGATACACCACCACCCTTGCTGCCCGTTGGCGATATAATATATATTAATTTCAATTTCCCTCACTATTTTCTTTAGCCGTTGACAGTGACGTATTTGAAGCTCGAAAACGTGGTATACATTTATCTTGTTTTTAAGATGCAGCCGCCATTTGTTTTACGATACTGTAACTGAGCAGCTGTGAAAGTAGAATTCAATTGTTTTATATCATTGCGATACGCGAGTGTTTTTATACAAATTGCTTTAAACCTGGCACGAGCGATTAAATTGACTTAACTGTAAGATTCAGCATTGAATGTGTGCGATGAATCTACTCCTGACTTTAATTTAGTAACGGATGGTCAAAAGGTTTCACAAGTACACACGATAAACACACAATGATTGGGCACAGCTAAAACTTCCCGGACTGCAGCGGACCGCCTTCAAACAGTGCGTCGGCTGTGGGAGCCCTGCGGACGCGTTCTGCGCCGGCTGTGGACTGACCCCGTACTGTTCCGAGCTCTGCCAGAAGAAGGATTGGGCTGAGAGGCACTCTAAAGTGTGCCACAACTTAGCCAGGTGAATATACCAGGGTTATATGTAAGTTCCTCCACCGGAGCCCCGCCGAGCATGCTTTAGCGAACCCGGGACTCCTGCATACAAGGACGGGACCGGAGTTTTAGTCGGTGCAAGTCCGACATATCCCCACGTCGTGACTTCGGCGTGGGTTGAAATCATTAGATTTTCACCCCGTAAAAAAAAATGTAATATGTAAGTTCAACAGTGTGTCGGCTGTGGAAGCACTGTGGACGCATTCTGTGCCTGCTGTAGACTGACACCGTACTGTTTAGAACTCAGTCAGAAGGATTGGGCTAATAAGCTCTGTAAAGGGTATTACAAGCAAGACAATTGCATATACAAGTATAAATAAAATATCACTATACATTTCATTTCGTTGGCAGGAAATACGGTGAGCGTAACAGTCGTGGCTCGATTGACAATGAACCAAGGTAAGTGTAGTATTTAATTATTACAATGATTTATATAATATATCCAATATTGTTTACTACAGATGACGCATTAATACTGTGAGACGTTTTAAAATTATCCCGATTTACATGTAATTAGTGAATTAATTAAGATCATATTATGAAATGGAAAACTCTTGTATAATTTTCTTTTTCCTCAAAGGGCCAATCTTTAGAGCTAGATTTTGATATAGACGTCCTCCGTGGTCGAGTGTCGTACACACTAGTTTTCAAGGTGTCGCACAGCACTAAGGTCACGGGTTCGATCCCCGGCCGGGTCAATGTAACAAACCCCTTTTCTACATGGTCTCGGGTCTGGGTGTTTGTGGTACCTTCGTTGTCTCTGAATTCCATATCACAAGTGCTTTAGCTACTTACTTTGGGTTCAGAGCAATGTATGTGATGTTGTCCACATTCATTACATTAAATTTGTAACTTCACAAAGTGCATAATATTAACTTTATTTACAGAAGGAATAATGACAACGCTCGGATCTCTCGTGACTTCGTTGATTACGAGCCTAGGTAATTATTGTTTTGTAATTATTCAATATATCATGCATCAGATTTACTATCATTTATCTATCCATCCGTCCTTAGTGTAATGTCTGCTTGTTTACGATATTTTTATCACTAAATCCAAATATTTTCGTAAAACATCATATATACATATTATACAGCATGCAAGAATAACCCTGTCCTAATGAGTATTCTTGACGGGCCTGTTGGTCTAGTGGTTAGTGACCCTGACTGCTAAACCGGAGGTCGTGGGTTCGATTCCCACCCAGGACAAATCTTTGTGTGATGAGCACGATCATTTGTTCTGTGTCTGGGTGTAATTTATCTATAATATGTATATATTTAAAATATATAAGTATGTTTATCAGTTGTCCGGTTGCCATAGCACAGGCTCTGCCTAGTTTGGGATCGGATGACCGTGTGTGAGATGTCCCAAGATATTATTATATTATTATTATTATTTGTATCTCTCTTTTTTCACGGGCTATCCTCAGTATTAAGAATACCCGGTCCTTTGAAAGGCTTACGTGGGGACACAGGTCCAACACGCAGTGGCCTTGTTGAGAACTTTACTCTAAACTGGGATGGGGCATCTACTAGGGCCCATCCACCTCTGCTCTATGGAAGAACAGACATGAATGGTCCAAAGTAGATACAGAGCTATTGTAAATTATGAATGGAAAGTAAAAATTTAGGCTATGTGTAGGTAAATGTTAGTGGATTGGTTATTAGAACTAAATCGGAAAACTATGGCACCTGCCTTCTAACACATATAAATGAAATCAAATAGGCAGGTGATGACTCGCCAGCTCACCAGATGGGCCCCCCAACATAACCGCCACGATAGGCAGCAGGAGGCAACACCAGTGCGAGCGGCTAGGGGTGTCGAGCGGTGCGGCCCCGATTTCACCATCGCGGGTCACAGTAGCGGACCCGGAGCGGGTTTCCTCGCTATTACGCCATTAGACACTTCCACCCCCGAGCATGTAGCTCTAGCGGCCCCTCTCTAGCCAGCCAGTTAAGGCAAGAAAGAGCTGGGAGCTCTCCTAAGGAGTGACTCCCTGGAGCACTCAGGTCCGTTGTGTCGCCACTCACAAACAGCTCGCCACAAGCTGCCCTGCGGATGTATGCTCCTACATAGACCTTAAGATACATTTTTTATTTATATCTCAAAGTTGGAAAAAGCAAGTTAATATGCCCTCAGGTATTGCGTTATTCTCATGATGAGGTAACGGCTTGCCCCGAGGGGTTTATTTATTATTATTATTATTATTCGACATCGTACTACACATATACGTAACTATTGAATGGATTTGAGATTATTGTTTTTCCCCGGTGAATATAATTAAATTAAAATAAAACTGATCAAAGGCAACAGTGATCGCTCGACAAAGTTCACGTGTAATACCTACAGTTTGGTATCGAAGAAATCGCCTGAGGGAGACATTTTTTTCTAGTACGCATGTTGAACCAGAAATACGCTTTTATTGGATCGGACAGGGTTTTTGTTACATACTGTATAAAACAAAGTCGATGATTATTATAGACCCCTATCAGAGTTGAAACTAATCAAGCATCTCCGATAGTGAATCATGAGTGAAGCCGTTATTTATATAAATCTTTATTGTTATATATATATCCATAGCGATTCAACGAACGGATTTGTATTTTGGTAACACAAGGTTACAAGGTTGCAGGTTTGAAACCACTACAGGCAAGAACCAGTGTGATTTTCTCAAAGTTATATGTACTTCTTAATCATTCTAAGACACCATTGGCAAACGGTGAAGGAAAACATCGTTAGAAAACCTGGATTCCAGAAATTGTTATCAGAAATCGCCAAACCGCAAGTGAGCAAGCGTGGTGATCAATGCTCGTGCCTTCTCTATATGAGAAGAGGCTGTACCCAGCAGTGGGACATTATAGGCTGGTATTATTATTATTATTTTGTTATAGGCCTGAGCAGCCAGCGCCGCTCCGTCGTCCCCATCCACAGAATGGGAGCCGACGCGAACAGGACAAGGACGAGAATGCATCGCAGCAACAAAAGGTAATTATATAATGGGCATGTTTCCTAATTTTTTTTTTAATGTCCGCCTGGTAGATTAATGAATTTTATTCGATACGTATTTTTCCTTTTTTTCCTGCAAATAAAAAAATTGCAAAATACAGTGAATGGAATTTTCGCGTGACGTCACTACGTGCGACAATTTTTACGACGGCGTGGAGTCATAAGCCCCCACTACTGACTTTTAAGTTGCTGTATCTTTATAATTTTGTATTGTTTTGATAAAAGAAAAAATACGTGTCTAATATTTTTTTATTTTTTGTGCATCCTTTGGCACGCCACTGAGCTCGATCTTCAGCTAATTACCTAATTACCTAACTTTTATTATTGTATGCCTAGAAGGCAGGACATAACTAATTACTATATTATATAACATCTGTATTCTGTACCTACCTGTTATCTACAATAAAGAATGTGATTGATTGATCTCTTAACAGTTTGGCAACAAGAACGACCGTTTCAGCAGGTTCCAAGACAAACCGAAACAACAACAACCTTTTAAACCAAATGAGCAAGAAATAGAGATCCCTGTACCGGCTAAAGGTAACTATAGATTATATATTATTTTTTTTATTTTATTTTATTTTATTTCGGGAAATCAAACAGATGCACATTATGTCTTAATGATGAACATTACAAATACTTATGTATTAATGTGTAAATCTCAATGTAATCCACATCTTATTTAAAAAAATATTTTAATTTGACTAGCTTAAACGAGTATATCTTGTAAGCCTGCAACAGTAAAATAATAAATATATTTGCTTATAATAATTAAGGTAAATTTGAGAATCTACTGTTGCTATAAGTTTTTGATATTTTCTATTATGTTCAATAATTACTGATGAGACATACGTGTTTTTTTTTCGTGAGGAGTATTCATAATTATTTAAAACAAAACTGTTTACTCACGCATATTCTCGGGATCGCCCGACTAGTTTCAGACTCAATAGGAGTCCCTAATCATGAGCTGATGCGGCGGCGGTGGTGTCGCGAGTCGAACTGTGTGACTGTTTTAAATAATTGTTTTGTTTTTTTTTTCGTAAAATATCTTTGCCTAAAAGTTAACAGATTTTTATGATCCCTGTTTTATTTAATTACTAGCTGTCCCCCGTGACTTTGTCTGCGTGTTTTAGTTTCAACGGTTTTTCATTTTTGCAACATTTTTCATTTATGCTCCGCTCCTATTAGTCGTAGCGTAATGTTATATAGCCTATAGCCTTCCTCAATAAACGGACTATCAAATACAAAAAGAATTTTTCAATTCGAACCAGTAGTTCCTGAGATTAGCGCGTTCAAACAACCACATTTATTTATTTTTTATTATATTGAAACCGGACATTCGTCAATTAAATATCTATTTCACCGAATTCGGCAGAATACCGTATTTTACACTGAGCAACTGCCCACCTGACCTCCACAACCCATTTGTTGTGTAATACTAATATTTTGTTACAGTATCACCTAAAAAAGAACCACAATCGAATAAGAATCCTGTGTTCAATAAAACTCAGCCTAAATCTCCCGCCGCCTCTGTGAATAGTCCCGTCAAAACTCCAGTGGCTGAAGAACCGAAAAAGAATCTTGTGCCGAAAAGGTAAGATAGTGTAGTCGATAGATGGCGCTGAGCAGACGACAATTTTTCTGCCGGACAGATATGACCGGTCGTGGATGAAAAGCGACCGCAATTACTAATCATGTTTGTCTCCTGGTTGCCGCGATCAGCAGGGTTATTCGCTATGTCAGTTGTCAACTAAAGCGATAATTGTTTTATAAAAAATACTGTGAAAACAGGAGTTTTGTATCGTTTAACGTTGATGACCAACTAGATCTACTACAACGTAGTTGGTCACCGACTTTAGCGGATACTAAATTTGCGTTGTTACCGTTATTTTTATCCAGTAAACATCGTTTGGGTTGTCAACTGGAGAAGGCGAATAGGCCAACAGGATGACTGCGAACGCTGACCGTGTTTGTGTACTGGTTGCCGCTATCAGGGTGGTTACTCTTGAATGAATTTTAATTCTAGAGAGAACTATCCATACTAACATGAATGCGAAAGTATCTGTCTATGTCTGTCCTGCGGACAAACTGTCCGTCGACTGCTCAGAGCTGTAACAGTAACAATATTATTATGTCTCACGCAATGATATTATGTATATATAAAAATGAGGCAGATATGTTATTAGCGCTTATCTTTTTTACTTCCGTGCTTATCCTATCTTTTGTACTATTCATTAGTGCTACTTGACAAAATTTTGACTTAATAACTTTCGTGGAGAGTATTCAAAATTATTTAGCAATATTGATGGTTTACTCACGCACATTCTCGGGATCGCCCGACTAGTTTCAGACTCAATAGGAGTCCCTAATCATGAGCTGACAGAGACATGAGAATCGCGAGTCGAACAGTTCGAGTAAAGCGTCAATATTCCAAAATAACATTTTGACGTACAGTATGTAACAAAAACCCTGTCCGATCCAATAAAGGCGTATTCCTGGTTCAACATACGTACTAGGAAAAAATGTCTCGCTCAGGCGGCTTCTTTGAAACAAAACTGTAGGTAGTACACGTGAACTTTGTCGAGCGATCAGTGTTGCCTTTGATCAGTTTTATTTTAATTTAATTATATTCACCGGGGAAAATAATAATCTCAAATACATTCAATAGTTACGTACGCAGTACGATGCCGAATGATACTCATAAGGATCGGACAGGATTTTTGTTGCATGCTGTATAACACCAGCGCTGAGATTTTTATCGTCGGTAGCTATGCAGGCATGTTAGCTTTTATCTACGACTAGCTGTCCCCCGCGACGTTCGCGTGTTTTAGTTTCAACGGTTTTTCATTTCAGCAACATTTTTCATTTATGCTCCGCTCCTATTGGTCGTAGCGTGATGTTATATAGCCTATAACCTTCCTCAATAAACGGACTATCCAATACAAAAAGAATTTTTCAATTCGAACCAGTAGTTACTGAGATTAGCGCGTTCAAACAAACAAACAAACTCTTCAGCTTTATAATATTAGTATAGATTATTTTGCATGTTGATTTACTGCACTATTATTTCAACTGAATGCATTTCTATCTACGTAGCCCTGTAGCTGACAACCAGAAGACGCCAGAATTTAGTGCTGTGCCTAAACAAACACCTGCTCCCGCTTCTGTTAAGCTTGCTTCAGTTAGTGATGTGACTCCAACAACGAAGTTGATTCCGAAACAGTAAGTGTTGTTCCTTTTTGTGTTGACTATTATTTTAACTTTTTTTTACAGACTTTAAAAGGAGGCGATATATACGGCAGTTGTGCATCGATTACAGTATTTATTTTTGTCATACGATAACAGGGATTATCATGATCATCTCCCTATCCTGTTTCCAATGGTGATTTTAACTAAAATTATTTATATGTCCGTCAGTTAGAAGAATATTTTTTTTTTTTTTTCGTTACCAATATCTTACGACGATACATTTGAAATGTCGTATGACATCACGATGTCGTACGTTTTGTGTAACATCGTGACGTAATTAGCCCCTACTCCTAAATTTTTATTCACTGTATCTCCTTAGATTTTAGTTATTTTGAAAAAGTAAAAAATACGTGTCTTATACTTTTTCATTATCTAACTCACGGACTAAATTAATTTTTATTTTTCATTCCTTGTCAACATCGCTTTTTCTAATCCATACTAATATATGCGAAAGTAACTCTGTCTGTCAGTCCGTTACGCTTTTGCGGCTAAATTGCTGCACCGATTTGGGTGAAATTTGCTATGGTATGGAGTAAGCTTTGATCCCAAGAAAGGACATAGTCTACAGGAGGAACCGCAGGCAACAGCTAGTCATATTGTTACAACATCCTGCTGTTTTTGACGGGCCTGTTGGTCTAGTGGTTAGTGACCCTGACTGCTAAACCGGAGGTCGTGGGTTCAATTCCCACCCAGGACGAATCTTTGTGTGATGAGCACGATCATTTGTTGTGTCTGGGTGTAATTTGTCTATAATATGTATGTATTTAGAAATATATAAGTATGTTTATCAGTTGTCTGGTTGCCATAGCACAGGCTCCGCCTAGTTTGGGATCAGATGACCGTGTGTGAGATGTCCCAAGATATTATTATTATCCTATTTCTCCACAGGTACCTAATAGAAAAGCTATCGATAGGCGACACGCTGATACTCTCGGTAGAAACCAAGGCGTCGGAAGGTCGATCGAAACGCGGCGACTACGTCTGCCTCTCCATGTCGGAACTCTTCGAACTGCAGTACCAGAGCCTCTGCGAGGACTTTGTTATAGACTGCGATAAGGACGACACCCCTCACAAGTGAGTACAATTCGCAGCTAATAAGTTGACCCAAAATGGCGGTCGTCTGCGCAGGTTTCACACTTTCACTAAGGTCACTGCCTAGAAGTTTAAATTTTGCCTTCCACTTATTACTTCTGCGACGTCCAAGTGGCTCTTGGTGCGCGAGTCAGACTCGCACTTGTCTGGGTTGTAATTAACTTTTTTCTTTTAGATTAATCCCCGGCGAGACTTGCTCCTACTTCAACCCAGAGGACGGCGGTTGGTACCGCGCTCGCTGTCTCACTCCCACCTTACTGGCTCTCCTCGACAGCGGTAAAGTTGTCTCTGTCACTCCGGCCGACAAGTGTCGGAAACTGCCGAGCAAGTACGAGGCCATACCCGAGTTTTGTTGCGTGCTGAAGGCTGACAATGTTGAGGTATGTGTAGTGTATCTCATGAATAAATCTTTAAATATAAAACAAAGTAGGATTAGTTACACCATTTATAACTCACTAGCTGTCCCCCGCGACTTTGTCCGCGTGTTTTAGTTTTAACGGTTTTTCATTTTTGCAACCTTTTTCATTTATGCTCCGCATCTTTTGGTCGCAGAGTAATGTTATATAGCTTATAGCCTTCCTTAATAAATGGGCTATCCAACACTAAAAGAATTTGTCAAATCGGACCAGTAGTTCCTGAGATTAGCGCGTTCAAACAAACAAACTCTTCAGCTTTATTATATTAGTATAGATTAGTATAGATAAACGAGTGGACCAATTTTCATGATCTTGATTTGTTGGATTCGTCTCTACCTCGAATAGCAGAATAACTATTAAAACATCGGAAAAAGTGGGGAACGGGTACTACATACTTGTGTGAAACGTGACTCGGTTAATGAAACACGATTAAAGGTAGGAGACTTATACGACATCGCTCCCACACGGTAAATGAATTGTTTTATAACTGACTTCACTTATATTTAGTAAATTTTTTAATGCATTCGATTTTTTTTTTTTTATATTAGGTTACTAGCTATGTGGGTGGAATTCACATTACTAGCAATCTTGTTAACCCCTCCAATTAAGCTAAATATGCTTGTGTCTGGAGTGGGTTCACGTCAATAGTGCGATGGGTGGGGTTCGAACCTGCGACCTCTCGATCACAAGGCGGTCACCCTAACCATTAGGCTATTGCCGCTTAAAATTAATAAATTATATTAATAATTTTTTAATTCAACTATTAATATAAATTTGTTAAATAGTCGGATTTTATTGCAGGTCGGATCTAATCTATCTTGCAATCTGTTATCGCAAACGGGCGACAGCTACAAGATATCCATGAGCGACGTAGACACCGGCGCCTTGGTCGGCGAGGGAGAAGTGTTCCGTTGGGTACCCACAGTCGAGTACCAATCGGGTGAGTCGTTTATTAACCGACTTTAATAACGAAGGAGGTTGTTAGCGAAGCTGTCTTATATCCAGGGGCCTAAGACAAGTGGTATTTCGACAAACGTTTACGTTGATAGTATAGATCAAATGTATGGAAGTGACAAGTCCAAGTCACGTGACTTATTGAAACAAAATGTCATTTCTATACATTTAATGTCATTTAAGCGATTTCTGTCATCGTTAACGCTTGTCCACTTGTCTAGGGGGGCTGTCACTGAAGGCTACAACCTCAGATATAGATAGAGACCCAGTTAACGCAAGAGCAAGTACTTCGCGTGTCTGGCTTAAGCATATTATGCTTAACGTGGCAACTGTCGCGCTCAGTCAGCATCGGTGCGCCGCGCTAGTGGGTTCCACCCAGTGGCGTGCATACCATATAGGCAATTAGGCAGTGCCTACCTCCTAAGATCCAACTAACTATCCTCAATTATTACGATATAAATATAATAAATCAGTCAACACCCATCATAATCATTAATTAAATTACAAATAATAAAACTTATTACCAAACATTTCATTACAAAACAAATAAAAAATGACGTCACATTCAACACAATTTCACAATACGTCGCGAAGTAGGCACTAGTGTCAGTGCCTACTTTACACTCACACACTCAAACCATTTTGGCGTATTCATATACGCACGCACACTTCATAATAAGCTACTTTTTTCTCAAATTTATAATACGGTGAAAGCAAAAAATATCTGTTTGACATGCACAGCACCCTGACATTTGACCTTCGCAATTTCCCAGAACTATAGTAGGCATGCCTACTCTGTAGCAAAGGCATTGACCATACAGCTCAACAAATAAAAAATATATAAATTCTAGTTATTATTATATTTTTTATATATCTAACTAATATTATAAAATACTAATAACTTGTAAATTGAATATAGATTTTTTTTAAAGTTAACACCTACATAATTAATAATGTAAACATGTTTTAGTTGCAATAAATGATTTTATTTTCTTTTATCTGTTGCAACTTGCTCGTCTTTTTGTTATTTTTAATCTGTTGTAGTTTGTTTATTTGTTGTAGTTTGCATTATTTTCGTAATTATTTGTTTTGTGTGTTATTGACTTATTGTGGTTTTGTAAAGTTACTGTAGTGTTATAAACATAAATTGTTGTGTCTGTATAAATATGGAAAAGTTACAGTGCGTAGTTTGTTTGTGTTTCGAAAATACAATCTGTATAGATAAATTACGTGCAAACCCCTTCAAGAAGTTTAATAAAGTTTTCATTTGTTGACAAAACAAATTAATGAAGTAGTAGATTTGTAGGATAACATCCGAACCACAGAATAAGAAATACGAAACTTCAAAAAAGTGAGTAGAAAATAGTTTTTTACATTTGTTTCGTTATTTATAGTAGTAGGTATTTTATTTTGCTCGATTTGCCTAATTTCTGCCTACCTGGTCGGAAAACCAATGCACGCCACTGGTTCCACCAATCTGTACCGAGCATTATTGACAAACGAATCGTACCTAAATCATATTTTTAAGTTGATTATAGTTTGATATCATCTCTAAATAATGCTTGTGACGTCATATAGGTAGTCAATAAGTGGCACGCTTTGTTTTTATACAGATCATGATACTTGCGTTTTCTAGATCTATCTACAATATCTGTAGCTACAAAATATATTTTCTATGAAACGTAAACGAGCGCAGTACTAGCAAAAAATTAGCTTTTGCTCGGCACAACGCACTAGCAGCGATGCGGCACTCTATGCTTGTCTATTATACTCTAAGATCCAGCAAGATATTGAAATGACAAATTTTACAAATTGGCCACGACATAATTACATAATCTTGGTTTGTCCAGTGGCGTTAATCCCAGAAGTGGAGCGCCCGGCGGTGAAGCACGAGTCGCGAGTCCTGCTGGTGCTGGCGGACGGGCTCGCGCGCGCGCTCGTGAGACCCGCTTCTGCTCAGCGGGAGTACGACGACGTGCTGCAGCAGGTGCTGCTCAGCGCCATGAAAGGTCAGGCTCACTGGACGAGCAGATAGCAATATTTAACTAATTAAATTGAATAATCAAAATTCCCAAAGACAGCAGTTCAGCAACACCAAAGAAAAAACTGAAAGAAGTATTATTAACTAGCTGTCCCCCGCGACTTTGTCCGCGTGTTTTTTTTGAGTTTCAACGGTTTTTCATTTTTGGAACATTTTTCATTTATGCTCTGCTCCTTTTGGTGCAGCGTAATGTTATATAGCTTATAACCTTCCTCAATAAATGGGCTATCCAAAACTGAAAGAAATTTTCCAAGTCGGACCAGTAGTTCCAGAGATAAGCGCGTTCAAACAAACAAACTTTTCAGCTTAAGTATAATCGATTATATTATATTAATGTTATTGAACAGCCAAACCACTGGAAGAACCTCCACGTAAAGGCGAGATGGTCATCGCACAGTTTGAAGACGGCAACCATTACCGCGCGCTCTGTCGCCGCACCAACGTCAAGCAGAACAAATACCAGATCGAATACGTCGAGTATGGTGAGTTAACGAAGCCGATTCCCTTGTACGCTAACTAAATTAAAATTAAACCTATTTTCAACGGAGTCTATCGCGGTTTGTATTTAGATTTTTGTTCCCGACGTTTCAGTCTGCCCGTGACCATGACACCTGTAAAGGCGTCGAACCTACCCTGTATTCTAGAGCAGTGGTCGGCAACCTTTTGGCAGGCAAGGGCCACAAAGTGGCTAACTAAACCAAACGCGGGCCGCACTTGGGATATAAACCCTAGAAGCCAAGCATTATAATATATTTTTCTAGGTAAAAGAGGTAGTTACCTATTTGACGCATTAAATATTTGTTTGATTACGGAAAAAAAAACGTTAAAGCACGTTTTTTTTTATTTCGGTGGCTGTCCTGATTACTTGTCAATGTGAACTGCCTCTTACAACAAGAACTATTGTTAGTGTAGTTAAATAGTAACTTTTATTTAAACCCTGAATAGTGATACTATTTTTACGAAGTGATTTTATATTTTTATTTACCCAGGTAAATAATAATTGTAAGTTTAAAAACATCTGTCCCAGAAAAACCTTGCAACTTTCGGTGGTTAAATGTTTAACGCCAATATTTTTTCATAGAACCTCTCTAGCTCGCCTTTCGTGCGCTTTGAAGGTATGCACCAGTGCCACCTAAGTGTTCGTAGTAAAATGAAGTGCTCAGCTGCCTGCGTGTTCCCGCCAATAATTTAAATTTATCAGTTCAGTGTCATGGGACAAAATATTTCTCATTTCCGTTTAAGGATCTAACTTGGTTGCCAATAAGCAAAATAAAATTACAAAATACTCGTGAACGCGCGCCTAATAATACTATGTTTATTTGTGTAGTATTCTTTATAAATGGTTTTCTTGTAATTCTAATTAATGTCCTTGTTTTCATTGCTTTGTTATCATTACGTTGATTTGGTGGACAGTTTTGTCCACCGAAATGATAAAAAGTCCACCGGAGTGGCAAAAAATCCCATTTGGGTGCATAATTATATCATTTCGGTTGGTAATTGTTTCATTTCGGTGTAAATACAGGCCAGCTGTAGATTTTTTCCCTGGTGGAAATTTGTATGGGCTTTCCACCCTGAAGAAAGGAAGGCAGGGGCATGGTTTTTACCGGCTAAAACCACCGGAGTACTTGTCTCTACACTTTACCAGCCGGTTAGTTTAGTTGCTAACTACGGCGGTCTAATTTCTTTGAAGTGAGGGAGAAAATATAGTTTCCACCCATTTGGTTCATTAAAGAGGCCCACGGGAAACTAAAACAAGTTTCTAGTGCTGCATCGCCCAAGCACCACATTTATTTATTTACTTTTGGTACTACAAACAGTCATTTTAATTTTATATATTTATTTAGGTAAGCCTGTCTTTTATTGGTATAAGTACATACATTTTCAGTAGATTTTAATTTCAGTGGATAGGTTGTATCATTTCGGTGGCAAGTTATTTGATATCGGTGTCCGACTGATTCATTTCGGTGGCATCAAATTTTAAACACGTATATCTCATACGTTTATTAAAATATCTTAACGCCTATAAGTTCTCACATTTAGAATATCAAGAAGAATAAGAAACTTAACAATAGTTTCTTAATTCTGTATAAAAAAACTCTACTACAGTAGCTTTTGTGTAAAAGAGTAACAATCATCCATACATCCTTACAAACTTTCGCGTATGTAATAAAGGATTAGTATGGATTTACAAAACTTTCAAGGGCCGCAAGTAAGACGCCCGCGGGCCGCGGGTTGCCGACCGCTGTTCTAGAGAATAAAACAAAAAAAGAATTATTCAAATCGGCCCAGCCATTCTCGAATTTTAGCGAGACTAACAAACAGCAATTCATTTTTATATATAAGAAGATATAATTTATTATGTTTAATCTAGGTAACATAGAGGTGACTACATTGGAGAAGCTGTACCCGTGTCCGTCAGAGCTCGACTTGACATCGTTCCCGACTGTAGTGTCCGTGGTCAAGCTGGCAGACAACACGACCCTGTCGCCAGCGGCCGCCGAACTTGTGGAAACACTCAAGGACGAAGAGGAACTCATACTGGTGAGACTATTATACAGCATGCAACGAAAACCCTGTCCGATCCTTATGAGTATTATTCGGCATCGTACTGCGTACACATATACGTAACTATTGAATGGATTTGAGATTATTATTTATCCCCGGTGAATATAATTGAATTAAAATAAAACTGATCAAAGGCAACATTGATCGCTCGACAAAGTTCACGTCTTCTACCTACACTTCTTACTTAAATATAAGCTCCGCAAATTGCTAATGCGCTGAAACCATGTCTAATTGACATCCACGTGACGTTGTCCGCCACTCAAATCCCTACTCGGCCAGTGATACTGATGGTACTGAGTGTTCGATTACGTCACCAAAATTGCGGCCATGCGCATTACCACTCAAATCCCTACTCGGCCAGTGATACTGATGGTACTGAGTGTTCAATTACGTCACCAAAATTGCGGCCATGCGCATTACCAACTTGCGGGCTTTATAAGCTTGTATTCTTTAGTTTCAAATGTTAAGTCCGTATATTTTTGTTCTGAATATATATACATAGAAAAGGAGTAATAAAATAAACTAATCTAATTAAACATAAACCTAAAATATGGCATCAATAAAACTCGTCCACATCGCTGTTCACTGGGAGTGTTCCCAAAAGGCTGGCGGCTTCGCCACATTGTATGGCAATGCTTATCCTCTGTCCAAGGTAAAAGCCAGCCTTGGGTCGCGCGAAGTGTCAAAGAGGCGTTTGGCTAGATCTTTAAAAAGCATGTTCTGAATTAACCTTTTCTTTCCTAGACTTTGCCAAACGGTCTCAAGTCAGCTCCAAGCGGTTCAGAAGCCACCCTCACTATAGCCAAGAATAAAGTGAATCTCAACAAGAAGTTGGTGGAGATGTGCACTCCGGAGTGGAAGAAGATTGAGGATAGAGGCGGCGATGTCGTCGGTAAGCCTGAGACTTATTTACAGCAATATAATTAAAATTATATCTCGTAGCTCTAAGTATTGAAGAAGCTTAATAAAAAAAAAAAACAATTTGTAGCCGTGCGCTAGGAGCACGGCGATAAGGTATTCTACTATGTTTGAAAAAGTACTTCAAAAGACTTTTCTTAAGTTTTTTCTTAATAAAAAGTCCAAAATATATATATTTCGGCTAAACACGCTCTCTTGCCATAAAATTATATAAAACTAGCTGTCCCCCGCGACTTTGTTCGCGTGTTTTAGTTTCAACGGTTTTTCATTTTTGCAACATTTTTCATTTATGCTCTGCTCCTTTTGGTCGTAGCGTGATGTTATATAGCCTATAGCCTTCCTCAATAGACGGACTATCCAATACAAAAATAATTTTTCAATTCGAACCAGTAGTTCCTGAGATAAGCGCGTTCAAACATACAAACAAACAAACTCTTCAGCTTTATAATATTAGTATAGATTTTAAATCTTTTTTATTCCCGCGAAAACGCTGTCAGTAATTTTGGTGACGTAATATAGGTAAAAACAACAGTCGTTTGTGTCCGCCCGGCACTCATTCAACGTCAGGGCGATACACAAATTTTTTAGCTATTTTCATATCTCTTTTTTTTCCTCTTTTTTTTTAAAACGACTCCCGCACTAAGTAATTTAATCCTTGTGTCGCGGGGGGTTTCACAAACATTCAAATCACATGCACAAAGAACACCCAGACTTGAAATAAGCATTTGTGTGTGTGGTGTGACAAGCACAAATGCTTGTCCCATGCGGGGATCGAACCCGCGGCACGTTGCGCATAGAGGTAATGGGCCTGTTTCCTATTTTTTTTTTAATGTCCGTCTTGTAGATTAATGAATTTTATTGGACACGTATTTTTTCTTTTTTCCTGCAAACAAAAAATGATCAAAATACAGAGAACTGAAGTTACGCGTGACGTCACTCCTCGCTACGATTTTTAGCGAGGCGTAGCGTCATAAGCCCCCACTCCGAAACTTTAAAGCGGTGTATCTTTGTATTTTTTTATTGTTTTGATAAAAGAAAAAATACGTGTCTAATATTTTTTTATTATCTAACTGACGGACTAAATAGATTTTAACTTTTCATACCCAGGAAACATCCCTATTGGCGTGGTGACCTATACCACTCGGCTACCCGTGCAGTCATATTGTTTTTACTTAGCAATTATTAAAGTTATTGACTTGAAATTTGGTTTCTAGATAAAAGAGGATATGATGAAAAGAAACGTCGATCAGTTACACGATTAAAGAAACTTTCTTCGATAGTTTTATTTTTTGAAATCATCTCTATAAAAATACTTTTTTAGGTTAATCCACCGAACTATTCAACTTAATAATAATATTTTTACATTATTTGATGCACAATCATTATATGTAGATTAATGTCGATTGATTTTTTATTCCATCCGATAGATTTCGATTATTCACGACCTTGACATGTTTAGTTCTTTCCGTCCCGTAAGCAAGCAATTAGTATTATCTCTGTCTTGCATTTCTGGATTGGCTCTCCACTCCCCTAGACTCTACTTGCAAACCAAATAATTATTATTCGTGTAGCGTCTTAACAGCTGATGAAGTTGATAGATATGTACCTACCTGTTTACACTGAACTGTCATATTACCAGCTAGATACTACATCTATTACGTCGAAGCCTGGAGGCTCGTGTGACCTAATCACGTGATATACAGATTAAAATATTATGACTGTTAATTTTAATATAATAAAACGATAATGTACTTTAATGACTCAAAATTTAATTATTTAGGTATATGTCATAAATCCTAAATCATTTTATTATTTGTAAAACATAGGTACATCCAAAAATAAAGATCTTAAAAACAGGTTTACAGAGCTCTATGTTTTGTCTATTGTGAGACATACAAATATTAACTTTTATTAAACCTTTTTGAGAAAAAAGGAATAATATAAAAATAAATCTAATTATACAATATTTGAGAAATGTTAACATGCATGACATATTGATAAAGAATAGTTTGAGTTACTCATTTGTCTACCTTAATTAAAGTTTTTATCAAATTTCATAATTTATTTTTCACTACCGAAAGTATCCTATTGATATTAAGTCAAGCGAAGGTTAAATAATTTATTTGTTATAGAAACGGAGAACATAATGTTCGACCAAGTGGTGTACGCCGTCCTGCCTTCGAGCTGCACGCTGCAGGTGCTGGACGTGAGCGTGCTGCGCGGCGGCGTGCTGTCCGGCCACGACAGCCGCGACCACACCGCACACGCCGTCTTCCACGACCTCACCGACAAGGTAACACTCATTTACTGGCTTACCACCCAAAATTATGAAGATGTAGAAAACCTCGTCAAGGTATTATAGTCCGCCGCACTCAGGATAACACACACACACACGTACACACACACACACACACACACACTCAAACACAAACACACACACACACACACACACACACACACACACACAGGCGCACAGACACACACACACACACACACACACAGGCGCACACGCACACACACGCACGCATGTACGCGCACACTCATACACACACACACACAGACACGCGAGCGCGCGCGCACACGCACACGCACGCACGCACATAAACGCACGTACGCGCACACACTCACACACGCGCGATTTTATCTCATTAATTATGTTGGAGCAGTTCCCATCTCGGAGGTGGGCGCTAACAGTTGCGACACAGTTTTTTTGTAACTAATGTGGCTGTTAACGCATAAATAATGTAACTTACTGGTTTTTGTTCCAATAAATGATGTGATTTTGATTTCATTTAGAAAGAATTAAAAAAAGTCGGTATTTACATTGCAATCAATTATTGTCTTCTGCTTACTTCTACCTATTTTACATGTCTGATTATTAAAATATATTAACAACTGTTGCCCGCGGCTCCGTCCGCGTGAGTAAAGGTTATTGCGGCAATGCATATGTCCTTTTAGGTTCTAAACCGACCGATCCTGACTCGAATTTATAATATTAGCACGGATTGATGTTTGTTCTAGATGGCTGAATACTGCAACAGTGGACTCGGTAAAGAGCCGTATCTACCGAAACCAGAAGAACTCTGCATCGCTCAATTACCTCCCTGTAAGTATTTTTCTTTTACTTTTTCAATAATAAATAATTCAAATAAAATTATAAATAAACCTTTTATTCCATGCATTAACAAAATAATTTCACAATATTAAATTTTTTAATTACATGCTTGATTATTATTATTTTCCTTTGAAATATTAACCCACATGCACCCAAGCGGCGACCGGTCACCGCGCATGACGTCACAGCCAAATCTCATTCAAACCCCGAGCGCGCACTGCCTGCACTTGATTTGAACCCTTTTTTTTTTTTTTAGAGTCTACTTTTGTATGAAGAAGTTTGATGATATACAATCTTTAACCTCTTCAACGAAGTACAACTCACAATCAATGGGTTATTTTTTCAATATTCAGTAATTAATTATAAATTTGATTAATTTTTGTGTTGATTGTCTAAAAACTATCGACAAAGTATTCGTATTATTGTCGGTTGTCACTATGTGCATGTATAATTATTGTCTAAAATGCCGTTCGTTATGCAAATAGAGGACTAGACTATTTGTTTTTTTATTTAATTTACTCGTCACATAGATATTAAAAAATATTAGACAAGTATTTTTCTTTTTTTAATTAAACAAACGAGAAAGATGGAAATGTCGCGTAACGTCACTTGTAGCTACAATTTTTACCCACGAGTGACGTCACACGCCCCCAATCCAGATCTTTAAAGCCCTTTAACTTTGTCATTTTTCATTGATTTGATAAAAGAAAAAACATGAGTTATTTTTTCTCTTTTTGTCTATCTGGTGGACTAAATAGATATTTCCTTTTCATACCCAGTGTCGAAGAATTGTAACACCCAGTGTCGAAGAATTGTAACATATATAACCTCACATACATTGCTCTGAACCCAAAGTAAGTAGCTAAAGCACTTGTGTTATGGAATTCTGAGACAACGAAGGTACCACAAACACACAGACCCGATTTATTTTAATTTTAATAGACGGTATATAAGACTAGCTGTCCCCCGCGACTTTGTTCGCGTATTTTAGTTTAAACGGTTTTTCATTTTTGCAACATTTTTTATTTATGCTCCGCTCCTTTTGGTCGCAGCGTAATGTTATATAGCTTATAGCCTTCCTCAATAAATGGGCTATCCAACACTGAAAGAATTTTTCAAATCGGACTAGTAGTTCCTGAGATTAGCGCGTTCAAATAAACAAACAAATAAACAAACAAACAAACTCTTTAGCTTTATATATTAGTAAGTATGGATATGCTATTTTCTCTGTCTGTTAGCAAATTTCGGAATACTTTAAACAGTAAAATCAAAGAATTGTAATAAAATCAAAAATAAAATAAAATCAAAGACTTGTATCTCTAGTTATTAAGAAACTTGAATTGTGTCTCACTCTTGGACGTACCAAAACATTGTATTTTACATATAAACTGTGGATAACGTAGTGAGTTATACACTTATTATATGTATATGTTTGCCTACTGTCACGTGTATTTCAGTGTGTAATTGTTTGTTTTCCCGAACTAATAAATAAATAAATATATGCTTGTTCCCAGACCCGCAATGGTTCCGCGCAGTGTTCTTGCAAATGGAGGGCGGGCCCGGCAGCGCGGAGGCCCGCGTCTGCTACCTCGACTACGGGAACCTCGCGAACGTGCCCGTGTCCGTCATACGCAAGATGATGCCGGAGTTCCTGCACCCGTACCCCGCTCTGGGACTACACGTGGAGATCAGAGGTGAGAGATACATAGTCAATACTAGCTGTCCCCCGCGACTTTGTTCGCGTGTTTTAGTTTCAACGGTTTTTCATTTATGCTCCGCTCCTATTGGTCGTAGCGTGATGTTATATAGCCTATAGCCTTCCTCAATAAACGAACTATCCAATACGAAAAGAATTTTTCAATTCGAACCAGTAGTTCCTGAGATTAGAGCGTTCAAACAAACAAATAAACAAACAAACGATCAAACAAACTCTTCAGCTTTATAATATTAAGTATAGATAATACTAAGATTTATTTTATTTAATACTTCATGCACAGTATACATAGGCGGACTTAATGCCAGAAGGCATTCTCTACCAGTCAACCTTTAGGTGGTGCAGAAACATACGTGGTAGATGCACTGAAAATTATGATGAAAATATTTTTTTTTTATAGGAAGAATAAATACACTACAATATATATAATACTATTATACAATATATACATATTTAAATAATACATACTATAATACATACATTATTATATATATAAATAAATAATATATATAATGTATATAAATACTAGAGGAAAACTTCCCGTTACGAAGCTTCTAACGCTGTGTAGATTTAGCCAAAGATTGCCGATAAAAGTGATCCTGGACTTTTGATTTGATATAATGGCTCCGATTCTGTTAAATACGCATTAAACTTGTTTTAGGACATCGGTATCTCTTTCACTTGGTACAAGTAATAGCTGTTTTTTAGGGTTCCGTACCTCAAAAGGTAAAAACGGAACCCTTATAGGATCACTTTGTTGTCCGTCTGTCTGTCTGTCTGTCTGTCAAGACCTTTTTTCTCAGGAACGCGTGGAGGTATCAAGCTGAAATTCATATCAAATACTCAAGTCTATGGTCTCTTGGAGCTGTGAAAAAATCAAACTTCTAAGTCAACGCGATCAAAAGATACTCCCGTTTATGCCGCAAATTTTCGACACTCGCAAGGGAATCAAAACCTACAGGGTACTTCCCGTGAACTCAGAATCTTGAAATTTGGTACGAAGCAACGTCTTATAACACAGATAAAGGAAAAATTGCGAAAAGCATAAATTTTTAGTTACATCATATAATAAAAATATTTTTAAATATGGATTTCATTTAGCAATAAAAATACCATAACTTTTACTTATATACCTACAGGTTTGTACGGAACCCTCGGTGCGCGAGTCTGACTCGCACTTGTTTTTTGGTGGATACGCTGGGCAATAGGAGATCGGACTACTTTTTTTTATTTATGCGTCACATAAATATTAAAAAAATATTAGACTCGTATTTTTTCTTTTTTTAATTAAGCAAACGATGAGAAGATACTGTGAATGGAAATGTCGCGACACTTGTGGGTACAATTTTTACGCACACGTGTCATCACAAGGGACACTCCAGAACTTAACTTTGTCATTTTTAATTGATTTGACAAATGAAAAAATACAAGGTTTTTTTTTTTATCTATCTAGTGGACTAAATATATATTTTCTTTTCATACTCAGTCCGATCTCCTATTGCCGTGCCCCTAGCGCGCTTGTACTAATCGACTAAATCGTTTTTTTTTTTTTCAATACTTTAGTTAAGAGTTACGAGATATAATTTTAAGTAATTGCTGTAAATAAGTATCAGTGGACTAAATTGATATTTCCTTTTCTTACCCAGTCCGATCCCCTATTTTACCATTACTCCTGGTCCTAGTGACTTGTAATTACAGTTTTTTTTAAACCTACTTCAGGTACCATTTTCTCCCAAAGTTACTTGATTTATTGTGGCATTATTGTTAATCTAGCTTAAGAAACTTCTGTCAGAGGAAATAAACGATTTATTTATTTTGTTTATTGTTAAAATAAATCGTATCTTCCACCAGGTTTCCCCTCGGAGCCGACAGACGAGCAGCTCGCTCGCGCCGTACAACACATGAACATCGACGACGAGGGCCGCGGGACCCTCCGCGTCTCGAACTGCGTCAGGCAGAGCGATGGCATGTACCAGGTTGACGCACCCGAGCTGCTGCAGGCCATGAACGCGTAGACAGATAAGTAGGTTAACATAACTATAGGAACGTATTTAGATAGTGAGACATGGAAATCACCGCGTTTGATTATAGGTTGCCCCGGTCAAACTGAGCGCGGCAACCACTGGAAGTGACCCTGCCCTCTAGACAAGTGATATTTTGACAAGTGATAGCGCTGATCGTATCTTATAGGTTGCCACGGTCAAATTCGGCCCGGGCCGAATATTGAAACGTCAATTAGTTTTAAGTCGCCGTTAACTCTCATGCGGTCTCTGTCCCTTTAAGCTGTAATGTAGCGACAGATAGATAATTTAAGTACGTCTTAAAGTTAACTTGCGTTTTAGTGTTCGGGGGGTAATTCAAAGAAAAAACCGCGTTTAATTATAGGTTGCCCCGGTCAGAGTTGAGCGCGGCAACCACTGGAAGTGACCCGCCTAGACAAAAGACATTTCGACAACAATGCAGATCGATTCGTTCAAATGTATGGAAGTGACGTGACTTATCGAAACGAAATGTCATTTACATACATTTAATACCACTTGTCTAGGGGGATGGTTAAATTAAGGGCGGTAACCGGATGAGGTTGCCCATTGACCGTTGACCTCTATTTGTGTTAAGAGTATGTACTGTTTTTTTTTTTATGTATGATAATAACAATTTGCGGAAGAAATGATAGCTGAAAGCCATTAGTTGTTGCGACCTCAAAGCTATGTTAGTTGTCGCATTCAAAGTTAACTGTAACAAACAAAAGAATAGTTATTATTTTCCAGTGGAAAGTTGTCCGTCATCAACTAGCATTTTAACAAGTGTTTAAATAATATTCCATATTTTTCTGACATTTTTAAGCCGTTTTTAATCTAACATAGTCCCGTCCCATAAACGAGTGACATTCCTACAAACGATCATACGTCACGTGTACGAAAATTATATTAACCTTTTAAGCTCTTGACTAAATATCCATTGCCTTGCCCTCTAACGCGGCTTCAAATCGATAAAATTCGATCATTTTTGTTTAACTTTTTCAATACTTGCCTGTTGGTCTAGTGGTTAGTGACCCTGACTGCTAAACCGGAGGTCGTGGGTTCGATTCCCACCCAGGACGAATCTTTGTGTGATGAGCACGATCATTTGTTCTGTGTCTGGGTGTAATTTATCTATAATATTTATGTATTTAGAAATATATAAGTATGTTTATCAGTTGTCTGGTTGCCATAGCACAGGCTCTGCCTAGTTTGGGATCAGATGACCGTGTGTGAGATGTCCCAGGATATTATTATTATTATTACTTAAAGCTACGAGATATAATTTTAAGTAATTTTTGTAAATAAGTATCTCTATTTATAATAGTTTTAGTTATAACACGCAGTTAATAGGACGAAATTAGAACGAAATAATCATTCATTTTCACTGTCGCAGAAATACAACACGAGCGGTCAAAAAGGTTAAAATTTCATTTCGATAAGTCACGTGACTTAGATTTGTCACTTCCATACATTTAAAAGTCCGGTGAAGCAGTCAAAGCCTGCGCTCAGGCTAACTGCAGTAGAACTCATCCAAAAAAAAAAATCCATACATTTAAGCGATTCTATCAGCGTTAACGCTTGTAGAAATGTCACTTAGCTTAAAGGACAGTTTGTTTTATGTATATGATTAGCTCTGGGGGTTTACTCTTGAATTAATTTTAATTCTAATACAATACCAATGCAAAATTGATATAGCAGATACCAGTGGAAGGAACTAACTGAATCTACTTTGTTTTGTTTGTGTGCTAAATGAATAACAATTTGGCATTGTATTAGAATCAAAATTACTTCAAGAGTAACCCCTTTGAAAGACGTTAAAATCTATATTTTAGGACTCAGTCAAACTGTTTTTAGTTTTAGGCGTTTTGTTTTTAGTTTATAAGTAAATCATTGACATTAACTTCATCTTATTGTTTGTTTATCTGTAGTTTTGTATGTTGTTAAAAGCTTTAGTTAGTTAACTAATACACTGTATTCGTCACAAATCTCAATGACATAGAGATTAGGGAAGTTTTAAATGGAATACAGTCAAACAGGTGTAGGGTTTGTCTGATGGTTGGACAACACACCGCTGTCCATAGACTTCACCAATACAAAGACATGTTAACTTAAATGTTTTTTAATGTCTGTCATTTAGATAATAAAAAGAACCCTTTATCGAAAATATAAGGATTTACAATGATAAAGCTGTTTGAAGTTCAAGAGTGGCGGCTTGTGACGACAAAATGTAGTTATTATTATAGTGTAATACTGACGTCACGCGAAATTTTCATTCACTGCTACTTTTTTTGTTTGTTTACGAGACAAATTAAATAAATACGTGTCAGCAGAGTTATTTGCTATGGCGGTTGTCAACAAAAGCAAAAATCGCTTTACAAAAAACACTGAAAACACATTTGCATAATAACTTTCGTGAGGAGTATTCATAATTGTTTAGAACAAAACGGTTTACTCACGCATATTCTCGGGATCGCCCGACTAATGTATACAAGTCCCTGAGAGAAAGACCATAAATTGAGTCTGAAACTCGTCGGGCTATCCCGAGAATATGCGTGAGTAAACCGTTTAATTCTAAACAACTGTGAAAACACATTTCGTATCGTCTAACGTCGATGACCAACTTGATCTACTACAACGTAGTTGGTCACCGAAGTTAGCCGGCACAAAATGTTCGTTTTTTATCGTTATTTTTATCCAGTGAACATCGTTTGGGTTGTCAACTGGAGATAACAAATAAGCCTACTGAAACAGGAAGGCAAGTCACGTGACTTGTCGAAAAGAAATGTTATTTCCATAAATTTGAGCGATTTCTATCATCGTTAACGCTTGTAGAATTATCACTTGTCTATGGAACTGATTAATTGTTACAACCTTTCAGATATCAGGGGATATTTTTTTATAAGTTATTTATTTAGTTCTTCTCTAGTGAGTTAGTTAGAGTAGTTTTTTTGTTATGTAACAATGACATTTTGCTTGGTTCTATATTGTTTTTGACAAAACTGATGTGATTATAGTGATTACTAGTGTAAATCAACTTGATTATTGTATTAAAATTTGCGTTTACATGTAAATTACATTGTAATATTATTTACGTGACATTTAAATAGCTAATAGTTAATTTCTCCAACGCCAGGTCATTTCTGTTCGTGAATTAAAGTTGTCCTCCGACTTTGTGTGGAAGAACTGTCAAAAATTTTAAATTATTCCTCGGATAAAATTATCTGGCGTTGGAAAAATCAGCTCGAAGTTAGTAAGAATGTCGTTAATTTTCCCATAAAGACTTTCCAATACAATTTTTTTAGAATGTTCTGATAAAGTACGAAATTCGTGGTGTCTTTCGTTACCCAGACGAATGTTCGCTGTTCGAACTAATCGTCACGCAGCGTCTTCGTAACTTAGTTCGCGAATCAAATCTTTTTGTTAGTTTTACAGTTCCGGACCCTTATATCGAGCCACGGCGCATTTTTTGTAGTTTTGTCTACAAATAATAGTGAAAAAAATATTGTAGGTGAGCATAGTGCGCTCACCAGTTAGCGCCACTATCGCGTCTGTCAAAGCCCACCAACAAATTATAGAATACGCGAGGATAGCGCGTCTAGCGCCCCTGTCGGCGTAATTAATTACTGTAGCCGTCTTTATTCCTATGGAGAAGTACATTTCCATATCTAAGTGCCTTTGCAGGTCACAATTTTCAAGCGCCTTGAATAGCCCACTGCTGGCCTCTTACGGGCATAGATCTTTAAAGATCAAAATTGCATTTGAAATTCCAATTTGAGGACGTATTTACTTCCTCCGTAATAAAGTTCCATTTCAGTGTAGTCCTTTTTAAATCGATTGACAGTCAAATGTTAAATCGACAAATTTTAAAAAAGTAGGTTGTTTCCTAAATCTGTGTGTTCTGAAAGTAACATAAATACGTTTTATTATTGAAAAAGATTTTATATTTGAATAGTAATTTATCAACGACTTTTAAAGTTCGCTTATCCCAATAAGTTGATATATTCCATGCATTAGTTCTGTTCATTGTCCGCCTCTATTGACGTGACATGTAGATTTAAAAAAATAAACGATTATTTACCAACAGGAAATCATCGAGCATCTTTTTTTTAATTTTTTTTTAAGCTCTTTAGAATAACTCTAGGTGCACGGTTCCTAAATGTCAATCCTATGGAGAAACAATAGTTACTCTTTAAAACATATTCCATTGCGCTCGGTTTGCAATAATTTTGAGAATACTCAAAATTTTCCAATTCCCTTTGTACAGTAAAATTTTAAAGTTCCAAAATATTACAAAAACTGGATTTCAATTCCAGACATATTCGTCGAGTTCCCGATCGATATTTTAATATTACATTTCTATTACATATCTTGGTAACCACTAAGATACTTCATAATTGTCTTCCAAAGTTTCGAAGCATTTGACTTCAATGTTGAATGTTTAATAATTCCATGTTCCACATTTATAAAAGAAAATTATAATTCCAATTAGCAGTTGCAAAAGTCCACCGAAATCACAAAAAAGGTGACTTGTTAAATTCACACATATACGTGTAACTCTAATGTAATAAGAAACTATCGTTTTTAAATTACAATTTCTGCCCTTACCCCTCAGCTCCGGCTGGGTCCATATGGTACCAAAAAACACAACTAATTTGAACTTAATTAGTATGTGGCTTATGGTTTAATATCGCTTTGACGACGTGCGCACCCGTTTGAAGGTGTTTTACCATAAAAAAATTTATAAGTTAAACACTATAAAAATAAAATTAAACTTCATTTATTCAAAATAGGTTGTTAATTAACAATTTTTGAACCATTTCGGTATTACAGGTTAAGCGGCGCTCGCCGCGGTTGATCCGTGGATGGGAGACCATTTGTAAATATACAGAGACCCCTCCGTTCTTCGGAGAGCACGTTAAGCCGTTGGTCCCGACTGTCACGTTGATCGTTGAGAGTCGTTACGTCATTACAATTCTGGCAACCAGTCTTACTTTGGGATACTGTTTTACCCGGTAAAATGGGTTGTGGAGGTCAGATAGGCAGTCGCTTCATGTTAAATACAGTATTCATCTAAATCCGATAAGAATGGAAGTCGACCCCAACATAGCTTGGGAAAAGGTTACACGCTGAAGAAGTTAAATACTTAACAATTCCGTATTCCACATACAGAAAAATTCCAACTCCAATAATTATTAAGAGTTCAGAGTTCAAATGGCTTTCAGTATATACTTAATTACTAAAGAAAGTTTCCTATTACTATTTTGTCCTAAAGACAATGAAATCAGGAATGTAACTTCATTTTTTGAAAATAGGTTTTCAAGTAGCACTTTTCAAGCAAAAGTGAGCGCTAGGAACTGAAGCATAATGCAAAACCAGCGCAGAGGGCGTTACTAGCACAAAGTGGTAAATTGCTTATAGATAGAATATCCTTTATTGTACACCAAAAAAGTTACAGCATTTCAGAAGACAGATATTAAGGTTTTCTGTACACGGGACAATGCAAGTCTCCGATACCCGATGCCTTTAGTACGAATCTCTTGAGTTTGTATTGCGATAGTCGCTTGGATAGTAAAGTTGTCGGGTATCGAAGATTTGCGTTGCCTCGTGTATGAAGGGTCTTTGGTAACATTCGTTACAAACAGGCAGATAAGATAAATTAATTACATAAATACCATTATTTTTTTAATACTGTATCTCTCATGGTGTAACAATAAAGAATATTGTATCTACCCTCCAATGAAAGGGTGTTTGCGGTTTAAAAATCCTCTAGGTTCGCTAGGTTGGCATGTGGTCCATCCGTCAATTACCACCTATGAGAGACAAGCTATTGGCTCGTGATTGGTGGAAATTGGCAGATGAACAGCATGTCAAACTAGCGAACACCATCATTTTTAAACCGTAGAAGACAGTAGACAGTCGTAAAAAAATCTTTTATTTTGCACTTACGTTGGACGTACCATTCGATGTGATGTAAGGATTCTAACGACACCTTATCCATCCAAATTTTTACGAGATTATAGAATAGAAATTCACATATCTCAGAGAGTAGGGGTGTAGTGTAATTTTATCTTTTCCGAGGAGTACGTAACGTGCGTCATATTTCCATTACATTTCGCTTTGCAAATCAACTTGAAATGCTAAATAAAAAAATAACAGTCGCACGCCGGGAGTGCTGACAGAAGTGAAAACTTGAACAATTGCAATATATGTAGATACTTATATACAGAGGTGTCGGTAACGGTAACAGTGTCATGAGTTCAATTGTTTTTTTCCATGTCAAAAAATAAACTATTTCCAAGAAATTAAATATCATTTGACTTGACTTCGAGTCATGGCTTGACTTGACAAGTCTTAAATATTAACAATGTATGTAGATACTTATATACAGACGGTAACAGTGTCGCGAATTTAATGGTCTTTTTTCGATCACAAGAAGTTTTCACTTAAAAAAATAAGGATTTTGCTAGTGTTTTGTTTGTTGTTCCACATCTTTTCCATTTCATTGTCGACAAAATATTGTTTCATTTTTTCAAATGTAAGCTGCAGGCAAATAATTAGTAATTTTATTAGCCTAACTAGTTGGTAAGTTAGAATTAAGTTATGTTTAAAAGCATTGGTTTAACCATTTATTTGTACACTATACTGCTTTAATAATTTGCATAACTCCCATTGTTGTTTTGTAAATGACAATAAAAGGATTTTATGTTGATCTGTTTAAAGAATAGATGTGTTATTTTCAGTGTTTTTGTAAGCAGATTACTTTGATTTTTTTATTTGTTATGTGTACAATACTGGTTCACGAACGAATTACTAAAAAGTATCGAAATAAAGTTCTTACGGTGTTATTAGAAAATTTAAGTATATTTTGAAGCCGTTCAGTTTATTTTCCTAATTCGTTTATGCCGCATGACTGCTTGAAGTAGTCAGTCGACTGTTCACTCTGTATGGTATACTATAGACTTCTATGGCCGCCCGCAGACGGACTGCTTGAAGCAGCGCGTCTGCATCGAACCGGTGACAAAAAAAAACAAGCGGGTGGTTGACGCGAGAGTGGTCGACAGCTCGCTGGCTAAATGCTCGAGTATTTTGTGGTCGGGCGGCCTAAATATAATTCTATATTACATGGGAACGGGTAGGCGAGTGAGTAGTCTGCCGCGCAGAAATTACCACGTTTGACTACAAAGGTCAATAGGTTGCCGCGCTTAATTTGTCCACGGTAACCAAAAGTCAAGCGCGGTCATTTGCTGTCCGACGGACAAACTGGTTATCGTCGATTCAGCTAATTTAAATAATATTTTGTTTATTTTTTAAGAAAATCAAACTGAAAAGTAAAATTGCTTTTTTTTGTGTAAATAAAAACGAAATACACAGTTTAACTAGTTTTATTTTATCACCAAATTAACATGACAGGACTTTACAATACTCAAACTTAGCACTATGAACTGCATATCAAGAAACGACGCCGTAACAAAACGAGCACACATGTAATACCTTTATTTAATTAGATTGAGTTTTCAGGCCTCATTCAAACAAAGACCATTGATTAGGTACCTGCTTATGATCTGCCCCACGGTGGTTGCCATTACCGAATCTGGATAATAACACCAGCCTGTATCAATGCAAGCCCTTCATACAGAGAATGAGCATTGATCACCACGTGTGAGCTGCTCACGGTGGGTGCCATTACCGAAGCTGTTAATAACAACAGCCTGTAACTGTCCCAACACAGGCCTCTCATACAGAGGACGAGCATTGATCACCACATGTGAGCTGCCCCGCGGTGGGTGCCATTACCGAAGCTGTTAATAACACCAGCCTGTAACTTCCCACTGCAGGCCTTGTGGCAGGTCTAGCGCGAAATGAGGTCACCTGGAGATTCGTAAGTGATTAGATTCTGAAAAATGTTAACCACGTATGCGCGTTGAATTAAAACGCCGCGAATCTAGCTTTATCTTAACTTAACCAGATGAAAAGTGTTTAGTGTATGGGAGAAGTAAGTATAATAATTTATATGTAGACTGCAGATGGCGTAAATATGTAGTGACCTTCAAAATATTTTAATTCCCAACATACTTATATTTTTTACTATTTTCAGTCATTTTTATAAAGGTCACGAAAAAAAAATATAAATGCGAAATCACTAAAAGTAATCTTGAATTCAATCAGGCACCCAGTTGCTTTTCATTTCTAGCAACTTGTTAGCTAAAATCTCTTTAACTTGTCTAAACCATCCTTATTGAATAAGTACTAAAACGCGTGTATAAAGTAAATTAGTTATTAATTTTTACTGAATACACACGATTATGTAAAATATTTGATATTTACGCCATCTCAAGTAACTTAAGTGTAATTTTCTTTCATTTCTAATGAGGGTGTTTGCGATTTTAAAACTGTCTAGGTTCGCCATTCTGGCATGAAGTCAATCTGTAAATTTCGACCAATGAGAGACAAGCCACTCGCTCGTGATTGGTAGAAATTGATAGATGGACCACATGCGAACCTACCGGGTTTTTGAATCGCGTTGTCTCATTGACATCTGCGTGTGAGTACTAAAAAAATAATGAAAATATTACTTTCTATATTTCTAGAAAAAAAAAACTACGAGACGCTACTAAACCAAATATTTAAGAGACAGGACAACCATTATCTTTGAGTGATCTTAATTCTGCCCGTATACTTTTCATCTGCAAAGTTCTCGTAAAACAATTCCGGCGTTCGCGGCCGTTCTTCGAGTAGCGCTCGATGAAAACTCTGCAGAATACTGTCTCTCTGTTTTTCGAATAACAATTTATCTTTTTTCGAACATTTTGAGATTGCTGCTAGTGTTGTGTTTACCCATGCTTCGTAATACGGTTTTGTGTGCCTGTCTATACAGGCTGGAGCCCATCTTGCGACCTCAGTGGGTGGTGATCTATTATCACCAACTGACAAATCAGGAGATGGGACATGTCTGGTTTTCTTATCCCGTTTTCTGTCCGATTTCTTCCTAACTACAGCCTTCTCCTTCACACTCGCTCTACTGACCGTCGCCTTCGTTTTAAATTTTAACGAATTTGTATCTGTGAATTTTGAAACCTTTTGCTTCTTCATCGAATCGCAGGGTATATTTATTTCTAAAGGCGTCGGAGGTGACCGTTTTTGGTCGACGAATGTTACCGCTTTGTATATCCGTACGGAGCCGTTTTTCGACATAATAGTTTTGATCATAGGTTTCCTTTTTGCTACGACCTTTTGTGGCGGACTTTTATCAGGTTTTTTATCACGAATCTCCGTTCTAGCGGACGACGTTGAAGAATTAATTTTGTCTTTTGTTTGAGTCGTTTCTTCAGTTAATTGTTTCTTTGTACGATCGGCTGTAATGTAGTAAATGTTATTATATCTTTATACGAATTGTGTATACCTTTAGTTAGAGTAAAAATAAGAAAATTAATGAGTGCGCCTAACAGAGTATGACCTGTGAACACCAGTATGAACAAGTAAAATCGTTAAATTAGTGTCATATCAGAGCATGCTGTTTTAATAAAACTATCTTAAAACTAAATTGCATTTTGTTTCGTCCCTGCTAGAGTCGCCATTTAGGTACATATTTTTTCACAATATTTTGTGTCCCACTGCATGGCAAAGGCTTATCTACCTCCATCTCTCTCTTTTTAAGGCCGTGCTGAACTATTTTTTATTAAAGGAGACCAGCTCGTCCCGCCATCGTCGTCTGTACCAAGTACTATTAAAACTATTCTTTAATACTTACCAATTTTACTGGCATCCGTTTTGACTTCTGTAACTTTAATCTCATTTTTATTCAAGTTTGAATTCGATTGTACAGTTTTGTTTAAACTTTTCAATTTCAGAGTGTATTTATCGCGAATTCGTTTCCGTAATTCAAATTCTACTGGGGCATGGTCTTGCCCGTTATCATTGGTTTTTTTATTCGCATGTTCTCTGAGAACAACGCTGTCGCTTGCGTTTTTAAATTTAGGTTCGTCAATTGTCAATTTTTTGACGACTAGATTCAATTTCATTTTATCTGGCTTCTGAGTGGTTAATTTCCTTTCAGAATCGCCGCGATCTCTAATATCCTTTGTATTTACTTGGACGTTTTCTTCAGTTAATTTCTTGGTTAGTTTTTCATTCGTTTTTTTCGAATCGCCTCTATCGATCTTGGTGTCAATTTTTTTATCAGTCGTCTCAATCCTTTTATTTCTTTTGTCCATTTCGTTGAGTTATAACACTTAAAATTTATATTTTGGTTTGTATTTGATAATTTTATTGTCAACGCAGACGCCAGCTGGATATTTGTTTTTAAAATTGTTTAAGAAGAAGTTACCATAGAGCTAGTTGTTTTATTATGTAGTTGGAACTTGTTTGGCGTTGTCGCTTTGACCTTTTCATAGGTAGGGACCTACTTAGCTAAAATATTTCATTGAGAAAATATTATTACAAAACTGTACGTATATAAGAACGACCACTTTCAAGTATTTAAAATAGAAACAGAAAAAAACTGAAAACAGTTCATGTTTAACTAATAAATAAACAGCTGTTGGCCGCGGCTTTGTTGTGTGTTCTTTTTTGTCCCGCGTTTCCTTTCTTGGGATCCAAGCTTATCCCATGCCAAGTTTCAACAAAATGGATTTAGCAGTTTTGCCGTCAAAGCGTAAAAGAAATATTTTCGCATTTATAATATTAGCACAATAGTATGGACTACTATGGATATGGACCCCCATAGAGCAAGTAATTACTACGTCTGCTAAAACCTTGATTAACTTTTTATCATACCAAGATACTAATCCTTACTATAATATCTATTATAAATGCGAAAGTATCTCTGTCTGTCTGTCTGTCGCGCTTTCACGCCAATACTACTGAACCGATTTAAATGGAATTTGGTACACAGATAGTCTAGAAGCCTAGTGAGAAAGAACATAGGCTAATTTTTGCCGCGATAACCAACATCCACGCGGGCGTAGCTGCGGGAAACAGCTAGTGTATTAATAAGTCCAAAGAAAAAGTCATACAGTACACAGACAAAAATTCTAGCCTCCTTGATCTTAACATTAAACAAACCATTTTAAAAAAAACATTAAACGTCACTTCAAAATTATTGTATTAAATAAAAATAAATAAAAAAATGCCTCGTCTCACTGCATATTATTAATATTATGCCATGAAATGTTATTATATATATTTTTAACATGGATAAGCCCAAAACTAACTTAGTAAAATCGAAGTCTTCGAACAGTGCTATCACAACGAAATCGGAGCCTCGAAAACATAATAAGAAGAGCAGAAGTAACGCTGAGTTCCTTCCAGAATATCAGCCGCTATCTCTTAAGAAAAGAGGAGTATATGTAGAGAAAAAACCTACTAAAATATCTATAAATGAACAACCTGACTTGAGTCCAGAAGGTTTGTATTTGATGATTTTGTTAGGTTTTCCATTTCTGATATTTTTTGTAGCAATTTAGGTAATAAAGTGTCTATGTAGCAACCTTCATTTAAATCCGATCAGCTGTTCTTTCTTGGTACTTACACCATTCTCCGCCTTTTTTTTTAAATATGAAAGATTTATGCTATAATATTACTTACATAAAATAATCCTAGTAAATTTGTTTAAACGTCGCTGCTCAAAGAGTCATTGTGGAGCTAGAAGTATGTAGAAATAAAACTTAAACGTCCAAAGTCTATATTATATTGAAGATCATACGTGGCCACCTAGATCTTATTAAATGCACTCTGCAAGTAAGTAATAATTAGACGCGATCGACCTACAGAATGGTTAAGGCCATTCTTTCTTGTAAAAGTGCCCAGAGTCCCCTGCAGAAATATCTGTACAACCTTATGTTAATTATGACGACCTCTGTGGTCGTGTGGCGTACACACCGGTTTTTAAGGTCGCCAGCTCTGAGGTCCCGGGTTCGATCCCCGGCCGGGTCAATGTAGAAAACCACTTTTCTACATTGTCTCGGGTCTGGGTGTTTGTGGTACCTTCGTTGTCTCTGAATTCCATAACACGCGTGCTTTAACTACTTACTTTGGGTTCAGAGCAATGTATGTGATGTTGTCCACATTTATTTATTTGTTATTCGTACAAAAATATGTTTTCATATTTTTTCAGTTATATCTAAAAAGCCATCAAGCCCCCGTCCTATACCACGGCCTGGAAGAAAACGGTTCTTAGCCTCTGTGCTAACAATCCTCTCTCAATCGACCACCGGGACACAATACCCAGATCACGATGACACTGAGAGAATAAAGAAAAACGACAAAACGAAGAGCAAACTTAAGAAAAAGAAAGAAGAAGAAGTAATACAAGAAGATGCCACAGTAACAGCAACCAGCTCGAAGAAAAAACAAAAATACCGGTCCAAAGTATTAAATGACCATAATAATGAATTCGAGCAATTAGTGGTTCTAAAATCTACAAAAGAAATCACACACACACCCTCAAATTATTCAGTTAAGAGTAGCAACTTGAAAGAGCCCGAAACTATAAAATGGGCAGATATTTTACCACCATTGGTCAAAAACGGGACTTTGGAACACATAAATCTTCCCGAAGATAACAGGCATTTGCAGGAAACGAGTAGAGAGACAAGAGTTAGTCTGGTTGAGAAGGATCCTTCTACTATGGTTGCAGAAGTACCTAAGAAAGAAGAGAAGAAATTATACAATTTCTTTGTCGATCTTCTTGAAACTACTTTTAGCGTGTACAATGTTAAGACAGAATTCAATCCAGCGCCCGTTTCAAGCGTCAACTCATCAAAAGTAGCTCTAGAAATGGACGAATCTGTCGCCAAAAAACTTAATATACAGAAAATTAGGGAGCCATCAGAATGTTCCGATGATAAATTTATTCCGAAACCCTCGAAACACGTTTACTGTATCAAACCTGATGATAATGAAGTTTGGGACAACAAGCCAGCGTTGGAACACAAAACGAAAATGTCTTCAAAACGATCAAGGCCAGTATCACCAACGAAATCGTTCAAAAAAAAAAGAAGACTAGTATCTGAATCTTTCGACTACAAAAAAGCTAAACCTATACCAACAACGAATAGTCTTACGATACCAAACAAAAAGATATTACTAAAGAAAGATAGAAAGAAAACATTTATAAATATGTTAAAGGAGCAACTTAAAATGGAAGAAGATGCCTTTGAGGAACCCCATAACTTTTTCCAGGCCTTAAAAGTGATAGCACGAAATAAAAGACGGTGCCAGAAATCGATACATTTCAATGAATCTGTTAAAAAGGCCAGTGAGGGCGATGTCCACGAATGCCAATTCAAACGACGCAGACTACTGTCAGCAAGCACGAAATCTAGCGGCAAGAAATCAAGTTATCATCCCGAAAGTGAATTTATGAGATCAATGAGATCCTACCACAACTCTGACATAACATCTAGTTCAAAGAAAAAGACGACAATTACAATTACGGAGACTTCAGAAAACGAAATGGAACCCTCCGAACATTCGCTTGAAGTATATGGCTTTGATTACGAGTTGAACACTCCAAAAAAACTGTTTAAACCGGAGCAGGAAGTGATGCTGGCTTACCACTCGTCCGCTTCCATGTGCAATAGAGATTACAATCCTAATGAAGCTTTATTGAAGTACAGTGACAGTGGAACTAGCTCCCTAATGGAAAGCCCAAGCCATGTCGCGGCGAGACACGGACTACGATCATTAAGTAGGTTACTTGAATAGTGAGAGAGTAGAAAAAATAATAAAAATTGTAATATTTTTTCGTGTTTTTTCTCTTGCCTATTCAAGGCTTTTTGGAAACCACCGTAACCCTAGCGGCCCGGCCGCGCGATACCGGCCTTCGGATATATCTAAGATTTATTTAGAACATAAAGCTTTACTCACACACATTCTCGGGATCGCCCGACTAGGTTCAGACTCAATAGGAGTCCCTAACCAAGAGCTCACGCGGCGGCGGCGATGTCGCGAGGCGAACTATATTATATCTTCTTATATATATAAAGCTGAAGAGTTTGTTTGTTTGAACGTGCTAATCTCAGGAACTACTGGTCCGAATTGACAAATTCTTCCAGTGTTGGATAGCCCATTTATAGAGGAAGGCTATAAGCTAGAATATAACATTAAATTAGATTATAACCGCTGCGACCAAAAGGAGCTGAGCATAAATGAAAAATGTTGCAAAAATGAAAAACACGCGGACAAAGTCGCGGGGGACAGCTAGTCTAAAATAAAACGGCCCAGACATACTCTCTCCTACCCCCAGCGATAAAACAACGCTTCTCCAAGAAGCATTCGAGTTAGCTAGCAATAGCAATACAAAACACAACGGCCGTATATTACGACCGGCCGGCGAGGCTGTCGCGTATTAATAAATGATAGTACAGTAAATGTTGAAGGGATGGGTGAAACAGTCAAAGCCTGCGCTCAGGTTAACTGCGTAGAAGTTTCAAGAAAAAAAGGTTCTTTTTAGGGTTCCGTATCCAAGGGTGCCTTCACTGTCCGTCCGTCTGTCAGTCAGCGGGCTGTATCCCATAAACCGTAATAGCTAGACAGTTAACTTTTTTACAAAGTGTGTATTTATCTTGCCGCTATTTTTTTATATATATAATATATGCTGGGCAAAGGTCTCCCCCAATTTGCTCCAGGATCTTCTGTCTGTAGCCGCTTCCCACCAATCCGGCAAATAGCGATCGATATCGTCTCGCCAGCGTCTTTTCGGCCTACCCCGTTTTCGAGTTCCGGCGCTAGGTACCCACTCGGTGGCAATTCTCGCCCATCTATCCAGACTCATGCGGCCAATATGACCAGCCCAGCTCCATTTTAACTTGGCTGTCTGGATACCGACATCTGTAATTTGCGTTTTTGAATGGTGGTGTTCCGCACGCAATCGGTTCTTTTTACTCCCAAAATACTACGCTCCATTGCTCTTTGGCAAATCTTAAGTTTGGTCTTCTGTTGTTGAGTCAGCGACCAGGTTTGGGAGCCGTAGGTAAGGACGACTTGCCGCTATAACAACAAATAATTAAGTATTAAAAATTAAAGGGGTCTCCATAAAATGGTAAGGATTTTTTTATGCGCGAGTCCGACTCGCACTTGACCGGTTATTTTGTACGTAAGACATGTTAATGTGAATTTAAAAACACAATATGGACACTTTACTACCCCCATTTATTAGACAGATGTGCTTTAGTTAATTATACATACCTATATAATAAATTTTACTTATATTTAACATCTGACATCCACAAGATGAAAGAAAGTAAGTATAAATAAAAAAGAACACTTTTTGTATACAATTTATTGAATAGAATGATTACAGCCATGAAATGTCGATATACTCAGCAATAATATCTAATATTATTAAATTTAAATTATATTTAAGTAAAGCATTTTTATACTAAACAACCTTATATTGGACAATACAAAATGTTTATTTTTTTACATATTTGCATACATAGAAGCCTTCGTAAAAAAGATCTGTGCCATATAAGAGTTTCAAAATCGCATTTTTTATGAATCTTATCTATACTAATATTATAAAGCTGAAGAGTTTGTTTGTTTGTTTGTTTGAACGCGCTAATCTCAGGAACTACTGGTTCGAAATGAAAAATTCTTTTTGTATTGGATAGTCCGTTTATTGAGGAAGGCTATAGGCTATATAACATCACGCTACGACTAATAGGAGCGAAGCATAAATGAAAAATGTTGCAAAAATGAAAAACCGTTGAAACTAAAACACGCAAACAAAGTCGCGGGGGACAGCTAGTTGTATAATATAAATAATACTAGAAAAGGGGTTTTTTAAAACGCTACCTAATTTAAAAAAAATCATCATAATTATGTCGGCGCAAACACACACGGACAGCGACTTAACACACTTTTTCATATAAATATAAGATTTATGAAAAAAGAGTTAAGTCGCTATAATCGCTGTGGCCACCTGTGGCTGTGGTCTGTGGACCGTTAAACTTCAGTTCTAAAAATTAGAGTCGAATAATTAGAAACTTTTATTTTTTAAAGGTTATATAATGATTATTTTTTGTTGAATATTAAGTACTAGCTATTTCCCGCGTAGATATTGGTTATTGCGGCAAAAAGTAGCCTATGTCCTTTCTCAGGCTCTAGACCAGCCTTTCCCAAAGTGGGCGATAACGCCCCCTTGTGGGCGCTGCAGGCCTAAAGGGGGTGCTAAGAGACCCAGAAATAATATCAAATCTCCGCTAATATAGCTCACAATAATAAATTTAATTTGAAGTTATAGTGGTTTTTAAGTAGGTGAAAAAATGTGGACGCTAAAATATAATTTATTCTCAAAGTGGGCACTAGACAAAATAAGTTTGGGAACCCCTGCTCTAGACTGTCTGTGTACCAAATTTTATTTTAATAGATTTTGTAGTTTTGCCGTGAAAGTGCGACAGACAAACAGACAGTTACTTTCGCATTTATAATATTAATAATGATTTATATATTATAAATACTATTTACAAAACAATAATTAACGTTATGGTAAATAATATCTTAAAATATATATTCTATACTACTATTATAAAGCTGAAGAGTTTGTTTGTTTTGTTTGAACTCGCTAATCTCAGGAACTACTGGTTCGAATTGAAAAAATCTTTTTGTATTGGATAGTCCGTTTATTGAGGAAGGCTATAGGCTATATATCATCACGCAACGACCAATAGGAGCGGAGCATAAATGAAAAATGAAAATCCGTTGAAACTAAAACACGTGAACAAAGTCGCGGGGGACAGCTAGTTTTTAATTTAAAAGACTGACTCATTTCTCATTTTGAACGTTATCAGCCAAAAATATTAAAAAACGTGTTTTTAAACGTTAGTTTTTTTTTATTTACACACCCACAGGGCCTATGGTCGGTGGCCGGTTTGCGCCGAGCCTAAGTCTCAAGCTGTCTCTCGCTACAGTGTGATATACCAACAGCCAGTTTTCTTAGAACGTCTAATAATTAATAAAAAATAAAAATAATTATAATAATATAACTACGATTAAAAGAGAGCTTCTCAGTAAACCGCGAATCAGTTCTTTAAGTATTTTTAGGCAAATAGCCAAATTTAAGACAACTACACTACTTGGCTGAAAAGCTTGTGACCTTACATAGGTTGGCATTTGACTAGTGTTCTGTGCCAATTCAATAGATTATATTAATTTGATTAATTATTATAAACTACCAAAACAAATAAATAACAAAATAATTATAATAAATTATTGACTGTCGATCGCAAATTAGTGGTAACACTTCGTTTTTATTTTAATAACTCTCAGTCAACTTTGTGACGCACATATGAGTCGAAATTTTGTTGTGTTTATCATTGTTACTAAAGACTCGCGCGCTCAAAACAACAGTCAACATTAAAATAAAATAAATTACATTTATTAACTACAACAAAATATTTTATATAATATGATTTTTTTTTTAAATGTGTATACATAGTAAGAAAAATAAATTGTATTTTTTTCTATTTTATCACACAATATTATAGGCAAACATTTTGAAATTAAGCAATAATGAGGTTAGTGCAAGCAATGTCACAATGACAGATAAGAATAGGAATAACTCCCCGCCATTTTTGGTGTCAATTAAAATGATTCTAAAAATCATTTTATCTTCCTTATTAATTTACCTGAAAGTTTGTTATTAATACATAAAACATTAGGTATTTATGCTAAACAATATAAATAAATTATCAAAGAAGAAGTAAAGACAGTAATAATAAGTGTCATTTAACATTATTGCTGGATATAATTTACGTACATATTCTTTGAATCGCGGGATGCCAAATACCTTAAAAATTATTTACTACTAACATTTACTAGGAACATTAAAAGAATATAACACTACAATAAATCCCTGTCAAACATCCAATCCTTTCACTAGTGTTTTTTTATATTTTAAATAAATAGGTAACCTTAGATTATAAATATGTCTAGAAAGACTGTCAAAGCTCACTTGACATGACAAGGCATCGAAAAACTAGTCTCTAGTCTTTTTGCGACATTTTTGTTTAGAAAATGATCAATTTACCATGCATTCTGGTAAAGTTTAATGTCAGAACGAGAGAGTAATACGTTACTGCCACGCACACCACCATACAAAAGTTGACTCGTATAATTAAGTTCTTTTGTAAAGCGACCCTATCTAGACATATTAATAATCAAAGTAGGTAGCATAAAATATTGATGAAATATAGGAACACCCCTAACTATATTTATCCTATCAATAACAAAAATAATTTTTGAATTATACAACAATTATATTGCTGGATATAGTACGTAACAAACATATGAAATAAACCAGTCGAATTATGAACCTTTCTTTGTAGTCGGTTAAAAAATATACCTTGCGCCGACCACAAATGATTGGGTACCTAAATGTAGGTTGAAGTAATTGAACAATAAATTAAGTTAATACCTTGAATATCTTCAGTAGTGCCGTGCCAGCTTGCTGTCCCATCAGATTATGATATTATGGTACTATGTTCACAAAGGCTTGCACTGAAATATGGCCTGTATTTGATAATCACTGTTATGACAGGTTGCCATTTCCAAAAATTAGTTTTTATTGATATTGCATTAAAATTGGCTTACATAGTACAAAATTTTATTTAATTAATGTTCAATACTTTAATGCAAAGTGATAAAGCTTGCGTGTGCTTTCTCTATAGCCAGTAAATTATCAAATGCTATGTTTTTGTGCCAATTATAGCATTGACTTTATAAAAATATCATAATATTACAAGATTAAGACACTTTTTCATAGATTAAATTTATTATTCTTGTTAATTCATAAAAAAATATTAATTAAAATATTTAGTTTACTAGAGCTTTAAAGTGCTAGTTAATTTGAACTACACTCTATTATTTATAATTCTACACAATTGCATTGTACTGTATGGCAAAATAGCAAGAGATTCCATCTTTTTACATATATGAGTGAAAGTGAGTATTGCAATCTTTTTTGGCATAGCAACAATTACAGTATGCTTGTCTTCTCCCTCTAACACATCAACTTGCAATATAGGGCATGTTGAAAGAACAGGACAGTCAGATCTTTCCATAAAATTGTACTGTTTTACAGGCTGAGTGTTGAATATATCAAATTCTCCGTGAGAGTATGGAGAGTAATAAATACGTAGCACTCCCCAATTTGATCCTACAAAGTATACATCTCCATATGGTCGTACAGTAATTATATCCCTCAGTGGTCCGTCAGGAATTGAGTGGTTTAAAACATACATCCATTGAAAATACACCCGCCAATCCAATTGCGCTAGAAAATTGTATCGGTGCAGTTGATGCAGTAAATTGGAGTCCGGGCCCAATGTACACATGAATACCAACTTATTATCAATTACAGAATAGATATCTCTTTCAAAAGTCAGTATATTTAGCAGCCCATTACTATAACCCATAGACATTATTCCATCTTCAGATTTCTGTATGAATGTTGCTGCCAATTTCTTACCATTAAAACCACATACAAATATTTCATCGTTTAAATTCACAAAATACAATTGCGTTTCTGTTAATGTGAACAGTTTAACATTATCAAAAGTGACGTTAGTCTCATCGTAGTCATTGAACATCATTTTGCGTATCAGAAATAAATGTAGGTGAATACTCAGTATTACAATTACGGTAGAATTCTCGGCATATCTTGAATAATGTCCATTGATCGGGCCTTTTTTAGACAATTCAAAAGTATCAGTATTGTAATAAACTATTGAACCTTTTTTATGAACACCTAAAGTACCGTTTGAAAGCACTTCGAAGTTACGAATTTCTTCAGCAAGACACGAAGCTGACGCAAATTCATCAGTTTCTTCTGTAGCCGTACCAATTTTCCTCCAAAGTGTTAAAGAACGATATAAATCGTACCATAGAAGACAAGTCCTGGCTTTCCTCCTTGCATCAGCGTAAATACTACCGAAGTCTCTTTGACAGAATTTCAACCACAGTCCGTCATCACACTCAAGTGCATCGATTATAGATTTCCATCTCGTACACACCCCGCGGCATCTCGTCAAATCCTTGGCCGGCAAATAATTAAAAAAGTTAAGTAAAATTTCCGATGGTAAGTTGCACATATAGCTAATATTTTCGCTGTTTTCTGACATTATTGTGGATTAAGTATGGAATGGCCAGGGACTTTTGTTTATAGGTTTTACTTTAATTTCATGATGGGTTTTAGGATGTTATCCCTTGTGCACTGCAATTACGTTCATTATTACACAAATCATTCGCTAGACTGACACCAAATTTCAAAGTTTTTCTTTTTTCTTGAATTTGTTGTTGATGTTGTTCCACCACAGACCGATTAAAATAATTGGTGTCCTCTTCTTTTGTGAAAGGTTACGTCAAAGTCCGCTGTCATTTGTAAAATCTAGTTGGTTTCCTGAAAACAATGACCTTCTGTGAAGGTTATTCATTCATTTAATAAATTGTTATTTTTTAACATTAAATCTTATTGTTAATAATTTTATAGTAAGCATATATTTGCAATACTGGGTTAAAATATTTTTTGCTTTACGTTTCAATTTATTAATGCTTGAAATTCATATTTACAGTATTTTAAATAGCGGCCACTGTAGCCACCACATACCTACATAGTCACCACAATATAACCTGTGTTTCAATATAATAATATTATATACTTATTTAATTACCAAATTTTATAGTTTATAAAACCGTTTCACATTTAATAAGTTATCTGTAGAATAACTTATTTTTATTATCTGTGCATTATTATTGTCAAAAATTCAAAACAAGTTTGTTTGAAAACTAAAACGGTGTCTTCTGTTTGTTTTTATTTAAAACTGTTCAATTAATAGTAGGTACCTATATACTAAAAATGGCTGCGTTTAAACAATTAAGAGAAGTGAGTAATAACTTTGAACAACAACTGCGGAACATATCGACGGAATTATTTTCTGCCAAAATTGATGAACCCTTTGAAGATGTCATAACACAAAAACTTCGGGATTTATCTTTCTTTACTTCAAAATTGAGGCTTTTAAAAGCTAAACCTTTGTCAGGTATGTTTAATAACTATGAAAGTATAAAAAAAACTCTTAGACCATAAATTATGTAGGTAAACTTATTCCGATATAATTATGTACTTGCCACCGGAGTTTAAAAACCTCTGCTCTTTTAGTAATGTGATGTATTTATAACTTAAAATATAAAACAAAGTCGGTAATAAATAATAAAAATACTATTTATAGCTCAAGAACGGGTAGACTTATTTTTATGATGTTTGATTTGATGGATTTGTCTCTGTCCAAAAAACCATAAGTACTTAAAAACATCGGAAAAAGACGCAAATAAAAATGTCTTGGACCGGGGACTACTTACGCGGTTGAAACCGCTGGGCTCCGCTAGTTTCATAACTAAGATATGTAGCAGAAAAGAACTGAAAAAAAAAGTAGTTATTTTAATATTTTTTTAATTTATTGGTCTGATAGGCAGACCTGATCCATTTGTATTCCTTTAATTGCTACTTCACTGTATAAGATTGACACACAGGATTATAAGGGGTTAGTCAAAACCAGCCAAAATTTAAAGGTGCATTTTAAATTTAATTGTTGTACTGCAATAAAATTAAATAATGGCAATCATAAAAAATGTATGTTCATAAATGGTTAATAATTTGCATAGTTGACTACCTAGTGGGAATCAATGCACTTATGTGCATGTGCACCGCTGAATGTATTTGACGACCTCCGTGGTCGAGTGGCGCACACACCGGTTTTCAAGGTGTCGTGAGCTCTGAGGTCCCGGGTTCGATCCCCGGCCGGGTCAATGTAGAAAAACCACTTTTCTACATTGTCTCGGGTCTGGGTGTTTGTGGTACCTTCGTTGTCAATTCCATAACACGCGTGCTTTAGCTACTTACTTTGGGTTCAGAACAATGTATGTGATGTTGTCCACATTTATTATTTATTATTATTTATTATTATCTGTGTGCTAACAGACATATCTAAATTGATGAACTGGATTTTGCTGTAGTTATATCCACATGTTCGTTTTCTAGTAGTGGACAGGATTAAATTTTAATAACAAAAATATTTTTTTTTGTCTTAACAATAATAAATTATCAATTCTGAACCATCGTTGAAAATATGGCCGGTTATTGAAAACTGACCCTGTATAAATATTTACTTATTTTAGCCTTACCTGAAGTAACTGAACAACCGAAATCAGAGGAAACAATCAAGGAATACGGAGAATTAGTCCAATGGAAGGTTATAGAACAATGTATAGTGAAGTCTTTGACGCAAGCTCATTCCGTAAAGGCTCTTATCACAACTCCTGATAAAAACTTAGATCCGGAACTCGTTGAAAGAAAAGAGTAAGTTTCTTTTTTTTTTAAATTAATCAAACTTTTTTTTGCATTTATTTTACTTTAGTTTTTATAAATAACATTGATTACGTAGATCTTACAGAATTTTTGTTTAATTTTTGTCAGATATTTGTGTATTGTTCATGATAAACAAGTTATTTAATGTCAGAAGCATATCCGGGACCTATGGCTTATATATGTTTTAGATATGCCTGCTAGCTGAGTGGTATAGGTCACCATACTAACTACCACTGTGTTACGTGCTGCGGGGTCGATCCCTGCATGGGCCAAACATTTGTGTGATCCACAAATGCTTGTTCTAAGTCATGTATGTGATTTGAATGTATGAGAAACCCCCGCGACACAAAGATTAAATTCTTTAGTGCGGTGGTTGTTTTAAAAAACAAAGCATGTTTATGTTTCCCAATGGAGTTTATCATAGTTTTTTTCTGTGTGCGAAACGTGACAGTAAAGGTCTTAGCTCATTTACACGACCCCGCTCTAACACCGGTTTAAACGGAAAAGGTGGTACGATGGCGGTAAGCTGGCTTGCTGCGTGCTTTTTGCAATTTTATGTTATCATTGGAAAGTGTACCTAAATAACACGATTTTAAGCTTGTATTTGAATGTCCATTCATTTACCGTGCGGGAGCTGTGTTGTATAAATTATTTGTTTCCGACCTACAACCTACAAACCGCGATAGAATCCGTTCATAATATAGATAAATTACGCCCAGACACAGAACAAATGATCGCGCCCATCACACAAAGATTTGTCCTGGATGGGAATCGAACTGACCTCCGGTTTAGCAGTCAGGGTCACTAACCACTAAACCAACAGGCCCGTCAAAGTAATTAAATAAAGAAATATCTTTTCAGAAACATTATCCAAAGTCTCAAGGATTTCCGACACACAGAGTCACAGCTCCGTCAGTTGGATGCTGTATTACTTGAGAGGGAAGAAGAGTTGGCTGCAGTACAGACGGTGTGGGACAGTGAGCTGCATCAGCTAAGGGAGCTGAGGGACGGAGGTCAGGAGGAAGACTGCGATGTTAATGGGCCATTGTATAAGTGAGTTCTTCTGAGCATTCTTCCAACCAATGTTGTGTTCTGCTTACAGGGAGGGAGGGGCTCGTAGCTAAATGTAAGCCGTACAGTTTGATCTATAATCTATACTAATATTATAAAGCTGAAGAGTTTGTTTGTTTGTTTGTTTGTTTGTTTGTTTGTTTGAACGCGCTAATCTCAGGAACTACTGGTTCGTATTGAAATATTCTTTTTGTATTGGATAGTCCGTTTATTGAGGAAGGCTATACGGCTATATAACATCACGCTACGACCAATAGGAGCGGAGCATAAATAAAAATGTTGCAAAAATGAAAAACCGTTGAAACTAAAACACGCGAACAAAGTCGCGGGGGACAGCTAAGATAAGGCGCGCTCGCCGCGGTTGGTCCGTGGATGGGTGACTATTTCTAAACAAATGCCTCGGACAGCACGTTAAGCCGTTGGTTCCAACTGTCATACGTTGATCTTTGACGGTTGTTAAGTCATTACAATTCTGACAACCAGTCTTACTTTGGGATAGTGTGTTACCCAGTAAAATGGGTTCTGGAGGTCAGATAGGCAGTCGCTCCATGTAAAATATTTTAACGAAGTACGAAGCGGCGGGTAGCAGCTAGTTAAATCTATCTATATATAAAATGCTTTGTTCTGAATGACTGACGGATCAACGCGGAGCCAAAACCGCTGATCGTAGAGACCTGAAACTTGGAGGGCGAGTTCTTTGAAATTTTACCCCTAAGGGGGTGAAAAACGTGGGAAAACTTTGTATGGGACAACGTGATTCCTTGGTCCAATCTACTTTCAAATTTTGCATAAACATTCTTTAATAGAATTCAAGAAAGATGTGTTTCGTGTGTTTATTGAAACTCATCGCCTAAAGTTAAAACGGGGTAAAAAAATATTTTGGGGGTGATTTGCATCGAAGTGGATATCAATACTCTTTAGTGCTTTTGATTTAAATTACGTTTTATTATGACACATGTTTAAAAACACAATTAGATTTCATTCAAAAAATTTTGAATCACATAAAACTTGGTGCAATGCAAAAGTCTTTAACCTGTGTAATGCCAGCGAGACCCAAGGGTGTCGGTCTGCTTGTGTCTATTTGTGGCATGGTAGCTCCTAAACAAATGGACCGATTATGATGCGGTTTTTTTTATTTAAAACTGGCATGATAGAAGTTAATATACGCGGACTAAGTCGCGGAAAAAAACTAGTATTTTAATAAGTTAGTAATTAATTAATTTTGTTCCAGAAAACTCCGCACCCTAGTTGACAAGCTGGAGCTAATGCGGTGGCTGATAGGGCGCCTGGTGACGTCACGCGGAGCCCGGGACTGGCTCGCCGCGCCCGCCCGCACCGCGCGCCTACTGCGGCTAGCGCGGACCCATAACACCGTAGACACCTTTCTAGAAAGTTCTTAGTAATAAATATACCTACTAAAAGATCTGACTATTGTTTTTTTATTTATACGTCGCATACATATTAAAAAAATATTAGACACGTATTTTTTCTTTTTTTAATTAAACAAACGATGACGAAGATACAGTGAATAGGAATGTCGCGTGACGTCACTTGTAGCTACAATTTTTATCAACATGTGACGTCACAAGCCCTTACTCCTGCTGGGTTATTTGCTATGGCGGTTGTCAACAAAAGCGATTGCTTTATAAAAAAGACAATTAAAACACAATTTTCTTATTGTGTAACTTCGATGATAAACTAGATCTTCTACTACTTAGTTGGTTACCGACGTTTGCCGATATTGATATAACCTTTTTACATATTTTTATCCGGTTAACATCGGTCGGGTTGACAACTGGAGATAGCGAATAGGCCTACAGAACTTTAAAAGACTTTAACTTTGTAATTTTTCATTGATTTGATAAAATAAAAAATACGTTTTTTATTTTACGTATTAGTCAGCTTTGTCGCGTCATAACGAATCAGCCAATCATAGCAATTGCTGTGTAACATTTACATTTACCTTATGTCATTACCTATTATTATATATAGCTAGCTGTAACTAGCAATAACTAGCTGTTTCTCGCGGCTCCGCCCTCGTAGATGTCGGTTATCGCGGCAAAAAGTAGCCTATATCCTTTCTCAGGCTCTAGACAAACTGTGTACCAAATTTCAATTAAATCGGTTCAGTAGTTTTGGCGTGAAAGCGCGACAGACAGACAGAGTTACTTTCGCATTTATAATATTAGTAAGGATTAATAAAAACAAATTTTATATAAGACAATGATTAATTCAAGCATTTTATTAAAAATCTTTATTATTACAAAATTATTTAATACAACATTATTTAAGGACATTCTAAGCGTTCTTGTAGTAACCTCCTGGGTTGTATGAAAGTGATTCGTAGGGATCAGCACAGACAGTGCCCGCTATTAAATCGGCTACTCTTGCCCTGAAAAAAAGTAAAAAACTTAAGTTAAAGATTCAGCATTGATGACCACGCTTGTGAGCTGCCCCACGGTGGGGTGCCATTACCGAAGCTGTTAATAACACCAGCCTGTAACTGTCCCACTGCAGGCCTCTCATACAGAGAACGAGCATTGATCACCACGCTTGTGAGCTGCCCCACGGCGGGGCGCCATTACCGAAGCTGTTAATGACACCAGCCTGTAACTGTCCCACTGCGGGACTCTCATACAGAGAACGAGCACTGATCACCACGCTTGTGAGCTGCCCCACGGTGGGGTGCCATTACCGAAGCTGTTAAAACACCAGCCTGTAACTGGCCCACTGCAGGCCTCTCATACAGAAAACGAGCACTGATCACCACGCTTGTGAGCTGTCCCGCGGTGGGTGCCATTAATACAAACGAATTTTGTAGGGCACTTTAATCTTTATAAATTAAAATAGATTAACTTCGGTTTCTGAAATGCCGATCAACACAAAAATTAGTCAATCACCTGTAAAACCTCATGTTAAGCGCTGTGATTGGTTGTTAGTATTTTGGGTCAACCAATCACAGTCGTGATCAGTAAGTTGATTTAAGTCCTGATGATTGGTGGGCAAAAGTAACAACATTGTGGACCCCAGAGAACATCAAAAGACCTCGTAACAGGCCCAGGAGATGGCGAGACGAGCTTGACTCATTCTTAAGATCTTGGATGGTAATATGTAACCAACATACGCCGGCCGTGATCTTGGCCGGTGTTTCGGACGCACACAACCCTACCAAATGGAAGAAGGAAAGAGAGGCCTTTGTCCTGCAGTCGGAACATCACGGCTGATAATAATAATACTAGTCCTACTGCAGACCTCTAAAAGTATTATCATCAGAAAAGTGCATATTTGCTGAGTTTGGCATATACAGAGAGAAATCATAGCTTCCTCGTGTTTACTGACACCGTTTCCGTACCCAAGGATGCCAACGAGATCCTATTATTAAGCCTGCTCTGGCCGTCCGTCTGTCTGTAGCGGGCTGTATGTCATGAACTATCTGCTAGAAGATATATATATATATATATATATATTTTAATAGGGACTAGCCCACCACACATGCCCATCATTGCAACTCCTGTAAGCCAGGATCTACAATGATAACCAATGAATACCACCGAAACAGTTAAGCTCGGTGTGTCCCAAGGACACGATGGACTGTCTTGGAACCCGCAACGAAATTAATCAGAAGAAGTAAAAAATATTAAAGATACTTTACTTATAAACAAAGAAGTTGTATTGGTTAGGGTTCAGTCTAGAGTAGATGAAGCGCGGAAGAGTGTTCGCCATCACCCAGACCTCATCATCTATCACATGGAGATCTGAAAAAGTATGTACATTTTTTATTAAAAATGGAGGAACTGGACTGTAATTTTTTGGGTTTTGTGCCTGTAGATAGCTACCGGGACTCTATACTATATGTATATATATATATATATATATATATATATGTAGATATAGTGGGTCCGTCCGTCCGTCTGTCTGGCAGCGGGCTGTATCTATACCAAGATGATGAATTAAAAATGTTCGTACCGTGATATTAAATGGGATACCAAATGCAAACAACCAAATTAAAATCAGACTGCCAGTTCCAGATATTAGCGGGTACAAATAAACAAACTTTCAGGTCTATATTATCAGTCCCTATAGCCATGTGACATATCTGCAAGCGTTTTCGATGATAAAAATCGCTTAAATGACATTAAATGTATGAAAATGACATTTCATTTAAATTTTTGTTGATAATGGCTCCGTCGTCCGGGTGACATTGATTCTGCCACTGTCAGAGTTGGGCAACATTTCATTTCGATATGTCACGTGACTTTGCTTGTCACTTCCATTTTTTTGAACTAATGTTACATTTAAGATTTGAAAGATTCGATCAGCTTTAAAGCTTGTTATAATGTTACTTGGCTAGAGGCTTAGGTATAAAGTATGTAACAAAAACCCTGTCCGATCCAATAAAGGCATATTCCTGGTTCAACATACGTACTAGAAAATAATATCCCGCTCTGGCTGCTTCTTTGATACAAAACTGTAGGTAGTACACGTAAACTTTTGAACAGTTTTGAACTTTTGAACACGTGAGCGATCAATTTTATTTTAATTTAGTTATATTCACCGGGGAAAAATAATAATCTCAAATCTATTCATTAGTTACGTATATGTGTAGGTACGAAGTACGATGCCGAATAATACTCATAAGGATCGGACAGGGTTTTTGTTGCATGCTGAAGCTGTATAGATTGATATCTGACCAGAGGGATAGCTAAGTCTCTGCTGATCCTGCGCCAACAGCTCCATATTCCCAGGAGAGAGCGGCTTCCCCACATTCCAGCAGCTGATGGCATCTCTGCCGACTTCCGCGAAGAACATGACCTTTGATGGAGGGTGGAGACCATGCATCGTACTCTGACTGTTGGTGCCACGATCACCGGTTACCTGGTAGAGAAGAGTCAAGTAGAAAAGGAAACATGTCTATCCTCACATGGGATAAGCATTTGTGTGATCCACAAAAGGAGTGCGGACTGGGAATAAAAAAGGAAATAACCATTTAGTCCAGATATACAAAAAAAAAAGAACTCGTATTTTTTCTTTTATCAAATCAATAAAAAATTACAAAGTTCAGTAAAAGGGACTTGTGACGTAACTTGTGGGTAAAAATTGTAGCTACAACTTACGTCACATGACATTTCCATTCACTGTATCTTCATCATTGTTTGTTTAATGGAAAAAAGAAAAAATACGTGTCTCTTTTTTTTTAATAATCTATGTGACGCGTAAATACAAATAAAATGTCCGCACCTCTATTCCTCTTTTCAAGTCTGGGTGTTCTTTGTGCATGTGAATTGAATGTTCGTGAAACTCCCGCTATACAGTGAATAAATTCCCTAGTCGTCCTCGTTGGTCTAGTGGTCGCAAGTGCGACTACCGTCCACGAGGTCTCGGATTCGAATTCCGGGTAAAGCCAAACATAGTTACTGGGTTTTTCGTTTAGAAATTCTCAGTACAGCTCAGCTCGGAGTCAAGAAGTTAGGTGGTGTTTACACCCCCGTGCCTCGGAAAGCACGTAAAGCCGTTGGTCCTGCGCCTGATCTCTCTCCGGTCGTGTCGGATTTCCGTCCCATCGGACTATGAGAGTAAAGGAATAGAGAGTGAAATATCTTCCGCGCAGATGGCTAATTGCTGTTGAGAGAGGCCTTCGCATGACCGAAATTCGGTCAGGAGGACATTATTATAAATTCCCTAGAGCAGGAGTCGTTTTTTTTTGTATAAAAGTTAGAGTAATTAATCATTTTTGTAGGATCCTACTCACACTAAAAGCAGTCTGATTGGTGTCCCTCCTCTCCAGCTCGCAGGACGACACCGTGAACTCCTGGCTGCTTACCATCGGATGGAAGTACAGGTCTCTGCAGCCGTCAGCAGCTGGAGGGCCTACAGCCACGCTGAAGACGCCGTCGTTCCATTGGAAAGATTGACCTGGATACAAGAAGGAAATGCAAAATATTAAAAGGAGCTGAAAATTTAAACTGCACTATAAAACCTTGTTGAAAATTAATACTTAGGTACCTAAATATTACGAGAACTTTCAATTTCAGAATACGAGAACTTTCAACTGTTTATGGTTGATATTATTAACGCCAGATATATTTTTTTTGTGTATTCTGACAGATGTTGTATAGAAGAACTGTCAAAAACTTAAAATCATTCCTCGGATAATAATAATTATCTGGCGTTGGTAAAATCAGCACTTAAGTATAAAAAAATCAGTTTTATGTGAAAACTAGCGGCGACCTGCGGTTTCACCCGCGTAAATACTCCTTTCCCGTAAAATATCTTTTTTCCGCGACTTTTTCCGATTTTTTCCTAGTTATTCTAATAATCTGAGTGGAGACGAATCCGACAAATCGAAGATCATAAAAATTTTGGAATATCTTACCAAATTTGTCTCGATTCAACCCGCATCCCTAATCTTATACTCCTACATTTCTACACAAGAGAGTAAAAATCCTTGGCCTTACAGTGCGTACCTATACCAAAAAAAAAATATCGGATTCGGTGCAGTCGTGTGGGAGTTATGGCGTAACGTCCGTCTAAAAAGTGTTTATCAATTAAAATAAACTTACCAGCAACTCTCAAATTCCCAGCAGTGGGATTAAAATGGAAGTAGTTATGGGAATGTCTCCAGCTATCGTTTTCTTTAAGAGAGTATACAATAACCCCGTATGTAACTACATCAGCAATATACGCGTAAGCGTCACTGCAATCGTCGTTTTTATTCACCACGGTAATGGACGCCAGCCCTGTGGAGAAAACATCATTGTTAATATAATAATAATATGACATGACTCAGCAATCATTGTCCCGATATTCGTGACAGCCAACGGCTTAATAGCCAAGAGCCTCGACCAACACCTTAAGAGGCTCTCGTTAGGCATCTGGGTCAAGGGCTTGATTCAGAAGGCGGTACTTCTCGACACGGCACGAATCGTGAGGAGGTTCCTCTCTCTGGGACCCTAACCACCGGCAGCTTGAGCCCTATTTCTGATGCCGGTTGGAGACTGTATTTTATATTTTTAAATGTATGTTTTTTTATGTATATTTAAAAATGTACATATTTTATATGTTTATAAACTGAATAAAGGATATAATATAATATCTTGGGACAACTCACACACGGCCATCTGATCCCAAACTAGGCAGAGCCTGTATTATGGCAACCAGACAACTGATAAACTTACTTATATAATATATCTAAATACATACATATTATAGGTAAATTACACGCAGACACAGAACAAATGATCGTGCTCATCACGCAAAGATTTGTCCTGCGTGGGAATCGAACCGACGACCTCCGATTTAGCAGTCAGGGTCACTAACCACTAGACCAACAGGCCCGTCAAATAATCAAAACATTGATCTATAAAAGAAACATAAAAATCCTGACACTAGGGTAGATGGCTGGGTATAAAAAGACAATATCTAGAAACAAAGTCCTTAGAGGAATAAATAAGTGGACTATAGAGCGCGCATATCGAGTATGAACTGTTGGAACTAGTATGAACATGTAAAATCGTAAAATTGGTGTCAAAACAGAGCGCACCGTTTTATTAAAACTATCTCAAAACCTAATAATATCGGCACCGTCAATATTTTTGCATAAATCTCTGTTGTCAAAAATCACATAAATCAGTAAACGAGCGTAGTACATTTAGCTAAATGTTGAATCCATACTGTATAAATAAGTAGTAGGTGATCTCGCTGGCGAGGCCCGTCGCGTATAAATAATTGTCACGTAAATGTTACCCCCCGTCCCTAGATCAAGCTGGCCCGAGCCGGCCAAACATACTTATATATTTCTAAATACATACATATTATAGATAAATTTCACCCAGACACAGAACAAATGATCGTGCTCATCACACAAAGATTCGTCCTGGGTGGGAATCGAACCCACGACCTCCGGTTTAGCTGTCAGGGTCACAAACCACTAGACCAACAAGCCAGTCAAAAAAAAAAAAATTACATTTTATTTTGACACACGTTTGAAAACAGAATTCGATTTCATATAAAAAAATGTTAAACTCACATAAACCTTGGTGCAATGCAATAGTCTTTATCAAAACTAGCTCCAATATTAAATACAGATGCTTTGAAAATAGCTTACCACGGTATTGTTAACTCAATTTTAAGATTTGGTATCATCTTCTGGGCAAATTCAACCAATAAAGATGTAATTTTTAAAATGCAAAAACGATGCATCAGGGCAATGTTTCAAATACAGTCCATAGACTCGTGTAGACCACTTTTTATTAAGCAAAATATTTTAACTTTGCCTTCCCTGTATATATTTGAAATATCTGTCTTTGTTAGAGCGAATCCAAATCTGTTTAGAAAGCTCGCTGATGTTAGTAACAGAAACAGGCGAGATAACCAAAAACTATGTGTAAAAATGTCCAACACAGCCTTATTACATAAAAGTGTCTTCTGTATGGCACCAATTGTTTACAATAAGATACCAAAACTAATAAGAGATTTAAGTAACAACCAATTCAAAAGAAGGCTCAAAGTGTTTTTAGCGCAGAAATGTTATTATAGCATTAACTAATTTCTGACTGAAAGATAAAAACTTAACTTCCAATAATGCTTATTGAATTTATTTATTTTTTCTTTGTTACGTAATATTTTGTTTGTTGTGTTTGTTAGTTAATTAAGCATTTGAGAATAACTTATTTTGTTAATTTGATGTTATTGTGGAGACACCTATAACAATAATGTACACCCTTTGGGTATATTACAGAGATCACTGTCATGTACACTACCAGCTGTTTTTAACATTACCTGTAATAACATTCAATAAATATTCTATTCTATTCTATTCTATTCTATTCTATTCTATTCTATTCTATTCTATTCTATTCTATTCTATTCTGTGTGATGCCAGCGACACCTGAGGGTGTCGGTCTGCGTGTGTCTATTTGTGGCATGGTAGCTCCTAAACAAATGGACCGATTATGATGCGGTTTTTTTTATTTAAAGCTGGCGTGATAGAAGTTATTATTGGAATGTCAAAAACCATTTTCGATTTCTACGCGGACGAAGTCGCGGGCAAAAGCTAGTATTTTAATAAGTTAGTAATTAATTAATGTTGTTCCAGAAAACTCCGCACCCTGGTTGACAAGCTGGAGCTGATGCGGTGGCTGATAGGGCGCCTGGTGACGTCACGCGGAGCCCGAGACTGGCTCGCCGCGCCCGCCCGCACCGCGCGCCTGCTGCGGCTAGCGCGGACCCATAACACCGTCGACACCTTTCTAGAAAGTTCTTAGTAATAAATGTACCTACTAAAAGATCTGACTATTGTTTTTTTATTTATACGTCGCAAAGATATTAAAAAAATATTAAACACGTATTTTTTCTTGTTTTAATTGAACAAACGATGAGGAAAATACAGTGAATGGGAATTTCGCATGACGTCACTTGTAGCTACAATTTTTATCAACATGTGACGTCACAAGCCCTTACTCCTGCTGGGTTATTCGCTATGGCGGTTGTCAACAAAAGCGATTGCTTTATAAAAAAGACAATTAAAACACAAATTTCTTATCGTGTAACTTGGATGACAAACTAGATCTACCTACTACTACTTAGTTGGTTACCGACGTTTGCTGATATTGAATAAGCATTTTACCTACTTATTTTTATCCGGTAAACATCGGTTGGGTTGGCAACTGGATATAGCGAATAGGCCTATAGAACTTTAAAAGACTTTTTCATTGATTTGATAAAATAAAAAATACGTTTTTTATTTTACGTATTAGTCAGCTTTGTCGCGTCATAACGAATCATAGCAATTGCTGTGTAACATTTACATTTACCTCATGTCATTACCTATTATTATATATAGCTAGCTGTAACTAGCAATAACTAGCTGCTTCTCGCGGCTCCGCCCGCGTGGATGTCGGTTATCGCGGCAAAAAGTACTCTATGTCCTTTCTCAGGCTCTAGACCAGGGGTTCCCAAACTTATTTTGTCTACTGCCCACTTTGAGAATAAATTATATTTTAGCGTCCACATTTTTTCACCTACTTAAAAACCACTATGACTTCAAATTAAATTTATTATTGTGAGCTATATTAGCGGAGATTTGATTTTATTTCTGGGTCTCTTAGCGCCCCCCTTTAGGCCTGCAGCGCCCAAAAGGGGGCGTTATCGCCCACTTTGGGAAAGGCTGCTCTAGACTATCTGCGTACCAAATTTCATTTAAATCGGTTTAGTAGTTTTGGCGTGAAAGCGCGACAGACAGAGTTACTTTCGCATTTATAATATAAGTAAGGATTAATAAAAACAATTTTTATATAAGACTATGATTAATTCAAGCATTTTATTAAAAATCTTTATTATTACAAAAAATCTTAATGCAACATTATTTAAGGATATTCTAAGCGTTCTTGTAGTAACCTCCTGGGTTGTATGAAAGTGATTCGTAGGGATCAGCACAGACAGTGCCTGCTATTAAATCTGCTACTCTTGCCCTGAAAAAAAGTAAAAAACTTAAGTTAAAGATTCAGCATTGATCACCACGCTTGTGAGCTGCCCCACGGTGGGGCGCCATTACCGAAGCTGTTAATAACACCAGCCTGTAACTGTCCCACTGCAGGCCTCTCATACAGAGAACGAGCACTGATCACCACGCTTGTGAGCTGCCCCACGGCGGGGCGCCATTACCGAAGCTGTTAATAACACCAGCCTGTAACTGTCCCACTGCGGGCCTCTCATACAGAGAACGAGCATTGATCACCACGTTTGTGGGCTGCCCCACGGTGGGGTGCCATTACCGAAGCTGTTAATAACACCAGCCTGTAACTGTCCCACTGCGGGCCTCTCATACAGAGAACGAGCACTGATCACCACGCTTGTGAGCTGCCCCACGGTGGGGCGCCATTAATACAAACTAATTTCAAAAGGAATTGAACATTCTTAAATACGAGTGGGTTTAAGACCATACGACTAAAGTAAAACTTCTTTATATACGAAACGTAACTAGCTATGAGAGAAAGAGAGAAAGAAAATGTGTGCAAGCACCTCTCTGGCCCCTAAAGTAACTCTCTCTCTTTCTATCTTCACTACCTTATATCTCCCTCTCAACTTCCGTTCTCCTTCATGAACAGGAAGAGCTGGACAGTTAAAAAATTACAGAGTGTATTTCTGATGCCGCAAAAAGTAATAAAAAAAATTATAGGGATTTTGAACCTTTAATGCGCGACTCCAACTCGCATTTGGCCGGTCATGTTTTCTTCGAAGGTCATAAAAGATATATATTATATATATTTTTTAATAGGGACTAGCCCACCACACATGCCCATCATTGCAACTCCTGTAAGCCAGGATCAACAACGATAACCAATGAATACCACCGAAACAGTTAAGCTCGGTGTGTCCCAGGGAAACGATTGACTGTCTTGGAACCGAAATTAATCAGAAGTAGTAAAAGATTTTAAAGACACTTACTTATATACAAAGAAGTTGTATTGGTTAGTGTTCAGTCTAGAGTAGATGAAGCGCGGAAGAGTGTTCGCCATCACCCAGACCTCATCATCTATCACGTGGAGATCTGAAAAAGTATATATTTTTTTTTATTAAAAATGGAGGAACTGGACTGTAATTTTTATGTTTTTGTGCCTGTAGATAGCTACCGGGACTCTATACTATATGTGTATATATATATATAGATATAGTGGGTCCGTTCGTCCGTCCGTCTGTCTGGCAGCGGGCTGTATCTATACCAAGATGATGAATTTAAATCAGACTGCCAGTTCCAGATATAAGCGGGTAAAAATACACAAACTTACAGGTCTATATTATCAGTGCCTATAGCCATGTGACATATCTGCAAGCGTTTTCGATGATAAAAATCGCTTAAATGACATTAAATGTATGAAAATGACATTTCATTTCAATTCAATTCAATTTTTATTGAAAATGGCTCCGTCGTCGGGGTGACAACGATTTAGCCAATGTCAGAGTTTGGCAACATTTCATTTCGATACGTCACGTGACTTTGCTTGTCACTTCCATTCTTTTGAACTAATCTACTGTCTAAGATTTAAGATATTCGATCAGCGTTAACGCTTGTTGAAATGTCACTTGGCTAGAGGCTTAGGTATAAAGTATGTATCAAAAACCCTGTCCGATCCAATAAAGGCGTATTCCTAGTTCAACATACGTACTAGAAAAAAATGTCTCGCTCAGGCGGCTTTTTTAATACAAAACTGTAGGTAGTACACGTGAACTTTGTCGAGCGATCAGTGTTGCCTTTGATCAGTTTTATTTTAATTTACTTAATTATATTTACCGGGGAAAAATAATGATCTCAAATCCATTCAATAGTTACGTATATGTATACGCAGTACGATGCCGAATAATACTCATAAGGATCGGACAGGGTTTTAGTTACATGCTAAAGATGGGCTGTATAGATTGATAACTGACCAGAGGGATAGCTAAGTCTCTGCTGATCCTGCGCCAACAGCTCCATATTCCCAGGAGAGAGCGGCCTGCCCACATTCCAGCAGCTGATGGCATCTCTGCCGACCTCGGCGAAGAACATGACCTTGGATGGAGGATGGAGACCATGCATCGTACTCTGACTGTTGGTACCACGATCACCGGTTACCTGTACAGAAGAGTTAAGTAGAAAAGGAAACATCGATCCCCGCATGGGACAGGCATTTGTGTGATCCACAATTGCTTGTTCCAAGTCTGGGTGTTCTTTACGTGATGACGACCTCCGTGGTCGAGTGGCGTACACACCGGTTTTCAAGGTGTCGCCAGCTCTGAGGTCCCGAGTTCGATCCCCGGCCGGGTCAATGCAGAAAACCACTTTTCTACATTTTCTCGGGTCTGGGTGTTTGTGGTACCTTCGTTGTCTCTGAATTCCATAACACGCGTGCTTTAGCTACTTACTTTGGGTTCAGAACAATGTATGTGATGTTGTCCACGTTTATTTATCATTTATTTATTTATTTATGAGAATTGAATGTTTGTGAAACTACCGCTATACAGAGATTAAATTTCCTAGTCTGCCTCGATGGTCTAGTGGTCGCAAGCGCGACTATCGTCCACGAGGTCTCGGGTTCGAATCCCAGGTACAGCCAAAAATAGTTACTGGGTTTTTCGTTTAGAAATTCTCAGTACAGCTCAGCTCGGAGTCAAGAAGTTAGGTGGTGTTTACACCCCCGTGCCTCGGAAAGCACGTAAAGCCGTTGGTCCTGCGCCTGATCTCTCTCCGGTCGTGTCGGATTTCCGTCCCATCGGACTATGAGAGTAAAGGAATAGAGAGTGCAACTGTGTTCGCGCATACACTCGTGCACTGAAATATCTTCCGCGCAGATGGCTAATTACTGTTGAAAGAGGCCTTCGCATGACCGAAATTCGGTCAGGAGGACATTATTATAAATTCCCTAGAGCAGGAGATTTTTTTATATAAAATTTAGAGTAATTTATCATTTTTGTAGGTTCCTACTCACACTAAAAGCAGTCTGATTGGTTTCCCTCCTCTCCAGCTCGCAGGACGACACCGTGAACTCCTGGCTGCTGACCATCGGATGGAAGTACAGGTCTCTGCAGCCGTCAGCAGCTGGAGGGCCTACAGCCACGCTGAAGACGCCGTCGTTCCATTGGAAAGATTGACCTGGATACAAGAAGGAAATGAAAAATATTAAAAGGAGCTGAAAATGCAAACTGCACTATAAAAACTTGTTGAAAATTAATACTTAGGTACCTAAATATTACGAGAACTTTCAATTTCAGAATACGAGAACTTTCAACTGTTTATGGTTGATATTATTAACGCCAGATATATTTTTCGTGTATTCTGACAGATTTTGTATAAAAGAACTGTCAAAAACTTAAAATAATTCCTCGGATAATAATAATTATCTGGCGTTGGTAAAATCAGCACTTAAGTATAAAAAAACAGTTTTATGTGAAAACTAGCGGCGCCCTGCGGTTTCACCCGCTTAAATACTCCCCTTACCCGTAAGATATCTTTTTCCGTGACTTTTTCCGATTTTTTTCTAGTTATTCTAATAATCTGGCTGGAGACGAATCCGACAAATCAAAGATCATAAAAATTAAGGAATATCTTTCCAAATTTGTCTTGATTCAACCCGCATCCCTAATCTTATACTCCTACAATTCTACACAAGAGAGTAAAAATCCTTGTCCTTACAGTACCTATACCAAAAATAGAATTATCCGATTCGGTGCAGTCGTTTGGGAGTTATGGCGTAACGTCCGTCTAAAAAGTGTTTATCAATTAAAATAAACTTACCAGCAACTCTCAAATTCCCAGCAGTGGGATTAAAATGGAAGTAGTTATGGGAATGTCTCCAGCTATCGTTTTCTTTAAGAGAGTATACAATAACCCCGTATGTAACCACATCAGCTATATACGCGTAAGCATCACTGCAATCGTCATTCTTATTAACCACGGTAATGGACGCCAGCCCTGTGGAGAAAATATTATTGTTAATATAATAATAATATAATGTAATGGGACATGTGGGAGGTGGACTCAGCAATTATTGTTCCGATAGTCGTGACAGCCAACGGCTTAATAGCCAAGAGCCTCGACCAACACCTTAAGAGGCTCTCGTTAGGCATCTGGGTCAAGGGCTTGATTCAGAAGGCGGTACTTCTCGACACGGCACGAATCGTGAGGAGGTTCCTCTCTCTGGGACCCTAACCACCGGCAGCTTGGACCCTGTTTCCGATGAGGCGACTGTATTTTATATTTTTAAATGTATGTTTTTTTATGTATATTTAAAAATGTATTTTATGTTTATAAACTGAATAAAGGATATAATATAAATATCTTGGGACAACTCACACACGGCCATCTGATCTCAAACTAGGCAGAGCCTGTATTATGGTAACCAGACAACTGATAAACTTACTTATATATATCTAAATACATACATAATAATGTCTTTTATATGTATTACATATTATAGATAAATTACACCCAGACACAGACCAAATGATCGTGCTCATCACGCAAAGATTTGTCCTGCGTGGAAATCGAACCCACGACCTCCGGTTTAGCAATCAGGGTCACTAACCACTAGACCAACAGGCCCGTCAAATAATCAAAACATTGATCTATAAAAGAAACATAAAAATCCTGACACTAGGGTAGATGGCTGGGTATAAAAAGACAATATCTAGAAACAAAGTCCTTAAAGGAATAAATAAGTAAACTATAGAGCGCGCATATCGATTATGAACTGTTGGCACTAGTATCAACATGTAAAATCGTAAAATTAATGTTAAAACAGAGCGCACCGTTTTATTAAAACTATCTCAAAACCTAATATTACCCTAATAATATCGGCACCGTCGATATTTTTGCATAAACGCCTGTCGTCGAACATCACATGAATCAGTAAACGAGCGTAGTACAATTAGCTAAATGTCGAATCCATACTGTATTTAAAATAAGTAGTAGGTCGGTAGGCCCGTCGCGTATAAATAATTGTAACGTAAATGTTACCCCCCGTCCCTAGATCGAGCTGGCCCGAGCCGGCCAAACTAGCAATAAAAATATGTCCTTAAATAATAAAAACTTAGATCCAGCCCTCTCTTGCTGTTTTTGCCTTATTAAGATTGTTAGCAACGCACTAAGTCGAGATCCGAACTCCACAGGGGCTGCCCTTAGTGAACGTTGCTGACGTAGTTAGTTTTTCTATTGCTCTGGCTGGAGGACCTTAAGATTCTCGCCAAGAGTCCGGTGCAGCAGTCAAAGCCTGCGCTCAAATAACTGCGTAAATCTCTTCTAAAAAAAAGTAGTAGGTGCCTACATAGCTCTCAGCATTTTTTGAAGAGAGACAATTGGACAATCTTTTGAATATTTATAATAGTTCTCTACATCTTACCGGTAGGTGTATTGTTGGCAGGAAGATCTGAACTCTTCAGGGTGTACCTGAGTATCTGTCTGTCTGTCTCCAAGTCGTAAACCACGATTGCTGGAGGCTGTAGGTACCGTGGGTTATCTGTAAAGGAGATTATAATAAGAGTAAGAATTAAATTGGGGAAAGAAAACATCGGGTAGAAACCTTCATTACAAGATAGGATTTTTTAATGTACTTTTAGATACTTAATGAAAAATAATGAACACGTATTTATTCCTTTCAAAGTTTTTTCAATTTTTTGTTTCTTTCTCAATTGTTTGTTTACGAGACAAAAGAAAAAATACGTGAATAATATTTTTCCAAAATAATATATAAAAATAAGACGGGCGTAATCAGAACATGGTGATCAATGATCGTAGGTACCTTTACTTTTCCTCAGTAAAGGATTATTCATATGCCAGTATATTATTATAATAATTTCTGGGCCAAGTTTAACTAACAATAAGAATTTTGAATTTTAGAAATCGATCCACAATTCCCAGATATATATATCGTAACAAAAAAAAAACCGTCAAATTGGGAATTTTTTTTTTTTGAAGTCAATTACAAATCAACTTTTTAACTGAAACTCTAGCAACGACAGTCTGAAATAAAAACCAGCCTTACTAGGTATCTCTATAGTCCCTGTATCCACCATCCAGAGTCGCCCACACTTGTCTGCCCTGGTGCGGTACACCGATATGATAGACCTTGAGCTCTGCATATCTGGGTACGGAGTAAGCGGCGGCGAGCGCCCGCTGGGCGCAGACAGGTCGATGTAGTTGAGAGTCGCTGGTATACCTGCGAAAAACAAGGATAATACCAATTTATCATACTAGTTTTAGACCTTTTATTAATGATTTGGGTTTTTAATAAAAAAAAAGACGAACTCATATTTTTTTAAATAAAGGTTATTACTTGCTTATTGTGAAGTTCACATTACTAGCAATCTTGTTAACCCCTCCAACTAAGCTAAATATGCTTGTGTGAAGTGGTTCACGTCAATAGTGCAATGGGTCGGGTTCGAACCTGCGACCTCTCGATCAGAAGGCCATCACCCTAACCATTAGGCTATTGCCGCTTTGTTAAAACAGTCACGCTATTATAGATTTTCTTGTAATGACACTATACACAATACTTCAGTTTTCACAAAAGGCTACGGTAGATTGTACCTTACGGCCGGTATGTTCTTTGGCCTAGACTGTCGTTCCCGATAGCATAATATGGCATCGTGGGAGATGCCATATTATGGCATCGTGGGAGATGTCATATTATGCTCTAAGCGACGACTATCAAAGAGAAAAATATGACAGTCAGGACTCTACGGCATAAATAAATAAATAAGGGTTTTCGAGGTACGAAGGTCGGAGGGGTTTCGGTGTGTTAATGGATGATTCATGGATTTTATAAAGAGGTTTGGCTTACCATATCTCCTTCTTGGTATAGTAATGAACAGTCTGTTTCCAACTTTTTCAGCTCCCATCGGTACGTTGTTGTATTGAATGAAAAATCTGCCAATTTCATCTGGAAATCGTCATAAAATGTAGTTATGCATAGTTGTAAGTAGTAGTAGTAACTCTGATTTATAATATTAGAGATATTTACTTTTTAAACGCGGTTTATTTACATTTTAGTTACCGACGTTTCAAAGATAATAAATAAGGCGACATTAACATAAAGAATTATTTTTCGATACCAAAAAATTAACTGAAACAATGCAACACATTGTACTCATAAGGATAAAAATAAAATGCAATTATAAAAATGTATTTGACCGGCAGAAAAGTTTAAACCTTTTAAAAGTACCTAGTACTAATAAGAAACCTTACCATTTGGATTTACTGTCGAGGCCGTTGGTGATTCAGTCGGATTATCACTCCATACTGGTCCTAGAAAAAATATAAATTTTAATCAACGAACTTCGTTATTGAAATATGTACAAAGTTAACTAAGTATATGGGTGTCTTTAATGAGAGTGATATGGAAATTTTTGCAATACGGTAGCATCGATTATACCCGAAGTTTTGTATCATTGCTCTTATATATAATCTTATATATGTGATAGGTCTTACCTATCACAGTCACCAGTCTCTATCTGAGAGCATAATTACTGAACGTACAATATGTGATGATAAGAAAATAAATATTGACGTGACAACGTCTTATAAATTGGTTTGCCGGGTGACACTTCAAGAAACTGGGTAACGCTCCGCTCACGTTATGCGCTCACAATGAGAGCGAGTGAGAGGCACGCGTCCCTTCCACTCGGGCATGGTTAGCCCGCCTAAGAGCGAGAGAGACAGACATTGACATTGACAGTCGTTGTCACGCAAAACTTTCGCCCGTATACCGACTTTACAGGCAACCAATTTTTTTTATTATTTATTATTATGTATCTCGCTTTTTTCACGGGCTATCCTCAGTATTGAGAATACCCGGTCCTTTGAAAGGCTTACGTGGGGACACAGGTCCAACACGCAGTGGCCTTGTTGAGAACTTTACTCTAAACTGGTTACTATTATTATTATTGCTATTGTTGGTTGATTAGGCGCCTAGATAAAATACATGAATAATACAATGTATGCTTACACTTATAACTAATAAAAATAACCCTAAAAATGGTGTCAGCAAATTCATCCATATCGCTGTCCTGGAAGACGCACCCAAATTATTATTGTTATTATCATGAACCGTTTTCACACTCTTTGATTTAGTGGTTGATGGCTATTTGATGTTACCAGTACCAGTACCCGCGGCTCCACCCCCATGGGTGTTGGTTATCGCCTATCTTTCAATCTAAGCTTAGCTCATACCTAGTTCTATTCAAATCGGTTCAGCGGTCTACCCGTGACAGCGCATCAAACAGATAGACAGAGTTACTTTCGCAATTATAATATTAAATTCTAGACGTTCTATTCTGTAGTTCGATTCTAATAATGATATTAAAATGAGGAAATATTTGTATGTATGTGTATGTAACGAATAAACTCAAAAACTACTGGACCGATTTCAAAAATTCTTTCACCATTTGAATACTACATTATTCCAGATTAACATAAGCTATAGAATATTTTGAAAAATAAATGTCCACGCGTGCGAAGCCAGGGCGGGCCGCTATTTATACTAAACTAGCTGTCCCCCGCGACTTTGTCCGCGTGTTTTAGTTTCAACGGTTTTTCATTTTTGCAACATTTTTCATTTATGCCCCGCTCCTTTTGGTCGCAGCGTAATATTATATAGCTTTAAGCCTTCCTCAATAAATGGGCTATCCAACACTGAAATAATTTTTAAAATCGGACCAGTAGTTCCTAAGATTAGCGCGTTTAAACAAACAAACAAACTCTTCAGCTTTATATATTAGTATATATAGATTTCAAGCATATTATGTAATTCTAGTAAATATGTAATTTTATATAAGTAGGTAACTTACTCTCCTCCCAATTCTTGTCATCCTCATTTTGGTAGGTGAAATGAACTCTGTCAGCGGATCTCTTATCTCTGTCGCCTCCAACCAAATCGTCGCCCGCAGATCGGTCTTGTAATACTGAAACATACAATTTTACCAGTGTCAGGGCGCATCTGATACTGCATTTTGACTGCACAGGTAGCAAAGTGGTATAGGTCACCAATCAATACTAACTGCTTGCTTACGGGACGGAAAGAGCTAAACATACGTCAACGCTGCGAAAGATTGTCTTAGAAATAATAACGTAAGCGAAAAAATGGAAAATCTCATATTAATCGAAATCTATCGGATGAAATAAAAAATCAATCGACATTAATCTAGATATTATGATTATGCATCAAATAGTGTAAAAGTAATATTATTAAGTTTGGTGGATAAAACAAAAAAAGTGTTTTTATAGAGCTGATTTCAATAAATAAAACTATCAAGGAAAGTTTATTTAATCATGTAACTGATTGACATTTATTTTCATCATATTCTCTTCTATCTAGGAAACAAATTTCAAGTCAATAACTTTTATAGTTGCTATGTAAAAACGATATGAAAATAGCAAAAAAAAATTGAATAGGTAGGAAAAAAAAACATTTTTTTCATATTGCATAGAATAATGTCAAAATCTTTAAATAAATATAATGGTTTTACCATAATGATCTATAACTATGACTATTTACTAGGATATGAAGTCATCGACCCATTGTTTAAGTAGTACCTATAATCAATTTTAATAGCAGTGGATATTTCCTTATAAAAAAACTTGACTATTTATTTTGTCTACGAGTTTTTGTTGTATGTTAATTCCGAGAGGAATAAATAAGTAAACTATAGAGTGCGCATATCGAGTACTAGCTGTCCCCAGCGACTTTGTTCGCGTGTTTTAGTTTCAACGGTTTTTCATTTTGCAACATTTTTCATTTATCTCCGCTCCTATTGGTCGTAGCGTGATGTTATATAGCCTATAGCCTTCCTCAATAAACGGACTATCCAATACAAAAAGAATTTTTCAATTCGAACCAGTAGTTCCTGAGATTAGCGCGTTCAAACAAACAAACAAACAAACAAACAAACATACAAACTCTTCAGCTTTATAATATTAGTATAGATAGTATAGATGAACAGTTGGCACTAGTATGAATATGTAAAATCGTAAAATTAGTTTCAAGAAGCTGCAGGCAACAGCTAGTAAAACGATGATCAAAACTATTAGCATACCTTTGATCGCGTCATCAATTCGTCATCATAATGTACCTAGCTGAGGCCTGCGGCTCCGCCGGCGTTGGTATCTGTTATCGCGGCAAAAAGTAGCCTATGTCCTTTTGCAGGCTGTAGACTATCTGTGTACCAAATTTGATTTAAATCAGCTCAGTAGTTTTGGCGTGAAAGCGCGACAGACAGACACTTATAACTTTTGCATTTATAATATTAGTAGTACCTCTAGACATCCTTGTCTATGTGTAAATATGTCTATTCATATTTAATAGTATTGAATTATTGATTATTAACATTGATTCTGTATGTTTTGAGATAATTACTATAAATAGATATGTTACCTACTTATCTATACTTAATATATAAAGCTGAAGAGTTTGTTTGTTTATGTGTTTGTTTGTTTGAACGCGCTAATCTCAGGAACTAAAGGTCCGATTTGAAAAATTCTTTCAGTGTTAGATAGCCCATTTATTGAGGAAGGCTAAAAGCTATATAACATTACGCTGTGACCAAAAGGAGCCGAGTATAAATGAAAAATGTTGCAAATATGAAAAACCGTTGAAACTAAAACACGCGGACAAAGTCGCGGGGAACAGCTAGTTTTACTGTATTATCGAAGTATCCTTGATCAAACCTTGATCATTGTTTATTAATTACACGTTCTTTGATTTATCTAATTGAATATAATGTGTACCTATAGCATAGTATATGGTATCTATTGACTATTGCACCTTATTCATTATACCTTTAAATGCAATTAAAATTGTATAGTTATTTGTAAAACGTAAATATTCTCACAGGATTAATACAAAATTACAAATAATACCATAGTAAGTTCTGCTATTTTTATTTTTTGTTATAGCGTGGAAAATCTAATGACTTCAACCCTTCAACCCACGCCGAGGGCACGATGTGGGGATATGTCGGACTTGCACCGACTTAAAACACATCGGTCCCGTCCTTGCCTTTGCCGAAGTCCCGGGTTCGGTAAAGCATGCTCAGCGGGGCTCCGGTGGGCCAGCCTTTTACTTCAGCTATGTTGGTCAAAGTTAGAAATATAAAACTTAATACATAAGCTTTTGGTTAGCAATAAATACGCATAAGAGTTAAAAAAAATCATCTCCGGAGGGGTGAAATAGGGGTTGGAAGTTTAAATGGGAGGTTCGCCTTTTTTAAATGTTAGATACATGGTAATTTCAACTATCTATATATATAAAATGCTTTGTCCTGAATGGCTGACGGATCAACGCACACCCTAAACCGCTGATCGTAGAGACTTAAAACTTGAAGAATGTGTCCTTTGTATGATGTAGGCATTCGATAAGAAAATATTTTCTGTCAATTCAATCAAATTATGCTTCAAATTTAGCATAAACATTTTTTAACAGAATTGATGATAGACGTGTTTCATATTTTATTGAAACTCATCGCCTAACAAGGCTAAAAAGGGATAGAAAATTATTTTGGGGGTGATTTGCATCGAAGTTGATATTATCAATACTCCTTAGTGCTTTTGATTTAAATTACATTTTATTTTGATACAAGTTTGAAGACTCAATTCGATTTTATTTAAAAAACGTTGGATTCAATTAAAACCTTTTTGCAATGCAATACTCTTTCAAGTTTAAATGTCAAAAACCATTTTGTCACTTCTACACGGACGAAGTCGCGGGCAAAATCTAGTATACCTATAAGCTTCTGGTAAATATTATAATTCGTGGATATGTTCGTGTATCAACATAATACCTTTTTTTATCAACATATTACCTTTTTTTTTAAAGAGTTGCCTATGGAGTTTCTTGCCGGTTCTTCTCCATAGGAGTGACATTTTGGAACCGCGCAACTAGAGTCATTTAACGTTTTGAAAGTGCCTGAAAAGGCCTACTCGAAATTAAAATATTTTGATTTTGATTTTGGTATTCTTGCATTTAAAATTGACAACACACCATTCTATATAACATTGACCTCAACAACAACACGTTTATTGACTAATACGGTAAAATTTGGTAAAAAAACATAATGAAGACTCGTTTAAAATATTTAACTGTAATTTTTGGGGTTCCGCACCCGAAGAGCGCCAATGATTGACGACCTCCGTGGTCGAGTGGCGTATACACCGGTTTTCAAGGTGTCGCTAGCTCTGAGGTCCCGGCTTCACCCCCGGCCGGGTCAATGTAGAAAACCCCTTTTCTACATTGTCTTGGGTCTTGGAATTCCACCACAAGTGCTTTAGCTACTTACTTTGGGTTCAGAGCAATGTATGTAATGTTGTCCAAATTTAATTTAATTTAATTTAATTTAATTTAATTTAATTTAATTTAATTTAATTTAATTTAATTTAATTTAATTTAATTTAATTTAATTTAATTTAATTTAATTTAATTTAATTTAATAGGACCCCTATTTAATTACTAAGCCTCCGTTGTCCGTCCGTCCGTCTGTCAGCAGTCTGTATCTCAGGAACCGTAAAAGCTAAAGAATTTAAATTCAGTGTATTTCTGTTGTCCGCTATAACAACAATTAATAAAAATTAACGTACAATTAATGTACAAGAGGATGTCATATAAGTATACAGAATGCAACAAAAACCCTGTCCGATCCTTATGAGTATTATTCGGCATCGTACTGCGTACACATATACGTAACTATTGAATGAATTTGAGATTATTATTTTTCCCGGGTGAATATAATTAAATTAAAATAAAACTGATCAAAGGCAACACTGATCGCTCGATAACGTTCACGTGTAATACTACAGACAGTTTTGTATCAAAGAAGTCTGAGCGTGATATTTGTTCTAGTACGTATGTTGAACCAGGAATACGCCTTTATTGGATCGGACAGGGTTTTTGTTATATACTGTATATTGAAATAAATTAAAGATTAAAGGTGGCTCGCCTATTCGTCGTGTTATTTTTTAGCTTTTTTTTTTTGCTCGATTTTACCGGCATGAATCTTGTACGATGGTACGGAACACTTTATGCGCGACACGACTCGCTCTTTGCCGTTTTTTTTATTACCATAAAAAAACAATAAATTACTATTTACTGTTTTTAGATTGCTGTGTTGGTTATAATTTTATTCAAAGCTACTTAATTATTATTATGATAATATTTCCCTACAAGTTTCTCAGCTATAAACACAATATTATTTTCGTTTGTTTATTTAGACACGCTATCTCTAAAACTACTTAGTCGGATTGTAATTGATAGACAATTTCTTAAGGAAGGATTATAAGTTGTAAATTAGGTAGGTATACTTTTTAAAGACCTGATGTGTGTAGTGTTTAAAGAACTCTGCTTTAGTTTTTACATAGCTGTAATATTTAACTGATTACTATTTATTGGAGAAATAAAAAATCTATACTAATATTATAAAGCTGAGGAGTTTGTTTGTTTTTTTGTTTGTTTGAACGCGCTAATCTCAGGAACTACTGGTTCGAATTGAATAATTCTTTTTGTGTTAGATAGTCCGTTTATTGAGGAAGGTTATAGGCTATATAACATCACGCTACGACCAATAGGAGCGGAGCATAAATGAAAAATGTTGCAAAAATGAAAAAGCGTTGAAACTAAAACACGCGAACAAAGTCGCGGGGGACAGCTAGTCGTTTTATAAGTTGTATTAGCAAAATACATAAATGGACTCCGACTGCTTAGAAACAATAAGTCCTGTTAAGGCTGGGCGTTTTATTATAATAAATTATTTATTTTAGATTTTCTCATATATCAAATTACATTAAAACATACAGTTGCATATATTTTCCAAACTATTTATGAAAACCTTTACTTTGATACCTTACTCGATAGGTTTGGTTAAAAAAAGTAGGTCTATTAAAGACTTAGTACAATTTATCGCCAAAAATGCCGCCATTTTTTTATGATGTGTCATTAATGACACTTGAGTTTTGAGACGAATCTAACGATACGTCAACTGTGGCAATCCATCCAGCCGTTTGAAAGATAAGAGGTAATAAAGAATCTTACAAACATACAAGATACGCACGAAAAACATAACCCTTTTTTGGCAGTCGGTTAATAATGCTAGCTACTTAATTATAATAATTTTAATACTAAGTTACTTATTAGTAAATATACTTGTTTGTATTGATCCCAAAACTTACCCATAATCCCATTAATATCGTACGTCAATTGTTTCCAAGCGAATACCTCGTTGAATTTGCCGATAGTACTGCGCCTTTGAGGCGTCACAGGTACCGACAGCAGCAAAAATAACAGTTGAAAGAATAATAAAAACGTCATCTTTCACTGAAAAAAGATAACAATACAGTTTAGTTGAGGGAAGCTGGAAAGATAGCCTTAAAAAACAAATGAAAAAAAAATGGTCCCCATATTATAGTGACGTATTTTAGAGCTATTTTGCTCTTTTTTAACGTTCCATTTTTACCGGGTTCAGCTGAATACCGTATTTTACAAAGCGACTGCCTATCTGACCTCCACAACCCATTTTACTGGGTAACACAGTATTCCAAACAAAGACTGGTTGCCAGAATTGTAATGACTTAACGACTGTCAAAGATCAACGTATGACAGTCGGGACCAACGGCTTAACGAGCTTTCCGAGGCACGGAGGGGTCTCAGTATATTTACAAATGGTCACCCATCTACGGACCAACCGCGGCGAGCGCGGCTTAACCTGTATTATCAAACTGTACAGCTTACACTTTGCCACGAGCCTCTCGATTTTATATTTATAACATTATTTTTGTTTATAGTTTATAAGATTATTAAAAATAGACGGTATTTTTAAATAAAATTAATTTTCCTTTCAAGTTACGTAATTTACTAACCAATGGTAATTTATGCTTGATTCCTATATTAAAGAAACGATTCGTTATGATTGCGGACGGTAGAATTTACGGTTAAGAACAACTTTATTTCTCACTAGCTGTCCCCCGCGACTTTGTCCGCGTGTTTTAGTTCAACGGATTTTTATTTTTGCAACATTTTTCATTTAGGCTCCGCTCCTATTGGTCGTAGCGTGATGTTATATAGCCTATAGCCTTCCTCAATAAACGGACTATCCAATACAAAAAGAATTTTTCAATTCGAACCAGTACTTCCTGAGATTAGCGCGTTCAAACAAACAAACAAACTCTCCAGCTTTTTAATATTAGTATAGATAAAGAATTGTACATTTACACTTACTGAGAAACTTAAAACTAAGATTAATATTTAGAGCGCACAAACGTATGTAAGTAAATAAAAAAACATATCTAAAAATGTGGGTAAACAATAAAGTTTTTACACTAAGAATTTTCTAATCAAAACGAAAAATAAATCTAACGTCCGGTAAGCAATACAAATAGTTTCTTTCATGTATGAACCAGTCATTAAAGAAGTAATAAAAACAAAAATTTAAATTAATTTTTGACATAAATAAATAAAAATTAAAAACTTACCTTAATTAAATAAAAACTTTTATTAAAATTAATATCACAACACACAATATAGTTTATATTAATTATTTGTTAATATTATTAAGTATTAAAAAAACCTATTATTAAATAAATAACTATTATTATTAAATAGACGTCTGGTAGAAAACGTATGATTATGATTCACTGACTGTGGATTCTAACCATGTCCGTATGACCCTATGTTTGTTACTAGTGATGGGAAGTGTCGATAAAATTTTGTATCGATAATTGAAACGAGTTTGAATTTATTTTTTTAGTTTTAGTGAATTTGGTCACCGTATTGCGGTCAAAAAATAATCATCATAAATATTCAGGTCATAAATCTATACTTAATATTATAAAGGTGAAGAGTTTGTTTGTTTGTTGGAACGCGCTAATCTCAGGAACTACTGGTTCGAATTGAATAATTATTTTTGTGTTGGATAATCCGTTTATTGAGGAAGGCTATAGGCTATATAACATCACGCTACGACCAATAGGAGCGGAGCATAAATGAGAAATGTTGCAAAAATGAAAAACCGTTGAAACTAAAACACGCGAACAAAGTCGCGGGGGACAGCTAGTATTCAATATAAATACACAAATAAAAGCCAGTCTTCAATCCAGGAACAAACAATAGTGGATCACACTATTTTTTTTTATAGTATATATTTCGCGGTGGCCGATTGGTTCAATGAACGGATTTGTGTGTACAAGGTTGCAGGTTCGAACCCATTACAGGCAAGTACCAATTTGACTTTTTCAAAGTTATATGTACTTTCTTATTTATTCTAAGACATTATTGACAATCGGTGAAGGATAACATTATGAGGAAACCTGGATTCCAAAAATTGAAATCCGAAATCGCTAACCCGCAATGAGCAAACGTGGCGATCAATGCTCTTATCTTCTCTATATGAGAATAGGCCTGTGCCCAGCAGTGGGACATTTATAAGCTGGTATTATTATTTATATCAACATATTTTGATAAAGTGGAAATGTTAAAATTATTTAAATCTAAAAAATAATCCATACTAATAAAGCCCGAAGAAACTCTAAATGTCTGTCTTTAGGTCTATTGTTCACTTTTACGGCTAAACTGCTGAACGGATTTTGTTAAAACTTAGTATGGGGTAATCTTGGATCCCAAGAGAGGACAAATGCTACTTTTAGCTGCGATAAACGACATGCACGCGGGTGGACAAAGGCTAGCAGGTTAAATAATTTTGCAAAAAAAAAAAACGCGCCCTCGAATTTCATAGTAGCGGGCTTTTTTCCCCTAAACATCATTTTATTATTGTAATATTATATTCCCATCACTATAACTTTTTCTAACTTTGTGGGTATGTTAGCAGAAATGATTATGTCATGTCATACACAATAATTTGTGTAAACTGCTGAGTATAAACAAAAACTATTTACACATTTTTATTTAAAACAAAACGGTTTACTCACGCATATTCTCGGGATCGCCCGACTAGTTTCAGACTCAATAGGAGTCCCTAATCATGAGCTGACGCGGCGGCGGTGGTGTCGCGAGTCGAACTAGTCAAGGGATCCCAAAAATATACGTGAGTAAACCGTTTTGTTTTAAATAAATACTAGCTGTCCCCCGCGACTTTGTCCGCGTGTTTTAGTTTCAACGGTTTTCATTTTTGCAACATTTTTCATTTATGCTCCGCTCCTTTTGGTAGCAGCGTAATGTTATAAAGCTTATAGCCTTCCTCAATAAATAAGCTATCCAACACTGGAATAATTTTTCAAATCGGACCAGTAGTTTCTGAGATTAGCGCGTTTAAACAAACAAACTCTTCAGCTTTATATATTAGTATAGAGTATAGATTAATACTCCTCACGAAAGTCATTATACAAATATTTACACATTATTTTAAATACAATTGAAACGGGGAATCCTAGAATGTAGTGTCAAGGGCGATCTGACAAAGTCATTGATCTAAGCGAAGTCACGTGGTTAAATTATTAAATACAAACACTTGTTTATTAGCCGTACTTACCCCTGAATGCTGAGACGCAACTTAACTTTAAGACGTTCTCAAATATCTATCTGTCGCTTTACACTTAAAAGTGACAGAGACATCATACTTAACAGCGACTTAAAACTGATTTACGTCCCAGTATTCGGCCATTACTCACTTATGTAATCTATACTTTAATATATAAAGCTGAAGAGTTTGTTTGATTATTTGTTTGTTTGACAGGCTAATCTAAGGAACTACTAGTCCGATTTGAAAAATTCTTTCAGTGTTGGATAGCCCATTTATTGAGGAAGGGTAAAAGCTATATAACATTACGCTGCGACCAAAAGGAGCGGAGCATAAATGAAAAACCTTTGAAACTAAAACAAGCGGACAAAGTCGCGAGGGAAAGCTAGTTAATTAATATGAAAACTGAGAGACAGAGCTGCTGGGGAGTATGTTGCGCCGTTTCTTCTCCACAGCCAGAGCATTTAGGAAGCGGTGAAGGGTGGGGGATTTACGGTACTGTCTGTTAGTATGTTTGACCATTAAAAACTACTACGAATTAGCCCACTATGAATAAATCAATTTTGATTTTGATTTTTAAAAATGTATGCCTGGTTTAAATATATTATGTTCTGAATCTAATCCTACTTGAAGTTTGTCATCGTTGTTTTATAATAATACTGTGAGTGTGAAACTTTGATTAAGATTTACTAGCTTGAACCCGCGGCTCCACTCGCGTGGATTTCGGATATTACTTCAAGAAGTAGCATGTTTTCTTTCTTGGAGTTTAAGTGAGCCCTATGCCAAATTTTATCGTTGACGGTTGAGTTGTTTAGCCCTGAACGCGTAACAAATAAACAGATAGACTGTGTTACTTTCGCAATTATAATATCAAGTGTGGATTATTTGTAGTCTGCTTGAAATAAGAGGACTTTTTGCTCATTGTTAAACACTAAGTTGCAGTCTTAGAGTATGCATGGATAAGCATAGAGTGCGAGCATCGCTAGTAGCCCGTTGTGTCGAGCGCAAGCAAATTTTTTTGCTGTAAGTACTACGCTCGTTTACTGATTTAAGTGATTTTCCGTGAGACGACAGGATGGTTCCGGTAATATTAGGTTACGAGATAGTTTTAATAAAACGGCGCTGTTTTGACACAAATTTTACTATTTTACTTTTTCATTCTGGTGCTCAAGTTCATACTCTGTTAGGGGCACTCTGTAGACTTATTTTTACTCTAAGGTGCTGTCGCATATATTTCAAAGAATTCACAGCTAATGTTATAGGAAAAACTCAAAAGCTATAAAGACTGATTACGTGCTTGTGTGCTCATCATGCAGTTGTTAAAAACCTGGTCGACCTTGTTTTGACATTGATCGCTAGACAGAGACAGAGAATAATACAAAATGCAACAGTCATACAGTTGTTTAACTATCGTTAAAATGATCTATAGATATAAGATATACAACGTGTCCTTTTGCATTCTCGTCAAATTCAAGGAGGTAACTATGCTAATGATTCTCGACACGAATCAATAATATTAAAAGGTAGGTATTTTTTTCTAATTTTTGGAAATCGGCATGTGTGTGACAAGCATTTCAAAACGCGGCCCGTGTGATACCGCATTGTAACTGCTGTTTTACACACACATAAAGAGACTGCCTACCGCATACGCAACTGGGCGATTTGAAAGTAGTGTATTCCGAAATACTGTAAAAATGAAATAAGTAAAAAAACAACTACTAATATTATAAAGCTGAAGAGTTTGTTTGTTTGAACGCGCTAATCTCAGGAACTACTGGTTCGAATTGAAAAATTATTTTTGTATTGGATAGTCCGTTTATTGAGGTAGGCTATAGGCTATATAACATCACGCTACGACTAATAGGAGCGGAGCATAAATGAAAAATGTCGCAAAAATGAAAAACCGTTGAAACTAAAACACGCGAACAAAGTCGCGAGGGACAGCTAGTAATATAATATTTGTGATAAATTATTTATTTAAATTGTTAGCTGTTGAGTTCAACAAATTGTAAAAGTATTGTTTTATGCATTTCTTATCGATAGAATTCAAACATGACAGTCTTAACATCCCTCTAATTTATTGACAATATGTAATCTAATTGTGTTTGTGTAATAAATATAAATATTATATATATAACCTACTGTTAGATTCTAATCTGTCCTAGATCTAGGGTTTAAAGTACAGTCAAGGACTAAGGGCAATTTCCACTAAATGAGGTAAGATGCGTAATATACTAAATCTGTGCCTGCGTTGTCATTTTTTTAATAAAAAACCGACTTTCGCGTGTCGCGGGAGCTTTTAGAATGTCTATGTTTATGTCGAATAGTCGGTTGGTCGATTAGTCAGTTGGTCGATTGGTCGGTTGTTCGGTTGGTCGGTTGGTCGATTGGTCGGTTGGTCGATTGGTCGAATGGTCCATTAGTCGATTAGTCGATTGGTCGGTTGGTCGGTTGGTCGATTAGTCGGCTGGTCGATTGGTTGGTTGTTCGGTTGGTCGATTAGTCGATTGGTCGGTTGGTCGATTTGTCGATTGGTTGGTTGGTCGGTTGGTCCATTGATTGGTTGGTCGATTGGTCGGTTGGTCGATAGGTTGGTTGGTCGGTCGGTCGGTTGGTCGATTGGTCGGTTGATCAATTGGTCGATTGGTCGGTTGGTCGTTTGATTGATTGGTCGGTTGTTAGGTTGGTCAATAGGGCGATTATTCGAAATTCAAGTCGATTAGAATCTATTTAATTGATTTTCGAATAATCCAATAATTGATTTTCGAATAATCGATTATTCGAGAATCAATTATGCGAGAATCGATTTCCATGTCGTTGTCATGGCATGTTGGCAGTTGATTAAGTTTAAAGTTCAACTCGAAAAAGATCGACCTCCTGTTTAGCAGCCAGGGTCACTAACCACAAGAACAGGCAAAATAAAATAAAATTCGATTTTATTTTATTTAATTATATTTATTTATCAACTAATAAAAATTAAGTATGTACAATTTAGACGTCGCAGTCTGTGTCTTGAATTAAATCTTGTACTTTTCCCCTGAAAAAAAAAACAGAAAGAATCTTAGGTTTTTATACATAATTATTTTTTAAATTGTGCTTAGTCGAACAAAAAAACAATTGCAAATGCCGAAAAAGTGTTTTATGATTATTTTTGAAGTGTAAATAAAGATACCAGCTTTATAAAAGAGCTAAAATACAAATTACGAGAGAAAATAGTTCATTGTTTGAACGTGTTAATCTCAGGAACTACTAGTCCGATTTGAAAAATTCTTTCAGTGTTGGCTAGCCCATTTATTGAGGAAGGCTATATAACATTACGCTATATATTACATTACGCTGCGACCAAAAGGAGCGGAGAATAAATGAAAAATGTTGCAAAAATTAAAAACCGTTGAAACTAAAACGCGGACAAAGTCGCGGGGGACAGCTAGTTTAATAATAAAGACTCACTTAAAAAGATAGTAGTTTGTTTCGGTAGGCTCCAAGAAGTAATGCATATAGATTGATAGTTTATTTGATAGGACCCATACGTCATCACCGCGAACTTTCAGATCTGAAAATAAAAATAACAGATAACGAAATCGAGATCGAAATCGAGATCGAAATCGAGATCGAAATCGAGATCGAAATCGAGATCGAAATCGAGATCGAAATCGAGATCGAAATCGAGATCGAAATCGAGATCGAAATCGAGATCGAAATCGAGATCGAAATCGAGATCGAAATCGAGATCGAAATCGAGATCGAAATCGAGATCGAAATCGAGATCGAAATCGAGATCGAAATCGAGATCGAAATCGAGATCGAAATCGAGATCGAAATCGAGATCGAAATCGAGATCGAAATCGAGATCGAAATCGAGATCGAAATCGAGATCGAAATCGAGATCGAAATCGAGATCGAAATCGAGATCGAAATCGAGATCGAAATCGAGATCGAAATCGAGATCGAAATCGAGATCGAAATCGAGATCGAAATCGAGATCGAAATCGAGATCGAAATCGAGATCGAAATCGAGATCGAATTTCAATTGAGATTGTCGATTGTCGACGTGTCATTTATCAAAATCGGTTGAACCGTCGAGTAGTTACGAGTGAACATAAAAACGGACATACATACATACATACAAGTCAAACACATAACCCTCCTATCTTGGCTTGGCCGCAGTCGGATAAAAAAAGGTTGCATTTACCTGATATGTGTAGCAGTTGATGTTGATCCTGAACTATCAGTGCGGAGATCTTGCTGAACAGGGGTTTTTTAGTGTTCCAACACATGACGCCATCTTGTACTAAATTTGCGTAGAACAATACGCCTGTCTCGCTGTGGTAGTCATGGGAACCACTCTGGGAAAACGCGCCGCGGACGCCTTCGCGCTGAAATAAACATGTCATAATGACAGGATGTGAAAAAAGAAAAATGGATTTACGCCTAGATCCTATATCATTTGATTCGTTATTCGTTAACGTGACGATCCGTCACTAGGCTGTCTCTCATCCGTTCGTAACCAGACGTCAGTTATTTGGGTAACGAACGGTTAATTTTTGTTATAGGAACAGCTTTTTTTAACGCCTCGTTGATATTTTAACAGTTCGTTAAGGATACGATTCGTTTTTTGTTTATTGGTCCCGGCCATTAGACCGTCGTCGTTAAGACCATTAAAATATTAGTCATGTATTTTTTATAAAAAATCAATTGTTTGACAAAGATTTAGTCAGCTTGTGACGTCACACGCCATTGCAAAACTTATAGCAAGGAGTCACGTCACGTGAAATTTTACACGTGGTATCTTCAATATTTATATGGTAAGTGCCCTGCAGCAGGACATTTATAGGCTGGTATGACTAACCTTGTAGTGATTTTCTATGACAGCGCTCTTATTCTTCAAAATGTCGGTTGTGACGGAGAATTCTAATGTTGACCCAAATGGATGGTAATACGCAGTTCGAATGCCTTCTTTATTGGGATTAGATAAGGCTACGCTAAAGAGACTATGCCTCCATTCGACCCAGCTGTCTAAAAGAAAAAAAAAATGTTATAAGTACCTACATTGTTTTTTCTTTATTAAATGAGAAATTCCGTAAATACAAAATGAAACGGGTGTGCTTTAGTCCACACTTTTTTTTTTATTTGGAAGTTGTCTACTGCAGTTAGCCTGAGCGCAGGCTTTAACTGCTTCACCGGACTTTTGGCGAGAACCGTAAGGGCCTCCAGCCAGAGCAAGTAAAATAAACTAACTACGTCAGCAACGTTCACTAAGGGCAACCCCTGCGGGATTCGGACCTCGACTTAGTGCGTTGCTGACTATCTTAATAAGGCAAAAACAGCAAGGGAGCGCTGGATCTGAGTTTTAGTCCACACGACTGAAGTAAAACTTCTTTATATACGAAACGTAGGCTATGAGAGAAAGAGAGAAAGAAAATGTGTGCTCGCACCTCTCTGGAGTAATATACGAAGCGTAACTCTCTTTCTATCTTCACTAACTTATATTTCCCTCTCAACTTCCGTTCGCCTCGCCAGATCACACTTTTCGTGACAGACTCGTCACGCATTCACCAGCTTTCTCCAAGTTAAGCGTGCGTTACTTATTTATTTATTACTTATTGAAGTTTTAATTCAATAAATAATAAATAAATGTGGACAACATCACATACATTGCTCTGAATCCAAAGTAAGTAGCTAAAGTACATGTTTTATGAAATCAGAGACAACGAAGGTACCACAAACATCCAGACCCGAGACAATGTAGAAAAGTAGATATCTGCATTGCTCGTCCGGGGATCGAATCAGACCTGAGAGCTTTGAAAACCAGTGTGTACGCCACTCGACCACGGAGGTCGTCATAAGTAGGTTGGTTACCAAATAAATATATCCGTAAAAATGAAACAAAGTCGGGTTAGTACCATTTTTAGCTCAAAAACTTTTGCACCGATTTTTATGATCTTTGATTTATTAAATATAAATCTCAGGCCCGAATAGGAGAATAACTATCACAATATTAAAATTAAGATATGTTACGGCCGCAGGACGGAAAATAATTGCGTAAGTGAAATCGCGGGGCATAATTAATAATTAATTAATAACTTAGTCTTTCCATTTACTAATTAACTAAAAAAAAACTTTTATTTTTGTCATCTGTTTTCATGTTGTTTTTCCATAAATTAAATGGTTGACTTACTAAAAAATACATAAAATAAATATTTAACATGAATTGTATTAAATTAGTTCCGCTACTCGACCACAGATGGCGCTTTAACCAAAACTTACTGCCTATATTAAACCCAGAGGCTGCGTCATCGTAGTCGAAAGACGAGTGAGAGAAACGCCAACTAGACTTTTCTTTCATAGAGAATACTATTAGCCCTGATTTGACAAAGTCGGGGATGTATGCGTAAGCATCGTCACAAGTTGTCGGTGTTACGTCCACAGTGATTGATGTTAGGCCTGAAAAAATAAGGAACAGGTTAGATAATATCTTGGGACAACTCACACACGGCCATCTTGTCCCAAACTAGGCAGAGCCTGTATTTTGGCAACCAGACTCCTGATAAATATACTCATATATTTCTAAATACAAACATATTATAGATAAATTACACCCAGACACAAAACAAATGATCATGCTCATCACACAAAGATTTGTCCTGGGTGATGAGAAACGAACCCACGACCACCGGTTTAGCAGTGAGGGTCACAAACCACTAGACCAACAGGCCAGTCAAGAGAAACATTAAAATCGTAAACGCCTTATGAAAAGCAAAAGACTAAAAATTTAAACCAGGTGATTATCAGTTTGTATAAAACCTACTTCCTTTTATTTTAAGTGGGCTACAAATATATTATCTTCATTTTATTTTCACAACGAATTTTGAGGCAATTATAGGTATAAAAATGGCCTTTTAGGCCGAAAGGTTGAATAAAAATCACTTTTGAGGATTTGGAAATAAATAATAATAATAATAAAATTACATAGTTAAGTTAACAGGAACCACTTGGATGAGGGACACAAATAACACACAAAATTTGAAAAATGGGGAGGCCTATACATAGCAGTGGATGATTCCGGGCTGAAATGATGATGATGTATAATAAAAAACGCACCTGATGTAGTTCCATTTACTAAAACATCTGATGGTATTTCGTATTTCATTACTTCCTTGTTTGTTTTCAAATCGTATACGATTATCCTCGGCGGCTGTTTCTGCTCGAAATGATCTGAAAAGCAAAAACCGTTTGTCAGCGCCATCTAGTATCGAGTAGCACAAACTAGTACACGTGAACTTTGTCTTGTGTTTGTGTGTGTTTGTCTTTGTGCGTGTTGCCTTTGATCAGTATTATTTTAATTTAATTATATTCACCGGGGAAAATAATAATCTCAAAATCATTCCATAGTTACGTATGTGTGTAAGCAGTACGATGCCGAATAATACTCATAAGGATCGGACAGGGTTTTTGTTGCATGCTGTATAAATTAATATTTTATCGTAAAACTGCTTACTTGAGACTTCCAGTAGTCCAGTATCCACAACCCAAAGCCTATCACAGACATCCACTCTAGGTCTGTAAACAGAAACCAGGTCTTCCATGCTCTCAGAGTCAGGATATGGTTTCAAGAGCGAATCCGATGATTTAATATCTAGATAATTTAAAGTTGACGGGATACCTGTAAATCAAAAGAAATGTAGTTTTAATCTATATACTTAATATATAAAGCTGAAGAGTTTGTTTGTTTGAACGCGCTAATCTTAGGAACTCACGAAGGAAGGAAAACACGCGGACAAAGTCGCGGGAGACAGCTAGTCAGTCATATGCGCTGGATAAAATTCAGTGCTCCAGCGACGCCGCGGGCACAGCTAGTAAATAATAAATAAATGTGGACAACATCACATACATTGCTCTGAACCCAAAGTAAGTAGCTAAAGCACGCGTGTTATGGAATCAGAGACAACGAAGGTACCACAAACACCCAGACCCGAGACAATGCCGCCTAAGGATCTAAACCGGGACATCAAAGCTAGCGACATTTTCAAAATCAGTGTGTACGCCACTCGAGCACGGTTTTTCTTTGTATTTTCCTAGCTGTCTCCCGCGACTTTGTCCGCGTGTTTTAGTTTCAACAGTTTTTATTTTTGCAACATTTTTCATTTATGCTCCGCTCCTTTTGGTCGCAGCGTAATTTTATATAGCTTATAGCCCTCCCGCTACTTTGTCTGCGTGTTTTAGTTTCAACGGTTTAACATTTTTGCATCGGACCAGTAGTGCCTGAGATTAGCTCGTTCAAACAAACAAACAAACAAACTCTTCAGCTTTAAATATTAGTATATAATATAGATTTAAATTTAGTTTAAATCTATTATTTAGTTGATCTCACCGTAAGCTCTTCGTGGCACTGTTATAAAAACTCGATCTTCATACGCTTCAAGTCCAAATGGAACATTATCGTATTTTGTAAAGAATACATCTTCATCCTCCAAATCATCTAATTCATCATCACCAATATCAGGATCAGATTTCAACGAATAGTCAGCGTCTTCAGTGTCTAAAATAAACAATAATATAAATAAATAGTTTAAAAAACAGTAGAAAACACGCTATAAAAATGCACGTTTAAACAAAAAATCATGAAGTTCCAGTTCATATCTTCCGGCTCCATCATCAGATTAGTTCGACGGTACCATATCATTGTATTGTCATCAGCACGTCGATTCTGTAAATTTCAAACAACAATTCGCTTCTCACTTCGCAAAAGGTTCAAAATGACCTTGATTTCGATCGGATTCGAGTGCGAAGTGAGGCGTCGAAGTGACAAGAAAATTACCTTACTGAATCCCACTTCTTATGTCATCTCATACTTTATCAGTCAAAATCTCACTTCAAATTAGTTCAACTCGCTGACACACTCGCAAGTGTAGCGCTAGTGTACATTCGACTTATCAACCGAGTTTTTGGAATGCAAATCAAGAAACTCACAGTGGATTCAGATTCGAAGTTTAGAATGAGGTCTTACAGAATCACACCGCAGAACTACATACAGCTGCCAATTTTCATGACGCTACGATCCTTGGAAGATGGTTAATTAGTTACCTTAGATTCCATTGACATAGTTACATACAGGACGACCTAATAAAAGCGTGTTAATAAAAAAATATTATCTTAATTATTTGTTACGCATTAACGCATGCGGAGCGAATATTTGTAATTAAATACAAATAATTAATAGAAGAAAAAACTTAAACATTAGGCAGGACCTCAACCTGCGACCACGGGCTTGACGCGCCAGTCGCTTCTCGAAAAAGATAACTACTATCTAGCGCAGTCGGGTAAAAAAATAAATTGCGCGGGGTTAGGGGGTTACGGGGTTACTCTTGAACGAAATCTAAATTCTAATACAATGCCAATACAAAATTGTTATTCATTTAGCAGGCACACAAACATCATACAGTACAAAAAAATACCCTCAATGTTTAGATTCCAGTGGTTTCCATTGACAGTTTCTTTTTCAAGAAAACTGAATCATATGTTAGTTAAACTAATATCAAATTTTGCATTGGTAGTACTTATTGGAATTAAAATAAATTGAAGAGTGAGGGCATAGGACTGATGCCATTCTGGAAGACAGATGACGCCAAGCGCGGTGTATTGCGCTGTCTCGCCTCCACAAAGGCCAATGGCATCTTTAACAGCGGTGTGATTCTGTAAGACCTCATTCTAAACTTCGAATCTGAATCCGCTGTGAGTTTCTTGATTGGCATTCCAAAAACTCGGTTGATAATTCGAATGTACACTAGCGCTACACTAGCGAGCATGTCAGCGAGTTGAACTATTTGACGTGAGATTTTGACTGATAAAGTATGAGATGACATAAGAAGTGGGACTCAGTAAGGTAATTTTCTTGTCACTTCGACGCTCACTTCGCACTCGAATCCGATCGAAATCAAGGTCATTTTGAACCTTATGCGAAGTGAGAGTGAGCAGCGATGTGAGAAGGAGAAGCGAGTTGTTGTTTGAACTTTACAGAGTCGACGTGCAGTCCTGTCTTTACTCAATTTATTTTAATTCCAGTACAATGCCAATGCAAAATTGTTATTAGTTTAGCAGGCAGGAGATTCAGTTTACTTAAAACTTTTGTTACTGTGTGTTGTTTGTGTGCCTAAATGAATAACAATTTTGCATTGGCATTGCGTAAGAATTGAATATATTAAAGAGATTTTCCTCCTGTTTTAAGAGCTAATGGTACTGAAATAGCTTTTAAATGTAAAAAAAAATGTAATATATGAACCTCTATGAAATGTGGTTAAAATAGTTTTATTTCAAGTTTAGTAAGTGTACACATTTGTTCCGTGTTTGGCGACATCTCTCAAAAGTTACACTAAAAGTATTAAATATCTATCTAACTTGAAGAATCAAGAGTCAAGGACGCTTTTTTTTGCAATTTTTTATAACAAATTTAATTCCTAACAATTAACCAAGCTAACCAATAATTGGCCTCGATTCTCTTAAACACGCAGTAAACTATTTTAGGCTATCGGTTTCTTTTTCACTTGTACATATTTAGAAAAGGACACGAAAATTAGAGCTGTCAAATAAGTTAACAAAAATTCTCATACAAATTGGGCGACACGCAGAAACGTGTGCACTAAAAAACACAGTGATGTTCAAGGCTGGTTTGACATTTCTAACCCTCGAATACTAAATCGTAACTTAACTTTAAGACGTTCTTAGATATCTATCTGTCTACTTTACACCTTAAAGTGACAGAGGCAGCATTAGACTTAACGGCGACTTAAAACTGTTTGACGTTTTAATATTCGGCCCATAATTTAGTTGTTGTCTATTGCCGTCCTTTTCTCACGCTGCATGTTAGTAGAAGATAGCAATAGTTTTATTTTTATTTAGTTTGACAAGTTAATCAGCGCCATTGTCATCAAAACTACATGTGTATGCTTAATTGGAAACCGGGAAGTGTGTCAAATAAACTTCTTGTTAAAGAAAAAAATAATAATAAACGATACTTACATTTATCGCCATCTATGTCATATCCAATTTGCTTCCAAGAAAACACTTTTTCCATGTATTTAAATTTATTATTACCGTACAGAAATTGTCCGTTGCAAAAACTTACAAGAAATAAACATAACAAAATCATTTTAAACATGTCTTTATAAACTTGTCGAAACAAAGTTGTAATGTTGACTAAACGAGATCGCCAGTAACTTGTTTTTTCCTTAAGGCAGTGTCATCATATAAATAGCCTAAGAGCTCACGACGTTTTGACCATAGTCATAATTTTATAAAGGCAGACGTAGAGTAACCATAGACAAGCATAGAGTTCGCGCATCGCTAGTAGCCCGTTGTGTCGAGCGTAAGCAAATATTTAGCTGTAAGTACTACGCTCGTTTACTGATTTAAGTGATTTTCCGTGCGACGACAGACGTTTATGCGACAATATCGACGGTTCCGATATTATTAGGGTAATATTAGGTTTTGAGATAGTTGTAATAAAACGGTGCGCTCTGTTTTGACTCTAATTTTATAATTTTATTTGTTCATACTACTACCAACAGTTCCACCCAGTTTACTTTTATTTCACTAAGGCTGATTTATTCTTATTTATTTACTAGCTGTCCCCCGCGACTTTGTTCGCGTGTCTTAGGTTCAACGCTTTTTCATTTTTGCAACATTTTTCATTTATGCTCCGCTCCTATTGGTCGTAGCGTGATGTTATATAGCCCATAGCCTTCCTTAATAAACGGACTATCCAACACAAAAAGAATTATTCAATTCGAATCAGTAGTTCCTGAGATTAGCGCGTTCAAACAAACAAATAAACAAACAAACAAACAAACTCTTCAGCTTTATAATATTAGTATAGATTATTAAATCATTACAAGTTAGTTACTTAAGCAATATTAAAAACTATGGTCAACAAAAGTTTATTAGAAGATTGAATTAGAAAACTGTATTAGAAGTGGGGTTCTTTTACCTGTATTGTGACTATATACAAAAAGTTTCGCCCTTTACAATATGATTATAGCCAGAACGTCGCAGGCTCTTGGTCTATAATGATGAATTATGAATATTCAGAATTACTGGGTAATTTTATAAGGCAAATTTTTTTGCTGTGTACCTACTGTTAATTTTGTTAATTAATTGTAATATTAGTTATAGGTATTCAGTAAAATATTTACCTTGTTCAAATCTAGGTTATAAATTATCTTAACAGGAAATGCAATTAGATGTTACACTGAGCCTGAGAGATAACTTCAGATGCGTTGAAGGTGACGAGGGCGCTGTCTTTTATGTTGTCGACATTCGGAAAGTGATCTTGTTAACCTATTTTGAATAATAATAATATCTTGGGACAACTCACACACGGCCATCTGATTCCAAACTAGGCAGAGCCTGTATTATGGCAACCAGACAACTGATAAACATACTTATATATTTCTAAATACATACATATTACGGATAAATTACACCCAGACACAGAACAAATGATCTTGCTCATCTCATAAAGATTTGTCCTGCGTAAGTCCTGAAGTGAAGAGTCCGGTGAGAATTGAACCTGAATCCAACACAGCTTGGTAAAAAAAGAGCAAACGATTTGTCAATGAAAAAATACTTTAATCAAATGAAAATTGAATTTAATTATTTAATACATGTTTACTTATTATTAAGAAATACTAATAATTAGTCATGCACAATTTAGACGTCGCAGGCTGTGTCTTGAATTAAGTCTTGAGCTTTGCCCCTGAAAAAGGAAACAGAAAAAAAATTACTCACTAAGTTTTTTTTGAAGTGAAAACTTCTTTATCCGCGTTGGACACTTTTTGGTAGGGGAAAACCTTATGAATTCGCGTCACTGACATGCTCTAGACTGCTTATACTGTGTATTGTTGAAATAGTGTTTTGTGTGATTATTATTTGAATTGTTTATTTGTAGAATCAATGTGCAGTACAATAGTAAGTACTAAATAAATATACAAAAAATTTTAAGATAAAAAATAAATAACAGGATTTTTGAAATCTTCGTATTTATTTTGAACATTTCAAATTTGAACACTAAAAGTTATAAGTTTTCACTTCTATTAGCAGTCCCTATAACTGGCAATATTTTTTTTTATTTGGGCTGCACGGATAGCCGAGTGGTATAGGTCACCACGCTAACTACCAATGTGCGCGACGTGCTGCGGGTTCGATCCCCGCATGGGACAAGCATTTGTGATCCACAAATGCTTGTTAAAAGTCAGGGTATTCTTCGTGTATGTGAATTGAATATTTGTTTAATCCCCGCGATACACTGATTTAATTCACTTGGACGGGAGTGATATTGCATAAAAAAAAGCTGGTACTAGTTTGGGTTCGAACCTGTCACCATGTAGCGAATTTGGTCATTGATCCGCTAACCGCTAGGCCACAATGATATTATCATCATGTCATTTATTTATTGTTCATTTTTTTGCCATAAAATATTAAACATAATTTCGACTAATTTGTGCGGATTGGGAACCGTCTTGGCATAGAGGGCGCTGCTGAGTTTAATTACCGTATTTGTTATGTTAAAAACACTGTTGCGTCATTACGGGGCGAGTGTAACATCTGGATATTTACAGAATTATGTTAGAACATAATGTTTTCAGATGCCGTCTTCATAATTGTTTTATGGAATGATTTTAATGTAATCATAATGTTATTTCCATTTTAAGCTACGACGGTTTTCTTTCCGCACAGACTCTACCCTTACTAATATTATAAATGCGAAAGTAACTCTGTCTGTCTGTCGCGCCTTCACGCCAAAATTTGGTACACAGAAAGGCTGTATCTGAAAGAGCCTGAGAAAGGACATAGGCTACTTTTTGCCGCGATAACCGACATCCACGCGGGCGGAGTCGCGGAAAACAGCAAGTTTAGAAATATTTACCTTAATACGAAAAAGTTTGGCACGAAAGGGATCAGTTTACTATAAATAAAAAGTGGTATCCTATTTGAGAGGACCCATACGTCATCGCCGCGAACTTTGAGATCTGAAAAAAAAATATAATTATAACAATTAATAATAAAAATATTTACGTTGTCGAAAAATCCGACCGCTAAATACAATTAAAAACTTCCAAACAAGTCGCTTTTCAAGGAGTCTGATGCAGTTCAATCACAGGGAGGCCACAAACAGCATCAGGCTGCTTGAAAAGCGACTTGTTTGGAACTTTTTAGTCGTTTTTATCTTTTTGACAACGTAGGTAAATATTTTTGTTTACTACATTTTAAGTGAGTTATTTAGAATCGTCTGCTCGTGCCTTTTATTTTGATACCCCACTTGATAGGTTTTAAGCAAAAACAACATTTTTAAAGACAATATAAAACCCAGTCATTTTCACAGTAAATTCGAATCTAACAACACCTCTCAAGCTAAAATCTATAAAGCTGTTCAGGCTGCAGAGAGTGCCAAACAATTATACATACATACTCTTAATAACATAACCCTCCTTCTTTCGCAGTCGGGTAAAAAGATTAACTTAACTGGGTATGAATGTTGTTTTAATTATTTTTTACGCATTTACGCATGCGGAGCGAATATTTGTAATTAATTACACAGTAGAAAGGTAAAACTTACACCTCAGGCAGGACTCGAACCTGCGACCACTGGTTCAACACAGCAGTCGCTTTACCAACTAAGCTACCAAGGTCACTGACTGGTCTCTGGACTCCATCATTTAGGTAATGATAAAATATAAATAATATTTTGGGACAACTTACACAAGGCCATCTGATCCTAAACTAGGCAGAGCCTGTATTGTGGCAACCAGGAGTGGGGGATAATAATGGGTAGGTAGGGTAGGGTAGGTAGGGTAGGTAGGGTAGGTAGGGTAGGTAGGGTAGGTAGGGTAGGTAGGGTAGGTAGGGTAGGTAGGGTAGGTAGGGTAGGTAGGGTAGGTAGGGTAGGTAGGGTAGGTAGAGTAGGTAGGGTAGGTAGGGTAGGTAGGGTAGGTAGGGTAGGTAGGGTAGGTAGGGTAGGTAGGGTAGGTAGGGTAGGTAGGGTAGGTAGGGTAGGTAGGGTAGGTAGGGTAGGTAGGGTAGGTAGGGTAGGTAGGGTAGGTAGGGTAGGTAGGGTAGGTAGGGTAGGTAGGGTAGGTAGGGTAGGTAGGGTAGGTAGGGTAGGTAGGGTAGGTAGGCAGGTAGTATAGGTAGGGTAGGTCAGTATTGTAATACCTGATATGTACAGTAGCTCGATATGATCCTGAGCTACCACAACTGAAATATTGCTGAATAACGGTTTGTTAGTGTTCCAACACATGATGCCATCTTTTGCGACACTTGCGAAGAATAATACGCCAGTCTCGCTATGGTAACCATGGGCACCACTCTGGGAAAATGGGCCGCGGACACCTTCGCGCTAAAATAAAGATTATGTCAGGGAATAAAAACAAAAATCGTTTTAATACGTCGTAGGTTCCATCATAAAAAATTTTAGACATGTAATTCTTTATATTAAATAAAAAAATATCAAGCGCCCCTCTGGCCAAGTGACACGTCTACAAGCGATAACGCTGATCGAATCGCTTAAATGTATGGAAGTGACAAGTCTAAGTCACGTGACTTATTGAAACGAAATGTCAATTCCATACATTTAATGTCTCGGTATCGGTACTCGGTGGGAATCGAACCCACCACCTCTGGTTTAGCAGTCAGGGTCTCTAACCATTAGATCAACTGGACAGTCAATTGTTTTGCAAAACTCAGACTCACCTTGTAATGTTTTTCGATATCAGAACTCTTATTCTTCAAAATGTCGGTCGTAATTGAGAATTCTAACGTAGAGATGAATGGATGATAGTACGCTGTTCTAATGCCTTCTTCATCGGGGTCAGATAAAGCTATACTGAAGAGACCATCTTTCCATTCAATCCTCTGCTCTAAAATAAAAATCTTTGTTAGTTAAATGTATACATTTAGATGATTTTTCCATAAATTTGTTTATTACTTATTCAATAAACACATAAACTAAATATGTAAAATAGGTAATTTTTTTTTTACATTTATTTAATTAATTTTGCTGCTCGACAACAGATGGCGCTGTAAACAAATTACCGGCGATTTAAAAACTAACAGCTTCACTATAGTATATTAATTAGGAAAAAACATTATAGTTTCGCTGCTCGACAACAGATGGCGCTGTAAACCAACTTACCGGCGACATCAAAACCAACGGCTCCTTCATCGTAGTTAAAAGTAGAGTGAGAGAAACGCCAACTAGACTTTTCTTTCATAGAGAATACTATTAGACCTTGTTTGGCTAAGTCGTTGATGTATGCGTAAGCATCGTCACAAGTAGTGGCTGTTACATCCACAGTGATTGATGTAAGGCCTGGAAAAAAGGCACAGGTTAGATAAAAGTAAAAAGAAAATAAAAAGTGTGTGTGTCTGTGTTCTTATGTACGCACGTAAGAAGATATACTATTTTGGCGTAACAACATAAAATTCATTCTCATAAACTTGTGATTGACAGATTGGTGTAAAAATATTTTAACCTTCAGATTAAACTCGAAAACTGGCATGGGCATCTTGACATTTGTCATTTTTGACATTATGTAGTTTAGAAAAACTAAAGTGTTGACTAGCTAACTTAAGGGTGTCGGTTTTAGGTGACGGTGTGCGCGCGCATCGTGAAAATTTACTCTCACAATATTTCCCTAACGCGCCAAAAGAATATTAAAAAAAAAAAAACGCCATTTTGACTCGAAATATTTTGTATTATATTTTTTTGACTTGAAATAATAACAAATCTTGTCAAATACCCTATTTCAACCGAATGATAAATCAAGATACTATATATTACTACCCAATAAGTTTTCTTTTCTTTTTGTAATAATAAAATTTTTAGAAAGTTTGAATAAAAATCTAATTTATATTAAAATTAAAAAAAAAAGCACCTGATGTAGTTTCGTTTACTAAAACATCTGATGGAATTTCGTATTTCATTACTTCCTTGTTTGTTTTCAAATCATATACGATGATCCTCGGCGGCTGTTTCTGCTCGAAATTATCTGAAAAGTTAAATCGTTTTTAGCGCCATCTAGTATCGAGTAGCACAAAGTATAATTTACAGGTTTTTGACACAATGCATTAAATTAATATTTTATTGCTTTTTCAAGAATGAAAACACTAAATAAAGTAAATCAAAGTTTGAGGTGGGTCCTAATGATGTTATGCTTGATCAAAAATACACGAAATTGTGCCGTCATGGTTACGTGAGTTATTGGTTACGTTAATTAGGGAAAAAATCGTGTCAAATATTTTCAATAGAACCTCGGAAAATAAAGAAAATTAGTTAACTATTTCATTAGAACTAATATTTGCACAGAAATTACATTTACACAACTAGATTGTTTTTTTATTAACCATTACTGATATTTTATCGTAAAACTGCTTACTTGGGACTTCCAGAAGTCCAGTATCCACCACCCAAAGTCTGTCACAGACATCCACTCTAGGTCTGTACACAGAAACCAGGTCTTTAATGCTCTCAGAGTCAGGATACGGTTTCAATAGGCTAGAATTCGATGATTTAATATCTACATAGTTTAAAGTTGACGGGATACCTGTAAATCAAAAGAAATGTAGTTATAGCTTAGAGAAAAATAGTATACCTACTTAATAATGGTCCCAATTCTGATAATTATAATAACTAAATATATGATAATAATAACTAAACTTAGGCCATCTCATCGGTATCTTTTTCACTTGTACAAAATGAGAAAAGGACAAATGAATAATTGATTATGATTATGATTATTATGATTATGATTATGACAGACGAAAATTAGAGCTGTCAAATTTAGTTTCAACTAAAATCGTTCTACAAATCTTCCGACACGCAGAAACGTGTGCACTAAAACATGTTCATGTGTTCATGGCGAAAACTGGTTTGACATTTCTAAGTTAGTTGTTGTCTGTTGCCGTCCTTTTCTCACGCTGAGAAAAGATCAAGCTGGCCCGAGCCGGCCAAACTAGCAATAAAAATATGTCCCTAAATAATAAAAAAGTAGATCCAGCCCTTTCTTGTTGTTTTTTAGCAACGCACTAGGTCGAGGTCCGAACCCCACAGGGTGTGCCCTTAGGGACGTTACTGACGTAGTTAGTTTTTCTATTGTGGATCAAACAAATAATGCTTGTTAAACGCCGGGATCGAATCCGCAGAAAGTCGCAGACAGTGGTAATTGGCGTGGTGACCTATAATAAATACCACTTGGCTATCCGTGCAGTAAAATGACGCCATTATCAGATGTGAATGGTTTTTGCTTTAATTATTACGACATATAAAACTAAATTGAAGGCCTTGATGAGCAAGTTTCAAAACTATATAGGTAACTTAAATTTAAGGCTAGGTGAGTTTTTTAATATTTTGTAACAGAACATTTTGGTTGACAACGCCTTTTATTTTTTCGAATAGTTTCTACGCAGTTAGCCTGAGCGCAGGCTTTGATTTCTTCACCGGACTTTTGGCGAGAACCTTAATGGCCTCCAGCTGGAGCAATAGAAAAACTGACTACGTCAGCAACGTTCACTAAGGGCACCCCATGTGGGGTTCGGACCTCGACTTAGTGCGTTGCTAACAATCTTAATAAGGCAAAAACAGCAAGGGAGGGCTGGATCTAAGTTTTTATTATTTAAGGACATGTTTATTGCTAGTTTGGCGGGCTCGGGCCAACTTGATAGGGACCACAGGTATAATGGACTCACCGTATCTTCTCCGTGGGACGGTAACAAAGGCTCGATCTCCGAACACCTCAAACCCTATCGGTATATTATTGTATTGTTTGAAGAATACTTCCTTATCATCAACTTCTTCATCAAATATAATAGCATCGGGTTTTATCTCAAAGTTCTCGTCCTTTGTGTCTGAAAGAGGAAAAAAACAAATAATAAAATGGGGTGAACAGAAATACAAGGGGTGAATAGAGAGAAGGAGGGAGGAGAAGGAAGGAGTAATGAGGACGAGGGAGGAGGAGGAAGAAGGAGGAGGGAGGATTAGGGAAGATGAGGGAGCAGGAGGGATAAGGAGGGAGGAGGAGGGAGGGAGGCAGAGGAGGACGAGGACAAAGCTGGTGAATGCGTGACAAGAGCGTTACGAAAAGAGTGATAGAGCGGGGCGAACGAAAGTTGAGAGGGAGATATAAGTTGGTGAAGATAGAAAGAGAGCGATTTACGTTTCGTATATTACTGTAGGGGCAAGAGAGAGAGGTATGAGCACACATTTTCTTTCTCTCTTTCTCTCATAGTCAGTTACGTTTCGTATATAAAGAAGTTTTACTTCTAAAGCACACCGTTTTTATTTACATTTACACATTATGAGACCTCCTAACTATTACTAATTTACATAAGAATATTAAAAGAAAGCCTTTGTGTAAAACTAGCCGTGCACCGCGGTTTTACTAATGTAAGCTGTTATTTGATTATTTGACAAATACAGCCAATACCATACGGTCAAAATAAAAAAGGGGTTAAATAAACCGTCCACACTGTCCTATTTCACAAGCATACGCGCCATCATAGTGTAAGTGAACACATTGCCTCCTGCCACATGTTTGTGTGTTTGTTATTTGGGGCATGTGTGAATCGTATTCACCTGTATTTGCATTTTTGCCTGTACGTCATATATTTGGTCAAATACAACATACTTACATACAAAAGAAGAAAAAAAAATAACATCGTATAAGTAAACAAAAATACTCATAAAATAAAAATTACTCAATCAAATTGAATTTTCTAAGGGACCAAATGGCAACGGACAAAAAATATAATCACGTTAATCGGATCCGTAATCTCGACGTAATCAGTGTACATACTTAGAATAAAAAATACCAACGAATTTAGAACCTCCTCCTTTTTGACGTCCGTCCATCATCATCATCATCATCATCATCATCATCATCATCATCATCATCATCATCAGCATCAGCATCATCATCATCATCATCATCATCATCATCACCACCATCATCATCATCATCATCACCATCAACAACCTATGTTCGTCCATAATAATAATAGCGAACATAAATAGCCAAGTAAACAACCCCTATTATGGATTATGAGATACAGCCCGCTGCCAGACACACGGACAGCGGAGACTTAGTATTAGCGTACCGTAAGCACTGCGACTACGGAACCCCTTAATATATAATAAAAGAAAACAATACTTACATTTAACGCCATCTATGTCATATCCAATTTGAGACCAAGAAAACACTTTTTTCATGTGTTTAAACTTATTATCCCCGATAAAATATTGTCCGTTGCAGAAACTTAAAACTAATATTAAAAACAATAGCTTGATTTTAAACATAATTATGATCTTAATGAACTTGTTGAGACGAAGTTCTTATGTCGACTAAACTTAAAAACTAGTTTGCAATTTACTTGTTTTCTCGTTAAGATGGTGACGTAGGTAAAGCCGTGTCTGCAGCGCCACTTTTTATATTTTAAATATAAATTTAAATAGGGGTGTGGCCTAAATGTTTTACTGAATAAAAACAATTAAACGTGTTATTTTTTCTAACAATGTTTTGTGAAACAACTGCCAAAACAGATGGCTTTATAATGAATTGTTTATTCAGAATTAGTGGGTAATTGTATATAGTAAAAATATTTTGACGACCTCCGTGGTCGAGTGGCGTGACACACCGTTTTTTAAGGTGTCGCCAGCTCAGAGGTCCCGGGTTCGAGCCCCGGACTGGTCAATATTCTACATTACACATTTCTACGGGTCTGGTTGATTGTGGTACCTTCGTTGTCTCTGATTACATAACACAAGTGCTTTAGCTACTTACTTTGGGTTCAGAGCAATGTATGTGATGTTGTCCACATTTTCGTTATTAATTTACTTATAAAATATCTTTGTTACTGCGGTGATAAAAATTTAAAAATTTACTTGCGTTGTATCCACGTATTTACCTTTCCGTTAGATTTATCGGGATAGAAAGTAAATTACGTGTTAAACTTCATCCAAATCTGTCAAGTAGTTTTCTATCTGAAATAGGAACTAAGATCCCTCCTCTTAAAAGAATTTTTATAATAATAATAGCTGTCTACAGACTAATTATGATTTGAAGTTATTTAACAAACATTTTCCGATCGGCTATTTTAAGATTGAGCTCATTGTAAACAAGCCCTAATAATAACTAGTTTATCAAGAAAAAACTTATGATGCTTCTTTTGCATTTAACTTTAGAGTAAAAGTCTGAGGATAATAAAACTTAGGATAATATATTGTAGCCTAAGGTCTGACTAAGCTAGTTTTCATATACCTACGAATTATATTATAGCCTTCGCAAGTTCTAAACCTGTTACTTGTTGGTTCTTATTTTATTACTAGCTGTCCCCCGCGACTTTGTTCGCGTGCTTTAGTTTCAACGGTTTTTCATTTTTGCAACATTTTTTATTTAAGCTCCGCTCCTATTGGTTGTAGCGTGATGTTATATAGCCTATAGCCTTCCTAAATAAACGGACTATCCAATACAAAAAGAATTTTACAATTCGAATCAGTAGTTCCTGAGATTAGCGCGTTCAAACAAACAAACAAACAAACTCTTCAGCTTTATAATATTAGTATAGTATAGATTCCGAAAATTTGGATATCTGGTAGAAACTAGCCATCGAACATAATAATTCGTATATGAGAACTAGCTAAGTCAGATCTTAGGCTACAATATATTATCCTAAGTTATACAAATAAATTATATTTTATGTGAATATATGAATGAACTTGGCACCCATTTAGATCTCACTTCTTTTGTCGTTGAAGTCAACAACCAAGGCATATATAATATTGAACTTGGCTCTCATTTTACATTTATGTTTTTGATGGGATAGTAGACCACAGCATGCAATAACAAAATTATGAACTAGAACTAGGTAAAATGTAAAAGAAATGAATTAACATAATACACAGACAAGGTTAAGTTAACATTTTAGTTTTTTAAGAGTGTTTTTTATATAAAGATAATGGCATACTTATATCAGTCTATGTCGTGAACTTTTGACAAACAGTTGTATTGTCTACAGACCTTATCCATACACATATTGTTTTGACCTTAGGGCCGTATCCATACTTAATTAATTGGCTATACTGATAGCAGAGGGGTATAGGTCACCATGCCAATAGGAAATAAACACAAATCAACGATTTCAATCAAACTTTTAAATCGAATGCTATTTCAGCTTTAATCTATTACGTATTGATTAGTTTTTTATTACAATCTATACTAATTTATACTTTACTAATATATAAAGCTAAAGAGTTTTTTTGTTTGTTTGAACGCGCTAATCTCAGGAACTAGGTACTGGTCCGATTTGAAAAATTCTTTCAGTGTTGGATAGCCCATTTATTGAGGAAGGCTATAGGCTATATAACATTACGCTGCGACCAAAAGGAGCGGAGCATAAATGAAAAACCGTTGAAGCTAAAACACGCGGTGAAAGTCGCAGGGGACAGCTAGTAATTCAATAAAATACAAAAGACTAAAATAGATCGCAAAAAAGCGGTTGTTTTAATATGACAAACAGACACTTTAATTTGATTTATTTGTATAGATTTTTATGTTGGTAATGTCCTTGACATTCACGTTGAGGTCTAAACCCAGGTATTGCCAAATTAGGAGGTTAAATTTAAACTAATATTATATATACGAAAGTAACTCTGTTAATCTGTCAGTCACGATTTCATGGCCATCCTAGAGGACGGATTTTAAGAGGTGACACTACTCCCAAAGAATCTGAAAAATAGGTAGATAGGTAGTTTAATTTAAAGAATATATTGCCATCACACACCTCCGACCTACCCCCATAAAGTGCGTAAGGGACAACTGCAGCTCAGGCTGATTATACTTGCAAATGAATGTATATACGGTACATATACCAAAATATTTTTTTTTACAATTTTCGTCTGTCCGTCTTTCTGTTTGTTCCGGCTAATCTCTGGAACGGGTGGACCGATTTTGACGGGACTTTCACTGGCAGATAGCTGATTTAATAAGAAGTAACTTAGGCTGCTTTAACTACGAAAAAAAAAAACTAAATAACTTTTTTGTTAAAATTCCACGCGGTTGAAGTCGCGGGCACAGCTAGTTATTAATAAAACCGGTCTTCGATATTGCATTCTTAATGTAATCTTAAGTTTTTTCCTGTACGAAGAGGTTTTGTCTGCATTATTATTTAATAAACAAGTTATAGATAAATAAAACAACGAAATAATCAAGTATAAAATGGGTTTTATTTTTATTACAAATTATTTTTATACGACCTACAGAAAACCTATCTTTTAGGTAATATAATATATTATAATGTCATATTGGCCTCCATTTTCTTCTTAAACACTGCTTTCTGTAACAAAAGGAATAAAAAAATAATTGTTAATTCCATATTATTATATCATTGAAGTAAAATTTCGCGCCACCTATTGTCAAGTAGTCAAAACTGAGCTAAAAATACAGCGCCATCTAGTATGGAATAGCGTAGTTTAAAAAATAATTATATGGAAAGTTTTTACACTTACAATAAATTTAAATAATTCTGCTGTGAGACATGCCTACGTCTCTCCACGTAGAGAAGTACTGTTTAAACATGGCTGGCTCTGTGCCCTGAGGTATCTTGACAACGTGCACCTGTAAATATTAAACATAAGATATTAATATAAATAATAAATAAATAAATAAATGTGGACAACATCACATACATTGCTCTGAACCCAAAGTAAGTAGCTAAAGCACTTGTGATATGGAATTCAGAGCCAACGAAGGTACCACAAACACCCAGACCCGAGACGATGTAGAAAAGTGGTATTTCTAAATTGACCCGGCCGGGGATCGTACCCGGGACCTCAGAGCTAGCGACACCTTGAAAACCGGTGTGTACACACGACCACGGAGGTCATCTCAAAAAAAATTATACCTTAAGCAAAACGAATGGTTATAATAATAAAGAAACTAGTAATTAGTAGTATGGGTGGCCCTGGCTAAACTACGTTTACCGAGTCAGCTAGTTTTTATAGAAATATAGACAATGTAAATATAGAATTATTTTTCTTTTTACTCACCCAAGAAGGATAGTTCTTAGCGCTCAACAACTGTTGTGCTTTGGCCATGGCATCAGTCTTTTCCTGAAAAATGAGATATATTTGAAATATATTGATATTACCATTTATTAAAAAAGAACTCATTATTTTTTATGTTACTTCAAAGCAGCACTTTTAAACGTCAATATAATAATGGACAGTGCCGTGCCACTCAAGACAAATGACATTTCAAATCATTTTTAGTCGTAAAATGAGAAAAAACGCGTGTCTAATATTTTTTAATAATCTGTCTGGCAGACACACCTTACCTACACCTTAGTCAAAATATGTGGCTTGGCCATTTCGCTACATTCACATCGGCGTAAGGTGAAAAATTAATTCACTGTTCATTACTTTTGTGTTATACAATAGTTCTTGTAGTAACGAACGGCCAAGCCACATATTTTGACTAAGGTGTAGAGTTTGTGAAGTTAGGCCTTGTAGAGTTAGGGCGTGTAGTGTTAGAAGCTTGGCTCTACATGAGATCTGATAACTTTTTGACAGTGCGAGTCATATGGGCTCGTCTTGGCAACATTTTACATGAAAATGTTTTTGGTGGGATTTCATTTCTTTTTGTAAGTTGTTTGTAACTAATTTTCTTTTTTTTTCTTCTTTTTTTGGGGTGTATTTCTTGCACATCAGAGACGCATTTTTTTATAGCCCACTCTCTATGTTTGCCTTTTTTCTTTGTTGATTTACTCCCATCCCCTAGTTTAAGGGGTTGGGGGATGAAAGTTACAAGTTTTATAATTTTTTTGTTGTTTGTGTGCTAATACTAGCTTACATACAAAATTTCAGCTTTCTAGGACATTAGGAAATACCTTAAGAATTTTGATGATCATCAGTGAGTCAGTGACGAAATTAGCGTTTTTTAGATATAAATAAAATCTGAAGTATAAAAGCTAATGTAATTAAAACTTAATATGTTCAATAAGTCCGCTATTGACAATATATCCCGAAAATTTTGTTGATCTAGCATAACCCAAACCCAAGTTATGAGGGTTCAAAAAAACGACGAAGCGCTTCGAGAAAAGGTAGGTAGTGCCCGTGCGCTTCGCTTGGCTCGTCTTGGCGGGGGCACTACCGTGCCCCCAGATTCATGTATTTAGACAAATAAAAAAGAGACTATAAAGCGCGCATATCGAGTATGCACTGTTGGCACTAGTACTAGCAAGAAAAATCGTAAAATTAGTGTCAAAACAGAGCGCACCGTTTTATTAAAACTATCTCAAAACCTAATATTACCCTAATAATATCGGAACCGTCGATATTTTTGCATAAACGTCTGTCATCGGAAAATCACTTAAATCAGTAAACGAGCGTAGTACATTTAGATGCTTACTAGGGGCTACTAGCGATGCGCGCGCTCTATGCTTGTCTATTTTTCCTCTAAGGTCATCTTCCTCATCAAAATCTATACTTAATATTATAAAGCTGAAGAGTTTGTTTGTTTGTTTGTTTGAACGCGCTAATCTCAGGAACTACTGGTTCGAATTGAAAAATTCTTTTTGAATTGGATAGTCCGTTTATTGAGGAAGGCTATAGGCTATACAACATCACGCTACGACCAATAGGAGCGGAGCATAAATGAAAAAAGTTGCAAAAATGAAAAACCGTTGAAACTAAAACACGCGAACAAAGTCGCGGGGGACAGCTAGTATAATATAATATACTCACTTTCTCAGTCGACTGCTTGCCAGTCCACACGTAAACACTACCACCGCCTGTCTCCAAAATGTAACTTTCCTAAAAATAAAACAATCTTTATAAAACGTATTCATTCGAAACTATAAATCTATACTTAATATATATAAAGCTGAAGAGTTTGTTTGTTTGAACGCGCTAACCCCAGGAACTACTGGTCCGATTTGAAAAATTATTTCAGTGTTGGATAGCCCATTTATTGAGGAAGGCTATAATTATAACATTACACTGCGACCAAAAGGAGCGGAGCATAAATGAAAAATGTTACAAAAATGAAAAACTGTTGAAACTAAGACACGCGGATAAAGTCGCGGAGGACATCTATGTATGCCGGTACCCAAGCGGGCGGAGCCGCGAGCAACAGCTAGTTTATTTATAATCATACATTTTAATGAAGAAGCCTTACCTGCTTTTTAAGCTGTTCTTGCTTGTACGGCTTGGACAGAGCTGTAACCTTAACACTGCCACTGCTGTCTGACACTTCAGACAGAATCACTGACTGCTCTTCACTGCGTTCAAATGCCTAAAACAATATAGAAATGTCTAGTAAATAAAATATAACGAGAAGGTTTAACTGTCTCTCTGTCAAATGTAGAACAAAATAACCACCTTGACTGGCCTGTTGGTCTAGTGGTTAGTGACCCTAATTGCTAAATCGGAGGTCGTGGGTTGGATTCCCGTCCAGGACAAATCTTTGTGTGATGATGATGATCCCACGTTGCGTCAGGGATTAAAAGCTGATCGGTAGTATTATTTGCTTATGATCTTCAAACATTAAATATATCAAACCTGGTCATCACCACCAGCGCTCTCTTCGGGCACGCTGTCCTTGGAGCCGGATCCTAACGCTGTGAAGAACTTCTCTACATCCACGTTGCTGGAGTACTGGTCTGCAAAGGTCAGAACAAAGTTTATTAATGAGGAAAATGGAGGGGTAGTTAGCGTCTGCTTCATTTGATTATTTTATTAACTTACCTTTATACAAATAAATAAATAAATGTGGACAACATTACATACATTGCTCTGAACCCAAACTAAGTTGATAAAGAACTTGTGTTATGTAATTCAGAGACAACGAAGTTACCACAAACACCCAGACCCGAGTAACGTAGAAAAGTGGTTTTCTACATTGACCCGTCCAGGATCGAACCCGGGCCCTCGGAGCTGGCGACACCTTGGAAACTGGTGTGTACGCCACTCGACCACCGAGGTCGTCAAACAAATTAAATAGGTAAATGACAGTTTGATTCTCACCAATTATTTCCACTTGAGCTCTTCCGTTATGATCTTGGTCTTTAATCTGGTTCGCGACAGATATGGCCTTCAGTCGCTCCATGTTACGCGCTTTCTCTCCGACGTATAAGTAGACATCGTTGCCAACATCCAAGATAAAACAGTCGCCTTTGTTCATTGACGAGATGAGGGGATCCACCTAGAATATAATCCGGATCAGAAATGTTGATTGCATATGACTGGCCTTTTGGTCTTGTGGTTAGTGACCCTGACTGCTAAACTGGAGGTCGTGGGTTCGATTCCCACCAAGGACAAATCTTTGTGTGATGAGCATGATCATTTGTTCTGTGTCTGGGTGTAATTTATCTATAATATGTATGTATTTAGAAATACATAAGTATGTTTATCAGTTGTCTGGTTGCCATAGTACAGGCTCTGCCTAGTTTGGGATCAGATGGCCGTGTGTGAGTTGTCCCAAGATATTTATTTATCTAGTGGTTACTACGGGACCGAGGGTTACTTATCTCAAATCAAATGAAAACAAGTAATTGATTTTTGTTACCAGAATAAAAACATCATCACTTTTTCAAGTTACGTAAAAAAATTTTTGAGCTCTCTGGATTAAACATTTCCTAACTGGCTACCCTGAGAAGAAATGTCGAATCAAATTCAGGGGTCTGCCTCTTTTAAAGTCCAGATAATCGTAATTATAATATTGTGTGAATAAATTTAGTGAGTCATTCATAAACAGTGCTTGCGACGTCAGAATAGGCAGTCAAAAATATCATGCTAGGTTTTTATACTGATCGTTATACTTGTGTTATCTAGGTCTGTCTACATCTGTGGTATAGGCACTAACAGATACTTAGATACTTAGTGAAAGATACACACCTGCCTCATCCTCACATTCCTCTTGCCTTTGATCTGAATGAACCTCTTCTCAGCGCCGGGGTTGGTCACGACATGGTTGAAACCAGAGCTGTGACCACCGGTCAGGTACTGGAGGGCTGGGAAACGAATAAAACTATTATTTAAGGGTATAGTGGCAACACCCATTAGGAGATGCTCGTTGTTAAATGTAAGCCGTACGGTTAAATTAATTACCGTACGGACAATAAAGGTTAAAAGGTTCCGTGAATGGGTGACCATTTGTGAATATAAAAGCACGTTAAGCCGTTGGTCCCGACAGTCATAAGTTGATCTTTGACATTCGTAAGTCATTCTCTCTGACACCCATTCTTACCATGAGATACTGTGTTACCTAGTAAATGGGTTGTGGAGGTCAGCCCCCCTAGACAAGTGGCATTTCGACAAGCGTTTACGATGATAGAAATCGCTTCAATGACATTAAATGTATAGAAATGACATTTTGTTTCGATAAGTCACGTGACTTGGACTTGTCACTTCCATACATTTGAGCGATTCGATCAGCGTTATCGCTTGTCGCATTGTCACTTGTCTAGAGGCCCAGATAGGCAGTCGCTCCATGTAAAAAACAGTATTCAGCTGAATCCGGTGTGCCTGGAAGTCGATCTTGCTGAGCTTGGGAAAAGGCTAGGCGGAAAAAGTTTAATATATTACCTGTATCATTGAGTAATTTGATTAAATTTGTCTTTATCTAGGCTTAAGGCCATCTGTGTGTTAATTTTCATCTAAATTCTTTTCTGCGTAAAACAATGGTCTTTATAAAGGTGCAATTAATTTCTACGTGTGACGTGTACCTATATAGTAAGCTTAATTAGCTAGAGTCTGTTAAAATGCTCTTTGCGTGCCCATCTCAATTAAAACAATTGGTAATTGTTCGACAATTAGAGGCCATTAACAAGACTTGTTTACTCAAAAGAGAACAAGCTACTACGTGGGAAGCGCTAATAGATATACTGGAATTTATTTTTGTTCATAGGTGTAATAGGTAATTAAATCTATGTGTACTAATATAAAGCTGAAGAGTTTGTTTGTTTGAACGCGCTAATCTCAGGAACTACTGGAGAGTTTTGTAAAATTCTTTCAGTGTTGGATAGTCCATTTATTGAGGAAGGCTATAAGCTATATAACATTACGCTGCGACCAAAAGGATAAATGAAAAATGTTGCAAAAATGAAAAACCTTTGAAACTAAAACACGCGGACAAAGTCGCGGGGTACAGCTAGTAAAAAATCTAATTGAGAGGTTTCGGATAACCGTAGTACCTAAAATATTTTTATCATTGTTGGACAATGAAAGTAAGTACAACCGTCAGCTTTAATTACAATATAAGCGCCTTCGCTACGCCATAAGAGATCACTTAAATTATTAATCATTTTTTATAACATTAACGCCATCTATTATCAGGTAGCAAAACTATTACCACCACCATCTCACCAAAAACTGCTACAAAATACCACTAGATGTCACTATTACTTTTTAGCGTAATTATAATGCTTGTGTACTCTTTATTTAAATACTCTTATTCTTATCTTATTCTTCTCTTTATTTAAATTCCTGCAGGGACAGTTAATGGCTAGTTTCATATCTATAAACTTGTTTAAAATCTTGATTAGTAATTGTAATAACTTACTAACTGTCAGTTGCTCTCTGCATGACAAAGCCTTTACAAACTGGTTAATAGTCTCAAGTATACAACTCTATCTGTAATTTACCTACTACTTAGCAAAAGCTTAAATAACTACCTGAAGAGTTAATAAATAACTAAAAAATCTTTACCTGAGGGGAAATAACTCAAGAACTGCTGGCTCTCATGTCCTAACGTCTCCCTGTGTTGTATGGCAGCGCCGTTGAACTTGTCGTCAAGACCGACAGTCAAGATGGCGGCGGCTCCAGACTCGTCTTGAGAGGATTCGCTGCCGATCCAGTAGTGGATGTCCCAGGACAGATTGTTCCGTTTATCAGCTGTTGTCTAAGTAAAAAAGATATGATAAAATAAATATTGATGCTTTTATTTATAACATTCACATAATTCGAAGTTAAAGACATTACAGATTTTGTATATTACGGTTTTTTTTTTATTAAGCGGGGGTTTCGCTGACATTTAAATTGCACAAAGAACACCCAGACTTAGACTCGGCTCGGTGGCCAGCGATAGCGAGTTAACACACTTTTTCATATATTTTGTATAGACACGCCGCACACGTGTAGTCGGTGGCGCCCACTACCTACAGCAGACAAATATACCTATAAAAAAGTGTGTCAAGTCGCTGTCACTTGACACCGGTGGCTGTGTCTGTTTGCGCCGAAGCATTTGTGGATCATACGCATGCTTATCCCATGCGGGGATCGAACCCGCAGCACCGAGTGCAGTGTAAGTTGGCGTGGTCATCTATACCACTCGACTATCAGGCTTTAAATAATTACGAACAACCTCTAGGAATGCGATGTTGACAGTTCGGGATGAACGTTCTTAAAACATATATTTATTTTAAATAGTGTGTATAATATTTTTTTTACCTTCAGGATAATGTATGAGTCTCCTTTGTAGAACTTTCCGAAGTCTTTAGCAGGAACGGCAACTGGTTCGAAATCCTAAAATGGTAAGTGTTAATTAGAACACAGTAGGTAAAGTAATTAACATAGGCTCGCAAGGAAATATGAGCAATCAAATCTATACTAATATATAAAGCTGAAGAGTTTGTTTGTAGGTTTGTTACTACGGGTCTGATTTGAAAAATGCTTTTAGTGTTGGATAGCCCATTTATTGAGGAAGGCTATAAGCTATATAACATTACGCTGCGACCAAAAGGAGCGGAGCATAAATGAAAAATGTTGCAAAAATGAAAAACCGTTGAAACTAAAACACGCGAACAAGGTCGCGGGGGACAGCTAGTACTAATATATGAAGCTGAAGATATTTGTTTGTTGGTTTGTTTGAACGCGCTAATCTCAGGAACTACGGGTCCGATTTGAAAAATTCTTACAGTGTTGGATAGCCCATTTATTGAGGAAGGCTATAAGTTATATAACATTACGCTACGACCAAAAGGAGCGGAGCATAAATGAAAAATGTTGCAAAAATGAAAAACCGTTGAAAATAAAACACGCGGACAAAGTCGCGGGGGATAGCTAGTCATATATATCTATGATAAGTTTTGGTGTATTTAAGTAGGTATTTAGAAAATGTTTCACAAAAATATATCTGTAATCTTACTCATGTTAGTGGTCTCTAATCGTGAAGTATTTTAACTGCCGCACTTAGAGACGGTAATGATAACTTAAGGGATTATTTATTTATCGATGTACAAAAGCCAATTCTTGGCCTAATCCTGCCACGTCAATTAGTTTTAAGTCGCCGTTAACTCTCGTGCGGTCTCTGTCATTTTAAGGTGTATCGTAGCGACGATAGACAAGAACATGTTAAAGTTAAATGGCGAAAGTCCAGTGAAGCAGTCAAAGCCTACGCTCAGGCTAACTGCGAAAACTCTTCCAAAAAAAAAAAAAAAACTTAAATCGCGTTGCATGCAGTATTCGGTGGTCAGACTTCCGATGGTTGGCTTACTAAAGTCGATACTAAGGAATCTCTTTAATTGTATAATAACTTTCGTGAGGAGTATTCATCAAGTTCGACTCGCGACACCACCGCCGCCGCGTCAGCTCATGATTAGGGACTATTGAGTCTGAAACTACTCGGGCGATCCCGAGAATATACGTGAGTAAACAGTTTTGTTTTTAAATAATCCTTTTAATTGATTAATTTTAGCCAACTTTTAGACTTTTGTGGGTTGGCGTACTTAATCGATACTAATAAATCCCTTTCCTAACCATTAACGTTTTCTCATATCTGAGTATCTGCTGTGAAATGGATGAGATTTTATGGCAAGATTTTTTTAATAAATATAGTAAAATTATTGTTGTTCAACTGTCGTATTTACTGGATTAATGTGTATTAATTATAATTATCAATTAGGAAAACCACAAATATAATTAATTAGTTAAGGTAAATTACAAGTAGGTAAATAACAAAACAATTATTTAGTTTCATACACATCGCGCCATATAAATGTGACTCATTTATTTGAAAACAATAACGCTTTAAGGTAGCTCAAACTACGACTTTACAACTCCACAATAGATGGCGCTAACTGAAATTTTGCTTAAATAGTTGCGCTACCCGATAATAGATGTCGCTACTTACATTAATCCTCCATATTTCAACACCGGCTTGGCGGCCAGCGTTTGCAAAGGCTGTATGTACTCTTGCCTTAGCTGGGGCATCCTGTAAACAAGATAAAGAAAAATAGTATATACATATTTTTTAAACCTGTAAGTAGATTTTTAATAGGTTATCTGTTTTTCTTTTATTGTGCTGCTGGGGAATTTGTTGCGCCGTTTCTTCTCCACAGCCAGAGCACTTAGGAAGCGGTGAAGGGTAGGCGAATCAGGGTGCTGTCCATTGTATTGACGTTCTTAAAGTGCTACTTTGTAGCCTAGTTGGTACAAATGAGATTTTGATTTTATATAATTTATTTTTATTACATTTTGATAGTTTTAATAAAACGGCGCGCTCTTTTGCACTCATTTTACAATTTTACTTGTTCATATCAGTGCCTACAGTTCATACTCGAAATGCGCTCTCTATAGTGCACTATTTTTCCCTCCAGGTCTTTTCTTCGTTCTTTTCTTGTTCGTCTGGATGAGTGGCCCTAATTTGTATATAACCAAAGAGTGTGAAAAGAGCTTTAGACCTGCAGGGCTCAGCTTATTACTCTTTACAAGAAATACTAACCATAAATCAGCTGTGTCATGAAATGTATCTATAAAGGTGTTTCACATTTTTTTAGCTATTTTCATTTCGTTTTTACTTAGCAACTAGAAAAGTATTGTCTATATATATATATATATATATAAATTGTATAATATACAATAATTAAAAATTTATATATTATATATAGTATAGTATTGACTTGGGTTCCTAGATAGAAGAGGATATGATGAAAATAAATGTCGATGCGTTACACGATTAAAGAAACTTTCCTCGATAGTTGAATTTTTTGGTTAATCCACCAAACTATTCAACTTAATAATATTATTTTTTACACTATTTGATGCGTAATCATAATATTTAGATTAATGTCGATTGATTTTTTATTCCATCCGATAGATTTCGATTAATATGAGATCCATGTTGTCGCTTACGTTATTATTTCTAAGACAATCTTTTGCGACCTTGACATATTTAGCTCTTTTCGTCCCGTAAGCAAGCAGTTAGTATTATCTCTGTCTTGCATTTCCGGATTGGCTCTCCACTCCGCTAGACTTCACCTACTCGCAAACGAAATAATTATTCGAGTAGCGCCTTATTACCTATCCCAAGGTACTTTAGTTTTTTATCTTCAATTTTAGTAAAGTACAAAACATAATCCTTGGTATCTCCAGGGAAAATACGATTATTTCCAACCAATTAATTCTGAAAATCTTTTTGTTTTTAATAAATAAATGTGGACATCTATCGCGATGGCAACTGTACCCTTGGCGCAACTATTCTGGCTTCACCCCATTTTACGATATCGTTTGACTTTTATTAAAATTAATGATTTATAGAGCTTTCGCAGACAATCCATTAGTAGAACTATTGTATTCGTCATGCTTTGACCTTTCACACACCCTTGTGACGTCACACTGGGATCGGCCTTGCTTTAGTGAAATTAAATGTCAGGTTGTACTTATTTATTTTTGACGTTTCTTTGACAACACGTTCCCTGCGCCATCATTTTCAAAGAACTTTCAGCTGGTGCTTTGGAGACCTAAAAGATCTCGAAACTAACCTACCCTTTGGTGCGTTTGAGACCTAATCAGTCTCCTAAAGATACGGTTTTGCCGACATATCTCCTAACGCTAGGAATGAAAATAATTACAGTACTGTGCGTTAGGGACCTAATTCATCTCTAATTAATTTTTTATTGTCCTTGAATTCAGCTTTAAGTAGGAAGTAAATATGTATATTCGTCCTATTCACAATTAAAGAACTTGACGCGTTAGATCCTCCCGCAAGGAGTGAAACAACACGATTATATTCAACGCACAATACAAAAGTCCTGCAAGAGATCTGATAGATCTCGTAATGCAACGAACGTGTTAATAAAAATCTGCGATTAGCCATTGCTTAGCAGAATATATATTCAATTTTTCTACAGAGAATTTAAAATCAGAATCTGTTAACTTCCATCGCGACTTTTATTAATAAGGGCACTTCTAAGCTGTCGCTGATAGCAGTCGAGATTTTTATTAATAAGGCCAGTACAGTATACATAGACAAGCATAGCCTCTTGTACCGAGCTTAAGCTAGTTTATAGCTGTAAGTACTACGCTCGTTTACTGATTTAAGTGATTTTCCGTGCGACAACAGACGTTTATGCGAAAATATTTATGGTTCTGATATTATTAGGGAAATATTAGGTTTTAAGATAGTTTTAATAATACGGCGCTCTCTGTTTTGTCACAAATTTTACGATTTTACTTGTTCATACTAGTGCCTACAGTTCATACTCGATATGCGCACTCTATGGTTTACTATTTTTTGCTGTACACCCCAGCCTCTCTAACCAAGTGACATTTCTTTAACCGGTAATATTCGAATCGCTCATTATGATATATTTATTTATTTTATTTTATTACAACGGCTTTATCACAACCAATTACAGTAAATAAAACTAAAAAAGAGACAATAATTATTATAACAACAATGAAAACAAATTAAAAGTAAAAAATTGAAGATAAAACATAAATAAAACACAGTTAAAATCTTTTATAAGTTCCTCTCACAGTACTATGTATTATAATACATATTATAATTGCGAAAGTTATGTTGTGGTCTAGAATCTATAATCTATAATAATATTATAAAGCTGAAGAGTTTGTTTGTTTGTTTGTTTGAACGCGCTAATCTCAGGAACTACTGGTTCGAATTGAAAAATTCTTTTTGTATTGGATAGTCCGTTTATTGAGGAAGGCTATAGGCTATATAACATCACGCTACGACCAATAGGAGCGGAGCACATATGAAAAATGTTGCAAAAATAAAAAACCGTTGAAACTAAAACACGCGAACAAATTCGCGGGGCAGCTAGTATAGATATAATATAGCTCGATTTCTAAACTATACTTTTTGCTACCAAATATTCCACAATTTTAAACATATAACTAAATTCGTCAGTTCTTACGTACGTACATAATAAAAATCTTCAAAGATAACTATTAGATTACCACATGTTTACAAGTAATTACACTGCGGGCCAAATTAACTGAACACGTTTAACCGAAGTCAATAGTTTAAAACTTCCTCTTTTTATTCGTTTATTTTTTAATCATCTGGTTTTTACAGACCTAATACGACGACCTCCGTGGTCGAGTGGCGTGCACACCAGTTTTCAAGGTGTTGCCAGCTCTGAGGTCCCGGGTTCGATCCCCGAACGGGTCAATGTAGAAAACCAGTTTTCTACATTGTCCTGGGTCTGGGTGTTTGTGGTACCTTTGTTGTCTTTCATTCCATAACACAAGTGCTTTAGCTACTTACTTTGGGTTCAGAGCAATTCATGTGATGTTGTCCACATTTTTTTATTATTTAATACTGTTTATTTATTTCTCTAATCTATTATTAGTCAGTAAATATCGAATTATAAAAACTTCGATTCTAATAACACAAATGTGAAAGTAACTCTGTCTGTCTGTTTGTTACAATTTCACGGTTAAACCGCTCAACCTTTTTTGATGAAACTTGGTATGGGGTAAGCTTGGATCTTAACAAAGGACATACGCCACTTTTTGCTGAAATATTCGACACCCACGCCGGCCAGTGCCGCGGACAAACCGTATAGGCAAAAATGGTTAGAATCGGACAATATCTAAGTATTTTTTAATTTTCGTTTATTTGATTTAAAAATCATATTATGTACTTTGAATCTAGACTTGTAGTGACTGGAAGATAATAATGGTGTTCCTATAATTGTGGACTGAAGTGTAAAAGATTTAATTAACAAAACAAGCTCTGTTTATTATCAAACCAGATGTCTACAAAAACAGTTACAAGGTAATTTATTACTATTAAATAAATCTCTTACGAATCTCAAATGTTATTTTAAAGAGGTTCTTTAAATACAGTAAAAATAGAAGCTATTTTAACGGTGGTTTCCTAGCAGTTTAATGACCGGATTCGTCTGCACAAGGTGACCGGTTCTTTCCTAGGCTAGGTAGAAAATAAACTTTCATCAAATGTTCCGCTTCCAGTCTCACCGATAGCCTAAACACAACAGCAACAACTAGGTAACAAGAACCACTGATAGGTAGATATGGTATAGTATACAGCATGCAACAAAAATCCTGTCTGATACTTATGAGTATTATTCGGCATCATCGGTCGCCGTCAGAGCTGCAGGCACAATCTCTTCGCCCCACCGACATGTAAAACAGTCGCCAGAGCTGAATCTCCTATATGTCGTACTCTTAAGACGCTCAACGCCCTTCTGACTGCCAACCCTGAATTTGATGTGTTTGTGGATGAGTGGAGTAAAGTAATGCGTGTGTGTTTGGGGTTCTGTGAAAGAAAGTATGCAAGAGTGTCCACTGTTCCTTGTTAGTTTGATTATAATCATTGAAATACTGTCGACTATATATTTTTACTTTTTGTGTTTGTTTTGATTTTCTGTTTCCATGTTAATTACTGTAATTGGTGTTCACCGTTTTAATTAACTAAATAAATAAATCGTATAAATCGTATCATACTTTTTTTTTTTTTTTAACGGGTTGAAAATCTAATGGTTTCGACCCACGCCGAGGGCACGACGTGGGGATATGTCGGACTTGCACCGACTAAAAACACCCCGGTCCCGTCCTTGCCTTTGCCGGAGTCCCGGGTTCGCTCACGCATGCTCGGCGGGCTCCGGTGGGATTCGGCGTCGTACTGCGTACACATATACGTAACTATTGAATGGATTTGAGATTATTATTTGTTCCCGGTGACTGCATAGATATTTTTACTTGTTCTCTTAGTAAATTCGCAAAAATCATGCATGCAACAATGCATGTCATTTGTTATAAACTTTAAGGAGACCACACTATCGTAGGCCACTTGTTATGATAGAGATGTTGAAAGAAATCTATACTAATACTTATATAAAGCTGAAGAGTTTGTATGTTTGGATGTTTGTTTGTTTGAACGCGCTAATCTCAGGAACTACTGGTCCGATTTGAAAAATTATTTCAGTGTTGGATAGCCCATTTATTGAGGAAGGCTATAAGCTATATAACATTACGCTGCGACCAAAAGGAGCGGCGCATAAATGAAAAATGATGCAAAAATGAAAAACCGATGAAACTAAAACACGCGGACAAAGTCGCGAAGGACAGCTAGTAAATAATATTCACATACATATATAAAATAATATCCTGGTGGCCAGATTTCGGCTGCTCTTAAGGCGCTACACGAATAATTATTTCGTTTGCGAGTAGGCGGAGTCAAGCGGACTGAGGAGCCAATTCGGAAAAACAAGACAAACAAAACACTAACTGCTTGCTTACGGGACGAAAAGAGATAAACATATGACAAGGTCGCGAAAGATTGTCTTAGAAATAATATCGTAAGCGACAAAATTGAAAATCTCATAGTGCGAAAAATATTATTAAGTTAGTTGGTTGGGTTAAGCAAAAAAAGTGTTTTTATAGAGCTGATTTAAAAAACTAAAACTATCGAGGAAAGTTTCTTTAATCGTGTAACTGATCGACATTTATTTTCAGCATATCCTCTTCTATTTAGAAACCAAATTTAAAGTCAATAACTTTTTACTAAGTAAAAACAATAAGAAAATAGCTAAAAAAATTGTGTATCGCATCTGCGCAGAAGACAATAGGGATGTTTCCTGGGTATGAAAAGTTAAAATCTATTTAGTCCGTCAGTTAGATAATAAAAAAATATTAGACACGTATTTTTTCTTTTATCAAAACAATAAAAAAATACAAAGATACACCGCTTTAAAGTTTCGGAGTGGGGGCTTATGACGCCACGCCTCGCTTAAAATCGTAGCGAGGAGTGACGTCACGCGTAATTTCCATTCTCTGTATTTTGATCATTTTTTGTTTGCAGGAAAAAAGAAAAAATACGTGTCCAATAAAATTCATTAATCTACAAGACGGACATTAAAAAAAACATTGGAAACATGCCTATTCAGTGCATCAGTGTATGCTCTGTCTCTTCTCTCTCATACTCCGAGGGAACATCAAGCTGATTCTACCGTAGAACTTTACCATGGTCACCCATATATAGACCAACTGTAGCAAGACACTATTTAATAAAAATAATTTTGTTAGCCTACCTTATCAGTTAGAGATGTGATCTTCCCAGTGATGGCTTGCTGGCGGGTGGCGGTGCGGGCGCACGCCGTGCCCAATACAAACAGGAGAATTGGAAGAAACTTCATGCTGAAACAATATATAAGTACATCTATATAAATAAAAATGAATTGCAAAAATGTATGTACGCGCATAACTTTCAAACGACTGCACTAAATTAGATAACTTTTTTGTGTTCGTTAATGTCAAGAAAAAGTTTGTACAATATGAGAAAATTAAAAATTAATTTATCATTTTTCCTTATTTTAATTCGAAAAGTTAGTAACTGAATCAGAAAATAGAATAACCGAAATGCTAAAATGAAAAACCGTTGAAACTAAAACACGCGGGCAAAGTCGCGGGGGACAGCTAGTTGTTAATAACAATTGAATTAATTAAAGAAAGCGTGTTGTTTTATTTATTACTAGCTTTTTCCCGCGGCTCCGCCTGCTTGGATGTCGGTTATCGCGGTAAAAACTAGCCAATGGCCTTTCTCGGGCTCTAGGCTATCTGTGTACAAAATTTCATTTATATCGGTTTTGTAGTTTTGGCGTGAAAGCGCGACAGACAGACAGACAGAGTTACTTTTGCATTTATAATAATGGTAAGGATAAACTATTAAAAGATAAACTATTCGTTCTCTGTAATACCTTTGTCCATCTGTTTATAGTGAAATAATTGTAGGCATATTTTTTACTTAGTCATCCTATCCTATGTGTCTACGCTACTAACATACAAACAGCTCATTGCATGAGTAATAGAACTCACCTTGATATGACTAATAAGGAAACAGTTACGGCTCAGGGCAGCGTATACATTTGACGTTTTAAACGCTGAAGACTAATTTTACATTAGGGCAGCAACAGACGTTAGTGATAATTAATAAAAGTGTCTCCTTATACATTTACTAGCTTTTGCTCGCGACTTTGTCTGCGACAAAATAAAATATTATTTGTATCAAAAGCACTAAGGAGTATTGATATCAACTTCGATGCAGATCACCCCCAAAATAACTTTCAGCCCCTTTTTTAACCCCGGTAGTCAAATCTCTCTTTCTGTTAAAGAATGTTTAAGCAAAATTTATAGTAGATTGGACCAAGGAATCACGTTGTCCCATACAAACTTTGCCCCCGTATTTCACCCCCGTAGGAGCAGAATTTCAGAAAATGCTTCCTTATCGGATGCCTTCTTGATACAAAGAACACACGACCTGAAACTTGGAGGGTGTTTAAGCTGTGCGTTGATCCGTCAGTCATTCAGGACAAAGCATTTTATATTATATAGATTTGATAGTGCATCTCCCTTCATAGTCTCTGCATCATCCAAAGGTTGACTGGTAGAAAAAGCCATTGCATAAAGTATAAATAAATAAAAATAAATATATTTATTTATTTTTAGATGAATGTGGACAACATCAGATACATTGGTCTGAACTAGCCACATAAACGCCTAATGCATATACAGCCTTAGGTTAAACAGTGCATTAAACGCAAAAAATGACGTAATTAGATCATCTGTTGAGGTTTAGTTGGCATTGCTACAATTTTCCTTAATCAGATTAAAGAGTTAACTTTTAACTATTTTATATAATAAACTAGTTTTAGCCCGCGACTTCGTTCGCGTAGAAGTCGAAAATGGTTTAAAGAGTATGGCATTGCATTAAGGTTTTATGTGACTTCAACTTTTTTTTAATAAAAGCGAATTGAGTTTTCAAACATGCGTCAAAATAAAAATCGAAAGCACTAAGGAGTATTGATATCAACTTTGATGCAAATCACCCCCAAAATAACTGTGTACCTACCCCTTTTTAAACCCGTTAGGCGACGAGTTTCAATAAAATACGATATACATCTTTTATCAATTTTGTTACAGAATGTTTGTGCAAAATTTGAAGCAGATTGGACGGAGAATCACGTTGTCCCATACAAAGTTTGACCCCATTTTCACCCCTTTAAGGGTAGAATTTTCAGATCTCTATAATCAGCGGTTTAGGCTGTGCGTTGATCCGTCAGTCATTAAGAACAAAGCATTTTATATATATAGATTATATTATCGACTCTTTGATGAAGAAATAATCTTCCACACATTGCTTTGCCCGTTTATATGTTTTCAATATATATAATTATGTAACTTAGAGTGGAAATTAAAAAGAAAAAATTAAAGGAATAATTTGTAATGAATGGGCGGGTTTGATAATATATTTAACGGAAAACGGCTTAGATGGATGACTAGGGCATTTAGCTTACAGCATCGTAGATCGAACGAGAATCAAAAAGTACCCGACAATTTTAGAAAAGACACTATATTATTCACCTCAGCTATTAAACAATAAAAACTAAACAAAATTGGGTTAAAATCAACAATAAATCATTAAAACGCTGTATCTTTTTCTAACTGAAATATCATTCATTTTACTTTGAAAACACACGTAGGTTTAAACCTCTATTTATCTTAAGTATATAGCGCGAGTGAAGCCGCGGGGAACAGCTAGTCTTTATATATAAAACAAAGTCGTTAGTTACACCATTTATAACTCAAGAACGCGTGGACAGATTTTTATGATGCTTAATTTGTTGGATAAGTCTCCACTCCGGATAGCAGAATAACTAAAAACATCGGAAAATGTCGGGAATATTAAGGCGGGTTCTGTACATATATCTATCTATACTTAATATTATAAAGCTGAAGAGTTCGTTTGTTTGTTTGTTTGTTTGAACGCGCTAATCTCAGGAACTACTGGTTCAAATTGAAAAATTATTTTTGTGTTGGATAGTTCGTTTATTGAGGAAGGCTATATAACATCACGCTACGACCAATAGGAGCGGAGCATAAATGAAAAATGTTGCAAAAATTCAAAACCGTTGAAGCTAGAACACGCGAACAAAGTCGCGGGGAACAGGCTAGTATATATATATATATATATATATATATACAGAATACCGGTTACCAATATTATCTACTTATAAAGTAAATATTTATCAAAACAGTAAGTCAGAGGTTGCTTAAATTCTACTGATGTTATTGTAACTGTTGTAACCTTTATCTAGCATTAATAAACTAATAAATGATAAAACTGTACTCTCAAGCCAATTATCTTGTTTAAGAGTTTCTTTGATAAGCTGTTTTCAGAATGGAAACGATTTGATTTAGGTTTTTTTAAGTATAGTTTTATCTAGATGTCACATATGCAACCAAAAGGTTTTAATTTGTAAAGACAATTAAGGAGTAAATATATATCTTACTATCAAAATAAAAAATCGGGCTACGATTGAGTTTAAATCTATATATATATTTTGGGACAGCTCATACACGGCCATCTGATCCCAAACTAGGCAGAGCCTGTATTATGGCAACCAGGCAACTGATAAACATACTTATATATTTCTAAACATATTATAAAAAATTACACCCAGACGCAGAACAAATGATCGTGCTCATCACACAAAGATTTGTCCTGCGTGGGAATCGAACCCACGACCTCTAGTTTAGCAGTCAGGGTCACTAACCACTAGACCAACAGGCCCGTCTATAACGGATTGGTAAACTAGTCTAGTTTTAATTTAGATTAACCATAATGATTAGAATATCAATCGATTTCCGAACCGGTTAGGGTAAATGACTTTGCCCGTGTGGGATCCGGTTATTGCTGCAAAAAGCAAGTTTGATCCAAATCGGTTCAGCAGTTTTGCCGTGAAAGTGTAACAGACAGACATACAGCTAGACAGAGTTACTGTCGCTTTTATAATATTAGGTATAGAAGTATAGATGACCTAGATAAAACATACAGGTACTTAAATACAATTTTACGGGTACAGAAATAGGTACGTAGGTAAAACCGTGGGACACGGCTCGTTTTTAAATATGATTACAACCTGCTTGTGGGAAAGGAAGTCAATGGTCTCTTTCCATAGAGAAGGAACGAGCATTGATCACCACGCTCGCAAAATATACCCACCTACTACCTACCGAGTAGGTAGGTACTGACGCGTAAAGTATAAAATAAATTGATTTGACATGCTCTATGTGTGCAAATGTATCAATGAAACTCATAAATAAAATACTTTAAAACACGGTTATAAGAAAGCCAATGAATGACATAAAAATATTATCTAACAAACAAAACGTAACTTTTCAAAATACCGGATTACAAATTACATAAAATATCTAACTTATTTAAAAAAAACATTAATGCAAAGCTAATAAAATGTCGAAACTACTAAAAAAACTAACCATTTAACTATAAACCAAATAATTATTAAACAATTTTATTTTAAAATCAATAAATAAAAACATGAAACTACTTACATTTTTTGAATTAAATCACAAACACGCATGCGCAGTTCGGCTGCGCAATGACAACTGACAGTTGACCTAAGATGGCTGCCCTATTGCTTGATTTTATAGCAATCCATAGTTTGATAAGTTCACAAAAGCGCGCGGACTCGCTCGAATAAATTGATAATTTGTTGTTGATTTTCCTTTCTTTTGTTAAGGATAATCCATATAGTTGTTTTGTACCTAATAAGGTATAGTTAATCATAATTAGTGTCGTTACCTAAAACAAACTGACCTCTGAATTAGCTGTTCTTTCAAACTATTTAAATTTGCACCTTTTTGTGCAAATCGGTTATTAAAGCATTAAAAGTCATTGATTCGGTACTCATGTTTGCGATAATAACTCTTATTTGTACAAAGTACAACTAGTAAGTAGTTAAAAAAATCGCGCTTATTTTCTATAGACAATTCCCCCCTAGACAAGTGGTATTTCGACAAGCGTTAACGATGATAGAAATCGCTTAAATTACATTAAATTTATGGAAATGACATTTTATTTCGATAAGTCACGTGACTTGGACTTGTCACTTTCATACATTTGAACGATTCGATCAGCTTTGTCGCTTGTCGAAATGTCACTTGTCTAGAGGGGTAGATCTAGATACTTTCGGTATCTTGGTCTATTTTTAGCATGAGGCAAGCCGTCCGTTTATTAAAAGAAATTGAGTATTCTAATGTAAAGAATAAAAGCTTACAAACAAACATACATAATTAATATTAAGTATATTTATTGTCAAATTAGTGTAAATATGATTATCTTATTATGATACTTGGAAGAACTATCTATTATGGTTTAACGTGAAAAACCATATGTTTTAACAAACAAATAATTAATCTAAATTCTTTATAAAACTAATGACTACGCTTATAAAGTTCAAAGTTTATCGTGTTGTACAGGGATATTCTGCAATGATTTCAATTCAAATTTCAAGATTATTCTGCGTCGGTTTTTCTCAAGCTATGTTGGGGTCGTCTTCCAGTCTCACCGGATTCAGCTGAATACCGTATTTTACTTAAATCGACTGCCTATCTGACCTCCACAACCTATTTTACTTTGATTTTAATTTACTTGTTCAAAATTTAATCTGTATTAAGTATTGATCAGATAGTTTAAAACAACTATTTAACTTTGGCAAACCTAAGCGCGAGCGAGGAAACAGCTAGTTAAAATAATTTAATAGAGACCTGAGAAGAGGAAAGAAAGTAGAAGCCCTTGCCGAGCAGTGGATCTAATACAGGCTTATAAAAAGTCTGTAGATAAGTATTATTTGGAAATTTCATATGCTTAAAGCTCCACCATGCCCCTCCGTCTTTCTTTTAGTCCTTGTCCGTTCAGCCGTCCCGTCTGACTATGACACTTGTTTACTGAAATATCTAATGCGAATCTCTGCCCAAATAGGACATCAGGAGAACATTTTTAAAAACGACTCCCGCACTAATTTCTTTAGGTTTTACTACAAAAATGGACCAACGGATGACCTGAATGGATGCTTAAGAAATTATAGCGCATCTTGGAGAATCTGTTGGTGTTGAACATGAAATCTCTTCTCTTCTGACTTCGTTCTGTTGTATATCAAATGCAACAGATATTTTAATTCTCAGCCATTTTTTATTTTACATCGTTAATGGCTAAATACTGGAACATCAATCAGTTTTAAGTTGCCGTTAAGTCTCATGCTGTCTCTGTCACTTTAAGGTGTAAAATAGCGACAGATAAACATTTAAGAACGTCTTAAAGTTAAGTGACTTTTCAGTATTCGGGGGTCAATGTTGAGAATGACCCTAAAAATTATAAGGTAAAAGATAATACAGTTCAACAGAAATACCACAAATAATCAAAAACATGACAAATCATATTATTCAAACTATTACTTGCAAAAGTATTTTAATTTTGGTTTCCTTAATGTGTCATTTTGTTTATTAAATGAACATGACTCTGCAAAATACCTACCAAACATGTACCAGACAGTTGGGTTAGGTTAGGAATATGAATAACCAAAATCTAATTGTTGTTGTTGTTGTCCTAAGGCCCCCCCGCTGGTGCAGAGGGCCCCAACAAGTTTTCTTCAAGCCGGCCGGTCCCGCGCGATTCTTCGAGCGTCTTCCCATTTGAGTTCTTCCTTCCTGAGCTCCTTGTCCACCGATCTCCTCCACGTGTGTACTGGCCGTCCGCGTCTTCGCCTACCCTAAAATCTAATTAGTCCATCAAAAAATCAGAAAAAATACGTGTCTAATAATAAAAATAATAATAACTTTATTTTAATTAATAAACTTATCTATATATACAGATAAGTACGAAAGAAATAACAAAATAAACTAATCTAAAACATCAATATAAAACATAAACCTAAAATATGGCATCAAATAATTCGTCCACATCGCTGTCCACTGGGAGTGTTCCCAAAAGGCTGGCGGCATTGCCACGTTGTATGGCAATGCTTATCCTCTGTTCAAGATAAAAGCCAGCCCTTGGGTCGCGCGAAGTGTCAACAAGGTGTTCTAATATTTTTTAATAATCTACCGACCTACTGTCCTTCAGGACATTGAAAAAAACTGTCATCTGCGCCATCCATTAGACGACCTCCGTGGTCGAGTGGCGTACACACCGGTTTTCAAGGTGTCGCCAGCTCTGAGGTCCCGGGTTCGATCCCCGGCCAGGTCAATGTAGAAAACACGTTGTCTACATTGTCTCGGGTCTGGGTGTTTGTGGTACTTTCGTTGTCTCTGAATTCCATAACACAAGTGCTTTAGCTACTTACTTTGGGTTCAGAGCAATGTATGTGATGTTGTCAACATTTATTTATTTATTATTATTATTTATCCATGCCTTTTTATCCGGTTAACATCATCATTAAATTCCGGATATAACCGTGATAGTATCATGCTATATCGGTAAATGGCGCGGTATATTGGTTAAGAGTTTCAGTTATAGTATAGTTGCCTAGCTTAAGAAACAAAGTTTTTTTTAATCAGACTAGCCTACTACACATGCCCATCATTGCAACTCCTGTAAGCGTGTCCTGTAGCTGTGCACGCGACTTCGTCCGCATGGAATTTAATTAAAAAGCAACATTACTTATTTTATAATAATTATTATTTTTTTCTTAAATAGATTTAGCCTAAGTTACTCCTTATTACATCAGCTATCTAAGCTAAAGTCCCGTCAAAATCGGTTCAACCGTTCCAGAGATTAGCACAAACAAACAGACAGATAGACAAAACTTGAAAAAAATGTTATTTTGGTATATGTAATGTACCATATAGGTATACATCTATATGCATATAGCAAAAAACAGTTATTTTAATATTACAAACAAACACATCAATTTTATTTATTTGTACGTATGTATGTATGATGATACGGTGTCATAAAAGGATATGAAATGGATAATAAAAACAATTAATTTATTAAAAAGAAACTTTATTTATAAATTAAACAATAATACGAAAAAATAATACAAACGATTTAAGTATAGTTAAGTATTAAAATAAGTATTGGTGATGTGCGGTGAAACACTAGAAAAACATAGTTTTAGACCCGAGATCTAAAAATGCCTGACATTTAAATAGGCCGATTGCATTCTATCTTAAAGTATGCTCATGTTTTAAAATAAACAGCTTGCTTTTTTGGAATTGAAGTTTGAGATACGTTTATTTCTCAGAAGAATTTACAATAATTCACTTATATGAAAAAGCAATATTAAAATTACAAAAATACAAAGCATCGGCGTAGGTACAGAATACATATTATCAGAATGTATTTATAAAATAAATTGTAAAAATAAAAATTGTGAGCTGTGTTGTGTGCGATCAGTAGGTACCTCAATTTTTTATAGATCTAATTTTATTCTGAGTAATTGATTACACTGTAATTTGTAATATTTGTGCAATAAATGACTATTTGAAATAAAATAATTTAAACTGAGATCTCGACTTTTTATTTAAAACTAGCTGATGCCCGCGGCTCCGCCCGCTTGATTGTCAGTTATCGCGGCAAAAAGTAGCCTATCTCCTTTTTTCAAATTAAAATTTATTTATTTAAGTGGGCTACTAGGTAGCAGTTTTTGATGATCAATAATTTATATAAATTGTTTTATTTCAATGTAGGTACAATTCACGTAGATCTTAGAAATAATTATGTAAAAGTATTTGTTCACTGGGTACATTATTAAAATTTTCATAAACTGTTTTTACTTGGCAATATTCGAACTGCATAAACTATTATTAAGTACTTAATTAACGCAGCTACCTATTATATGCATTTAACTCTGATAAAAAGCACACAAAATAATACTTTAAAAAACAATTTAATATTACATCGTAAATGCAAATATCTTGATTCCAAATCAAAATATAAATAAAAAACGTTTAAAACAGTTAAGACTGTCAAAAAATAATTTAAAAGTACAGTATATATAACATTAATATATTAGACATTTGAACGCAGTATGACAACTATTTTTAAGGTTACAGCAAATAACTTGAAATATGACAGATGGTCGATCTAAACTCTAAAGCCTAAACCAATAATAAAAACTAGAAAATTTACAATTTCGTTAACTATTTTTATTTCGTTTTTACTTAGCAACTATAAAAGTTATTGACTTGAAATTTGTTTCCTAGATAGAAGATGATATGATGAAAATAAAATGTCGATCAGTTTCACGATTAAAGAAACTTTTCTTGAGAGTTTTATTTTTTGAAATTAGGTCTTTGAAAACATAATTTTTGCTCTATACACCAAATTATTTAACTTAATGATATTTTTTTTCACACTATTTGATGCATAACTATAATATCTAAATAAATGTCGATTTGTTTCTTATTTCATCCGATAGATTTCAATTAATAAGAGATTTGATCTTAGAGCAAATCTCGCTTCGAAAGGTTTTAATTTGAAAGGTCGCATGATGGTCATAATTTCGTGCATTTTGTGCGCAAGTATGACAAAAAAAAAGTATGGCAGAAAAAAAAACACAAGGTAATTATACCTTGTGTTTTTTATTCTGTGCGTTTTTCTTTATTTGATAACGCAAAAATACGCGATTAATATTTTTTTATTATCTGACTGACGGACTTTTTAGGATTTGTCTTTTCGTACCCAGTAATCTATCCCTATTGCGTTTGTTTATTAAAATGGGCTTAGCTTTAGCCATAGTTCAAGTTGCTTGCTGTTAACTGTATACTTGTGAAAACATATAAAAATCTATGAATAATTTTAATTAATTATATCCATTCTTGAAAATATTGTTTGAAGGCAGTAGGTTCGACACCCTCGGGGACTTTAGTTACATGTACCTGTAAAAAAAGATAATTAATTAGAAAATGTTAATTAACTTTTATAATTGACTTGATTGATGAATTCTTTCTTTTGACGATTCATCTATGATGTAAATAAAGTACTATTATATATAAATAATAAATAAATGTGGACACCATCACATACATTGCTGTGAACCTAACCTAAGTAGCTAAAGCACTTGTGTTATGGAATTCAGAGACAACGAAGGTACCACAAACAGCCAGACCCCAATGTAGAAAAGTGGTTTTTCTACATTGAGCCGGCCGGGAATCGAACGCGGGACCTCAGAGCTGGCAACACCTTTAAAACCGGTGTGTACGCCACGACCTCGGAGGGTGACCCGACAAGCACTTAAGACCAAGCTGTCCAAAATGATTTCCACGCAAGTTCCCCCCCCCCCCCCCTCCCCCCGTGAGAAACAGCTATGATAATTTAATGTTAGTGTGGCTTGCAAACCTGTCTAGTTTGCTGTGTGTACCTACCAAGAATGCCAAAACGAAATTTGCTTATTTTGTACTTGGCTGGTTTTTTTTTTATTTGAAATCGCTTTTTTTATATAATTATGTGAAACCAAATATTTCGTAATTCTTTCAAAAATATCGCATTGGTCGTCTACGCGTAGATGATTATTTTTTTTCTTTTTTTTTGACAATTCGTCTATGAGCTAAATAAAGTTTATTATTATTATTACCTATACAATTCTTAGTAACGGGCATACCTCTACGGAACCCCACACACAACGTGGCCCGACCCGCACTTTACTGTTTTTTTATGATCTGCTAGGGAGGGTCGAGCGAGTAAATAAAGCATTGATGAGTTTCGGCGCGGCTCGCTATCGATCCCGCCTGGATATGGCGCCCTTGAGAGTAGAGTCTATTATTGATTACAAGTGGAGTTTATATGACCTTGATCTAGTTATTATTATCTTTGAGGGGTTGGTTTTGAGTACTAAGCAACATTCTTAATGTATACAGTATGTAATAAAAACCCTGTCCGATCCAATAAAGGCGTATTCCTGGTCAAACATACGTACTAGAAAAAAATGTTTCGCTTACGCGGCTCCTTTGATACAAAGCTGTAGGTAATACACGTGAACTTTGTCGAGCGATCAGTGTTGCCTGATCAGTTTTATTTTAATTTAATTATATTTACCGGGGAAAAAATAATAATCTCAAATCCATTCAATAGTTACGTATATATGTGTACGCAGTACGATGCCGAATAATACTAATAAGGATCGGATAGGGTTTTTGTTGCATGCTGTATAAGAGAGATACTAGCTTGTCCCACGGTTTCACTCGCGTAAGTAGTCCCTGTTCCGGTTGGACATCTTTTTTTTTTACTTAGTGTTATAAAAAAAGCTTGCGACCTATTCTCGGAACTACCATACACAAAAAAATACATAAAAAACGATTCAGCCGTTTCGGACTTTGGGTTCAGAGTAATCTATACTAATATTATAAAGCTGAAGAGTTTGTTTTTTTGTTTGTTTGAACGCGCTAATCTCAGGAACTACTGGTTCGAATTGAAAAATTCTTTTTGTATTGGATAGTCCGTTTATTGAGGAAGGCTATAGGCTATATAACATCACGCTACGGCCAATAGGAGCGGAGCATAAATGAAAAATGTTGCAAAAATGAAAAACCGTTGAAACTAAAACACGCGAACAAAGTCGCGGGGGACAGCTAGCGATGAATATATGTGATGTTGTCCACATTTATTTGTTATTTGTGTTATTTTTTTCTCTTATACAACGTGTCGTTTTGCATTCTCGTCAAATTCTAGGAGGTAACTATGCTTACGATTCTCGACAAGAGTCAATAATAAAATAAGCAGGGTTTTTTTCATTTTCCAAATTTTCTGAAATTGGCATGTGTGGGACAATCATTTCAAAACGCGGCCCGTGTGGATACCGCGCTGTAACTGTTCTTTTACGCACACACAAAAGACTATGCCTAGCGCAAAGGCAACGGGGCGATTCTGTTCTTTTAAAGTGGTGTATTCTGTAATACTTTTAAACTTGAATAACTAAAAAAACAAGTATGTATTAATTTTTGAGCAGATATCGTAATTTTGTTTGATTAATTATGTCTTTCATAACAGCCTCCTGAAATTTGACAAGAATGCTAAACGACACGATGTATAGAAATAAATCTATTTGTATGGTTCCCATTTGACGCCAAGTTTTTCGTTTAAATGTTACTTACCCAGTTTGGATAACTGTGCGTTTTGAGATATTGCTCAGCCTTTTTCATTGCTTCAGCCTTTTCCTAGGAACAAAAAAAAAAGAAACTACTTTTAGAACAGTCAAAAAATTCTATCATTGTCATGAGTGAGACATATTTTTGGAAAACATAGGTACTAAAGATAGTGTGTATGCAAAAATGCAGATAGATCTCTGCGTCATGAAGACGAGAAAGAATTCCAACATCGAAGGATGGTTCCGATTGCTATAAGTACATACATAATAGGATATTTGACAGCATGTAAAATATAGGATCTATTGATGGCATCCATATTGAATATGAATTTTGAAAAACCAACAATTTTGTCTCTAACTCCTATTGAGTCTGAAACTAGACGGGCGATCCCGAGAATATGCATGAGTAAACCGTTTTGTTTTAAATAATTATGAATACCCCTTAAGTTATTATACAAATAATTTAGTCAGTTAAGAAAAATACGAGATATTTTAAGAGAAAACCGACAAAGAAAATGTTTTTGACGTGACAACGTCTTATAAATTGGTTTGCCGGGTGACACTTCAAGAAACTGGGTAACGCTCCGCTCACGTTATGCGCTCACAATGAGAGCGAGTGAGAGGCACGCGTCCCTTCCACTCGGGTATGGTTAGCCCGCCTAAGAGCGAGAGAGACAGACATTGACATTGACAGTCGTTGTCACGTAAAACTTTCGCCCGTATACCGACTTTACAGGCAACCAATATTTTTGATTGTGATTGGCTGAATGTTTGATGACGTAAAATACTTGTAAACTGTTGCGTCTCAGCAGTAGTCAACAACCATAGTTTATAAGCAGGTGACGTCACGATCACATGAAGCGCCATATTGTCGGGAAAAGCGATTTCGCGGGATATTTAAATAATATTTTTGATTTCGTTTTTTCTTGCACTAGGTGTAATGGAACGTAAAATATAGATTTTCTACAGAGTCCTTAGACATCAGTGATTAATGTAGAATAGTTTTTAAAAACCTGTCAAATACCTTATTATATTTTTCGACTCTCATGCATTTTTAATTATTCGAAATTTTAAACAACTTATATTTGTGCCAACTATTGATAATATACACAAGATATGCTATTCATAGTTACCGACGTTTACAATCTGATCGCGCTTGTATACGTCAGTATGTTGTCAAGTTGCACTAATGAATAGTACAAAAGATAGGATGAGCACGGAAGTAAAAGAGATAGCTATCATTGAAAACAACATAATTAGGACGTTTTCAAGTTCTCAAAATGCGAGCGCTAATAACGAATCTGTCTTATTTTATTTAATATTATTGGTGCCATTCTAGTTATATTTTTTTTAGGATGAAGGTATACCTTATCATTTGACTCTCTTCCAACCCAGACGTAGATGCCACTGTAGCTACCGCTATCCAAAATATAACATTCCTGTAACAAAAAGTTTTGTTAAAATTTGTAAACAAAAAACAACCTTTATTTAAAAAATATTTTATTTAAATATTAAAAAAAAATATGTTTATTCTTAAATAAATATATATAGGTATATTTTTTTTATATGTTGATTTTGACGTGTATGTGTTTCGAAAATTTAATTTTAAACCTCGTATTAATGTCTTAACGCTCGCGTCGCCATATTGAAAAAATGGCGTCCGATAATAAGACTTTTCTTTTATCGCCTTTCCGACTTTATTACGATGGATGTAGGTACTTAGGCACACCGCGTATTTTAAACCCAAAGTAAATTAGCCCTGACTCTGTTAAACCCACACTAAATTTATTTTAGGCCATCTGTATCTTTTTCACTTGTACACAATTAGAAAAGGACAGACGAAAATTAGAGCTGTCAAATTTAGTTACGACAAAAATTCATAATTATACAAATCTATCGAGACGCAAAAACGTGTGCACTAAAACACAGTGATGTTCAAGGCGAAAACTGGTTTGACATTTCTAAGTTAGTTGTTATCTGTTGCCGCCCTTTTCTCACGCTGTATGTTAGTAAAAGATGGGAATGGTTTAATTTTGATTTAGTTAGCGTACAAGGGAATGGGCGCCAATAGGCTTACATAACACATATTTCAGTATTGCGTTCTATCTAGCCCTCTTGAGATTACGCGCCCACTCGATGCAAATAGCACTTGAGTTTAATGCCACATTAACGTTAGATAATATCAACATTTAACTATGTGCGTATATTATTTGATATTTTTCACTGGCTTCAAAACAGAAGGTTTGTAAAACGCCCCGCGATACAAGGATTAAATTCCTTAGTGCGGGAGTCCATATTGAAAAAGAAAAGAAAAATAACGTATGCCAGTCCCGTATTGGAGAATTTAATCCTTGTCGACACACCAGGATTAAATTCTCCAATTTTCCTAAACCTTTCTGCGAAGAAAAAGATATGGGAGGGGGCACAGTTAAACAAAAAAGAATGTAATTAACGTTACAAGCCCTTAATTATCTTGTAATATATTATATTTGTTTGATTAGGCCAAATCTTTCTAGCTAAATTAGTATCACTTCTCGACGTTAGATAGTGATGTTATTTTGCATAAAAACTCTGAAATGGATGACGTAATCCCACCTTGTTTAGGCTTGATTGTTTTGCCTTCACTAGTAGGTAATTTGAGCCTAGTTGATTTAAAAGCTTGTGTTTTAAAATCTTTTTTATGTTGAAGCTGGCTAATAAAATAGATAATAGCTTGACTGTTTAAGAATTCTTAACGAATTCTGCACTACACTATTATGGCTGTTAAACTGTACCCCTTTGCCCCCTTTCACTAAAATAACTTGAGTGAAATATCTACGCACCTTGGTGTTCAGTAAATCTTGTGCCAAAGGTGGTTGCAGTTTGGTGGTCTTGATGGACCCTGAGCTGTCAGAGATTTCGCTCAGGGATACTTCAACTGCAGCGCCCCGCTCGAACTCCTGTTAAAAGACCAATCTATACTAATATATAAAGCTGAAGAGTTTGTTTGTTTGTTTGAACTCGCTAATCTCAGGAACTCCTGGTCCAATTTAAAAATTAATTTAGTGTTGGATAGCCCATTTATTGAGAAAGGCTATAAGCTATATAACATTACGCTGCGACCATGAGTGGATCATAAATGAATAATGTTACAAAAATTAAAAACCGTTGAAACTAAAACACGCGGACGAAGTCGCGGGGGACAGCTGAAAATGGTATTATTTATATATAATTATATAGCGACCATTATTGGTAACCCAGTGTAAACTTACGCTGACCTCATCATCACCGCCATCCGCGGCATCCGCCACCGAGTCCTTGTCTCCAGACCCCAGAGCCTCGAAGAACTTCTCGAAGTCACTCTCATGTGAATCAGCATCTACGAAAAATAAGAACAGATCATTTATAACAGAAGGAAGTACCCAATTCGACAGTGTTTTTTTACGCAATATCTCTAGTAACATTGCGAATTGATTTAAAAAAAATATTTTGTTGTGGATAGAGTGTACCTTAGAGGTTTTACCATAATTATAAATGTCATCAAACTGGATCCAGTAGTTTTTTTTTATTGGAGGCAGGTTCTTTTTATTTTTAATGTGTCATTTTTTATTAAATCTTAGTTCAAGTTGAATAGGCATAGAGAATATTATAAAAAAATATAATTATGAAAAGATATTAAATGGATCACATAAACTGTTATATTATTTTCGGTAAAAAAAAATAATTATGTAGAAAAGTAATACGGTATATAAAATGAAATGTGTAATAATTATAAAATGTAATTTGTGTTGTTTATTAGGTCGTATAGTAATGTAAGATAATTACAGCAACATTTAAATTTAAATTTAGAAGTAGCCTAAGTTACTCCTTATTACATCATCTATCTGCCAGTGAAAGTCCCGTCAAAATCGGTCCAGCCGTTCCAAAGATTAGCCGAAACAGACAGACAAAAAAGGTTATTTTGGTATATGTACCGTATGTATATTCATACGCATGTAGTAAAAAGCGGTTATTTTAATATTACAACCAGATATTTCAATTTTATTTATTTGTACAGATATGTAGAAATTTAAAAGTATGTTTATCAGTAATTGTCTGGTTGCCATAATACAGGCTCTGCCTATTTTGGGATTTGATGTCAGTGTTTGCGTTGTCCTAAGATATTACCTATTTATATTTGTATCCGTAAAATATGTACTTACCAATAATCTCAATATTGGCTCTTCCATTGTGATCTTGATCCCTTATCTGGTTAGCTACTGTGATGGCCTTCAGCCTCTCCACACTCTTCGCTTTGTCACCTACATACAGGTAGATGTCGTGGTCGAAATCCAGGATAAAACAGTCCCCTTTGTTCAATGAACCGAAGGAGACATTCACCTGTGAAAAACCAGCTTTTATTAAAAATACATATATAATAAAATAGTAATCAACAACTTTTTCCGGTTGCCAGATTGTCAGTAAAAGGTTGCATCAAAAATACTTAATATATTTGTATAATAACTTTCGTGAGGAGTATTCATAATTATTTAAAACAAAACGGTTAAGTCACGCATATTCTCGGGATCGCCCGACTAGTTTCAGACTCAATAGGAGTCCCTAATGATAAGCTGACGTTAATGCAAAAATATCGACGGTTCCGATATTATTACGGTAATATTGGGTTTTGAGATAGTTTTAATAAAACGCCGCGCTCTGTTATGAGACAAATTTTACGATTTTGCTCACAGTTCATACTTGTTAACTGCGCTCTATAGCTTGTTTATTTTTACTCAAAGTACATTACCATAATAAATGACAGTCGTTACCACAGACCTGTTTCACGCGAACATTTCTCTTGCCCTTAATTTGGAAGAGCCGCTTCTCACCCCCAGCGTTGATGGTGACGTGATGGAAGCCGGACGCGTGGCCTCCGTCCAGATATCTGATAGCTAGAAAACAAGAAATGAAGTTAGTTTTGAAGCATAATGTTCTACTGCTAGTACGCTACTCTACTCCCTATGACGTTGAGTCTGGCTAGATATTGTACAGTATGTAACAAAAACCCTGATTCAATAAAGGCGTATTTCTGGTTTAACATACGTACTAGTAAAAAATGTCTCGCTCAGGCGGCTTCTTTGATACAAAACTGTAGGTAGTACACGTGAACTTTGTCAAGCGATCAGTGTTGCCTTTGATCAGTTTTGTTTAAATTCAATTATATTCACCGGGAAAAAATGATGATCTCAAATCCATTTAATAGTTACGTATATTTGTACGCGGTACGATTGAAGTATAGTCACAATTTTGTTGCATATTATACACAAGCCCACTGGACATGTAATGTCATAGATCCGTCAGTTATCTCGCTTTATTTTTGTCTGGCGGACAAATAGGGATATTAAAGCGCTACACGACACGACACGTTATTTCGTTTGCGATTAGGTGGAGTGTAGCGGAGTAGAGAGCCAATCCGGAAATGTAAGACAGAGATAACTAACTACTAACTGCTTGCTTACGGGACGAAAAGAGCTAAACATATGTCAAGGTCGCGAAAGATTGTCTTGGAAATAATAACGTAAGCGACAAAATGGAAAATCTTGTATTAATCGAAATCTATCGGATGGAATAAAAAATCTATCGACAACAATCTAGATATTATGATTATAAATCAAATAGTGTAAAAAAAAGATTATTAAGTGAATAGTTTGGAGGATTAAGCAAAAAAAAGTGTTTCTATGGAGCTGATTTAAAAATCTAACTATCGAGGAAAGTTTGTTTAATCGTGTAACTGATTGACATTTATTTACATCATATCCTCTTCTATCTATAAACCAAATTTCTAGTCAATAACTTTTATAGTGGCTAAGTAAAAACGATATGAAAATAGCTAAAAAAATTGTATATCGCCTTAAAAGGGTCTTGACCGTCGCTGAAATAGGCAAGAAGAAGAAAGAATTAAATTGCAGAATTGTACGAACCAGGTTGAAAATAATCCAAGAACTGCTTGGACTCGTAGTACTGAGCCTCACGGTGCTGCACAGCGGACCCCTGGAACTGCTCATCGTCCATGTTGACAGTCAGGACGGCTGCTGAGCCAGCTTCGTCCTGTGACGTCTTCGCACCGATCCAGAAGTGGATGTCCCATGATAGGCGTCTCTCGTCGCCTGTTGTCTGGAGGTAGAATGTTTAATGGTAACAAAAGAGCAAGAAAAAGGTTTTTTCTAATGCTAAAGAGATAGAATAAATAATCTTAGAACAAAGAATTTCACATAGAAATTTCTGCCAAGAAACAGCAATATTTGATTTATTAATACATTGATATTATAAGAAAATATGTCGGCATCTGGACAGTCCTCAACAAATTCATTTAGCAAAGTGATTATTATTACATTTAGTATAAAACAAAGTCGGGTTAGTTACACTGAAAATCGGTCCACGCGTTCTTGAGTTAAATTCAAGAACGCGTGGACCGATTTTCATATCATTAATTTGTTGGATTTTTCGCCACCCCCAAAAAGCAGAATAACTATTAAAATTATCAGAAATATCATGAGGAAAAAAAACGTCTTACGGGAACTGGGACTAATTTTTATTTCTTGCGGGTGAATCCGCTGCTTATCGCTAGTTTTTTTTTTATATTTTGAATAATTGACATCTGACATCAAACATCAGTATAGTATTGGATAATCCAGTAAATAATACGAAAGCAGGCAAGAGACAGGTTAAAAGTAATTCGATATTTTTTTCTGTTATTGAAATACACACGTAATAATAACTCCGGTCACTTACATGCGCGCAAACATTCGGACAAGGTTCGCGCGCTTTGATAACTGTTTTAAAGCTGACACAGCTTGGAAATGAAATCATTTGCAAATGTCGTCAGTACACTTGTGGGTTTGCGTATTCGTGCGAATGTCAGTGACATAACATTTTGACGAGCTCCGTGGTCGAGTGGCGCACACACCGGTTTTCAAGGTGTCACCAGCTCTGAGGTCCCGGGTTCGATCCCCCGCCGGGTCAAAGTCTAAAACCACTTTTCTACATTTTCTCGGATCTGGGTGTTTGTGGTAGGTACCTTCGTTGTCTTTGAATTTCACAACACAAGTGCTTTAGCTACTTACTTTAGGTCCAGAGCAATGTATGTGATGTTGTCCACATTTATTTATTTATTTATTTATTGTCTAACAACTAAGAAATGAGAGGTTGGTATTACTAGTATGTATTTATTGGTCAATACTTACGCTGAGAACAATGTATGAGTCTCCGGTAAAGAACTTGCCATAATGGGAACTTGGTACTGGAACGGGCTCAAAATTCTGAAACAATAAAGAAACAATGTATCGTTTAATCTATCCATCTAAAAAAGATAAGCATTGCCATACAACGTGGCAATGCCGCCAGCCTTTTGGGAACACTCCCGGTGGACAGCGATGTGGACGCATTTTTTGATGCCATATTTTAGGTTTATTTTTAATTAGATTAGTTTATTTTATAATTCCTTTTGTATGTATATATAGTTAAGTTAATTTTGTTAATATTTAAAATTGTTAATTGATTAAATAAATATTTATTCTAGTTCTAAAAAAGAATCTCCAAAATGTATGTACGCGCTACTTCTGAACGACTACACCGAATCGGATAATTCTATTTTTTTATGTGTTCTTTTGCCAGGCCAAGGTTTGTATAAAGAAAAAAACGGACATTTTTTTTTTAAATCTCATAATTCTAAAATGAAGACTGAATGAGAAAATAGATAGGCAGGGTGGGTAGGTAGGTAAGTGTGGTAGTTAGGTAGAGTAGAGTAAGTAGGGTAGGTAAGTATGTTTGACAGGTAGGGTAGGGTAGGTAGTCAGTTTACGGTAGCGAAGCCGCGGGGACAGCTGGTATATTATTAAAAGAGAATGTACGTATGTATGTTCACCTAAAACTCGAGAACCGTTAGCCCATATGATATGAAACTTTGCACACATATAAAAGACGACATGACCACTCCGACGAAAATGGTTAAGTTAGTATCGGATAGATGGCGCTGATGACAGTGATTTTTATCTTTTGAACTATAGGTAGAATTGTATATTTTTTTACCAATGCACCAGCTAGTACATTACATGAAACAAAGTCGGGTTAGTTACACCATTTAACTCAAGAACGAATTGACCAATTTTGATGATCTTTGATTTGTTGGATTCGTCTCCACCCTGAATAGCAGAATAACTGTAGTCAAATCGGAAAAAGTCACGAAAAAAAAAATTGGTTATTTACGGAAACGAGGACTTACGCGAGCGAAACCGCAGGGCATCTCTAGTTTAGTTATAGAATAATAATAATATTAGTTTGATAACAACACCAATTATTTTAACTGATTAACGTTTTACTGTTATATAGGAACTAATTAACAGCGAACTCTGTTTTGCGGCACCTAATTAATCGATGGAAAGTTTGCAACGCTATACAGGGTGTTACTGAAAGGTTATATCTATCCAAAAGGGGTGAAGAGTACATATCTGGTATAGAGTCAGTTTACAAAATTTCAGCTCAAAATGAGTTAATGAAATAAGTGATAGCCAATTTTTTTGCATAATTTATTCGACACCAAAAAATCATTAAATGCATCAAATCAAATCAAATCATTTATTTTTGTAACTAGGATAAAAAATCATCACTTTTACAAGTCACATAAAACATTTTTTTAGAGCTCGCTGGATTCGACATTTCCTAACTGGCTACCCTTAGAAGAAATGTCGAAACAAACTCAGGGGTCAGCCTCTTTTAAAGTCCAGATAATCATTGTAATTAAAAATTTTGTGTAAATAAATGCAGTGTCTTTTCTGGACTGGCCTTTTGAAGAAAGAGCCAGTTCGACCTGAGCAAGCCTGTGCCAACAAGTGGCAAGAGTGCCCCGAATAGCTCATGCAGCTCAACCATTTTCGAGGGAGCTGCACAACCCGACACACAATACCACCAGTGGCACCATAAAAATATGTGAGATATGTAAAATAATACGAGAGTCAATGTATATCTTATTACGTTACTCGCTAAATGTTAAGATCTTAGAATAAACATAGACAGGCATAGAGCGCGCGCATGGCTGTAGCCCCCGGTCCGTAAGCAGATTTTTTGCTTTAAGTACTACGCTCGACGACATTTATGCGAAAGTATCGACGGTTCCGATATTATTAGGGTAATAATAGGTCATTTCTATTACTGAATCTATACTAATATTATAAAGCTGAAGAGTTTGTTTGTTTGAACGCGCTTATCTCAGGAACTACTGGTTCGAATTGAAAAATTGTTTTTGTATTGGATAGTCCGTTTATTGAGGAGGGCTATAGGCTATATAACATCACGCTACGACCAATAGGAGCGGAGCATAAATCAAAAATGTTGCAATAATGAAAAACCTTAGCTATATTAAATACTAGCTGTCTACCGCGACTTTGTTCGCGTGTTTTAGTTTCAACGGTTTTTAATTTTTGCAACATTTTTCATTTATGCTCCGCTCCTATTGGTCGTAGCGTGATGTTATATAGCCTATAGCCTTCCTCAATAAACGGACTATCCAATACAAAAATAATTTTTCAATTCGAACCAGTAGTTCCTGAGATTAGCGCGTTCAAACAAACAAACAAACTCTTCAGCTTTATAATATTAGTATAGATATGAATATTTTTCAGCGAATATAGCAATACAAATTGTACCTGTTGCCATTATTAGGATAAAGCAAAAAACGAAAATAAAACACATTTCTAAAAAAGAAGCCCCCTTCAAAATTTAATTCATTGCTATCAAACCTTGTGCACACAAATCCGTTCATTGAACCACTAGGCCACAAATAATCAATCTTTTTTCAGACATGATTCATACACAGATAATAATCAAAAACGTCTCGTAAAATAAAATATATTTTTTATGAATCTCTTTGGCACGAAATAAAGCACTTTATAACTTTTTTATTGTCTATTCCTAGAGTTTTAAAGCATTCTTTAGGTTTTTTTTACGCCTTGCCGCCAAGTTTTAAACCACCGATGATGCAAAACATAAATAAATCTAGATTAGAATTTGTATTCCTATTTTTTAACGGTGAAGAAAAGAAATTGTGTTTTTCTAGATTTATAAAAATTAGTTTAAAGTTAGTATAAACTGGACTGCTAAACCGGAGGTCGTGGGTTCGATTCCCACCCAGGACGAATCTTTATGTGATGAGCACGATCATTTGTTCTGTGTCTGGGTGTAATTTATCTATAATATGTATGTATTTAGAAATATATAAGTATGTTTATCAGTTGTCTGGTTGCCATAGCACAGGCTCTGCCTAGTTTGGGATCAGACGACCGTGTGTGAGATGTCTCAAGATATTATTATTATTATAAAAATTAGAAACTAACTCTTATATTTTGTCTGTCTTTCTGTCAGTTTGTTAGGATGAAACTTGGATACTCTTTGCCACGATAACCGACACCCACGCGGGCGGAGCCCGGCAGCTAGTTTATGTAAATACATAGTACTTATATATTTTTCTATTAAATTACGTTCCGCTAGCAAATTTTACGTTATTCAATGCGTCAACAAATTTAAAAAAAGTTCTTAATTGATTTTCATGTTTTGTTTGCGTACGCGATGTCATTGTCTTTTTTTGTAAGTGGTTTGTAGTAATGTAGTTATACAAAACCACAGAGTAATTTATATATCAAAACATAGCTCTACTAAAATATTTGTGACTAGCTGTCCCCCGCGACTTTGTCCGCGTGATTTAGTTTCAACGGTTTTTCATTTTTGCAACACTTTTCCTATATATTCCGCTCCTTTTGACGCAGCGTAATTTTATATAGCTTATAGCCTTCCTCAATAAGTGGGCTATCCAACACTGAAATAATTTTTCAAATCGGACCAGTAGTTCCTGAGATTAAGGCGTTCAAACAAACAAACATTTTAGCTTTATATATTAGTAAGTATATATAGATTATTTAGAAACATCAAACTATATACCTACATAAAGAACATAACAGTGCGCTTACAGGGGTAATTTAATGCGCAATTATTGGTATTTTTTGTTAAAATGATGTCCCGGCAATACCTAGCAATGTATGGAAATACAAAAATTGTATAGAAATTGCTAAGAATTGCCCAATTTTAGTAGCCTATGCACAAAATATCGAAAAACATTTGAAGATCGAATAAATGTTTGTACCAAGCAAGTTGTGGTTGTTCGCCTGCACCCTTAGAGGAATAAATAAGTAAACTATAGAGTGCGCATATCGAGTATGAACTGTAGGCACTAGTATGAACATGTAAAATCGTAAAATTAGTGTCAAAACAGAGCGCACAGTTTTATTAAAACTCTCTCAAAACCTAATATTAAACTAATAATATCGGAATCGTTGATATTTTCGCATAAACGTCTGTCGTCGCACGGAATCACATAAATCAGTAAACGAGCGTAGTACATTTAGCTAAAAATTTGCTTACGCCTGACATAAGGGGCTACTTGCGATACGCACGCTCTATTCTTATCTATGTTTACTCTATGCGTACACCAATCGGCTATCGTGCAGTCAAATAAATTTCTTTTATTTTTAACATCATCATCATCATCATCATCATCATCAGCCCATCTTCGCTCGTCCACTGCTGGACACAGGCCTTTCCTATGGCACGCCACTGAGCTCGATGTTCAGCTCTTCGTCTCCAACCACTGCCAGCGACTTTGCGGATGTCGTCGCTCCATCTAGCCCCCGGTCGTCCTACGCTACGTTTGCCAAGACGCGGTCTCCACTCAATTTTTAACAAACGTAACTCAATCTATTCTTGTTCTAAGAGAGATTTATCTACTTGATTATAAAACGTGTTTTTCAATCTATTTTTACTGACTTTATTAACGACTTTGCATCCGAATCCGTTTGGTCTTAAAATAAACTTGTTACGGTAACTGGAGGCCTGTCTGTTCCTACAGTTACATAATATTTATAATTAGTAGTACATTACGACATTAATTTAGCTGAAACACAGGAAGTTTAAAAATACTTATGGCTATATATTAAAAAAACACTGATTACAAGATTAATCTAAAAAATGAAAATAAATATGAAAATTCCACGCCCTTTTTCTACACAAACAGCTCCTCTAACCAAGTGACATTTCTACAAGCGATAACGATGATAGAAATCGCTTATAATACCAGCCTATAAATGTCCCAATGCTGGGCACAGGCCTCTTCTCATGTAAAGAAGGAACGAGCATTGATCACCCACGCTTGCTCATTGCGGGTTGGCGATTTCAGATTCCAATTTTTGGAATCCAGGTTTCCTCACGATGTTTTCCTTCACCGATTGCCAGCGGTGTCTTAGAATAATTAGGAAAGTACATACAACTTTGAAAAAGCTACATTGGTACTTGTCTGTGATGGGTTCGAACCTGTTGCATTGTGCACACAAATCCGTTCATTGAACCACTAGGCCACCACGACCACTGAAATCGCTTGAATCACATTAAATGTATGGAAATGACATTTTATTTCGATAAGTCCTCAGTGGAATAAATAAGTAAACTATAGAGCGCGCGTATCGAGTAAGAACTGCTGGTTGTATGAACATGTTAAATCGTAAAATTAGTGTCAAAACAGAGCGCAAAGTTTTATTAAAACTATCTCAAAACATATATTACCCTATTAATATCGAAACCGTCGATATCTTCGCATAAACGTCTGTCGTCGCGCGGAAAATCACTTAAATCAGTAAACGAGCGCAATACATTTTGGTAAAAATATGCATGAACGTTTGGCACGGAGTTTCTTGCCGGTTCTTCTCCATAGGAGTGACATTTTGGTACCGCAAAACTAGAGTCATTTAACGTTTTGAAAGTGCCTGAAAAGGCCTACTTGAAATAAAAATATTTAGATTTTTATCTCTCTATGATTATTATCTATGTTTACTTTTATAAGCTTGAATGACATTAAATGTATGGAAATGACATTTCATTCCGATAAGTCACGTGACTTAGACATGTCACTTCCATACATTTGAGCGATTCGATCACAATAAATAACTTTTTATATTGTTATCTGGGGGCACGGTAGTGCCCCCGCCAAGACGAGCCAAGCGAAGCGCACGGGCACTACCTACCTTTTCTCGAAGCGCTTCGTCGTTTTTTTGAACCCTCATAACTTGGGTTTGGATTATGCTAGATCAACAAAATTTTCGGGATATATTGTCAATAGCGGACTTATTGAACATATTAAGTTTTAATTACATTAGCTTTTATACTTCAGATTTTATTTATATCTAAAAAACGCTAATTTCGTCACTGACTCACTGATGATCATCAAAATTCTTAAGGTATTTCCTAATGTCCTAGAAAGCTGAAATTTTGTATGTAAGCTAGTATTAGCACACAAACAACAAAAAAATTATAAAACTTGTAACTTTCATCCCCCAACCCCTTAAACTAGGGGATGGGAGTTTGTATGAGACCTGTAATTTTAAATTAAATTTTGATGACGCTAGAGGTCTAATCTAATAATCTAAAACTTGGTTCCCCTAGATATATATATGTATAGGTACTCCTTGTAAAAAAAAAAAAAAAATAAAATAAAAATATTTCCAATCTGTGTCGCGTATGCTATCACCATACACAAAAGCCAAGGACTTAGTTTAAATAATGCTCTCATTGATATTGGGTCATCAACGTTCTCTTGTGGGCAGGCTTATGTAGCACTCTCTAGAGTGACTAATTTGCAAGGTGTTCACCTTATAAATATTGACTTTAGTAGTATTAAAGCACAACAGTCAGCTATAGTCGAATATAATCGCCTAAGAACCAAGTATCGCCCTGATCTATCACTTATTATAAACAGTAAATCAACAAAGAAAAAAGGCAAAGATAGAGAGTGGGCTATAAAAAAAGGCGTCTCTGATGTGCAAGAAATACACCCCAAAAAAAGAAGAAAAAATAAAAAAAATTTTTGTTACAAACAACTTACAAAAAGAAATGAAATCCCACCAAAAACATTTTCATGTAAAATGTTGCCAAGACGAGCCCATATGACTCGCACTGTCAAAAAGTTATCAGATCTCATGTAGAGCCAAGCTTCTAACACTACACGCCCTAACTCTACAAGGCCTAACTTCACAAACTCTACACCTTAGTCAAAATATGTGGCTTGGCCATTTCGCTACATTCACATCGGCGTAAGGTGAAAAATTAATTGAAGGGATTCGGAATTAAAAAACACTTCAAATAAAAACTGGCCAGTGTGAAATCGCCAACCCGCAATGAGCAAGCTTGGTGATTAATGCTCGTGCCTTCTCTATATGAGAATAGGCCTGTGCCCAGCAGTGGCACATTTATAGGCTGGTATGAATATTTATTATTATATTGATGATTATATTTATATAAATACAAACCTATAACGGCCGCAAATTGTATTTATTATGTTCAAAAAACAGCCTGAAACCGTCCGGCAAATTGCAAAAAACTTAAGAATCTTAAATTTCGCGGGCTACCCTGGCGCTTCCACCGTAAGAGATCATAGTACAGACACAGGCTATCAAACTTACCTCAATCCTCCAAACTTCTAATCCTGCCTTCTTACCGGAGTTCGCGAAAGCTGGGTGGACAGGCATTGTCTGAAACAAAAGACTGTATTAAATAAGAACATATTTATTTTCTAGTTATTCTAAAACACAATGACGGCTACAGTTAGCAATTTCGCCGCCAGAGGCGCTATGAGTCCCGAAATGTCAAATTCCATGGTTTGTTGGTGGGCTTTGACAGCTGACGCGCCAGTGGCGCCAACTGGCGAGTGCAATATCGGTAGCCAACATTGACTGGTAAAATGGGGTCGATGACCATTTCTATTATTGATTACTTACAATAGGCTTGTTTCCTATTTGTTTTTTTAATGTCCGCCTGGTAGATTAATTAATTTTATTGGACACGTATTTTTTCTTTTTCCTGCAAACAAAATATTATCAAAATACAGAGAACGGAAATTTCGCGTGACGTCACTCCTCGCTACAATTTTTACCAAGGCGAGGTGTCATAAGCCCCCACTCCGAAACTTTAAAGCGCTGTATCTTTGTAGTTTTTTATTGTTTAGATAAAAGAAAAAATACGTGTCTAATATTTTTTTATTATCTAACTGACGGACTAAATAGATTTTAACTTTTCATACCCATTGAAAATAAATCTAGTTTGAACGGATTCTATCGCGGTTTATTGTAGAGATTTTTGTTCTCGTTTTCATACCCAGTCAACATCCCTATTATGACACAGGTACCTTCTGTTATTTTTCCGTAACTGAAAACTCGCGACGATACATTGATTTGAAATGTCACATGATGTCACAATTTCGTGCATTTTGTTGCGCAAGCATGATGCCATTAACCACCTCTTTTGAAGTTTGATTCTTTTTATTTACATAAAGTTTTGTTACTTTGAAAATACAAAAAATACTTGTCTAATATTGTTTTATTATCTAACCGACGGACTTATTAGGTTTTGACTTTATATACTCAGTCATTTACCCCATTGCCCCATCAGGACCTCGGTGTTTTTTTTTTTCAAATTAATAACGCCTGTGTCATTAAGGATGATGTAACGATTCCTTTCTTTTTTTTTTTTGTTTGGGCTGGGGAATCCTCATGGACACCCGCTCACTCGGGGGAGCGAACGGGTAGTGTCAGACTCTTACTGACTAAACCTGAACCGCCGTGCTACGTCATCCGCGTTTCGTGTTGGTGCGTGGTAATGCATAGCAATTCTTCACGCACCAACCGCGGGGTCCGCTGGCCAATAGGGGCCAGCAGCACACTATCATGATTGGAGACCGACGTGTAAAGAGCGTCGGCCTCTCCGCCTCGTACTGGAGCCACACCCGTAGCACGGAATGCGGCCCCCCGTCGTGGGTCCTATAGTCGGACGACGGACACCCCCGTGCCCGTCGCCCAGGACCCTAGTTAGGGCGGGAGAGTGCGCTCATGCGCGGCCCTGCGCCGCCCCACTCGACGTCGGCGTATTTGAGGCGCGTCGGGGTCGTCCTCCCGAGCGCGCTCCGCCGCCTCCTTCTGGGACATGAACGTCTCGCAGAAGGAGGACAGCGCATTCCACGCTGTGCGACTGCTGAGCGCAGCAGCGACAACAGCCGACAGCGCGGAGACGTGGAGACCCCATACATCCAAACCTGTTCAGGAATTTAAAAACTATGGTGGAATAAAGAAATTATAATCTATACTAATATTATAAAGCTGAAGAGTTTGTTTGTTTGTTTGTTTGTTTGTTTGTTTGTTTGAACGCGCTAATCTCAGGAACTACTGGTTCGAATTGAAAAAATCTTTTTGTATTGGATAGTTCGTTTATTGAGGAAGGCTATAGGCTATATAACATCACGCTACGAACAATAGGAGCGGAGCATAAATGAAAAATGTTGCGAAAATGAAAAACCGTTGAAACTAAAACACGCGAACAAAGTCGCGGGGGACAGCTAGTAATAAATAAATGTGGACTACATCACATGCATTGCTCTGCTCCCAAAGTAAGTAGCTAAAGCACTTGTGTTATGGAATCAGAGACAACGAAGATACCACAAACACCCAGACCCGAGACAATGTAGAAAATGGTTTTTTCCACATTGACCCGTCTGGGGATGGAACCCGGGACCTCAGAGCTGGCGACACCTTGAAAACCGGTGTGTACGCCACTCGACCACGGAGATCGTGAAAGAACTAAAAACTGTTTTAATATCTAGAATCATCTAACCCGCAGTTTTCTATACTTATAAACTATTAAACATGTAATTTGATGAAGTAATATTGGCGTATCAGGTGTTCACAGTTCGACGATGGTGAAACTAATCGAGTATTTATTGATATTTATCGATATTTCCAGTATGTTAACATTATTTCTTTATTTATCAATTCATTTAAAAAAATGGATTTCCGCACTAAGGCATTTAATCCTTGTGTCGCGGGGGGTTTTACTAACATTCAAATCACATGCACAAATAACACCCAGACTTGGAACAAGCATTTGTGGATCACACAAATGCTTGTCCCATGCGGGGATCAAACCCGCAGCACATCGCCCACAGTGGTAATTGGCGTGGTGACCTATACCACTCGGCTATCCGTGTTAGTCTGTATCTATCTATACATATTATAAAACAAAGCTCCCTCACGCGTCTGTCTGTCTGTATGAACGCAATAAACTAAAAAACTACCCAACGGATTTTCATATAATTTTCACCAATGAATAGTGCGATTGACTGGCCTGTTGGTCTAGTGGTTAGTAGCCGTGACTACTGAACCGGAGGTCGTGGGTTCGATTCCCACCCACGACAAATCTTTGTTTGATGAGCATGATCATTTGTTCCGTGTCTGGGTGTAATTTGTCTATAATATATATGTATTTAGAAATATATAAGTATGTTTATCAGTTGTCTGGTTGGTAATACAGGCTCTGCCTAGTTTGGGATCAGATGGCCGTGTGTGAGTTATCCCGAGATCTCATTATTATTCAAGAGGAAGGTTTGTGTGTCTGTGTATAGTTCATAAATGTTTTGCTATTTATTGACACTATTGTATTATTGAAGTCGACAGTCTCGCCTGTCAACTCAAATGAGTTTGCATGAACTTAGAGGATTAGATTGATGATTTTAATGATTATAATTCTGTAAATACAAAGTTATTACGCCGCGAATCGTATTTTGTTTAAAAAACAGCCTGAAATTGTCCGGCAAATTGCAAAAAACTTGAGAAAATATGAATTTCACGGGCTACCCCGACGCTTCTACCTTAAAGTAAATCGATTGACCGCAAAATTTTACTAAAAACCCAGTCTAGAAGCCATGTAATAAAAATAAGATGAAAATCAATGAATGAAAGAGACAGCATTATTTTTGTTTAGGTTAGAGCGAGACAGAATAACTATTGTTAAGTTGCCGACCTTGAATGTTTTGCGTTAGAAGGAAAAAAACTGAATCAGTCTTTGTGCGATAATCAACTATTTTTTAAACATTTCTGTTCATAATAAGTACTTACATACATACTTTATCTTTGAATTACTCCAGTTCGCGTTTTTGGCGACATTAGTATTTATCTATACTAATATTATAAAGCTGAAGAGTTTGTTTGTTTGTTTGTTTGTTTGAACGCGCTAATCTCAGGAACTACTGGTTCGAATTGAAAAATTCTTTTTGTATTGGATAGTCCGTTTATTGAGGAAGGCTATAGGCTATATAACATCACGCTACGACCAATAGGAGCGGAGCATAAATGAAAAATGTTGCAAAAATGAAAAACCGTTGAAACTAAAACACGCGAACAAAGTCGCGGGGAACAGCTAGTTTTAAATATAAAACCTACCGTATGGCACTTAGCGTTAACGTAACTATCTGTCAGAAAAAGATTTTTAAAATCGGAAGCGCAATTTTGAAGATTATGTTTTAAAATAAACTAGCTTCGGTAATGGCGCCCCACCGTGGGGCAGCTCACAAGCGTGGTGATCAATGCTCGTTCTCTGTATAAGAGGTCTGCAGTGGGACAGTTACAGGCTGGTGTTATTAACAGCTTCGGTAATGGCGCCCCACCGTGGGGCAGCTAGCACCAGCCTAGTGAATTGGAGATCAATGCTCGTTCTCTGTATGAGGTCTGCAGTGGGACAGTTACAGGCTGGTGTTATTAACAGCTTCGGTAATGGCGCCCCACCGTGGGGCAGCTCACAAGCGTGGTGGCTAACAACAACACCGTTTCTCAACTCTAATTAAAAAAATTACATTTCATTTTAAACAAAATGTTATAACTGTTTGAATGTCCTACTCTAAGGGCTGATTATTCCTATTAGTTAAGTATTATAGATAAATTACACCCAGACACAAAACAAATGATCATGTTCCTCTCACAAAGATTTGTCCTAGGTGGAAATCGAACCCCCGACCTCCCGTTAAGCAGTCAGGTTTACTAACCACTAGACCAACATGCCAGTCAAAAGTATACCTACCTATTTACCGAGATTACTTCGCAATATATAGTTATATCCTGCATAGTAACAAGCTTTGACAGCAGACGCGCCAGTGGCGCCAACTGGTGAGCGCAATAATGGCTCACTGACACCGCCATTTTGAAACGATTGAAAACAGACGCTTCTATACGGTCCAGCGAATCTTCAACTGTAGCATGACGATCATTAAAAACAGATGCTCACTAATTAAGAGGCATCGGATTATTTCTTGATAAAAATTCTAGATCTATAAATTATTTGTAGCAAATTATACTTACTATTTTAAAGAAATATATATGAAAACACTGGTTGATCAAAAGTAGTCAATGCTTTATTTTTTTATCTATACTTAATATTATAAAGCTGAAGAAACGAGCTTAGAGAGAAGAGTTAGTTTGTTTGTTTGTTTGAACGCGCTAATCTCAGAAACTACTGGTTCGAATTGAAAAATTCTTTTTGTATTGGATAGTCCGTTTATTGAGGAAGGCTATAGGCTATATAACATCACGCTACGACCAATAGGAGCGGAGCATAAATGAAAAATGTTGCAAAAATGAAAAACCGTTGAAACTAAAACACGCGAACAAAGTCGCGGGGGAGAGCTATTTTTGATATAATATTGCATTTATAATAGCGCATTTTGTTGAAATATTTGCCACGTAACATTAAATCTTCCATAACACGTATTGCACTACCCTAAATCAAAAAAACAATTGTTTTATTCGCATTTAGGAAGACTGAACGCCCATCAATAATAATAATACTAGCCTATAAATGTCCCACTGCTGGGCACAGGCCTCTTCTCATATAGAGAAGGAACGAACATTGATCACCACGCTTGCTCATTGCGGGTTGGTGATTTCAGATTTAAATTCTTGGAATCCATGTTTCCTCACGATGTTATCCTTCACCGATTGTCAATGATGTCTTAAAATAATTAAGAAATTACATATTACTTTGAAAAAGTCACGTTGGTACTTGCCTGTAACGGGTTCGAACCTGCAACCTTGTGCACACAAATCCGTTCATTGAACCACTAGGCCACCACGACACTATGCGAATACATCTTCCTAAATTCAAGGCCGATTTCATTTCGGATAAGTGCTGCCGATATGTGTGTCTCTGTATCTGGCACCGTAGCTCTTAAACGAGTAAAATGATTTGGATGCAGTTTTTTTTATTTGAAAGCTAGTTATTTGGCCATGGTTCTTAGATAATGTTGTATCAAAATCGATTAAACCATTTACAATGTGAAGCAATCAAGTGGGGTATCAAATTAGACTTATTTTATACAAAACTTGTCGGAAATTTCTTAAATTTTTAATTGATAGTTTTAAATAATTGTTTATTTTTTAACTTGAGTATTTAATTAGTTTATTTATATGCTCTTATTTACCGTTACAGAAGTAAATACACACTATGGGAACACATTAAAAAATATTCAAATGCTAATTAGGTAATTAGCTTAAGTATTTACTTTTAACATCTTTATTACTGTAAATGACAGTTAAAAACGGGCTAGTTTAGTTAACTTTTAAACTTTATGTACTTCTTATAATTAAGTGCTATTTTATTTAATAACTAGCTGTTTCCCGCGGCTCCGTCTGCTTGGATGTCGGTTATCGCGGAAAAAATAACCTATGTCCTTTGTCAGGCTCTAGACGGTCTGTGTACCAAATTTCATTTAAATCGCTCCAGTAGTTTTTGCGTGAAAGCGCGACAGACAGACAGACAGACAGACAGAGTTACTTTCGCATTTATACTATTAGTAAGAATAATGCCTCTTTACCCTCATGTAACAAACAGAGGTCAACGGTATGACTTGATGGTTTAAAACTGATCAAGCGCGAGTCGCACTCGCGTATGAAAGGCTCCGTACCATTTTATAGAGCCCCGTTTAATTTTTAATTTATTTTTATTATTTGTTGTTATAGAAAAATAAAAACTATGAAATTCTACTCTCTAGCTATAACGAAAGACTCTCTGTAGCTATAACTAAGACGACCTCCGTGGTCGAGTGGCGTACACACCGGTTTTCAAGGTGTCGCCAGCTCTGAGGTCCCTTGATCGATCCCCAGACGGGTCAATATAGAAAAAAACTACATTGTCTCGGGTCTGGGTGTTTGTGGTACCTTTGTTGTTTCTGATTCCATAACACAAGTGCTTTAGCTACTTACTTTGGGTTCAGAGCAATGTTTGTGACGTTGTCCACATTTATTTATTACTAGCTGCCCCCCGCGACTTTGTTCACGTGTTTTAGTTTCAACGGTTTTTCATTTTTGCAACATTTTTCATTTATGCTTCGCTCCTATTGGTCGTAGCGTGATGTTATATAGCCTATAGCCTTCCTTAATAAACGGACTATCCAATACAAAAAGAATTTTTCAATTCGAACCAGTAGTTCCTGCGATTAGCGCGTTCAAACAAACAAACAAACAAACAAACAAACTCTTCAGCTTTATAATATTAGTATAGATATTTACCTTTAAAATTAGATATAACGGTTCGTGAGATACAGCCCACTGACAGAAGAATTGAGAGACAATTTTTTAGTAAAGTTAACCTTCTGTACATAGTACTATTATTTATTCTATGCTTATATACCTATAAGGAAAATGTACTTCCCACGAACGGGCGAAGCGATTAGCTGATGGTAAAATTCCAACATCGACAAAATTAATGTAAGTAAAAAATAATTTGTTTATTTCAACTTGTTATTCAGTTGCAACAAGGTTAACAATGGCCCAGATTCTGTTAAACCCACACTAAACTTATTTTAGGCCATCGATATCTTTATTACTTGTACATAATTAGAAAATGACAGACGAAAATTAGAGCTGTCAAATTAAATCACAGCAAAAATTCTCATACAAATCTAACGACACGCAGAAACGTGTGCACTAAAACACAGTGATGTTCAAGGCGAAAACTGGTTTGACATATCTAAGTTAGTTGTTATCTGTTGCCGTCCTTTTCTCTCGCTGTATGTTAGTAAAAGATAGCAATGGTTTTATTTTGATTTAGTTAGCGTACAAGAGAATCGGCGGCATTGTGGTCAAAATATTTTGTAAGCCACTGAGCTTCGATGTCTGATATTGATCCTATAAACAAAATAAAAAAAAAGACCAAACTTGAATCCACTCTCCAGACTGTTTTTGGGAGAACGAATTCCAAGTACCTGATATGTAAACGAGTTTTCAAGACACTGATATATTATACTAAATGTGCCCCGCGGTTTTACCCGCCTTTTGTATCCCAAAGCAAGTAACGTTATGTCAAATAGCCTATAACCTTCCTCGAGAATTGGGTATTTGACAAAATTTTTGCTATTTCAATTTATAAAAATATATCGACTTGTAAAAACGGCAGATTAATTACTTTTGCATTGAATTAGTTACAAGCATTTCAATATTGCTAATTAGACAGAGAGGGCTATATCCAAAGGTGACGTCACTATCGTAATTCTCTATACTAATCTGGGGCTGCCTCTTACATGTCGTCGTATTGAGAAAAAGAGATAGAACATGCGTCATCTACTAACTTTAAAAGCTTATAACTTTTGTATTCGTGTATATTTTTGATGTTCTTTCGCAGTTTTGCTTCAATTTAATACTATTAATAGAAATATTAGTAATAAATAAATAATTCGATAATAGTCAAATACCAAACTGGGTTATCAAATACTAAAATAATTCAAATCCGAGTGAAAATAAATTTAGTATATTATACAGATCTTCAACAATAAGAATCTAAACTTACCCTACCACTGGGCTAAAACTTATGATTATAAGTACAATAATAACTTAATATCAATTTATATTTATTAGCATTCTACAATGTGAACCTTAGGTGGTAACTTAAAACTATGAGATCATCGCGGACCCTATCGTGCACGCACAAATTAAAAATTGAGAGAAAGAGGGCTTATAATTATACATTTATCTAATTCTAATATCAACAACCTAATCTAATTCTAATATCAACCTAGTTAGTTATATAAAAACAACTTATATCATGTCCAATTATTAACATTCTCATAACAAAAAATAATTTGTATGGGATATATTCACCCGATATATACCATACATAAATATCCTATTATTTTAAATTTATATTGATAACAGCAAATGATTTCCTGTAATGATAACATTAATAATGGGACTGTATAGTATTAATCTATTAAAATTAATTAAATACTATTATATACTAGCTGTGCACGCGGCTTCGCTCCCGTCAACTGACTACCTACCTTAAAATCTTCCCTGTATTCTAACGAAAAAAACAAAAAAAAACAATTATTCAAATCGGCCTAGCCGTTCTCGAATTTTAGCGAGACTAGCGAACAGCAATTCGTTTTTTATATATTATTATGTATTATATATATTTCTACATTATTCCATAATTAGATTATGTATGAAATAAGAGATAGCGACAGTGATCCTAGCGAATTTTTTAATCGCGGCACCTTAGCGTTGCCACTTATTTATTTACTAGCTGTTTCCCGCGGTTCTACCCGCGTGGATGTCGGTTATCGCGGCAAAAAGTAGCCTCCTTTCTTAGGCTCTAGACTATCTGTGTACCAAATTTAAATTAAATAGGTTCAGTAGTTTTAGCGTTAAAGCGCGACAGACAGACATACAGGGTTACTTTCGCATTTATAATATAAGTAAGGATTTTTAATAGAACGGTACAACTCAATTATACTACTCAAAAACAACACAAAACAGAGAAATATTAAAACTGAAACACACATGAGGATAGAACACGGCGAGAGAAAAAAATAAAACAATACATACTTAAACATAGTAGTTCCTTTTTTTAATTAAATCTCTTTTATTCAAATCGCTGACAGAACTGCAAACATTCCGACAAAAATAATCCTCTGGTACTCGCAAACACGTCATATTTTGGTGTTGTATCCAGAAATTTGTTCATTATCTAATTTTAGCGTACGGGGCATAGGGAATTTAGATTTGCTGACAGTACTGCATAAAGGTGTTGCAATAAAATGATGCTTACGATTGCGACAATAATTGTCAAGAGCGAATATGCAAAGGAACTCTTTCAAGAAGACATAGAAGCTACAATTTATTTTTGTTTTAAAGGATTCTTGAGTATGTGGTATTAATTTCAACATTAGGTACTATGTATTCCTGAGAAAATCATCTTGTCAGACAGACAGAAGGACAACCAAGTGATCCTATAACTCCCGAAGACTGAACCGCAACTTAACTTTAAGACGTTCTTAACCATCTGTCGCTACTTTACAAATTAAAGTAACAGAGTCAGCATGAGACTTAATGGCGACCTTAAAACTGATTGACATTTCAGTATTCGGCCATTTGAGTTCCTTTTGTTTTTTTTTAAATTACGGAAACCTAATCACGTCTTAATAAAATTTCCATAAACTTTTGCAATAATAAAACGTGTTCTACAAACGTCAAAGCTGTCAAAACATATATCCCACAGATTATTAACAAGAATTATTGACAGACAAAGTATCAAACATTTAGTTTATTCCCGCGAATGATTCGCGCGGATTTAAAACGTCAAAATATTTGGGGTTAACTAAACTGAGGATTAACTGCCGTATTTATCAACATGGTATTAATAAACGAGCTATTTCATTCAGGATTATATGAAAGCGAAAATTTTTATGGGTTTTCTGAAAACTAGAAACATATTAGCAGAAGTATCGAGCTGTAAAATGAAACCAGGAGGGAGTAGAAATACCATGGCGTATTTTTTGGAAAGGGGAGCCCATTACTATTACAGAGCCTCCACTCTCCGTCCGTTCGTCTGTCCGTCAGCGATCTGTATCTCATGATACTGTAATAGACAGTTGAAATTTTCACAGACCGTGTATTTTAGTTGCAGCTATAACAACAGATAATAAAGTAAACAAAAATTATGGGGACATACAAGAGACGTGTTTTTAGAGTTTGATAATTTACGCTATTTTTTTTTATATAACCTTTTAGGTGTCACACTGGGCAAAGGTCTCCCCCAATTTTGCTCCAGGATCCTCTGTCTGAAGCCGCTTCCCACCAATCCGGCAAATAGCGATCGATATCGTCTCGCCAGCGTCTTTTCAGCCTACCGCGTTTTCGAATTCCGGCTCTATTTACGCCATTATTGAACAAATACGTACTTGACAAGCAAGTTTGTCAAACAAATTTGATTGTTTACAGGAGACTTTAGCCAAGATTTTAATTGCTAAGACCGAATAGCCACCAATTAATTACGTCTGCACGTAATTTCTAGCTAAGAATAACACATTGAGTGGAGTGCCGTGGTGGCCTAATGGTTCAATGAACGGATTTGTGTGCACAAGGTTGCAAGTTCGAACCCATTACATGCAAGTACTAATGTGACTTTTTTAAAATTATATGTACATTCTTAATTATTCTAAGACATCATTGACAATCGGTGAAGGATAACATCGTGAGGAAACCTGGATTACAACAATTGGAATCTGAAATCGCCAACCCGCAATGAGCAAGCGTGGTGATCAATTCTCGTTCCTTCTCTATACGAGAAGAGGCCTGTGCCCAGCAGTGGGACATTTATAGGTTGGTATTATAATAACACACTGTATACTTTACTATTCAGAGCATGAACTTGATAAACGTCATTACATGGTTGGCTAACACTGAATAGAAGTTAAAACTAAGTCTTAGTCGTACACGTAAGGTCTGTCTCTTTATGAGTACACTAGCTGTGCCCCGCGACTTCGTCCGCGTGTTTTAGTTTCACGGGTTACCTGTGTTTTGCGTGAAACACTAATTATTTTTCTAAAATAAAAGTACATAATATGAATAACACAACCTCAGCCTATAACCTCAGAAGTAAATAACATTTTAACCGTTTTTGCGACATTTTTTATTGATGCTCCGCTCCTATTGGTCGTAGCGTGATGTTATTTAGCCTATAACCTTCCTCAATAAACGGACTATCTAATACAAAAATATTTTTTCAATTCGAACCAGTAGTTATTGAGAAAGTGAAACTCTTCAGCTTTATAATATTACAGTATTACAGTATACAGTAGCTTATTGGCTAAGCTAATAGAGATCGGACTTTTTTCATTTACTTGTCACATAGATATTATTTGACGAGTAAATAAAAAAAGTGGGATATGGAAATGTCGCGTAACGTCACTTGTGGCTACAATTTTTACCCACACGTGACATCACAAGCCCCACTCCAGAACTATAAAGCGCTTCAACTTTGTAATTTTTCATTGATTTGATAAAAGAAAAAATACGAGTTTAATTTTTCTTTTTTTATCTATCTGGTGGTCTAAATAGATATTTCCTTTTTATACCCAGTCCGCTGCCCTATTATTAGGTCGATTGCGTTAATAAGAGGTATTAACACCCGCAGTTAGTCATTCAGTCGATCGATTACGATTTGATGTCGACTCAATGGAGCGGAATTTACTATTGCTTTAGTACGCCATAGCTACGGAATTGAAATTGAAATTGTATTAGATTTCATTTCAAATGTTGAGGATAAGTTGGACGCGTAGAGTCACAAATGAGGAGGTTCTCCGGTGAGCTGGACGGAAAAGGGAACTTTTCTCTGTCATCAATAAATGATAATAATAAATAAATAAATGTGGACAACATCACATACATTGCTCTGAACCCAAAGTAAGTAGCTAAAGCACTTGTGTTATGAAATTCAGAGACAACGAAGGTACCACAAACACCCAGACCCAGGACAATGTAGAAAAGTGGTTTTCTGCATTGACCCGGCCGGGGATCGAACCCGGGACCTCAGAGCTGGCGACACCTTGAAAACCGGTGTGTACGCCACTCGACCACGGAGGTCGTCAAAGAACAAAAAACTAAAATATCAAAAAACGAAAAACTGCATATCTCGGTCAGGCTCTATGGCCCGATAGATATAGCTTCTTGCAACTTATAATGATGGGCAAGGTTGCCGGTAAACGGCGAGTTGGTCGGAGAAAGAAGTCGTGGCTCCGTAACATCCAAGAGTGGACTGGAATAGCGAGCATATCCGAATTGTTTCGACTCGCTAAGGACAGACAACAAATCAAGAAGTTGGTAGCCAACCTTCACTAGTTGGAGAGGCACTTGAAGAAGAAGAATTGCAAATTGATTTGTTTAAACCACTTATTCGATTCTGTGATAATGTTACCTACTGCTTAGTGATAATAATGTAACTTATCAATAACTAGCTGTCCCCCGCGACTTTGTTCGTGTGTTTTAGTTTCAACGGGTTTTTCATTTTTGCAACATTTTTCATTTATGCTCCGCTCCTATTGGTCGTAGCGTGATGTTATATAGCCTATAGCCTTCCTCAATAAACGGACTATCCAACACAAAAAGAATTATTCAATTCGAAGCAGTAGTTCCTGAGATTAGCGCGTTCAAACAAATAAACAAACAAACAAACTCTTCAGCTTTATAATATTAGTATAGATTTCAAGTCTTCATAAAAAGATATAGAGAACAACATACATTATGTGAGGAACTTATCAAAATAAACAACAATTTTAACAACAGGTGTAGTTTATAATTTATGCCGGAGATTACAGTAAAAACTTTTAACTGATCACGAGTAATTAAAACAAATTCGACGACCTCCGTGGTTGAGTGGCGTACACACCGGTTTTCAAGGTGTCGTCAGCTCTGAGGTCCCGGGTTCGATCCCCGGCCGGGTCAATGTAGAAATACCACTTTTCTACATTGTCTCGGGTCTGGGTGTTTGTGGTACCTTCGTTGCCTCTGAATTCCATAACACAAGTGCTTTAGCTACTTACTTTGGGTTCAGAGCAATGTATGTGATGTTGTTCACATTTATTTTTATTTATTTTTTTAATAGTAGTAAGGAAAAAATTATATCTGAGGCAGGACTCGAACCTGAGAGCACTTATAAGAACACTTTGTTGTCCACAAAGTGATCCTATAAGAGATCCTTTTTTAATTTTGAGGTACTTACGGAATCGTAAAAATATGGGCAAACCCGAGGGATATAACTAGTTCAGCACAAATGTATAACTGATTCATTTAAAAACAATTTTATTGATTCATTTAAAAACAATTTTATTAAAGGCAAAATTTAAAACTTCCAGGCAGTGACCTCGGTAGCTTAGTTAGTAAAGCGACTGGCGCGTCAAGCCAGTGGTCGCAGGTTCGAGTCCTGCCTGAGGTTTAAGTTTTTCCTTCTATTATTTGTATCTTCTCTACTATATAAAGCTGAAGAGTTTGTTTGTTTGAACGCGCTAATCTCAGGAACTACAGGTTCGAATTGAAAAAAAATTGTATTGAATAGTCCGTTTATTGAGGAAGGCTATAGGCTATATAACATCACGCAACGACCAATAAGAGCGGAGCATCAATGAAAAATGTTGCAAAAACGGGTAAAATATTATTTACTTCTGAGGTTATGGGCTGAGGTTATATTATTCATATAGGTATATACTTTTATTTTAGAAAAAGAATTAGGGTTTCGCGCAAAACACACGTAACCCATGAAAGTAAAACAAGCGGACGAAGTCGCGGGGGACAGCTAGTTATAGATAAATTACACCCAAACACAGAACAAATGATCATGCTTGTATCTTAATGTATGTAATCTGAATGAATTTAAATACATTTTTTTTTTGTATTTCTCATGTTGAATTTGTACGCTCTAATGTAAAACATAGATGGACACGCTAAAGTATTCCCGTTTAAATACTGCGTAATAATAATATTAATATATATACTAATACTTAATATATAAAGCTGAAGAGTTTGTTTGTTTATTTGTTTGAACGCGCTAATCTCAGGAACTACTGGTCCGATTTGAAAAAATATTTCAGTGTTGGATAGCCCATTTATTGAGGAAGGCTATAAGCTACATAACATTACGCTGCGACCAAAAGGAGCGGAGCATAAATTAAAAATGTTGGCAAATAGAAAAACCGTTGAAACTAAAACACGCGGACAAAGTCGCGGGGGACAGCTAATAATTTATAATCTATACTAATATTATAAAGCTGAAGAGTTTGTTTGTTTGTTTGTTTGTTTGATTGTTTGTTTGTTTGTTTGAACGCGCTAGTCTCAGGAACTACTGGTTCGAATTGAACAATTCTTTTTGTATTGGATAGTCCGTTTATTGAGGAAGGCTATAGGCTATAAAACATCATGCTACGACCAATAGGAGCGGAGCATAAATGAAAAACCGTTGAAACTAAAACACGCGAACAAAGTCGCGGGGGACAGCTAGTCATCCATAAAAAATATCTATCGCAAAGAATATATAAATAAGCCAAAGTCTACAACTAAGGATAAATTACCGTTTTTATGATTCCGTACCCAAAGGATGCCAACGGATGTCCGTCCGTCCGTCCGTTTATCTGTCAGCGGGCTGTATCTCATGAACCGTAATAGCTGAAATTTTTACAAAATGTTTCTGTTGCCGCTATAACAACAAATTATAAAAATAAATTAATAAATTAAAGGAGGCTCCGTAAAATGGTACGGAACCCTTCATTTGCAAATCCAACTCGCACTTGGCCGGTTTTATTTTGTCTCTCTCTATAATACAAGCGATAAAATCATAGTATACTAGAACACATCAGTATAATAAAAATATCAAAACACTAAAAAAAAGTATGGTTACTATAAAAACTTCTATAATTGCAGAGTAGAAAATTTCAATAACTTACTTCAATTTGACATATTCACGCATAAATACGCTTACTTATTAGACTCAAATAAAAATTTAACTCTTGATTTCAAGACATTTGACAAACGTACAGGCTCTATTACAGACTATGGCATGCGAACAATATTCACAGACTTAAAGGAACTTATTTACAATATTTTGAATGAAAAACCAGTGAACGAGACATCTTTGAATAACTCTCAACAAATGAATGAACACCAAAGCGATAATGAGTTTTTTCTATGAGAAATACATAAGTATTATGCACCAGAATATTGCGGGACTACAGAATAAGTGTGACTCATTGTTGATTAATCTTCAAGAACTTGAAGACACAAACGAAAATATAGATGCTATATGTATAACTGAGCATTTTATGATGAAGGGCCAGGAATCACATATAAATTTACCTAATTACATTTTGGCATCATCCTATAGTCGAAGTAATAGCAAAAGAGGAGGAACATGCATTTTATTGCGAAAAGAACATAAATTTAAGGAACTTGCAGAAATTAATAAATTGTCGATTACTAATGTATTTGAATGCTGCGCTGTTGAAATGATAGACTATAAATTACTAATAGTTTGTGTGTATAGAGTACCCAAACATAATAACTTGTATACCTTTTTTAATAGGCTCGAAAACGCTTTGTCATGCATATCAAAGTCTGATTGTAATATTTTGATTGCTGGCGATTTTAACATAGACGCTCTGAAACGTTGTAATATTACTCTAGATCTCGAATGCATATTACTTAATTATAATCTTAAATTAGCCCTCCATGAACCGACAAGACTAGCTAGTAATACCTGTATAGATAACTTCGCTATTAACTTCAAAAAGGGATATAAAACAAAAGTAATTGAATTAGGGCTATCTGATCATACTGCCCAAATAATAACACTTCCTATAAAAAAAATATTTACATTGAATTATTGGCGTAGCACTAAACGAGACTACAGTACGGAAAATATTAATAAATTTAAAATGTGTATAAAGAATTTATCATTTTCTAGTATTTATAATACCGACAACCCAAACATTGCATATAAATATTTTATAGAGGACTTCCAACTTTTTTATGATCTTTGTTTTGCCCAAATACAACGCGTAAATAAAATTCAAAGTAAACCAAAATGGATATCACACGGTATTAAGATATGCAGTAAAAGAAAAAAATATTTATTATGGAACTCTAGGATACATCCTACGAAAGAAAATAAACAGCGGTATATAAATTATTCTAAATTATTAAAAAACATAATAAAACTAACAAAACGTGCGCAAAATAACTATAAAATAAAAACGTCACTCAATAAATGTAAAACAGCCTGGCAAATTATAAATAAAAATAGACTTAATATACCCAGAGAATCGATAACAAATATAAAAATTAACAATAATACTTTTACCAGTAACCCTTTAAAAATAGCCAATGCGTTTAATGATCACTTCATAAACAGCGTAAATACCATTAGAGATGCCGGAAGAAACGCTACGAAACTTATTAACCATCAAGTTAATTCTATGTATTTGGCACCGAGCACCCCTCTCCAGATAAGTAAAATTATACAGAAATTAAAAAACACTAACAGCGTTGGTCATGATGGTATCTCCACAAAAATTATTAAATCGGTAAATAAATACATTTGTCAGCATCTTAGTCACATATTAAATCTTTGCATAATGACAGGAATATTTCCAACGGATCTTAAATTAGCTGTTGTTAAACCCTTATACAAGAAAGAAAATAAACAATTAATGGAAAATTATAGGCCCATAGCATTAGTATCCATAATATCAAAAATTTTGGAGAAATATCTCTATTTAGAAATAAACAGCTACCTTGAAAAAAATAAGATTTTATGCAGTGAACAAAAAGGATTTCGTCAGCATAAAACTATAAACATGGCTATTTATGAATTCTATAAAAAAGTTATAACTCACGTTGACAGATCATTACCGGTATGCGCAATTTACTGCGATATGTCAAAAGCTTTTGATCATGTCAACCATAATATACTAATAAATAAATTAGAAGCTTACGGCATTCGTGGTAATGTTTTAGAACTGATTCGATCCTATCTTACAAATCGTCAACAAGTAACACAGATTTCTCGAGTAAATTTTAAAACAAAAAATGAAGAAACATTCACATCATTAAAACGAACCGTAAATTTTGGCGTTCCCCAGGGCAGCGTACTGGGGCCACTACTCTTCATTATATACATAAACGATTTGCCAAATGCAATAACTCAACCAATCACATTATTTGCTGACGATAGCACAATAACGATTGCTTGTAAAGATCTAAATTCATATAGCTCTGATATAAATAATTCATTAAAATCAATAATTTCTTGGCTCGGTAATAATAATTTAAAAATTAATTTAAAGAAAACCAATATCATGCATTTTAATCAAGTTACTAAAAACCCATTAAATATAAATTTAGCACATAATGACTCTCCCATTGATGAAGTAACCTCAGCTCGTTTTCTTGGTCTCATCATAGACAGTAAACTAAACTGGAAAGACCATGTCGAAGCACTATGTAAAAGAGTTAGCAGCCTGTCTTACGCCTTGTATAAACTTGCCCCGACTATAAATACTGACGCTATTCTTTCAGCTTATCATGGGCTAGTTGAATCTGTACTAAGATACGGAATAATTTTTTGGGGGAACTCAACTCACAAAGATATGGCATTTAAGATACAAAAACGCTGTATCCGAGCAATGTTTGGCATTCAAAGCACCGAAAGTTGTAAACCCTTTTTTGTCAAACACAAAATTTTAACATTACCGTCATTGTACATAATGGAAGTCGCTGTCTTTGTTAAAAGTAACCCACAATTTTTTCCACATTTATCAAACTTAGTGAAACGTAATCGCCGCGATGATAAGCTCTGTCTACATCCTTCCAAAACAGCTCTATTACACAAAAGTTTAATATGCAGGGCTCCCATAATATTTAACAAAATTCCATGTAATATTAAGAATTTGAATATTGTTTTATTTAAGAAAACTCTAAAAAAACTTCTAATTGATAAGTGTTACTATGTTATTAATGATTTTATAAATGATAAAAATATATAATAATAATAGATAGTTACTATTAGGTTAAATTTTATTGAGTTAGATACTTATTGTTAATAAATTGCTTTTTGTTTTTCCTAAATTCTATAATATTAACATTTGTACACCTAAACGGTAAAAACATGATGGTCTCATACTATATTTCCACCTCCAATGTGCATTTTATGTATTATTGATGTACACATGTTTTATACAAATAAAATATCTTTATCTTTATCTTTATCTTTACTGTTCGCGAAATATGTCAAAATTTAAAGAATAAATTCAAAAATCACAAAAAAAAACACATTAATATTCATAAGAAAATTATACAAACAATCTAAATATAATCAATAATAATAATATAACCTAAAATAATATTATAAACAAACTCACGAAGTTTTTGACGTGCGCTCCGCGACAAATCGTGTCACTGACTGAATCCGAAATGAACTGAACGAATTGAATGACAGAGGCTGTGTTTGTTGTAGAAACGAACTGTGTATCTGACTATTATTTTCAAGGTTACTATTTTTATCTAGTGTTTTGTTTTTGTAGTTTGCATAGTTTGTATGATGAAGATAAGGTGTTACTAATTATGCAAATGATATTTTTGATCATGGTTTTTTTAATTCGTCTAAGGAATATAATCGATAGTAGAATCAATATACCTATGCTACGGTAATGTGTGGTCTTACTTGAAATAAACAACATTTTCCAAGGAAACCATACAAAATTTCCAAAAAATAAATAAAAAAAACTTTTATTCCCTTTATTAAATTAATTAACAATTTTAAATATAATACAAATTTATGCCGCCAGCCTTTTGGGAACACTCCCAGTGGACAGCGATGTGGAGGAATTTTTTGATACCATATTTTAGGTTTATTTTAAATATTACTTAGATTAGTTTATTTTATAATTACTTTTGAATGTATACAGGGTGGATATGACAGAGGGGCATTAAATTACACTACGTATACTATACGTGTTTAGTATTAATTCGATACGGTATAAAAATAAAAATTGCCAAAAAGGAGAAAACATTTTTTTCAAACAAACTAAATATCTTACAAATTAGAATAAAACGCAACCACCCTGGGTAAATAAATTTGACTGACCTTAGATACCTAGGTAACAGAGTGGCAACGTCGCACGCGCGCCGGAGCTCGGTGTGTTTTATCTCGTGTCGAGGCGGGCGGCCGGGGCGGTGGGGCGCCTTAAGCCTCCGCTCGCGCTGGCTTTTATGTTTAGGTTTAAGGTTTTGAAGTACGCGCACAAAAACACACACACTATATTTTTAAATTCTCGATGTGTCCTCCATTAACATTAATGCACAAATTATACCGACGGAGAATATTGTTATTTATTTTTCTAATTAAATCACTGTGCGTCGCTAAGCACTTTAATTTGTGAAATGCTAAAATAATTCTTGTTTTTAGTTCATCAATTGTATTTACCTCTGAAGCATACACTTCACCCTTAATGTAGCCCCACAAAAAGAAATCTAAGGGAGTGAGGTCCGGAGATCGTGGTGGCCACCGAACAGGTCCGAATCGACCGATCCATTGCTGCCCAAACATTTCTGTGAGCCGCTCCCTGGAAGCCATCACAGAATGTGGAGGCGCACCGTCCAGCTGGTACCACAACTTGCGATGAACGGCTAAAGGCAGTCGATCAGTGTATTCGGCCACAGGACCACTTAGTAACTCTAGAAATTTCGCCGCTGTAAGGGTGCCATCAATAAAAACAGGGCCGATAATATTATTATTATGAATACCAGCCCACACATTGAGAGAAAATCTGTACTGGTGTTCAGATTCTCGAAACACGTGTGGATTTTCCAAACTCCAGTACCGGAGGTTTTGTCGATTCCAGATGCCGTTCCGAGTAAAAGTACTTTCATCGGTCCATATGACATTATTTAAGAAATGACGGTCTTCGGTTGTTTTATTTAGTAGCCATTGGCAGTAACTGTTCCTGACCGGCAAGTCTCTCGATAACAAAGCTTGCACCTTTCGATATTTATAAGGTTTGCGTTTGTTACGTTTCAGAACCTTGTGGATGGTTCTATGGCAACATCTAAACTGCCGGCCGGCTCTACGGAGACTCGTTGTCGGGTTGTGGGAAAAATGGTCTAAAATTCGTTCTTCCAAAGCAGCGACTATTTGCCGCGGTGGCACTCCCTCCTGTTGTGGAACTATACGTTCATTGTCCCGTAATCTTTGTACTGCCAATTGTATGGTGCGAGCGTTCCTAGGGCAATTGCGGCTCTCACCATACCTTTCTCTGTACGTTCGCAGAGCTAAAGCTGCGTTTCCACGGCATTCGCCGTAAATTAAGATCATGTCAGTGTATTCTGACGCCGTGTAAGTTACACGAGGCATTGTAACAACACTTTATTTACACACACAACCGAAGTTTAATTACGTGTCCTATCACCATAAATAACAGTCAATCACAAAAAAAAAACACTTATACTAAATAATAATAATCCCAAGTTACGTGTCCTGTCACAACAAAAGAAACAAAAACTATCACAATAACAAACAAAATCACAATTGTCGGCGCGCGAATTCGACAATCGTACGTTCCGAAAGGTCGGCGTCGGCGCACTGACAAAAAAGTTTTTAGAGAGCCCAATTACCGATCGCAAGGACCTATTTTACCTATTTTTATCCCTTTTACGCGCGGGATGTTTTGCTATGTTTGTCACTCTCGTAGTGAAAGTGCAAGTGTGTGTGTATTTATTGCTTCCGTGTTTGCATTGCGAACTTTTAAGTGAAATATTTTTTTGTACTTGTGACATGCGTCAGAGCGGCAACAACGCATCGTAGTTTTATCGTTGTAAGGTGCATGGCCTACGCTTAGACTAATCAGCTGTTAGGAAAAATACATCGTGTTGAAACGGTGCAAAATCTTAAAAAATCATTTGCGACTAAACTACTGCTCCTATTTAATTGATTTTTGGTACAGAGCTTGAAAATGGTATCTATTATAGGCAGTTTAAAGAAAAGCCCCTCTGTATATAGTTAAGTTTGTAAAAATAAATTGGTTTTACCATACAAAATTATCATCAACTGATCAAAATTAGTACGGGATGTCCAAAAAAATTTTTTCGTAATAATAATAATATCTTGGGACTACTTAATAGATTTGCACTGTATTATCCTGATTAGACCTCGGAAACAAGTACTATGCGGGTAAAAGCGCGGGACGCAAGTAGTGTAGAATAAATTAATTCACTTGGCACGTACTACGTTCTGATTTACAGCAGCGATTCGACATGGCGTGTTATTATATATACTAGCGGTGCCCCGCGGTTTTACCCGCGAAAGCACTTACTCCGATTGTTTTTATAGTTACTCTGCTATTCAGGTTTGTAAAGAACCCAAAAAAACAAAGATGAGATTAAATTAACTTTTCTGCACAGTCGGTTAAAGTTCAGGCTACAGGCGGAGCCGCGGGGAAAAGCTAGTTATATTATAAATGCGAAAGTGTCTCTGTCTGTGGCGCTTTTATGCCAATACTACAGAACCGATTTCAATGAAATTTGGTACACAGATAGTCTAGAGCCTGAGAAAGGACATAGGCTACTTTTTACCGCGATAACCGGTACCCAAGCGGGCAGAGCCGCAAGAAACAGCTAGTTCATAATAAATGCGTGTACTCACATCCGGACTTTTGAACAGAATGACCACTGGTTGGTCTCTCAGAGTCTGTTTTGCACAATAGCTCTTGTCGTCGTAAGAAACAAATGCAGGAAGAATTCTCGCCGGCAGTGTGAACAGACAGCGATCAACAATTAATATATGTATCTCTTTTATTTACACAGAATCTACATGGGGGGGCACGGTAGTGACCCCGCCAAGACCAGCCAAGCAAAGCGCAAGGGCACTATCTACCTTTTCTCGAAGTGCTTCGAGTTTTTTTTAACCCTTATAACTTGGGTTTGGATTACGCCAGATCAGCAAAATTTTCGGGATTTGTTGTCAATAGCAGACTTATTAAACATATAAAGTTTTAATTGCATAGCTTCTATACTTTAGATTTTATTGATATCTAAAATCCTGATTTCATCACTAACTCACTGATGGTCAAATTAGTCAAAATATGTGGCTTGGCCTTTTCGCTACATTCACATGCGCGTAAGGTGAAAAATTTATTCACTGTTCATTACTCTTCTGTTATACAATAGTTCTTGTAATAGCTAAAGGGCCAAGCCACATATTTTGACTAAGGTCTAGAGCTTGTGACCCCCCGGTCCTAGATCAAGCTGGCCCGAGCCGGCCAAACTAGCAATAAAAATATGTCCTTAAATAATAAAAACTTAGATCCAGCCCTCCCTTGCTGTTTTTGCCTTATTAAGATTGTTAGCAACGCACTAAGTCGAGGTCCAAACCCCACAGGGGGTGCCCTTAGTGAACGTTGCTGACGTAGTTAGTTTTTCTATTGCTCTGGCTGGAGGAGGCCCTTAAGGTTCTCGCCAAAAGTCCGGTGAAGCGTAAATCACTTCCAAAAAAAAAGGAAAAAAAAAATTTTTGAAAAGTTAGGCCTTGTAGAGTTAGAAGCTTGGCCTTACATGAGATCAGATCACTTTACGACAGTGTGAGTCATTTGGTCTCGTCTTGGCAAAATTTTACATGAAAATGTTTTTTGTGGGATCTTATTGTACGTTTCTTGAGTGATAAAATAGTCGATAATAGGCATGTTTTTTATTTTTTTTAATGTCCGCCTTGTAGATTAATGTATTTTATTGGACACGTATTTTTTCTTTTTTCCTGCAAACAAAAAATGGTCAAAATACAGAGAACGGAAATTACGCGTGACGTCACTCCTCGCTACGATTTATACCAAGGCGTGGCGTCATAAGCCCCCACTCCGAAACTTTGTATCTTTGTAATTTTTTATTGTTTTGATAAAAGAAAAAATACGTGTCTAATATTTTTTTATTATCTAACTGACGGACTAAATAGATTAACTAACTTACTAACTTTTCATACCCAGTCAACATCCCTATTACTCGCTTTATCGCTGCTGGTGGGACAGGTACCTTATGTATTTAAAAAGGGTCGGAGAAAGGTTTTTTTTCTATTTTGTGGCTGCTATCTCAAACTGCAACTCCCGCATTATTACTCGGGAAGTAAAAATTACTGACGGGCCTGTTGGTCTAGTGGTTAGTGACCCTGACTGCTAAACCGGAGGTCGTGGGTTCGATTCCCACCCAGGAAAAATCTTTGTGTGATGAGCACGATCATTTGTTATGTGTCTGGGTGTAATTTATCTATAATATGTATGTATTTAGAATTATATAAGTATGTTTATCAGCTGTCTGGTTACCATAATACAGGCTATGCTTAGTTTGGGATCAGATGGCTGTGTGTGAGTTGTCCGAATGTATTGTTATTATTATTACTGATAATCAGCGCTGTGACGCTCGTTCCGGTACAGAATTAGCTGACCCAATACCTTTTGATATTGTTATTTTAAATTTTATTTCGTGAATGATTAATGGTCCTTGTTTTAAATATTTATTTAGTAGTTATCTTTTTATTTTTTCTAATATATAAAAATCTCAAATTCGCGTTCGAACTTCTCCGAAACGGCTTGATCGAATTTTGTTTTTTTTTTTTTTAGTTTTGGTAGGTCTGAGAATAGGTTGCAGGCTTTAAAAGTGATAAGGGCAAAACAACGTTTGCCGGGTCAGCTAGTCTAATCTTCTAGTTAATATTCAAGATGTCCCAGAAATTATGGACGATCGAGTGGCCAGAGGTAGAGGACACTTGGAGGTTTCCGAATCTCCCCCATGTAGTCCGCGATTTGTTGTAGTTAAAAAGTATAATAACTCGAAGTTATTATACTTTTTACGTGATTTCTAACTGAACTCCAACTTTCAACTTTCAAATTTTAACGTGATGTGTCGCAATACATAAACCATATTTTTTTCTAAAGTATCTAAATAATGCAGCTATCAGAAATTTAATCATTTGCTACGATAAGATGTAACTATGGAGGTTAAAAAAAATATTGAAGTGAATCTTTTATAATCTTAAAAATTTCTGAAATCTTTGATCTATTTACAGCATTTTAGCCCTTTGGTTGTCATGTTTTTATTATTCTAAAATCATCTCCATTATAATGGCTACTATTCCTATAAAAAAAAATCTATGTTTGATGTATTACACAGTGTTTTGGAGATGTCGGTAAAACTGGAAGCCAACTGGGTGCCGACAGCACAACTTTGGAAAACTTTACTCAGAAGATAATCACAAACATTGTTATTGTAAACTCTGCCAACTACTGCAGTCAATAAACCTTCGATTGTTTAGAAAAGTATTTTTAAATGTATGTAGTGTTGTATGACAATGCCACCTGGCGGACTAAAACACTTGGTATTCAGCCAAAATGCATGGAAACATTTCACTGAATCTACTGGCAATATTTGTTTACTTTGAAATGTTTTGTCTGAATCATTATTTGTTTAATATTTCATTATTCAGTGAATAGATGATTATTTACCGTATTCATATTAATAAACAATTGACGAACTCCGTGGTCCAGTGGCGTACAACGGATTCAAGGTGTCGCCTGCTCTGAGGTCCCTGGTTCGATTCACGGCCGGGTCAATGAAGAAAACCACTTTTCTACATTGTCTCGGGTCTGGGTGTTTGTGGTACCTACCTTCGTTGTCTCTGAATTCCATAACACAAGTAATTCTTTATTGTAATTCTTTATTGACAAGAAAATATTACAGCTATAAGTGAAACCCTGACCCCAGAGCTAGGTTAATACCTGTGTTTCAGGAGTCAGTGACTTCTTCTAGAAATGACACAATTTAGGCAACAAAGATGCTTTGAGAATAACTAAAGATTACAGTTTTATATAAAAAGATTTAAAATGAGTGCTCTATTCTTACAGATATGACAAAAATATTAATAAATAAAAAACAATTACAACAAATTAACTGATTGTTACAGTGTAATATTACTACATTTTGTTATGTTGAGTGTGTATGAGTGTGCGTGTGCGTGTGTGTGTGTGTGTGTGTGTGTGTGTGTGTGTGTGTGTGTGTGTGTGTGTGTGTGTGTGTGTGTGTGTGTGTGTGTGTGTGTGTGTGTGTGTGTGTGTGTGTGTGTGTGTGTGTGTGTGTGTGTGTGTGTGTGTGTGTGTGTGTGTGTGTGTGTGTGTGTGTGTGTGTGTGTGTGTGTGTGTGTGTGTGTGTGTGTGTGTGTGTGTGTCTTGTACTAGGTGCAGATGTTCCCAAGTGCTTACTTTGGTTTCAGAGCAATGTATGTGATTTTGTCCACGTTTATTATTAAACATAGCTTTTACTTACAATTTTGCCCGCGTGGACATTTATTTTTAGTGTTGAACCTACCTTATAAGACGTGTCTACCGTTATAGCGCTCACCGTTCGTTCGATTAAGATAGCAGCGAACTAGTCGTGGTTTGACGAACTAAGTCGAGGTTCGAACCCCGCAGGGGCTGCCCTTAGCTGTCGTTACTATCGCTAGATTTATTTTACTCCTGGGGAAAGGCGTATTTTAAAGTCTCGCCAACTTAGTCCGGTAAAGCGGTAAAAGACCCTCGAGTTTAATTTGCTCCGCATGCGATAATGTGTAACAAATAATTAAAATAATAAGTATTGGGCTGCATCATCTATCGGACTTCTGAATTAACACATTGTTAATCAGAGTCCGTGAGGCCAAAGGCAAGATTGGTGCACAAGATGTCGCATACGTCGCCCTAAAGACGTAATAAATAGAAAGCAAAATTTAAACTTCCAGGCAGTGACCTCGGTAGCTTAGTTGGTAAAGCGGCTGGCGCGTCAAGCCAGTGGTCGCAGGTTTGAGTCCTGCCTGATGTTTCGGAGCATGCTTGCCGCCAGCTGGCACAGGCTTGCTCAGATTGATCTGGTTCTTTCTTCAAAAGACCAGTTACCTGCAGTAACCTGCATTTTGTTAACACAATATTATTCGTGAATATTGTCTGGACTTTAAGAGACTGTGACCCCTGAGTTTGTTTCGACATTTCTTCTCAGGGCAGTCAGTTAGGAAATGTCGACTCCAGCGAGCTCAAAAAAGTGACGTGTAAAAGTGATTGTATATCCTATTTGCATAATAAACGATTTCATTTCATTTCATTTCATTTCATTTCATTTCATAAATTTTTCCTTCTATTATTTGTATTTAATCTATACTTACTAATATATAAAGCTGAAGAGTTTGTTTGTTTGAACGCGCTAACCTCAGGAATAACTGGTCCGATTTGAAAAATTATTTGAGTGTTGGATAGCCCATTTATTGAAGAAGGCTATAAGCTATATAACATTACGCTGCGGCCAAAAGGAGCGAAGTATAAATGAAAAATGTTGCAAAAATTAAAAACCGTTGAACTAAAACACGCGGGCAAAGTCGCGGGGGATAGCTAGTTAAAAATAACATGCGCTCACCAGTTCACCACCAACAAACACAGTGATCAACGCCAACAGAGTGTTTCACTAAAAACAACACTTAAAAAAGAAAACTGTTTTTAACGCGTTGTTTAAAGATAGAAATGGATTGAGAGTCATGTATGTTAGGCGGGAGTGCATTACACAGTCTTGCATTAACGGATGAGTCAAAGAAATTGGCTTTAATATTTTCTTTGAATCCCGAATCACTTCCAATAATAAATATAACATGTCCAAACACAGCTATGATACGATGTTCCATCATGAAGTTCCAGTACATATCTTCCGGCTCCATCATCAGATCAGTTCGACAGTAACATGTTATTGTATTGTCATCAGAACTACATGCAGCTACCAATTTTCATGACGCTACGATCCTTGGAAGATGGTTAAATTAGTTACCTTAGATTCCATTGACATAGTTACATACAGGTCGACGTAATAAGCGTGTTAAAAATAAATTACTTTCTTTAGTAAGTAATAAGCTGGTTATAGATGTGATCCTACGATTCTTTCTCCTGTCAATTACAAAAAGGCGATGTCACTTATTTTTTCGACATTTCCCGCGGATTTATTTTAAATTTTCGTTCATTCAAACCTTGTCCTGACAATAGGAGATCGGACTATTTTTTTCATTTACATGTCACATAGATTATTAAAAGAATATTAGACACGTATTTTTTTCTTGTTTTAGTTAAACAAATGATGAGGAAGATACAGTGAATAGAAATGTCGCGTGACGTCACTTGTGGCTACAATTTTTAGCCACACGTGACGTCACAAACCCCCACTCTTGAACTTTAAAGCACTTTAACTTTAACATTTTTCATTGATTTAATAAAAGAAAAATAACACGTTTTTTTCTTTTAGTTAAACAAACAATGAGGCAGATACAGTAATGGAAATGACGCGTGACGTCACTTGTAGCTACAATTTTTCCAACACGTGACGTCACAAGCCCCGACTCCCCCACTCCTGAACTTTAAAGCGCTTTAACTTTTACATTTTTCATTGATTTGATTAAATGAATACGAGTTCTTTTTTATCTATCTGTTAGACTAAATAGATATTTCCTTTTCATACCCAGTCCGCACCCCTGTAGTTACCTCTAAGTATTTATTATTTAAGCAGGTGGACTCGCGGGCTATACTAGTTAACCAAAGTAGTTAAAAATCGTAAACAACCATTTGCAAAATGTTTTATGAAATAGGAGCCGTCTGCGCCTATTCAATATGTGCATAATGTTTGTCTGACCTACCTCAATCTCTTATAAAAACGGTAAGGACATTAGATACACATACATAATTCATGAAAAGGACGACGATATCTGTCCGATTTACTTGAATAATACATTATCCGCATTTTAATGATGTCCTGTTTTGTTATTTAGCTTTGCAATGTAAAATTTTGTTGATGTGATTTGTTTGAAAGTTCGATTCAGCGCCATCTATGGGTCTACGGTGGAGATAATAACAAAATTGGTTTTGCTACTCGATACTAGATGGCACTATTTTACATTGTTTTCTTTTAAATGTTATACTAAACTTAATTGTTTGACGTCTATACACACTTTAACAATACTTAGTAGGTACTACTAATATTTAATTGCTGCATTGATTGATAGATATTTCTTTGTAACAGTCAATAAATATTAAAAAACTATAAAAATAGTTTTGCGAACACATTAGGTACCTACATCTAATTATGTAAGACTGCCATTCGCCAAACCAAACAGAGATAATTCTAAAGACAGACAGACAGACAGACGGACAACAAAGTAATCCTATTCGGGTTCATTTTTTTCTTTTAGTGCTACGGAACCACTTAAAACATACATCTGTTGACGGAGACACGAAGTACCTACTGATTTTTTAAAACTTAGCCAAAAATAAGGAACTGAAATTTAAATTTGCTGCCGATCGCGTCATATATATATTTAAATAAGTAACAAAAAACCTAGGTAGTAGGTACGTACCTTAAATTTACACATTTAGATAAAAATTCTGTCAACAGCCCACGTCAGTCGCATGTTTTTGTTTTCGTTCTTTTTGAATAACTTCTTGTAGTCTATCTCAATTCAAATATCTAAATTTAAGTCCACCGTTTAATAAAACAAGTTAAAGCAAGTAACATCAATAATACATAAGTCCTTTGCGTAAAACCTTACCTTTATGATAATGTTTGACGTAAATACACGGTGCAGGATCCCGATATGAAATTTAAATGACATTTGATGTATAAGCGGCCATCTTGGATTATTAAATATATCTTTATTTAGTCAGTGATTCTGCTATTAGTTGCTAAGTGAATTAAGATGAAATAAAGTACGTAGTTACCTAGATATTTTATATAATTAATTAGTTAGTGTCAATAAAGATTGCTTTATTAACTTAACTCACAATAGGATTTTTTAACATATCTTTTGGTTAAGTTTTTAATATCAATTTGTTGTATTACCCTAGCGTTTAACTATTTGCATCTCTTTTATATTTCATGGATAATCTGTGAACAGCGGTGTGGGGTACAATATTGTTAAAATGTTATGTGTTCTTTTTTCCTATACTGTATATTGTAGCTGTATGTTCTTTCTTTTGAATTAAAAATAATCAATTCAATTGATCTACAAAAAGAAATGAATTATACTAACTTTTGGAAAGAAATGTTAATTAGATTTTATTAGTTTTAAATTAAATCAAATGTAATTAAAATAAATCAAACCAGATTTTTTATTATTGTAGATGATAAACGTCATTATTATTTTATATTTGATATATAATTAGAGGGATAGAATACATTACATTAAAGACGTTTTGACTGGCAGCACCAAAAAAAAAACATTATTTTAGACGACTGAAAAACGGTTATAATTAACAATGCTAGCAGCTAACACGGATTCAATTTGTGAGTTCTACGTATATATTTTTCGGGTCTTATGACCCAAGTAAAATCATTGTTTACAAAGCAGTTTAATCAAAACTTACAAATTTGACAAACAGTTTTATTATGCGAACAAATCAAATCAAATCAAATCTAAATATTTTTATTTCAAGTAGACCTTTTTAGGCGCTTTCATAACGTTAAACGACTCTTATAGTCGCGCGGTTCCAAAATGTCACTCCTATGGAGAAGAACTGGCAAGAAACTCAATAGATTGCTCTTAAAAAAAGGTTGGTAATATGTACAAACAATGCTTGCGAAGTATATTATGTTACATGCAAAGCTTAATTAAATACCGGATTTTGCGTGGATTGCCTGTGTATCTGATCTCTATAAGACACAAACATTAGAAATTTTTAACATTCGATGAATAAATAATGTTTCAAGTAAAAGTAATGATCATTCGATTTAATATACATTCGATATTCTTAACGTTCGATTATTTGGGCATTCGAATTATACTGTTCAATAAAATAAGCCCTTATGACTAGGTATTTGATAAGGCGTAGATTGTAAAATATTAACTGTATCTCTTGGTTATATTGTTTGTATGTGTGAATCTATACTTTTTTAATATATAAAGCTGAAGAGTTTGTTTGTTTGAACGCGCTAATCTCAGGAACTACTGGTCCGATTTGAAAAAATCTTTTAGTGTTAGATAGCCCATTTATTGAGGAAGACTATAGGCTATACATATATAACATTACGCTGCGACCAAAAGGAGCGTAGCATAAATGAAAAACCGTTGAAACTAAAACACGCGGACAAAGTCGCGGGGGACAGCTAGTAATATTAATAAAAATCAATCGCCAAAGAAGCATAATTTAAGAACTGCTCGACCGATTCAGATTGTTTTTGGCTATGAAACTTATTGTGACACAAATGTCCGACACTCAACTGGCCGTTGCTCTAGTGGTTAGTGACCACTAACTGACTGCTAAAACGGAGGTCGTAGGTTCAATTTTTTTAAAAATCTTTATGTTATGAGCATGATGATCACACAAAGATTTTGTTCTGTGTCTGGGTGTAATTTATCTATAATATATGTGACAATTAGAAATATATAAGTATGTTTATCAGTTGTCTGGTTGCCATAATACAGGCTCTGCCTAGTTTGGGATAAGAATTGCCGTGTATAAATCACCTATCCTTAAATAGTTTTGATTTTTATTTATATCATTGTGATTATTATCTTACTTCCATTAACTTGTAATATTTCTACTCCTTAAATCAAATGGGTAGCTCAGAATGCAAGAGATAGGTACATTTTGAGGATAAAATTACTATGAAAGTCCTTTTTTTTCTAGTTGTGGTCGGCTCCAGTCTTACCTACGAGGTCGACAGCTGAACACCAGTATGTTATAGAGCGACTGTCTATCTGATCTCCACAGCACAATATTGTCATTTATTGGGTAGTACAGTATCTTTTGGTAATGTCCAATACACAAAAGTGTTAATTTTGAATAATAATTTCGTGAGGAGTCATCATCATCATCATCATCATCAGCCTATCTTCGTCCACTGCTGGACATAGGCCTCTCCTATGGCACGCCACTGAGCTCGATCTTCAGCTCTTCGTCTCCAACCACTGCCAGCCACTTTGCGGATGTCGTCGCTCCATCTAGCCCCCGGTCGTCCTACACTACGTTTGCCGAGACGCGGTCTCCACTCAAGAACACGTTTTCCCCAACGGTTGTCGGTTCTGCGGCATATATGACCAGCCCACTGCCACTCCAGCTTACTAATCCTCTGGGCTATGTCGGTAACTCTGGTTCTCTGCCGGATCACCTCATTTCTGATGCGATCCTTTAGAGAGACACCGAGCATTGCCCGCTCCATAGCTCGCTGAGCGACTTTCAGCTTATGGACTAGTCCCACCGTGAGTGTCCACGTCTCAGCTCCGTATGTCATAACAGGTAGGACGCACTGGTCGAAAACTTTAGTCTTCAGACACTGGGGTATGGGCGACGAAAAGACTTGACGAAGTTTCCCAAATGCTGCCCAGCCCAACTGTATTCTTCTCCTGGCTTCCCTCTCGAAGTTGTTTCTACCTAACTGCACTGTTTGCCCCAAGTAGACATACTCCTTAACAACCTCGAGAGTCAAACCATTAACTGCAACTGGCTCCGGAGCGACCTGTTGATTGAACATAATTTTGGTCTTGTCCATGTTCATCCGGAGACCAATGCATTCCGAAGAATTAGCTAGGCTGGTCAGCATATGTTGCAAATCTAGCAACGACTCTGCTACGATGACGATATCGTCTGCAAATCGCAAGTGTGAGATGTAGGTACTCGCCGTTAATGTTGATTCCGCGACCAGTCCAGTTCAGCGTCTTAAACATATCCTCAAGAGCGCATGAAAACAATTTGGGGGAAATAACGTCCCCTTGTCTCACACCTCTTCGTAGAGGGATATATTTAGTCTGCTGGTTTTGGACTTGAACGGTCATAGTGGCAGCGTCATACAGACATCTCAACACTTGGATATATCGCCAGTCAATTTGGCATCGTTGCAACGATTCTAGAACAGACCAGGTTTCGATGGAGTCAAAGGCTTTCTCATAGTCCACAAATGCTAGGCACAGGGGCTGATTATACTCTTCGGTCTTCTGTATAATCTGCCGCACTGTGTGTATGTGGTCTATAGTGCCATATCCACGCCGAAACCCAGCCTGCTCCGGTGGCTGAAACTCGTCCAGTCTACGCTCGAGCCGGTTCGTGATGACTCTTGAAAAAAGCTTATAAACATGGCTCAAAAGCGAAATGGGCCTGTAGTTCTTCAATAAGGTTTTGTCGCCTTTCTTGAAAAACAGGACCACTAAGCCCCTGCTCCATGCCTTCGGAGTTCTCCCTGAGAAGAGAACAGAACTAAAAATACGCTGAAACTCTTTAAGCAGAGGCGCTCCCGCTGCTTTCAAGAGTTCCGAGGTAATTCCATCTTCCCCAGGGGCTTTTCCGTTTCTAAGCTGCCCAAGAGCCATCACGATTTCTCCTAGACTTGTGTAGTGGCGGATCAGAGTGGCTCTAGAATCTTCTCTGCGGCTTTCAATTTGAGAGGCGTGCGAGGTATACAGCTGGCCGTAAAAGTCCTCTACTTGCGCAAGAATCTCCGGCTTAGAAGTGACGACTCCCCCACTTGGTGTTGTCAACTTTGTCAGATGGCTCCTCCCCAATTGGTGAGCGAAGACCTTCGACCCCCGATTTCGCTCAATCGCTTCCGTAATGGAGCGGGTGTTCGGAGGTCGCGTCTCACAGACTTGGAGATAGTCCTATTAAGAGCCCGTTGATCTGACGAAGTGAAAGGTGGGTCCTCTCGTCGTTTTCTCATAAGCCTTAGAGATTCCTGCGAAAGCCTGGACTTTCTGCCTGAGCGTCGCGTCTCGCTGAATTTGGCACCTTCTTCCCGCAGGATTTCTAGCACTCGATCAAGGTCCTGGTCAATGTCATCGTCTATTGTGGTTTCCAAGGCAGCGAATCGATTCCCAGTTTTAACTGGAACGCTTCAGATCCAGCAACGACTTGGAGCATGTTGGGTCGGAGCGTAGACTTCAGCAAGCGGGCACGTTCAAGCTTGCAATTAATATCCAGGGTGCCTCGGACGAGTCGGTGATCGCTACCGGTTTTGAACCTGTTAATCACTGAGACATCCCTGAATATACGCTTTTTGTCCGCTATGATGAAGTCAATCTCGTTTTTCGTCATAGCGTCGGGACTCTGCCACGTCCACTTCCGCTGGGGCTGTTTCTTAAAGAATGAATTCATCAAGAAAAGGAAATTCTCTTTCCAGGAAGTCGACGAGCATCTGCCCCCTATGATTTCTGCTTCCAATACCGTGTGGTCCTACTATCGATTCGCCGCAAGTCTGTACTCCCACTTTAGCGTTGAAGTCTCCCATAACAACGTTGAAGTGAGCCTTTGTGGTGTTATGTAAGGCTTTGGATATGTGCTCGTACATATCCTCAACCTCTTCATCTGAATGTGTCGACGTTGGAGCATACACTTGAATAACTTTTAAATTATACCTTTCAGTTATTTTCAAAATGAGGTATGCTACCCTCGTCCTCGTGAGGAGTATTCATAATTATTTAAAAAAAAACGGTTTACTCACGCATATTCTCGGGATTGCCCGAATAGTTTCAGACTCAATAGGAGTCCCTAATCAGTTATTTTATAAATAATAGTGTTTTGTTTTACTCAGCAGTGAACGCTATCATTAGCAATTTCGCGGACTGAAGCGCTAGTCGTTAGAGGCGCTAGTTTGATGTCCAAAATGTCCAAAATGGGTTTTGACAGCTGACGCGACAGTGGCGACAACTGGTGAGCACAAGAACGGTAGCTCTCATGGCTCAATGAAAGATGCTCCAAATATAATAACAGTTTCCGTAGGTACTCTGTGAAGCTATTTTATTATTTGTGTGATCTGATAATCTCTTGATATATATAAAACAAAGTCGGGTTAGTTCACCATTTATAACTCAAGAACTGGTGAACCGATTTTCATGATCTTTGATTTGTTGGATTCGTCTCAACCCCGCATAGCAATATTACTATAAAAACAGAAAAAAGACGGGAACAGGAACTACATACGCGGGTATAACCGCGGGACTCCGCTAGTTGAACAGTTAGCCAGTTGAACAAGATTACAAGACAGAATATGATTCGAAAAGGTTTTCAAAACTGTCAAAAATGTGTATTTAGATATATTGGTGTTTCTATGAGTTTTCAGTAGAATTCCATAAAACTGATCTTGTTTACTAATCGAAAAACCTCTTAAAGCATTTGATTGTGTTTACTTTTGAAGTAAAACTACTTTACGCACGCTTGACTTGGCTGGTGCGTGAAGAGAGCGTTAGGAAAAGTGAGATCGGGCGAGGCGAACGGAAGTTGAGTTAGGATAAGTTAGTGAAGATAGAAAGAGAGAGATTTACGTTTCGTATATTACTGTAACGGTAAGAGAGAGAGAGGTATGAGCACACGTTTTCTTTCTCTCTTTCTCTCATAGCTAGTTACGTTTCTTATATAAAGAAGTTTTACTTCAGTCGTGTGGTCTAAGGTAGGCTGGGCTTTAGATACTTACTTTGGGTTTAGAGCAATGTATGTGATGTTGTCCAAGTATTTTTTATTGCTTATCGACTGTAGATTTCTAACAGCCCTGATTCTGTTTTCTGTAAGACCGGTATCTCTTTCAATCATACATAATTAGAAAAGGACCGACCAAAATTAGTCCTGTCATATTAAGATCCAACTAAAATTTCTATACAAATCTACCGACACGCAGAAACGTGTGCATTAAAATCACAGTGATGTTCAAGGCGAAAACTAGTTTGACATTTCTTAGTCAGTTGTATATGTTGCCGTCCTTTTCTCACGCTGCATGTTAGAAAAAGATAGCAATGGTTTAATTTTGATTTAGTTGGCGTGCAAGAGAATCAGCGCCATTGTATAATGTTTCCAATGTGTGTAAGGGAAAAACCTTTAAATGTTTTAATAAAGTTGTAAAGTAAATAAAAAACCAGTTCAATTGCAAATGTATTCTATAATTTCTTTTCTAATTCTTCTATTGATCACATTGTACTAATTACTACATTATCGATTTCAAGTCAGCCATAATTTTTGTCATATAATAATCGAAAACAAACAAACATTCACTCAGTCATATAAAAAAATACAATATTTTAATTTACCTGTCACTACTTTTTAAATCTATAAGTACATAAAATACGATATTTACTAAATGACATTAAAAACAAGATGGCGTATTTTTTTTTATCGAAAGAAGTATTTGATTTGAATAAAGAAATATATGAATAAACTAAATAATATTGTTTCTTTGGAAGTCCGCCATAAAATTCGATAAAATTAACAAATTTGTAACTAAAATTAGTATGAAATATCTATTTAAATATCTTTCTACTTGATTAACTATTAAGAGTTTTTTACAGTATTCCCCCTATTTAAGTCTATTTAATTTTATAACTAATTATCAAACAGATTTATAGAGTGGAACAAACAAGCACACAAAAAAACTAATTATATAAAAAACTAAAATGATTCTGTGTAAGTACCTACTAATCACTAATAGATGTCGCTAAACTCAATTTCTGTAATCTATAAAAATACCTTTCGGTCAACTAAAACAGCCAATTAAAGAGAAATTAATTAAAATAATTATTCAAAGAACTATGACAGATGCTCAAATTACGATTAATGTGTTATCTAAATATGTACTTCTAATAACTAACAAAAATAAATTCATGACTACAAAAAAAGATATTATTGTGACTCTATGCTAATTAAAAGTCACAAATAATATTGTTTTTTTTATAACTAAACTCATGCGATAATCCTCCAGGCAAAATACAGTCGTTTTTTTCTATCACTATTCAAGTTCCTATGATAACATTATTTTAACATACATTGCTTTATTCCTTAAAGTCTTGCACTTTTGACCATTGAGAGATCGTTAAATGTACGTCAAAAATACGAAAGATAATGTAATACATTTAAATCAGTACGATCGTTTTCGTAGACAATTACAAGCTTTTGGTCGTTTAAATTTTGAATAATACCAACATTATAAAAAATAACTTAAATCTTCAATTATTTAGAGAAATAAATAGTTTTGAGCGAATGTTTTTTGGTGTGACATGTTCTTAAGAAAATATAAATGGAAATTAAAAAAATCTTATTGAATAACCTACACGTTCCCTCCGATTAAAAAAAAATATGAAATGGAAAATAATAGTTTTAAGGCTGCCAAAAATAATTAATTTTTTTGATAATTAAAATTATGCTTGTTTTCTAAAGACTGTATTTAACTCAAATCGATTTTCGTAAAAAAAATTAAAATGCCAGTCTTACACTCAAATTTAGTTTTTTTTTAAACAACTCAATTTGATACTTGCAAGTTATAAATGAAAATTTAAAACATTAATTTATTTTTCGGTTATAGTGAGCATATATTAAAAAAAAACGAAACAACAATAGTTGACACATACTGTCAATCTAGTTACATGAATAAAAGCCCAAATAGGAAACTACAACAATATTAAAAACATATCACACCAAAATGTCAATTTATATTAACATCAATGTTTCCTTGGCAACAAATACAGGTTATACGTGTCTTTAGGTAGGGCAACACAGGCTGGTTTTTGTCTCAGATCCTCCATACTTTCAGCTGCAACGTCAAACTCTTGCATAATGCTGGCAAACATGACAAAACTCATCGTCGTAACCAGAGTTTGTCCGATACAGGTGCGTTTACCAATACTGAACGGAAGAAAATGCGGGATATTTCTTCGGACACTCCATATTTCCTTCTCTGAATCCGCCTGTTTCGCCGGCCTCTCCCCATCTGACTCCATCCCAGAATCGCAGAGCGAATTCCTTCGGACGCGTACTTTTGTTTTTTCTAAAAATCTTGATGGATCAAACTTCTCTGGTTCGTTCCAATATTCCTCTGAGGTGTTCAACTCGTAATTGTTTATGAAGACGATTGTTCCTTTTTCCACTCCGTACCCTGAAATGGCGGCATTCTCTGTTGCTACGTGAGGCACGATTGGTGACGAAGCGTATCTTAAGCATTCTAATACAGTTGCTTCAGTGTAAGGCAGGCTGCGTCTATCCAACAGTGTTACGGGCCGTTTTCCCTTTGTTAAAGCATCTAATTCAGCTTTGATCTTCTTTCCTACTTCGGGATCCCTCGCTACAGCAGTTAGACAGAGCATAACTAAGTTACCAACAGAAGAATGCCCACCTAAAAAGTCTTCTAACATGAAAATAATCGTATTTCTGTCAACCGTTGGGTCTTCGTGCAAAACTTTAAGTAAACCATCGAGGAAATCCTTTTCTGGGCCTTCAATATCTAGGTTTAACTCCCTCTGTTCAACTATTCTTGATAGAATGAAGGATCGGATGTCTTGCGACCAGTTTGACAGTTTGTCTAAATGTTTCTTGTAGAATGGTGAAAGCCAAGGGAGGAAGTCTACTGCGTATCCCTGATTGATCTCCCAAAAGATCTCGTCGAAGTGATCTACGATTCTCCTAAAATCTTCATCGTTATCATCAAATCTGACGTTGCACATGTAATGCGAAAACATGTTCATTGCTGTAGTCATTAAGATCGGTTTTAGATTGATACTAGCGTTTGAATTTCTTGTAATACCTTTTAATGTTTGGATCAGTTCTATGGATTCGAAAGTCGCGACGTCCCCGATTCTCGCGAAGTTGTCAGTGTGCTGTTTTGGTCCGCAGTGACGGCGGGCCAGGTTTCTTCTGCGTAGCTGCAAATTTGACCAATCGCAGAGCGCCAAAGCTAGACAAAAGAAAATTTTAAATTAGTTTTGTTTAGTCGTGACAGCGCCATCTGTTGGTGAGGAGATGTAACACGGGTTATATTTTCAAATATATAACGTCAATAAAATAAACAATAAAATAATTTAAATATTAACTGTGTGCTCATAAAATAATTAAAATAGTAAAGTAAGTAATTATATTTTCATATGTGGTGTCAAAAGAAATCGATTTTCTTTATATGGTTTTTATTTTATTACTAAGTATTGTCACAAGTGAATATGTATACATAGCTTGGGAAAAAGGTGGGCAGTTAGTACTATGTATTAAAATAAAAAGCTGCGTTGTTTAAAGTCGCTTATAAATGATTAATTTCGAAAAATAGTGTTTGAAATATCACTGCCTATCTCATTTCAGAATGATATAATATTTATTCAACATTTACGCATTAAAACAATTGATTACTAAGCAATATAAAATGTATGTCAGTTGATCTAAAGACTTGGTTCGAATTACGCATAAATAGCTGTGTTTATAGGAAGTATCATAAACATTATTTTGCAGTATAGAATTACATATTTCGGCACTGTTATTTTTATACAGTCTTGTTTAAATTAATCATCAATTTAAGGTTATGTTACATTGTCCCTAATTTTTACGGGCTGCCTCAGTAGCGAGAATACCCGGTCCTTTGAAAGGCTTACGTAAAAATATATTTAATAACTATAGGTAGATAGATTTAATAACTATATAATTAACTAGCTGTCCCCCGCGACTTTGTCCGCGTATTTTAGTTTAAACGGTTTTTCATTCTTGCAACATTTTTCATTCATCCTCCGCTCCTTTTGGTCGCAGCGTAATGTTATATAGCTAATAGCCTTCCTCAATAAATAGGCTATCCAACACTGAAAGAATTTTTTAAATCGGATCAGTAATTCTTGAGATTAGCGCGTTCAAACAAACAAACTAACAATCTTTTCAGCTTTATATATTAAGTATATATAGATTACATATAAATATAAAAAAACTACTGAATCGATTTTCATGAAATTTATATGGAACCACCTCTGAGGTACATCCTAACTATCACAAAAATAATTTTTGAAATCGATCAACAATTATTATAGAAATCGCGTAACAAACATACGAAAAAAAACCACTTCGTCAAATTGAGAACCTTCTTATTTTGTAGTAGGTTAAAAATATGGCTTTTATATTTCGCACATACCTACATACTCTTGACACATTAAAAACCTTTTTATTCCAATAAAATATTTATTAAACATAGCAGCTCGCCCTGGCTTCGCACAGGTATTTAACAAAAGTTTCAAAATTAAAAAATATAATATAGCCTATGTCACCCGCGGATAGTGTAGCTTTCCAACAGTGAAATAATTTTTCAAATCGGTTCATTAGTTCCGGAGCCTATTCAATGCAAAGAAACAAACAAAAAATTTGACGGGCCTGTTGGTCTATAGTGGTTAGTGACCCTGACTGCTGAACCGGAGGTCGTGGGTTCTATTCCCACGCAGAACAAATCTTTGTGTGATGAGCACGATCATTTGTTTTGTGTCTGGATGTAATTTATCTATAATATGTATGTATTTAGAAATATATAAGTATGTTTATCAGTTGTCTGGTTGCCATAGCACAGGCTCTGCCTAGTTTGGGATCAGATGACCGTGTGTGAGATGTCCCAAGATATTATATTATATTATATTATAGTAAAATTAATAAAAAATAAAAAAAACAATCAAATATTTCCTCTTTATAATATTAGTATAGATAAAAATGCTTGTTACAGTAACAATGACCTGTAATTGTAACCTATATAACTGCTAACCCCTTAATAATTATGGTGGCGTTAAGATAGCAACTTGAAGCTCCATAATGCTTCAGTAACTTGAGATAGCTTCAAGGTCGTATATCTTAGAAGTAGTGTTACTTAGTGTAAAATAAGTAAACTATAGAGCGCCTAACTAGTATGTACTAGTAGGCACTAGTATGAACAAGCAAAATCGTGAAATTAATGTCAAAACCGAGCGCGCCGTTTTATTAAAACTATCTCAAAACCTACATTACTCTAATAAATGATAAATAATAAATAATAAATAAATGTGGACAGCATCACATACATTGCTCTGAACCCAAAGTAAGTAGCTAAAGCACTTGTGTTATGGAATTCAGAGACAACGAAGGTACCACAAACACCCAGACCCGAGACAATGTAGAAAAGTGGTTTTTCTACATTGACCCGGCCGGGGATCGAACCCGGGACCTCAGAGCTGGCGACACCTTGGAAACCGGTGTGTACGCCACTCGACCACGGAGGTCGTCGAATAATAATATCAGAACTATAGATATTTTCGCATTAACGTCTTTCGTCGCACGGAAAATTACTTAAATCAGTAAACGAGCGTAGTACTTACACTTAAAAATTTGCTTACGCTCGGCACAAGCTACTAGCGATGCGCGCACTCTATGCTTGTCTATGTATACTCTAAGTTGTGTATTGAACCTTATTACGTCTAACCTAGGGTTGTCAAAATGGTTGCAGCGGTATTTTGCATATGTGGTCCCCGGAAAAGTCAAGCTTAAAAGGTTATTATCAGAATATTTAACTACTTATTTATGTTAAGCCAAATAAAGACTATATATAATTGGGTAAATATAAAAATATAGAAACATTTATCGGATTTTTAGATTATATTGACAGCCCTGCTTTTATTGTTTATAAGTATAGGTGTGGACCAAGTTAAAAGATATAGCGGTTTTTATAACACAAGCGATTTTAATGGATTTTTTTGTAATATATGTTCCTTCATTGTTTGGTAAGATATTAAGATCAAACGCTTAGATTTTTCTTCTATAATAAATAAATAAAAACTAGACTCCTCATAATAATTAATTAATTAGCTTTTGCCCGCCATGCCGCCCGCTTGGGTATCGAAGAAAAAGTAGCCTATGTAATTTCTTAGGATCCAAGATTACTTGTTTCATACAAATCGGTTCAGCGGTTTAGCCGTTAGCGCGTAACAGACAGCCAGAGTTACCTTTGTATTTATAATATTATTATTATTGATTTCGATTTTATCATTATTTTTCATTGATGGTTATTTTGGAAAAGGATAAGAAACACTTTTACAATATTTTCTTCCTTCAAAAGATTATAAAATAATTTTAGTTAACTTTCTTAGATGTTATTAAATAACTAGCTTCCCGCCCTGCTTCGCATGGGTGACGTGAGATATTGAAAACATTTTTTCTTTTATAAAAAGCTTCTCCTGACAATAATTAACACAACAATAAAGAAATACCGAAATTGTTCCATCCATTCACGCGTGATGCGAAGACCAAGAGAAATAGAGATTAATTTTTATATAATAAAGATTATGTTGAAATATTAAAATAAATACTTGGACCACACATATGTCCAGAGACACTTGATCTTATAAAAATCTAGCGAATGCTTATGTGCTACTTAAAGTAATCTGAGCATTCATTAATGAACTTTGACGCCATATAATTAGGTAATAAAGACTTGTCTATGGGAATATCTTAGCAAATAGGTCACCTCAAGAGGTTTTATTTGTGTTTAAACTAGGGATTATAACGAAGAAGGGTTGTGATATGTAAAAATCTATTTAGTCCGTCATAATTATGGACAACATCAGAACACATTGCTCTAAACCCAAAGTAAGAAGCTAAAGCACTTGTGTTATGGAATCAGAGACAACGAAGGTACCACAAACACCCAGACCCGAGACAATGTAGAAAAGTGGTTTTCTATATTGACCCGTCCGGGTACATACAGCATGCAATAAAAACCCTGTCCGATCCTTATGAGTATTATTCGGCATCGTACTGCGTACACATATCTACGTACCTAACTATTGGTTGGATTTAAGACTATTATATTTCCCAGGTGAATATAATTAAATTAAAATAAAACTGATCAAAGGCAACACTGATCGCTCGACAAAGTTCACATACATGTACTACGTACAGTTTTGTATCAAAGAAGCCGCCTGAGCGAGACATTATTTCTACTACTTATGTTGAATCAGGAATACGCCTTTATTGAATCGGACAGGGTTTTTGTTACATACTGTACATAGTTGTAGAGTCTTCCAAGAAAAGTCTTGAGCAGTCTCCTGCTTAGATGTTGTCGTATAATTATAACTGTATTGAATAAACCGGCCGAGTGCGAGTTCGACTCGCGAATGGAAGCTTCCGTATCTTTGTAAAAGGACCCCTTAAATTTTTATTATTTGTTGTAAACAGCAACAGAAATACACTCTATGTGAAAATGTCAACTGTCTACATAATTTACGGTTACGATAGACGGACGGACGGACAGCGGGGGCTTAGTAACAGGATCCCGTTGGTCTATGGGTACGCCACTCTAAAAATTGTGTCCCGACAGAAATTTAGACGAATCTAAATACACTTTTTTAATGTTCGTCTAGTTCGTTAGTAACGCTGACTGTTAAACTAGAGGTCGTGGGTTCGATTCCCACGCAGAACAAATCTTTGTGTGATGAGCACGATCATTTGTTTTGTGTCCGGGTGTAATTTATCTATAATATGTATGTATTTAGAAATATATAAGTATGTTTATCAGTTGTCTGGTTGCGATAATACAGGCTCTGCCTAGTTTGGGATCAGATGGCCGTGTGTGAGTTGTCCCAAGATATTCTTATTATTATTATTACTTAATTGCTTTAACGTTAAAATAGTTGTAACTTGTAATAGGTAAAATAATAGCTCAATTTATTGAATGAAACGCAAACGATGAGTTACACATAGCATAAAAATCAATGTATACACAGTTTTAAGTACATTGCTGACACACTATTTTTCTGTTGTTTTCATAATGAAACTAGATACAGTTACATATATGCTTCTACTTATAATATAATAAAGAGTAAAGATTTGTATTTTTGTATGTATGTAACGAATAAACTCAAAAATTAATGGACCGATTTTGAAAATTCTTTCACAATTTGAATGCTATATCCCAGAATAACATAGGCTTTATTGATGTGCTACCCGGGCGAAACCGGGGCGGGTAGCTAGTAATTTTTTTTTAGATCTGTTACCAATCTAATATATAAAATTCTCGTGTCACAGTTTTCGTTGCCATACTCCTCCGAAACGGCTTGACCGATTTTGATGAAATTTTTTGTGCTTATCCGGTATCTATGAGAATCGGCCAACATCTATTTTTCATCCCCCTAGGTGACTTCCACGCGAGCGGAGCTGCGGGCAACAGCTAGTGATCATTTAAAATTACAACTGCATAGAATATTCTCTCTACATTCAGCGTTGTTTCATTAAAAAATATATGATTACTAACTCTCGCCCGAGTGAATTTTAGTTAACAAAAGCCTATCTTTCTTAGAATTCAAACTAAGTCCATCCAAATTTTATCAAAAAAGGTTGCGTGATTTAGCCGTGGGCGCGTAACAGATAGACAGAGAGACAAACTTTTGCATTTATAATGTAAGTACACTATGTATTTAGTGCATCGCGTGTAATAACTACTTATATGATTATGTTAAGAAACTATGAAACCTATATGACGCATCTTTGTAATTCAGAAAATATTCTGGGTTACAGGATAAAACACTTAGTCCTATCAACTGGATAGGAAAGGCCCCACTGTACCAAAAAGCACGTTAACCCGTTGGTCCCGACTGTCATACGTTGATCTTTGACAGTCGTTAAGTCATTACAATTCTGACAACCAGTCTTACTTTGGGATACTGTGTTACTTAGTAAAATGGGTTGTGGAGGTCAGATAGGCAGTCGCTCCATGTAAAATACGGTATTTAGCTGAAAGTCCGGTGAAGCAGTCAAAGCCTGCGCTCAGGCTAACTGCGTAAATCTCCTCCAAAAAAAAAAAAGGTATTCAGTTGAATTTGATAAGACTGGAAGTGGACTCCAATATAGATTGGGGAAAAGTCTATGCAGAGGTAGAACCGGTTATTCCATAACATAAATACTGTCATAGACAATCTGTATATCTCTAAGGATTTCTAAAATGAACTGACGAAACCGGGCAAGTGCGAGTCAGACTCGCGCGTAAAGGGTTCCCTACCATTAATTGGAGCCGTTAAATTTATTTTTATTATTTTTTGTACTGAAAAAATCAACACTCAGACTATTACGATACATTAAATCTATCTGTCCGCTGACAGATAGACAGACGGACAGCGGAGGCGTAGGAATAGGGTCCCGTTGGCACAGTAGCAGTACAGAACCCTAAAGAGTATGTCTTCGTTTTCATTAATCGTTTTAACGCAATAACACAATTTTATAAATAACTTTAAAATGTCTATGTCACTTTCAACACGACTTGTAACCTTTTAACGAGCTTAATACAGCACCATTTAATATCATGAAAATTAAGTTTAAATTCAACTTTGAATTTGTTTCTTTATATCAACAAAATAAGGTAAAGTGTAAATCTAATGTCAGATTAAAATGTACATGAAAAGATAAAAAATATAACCTACAGTTAATAGCCATTTTTGTCGTGTATGGAATGCTTTTAATTCCTAAGTTCGAGACGAGATAAGTATTCAATCCGAGCTAATAATTAATTACATTTAAATGTTAAAAGGATCGGACTTCAATAAAATTTATAGGGGGCCTGTCAGAGGACAAAAATATTTTTTTTATAATCGATCCAGAACAATTGCCTATTGCGTAATAAATATAAAAATATACCGTCGTATTAATAAAATTGTTCTTTTAAAGTCGTTTAAAAACATAATTACTTACAATACGATTTTATTATTTTCTTTTACGACAAGAATTAATAGCACATACAGTCAAACCATTTAAATAAGTACTTAGACAAAGTAATACAAAATAAGTTCCATACACCTAGGCCCAAAATACGTAGGTATCATAATTATTTTAAAAGCACACCAAAAATTAATAAGAAAAAAACAGACAATATTTACAACAAATATTTACTTTATTTTAGAATTAAATGTAAAAAACAAATTGATTTGACTAAAAAAAATTGTAAATGGAAACATACATTTTGGGCCCCTGCGTAATAAAACAGAATTAAAAAAAAACAAGGCAAAGGTACTCACAGTTATTCCTATCTCCTGCAAAGAGTTGGTGGAACCGCAGGAAATCCGGACGCCCGCCGAAAAATTTGCCATTTTGATTCAATACCTCCCGAATCAAATCTAAACTATTCACTACTAGACATTTAGTAGTTCCCAATTTTAAGCTGAAAATATCCCCGTAATCTTTAGCCAGATCCGTAAAAGACTGGAATGGTGATTCGTGTTTGCCCAAAAGGTGTAAATTACCTATAATGGGCAAAGGAGTGGGACCCGGCGCCTCTTTCAAAACAATAGTTTTATTTTCACCATACTTATTAATTTTTTTATAAGTAACGGTGTTTTTAAAATAAATTTTGTAGACCGCTATTAAAAAGACGGTTATCAAAAAGAGTGCACTCAACATCTTGTTCTTTTAAAGAAAGATTTTTAAGAGTGGCTACACCGGTGGCGGGAACTACTAATCCGGCAGCACTAAGTTACATTTGCCCGGCCGGCCTTATTTATACTCAGCGCGCCAAATTTGCATTCTCATTTTGAATTTACAAATCATATTTGCGGTTGTTTCTGGAGAAATGTTATCTGAAGTCTATACAAATATCAGTTTTGTGAACGCAAAAACAAGTTTGTATTTTTATAAATTTTGAATTGTGTTCGGAACGCAATATTAGATTCTATTGTTTTGATTTAAAATTCCTTTTTAAGTTTGGTATTTATTGCTTATTTAAAAAGTTTCAGCTGATATTTTGTCTTTGATAAATATGATAAACATTATGTATTTATTGAAGTAGATAATTATGATTATTAAGTACCAAGATACAAGGTTTTCATACTGATGATGAATTAATGGAAAATTCTGCTACCAATATAACAGTAAATTACCGCCCCGCGATATTTATTTCGTAATATTTGTTTTGGGACGATATTTAACCAATGAAATAGCTCATATTTCAGTACTTGTTTTTTTATTCAATTCAGTAATTAATTTGGTCCTTATTTTACATATTTTAAAATTTTTTGCGTGATCGCAGAATTTTGTTAATAACAGACATGGCCGTATTGGTCCAGTTTTCAATTTTTGTTTACAATTTTATGAAAGAGTTATGGAACACATTTCCTGTTTAAAAAGCGATATGTACCTACTTGATAGTGTTATTATTTCATAATATACATCTAAATTATTATTGCTATAAACCAAATTACGTAAATTCGTTGGATAAGCAATATTTTCACTGTCAATATGTTTGTCAAAAACTAGTTATCAAGTAATTAGACAATAAAGTTTTAAAAAATATTAACCGACTTTCAAAAGAGGATTATCATTTCTTTTTTTTTTACCTACAGCTTTTTAAATTTATAATTACGAGCATAAAAACAGAATTAATCCTTACTAATATTATAAATGCGAAAGTAAATCTGTCTGTCGGTCGGTCTGTCTGTCTGTCTGTCTGTCGCGCTTTCACGCCAAAACAACTGAACTGATTTAATTAAAATTTGGTACACAGATAGTCTAGAGCCTGAGAAAGAACACAGGCTACTTTTTGCCGCGATAACCGACATCCACGCGGGCGGAGCCGCGGGAAACAGCTAGTAAATCTATATGTAAAACAAAGTCGGATTAGACCGTTTATAACTCAGAAACGGGTGGACCAATTTTCATGATCTTTGATTTGTTGGGTTCGTTTTCACCCGGAATAGCAGAATAACTATATAAAAGGCGTTTAACAGGAATGGGGACTGCTTACGCGGGAGAAACCGCGAGGCACCGCTGTGCTAATACTGTAAAAGTGCATAGAAATAACGTATTAACTGCCGCAGTGCTGTACCGTTTTGTTCGAAAAAAAAAAGGTCATCATTTTCCGAAAGTCTATCCAAGCAGTGGTTGTCATCGGTCTAGAGATACCTTAGAGGAATAAATAAGAAAACTATAGAGCGCGCATATCGAGTATGAACTGTTGGCACTAGTATGAAAAATAAAAATCTTTAAATTGGTGTCAAAATAGAGCGCACCGTTTTATTAAAAGTATCTCAAAAGAAATATCGGAACTGTTAATATTTTCGCATAAATGTCTGTCGTCGCACGGAAAATTACAAAAATCGGTAAACGAGCGTAATACATTTAGCTAAAAATGTGCTTACGCTTGACATAAGGGCTACTAGAAATGCGCTCGCTCTATGCTTGTCTATGTTTACTCTATCGTAGATACCTATAATTATATCTGCTATAAATAGTCGAGCATTGTAATATACTCAAAGTCTCACAACAATTAAATGCCTTTTTATTTACGGGATATCTTCAAAAGAAGAGACCTGGTCCTTTGATAAACTTACGTGGGGACACAGGTCCAACACGCAGCGGCCTTATTGAGAACTTTACTCTAATATGAAATGGGGCATCTGCCAGGGGTTTCATCCACCCCTGCTCTATGGAAGAACAGATATATGGTAGGCCTAAATGTTAAGGTATATATTTACAAAATTGCATGGGCTATTGTGGGATGTGGGTTCCTTCAACAAAAGCGGAAAACTATGGCATCTACCGTTCAAATACGGAATCAATATTAAATTGGAAGGTGGTGACTCGCCAGCTCACCAAATGGGCCCCCAAAAACAATCGCCACTACTGCTGGGGGCAACACTAGTATGAGTGGCTGGGGGTGTCGGGCGGTGCGGCTCCGAATTCACCATCGCCGGCCATACTACCGAAGCGGGTTTCCTCATTACTATTATGTAATTAGACACTTCTACCCCCGAGCTCTCTAGCCAGCCAGTAAGGCACGAAAGAGCTGGGAATCTTCATAGTGAGTGACTTCCTGGGGCACTCAGGTCCGTCGAAGATTTCAGGGTCATTTTGGTGATTTCAGTTCGGGAAATCGGCATGAGTAGAACTAGCATTTCAAAACGCGGCCCGTGTGGTACCGCACTGTAACTGCTCTTTTACACACACATAAAGACACTGCCTACCGAATTTGCAACGGGGCAATTATGTTCTTTGAAAGTGGTGTATTCTGAAATACTGTCATACTTAAGTAACTAAAAACAAGTATGTATTATTTATTGAGCAGATATCGTAATTTTATTTGATTAATTATGTTTTTCATAACAGCCTCCTGAAATTTGACGAGAATTTAAAACGACACGTTGTATACAGAGGTGTTGGTAACGGTAATGGCCACAGTGACGCGAATTCAATTGTTTTTTCCCATCCCAAGAAGTTTTCACTCCAAATATATTCACCATTCCTATTGGTTCCCTAGTATGGATTGTGTTAAATAGAATACATTTCCTTTTTCTATTCGTTATAATGTAAACAACCTCGATATTGTTAGAAATAGGGCGCCACATGTCTCTTGTCACGTATGCAGGTACTACGTTATTTAGATACGTTTACAAGAACGTCGATTCTGTAAAATTCAAACAACAACTCGCATCTCACTTCGCTATTCACTCTCACTTCGCATAAAGTTCAAAATAACCTTAATTTCGATCGGGTTCGGGTACGAAGTGAGCGTCGAAGTGACGGGGGAATTACCTTTACTGATTCCCACTTCTTATGTCATCTCATACTTTATGTGTCAAAATCTCATGTCAAATTAGTTCAACTCGCTGACACGCTCGCAAGGGTAGCGCTAGTGTAAATTCGAATTATCAACCGAGTTTTTGGAATGCCAATCAAGAAACTCACAGCGGATTCAGATTCGAAGTTTAGAATGAGGTCTTACAGAATCACACCGCAGAGCTTTTTATGCGTCAACCCAAAGAAAGGAGTGCTGTGTGCTGTGTTTTCAGAGTTCATCAAAGTACGTATGTATGTGAGTTTCTTTATGCCATAACTTCTAAATCCTTGAACTGATTTGAATGTGTTTGGTATCGTTAGAAATCTTTAATAATCCGAGTAACACTGGTTATACTTTTTTTTGGGGAATTAAATACCTACTTATTCAATTATATAAATAGCGGCTGTATGGCGCCGTACTTTTCTTTTGATGGTTTTTGAACACGTGAACCTTTATTCACGTGCAGGAAGCCTATATAAACAAGATCACGTGTAAACCCATGAGGGAATGATGGGAATATTGAAATATGGGTCAAGCCTTTAAGTTGTCACCTTAGAGACAAAATAAGTAAACTAAGGAGTGCGCATATCGAGTAGGAACTTTCGACACCGAACTCTTTTTGAAGTAAACCTTTTTTACGCACGCTTGGGGAGTAAGCTGGTGAATACGTGACGAGAGTGTTAGGAAAAATGTGATCCGGCAGCGAACGGAAGTTGAGAGGGAGATAAGTTAGTGAAGATGGAAAGAGAGAGAGTTACGTTTTGTATATTGCTGTAGGGGCAAGAGAGAGAGGTGCGAGCACCCATTTTCTTTCTCTCATAGCCAGTTACGTTTCGTATATAATATCTTAAATATCTAGCTGTCATTAATTTACACCTACTACACTGTAGAGCGCGCCTAACAAGTATGAACTGTGGGTACTAGTAAGAACAATTAAAATCGTAAAATTAGTGTCAAAACAGAGCGCGCCGTTTTAATAAAACTATCTCAAAGCCTAATATTACCCTAATAATATTAGAACCATCGATATTTTCGCATAAACGTCTGTCGTCGCACGGAAAATCACTTAAATTAGTAAACGAGCGTAGTAATTAAAGAAAAAAAAGTTACGATTGTCACAACGGGCTACAAGGAATGCGGCTTCAGCCCCTATAGCCAAGTGACATTTGAACAAGCGTTAACCCTGATAGAAATCGCTTAAATGACATTAAATGCATGAAAATGACAGTTCTTTTCAATTAAACTTAGACTTGTCACTTCCATACATTTTAGCGATTCGATCAGAGTTTACTCTTGTGGAAATGTCACTTGGAATAGGAGCAGGATCTATTTCTTTATCCAAAAAATAGGGCAAATTCAAAACAAAGAAACTGAAACAAGTGTACCTAAGAAGCGATTCCAACTAAATTGTTACCTATTTTACGAAATTTCTAGAAATAAATTTCAATGACAGGACTGTGTCATATATCCCTACCTCCATTCATCATTTCATATCTTTCATCCTTTTCCTTCGCATTAAAATATATATTTCCATCTCTTTCTAAGGAGATGTTAAGAAATTGGTACGATTTTAGAAATTCCACTTTTTATGTATGAATAATTTATTATTTGTTACTGAGAACAGTTTCTAGAAACAATATGGAATAAGTCGGCGGTGACAAGGAAATAATGTAACGCCTTATTTTGTGTAAAACGGTTTTCCTGTTAAAAATAACCTCTTTCTTTAATTATTAACTAGCTGTTTCCCGCGGCTCCGCCCGCGAGGATATCGGTTATCGCGGCAAAAGTAGCCTATGTCCTTTCTCAGGCTCTATACTATTTGTTAATGTTGACTGTTACTCACCAAATTTCACTTAAATCGGTTTAGTAGTTTTGGCATGAAAGCGAGACGGACAGAGTAACTTTTGCATTTATAATAATAGTAAGGATAAATTACACCCAGACACAGAACTCATCAAAGATTTGTCTTGGATGGGAATCTAACCCAAGACTTCCGGTTTAGCAGTCAGGGTCTGCAATGGCTTGTTAGTCAGCCACTTGACCAACAAGCCATTGCAATTTATTTAAAATATTTCTATCCCAGTTCCCTCGATCAGGCAATTGCACAATGATTACTAATATTCCGTTTTAGGACGGATTTCATCATACGTAGGGTCATGACTCATGACTCATGTAGGACTGAGAAAATTGAGCAAGCTTTCGAGTTAGTGAATTAAATATTACCATGAACTATTTTGAGTACCTTTAGCAGGGCAAGCTTAAGGTTGTTGATAGAATAGAAAAAAAAACCGTTCATGTGCGAGTCAGACTCGGGTTCCTGCGATTTTATGGCGCCCCAATTTATGTTTATTCTTCTTCTACTTCAAGTGTCTCTCCAACTAGTGAAGGTTGGCTACCAACTTCTGGAATTGTTGTCTGTCCTTAGCGAGTCGAAACAATTCATTCTATATGTCTGTAACGCTTTCACGACTAAACCGCTTAACCGATTTGGATGAAACTTGGTATGAGGTGAGTTTGGATCTTAAGAACGGTCATAGGCTACTTTTTGCCGCCATAACCGACACATTCGCAATCGGAGACTCGGGCAACAGCTAGTACACAAACACAGTAAATAATTTTGTATATTAGTGTTATTTCTTAAGTATTCTAAGACCATTGACAATCTGGATTCCAACAATTGGAATCTGAAATCTATTTATCTCTTTTTGTTTATTTTTTTTAAAGTTTTAAGCAATGTGGGTGCAATTCACATAACTAGCAATCTTGTTAACCCCTCCAACTAAGCTAAATATGCTTGTGTCTGGAGTGGGTTCACGTCTATAGTGCAATGGGTGGGGTTCGAACCTGCTCCGCCCTCTCGATCACAAGGCCGTCACCATAACCATTAGGCTATTGCCGCTTATTTTCATTAGCTTAATAGAATTTCAGTCTGGAGTAGCTGGAGATCGACGTGGTCACTTCAAACCCGGCCATCGCTGAAAACCAGCACTGTAGTTTCCGAATCTCAACACATGCTGTGCGATGAATGTCGATTTGTAACGTTCTTTCAAATTGCCCGCAAATGAGCAAGCGTGGTAATCAAAGCTCGATCTTTCTCTATACAGCAACAAAAACCCTGTCCGATCCTTATAAGTATTATTCGGCATCGTACTGCGTACACATATACGTAACTATTGAATGGATTTGAGATTATTATTTTTCCCGGTTAATAAAATTAATTAAATATAAAACTGATCAAAGGCAACACTGTTCGCTCGACAAAGTTCACGTGTACTACCTACAGTTTTGTATCAAAGAAGCCGCCTGAGCGAGACATTATTTTCTAGTACGTATGTTGAACCAGGAATACGCCTTTATTGGATCAGACAGGGTTTTTGTTACACACTGTATGGAAATATTCCTTAAAATTTACAGAGTAGTTTTATTTTATTTGTTAAACAATAATGTCATGCATTTTTTTTCATTGTAGGTTATTTATTGCTTACAGACATTGTTTGGCTGTTTTTGTCCAAAAAAGCAATGTCGCAGTATGTTTGTTCCTCGTTTTTTTTTCATCAAACCTCATGCTTTGACCCAATTTATTCATCGTCGCCGAATTGAAGAAAAAAAGGACGAATATGTTTATCGAATCATTCTGTCTGACAAATTACGGGTTCTGTAGCATTTTTTTATTTAAAATCTTATGATAACAAATTTATAATCTTTATTTATTACCGTTAAAACCGTTGAAACTAAAACACGCGGACAAAGTCGCGGGGGACAGCTAGTCTATACTTAATATTATAAAGCTGGAGAGTTTGTTTGTTTGTCTGTTTGTTTGAACGCGCTAATCTCAGGAACTACTGGTTCAAATTGAAAAATTCTTTTTGTATTGGATAGTCCGTTTATTGAGGAAGGCTATAGGCTATATAACATCACGCTACGACCAACAGGAGCGGAGCATAAATGAAAAATGTTGCAAAAATGAAAAACCGTTGAAACTAAAACACGCGGACAAAGTCGCGGCGGACAGCTAGTACCTAATAAAACTATGGTAAAACATGGTTTTATAAGTACCTACCTGTATTTCATTTTGAAACTAGAAAATAGTTTTTAGAGCGTAAAATAAAACTAAAATTAGAAGTCCCCGACTCAATAAACAAAATAAAAGTCTAAAGTAAAATGGGGAATAGAAATTAGGGGGGTGAATAGATAATTGTGTTTTTTACATTTTATAGTTTAAAGGTATTGATTATAAGTACTCTCAACTATTAAAAAGTCATAAGAAGGCTGTTTTTATGTAAAATTATATGTATGAGACCCAATAAAAGGTGGGAATCCTTTTTCAAAGTTATGTCTATTCACCCCCAAACATTTTTATCCACCCCATTTTACGGTGCGTTAAAAGTAAAAAAAAACATAAAAATGAAACTGTAAACAATAGATATATTATAATATTCATATTATTTATTAATTTTTACAGTTTAATTTTATGCTTTTTTTACTATTTACCTATTCAGACTTTGATTTCGGCTTTTATTTTTTGAGTCGGGGGTTTTTTATTATTTTAATCTCACATATACCAGTGCTTAACTAACTTATTCCCAAAAACTTAAACGTCAATCAGATTTAAGTGTCAGACAGACACCTAAGAACGTGGTGATCGATGCTTGTTCTCTGTATGAGAGGCCTGTAGTAGGACAGTTACAGACTGGTGTTTTTAAAATGGCTATAATATCCAACGGATCCCTAAATCTTTGCGAGTTTACACGGAACTGGGTCCATCATGAATATGCTATTATTACCGACCTTCCATCTTGATACGAAACGCGCGAAAATTCCCCAAAAAAAAGCCATAGATTATGCATTTTTTTTTACGGAAGTCAAGATTTGACAATCAGTTTTTTATGTTCATTATTATTTTATTTATGTTTATAGACTTTTTACTGTCTGTATTTATTTTCTGTTGCTATACCAAGAACTGAATTCGATATTTAATTTATTTTAATCTTTTTGTCAATCGGATTTCATGTATTCCATATTGGATTATTGTTTTTTTCATATAAAGCATGGGTTATTTTCTTATAATGCCGTATATTATAATATAATAAATAATAATAAATGTGTACAACATCACTTACATGGCTCTGAACCCAAAGTAAGTAGCTAAAGCACTTGTGTATTGGAATTACTTCATTTAATTAGTAATTCCTACCAAAGATTTTGACTAAATACTTACTTATCTATACTTTATAATATTATAAAGCTGAAGAGTTTGTTTGTTTGTTTGAACGCGCTAATCTCAGGAACTACTGGTTCGAATTAAAAATTCTTTTTTTATTGGATAGTCCGTTTATTGAGGAAGGTTATAGGCTATATAACATCACGCTATGACCAATAGGAGCGGAGCATAAATGAAAAATGTTGCAAAAATGAAAAACCGTTGAAACTAAAACACGCGAACAAAGTCGCGGGGGACAGCTTGTATACTTATACAGAGTGCCCCAGAAGGTATGGACGATCGAGTATCCAGAGGTAAAAGACACTTAGAGGTAACCGTATCACCCTCATGTATGATTTGCGATTTTTAGTAGTTTTCGAGATATAAGTTTTTCGTGATTTTAACCGAATTCCGACCTTCATAATAGAGAATGAAAAGGAAATATCTATTTAGTCCACCAGATAGATGAGAAAAGAAAAAAAAGCCGTTTTTTTCTTTTATTAAATCAATAAAAAATTACAAAGTTAAAGCGCTTTAAAGTTCTGAAGTGGGGGCTTGTGGGTGAAAATTGTAGCCACAAGTGACGTTACGCGACATTTCCATTCACTGTATTTTCCTCATCGTTTGTTTAATTAAAAAAATAAAAAAATACGTGGCTAATATTTTTTTTAATATCTATGCGACGAGTAATTAAAAAAAATTGACCAATTCTTTATTCTACTCACACTGCCGTGATGTCAGCTTGTTGGTTTAGTGGTTAGAGACCCTGACTGCTATACCGGAGGTCGTGGGTTCGATTCCCACCCAGGACAAATCTTTGTGTTTTGAGCACGATCATTTGTTCTGTGTCTATGTGTAATTTATCTATAACATGTATGTATTTAGAAATATACAAGTATGTTTAACAGTTGTCTGGTTGCCATTACAGGCTCTGCTTAGTTTAGGATTAGATGGCCGTGTGTAAGTTGTCCTAAGATTTTTTTTTTGTTTTTGATTTAGTTTTGATTCGATCCTGAATTGGTACTCCCAAATCAGTTTCAATCGATTGGTATCTATCAGCGTCGTTAGCCGTATACATGTGACTACATCATTAAGTTCTAAGTCTTTGGTTTATTCAGTTTTAATGGTATTTATTATATCTTCTAACGACATTATATTTTTTCAAAGCGTCTAACGTTTGCTGACGGATTTTCTCTTAAGTTATTCTTTGTTACAACTCGTGTCACTGCAGGATCTAACATTAGACAGTTCATCATCATCATCAGCCTATCTTCGTCCACTGCTGGACATAGGCCTCTCCTATGGCACGCCACTGAGCTCGATCTTCAGCTCTTCGTCTCCAACCACTGCCAGCCACTTTGCGGATGTCGTCGCATTAGACAGTTAAGACAATTAAATGATTAAATGTTAAAAACATTACATACATTGCTCCGAACCCAAAGTAAGTAGCTAAAGCACTTGTGTTATGGAATTCAGAGACAACGAAGGTACCACAAACACCAGACCCGAGACAATGTAGAAAAGTGGTTTTCTAAATTGAATTGAGCTCGACGACCTCCGTGGTCGAGTGGCGTACACACCGGTTTTCAAGGTGTCGCCAGCTCTGAGGTCCCGGGTTCGATCCCCGGCCGGGTCAATGTAGAAAAAAAACACTTTTCTACATTATCTCGGGTCTGAGTGATTGTGGTACCTACGTTGCCTCTGAATTCCATAACACATGTACTTTATCTACTTACTTTGGGTTCAGAGCAATGTATGTGATGTTGTCCACATTTATTTATTATTTATTTACCTTGAAAACTCGAACACGGAGCTCGTCAACTTCTTTACTTATTTAACCAACCATTAAAACTTCAATATTGAGTAAATGACAACCATTTTCCAAGATGGCTGCCTGAAAATATTATTATAAGTAAAACATTTTATTTGACAATTTATGTTATTCTGCAGACGGATAAACGTGGATGTTTTTTTGATCGCGTTTTAAAATATGTTATGATATGCACATAATATCTGTTCAGACTCATATTTGCGTCGAAATTTGGCCTTTTACGTATGTCTGCGAATAGAATAATTTAAGGAATAAACATGCTTAGAACGGTACCGTTGCGTAAATATTGTTTGAAAATTTCTCTTAAATTTTACCTACATCAGTTATGACGCTACTCGATTAATTATTTTGTTTGCGAGTAGGCGGAGTCTAGCGGACTGGAGAGCCAATCCGGAAATGCAAGACAGAGATAATACGAACTGGTTCTATTTACTCACTGAACAAAAATATTTGTGCGTTCCACAAATAGGTACTTGTTCCAAGGTTGTGTGAGGGTACTTTATGTATGTGAATTAAATGGAAGAAACCACGCGTAAGAAACAATTGCCTACGAGGGAAAAATAAATAAAAAAAAAAAACGAAAAAAATAAAGTCGTATTTCTAAGAAAAATAAATCAAATCCGGGCCACCCATTTGCGAGCTTCAATGCTACAGTCAGAGACATCAAATACATATGTTAACCTATTAACACCCCTGGAGTAAAAATAGCGGGAAAACGATATTATCAAAACATATTAAACGGAAAAATATTTAACACAGTGCCATAGAGAGAAATACAGTTTTATAATTGAATTTCAAATATTCAAAAACCGTTCTTTTTTCAAAACGGGATTGTATTTTTTTTTTATCAGCTACCTAATATATGGTTTTTACGTATGCACATATTTAACGGTTTTATACAGTATATGTATGAAATAGGTTACTGCGCGCCAAAATGTCTATCTTTAGGCTTATTTGCTATCTCCAGTTGCCAACCCAAGCGATATTTACTGGATAAAAATAGCGGTAAATACGTACGTAGTATTGGCTAACGTCGGTGACCAACTACATCGTAGTAGATCTAGTTGATCATCGAAGTTAGACGATACGAAATCAGTGTTTTTAGTGTATTTATAAAGCAACTATCGCTTTAGTTGACAACCACCATAGCGAATAACCCTGCTGGGCATCGTTTTACATATACATTCAAAATACGTGATCTTTGTCGTTATGTCATTACATTTCTGTTAGCCAATCTTTTTTTCTTGTAACCCGTTAGTATTCCCACAGCTGGGAAGAATTCCTACCCAATTTATCCAGTCTTACAGAGGGCTTACACTGGCAATTATTTGAGCTATTATTAGCAATTTGAAATGATGTCCTTACAACACCTAGCAATGTATGGCACTTAATTAGGTATTTATTTTAGCATTTAAACATTCCAAATTACATTTGAACATACGAAATCGGGAATGTAAAACGGTCACAAATATTTGGCATACTGAGCCAAATAAACAAAGTTATAAAGAAATCGAAAATCTTGTAAAAGTAAGAAGTCCTTTATTTTAATACTTTACTCGATAGGTTTGGATACTAAATATATAGGTACCTACTAACAAGTTACAATTTATGGCTAAAAATCGACCACCACAATATACCACCAATATAAGGACAATTGAGTTTTAATGACGAATCTTATGATATCTGAACTGTCGAAATCCATTCAGCCGTTCGGAAAATACGAGATTATAAAGATGTTTCGCCCACCCTTTCTTTTGGCTGTGGAGAAGAAACAAATTTCAGAACAGACAGAAATTTAAGAACGTCTTAAATTTAAATATGTTTCAGTATTAAGGGACACAGACATTGAAACATGCCAATAAGAACGCGCGAAAAACATAACCTTTCCTTGGTAGTTGGCTGAAAACGACATAAAAAAGATACAAATAATTAAAAAGAAAATTTTATTCACGGTCATACAGGCTGGTCGTCACAGCTTGTTCTAAAATTCAAAAACACAAACTATATTATGTATTAATCGATTGACGCACAAGCGACATCCATAAATATTGTATTCAGGTGAACACGTTCGGATATTTTCTTCAAATAGTTTTAAATATATTTTTTTTGTATTATAATAATAGCTGCCTCCCCGGCTGCGACACGGGTAGTTTGAAATTTGTGAAACATATTTATTTATTGTATTTTATATAAACATTGTCCTTACGATAAGAAATTTAACAAAATAGAATTATCCGATTTGGTAAATTTGTTTGGAAGTTACGGTGAGATCAAGGGAAATCGGGATTCATTTTTAAAAATATAGGTATGAATGCGTACTGTCGTGTTTTATGGTGATATAATTATGTACTTAGAGTAAACATATGCAAGCGTAGAGCGCACCGCTAATAGCCCCCTTATGTGGAGCGTAAGCACATTTTTACCTAAATGTAGTGCGCTCGTTTACTGATTTAAGTGATTTTCCGTGCGACGACAGACGTTAATGCGAAGATATCGACGGTGCCGATATTATTAGGGTAATATTTAGTTCTGAGATAGTTTTAATAAAACGGCGCGCTCTGTTTTGACACTAATTTTACGTAATATTTACATATTTATTACTCTAAGGTGATGTGTAATATTAATTTCTGCCTTATTGCAGGGGTATTAAATAATCGTATCTTACAGAATTTACTCTACGGCGGCTTCTATCAACAAATATTAGTTAGATTAGCTATCTGCGCAGGAGATGCTTTAGTGCAAAAATAAGTAAACAAAGTTGGACTCCATTCCTTCACTCTCATAGTCCGATGGGACGATAAACTGATACGGATGGAGAGATATCAGGCGCAGCACTAATGGCTTTACGTGTGTACCGAAGAACGGAATGGCACGACAATTTTTTCTGCACTCCTAATCTTCAAGGCATATGACTTAGATTAGATGATAAGCCCAGGGTTATCTAAGCTTGAAGAAGAAATTAGAATTAAATTAAACGTCTTGTTGACAACTCACGTGACCCAAGGGCTGGCTTTTAATAAAAGATCCTATACAACGTGGCAATGCCGCCAATTTTTTGGGTACACTTCCAGTCGACAGCGATGTGTGATGAGCACGATAACGTAATTAGACAAAATGGGGAACTTTGCGAGTATTGCAAAGAAGATCTCTTAGAGCAAAGAGATGACATTGTAATGATGCTTTAAGAAAAGGACGAAGAACAAACTAACATCATAAAATTGTTAGGAAATAATTAAGAAATGAGAACTCGCTACCATAATTCTTGTCTGGCCAATCTATACCGCAGCCCACATGCACCTTAAATGATGAGATTTTATAGTAATCAGCTCTTATATATAATTCATAGACTGTACAATAAAAAAAAAAAAAAACATTGGTAATTAAAAAAATACTCGTGCCAACTTAAAAAAAATAATGGTAATATAATATAATTATTACCTAAGTTAAAATAAATTAGTTATATTTTATTCATTTAATAAGAATATAATTCACACGTCAAACTGGATAAAAAAACAACGAAAACAACAAAACATAAAAAAAAATGTAATTACAATTTTAAATTTCGTACGTAGGTATATCCGAACGTATCAAAAATCCAAAATGGCGATCTAACGGTAGAGTTGACAAACAGTGTCGAGTGGCAATTTAATTTTACAATATGGCGATAGCGTATGTATTTATACAGGGAATAAGATCATACATACTGTTATTGAATTATTACATATTTAGTTAGACCATTTCGAAGCAATCTTTTGACTTTTTTTTCTGAATATTAATACGGAGAAAGATGGCGGCTTTTATTTTTCACGTGATGTTTTTTTCAGTTCTTTGGCTGTAAAGTTTATATTTACACAAATGATTTTATTTTTAAATTGCATATAGATAAGTATGTACCTATCCTTCTTTCTGAGATATATTCTATCTACTGTAAAGATAATTTTCTAATTCATGGTACTTTGTAGGTTTTACCTATTAATGTACTTTTTATGTAAAATACCTAATATGTTGACGACCTCCGTGGTCGAGTGGCATACACACCGGTTTTCAAGGTGTCACCAGCTCTGAGGTCCCGTGTTCGATAGCCGACCGGGTCAACCTTTAACGGGAAAACCCTTTTCTACATTGTCTCGGGTCTGGGTGTTTGTGGTACCTTCGTTTTCTCTGAATTCCATAACACAAGTGCTTTAGAAAGCTACTTACGTTGGGTTCAGAGCAAAGTATTTGATGTTATCTACATTAATTAATTATTTATTATGCAAAACAGGTATATGATGTGGTGATAAATTATGAAAATATATTAATTAAAATATATTGCGCTCACCAGTTGGCGCCACCAGCGCGTCGACTGTCAAAGCCCACCAACATACTTATAGATTTTGACATTTCCGACAATACTTGGGTATCATTCATTAATTTCACTCCTAAGTGGGATTATTTCCAGTCCTATGCATAAGTAGGAATCGAATGCATACCTCGTACAAAGTCAAAACTTGTTAATGCGGATTTATAGATAGCTATTTATTTATTTGTAATAAAATACAAATAGAAGAAAGAAAAATTAAAACCTTAGGCAGGTATCGAACCTGCGACCACTGGCTCAATGCGCCAGTCGCTTTACCAACTAAGCTACCGAGGATTTATTTATGGTGTGAACTTAAATGTCTTCCGCAGTTTATATCTTCTTTTCCCAGCATTGAGAGTCAAAGCGTGATCTTACTAATATTATAAATGCAAAAAAATCACGATAAAACGGCTGAACGGATTTGAATGAAATTCGGTGCATATATAGTATTACCTGGAATAGCGCATAGGCTACTTTTCATCATCATAATTGTCAACATTTTTCATCAACACTCGGCTGAAACCGTGGGGCGCAGCTAGTAAATAAGTACATACTTCCTTTAATAAGTTGTCTTTTAAATCTGACTGGTATTTTACAGAGATTAGATAGTTCAAACAAACAAACTATTCAGCTATATATATTGGTGTAAACATTTGAACTAAAATAAATCACATATTTATTAAAGCACTACTCAAAATAAAAGGTTATAAAACACAAACTTAATTTAACTTTTACGGTAATCAAGCTTACTTTCCATTTTTCACATGTAAAGGCTTAAAGGGGTTAAGCCGCGCTCGCCGCGGTTGTCCCATGGATGGGTGACCATTGGTGCACGGAAAGCACGTGAAGCCGTTGTTCCCGACCACAGACCACAGAAATTCTGTCTTACAACGTCCCGACTGTTACACGTTTATTTTTGACAGTCTTTAATTCATGTATTACAACTGACTAGTCTAACCATGGGATTACCCAGTATTACCCAGTAAGATGGGTTGTGGAGGTCAGATAGGCAGTCGCTCTACGTAAAATACGGTATTCAGTTGAGACATATAACTAATATCTCTCAGATAATTATATCTACGCTTCTATAATTTTTTTTTTGTTAAAATCCCATCATTTTTGTCTGATTTTCGTCCGAACACGGCGATAAAAACTGACATTTTCGGGCAAAATTAAATAATAGGTGGACACGCATTAGATCTTTTGGGAAAAATCATTGCTTTAGAAGAATTTTATCACGAAGAAAACAGCGGAATATGTTTGTCTGGAGAAAAAAACTCCTGAAGTAAATCCGTATATAATATAAAATATGTAATTTCTAATAAAAAGTTAAGCCGCACTCGACGCGGTTGGTCTGTGGATGGGTGACCATCAACATACCTTTCCGACCTCGCCGTTGGTTCCGACTGTTATACGTTATCTTTGACAGCCGTTAAACTACTAGTATTCTGATTAGAACTTAACTTAAGATTCTAATGATTGTCTGAAAAATCATCCCAGTGGTTATAGTTTGACAAAGGTTGATAGATTATGGAAGTTTCAAATATTCCCAACTCGTAGCGCCATCTAGTTCCAATTTGAAGAACTGATCGTATCATATTTATAAGCTCTGTATGTCGGTGTGTCCATTTATTCATTAATTGATAGGGAATTTACAATTATAAGTTTGATATCTATCTCCGGTTACATAGCTAAATCACAAAACTGATTTTGATAAAATTTGGTATGAAGTTAGATTGAACCCCAAGGAAGGACGTAGGCTACTTTTTGTCGCGATAACCAATACCCAGACGGGCGGAGCCGCGAGCGAAAGCTTGTATGTATTTTTTTTGACAGGACTCTGAGTGTTACCTAAGACGTCTTTAACTAATCTATAGACATAAAAAAAATACATAGAAAAGGTCAACGTTTTATAGAATAACAATTCTTGGTTTTTAACCGAATTAAAAAATAAAGGAATTCTCTATTTGCATATATATATATATATCTAACAGCCTATACATGTAAATCCAACTCTAACATTTAAGCTACAACAATGTTATTGTATAACAACACATACTTAACAAAGTCACAGGATACAAAAAACCGAAGACAATTTTCAAATTGTAGAACCTCCTTCAAATCTTGGCAGACTAATATTATACCATATCCAAAAAAGGTAACTGTAAAAAAAACAATATATAATATACAGGCCGCACAGGATACGCAGTGTCGCGCGAGCACCGGCTGAATACAGTCGCGTCTTTGTCTGAAAAAAAACAACAATACGCAGACTGTGGTTTCGCGCGCTTTCTTGTTTGCGATTCATGGGATTTTGACAAGTAAGTATAATTATTACAAGCCTCTTATCAACTTGCAATGCTTGTATGTTTGTTAAACTAAATTAGTACTACTTCTTGACGATTGATAGAAAATTCTGAATATATTATTTAAAATCGATGACAATACAATATTCTGGTACTTTCGAGCTGCGCCCTTACTCTCCAATTTAATTTTAATTCTAATACAATGCCAATTCAAAATTGTTATTCATTTAGCAGGCACACAAACAACACAGTTAAAAAAATACTCTCAATGTTTAGATTCCAGTCAATTCCTTCCATTGACAGCATTTTTTTTAAGAAACCTTAATCTCTTGCATGCTAAACTAATATCAATCTTGGATTGACATTGTATTAGACTTAAAATTAAATTGGATAGTAAACGCACTGGTCTGATGATGAAGCTAGGTGGTCATAGGAACTCTGTAACAAAACATCCCATCGTGTTTGGGTTTTTTTATTTTGGCTTCACTACTACTGTGATCCTGGCTGATACAAAAGTTTTTTTTTTAATCTTTAAGTATTTTTTTTTACATTATTTTAAATTAACAGGATCGTGGATTATACTACTACTATTAATTAATCTATGTTTATATTATAAACACACAAAGTTTCGAGCCGCTGCTAGTAAATAATGAAATTAGTGTTATTTACGCAAAAACAATAAAACCCACATACTACCAAAGATCTCTCTGTAAAGATATTATTAGTTAGCTGTTTCCCGCGGCTCCGCCCGCGTGGATGTCGGTTATCGCGGCAAAAAGTAGCCTATGTCCTTTCTCAGGCTATCTGTGTATCAAATTTCATTTAAATCGGTTCAGTAGTTTTGGCGTGAAAGCGCGACAGACAGACAGACATTTTTCATTTTTAATATTACTTATTTTCGCATTTATAATATTAGTAAAGATGATTATGAAGTTTAAGATTATTAACTATTGTTATTAATTAGATCATTTGGCTTATTGGTTGACGTGCAAGGTAGCGGGTTTGATTACAAGGATTTTTGGTTAAATACATATATGTATATATTTTTCAATTCATTTATTTCAGTTGTAATTTTTTTAATGTTTTTTTTTACACAGTTTAGTCTAGTTTGGATGTATATAAGCATAATATTGTTCTCAGAAAACGAAGAGCTATTGAGATCACAAATTTTCTTTTAAGTCGGTTAAAAATTAAAATTAGGTATCTTTTCTCTTCTATACATACCTATAATAAAATAGTAATCAACAAAATTTTTGCCGGTTGTCAGATTGTCTGTAAAAGGTTGCATCAAAAACTACTTAATAGATTGCTTTAAAATATTGAGAGAATATTTTCGAAAAACCGCAGAGTGCACTTAGCTATGTTTAAACACGCTATTACATCCAGGCGATAAGAATTGGAGCTTTAAACTTGCAAAAACTCAAATTCATCTGCAAACCTAAATTGGTATTTTTGATGTATAAACAAAGTGGTAACCATGGCGACCAGATATCTTATTTTTTTTAAAGTATGATTAACTTTTTGGAAAACTATCTGTCGTAATAAACAGCTCGGTGGTTGTACGATTGGAAATGAATGTTCTTGCTGTCAGTTCAAATCCAGTTGTTAATATTTTGTTTCTCGCGTCCTATTATTCAAAGACTAGCTGTCCCCCGCGACTTTGTTCGCGTGTTTTAGTTTCAACGGTTTTTCATTTTTGCAACATTTTTCATTTATGCTCCGCTCCTATTGGTCGTAGCGTGATGTTTTAGCCTATAGCCTTCCTCAATAAACGGACTATCTAATACAAAAAGAATTTTTCAAATCGAACCAGTAGTTCCTGAGATTAGCGCGTTCAAACAAACAAACAAACAAACAAACAAACTCTTTAGCTTTATAATATTAGTATAGAAGTTGAACGATTTGGTACTTTAAGTTCATACAGATGATCGATAAAATCACGACCCAGGGTCACTCCAAAAATAATAATAATAAGTTTTATTTTTAATACTTACTTAAGTACTTGTATAATAACTATCGTGCGGAGTATTCATAATTATTTTGACTTTCGGCTCGCGACACCACCGCCGCTGCGTCAGCTCATGATTAGGGACTCCTATTGAGTCTGAAACTAGTCGGGCGATCCCGAGAATATGCGTGAGTTTGTTTTAAATACTTAAGTACTGATAATGATAAAGTTAATAGTATCTTAACCCTGAACAAAACAGGGGTGTTATCAATGTAATCTATGTTTTGCTTTGGCATCGTAGTTTCCAAATAACCGATTTGGCGTCTAAATCTTGTTTAAAATATTTTAACTTACAAACCTTGAAATATTTTCTAATAAGATTAGAGTTACTAACCTAACCTTATTTTACTAACAATTCTAACATGCGATATATCCACATCCTCAATAAAATTGTATTTTACTCTTAACTGTCGAACAGATTATATGTGTACTAGCTGTCCCCCGCGACTTTGTCCGCGTGTTTTAGTTTTAACGGTTTTTCATTTTTGCTACATTCTTCATTTATGCTCCGCTCCTTTTATAATGTTATATAACTTATAGCCTTCCTCAATAAATGGGCTATCCAACACTGAAAGAATTTCAAATCGGACCAGTAGTTCCTGAGATATGCGCGTTCAAACAAACAAACAAACTCTTCAGCTATATATATTAAGTAGTATAGATTATACCTATCTGTTTTAATGAGGGACGCATTTTAACTTAAATACTAGCTCAGATAATTTAGTTAGTTTTTATTTTTTTACTAGCTGTCCCCCGCGACTCTGTTCGCGTGTTTTAGTTTCAAAGGTTTTTCATTTTTGCAACATTTTTCATTTATGCTTCGCTCCTATTGGTCGGAGCGTGATGTTATATAGCCTATAGCCTTCCTCAATAAACGGACTATCCAATACAAAAAGAATTTTTCAATTCGAACCAGTAGTTCCTGAGATTAGCGCGTTCAAACAAACAATCAAACTTCAGATTTATAATATTAGTATAGATTAGCGACCCGCCTCAACTTCGACAGGTATAAAAACATTAATGAATTATACTCAAAAGAAATCCTAGAGTGTGCGTATTTATATCAGGATAAACTAGTTTGGTCTAGCATAAACTGGTTTATCCTATCGGGCTTAGAACGAATTAGTTTGGACTAGGCTATACCAGTTAATCCTATCGCGTATAGTAAGAACTAGTTGAGCCTAGGCGAAACTAGTTTGTCCTAAAATCTGGTTTGGCCGGTAACATATACATAGAGACGAAGAGCTGAAGATCGAGCTCAGTGGCGTGCCATAGGAGAGGCCTATGTCCAGCAGTGGACGAAGATAGGCTGATGATGATGATGATGATGATGATGATGATGATGATATACATAGACAAACATAGAGTGCGCGCATCGCGGTTGTGTCGAGCGTAAGCAAATTTTTAGCTGTAAGTACTACGCTCGTTTACTGATTTAAATGATTTTCTGTGCGACGACAGACGTTTATGCGAAAATATCGATGGTTCTGATATTATTAGAGTAATATTAAGTTTTTTAGATAGTTCTAATAAAACTTAATATTGACTGCACGGATAGCCGAGTGGTATAGGTCACCAAGCCAATTACCTCTGTGCGCGACGTGCCGCGGGTTCGATCCCCGCATGGGACAAGCATTTGTGTGACCCACAAATGCTTGTTCCAAGTCTGGTGTTCTTTGTGCATGTGATTTGAATGTTTGTGAAACCCCCCGCGACACAAGGATTAAATTTCTTAGTGCGGGAGTCGTTTAAAAAAAAAAAAAAGTGCACTCTGTTTTGACACTAATTTTACGATTTTACATGTTGATACCCATAGTTCAAGCTCTCTATAGTTTACTGGTTTTTTACTCTGAGATACGAACTAATCTATAATCGATACGAAACGAAAGTTACTCTGTCTGTCTGTATCGCTTACCATCTAAAACACTTAACAGATTTTGATAAAACTCTCCTAATTTGAACACCGCAATTGTATTGCAGTAACGGATATCCGAACAAGCGCAACCATGGAAAAAAGCTAGTTATTAATTAGTTTATCTTTCTAGTGACAAACAAAATATTTGCTGCCTTAGTCTTGACCTATAAATACAAATATTTGCTGCCTCATCTAACAGCACAAGGCCGCCATTTTCTGCGTACGAATGTCATGGTGACATTTGACACCTGTCACTTGAAACGCACACGGGTCAATTGTTCATTTAAGTGCAACGAGCATAATTCACTTCCCTTTCTATTATTTCATATGAGAACTAGTTAAAATCGCGGTTTTGCTCGTGTTTTTATAATTCGTTAAAAATAAAACTCAAAATAAAAATATTTTTTTAGTTCTAGCTGCATCCTAAGGCTTTGCCAGTGTCTATATGTAATACTAACCTATATAAATAATAATAAATAAATGTGGACAACATCACATACATTGCTCTGAACCCAAAGTAAGTAGCTAAATCACTTGTGTTATGGAATTCAGAGACAACGAAGGTACCACAAACACCCAGACCCGAGACAATGTAGAAAGGGGTTTTTCTACATTGACCCGTCCGGGGATCGAAACCGGGACCTCAGAGCTGGCGACACCTTAAAAACCGGTGTGTACGCCACTCAACCACAGAGGTCTTCAAAATACTTAACCTAACTTATATAATACTTAAACTTTCATGAGGAGTATTCATAATTATTTAGAAACAAAACGGTTTACTCACGCACATTCTCGGGATCGCCCGACTAGTTTCAAACTCAATAGGAGTCCCTAATCATGAGCTGACGCGGCGGCGGTGGTGTGGCGAGTCGAACTGGAAGCGTCGCGAGGAAACTAGTCGGGCGATCCCGAGAATATGCGTGAGTAAGCCGTTATGCTTCTAAATAATTCTAATATTATATTTATTCTAATATTACAAATATTGAATATAACTTTACTTCTGTGGGCTGGTCATATATGCCGCAGAACCGACAACCGTTGGGGAAAACGTGTTCTTGAGTTGAGACCGCGTCTCGGCAAACGTAGTGTAGGACGCCCGGGGGCTAGATGGAGAGACGACATCCGCAAAGTGGCTGGCAGTGGTTGGAGACGAAGAGCTGAAGAACGAGCTCAGTGGCGTGCCATAGGAGAGGCCTGTGTCCTGCAGTGGACGAAGATAGGCTGATAATGATGATAAATTTACTTTGATAATTATCTTTACTTATTTTACAATAAGCCTAAGCAGAGCATTCTTATTCCATGGCCCGAGGGAGAATGCTCTCATGTTAAAACAATCTCTTTAGGTACGTAAATTATCCAGTCAACCTTAGGACCCATTAATCATACGTTAACGATGGCCAACACTTTTAAGTATAATATAACTAGCTGTCCCCCGCGACTTTGATCGCTTGTTTTAGTTTCAACGGTTTTTCATTTTTGCAACATTTTTCATTTATGCTCCGCTTCTATTGGTCGTAACGTGATGTTATATAGCCTATAGCCTTCCACAATAAACGGACTATCCAATACAAAAATAATTTTTCAATTCGAACCAGTAGTTCCTGTGATTAGCGCGTTCAAACAAACAAACAAACTCTTCAGCTTTATAATATTATATATTAGTATTAGTATAGATATAATGAAATATTACAAAGATTAAGTATATCTTAAATATTTACAAACTTAACTATATATACACTTTAAACAAAACTAGGTAAACTAAAATCTCTAAAAAATAGCGTCAAAAAATTCATCCACGTCGCTGTCGACTGGAAGTGTACCCAAAAGACTGGCGGCATTGCCACATTGTACGGCAATGCTAATTCTTTGCCCAAGGTAAAAGCCAGCCCTTGGGTCACGCAAGGAGTCAACAAGACGTTTTTCAAGATTTAAAAAAACATACAAAGATTCAGTCAAGTGACCTAGGGAACGATAACATTTAATACTTGAAATATAAAAAATTCAATCCTAACTAATATTATAAATGCGAAAGTAACTGTCTGTCTGTCGCGCTTTCACGCCAAAACTACTGCACCGATTTAAATGAAATTTGGTACACAGATAGTATAGAGCCTGAGAAAGGTCATAGGCTACTTTTTGCCGCAATAACCGACATCCACGCGGGCGGAGCCGCGGGAAACATCTAATAATTATGATATACTTAGTTATTTGTTAAAATAGTTATTGATTGATACATTATAATCATATGGGGCATTCAAGGAGGCTCAATAGCCATTAAAATCGATCCACTGATAAACAATAACAATTCTAATTTATTCCTTTTTGATAACATTATGATATAAACGCTTATTTAAAACAAAATACGCTATTGTTAATCTAGGCATTACACAATGGACTATATTGGTTGCGCTTCACGGTCCACAGGTTACAAACCATATAGGATGAAATAAAGATGCTGTTAATAACACCAGCCTGTAACTGTCCCACTGCAGGCCTCTCATACAGAGAGCGAGCATTGATCAGCACGCTTGTGAGCAGCCCCGCGGTGGGGCGCCATTACCGAAGCTGTTAATAACACCAGCCTGTAACTGTCCCACTGCAGGCCTCTCATACAGAGAACGAACATTACCTCTCGACTGATCACAGGCTGGTGTCATTAAAGCGTTGTTTATTTTCTCCTACACGGCTTATTAAATCTTTGACCGTGAAGCGCGAATAATATTTATTTATTTATTTGTTTTTATAATCCATTGTGTAAGGGTCCGTTCACACAGACCGGAGAGAAGAGTAATTTTTAAATCGGGTTTAAAAAAGAGTTTTGTGTTCTTAAAATAAGGTTCACTTTTACATTTTACTTCCTTTTAAACGTAGTATGCCTACCGCGCTCAGCGGTGTGATTCTGTTAGACCTCATTCTAAATTTCGAATCTGAATCCGCTGTGAGTTTCTTGATTGGCATTCCAAAAACTCGGTTGATAATTCGAATGTACACTAGCGCTACACTTGCGAGCGTTTCAGCTAGTTGAACTAATTTGACATGAGATTTTGACAGATAAAGTATTAAATGACATAAGAAGTGGGATTCAGTAAGGTAATTTTCTTGTCACTTCGACGCTCACTTCGCACTCGAATCCGATCGAAATCAAGGTCATTTTGAACCTTTTGCGAAGTGAGAGTGAATAGCGATGTGAGAAGCGAGTTGTTGTTTGAACTTTACAGAATCGACGTGCTGTGTGAATTGTAAAAATCAACCATATTACAATTACCCAAAACTCTTTGTCAAACGCGATAAAATATGTATGTCTCCGACCAGGTCTGTGTGAACGGAATGTAATAATAAAGTGTAATATTTTCATATTCGCATATTCACGGTTTTTATTTTTTGTAGTATTTTATAATTATTCAAGAGTTAATCTTTCAAATGGCGACATTAAATAAACAAAATAATAAAGTTCCTGCCAATAAAATATTTATAAGAAACTAACAATGGACAGATCTTCACAAATTCTTATCATTCTCACGACATAACAATAATTTATTCTATAAAAATATTTTACTAAGTAGTTTAAAGTTTAAACCTATATCATTAATGACATAACTACCTATTGTAACAATTAAAAACAGGCTTTTATTTTTTTATACCTACTTAACTTAATCTACCTGGTATCTATTATTCTATATCTATACTAATATTATAAAGCTGAAGAGTTTGTTTGTTTGTTTGAACGCGCTAATCTCAGGAACTACTGGTCCGAATTGAAAAATTCTTTTTGTATTGGATAGTCCGTTTATTGAGGAAGGCTATAGGCTATATAACATCACGCTACGACCAATAGGAGCGGAGCATAAATGAAAAATGTTGCGAAAATGAAAAACCGTTGAAATTAAAACACGCTGACAAAGTCGCGGGGGACAGCTAGTAATATTAATAAAAATCAATCGCCAAAGAAGCATAATTTAAGTACTGCTCGACCGATTCAGATGGTTTTTGGCTATGAAACTTATTGTGACACAAATGTCCGACACTCAACTGGCCTGTTGGTCTAGTGGTTAGTGACCCTGTCTGCTAATCTGGAGGTCGTGGGTTCTATTCCCATCCTGGACAAATGTTTCTGTGATGAGCATGATCATTTGTTCTGTGTCTGGGTGGAATTTATATATAATATGTATGTATTTAGAAATGTTTATCAGTTGTCTGGTTTCTAAAATACAGGCTCTGCCTAGTTTGGGATCAGATGGCCGTGTGTGAGTTGTTTAACCAAGACATCATTATCTCTCATTTTTCACGGGCTATCCTCAGTAGCGAGAATACCCGGTCCTTTGAAAGGCTTACGTGGGGACACAGGTCCAACACGTACCGGCCTTGTTGAGAACTTTACTCTATGTTGGGATGGGGCATCTGCCAGGGCCCATTCACCTCTGTTCTACGGAAGAACAGATATGAACGGTCCAAAGGCTATTGTAAATTATGAATATAATTATTGTTATTTGAGAATTCGCGGATAAAAGTTATATACTTACCTACCTATATTATATATACCTATTTCTTTGTTCCAGATATATAAAACTTCTAGAATTAATCAAAATGGCAGACTGCTGTCAAAATTCTGTCAACGAATTACTAGTTCAAAAAGATGATTTCTTCAACAGTCAGAATGTACAACGAAATAGACATTTTAAAAAAGATTTCGTTTTTTTCTACTTGAACATAACTTTTAGTTTGCTGAAGAATATTTTTGAATGGATTTTTGATAATAGTCTTTGCATATTTCTTGGTGTGGCTATATACTGCTTGTTGTTTATAATATATAAAAGTTATTTTAAACCCGTGCTGTATAAAAAGGCAAGTATTACAAAAATGTGTTTTAAAAACTGACAAAAAAAAAAAAAAACTTATTAAGTTACATTTCTTATCTTTTTATTGCTTATTACGCATTAACGCATGCGGAGCGAATATTTGTAATTAAATACAAATAGTAGGAAGAAAAATTTTGAACTATCAATGACAGCTTTGTAGCTTAGTTGGCCCGTTTATACAGAAGTCGCGGGTTCGATCCCTGCCTGTTGTTTAAATTTTTTAAATAATGTTAAAGATCTTTTTATTTTGTATAAGTATGCCTATGCACAAAGTAATAAGTAACTCCCTGCAGTTAAAGAAAAATACAATGTTAAATACGTTCATGTTTTGCCTAAGAGGCGTACAAATATAAATAAAAAGTGCGCTTTGCACAAAGATTTTAAGATCTTGTAACTATAATTGTATAATAATATATTTCGTGAGGAGTATTCATAATTATTTAGAACATTCCATTTTACGAACCTTTGTGGCGTAATATGGAACTAACATTATGAAAACATTAAAATCATTCCACAAAACAATTATGAAGATCTGAAAACATTATGTTCTATTTATTTAAAACAAAACGGTTTACTCACGCATATTTTCGGGATCAGCTCATGATTAGGGACTCCTATTGAGTCTGAAACTAGTCGGGCGATCCCGAGAATATGCGTGAGTAAACCGTTTTGTTTTAAATAATTATGAATACTGCTCACGAAAGTTATTATACTTATAAATATCCAGATGTCACACTCGCACTGTAATGACGCAACAGTGTTTTTAACATAACAAATACGGTAATTAAACACAGCAGCGCCCTCTATCCCAAGTCGATTCGAATTCCAATTCAATCCAATTCGAATGTATGTATGTATCAACACATTACCTTTTTTTAAAAGAGTAACCTATGGAGTTTCTTGCCGGTTCTTCTCCATAGGAGTGACATTTTGGAACCGCGCAACTAGAGTCATTTAACGTTTTGAAAGTGCCTGAAAAGGCCTACTCGAAATAAAAATATTTTGATTTTGATTTTGATTCTTTTTCCGCACAGACTCTTCTGAAAATGCTTGTAATTTTACAGGAACTTACTGAAATAGGTTTTGAGCACATCCCCGAAGGGCCTGATAGAGATAGACGGATATCTAGGGCCCAAGCCACCAGACGTATGGGAAATAAAATCCCTCCGCCGTATCCCAATGGGTGGTTCGCAGTAGGGGAAAGCAGGGATTTGAAGATTGGCGGTGTAACAGCTGTTGATGCGCTAGGTGAGTAGCGCCATCTGTTGTTGAGTAGCGGTACTAAAGTTTTCGTTTAGACATCGGTTAGTTTATAATTTTTGTTGGAGATTATTATTTCTTGTTTTCGAGCAGGTTAAGTTATTTTTTGCATTTTTATTTATTCTTTCTAAATTTTGTTAATTACATGAATAGTCCAAAAATGTAAAAATTAAAAAATATTTGAGTCGATAATATTTATGCATAATGCTAATGTAAAAACAAATAAAAAATTTCTAAAAAATTTCCTAAGTTCTAAATGGTGTAACGAACCCGACTTTAAAATTTTCATTTATATACTAGCTGCCTGCCCCTGTTTCGCACGGGTGAGGTGAAATTTTCAAAACATATTTTTTTCTTTTATATAGAAGTAAAAAACTAATTAACACAAACAAAAGAAGAACTAGCGAAATTGTTCCATCCGTTCACGCGTGATGCGATGACCAAGGGAAACAGAGACTAGACTATCTGTGTACCAAATTTCATTTAAATCGGTTCAGTAGTTTTGGCGTGAAAGCGCGATAAACAGACAGAGTTAATTTCGCATAATATTAGTAAGGATAGCTGATAACGCGTTCAAACAAACAAACATACAAACAAAGTCTTCAGCTTTATATATTAAGTATAGATATAATACTTATAGTTTTATAATTCATCCTCAGGCCAGAACCTATGCATCTACCGAGGTGAAGATGGCACAGCTTTCTGTGTCGACGCCTACTGCCCCCACTTGGGCGCCAATATGGCGATCGGCGGATCTGTCACTGGGAACTGTATAGAATGCCCCTTCCATAAATGGCGGTTTGGCGAAAATGGCGCCTGTGTAAGCGTGCCGGGCGTGGAACATGGTAAGAATATCACATACCAAAAAACAGACAGACAATCCTATTTTAGTAGATACTAGCTGTGCCCGCGGCTTTGTTCCCTTCAACTGAATACCTACCCTACCCTATCCACCCTACCCTACCCTACTCTTCCTACCCTACCCTACCTATCATACCTACCATACCTATTTCTTTTTGTTTTTAAATCTTCCCTGTAGTCTAGCGAACAAAACAAAAAAATAATTATTCAAATCGTCCCAGCCATTCTCAAATTTTTGCGAGACTAACGAACCGCAATTCATTTTTATATCTAAGATATACAGGGTGTTACTTAAAGGGTATATCTATCCAAAAGGAGTGAAGAGTACATCTGGTATTGAGTCAGTTTACAAATTTTTAGTTCAAAATGAGATAATTAAATAATTGATATCTAAATTTTCGAGTCTTTTTTTACTCTTCGTTTTTGACTCTTTTTGAGTTGAAATTTTGTGTACCGACTCTATACCAGATCTCTTCATGCCTTTTGGATAGATATACCGTTGCGGTAACAACCTATGTATACTAAAACCCAATTACGTGTTTAATAATTTTCTGTAAAAAACTTGTGTACATTTTTTATACTGTATATAACCAAATAAATGTATCCACACATAGTTACTAGTTTGTAGCCTCGATGTCAGCTCATAAACATGTTTACGAAACGATAGGCTCATTTTGACAAAATCTATCTTTCTACAAAATCATTTTACTCGATTTTATGACTTTATTTATTCTGGACAAACTATTTTCAGGCTTTATAAAGCAAAATATTCATATTATATCAGAATAATAATATTTATTAAAAAGAATCGACGACCTCCGTAGTCGAGTGGCGTACACACCGGTTTTCAAGGTCGGTTGACACCAGCTCTGAGGTCCCGAGTTCGATCTCCGGCCGGGATGTAGAAAACAACTTTTCTACATTGTTTCGGGTCTGGGTGTTTGTGGTACCTTCGTTGTCTTTGAATTCCATAACACAAGTGCTTTAGCTACTTACTTTGGGTTCAAAACAATGTATGTGATGTTGTCCACATTTATTTATTACTAGCTTTTGCCAGCGACTTCGTCCGCGTTTCCGTCTTTTTCGTAAAAAAGTAGCATATGTCCTTCCTCACGGTTCAGTGGTTTTGATGTAACAGATAGATTCACTTTCGTATTTTAGTAGGGAAATATAATATGTCACGTTACACAAAAATAATCCATAAAGCATGATTCAGTATTCACGCGCGACGGCGCGATGGCTTATTATCGTATTTCATGTATAAGTTTGGTGTTTCTATACCGATTTCTATGATTCTTTTTTTATTGAATAGGTAATAATGTTAACTTTTTTTAATTAGGGATGAGTGAGAGTATTATAAACGTAAGAGTAAACAAATATAATCAGAAATCTCCGAACTGCTAAGCTATCGGGAGTTACACGTGTTATTGTGAGTCAACCATAAAAGATAGACGTATGCTGTTGTGGGATATTTTTTAGATAATTTTATGTAGAAAATTTCCGTCATACATGATTTCTATGTAGGTTTAACCATTAAGGCTGCATACGCGACGGAAGCTTAAAAAATGGAGTAACTTCTCCGGTTTTCCCAACATTTCCCTTCACTGCTCTGCTCCTATTGATTGTAGCGTGATGAAAAGTATACTATAACCTGCCCAGGAGTATGAAGAATAATTGTACCAAGTTTCGTTAAAATCCGTCGAGTAGTTTTCGTTTCTATAAGGAACATACAGACAGACAGACAGACAGACAGACAAAAATTTTACTGATTGCATTTTTGGCATCAGTATCGATCACTAATCACCCCCTGATAGTTATTTTGAAAATATATTTGATGTACAGAATTGACCTCTCTACAGATTTATTGTAAGTATAGATTATTTATTAAAATTAAGCTTGTATACTGATTTGACGACCTCCGTAGTCGAGTGGCGTACACACTTTTCAAGGTGTTGCTTATACAACGCATCTACCACACAAAAATATTTGTCTTGGGTGGAAATCGAACCCACGACCTACGGTTTAGCAGTCAAGTTTTTTATCTTATTTATTGTTCTCTTTTTATCATCTCTTATTTTACTCTTTAATAAAAAAAACGACTCCCGCACTAAGCAATTTTATCCTACACAAAGAACACCCAGACTTGGAACAAGCATTTGTGGATCGCACAAATTCTTGTCCCACGCGGGGATCGAACCCGCAGCACGTCGCGCTCAGATGTAATTGGCGTGGTGACCGATACCACTCGGCTATACGTGCAATCTCTCTTCAACAGCACCAAAAGGGGTATCAATAAAGCACTGGCCTACTGTGGAGATGGATGGCGCCATTTGGATTTGGCACGATGCTGAGGGCCGAGCACCGCTGTGGGAGATAGAACCACTGGCCCACACCAGCTCCTGGGGGTACAGGGGACGCAACGAGTTCATCGTCAGCGCTCATGTACAGGTAACCGACTGAAAAGAGGGGGAAGTTCTCAAGAAAGCAACAAATGGGCTAGGCTTTTTGCTTAGCTTAGGATTTTTCCTACTCCTCCAATTTACTACTTCTGATTAATTTAGTTGCGGGTTCCAAGACAGTCAATCGTTTCCCTGGTACACACCGAGCTTAACTGTTTCGGTGGTATTCATTGGTTATCATTGTAGATCCTGGCTTTCAGGAGTTGCAATGATGTGTGGTGTGGTGTGTGGTGGGCTAGTCCATATTTTAAATGGGCTACACTATACACTGGATCAGAAGATTCAGAAGCTATTGGAAACGGAAAATTACCTACAGGTAGGATCACAGAATCTGTGATCTGGGGCCCTAGACAAGTTGTATTTCGACAAGCGTTAACGCTGATAGAATCGCTCAAATTTAAGGAACTGACAAGTCCAAGTCACGTGACTTATCGAAACGAAATGTCATTTCTATATATTTAATGTCATTTAAGCGATTTCTATCATCGTCAACGCTTGTCGAAATGCCAGTTGTCTAGGGGGGCTGATATACATAGATTTAGATGACGCAAATATCAGGATCTGTATAAAAAATGACAATTCAATGTAATGTCATAGTGATTTTATCTACATCATCTACATGACGGATATAAAAAATATCATCCCTATTAAATCTGTTTTCAAGCTTTTTTGTTAGTACTGGCAAACACAGTATAGGATTTATTGCCTAGTACCGAAGTCGATTTTATGACAAGTGTATAAGAGTAAACATAGAAGCATAGAGCGCGCATCGCTAGTAGCCCGTCGTGCCGAGCGTAAGCAAATTTTTGCTGTAAGTACTACGCTCGTTTACTGATTTAAGTGATATTCTGTGCGATGACAGACATTATGCGAAAATATCGATTGTTCCGATATTATTAGGGTAATATTAGGTTTTAAGATAGTTTTAATAAAACGGGGCGCTCTGTTTTGACACTAATTTTACGATTTTACTTGTTCATACTAGTGCCTACAGTTCATACTCAATATGCGCGCTCTATAGTTTACTACTTTTTTTATATTCTTTTGTCCTTTTAGTTTTTAATCTAAAATATTAACTTTTCAGGAAATTCCTGAAAATGGCGCCGATGTTGCTCATTTGAACGCCGTTCACTCGCCATCTATAATCACTAATATGGGCGAGAAATATCCTTTATTATATAACTTGATCGGTAAGTCCAATTTAACTTAGTGTGGAAGCGTCAGGGTAGCCCGCGAAATTCTAATATTCTTACCTTTTTTGCAATTTGCCGGACAGTTTTAAGCAAATTTTCGAACAAAATACGATTCGCGGCCGTAATACGATTTTGAGTATCTATTCATAATTACTATCGTACTAAAATAACTTTCGTGAGGAGTATTCATAATTAATTAAAATAAAACGGTTTACTCACGCATATTCTCAGGATCGCCGACTAGTTTCAGACTCAATAGGAGCTAACATCAGTTCGACTCGCGACACCGCCGCCGCCGCGTCAGCTCATGATTAGGGACTCATATTGAGTCTGAAACTAGTCGGGCGATCCCGAGAATATGCGTGAGTAAACCGTTTTGTTTTAAAATACGTTTTTACAGAATTATAATCATTGAAATCATCAATCCAACCCTCTGGCCCTTTCTATTTCCAAACAACGGTATCATAATTATTTTTATAACATTTGACAGAATCGGGTATTTCGGACAGTAAGCGTAGAAATATTGCCGCCAGTGGCGAGCATTGTTTTTCTGTCCAGGAGGCTTATTCGCTATCTCCAGTTGCCAACCCGACTGATGTTTACCGGATAAAAATAAGTATAACAATGCTTATTCAGTATCGGCTAACGTCGGTAACCAACTTAGTAGTTTGATCTAGTTTGTCATCGAAGTTACACGATAAGAAATTTGTGTTTTCACTGTCTTTTTTATACAGCAACAATCGCTTTTGTTGACAACCGCCATAGCGAGTAACCCTGCTGGTAAGCAGACATTAGGCAAATTACGCAAAAAAGAGAAATTACTTAAAAAAATATAGAAACAAATGTAAAAAACTATTTTCTACTCACTTCTTTCAAGTTTCTTATTTCTTATTCTGTGGTTCGGGTGTTATCCTACAAAACGACTACTTTTAATTTAGTTTTATCAACAAATGAAAACTTATTAAACTTCTTGAAGGGATTTGCACGTAATTTATCTGTACACTTTGGATTTACGCTACAAACTACGCACTGTAACTTTTCCATGTTTATACAGACACAACAATTTATTTTTATAACACTTCAGTTACTTCTCAAAAACACAATAAATCACAAAATGAATTATTATAAATATTATGTTGAGAGAAAACGCGCGCCATACGAAAAATACTGCAACAGATTATAAATATCAAAAAGACGACCAAGTTGCAACAGATGCATAAAAACAAAAATCATTTATTTACTATTTATAACTATAAATAGTAAATAAATGATTTTTGTTTTTGTTTTTATGCATCTGTTGCAACTTGGTCGTCTTTTTAACTTAAAACAAGTTTAAATGATTAATTGTGTAGTTGTTAACTTTAAAAAGATCTACCTATATTTAATTTACAAGTATGTAAATTAAATATAGATCTTTTTAAGTAATCTATACTAATATTATAAAGCTGAAGAGTTTGTTTGTTAGTTTGTTTGTTTGAACGCGCTAATCTCAAGAACTACTGGTTCGAATTGAAAAATTCTTTTTGTATTGGATAGTCCGTTTATTGAGGAAGGCTATAGGCTATATAACATCACGCTACGACCAATAGGAGCGGAGCATAAATGAAAAATGTTGCAAAAATGAAAATCCGTTAAAACTAAAACACGCAAACAAAGTCGCGGGGGACAGCTAGTTTATCATATAAGTTAGGTATATTAAGATGATACACAATTTTTTTAGCTATTTTCGTATCGTTTTACTTAGCAACTATAAAATTGATTTGATTTTGAATTGAAATTGTATTGACTTGCAATTTGGTTTCTAGATAGAAATGGATATGATGAAAATAAACGTCAGTTAATGTCGATTAAAGAAAATTTCCTCGATAGTTTTATTTTTTTAAATCAGCTCTATAAAAACACTTTTTTTGCTCAATCCACCAAACAACATAAATTAATAATATTATTTTCACATTATTTGATGCATATAATTTATCTAGATTAATGTCGATTGCTTTTTTTATTCCAACCATTTCGATTAATATGATTTTTTTTTGTAGCTTACGTTGTTATCTATACTTTAATATTATAAAGCTGAAGAATTTGTTTGTTTGTTTGTTTGAACGCGCTAATCTCAGGAACAACTGGTTCGAATTGAAAAATTCTTTTTGTATTGGATAGTCCGTTTATTGAGGAAGGCTATAGGCTATATAACATCACGCTACGACGAATAGGAGCGGAGCATAAATGAAAAATTAAAAACTGTTGAAACTAAAACACGCGAACTAAGTCGCGGGGGACAGCTAGTTTATTATATGTTTAGCGCTTTCCGTCCCGTAAGCAAACAGTTAGTATAATCTCAGTCTTGCATTTCCGGATTGGCTCTCCAGTCCGCTTGACTCCGCCTACTCGCACACAAAATAATTATTCGTGTAGCGCCTTAAGCTAAAATTTTGCATATGCTTGGCACAAGAAGCTACTATCGCGCTCTATACTTGTCATGTTTACTCTAAGTGTTAAAATAAATGTTAATGTATTTTGCAGTCGGATTTTTAAAATTATGTACTTTTTATCTCAGGTCGCCACGTGTGGTCAGCTACCTGGTCTAGAGAGGAGGACCACACAGCATCCATGACACTGACGCATGACTACAAAATTTTAAAATATGATTTTTGTCATATTGATGTGAAAATAAAGCAGGTACGTTTCATAAACACGCATTTAAACTTTAAATAACACTTATTTAAATTCTTGGTTTTAATAAAATATCTTGAGACAACTCACTCTCTGACACCTGACCCCAAACTAGGCAGAGCCTGTATTATGGCAACCAGACAACTGATAAACATAGGTACCTACTTAAATATTTCTAAATCTATACTAATATTATAAAGCTGGAGAGTTTGTATGTTTTTTTGTTTGTTTGTTTGATCGCGCTAATCTCAGGAACTACTGGTTCGAATTGAAAAATTCTTTTTGTATTAGATAGTCCGTTTATTGAGGAAGGCTATAGGCTATATAACATCACGCTACGACCAATAGGAGCGGAGCATAAATGAAAAATGTTGCAAAAATTAAAAACTATTGAAACTAAAACACGCGGACAAAGTCGCGGGGGACAGCTTGTACATCTATACTTATTAATATTACAAAGAGGAAATATTTGAATGTATATGTCAGTATGTAACGCAACGAATCGAACCACTAGACCAACAGGCCCGTTGAAAACGAAATATGACGAAAAATGTTCTTCACAGATTGGTCCCGGACACGTCCGCCTCCTCATGCAGTCCCCATTTGGTCCCGTCCTGATCTCGCAGTCTGTCACCCCAATAGGACCGCTTCTTCAAAGGGTTATACATAGGATTTACTCGCCGGCCTATAACGCCCCCGTCGGCGCTTACATCGTTATATCAGAAGGGAATATGGTAAGATTTCATATTTATTAAGTGTATTATTAACCTACTTCAAAATATTAGGTCATTATTTTGTCCTGAATACTGAGAAATAAAATCTAGATAACTAGTAGAGTCATTGCAACAACCTATTATATTTAAGTTGTACTTATGTAGTTTATTTTGTTTTGTTAGTATTCTCACCGGTTTTCAAGGTATCGCCAGCTCTGAGGTCCCGGGTTCGATTCCCGGCCGGGTCAATGTAGAAAACCACTTTTCTACATTGTCTCGGGTCTGGGTGTTTGTGGTACCTTCTTTGACTCTGATTCCATAACACAAGTGCTTTAGCTACTTACTTTGGGTTCAGAGCAATGTATGTGATGTTGTCCACATTTATTTATATTTATTTATTTATTATTTTGTCCTGAATACTGAAAAATAAAATCTAATAATGATAATAGATAACTAGTAGACTATTTGCAACAACCTCTTAATTCCTTGTATTATATTTAAGTAGTACTTAGCTTATACATTTAATTTTAAGTATTCCTATTTTCCTTTTATCATAGTTTTATGTAGTATTCCCTTGTCAATTATAATAAACAGGGTGTAACTGAAAGGGTATATATATCCAAAAGGGGTGAAGAGTACATCTGGTATAGAGTCAGTTTACAAAATTTCAGCTCAAAATGAGTTAATTAATGAATAAATTTCTAATTTTTCTCAAATTCTGTATCAAACTAATATATTGTAAGTTTATGATTTGCAAAAAAAGAAAAAATAAGTGCCCAATTTTTTTTTATTACATGTCGGACATTAATGTAAAATAAAATCCCTATTGTTTAAAGTTTAAAAATAAAATTACATTGTCTAACACGTCTATAACTATAAAACTATATCAAATTTTATTAGATGTTTATATTTAGATTTTAGATTGTATTCTTTAATAATAATAATGTCTTGGGACAACTCACACACGGCGATCTGATCCCAAACTAGGCAGAGCCTTTATATGGCAACCAGACAACTGATAAACTTACTTATATATTTCTAAATACATACATAATAATAATAATAATACCAGCATATAAATGTCCCACTGCTGGGCACAGGCCTCTTCTTATATAGATATGACACATAACACATACATATTATAAAAAAATACACCCAGACACAGAACAAATGATCATGCTCTACACAAAGATTTGTCCTGAATGGGAATCGAACCCACGACCTCCGGTAAACCATTCAGGGTCTATTGGCCGAAAACTGAAAAGTCAATCAGTTTTAAGTCGCCGTTAAGTCTCATGCTGTCTCTGTGACTTTAAGTTGTGAAGTAGCGACAGCCATTTAAGAACGTCTTAAATTTAATTTGCCTTTCAGTATTAGGGTGTCTACCCACTAGACCGATAGGCCAGTATTTTTATAAATATATTCGAAGCGTCAATAGCCTAATGGCTAGGGTGACGGCCTTGTGATCGAGAGGTCGCAGGTTCGATCCCCACCCATTGCACTATTGACGTGAACCCACTCCAGATACAAGCATATTAGCTTAGTTGGAGGGGTTAACAAGATTGCTAGTAATGTGAATTCCACCCACATTGCAGGTAACCCTTTAAAAAAAAAAAAGAAAAAAAAAGGTATTTCATATAATATTTCTCTTTCAGTTCAAACGCGACATATTAATTTGGAACAGCAAGAGATTCGTACCTGCACCCACTTACGTCAGGACCGATAAAACGATTCGCGCCTTCAGATCTTGGTTCTCTCAATTCTATAGCCCAAACAGTGTCAGTTTCAGAGAAGCCAACCAAAATACTATGGACTGGTGACGTCATACTCGACATTTGTAGAGATATTGTAGGAAACTTGAGAGTAACTAGATATTATAGCCCATTTTTTTTTTTGGAAGTGATTTACGCAGTTAGCCTAAGCGCAGGCTTTGACTGCTTCACCGGACTTTTGGCGAGAACCTTAAGGGCCTCCAGCCAGAGCAATAGAAAAACTAACTACGTCAGCAACGTTCACTAAGGGCACCCCCTGTGGGGTTCGGACCTCGACTTAGTGCGTTGCTAACAATCTTAATAAGGCAAAAAACAGCAAGGGAGAGCTGGATCTAAGTTTTTATTATTTAAGGACATATTTTTATTGCTAGTTTGGCCGGCTCGGGCCAGCTTGATCTAGGGACGGGGGGGATATTAGAGCCCAGAAAAAGTTAATTTGTATAGTATTTTTCATTTGAAATGTATTGAAAATTATGGCAATGGAGCGGCGTAAAAAAACTGCCTAAAATACAACGTGTCGTGTTGCATTCTCGTCATATTTAAGGAGGCTGTTATGAAAGACATAATCAATCGAATAAAATTACGATATCTGCTCAATAATTAATACATACTTGTTTTTTTAGTTATTTAAGTTTGATAGTATTTCAGAATACACCACTTTCAAAGAACAGAATCGCACCGTTGCGTACGCGGTAGGCAGTGTCTTTATGTGTGTGTAAAAGAGCAGTTACAGTGCGGTATCACACGGGCCGCGTTTTGAAATGCTTGTCCCACACATACCGATTTCCGAAAATTTTATTTTTCTTAAATACCTACCTACTTATTTTAATATTGATTCGTATCGAGAATCATTAGCATAGTTACCTCTTTGTATTTGAAGAGAATGCAAAACGACACTTTGTATTATCATTGCAAAATTTGTAGAATATATCGATGCGACAAACTTTTAGTACGATTCACAAGCTTTTTTAAATGCTATACTATTTTTGTAAGGGACATTGGTTGCATGTTCCAATGCAAAATTTAGAAAATAGGATTTTGAAAGTTTTATTATCGAAAAAAGTAAATATTTTTATACTTTAAATAAGGTTTTTACTTAAATACTTACAAGTTTAACTACGTTTTCTCTATTATTATTATATTAAATCTATTTTAACGTAGTATTTTAGAACTTTTTGTAATTAAATTAGTTAGTAAAATAGCTTGTAATTGTATTTTATTATTTTTAACAGTAAGATAAAACATCTAATAAATTAATGATCTTTGCTAATAGTACATCGATTTGGTTTAAAATTTTACAATGTATTCCATTTTAATTCTAATAATAATTCATAAAATAATTATGTGTTTTTAATTAAATCTAGATACCTATATTATAAACTAATATGCGAAGCTGAAGAGTTTGTTTGTTTGTTTGAACGCGCTTATCTCAGGAACTACTGGTCCGATTTTTTTTAATAAAATTTTAATCTTTCGGAAAACCCGTACAACTAGAATTGTTTTTATTTTATGCTGACGCTTGCACCGAATGCAGTGCAACGCGTTTATTTTGTTATATTTTTGACTTCAGTACCAATAAACGTATGAAACGAAAAACATAGGTTTTATTACTCCCCCCAAGTCCTTTTTTTAAGGGATCTACGTTTTTATCCTGGGCGCAGGCTTCGTCTGCTTCACCGGACTTTTGGCAAGAACCTTAAAGGCCTCCAGCCAGAGCAATCGAAAAACTAACTACGTCAGCAACGTTCACTAAGGGCACCCCCTGTGGGGTTCGGACCTCGACTTAGTGCATTGCTAACAATCTCGGATCACAGGCGCATTCCCAGCGCAACTCCGGCAGTCCCGAATTTGACACCTACAAAATGACCATGGTAAAAAACTACTCGTACCAGAAAGCTGAAATATCTCTAAAATATGTTTTTGTAACACATATAAAAGATGATATACTAATATTATACAGAGGAAAGATTTTTATTTTTCATGTTTGTTACGGATAAACTCAAAAACTACTGAACCGATTTCAAACATTTTTTTATCATTCGAATGCTACATTATCCCTGAGTAACTTACTAATATTATAAATGCGAAAGTAACTCTGTCTTTCTACCACTTTCGCTTGCACGCTTTCACGCCAAAACTACTGAACAGATTTAAATTAAATTTGGTACACAAATAGTCTAGAGTCTGAGAAAGGAGATAGGCTTTAGCCGCGATAACCGACAACCACGCGGGCGGAGCAGCGGGAAACAGCTAGTAAGCTGTATATTGCTGTATTACCCGTACGAAGCGGGTCGCTAGTAAATAAATAAAGAAAGAGTGAATGCTGAGATGACGAGTAGTAGAGATGAATGGAAGCAAAAAACGCATTGCGCCGACCCTAAATAATTGGGAGCAAGGCAGGGAGATGATGATGATAAAAATTCTCGGAGAAAGAGATTTAATATTATAAAAGTTTTAAAGAGATAAAAATGTTTAGTAATATAACGCTTTACTCACGCATATTCTCGGGATTGCCCGACTCATTTTAGACTCAATAGGAGTCTCTAATCATGAGCTGATGCAGTGGCGGTGTCGCAAGTCGAACTGATGTCGGCGCGTCAGCTCATGATTAAGGACACCTATTGAGTCTGATCTGTTTTATCCGTTTTGTTACTAAATTATTATATATTAATAAATAAATAAATAAATATACAAAAATAAAAAAGTGTGTATGCAGTTTTTTTTTTATATTTATTCCGTAGCAGCTCTGAATTCAGAATATTCTATAAAGCCATCATTATTTGCGTCTGTCTGTTTCAAGGCTCCTTCTACCATTTCTTCCAAATCTTTATCTTGATACAGTATCCCTTGATCTTTTTCCGATCCTGAAATCATTCAAAAACAATGTTACCATATATTAAAAATGTCATCAAACGTCAAAGTAACAAATCGAAGGTACTGAGTCCTCAATCTATACAATGTCTGTGGAACTTCTAATTAAATACAAATATAAAAAAGGGCAATTTAACCTGCGACCACGTTCTCAACGCACCAGTGTCGCAGGTTCGAGTCCTGTATTTGTATTACCTACCAATATTCGTTCCGCATACGTTAATGCGTAACAAATAATTAAAAATAATGGCGCCGATTCCCTTGTACGCCAACTAAATCAAAATGAGAGCATTGCTATCTTTTACTAATGTAGATATATTATAGCCTGAAAAAAAGACGGCAACAGATAACAACTACTTATTAACTTTTAAACTATCACGCTACATGTTTATAATTCTGCTTGAGCAAGAGTCTGCTTGCGACCACGGCCGGTGCAACCTGTCCCCCTAGACAAGTGGCATTTCGACAAGCGTTTACGATGATAGAAATCGCTTCAATGACATTAAATGTATAGAAATGACATTTTGTTTCGATAAGTCACGTGACTTGGACTTGTCACTTCCATACAATTGAGCGATTCGATCAGCGTTATCGCTTGTCGCATTGTCACTTGTCTAGAGGCCCTGGTCGAAACGTCAAGCGTAAAGGTATTTATAAATGTTTCGCGCTAATTCCCGTTTTATTAAAATAAGATAACAACTAACTTACAAATGTCAAACTGGTTTTTGCCTTGAACATCACTATGTTTTAGTGCACAGTTTTCTGCGTGTCGGTAAATTTGTATGAGAGTTTTAGTCGAAACTAAATTTGACAGCTCTAATTTTCGTCTGTCCTTTTCTAATTATGTACAAGTGAAAAAAAATACCGTAGAGCTAAAATAAGTTTAGTGTGGATTTAACAGAGTCGGAGCCATTATGTTGGTAGAACTTTTTAAACAAAAGATAAGTAATTAAATAAATAAATAAATAAATAATATCTTGAGACATCTCACACACGGTCATCTGATCCCAAACTAGGCAGAGCCTGTGCTATGGCAACCAGACAACTGATAAACATACTTATATATTTCTAAATACATACATATTATAGATAAATTACACCCAGCCACAGAACAAATGATCGTGCTCATCACACAAAGATTCGTCCTGGGTGGGAATCGAACCCACGACCTCCGGTTTAGCAGTCAGGTCACTAAACACTAGACCAACAGGCCCGTCGTTGATTTCCAAATGATGATGAGATTACTTTACGTACCTATTACGCAAATGCTCACCCATCCGCGTCCTTGCGGCTTTAGCATAGCTCCCTGATGATATGATGATAATACCACAAACACACTCAGACAAAAAACAACAAACAAACCATTTTTTTCTTAGAACTATATACCTACTTAAAGGGACCATCACAAATAAATTAAATTAAAGTGTCTGCTTAAAATAGCCGCTTTTTTTACTACTTATGTATGAACGACGGGCCTGTTGGTCTAGTGGTTAGTGACCCTGACTGCTAAACCGGAGGTCGTGGGTTCGATTCCCACCCAGGACGAATCTTTGTGTGATGAGCACGATCATTTGTTCTGTGTCTGGGTGTAATTTATCTATAATATGTATGTATTTAGAAATATATAAGTATGTTTATCAGTTGTCTGGTTGCCATAGCACAGGCTCTGCCTAGTTTGGGATCAGATGATCGTGTGTGAGATGTCCCAAGATATTATATTATATTATATTATTATTAATGTATATACGGTACATATAGCAAAATAACATTTACTCAATTTTTGTCTGCCTGTTTGTTCCGGTTAATCTCGGGAACGGCTAGACCGATTTTGACGGGTCTTTCACTGGCAGATAGCTGATGTAATAAGGAGTAATTTAGACTGCTTCGAAAACGAAAAAAAAATAACTAAATGACTTTTTTGGTAAATTTCACGCAGACGAAGTCGCTGCCACAGCTAGATTACGGCGACTTCTGTGGCAGTCACTTATGAGTAGTTATAAACCCTGTCATGTGAGCACTGCTATTTTCTATATAGGCACTAAGTCGATGAACAATTTTTCCGCAGACAGATAAGACCTCTCATGGTCATTTTTTGCCAGGGCTACGTTGACCGTCAACTCAATACTTCGTTGGTTGTCGGAGCCCACAGCAAACTAATTCTCGTCAGCATCGAAACATTAGGAATTGCATAAATATCAACAAAAATGTCTTCATATCCTGATTAGATATCGTTGAAGTTTGCTAAGTCAATCGCGGACATCTCTTAGCAGACGAAATTTATTTTTTATTTATTTATTTGGATCTCCAACAAAGAAAGTACACAATAAGTCACATAATACATGATACATATTTTAAGGTTAGTGTACTCCTTCAATTACAGGAGAACACATCATGCACAATAATAGTTATGATAATTATTACATTTTATCAATCATCCAATGTCAAACGAAGCGTTGGTCAACGTCAAATTATGATGAACTGCTCCCCTAGACAAGTGACATGTCGACAAGCGATAACGCTGATCGAATCGTTCAAATGTATGGAAGTGACAAGTCCAAGTCACGTGACTTATCGAAATGAAATGTCATTTCCATACATTTTATGTCACTTAAGCGATTTCTATCATCGTTAACGCTTGTTGAAATGCCACTTGTCTAGAGGCTCTGGGTACCTAGGGTTACAAGGATACTTCTAAGCTTCTAAGTGTATGAAATAAAAACAAAACCGTGTATTAAATAGTTTATATTATTACGTATTATTGTACAATACAAAATTGTCTAAAATCCTCAATTTCTCGTCCATAACATAGTGATTATACAGCCTCACAAAATTCGAAAAAAAAATACTGTTCTAGACACGAAAAATACAGAAACATAAAACTGTTTGAAAAAAAAAGAAATAAAGACATAAAAATTAAAAATAAAATCATTGTAGATAGCTACATTAAAAAGAAAAAAAGAAGATAAATTTGAGTGTCATAAAAATATATTTAAGTAACTATCTAAATTGTTTTATTATTCTACCTATTAATATTGAATTAGACGTCAAAATTTTTCTAAATGTATATTAACCTAACACTCATACGTCACTCAATTGTAAGTCTTGCTGTTAGGTCATACTGTCTCTCTTACCACAAGGCTTTGCGCACACAGACTGCTTGATGCAGTTCTGTTTCAAGAGTTCTACAAAACAAAAAAACAAGCAGGCGGGAAGCACAAGCACAGCTCGCCTAGTCGTGATACTGATCGCAGACTAACTGAGACTGCAGCCCCTCTAGACAAGTGACATATCGACAAGCGATAACACTGATCGAATCGTTCAAATGTATAGAAGTGTAAAGTCCAAGTCACGTGACTTATTGAAACGAAATGTTATTTCCATACATTTAATGTCATTTACGCGATTTCTATCATCGTTAACGCTTGTCAAAATACCACACATGTCTAGGGGGGCAGATCGTGTACCGGCCTAAATGTAATGTAGCGAGAAACGACCTTTCAACAGCGTCTTAAAGTTAAGTTACGTTTGAGTGTACGGAAAGATGCATAATTAAATTTGAAACGAACTATATTGTTTCCCTAACTGCTTTAAATTCGGCGTAATCTATGTAACCATCGTTGTCTCTGTCGGCCTGTTTCAAAGCGCCTTCCACCATTATTTGCAAATCTTCGTCTGTGTAAGTCTTACCAACATCCTGATCGGCTAAAAAACAAAAGAAAATATTCTTTCAATACAAAAATATGATTAAAAACAACGACAGGATTTCAGCATTTTGAAAGAATATAATACTTATAAAGCATTTATTTATTTACCCTTCAGTAAAGTCCAAAACTATTGAGTGATCAGGGTTAAGTTATGTTTGAACCAAAGCTTACAAAAAAAGACATTAAACAGAGCACCGAGCTTTAAAAATAAAACCAAAAATAATGTTTCAAAATTTTATGAATTCCGACCTATTTCATTTTTCCATTCAAGTAGGTCTTTTGTCTTTTGTTTTCAAATAAGTGTCTTCTAATTTCTGATAGTGGCTGCATAATTTATGCCAGTTTTAAATGCATAGGTACTCCATCTAGTTTTTTTTTTAGTCTGGGCAAGATCGAAAATGGGATGAATGGATTATTTGAACCGATATGAATGAGAAAGGAGTGAATATTGAGATGACAAGCAGAGGAAATAAATTAAAGAAAAATGAACATTACAGAACACAAATGCTTATGACATTAATGGTGAAGTTTCAAGAAATGCAATGTTTTTAATAACAGCGCCATCTAACGCCCACCTTACAAAGCATAACATACAAATAGCTCAATCAGATGTTAGCGGAATATACAAATATTAAAAGTTAATGAAAAGCTTGTAAAAAAGAAGATATACATACTTATTGTTTATACAATTTGTTGTTAGTACTCAAGCGCCCAAGTTTCTAATGCAGAAAAAACTCTTCACAATTTGAGGTTATAAAATCCGTCAGTTATTCGATAAGAAGTTAATAATGTTAAAACAGTTTGAACAAACATAAGTTTTGGCATATAAAGCAAGTAAGTATCAACTACTTCAAGTTGCGACTGCATGAATATATAAAAGGTGAGTTTTTTGTCATTGTACAAACGAAAACTATATAACACCAGCCTGTAATTGTCCCACTGCAGGCCTCTCATACAGAGATCGAGCATTGATCACCACGCTTGTAAGATGCCCCACGGTGGGGCGCCATTACCGAAGCTGCTAATAACACCAGCCTGTAACTGTCCCACTGCAGGCCTCTCATACAGAGAACAAGCATTGATCACCACGCTTGTGAGCTGCCCTACGGTGGGGTGCCAATACCGAAGCTGTTAATAACACCAGCCTGTAACTTTCCTACTGCAGGCCTCTCATACAGAGAACAAGCATTGATCACAACGCTTGTGAGCTGCCCCACGGTGGGGCGCCATTACCGAAGCTGTTAATAACACCAGCCTGTAACTTTCCTACTGCAGGCCTCTCATACAGAGAACAAGCATTGATCACCACGCTTGTGAGCTGCCCTACGGTGGGGTGCCAATACCGAAGCTGTTAATAACACCAGCCTGTAACTTTCCTACTGCAGGCCTCTCATACAGAGAACAAGCATTGATCACAGCGCTTGTGAGCTGCCCCACGGTGGGGTGCCAATACCGAAATGTCAGACTTTTGCTATATCGATTACAAAAACGATAGGTATAAAAAAATCAAAAAACAAATGAAAAAATAAACTCGAATTTCAATACTGTAGCCTTAAGAGTTTTATGGTAATAATACTGACGTACAAGATTAATTTTTGTTTGTTTGTTCGATTTTTAAGACCACTCGTTTTTATAATCGATATAGATGACATCGTTTTCGTTTGTACAACGACAAAAAACTCACTTTGTATAAAACTTAGATATCGCCGCTCGCGAGCGGAATGCTTGAAGCAATTCGACTGCTTTTGTTTTGACTGCGGCGGGCGCACATGACGCGCAAACGCGGTTGACAGCTCGGATAGTGTGTACGTACGAATGGTAATTTAAACATTTTAATACACTAGGAACAACAACCACATTTAATTAATAAAGAAAAATAACAAATCAAGTAATCAATGAAGTAATAAAACAATCATTTTTATACATAATTATTTATTAAAAATTACATAACGTTCGTGTTGTTGTAGGTACATAAAATTCTATTAAAATAAATTGTTTAAATAATTCAACATAATTAAAAAAAAAAAACTATTTATTTATCATCATGATTAGTAATTATCATAAAATAAATTGGAGCTTAAAACTAATCACTTGGTAATTGTAAAGTGCAGTGGCGTAGCTAGGTAACCAAAGGCCCTGGGGCAAAAAATAAAACTAGGGCCCCAAGTAAACTATTTAAAATTGTTGGTTTCGTATTCGTCGTGTACCGAATGCAATGTATATCGATCGACAGAGGGCATTAGCACGGTAATATTATTTATCAGTATTGTAACTTCATACAATCATTTTTTTCTGGAAGAGATTTACGCAGTTAGCCTGAGCGCAGGCTTTGACTGCTTCATTAGACTTTTGGGGAGAACCTTAAGGGCCTCCAGCTAGAGCAATAGAAAAACTAACTACGTTAGCAACGTTCAAGGGCACCCCCTGTGGGGTTCGGACCTCGACTTAGTGCGTTGCTAACAATCTTAATAAGGTAAAAATAGCAAGGGAGGGCTGGATCTAAGTTTTTATTATTTAAGGACATATTTTTATTGCTAGTTTGGCCGGCTCGGGCCAGCTTGATCTAGGGACGGGGGGGGTAACATTTACGTTACAATTATATATACCGACGGGCCTCGCCGACGAGGACGTAATATACGGCGGTTGTGTTTTGTATTGCTACTGCTAGCTAACTCAAATGCTTCTTGGAGAAGCGTTGTTTTATAGTCGGGTTAGGGGAGAGTATGTTTGGGCCTAATCTTAGATATATAAACGGACGAAGCGCGAGCTACCTACGCGCCTCGTATCTCACATCCCACATGCGCTCGGCATGCAACCAGTCGCGAGCAAGTTTTGAATTAAGCTTTATATTTTAATGGGGATTTTTTATCCAATTGAATTTAATAATAAAGCATTTCGTACGTCTCAGTCGAGGCGCAATTATTTGTCAGTCGCAAATTTATTAATATGATTTGTTATTTAATCCTAAATTAAACATATTATAAGCATGGTTTTTAAATTAATTCTACTGATAAAAAAGAAAATGCATTTTTATTGAACACTTTCTATTTAATTCACAACGTATTTTGATGTTTAAATAAAAAAAATACAATCACAAAATACATTCACTAAACTAGATAGAAACTCGAAGTATGTAGACATTTCTTTTTAATTGACTCATCACATATACTATTAAAAAATATTAAACACATATATTTTCCTTTTTACTTAAACAAATAATGAGGAAGATACAGTGAAAGTAAATGTCGCGTGACGTCACTTCTAGCTACAATTTTTACCAAGCCGTGACGTCACAAGCTCCTACTCCTAAACTTTAAAGCGTTTCAACTTTGTCACATTTTATTGATTTCATAAAAGAAAAAATACGAGTTTTATTTTCTTTTTTAAGTATTTGGTGGACTAAATGGATATGTCCTTTTCATACCCAGTCCACACGCCTATACGTACCGCGCGACTGTAAGCTATAGACTGTATTTCAAAAATAGGGTCGATTTACAATACTGATAGATAATATTACCGTGGCAAACCTTCCGTTTCCGTCAAACATTCGTACGAATACTATTCAAGTGTAGTAGGATTGTTATGAATTATGTGGATTTTTCCTAACTTGTCTTATCATGTACCCGGCTCCGACACAAAATCACGTCTTAGCGTCTTCATCAGACTGTAAAACCCATTTTTAACCTTATTGTCTTATAAAAGAAACACACACAATATGAAAAACAACAAAATACTCATTCAAATACATATCAGTCGTAGCAGTAATAAGATTTTCCTTAAAATCAAAATCTTCTACAACTTGGATCAAAAACTTTGTGTTATGCTTGTCTATGAACGTAGTAATGTAATGAGATATATACTTACAATCTTAAAATAGTTAAGTATCGATAATATATGATTCCCGGTGACGATAAATAGGTAATTGTGATTTTTAAAAAGGGACTAGCCCACCACACATGCCCATCATTGCAACTCCTGTAAGCCAGGATCTACAATGATAACCAATGAATATCACCGAAACAGTTAAGCTCGGTGTGTCCCAGGGAAACGATTGACTGTCTTGGAACCCGCAACGAAATTAATCAGAAGTAGTAAATAGGAGGAGTAGGAAAAAAATTGTTTCCACTTCCCTCCATTGCAAGCGGGAGACAAAAAGAAAAGATAGGCCAAAGGCAAAGAAAAGATAAGACAACTGAGTTAGGCCCAGCTGCCAAGCACCACGGATAAAATTTAACATGAATGGGTCCTAAAATTCATTTATTTAGGAGCTGTTATTTTGATTCCAATAATAGGTATGGCAAAAACGTCTGAAAGCACGGAAATTTGCTCTGGTAGCAACAAGGTCCTCATAATAAACAACACCGGACGTCGCATGTAAAGTGTCTAACAAAGCGTTACGTTCATTTTGCCAAAGACTACACTCCCACAGTATATGATGCGCAGTTTGCTCAAACTCACTATTTACGGATGAACACTGACACAATGGTGAAACGACAAGCTTAAATGAAAATAACTTGCTTTTAAAATTGCCGTGACCCGTAAGAAACTGGGCTACACAATGATCAACCTCTATCCAAGTCTTCTCCAGCCGCTCACAAACGGACGGAAAAAACTGGTAAAGATGACGGCCCTTAATAGACGTTTCCCACCTAAGTTGCCATTCCACCATCAGTTCCTCATAGACATCGGTCTGTGATTTAAATAATCGATCAATCTTTATACGTTCGCGTTGAGTCAAAAAGTCGTTATTCAAACCATCTCTAGTTGAATAGTACATAGCCGCGCGACGTTGTATCTCTAGATCAACCGGTAGAACGCCTGCTAAAACGGGCAGGGCTTCAGTACTGACAGTCCGATAGGCCTTACACAAGAAGATCAACGCCAACCGTTGACTTTGGAGCAATTTACGTCGCGCCGCGCCTATAGTGGCCCTATCAGCCCAAACAGGTGACCCATAACAAATACATCCCAAGTACGTAGCCCGGTAGATGATTTTTAAAGTGTTAAATGAAAGGCCCCAGGTTGTCGTTGAAATTCTTGTCAAGGCATAAAAGTTCTTTTTCGCTTTCTCTCCGATTGTTTTAATATGTTCGACGAAGGTAAAATTTCTTTCCAATACAAGACCAAGATAACAAACGGTGTCTCGTTTTTTGACTGCAATGTTGTTAAATTTAATGGTCGGTGACGATTTGAGATTTCCTTTTAATAGTAAATGAAATGTTTTGTGTGGGGCAAAAGTTAGGCGGTTTCGTTCGCCCCAATTAAAGATTTCTCGCAAACAAGTATCCGCTATACTCTCAAGGCCTGCTCTAGTGTTAGATTTAATAAGCAGAAGTCCGTCGTCCGCGTAGCCCGTAAGAGAGCAGCCCTGTGGTAGCGGTATCGCGAGGAAATCATCAAAACCTAAATTCCACAGATAAGGGCCTAAGACCGATCCCTGAGGACATCCCAAGGTCAATGTCTTCGACACAGAATGATGACCAAGTTTAAGTTTAGCTGCGCCATGTGAAAAGTAAGAAGAAATCAGGCGATAGATATTATTGTAACAGCCACGTGATTTTAATTTAAGTAGTATCATTGGCCACCATGCATTGTCGAAGGCACCGGAAATATCCAAGAATATACCTAAGACGTACTTCTCGTCTGACGTAGTAATTGTGATTTGTTAATTATGTACAAATTTAAAAACAAAATCGTTTGTAGGTCAGAGTCTGAGGGCCCCCCGAACTTGGGGGCCCCGGGGCACAGCCCCGTCTAGCCCTCCGGTAGCTACGCCACTGGTGTAATATGTAAAAACTGAAACAATAAAAAATGTATTACTCCTGATAAAATAGTTAACTCATTTTGTATTAATGTGCATTGCTATGACTTTTTTGACAGGCAAACAAATTGTAGTCTTATTACTTATTTTAATGTAATTTCTTATTATTTGTAACTCGTGACAAATTGTTCTGGTATCAATCAGATACATCATTTTTAAATTGTTAATAACGAAATGTAATTTGTCTTATAGGTTGACGCAAATGTTGCAATCGATTTATTGTAACAAAACCAGCTTCAGAGTGCCTTTGAATCCTTTTGATTTTATTGTGTTTGTAATAAATATGTCATATTATAATACAAGTAGCTAAGTTTTGTAAGGTTTTACCTAAATTTTGTTATACTTTGTAAAATACATACCTACCTTTTTTGTTTATGGTACCCACAGATAACCAATCTTCAATATTCTAGCGTTTGAAAAAGAACCATTCTGTGGAAACAGTTAATGACGGTGTTCGCGATTCAGAAATCCAGTAGGTTCGCTAGGTGGCATGTGGCCTTTCTGCCAAATTTAAAATTACACAAATGAGTACAAGTTTAGAGAAAAAAAAGTAAACTACAGAGCGCGCATATCGAGTATAAACTGTGGGCACAGGTATGAACGAGTAAAATCGTAAAAATAGTGTAAAAAAAAAAAAGAGCGCGCCGTTTTATTAAAACTATCTCAAAACCTAATATTCCCAAATATTTTGATATTTTCGCATAAACGTCTGTCGTCGCACGGAAAATCACTTAAATCAGTAAACGAGCGTAGTACTTACAGCTAAAACTTTGATAACGCTTGGCGCAACGGGCTACCAGCGATGCGCTCTATGCTTGTCTATGTTTACTTTAAGGAGACAAGCCAGCTTATGATTGGTGTAAATTGACGAACATAAAGGATTTTTAAAATTTTAAACACCGTCATTCTTCTGGAAACACAACTTATTTCTTATCGGCTGTTTTCGCCATCGCCATTTCTTTTTCTTTTTCTTTTTCAGCTGTTTTCTTAGCTTTGTAGTTACTGATTCTGTATTCCAAATAATCTACGTAGCCATCTTTGTTTAAGTCTGTATGTTCTAAGACGTGTTCTAACAATTGTTCTAATTGTTCATCACTGTACGTTTCGTGGTGCTTATCGACTTGCCCTGAAAATTTAAAGAAAAGAGGTTTTAATACATATTTTTTGTTTTTTCTTAGCTAGCAAACAACCAAAATTAGCTCATTGCTAGATACCGTGTGAGGCAGAGGCAACAATCGCCTTGAACATAACCAACTTTATAAGAGAAAAAGATATCCATAGCCTAAAATCATTATAATCCTAGCTAATTTTATTAATGCGAAAATAACTCTGTCTGTCGCGCTTTCACGCCAAAACTACAGAACCGATTCAAATTAAATTTAGTACACAGATAGTCTAGAGCCTGAGAAAGGACATAGGCTTCTTTTTGTCGCGATAACCGGGCGGAGCCGCGTGAAACTGCTAGTAATTAATAATTTGTTGGGACAACTCACATACCGCCATTTGACCCCAAATTAGGCAGAGCCGTATGACAACCAGACAACTGATAAACATACTACATTACACCCAGACACTGAACAAATAATTGTGCTCAAAGATTTGTTCTCGGTGGGAATCAAACCTACGACCTCTAGTTTAGCAGTCAGGATCACTAACCACTAGGCCAACAGGCCATAGGTACCATCATTTTATTTACATATTGAAATAAAACAATTTTAAACGGATTCTATCGCGGTTTTTTAGATCCCGAAGATTTACCGCTTTTTCAAGTGTCAGGGTCAACGGTAGACCATGATACCTCCTAAGGTGTTGAAACTTCATACGACGAGAAGAACACCTCTTGTGTTCTCATATAGACAAGGAATAAGGGTAGCCAACCAGTGGGTCAATTGCAGGCCATAACGACCTCCGTGGTCAATGTAGAAAACCACTTTTCTATATCGTCTCGGGTCTGGGTGTTTGTGGTACCTTCGTTGTCTCTGAATCCCATAACAAAAGTGCTTTAGCTACTTACTTTGGGTTCAGAGCAATGTATGTGATGTTGTCCACATTTATTTATTTATTTATTATAACACAATTGACCAACTTTGCGTTTTGCGTTGACATTTATTTTGTCTATTAATTTTAAGAATAAAATATATTCTTTTGACTTACAACCTATATATTATATAGGTTGTAAGTCATATCATATTTATTTATACAATACTATAGGTATACTGACTTTAAAAAATATTCAACTGAATCTTTATCCATTTCTAAGCCCTATTTTAACAACTCTATTGGCCGGAGAGCAGGCCTTTACTGCTTCACCGGATTTTTGGTGAAAAACTTAACTTCCAGCCAGAGCAATAGAAAAACTAACTACGTCAGCAACGTTCACTAAGGACACCCCCTGTGGGATTCGGACCTCGACTTAGTGCGTTGCTAACAATCTTAATACAAAAACAGCAAGGGAGGGCTGTATCTAACAACATTTTTTATTATTTAGGGACGTATTTTTATTGGTAGTTTAGCCGGCGAGGGCCATCTTAATCTAGGGACGGGCAGTAATCATTTCTGAGCCACAGCGATATAAATTGAGTGGCTTATACATGCAATAAACATAAAAATAATCAAATAATTAATACTTACCCCGTGCTGCCCAGTTTTTATGGGTTTTTCTGATGACACACACAAAACATTACCTGCCTCATTTTATAATCATGGTTTGACAGATAAAATATGAACATAAAAATTCAAAATGGCGTCTGTCAAAGATCTTGCTGACAATAATCTTATTTGTAGTAAGACTAAAGCAGTGATTAATCTAATGAATTTTATTCATGACACCATCACACACGGATTATTCGTTGAGCGGACAACGGATATTTTGTCCGCTGAATAACTGAGGTTCATAAATGGGTTGCCACGCTCAATTTGCCCGTTCACCATAAATTGGTTTTCGCGCCCAATTTGCCCAAGACAACCTATAGACAAGCGGAGTCATTTCTGTCCAACAGACTTGTAGGTAGTGGTTGAACATTGTACGCAACTTGAAACAATATGCGAAACAAAAATATAACCTTAAAATTGTAAATTATCGCAGTCTAGTATGTAGCTACTGCGCTAATATAACTGTTATTTAAGTACAACACAGATTATACCCAGTAATGAAACATGCACATATACCGACGATAATGATTTACAAACATTTAAAATCAATGGATTTGCTCATTTAACATTCCAAGACTGATAATGTTTAGAAATAATAAAAATACAGCAAATACAAATAAAAATATCTCCATTCTGAGTGTTATAATACTTATATTTCTTCTCTATCTTCCATATTTTTTTAACACAAAACATATTTATTGATATACTTACAAAAATAAAAGTTAAGTAAGTACCTATTCAAATTATGCAACAATTCCAAGTCAAACTACATTAAATAATATCAAGTGACAGTTGACAGTTAAACGTCATTGACTTTCCTATTTTTTTTTAAACCACGTTAAGCTGCGAACACACGGAAGAGTTGAAGGAGTTCCGACTGTTTTATTTTTACTGTTTTCAAAAAGCAAGGGTCGGCAGGGCCGTGTGCTAACTGCTTATCTATTCAAAAACTAATCTACAAAATAAAGAAATAATTATAACAAATATTTATTTATTTAATCATTGTTTTCCTTCTGCTTCTCATCGTATCGTATTTTATATTCCGTCCACGAGATATAGCCATCGTCGTTTAGATCCATGTCGGACATTGTTCTGTCCGTCATAACCTCCAAATCTCTGTCCTTTATTGACATAACATCCGTATTTTCACTGACTGAAAATTCAAGCTTAATTCTTAGGACTAAATTATAGTTTAGACCCACTTTTCCAGTATTTATAAACTGGTGAAATATCAACCAAAAAACACTGTGAAAACACAAATATCGTATCGTCTAAAGTCAATGACCAACTAGTAGTAGTTGGTCACCGCCGTTAGACGATACTAAATTTGCGTTTTTCCACAGTTATTTTTATCCAATGAACATCGCTTGGGTTACTAACTGGAGATTGCAAATATGCCTAAAGGTCAGTGGCGTTACAGCACCAGAATGTGGTATCTATCTCTCAAAAATATGACGTATTTAGTGCGTCGCCTAGCGTGTCATTACCTGCACACGCAAGGAGATTTACAACACTAATACTGGCTGATTAATAATTATTTAAAACAAAACGACTCAATAGGAGTTGAACTCGTGACAGTTCGACTCGCGACACCACCGCCGCGGCAGCTCATGATTAGTGACTCCTATTGAGTCTGAAACTAGTCGATCCTGAGAATGTGCGTGAGTAAACCGTTTTGTTTTAAATAATTATGAATACTACTCAAGAAAGTTATTATACAAACATGGCTGATAAATAGTTTGGAAAAGTTATCGACAAGCTAAAAAGAAAAAAAAAACTGTGATATCCATGTCATATAAAATAATATTATTAATATTTCTCTTAGCTGTTGGAATATACTGAAAAAGTGGGTCAATGTTCCATACAATAAGGCCAATCATCCTTTATCCACTCACATACGAGCAAACTGTCTTACACTTAAAGAAAGTTTACTCTTGAGAATCCGCGCGTATGACGCCCACAGTTGTGGGTATTAAGTAACAAGATTACATCCTGAATGCGACAGAATAATCTTTAGAAAAATAAATATTTGGGCCTCTTCAATTTCTTCAGCTGTCAAAACAAATGTAAACTAATGTATATGGGTGACCAAAGAGCTTCTAAATAATGAGTTTTATTGGTTTTTCATTGGCGCTTATTCTGCTGATTACAAACTAAACCAAAAAAAGTATTGCTATCCTTTGCTAACATATGGCGTAAGAAAGGGACGGTGATAGAATATAACTATATTTGAAATTATTCAAATAGTTATGTACTTTAAAACATCTTTGACAATATACATAACTATGTATTTATTGCACGATTCTAAGTATCTTAAAAGAAAATATAGTTGTTTAGTTTAGACTCAATTTGACAGCTTAAATTTTCATCTTTTTAATTTTTAATAAGTTAAAAGATACCAATAAAATAAGTTTAGTTCGTGTTCAACATAATAAGGACCAATGATAAAAAAAAAACTAAACTATTTCAGAATAATACAAGCAAAACTCGAAATAAATCAATAGACATTTATTGATACGCCTTACAAACACAACCGCATAGAAAATGAAAAATAGAAACATAACACTATTTATAGACGAAGTCGGATAACAGTGTAGAGACCATAGACTTAATAAAAAAAAGAAAAAGCAAAAATGATGAACTTTTAGAAATTGATTCACTAAAAAGAAAAAAAAGACACCATATTTTATCGAGTATCGACAGTTAAAAATGCAGTTTTATGAAGTTACAATCGAAGTTAGGTACAAAGAAATTAATAAAACTATCCTTATTACTTATTTAAAACTAAACACAAGAAAAACATTACAAAAAATAATAGTAAAAAAAAAAGTCAGAAAAATTAACTTATTGAGAAGAAAGATAATAAAAAAATATTAAATATATTGTTTTATTTTAACAGATCTCTAGTAATTTACTGTGAGAGCTAACTATTGCAACTTACATAGAGTTCAAATTCGTTTGAAGCTCAATAAATATGAATGATAGTGAGCATTAAACAATTTTGAATATTTATAGTTATTTAAAAATGTAACGGATTACTCACGCACATTCTCGGGATCGCCCGACTAGTTTCAGACTCAATAGGAGTCCCTAATCATGAGCTGACGCTGCGGCGGTGGAGTTGCGAGTCGAATTCTTAACACCACCGTCGCCGCGTCTCTATTGAGTCTGAACCTAGTCGGGCGATCCCGATGTGTGTGAGTAAACTAAGTAATTATGAATACTCCTCAAGAAAGTTATAATTTTTTATAGTTATTCAAAAACCAGAAAAAATATATACAGAGTCTGCGTTTAAAATAAATCTGAAACGAGTACGGTGACAATTAATAAAGTACTAATTAGGTATTAATGAACTGAGATGTATGGCCTAATTTATAAAAATCTTGATGATTAGCAATTGATTAGCAGATTCTTATTTATTTTTTTCTTAAATTTAGAAGTTTCTTAGTAATTCCTTAACTCCGTCCAGATTTTATAAATAAGGTTTGTAGTGTCTGAATGTACCACTGATAAACTCTTGATAGGTAGCCTATATGGTAAAATTAAAATAAAACCCCATGTAATTATCCTAATGCGTAGGAAAAAAAAAATAGTTTCACAAATTTGGGTCTAGGTGTTTGTGGTACCTTCATTGTTCTCTGAATTCCATAACACAAGTGCTTTAGCTACTTACTTTGGGTTCAGAGCAATGTATGTGATGTTGTCCACATTTATTTATTATTTGGAAAATAATTAATTCATTAAAAAAAAATGTATTGTCCGGGGTTCAGAAAAAACACTTATTGCAACATGCTACCCTCCTCTTTGGTGCCTATTTTTCTGGTCTATGAATTTCAATCAGATTCTATAGTAAAAGATACCATAACTAATTACAGATTAGCATAGAATACATTATAAATATGGAAGACATTATATTGAGCAGTTCTGAATCAAAATATACAAATATTTAAGAACAATTTTTAAGTAAAAAAGAGACTTTATATAGTCACATATAAAAAGTCATGTGTAATAAAAAGCAAGAAACATATTGGATACTTGCGTTAACAGAATATAATTCTACTGTCAATTTAAGCGTAGCTACACACTCATTATAATTAATTTAGTGATCAGTTCAATGTAATAATATAAAACAATTAAAAATATTTGGCAAAAAGTATAAAACTTTTCACATGTGACTGACAGATGTCACTGTCAATTTAAAGTTACACAGATAAAAAAAATAAGAGTAAAGAGGTTAAAAGAAAATGAGGTTTTCATCGCGTAAGAAAATATTTATTTAGGACTTTTTGATTTTATTTTGAGTATAAGTTGTTTATTCTCAGATCATTAAATTCATTCGAGCAAAGAAACTAATAATAGATTATATATTTATTTAACATGTAATAAAGTTTAGTTAAATCAACTAAATATTAATGCCAATATACAAATATTCGAGCGCAACTTTTAAACAAAAAAAAACTATACAAAAAATGTAGAGAAATGGATAGTTCTCTTTACTATCCGGCTTCAAATTAGTATCCGGGTCGGTTACAATGAACTGGGTACTTTAAAATATATTTGCCTAGTCCATGGTCGGACGGACGTGACGATGATGAGTAAATAATACTCGCAACGGAAAATTAAGGCCGAATTACCAAGGCCGAATATTCGGCTCTCGTCATTAAATCTGATATTCTTTACAATGTGGTATCACTATTTACTTGAAGTGGTTATTTTTATCTTATTTCATGATCTCAATCTTACAAAAAATATTAATTATTTATTTATAAAATGTTTTCAAAATATTTTATACAAATCTCTATCAATTCATTTATATCCGGAATGTGTGTGTGTTTGGTTAGGACTAGATATAAGACTTTTAGTCTCAGTAAAAATTTGCGACAAAATAATCGCAACATAAGTACTGAACACTCGTTTTAAATGCAAGTAAAATTTAAATATTTTAGATTTTGCAGTCTTTATTATATATTTTTTTAATTAAATACTTTTTAAATTAAAAAACACGAAGGTTATTTTACATGACCGCAATTTATTTTTTGTCGTCTCACGTCTTGCATAGAAGCCTTTTATCACAAATTATCTAGTCTCAACCAACACTTAACTTTGAATGGTTATGTTATTGGCCCTGTTTCTGTTGGCTCTTCTGTTGAGCCCTCACGAATTCCGGATAGTCTATATATCCGTCCCTATTATGATCATCCATATTTAATATAGGATCTATTAAATTAACTAGTTCATCGTCGCCAAAGATTTTCTCGCCTACAGGCGGCGCACCTTGCTGTGGAGGCTGTTGCTTATGCCCTTGTTCTATATTAAAAAGTATAAATGTCAAAGTGACAGTTTAGGCCGCGAAAATTTTCGTTTGAAACATAAAAATTTTATGTGTTTTTGTGTAGTTTTTTAATAAGACAGTTTTTAAGAAATAGCAATATTTATAATACGTAGTATTTCGTATGTTTAAGTTGATAGATTTTTTGTATAAAACGTCAAAATGTATAGACCGAGTTTATATAGAAAAATTGTAAGATTTACAAATATAATTTGGAATATAGTTTTTTTTGTTACAATAACGGATAGATGAAGAGTAAGTAAGAAATAATATAAATAGTATACAACAATGATAGTTTTTTATAAATATAAAGTTAGTATACATACAAATACCCAAAGTTTTACCAAAACGATGTTTTCGTGTTGTGTATTCGAGGTAGTCCAAAGCGGCGGCGACCAACCACATAAAAAGGAGACAAACACAAAATGAATTTTTAACCTGAATACAATACCAGTGCCAATTTTACAAAAACAAAAAAAAATGACGTCCCTATGTGTTCATAATTGCCAGGGCCAAAATATTTTGTTACAGATTACCAGATACCAACAAAAATAATTATAAAATTTCAAAAGCTAAACATTAAACTTCTTTTTGTAAAAATGGCAAAGGCGAGGATACTCAAAAACAAAAACATTTATACACTATGTGCATGCATTAAAATTAAATATTAATGTTTTCTTTCTTTCTAACAACAAAATAACCCCGATGTATACCTTAACCAAGCTTACCCATACCAAACAACAAAAAAAAAAACCTAAAAAGATAAATAAAACCAATCTATGATAATAACTACAAAAAATCTAGAATAAAGGATTACAACACTACTCCAAAAATCGCAAAAGAAAATCTATACGTCTTATTCAAAATCCCAATTTAAAATAACTAAATACTATTTTTTAAATTTAGTTTTTGTGTGTAGGATTATAAACATATTTGACAAATTTTACGTATAAACTTTTATTTGATTTTTGTCGTTAATGAGCAAACAAAAAAAAGTAAAAATAGAATGAAACAAATTTAATAGAAAAAAAACTAAATTATTTATTTTTATCCCCAGTAAAATCTATCACAGTTACTGTTAAAGTTTACACGACTCTAGTTACATTTTAAATCTGTCAAACACGTAAAACTTATCAATATATTTAATATATTAGAACCCGATCAATTTAAAATAATTATGACTTACCGTGCCAATGTATTAGAGACTTGATTAATTCACAGCCGTCCAACTTATTGTTGTTGTCGGCATCGTGCATCTTGAAGTAATGGAACTGCAGCTCCTGTTCGGACATCTTTGATGTGTCTATCGGTACTTCCATGTGTTCCTGTATGTGGCTGGAAAGGGATAGTTCAGTATTTAGAAAAAAAAATCTATCTGTCTTGCCTAGTATTTGAAAAACAATCTGTAAAAATACGGGAATTGCCTGGTTTAAATATTCAATAAACCATTCGTTTTGCTAACGGACGATTGTATTTGATGACGACCTCCGTGGTCGAGAGGCGTACACACCGGTTTTCAAGGTGTCGCCAGCTCTGTGGCCCCGGATTCGATCCCCGGCCGGATCAATGTAGAAAACCACTTTTCTACATTGTCTCGGGTCTGAGTGTTTGTGGTAACTTCGTTGTCTCTGAATTCCATAACAAAAGTGTTTTAGCTACTTACTTTGGGTTCAGAGCAATGTATGTGGTGTTGTACACATTTATTTACATTATTATTCAATTTTCTAAGAAAAACTAATTAAAATCTATTGTCCGTAAGAATAACGAAACGTTTTTTGAATATAAGAACTGGCCATTACTGGGTACAACTAAATGTTTGTTACGATTAGCTACTGATATCTGTAAAACTGGTATTACAAGATTTGTGTAGAAAAATTCAAGTTTTTACTACGCGGATAGTTAATTACTATTAGATTTTTATTTTATCTATAACCAAACCAAAAGCCAATAAAAATGTACATAATATAATTTTAAAAACATATTTTAACTGTTTTTAACCGGGTAATTATTAACTATTCGGAAGAGATTTTTCAGTATTCGGCCTAGGCGGTTTAGCTGATTAATCAAGAATTTTCGACATTAAGGTTGGCCAAATAAAAGCAATTTGTCAATTGAATGATGAAGAAAATTGTAACAAAAATTAGCTGGAGTTTTAAGTACATTATGTAATATTTTAGATACTTACTCTCTTTCTTGGGCAATGTTTGCTGGGTTCAAGAGTTGAGGATCTGAAACACAAGAATACTATCTGTAGAAATAAAAAAAAATAATGTATTAGACACCTCTACGGCCTAACCTTTTTAAAAGCTATATAAGGGTCCGCTTCCAGTCACACCGAATTTAGCTAAATACTGTATTTTACATGGAGCGACTGCCTATCTGACCTCCACAGCCCATATTACTGGCTAACACTGTATCCCATGGTAAAACCGGTTGTCAAAATTGTAATGACTTAACGACTGCCAAAGATCAACGTATGTCAGACGGAAACAACGGCTTAACGTTCTTTCCGAGGCACGGAGGGGTCACGGTATGTTAACAAATGGTCACCCATACACGGACCAACTTTTTTTTTTTTTTTGTTTGGTCGGGGAAATCCTCATGGACACCCGCTCACTCGGGGGAGCGAACGGGTAGTGTCAGACTCTTACTGACTAGACTAAACCTGAACCGCCGTGCTACGTCATCCGCGTTTCGTGTTGGTGCGTGGTAATGCATTGCAATTCGTCACGCACCAACCGCGGGTCCGCCGGCCAATAGGGGCCAGCGGATCACTACCGTGATTGTTTGGAGACCGACGTGTAAAGAGCGTCGGCCTCTCCGCCTCGTACTGGAGCCACACCCGTAGCACGGAATGCGGCCCCCCGTCGTGGGTCCACGGACCAACTGCGGCGAGTGCGGCTTAACTATTATTATTAAGCTATTATTATTATTAACTGCAGAACAAAATCCACTCATCTTACAAAGGTCTAAATCAACTAGTTGTAATAACTTGTGACAGTTGTACTGTCAAGCGGTTCACCTGGTATATGAATTGTGGCAGATATTGTTGTTGGAGTGTAACAACTGTGACAAGTCACTACCGTGATGAGCGTGACTGTGTCGTTGATGTTGGAACTGCTGCTGTTGTGGGGGAAGTGGCTGATATTGTTGTTGTTGGAGTGTGACAAATGTAACTTACCACCATGTTGGGCGTGCCCGTGTTGCTGTTGCTGCTGTGGCTGTTGTTGTTGGAACTGCTGCGACGACTGCTGTTACTGTCGTGGGGGGGAAGGCTGGTGTTGTTGTTGTTGGAGTGTAACAACTGTAACTTACCACCATGGTGGGCGTGGCCGTGTTGCTGTTGCTGCTGTGGCTGTTGTTGCTGGAACTGCTGCGGCGGCTGCTGTTGTTGTTGTTGGAACTGTTGTTGTTGTGGGGGAGGCGGCTGGTATTGTTGTTGCTGGGGGGGCTGTTGGAACTGTTGCTGCTGCTGCTGCTGCTGCTGTTGCTGATGTTGTGGTGGCTGGAATTGTTGTTGTTGCTGTTGGAGAATAATAAAATTGTTTAGTTTAGGTTTGAAGGTAATAAGATAAATATTTTCGAGCGGTGTCGGACTTCATGCTTAGTGCATAACCTTTTTTGGACAATGCTACTGTGAAATGTTCACAGTTGCAGTATTATGAGTTGTACATATGACAGAAAATTTGTCGTACATTAATAATATTATTTTTTGTTTTCAATTAATCATGTAATTAGACAGATACGTCTGGAGTCAAACGAAGGAGAACTTTGTTAAGCAGGAGACTATATTATAGACTACATAAAAAGCTTACTTAGTATGCTTTTGCTAATAATTAAAATACATTTGATTCATAGACTTTCTACTCTTCATAAGATAATAATAGGTAGAAAACCATTTTTTTAAATATCATGTTAGATTATTAAAAAATATTAGTCACGTATTTTTTCTTATAAGACGTAGCCAAAAACTCACGATGTTATATTGATTTGAAATGTCAGATGACGTCATAATTTCGTGCATTTTGTACGCAAGCATGATGTTATTAACCCCCTAAACATTGATTTGCTTTATCTATTAAGTGTTTTCTTATTTTGAAAAAGGAAAAAATACGTGTCTAATACTATCTAACTGACGGACTAATTAGATTTTGAATTTCCATACCCAGTTTATACCCCATTGTGGATTATCAGCCACTCGAAAATACTCCTTTTTAAAGTAGGTAGGTAAGCATGTATTTATGACGTATTATATTTAGTACAAGCTGTCCCCCGCGACTTTGTTCGCGTGTTTTAGTTACAACGGTTTTTAATTTTTGCAACATTTTTCATTTATGCTCCGCTCCTATTGGTCGTAGCGTGATGTTATATAGCCTATAGCCTACCTCAATAAACGGGCTATCCAATACAAATAATTTAAAAATAATTTCGCAATTCGAACCAGTAGTTACTGAGATTAGCGCGTTCAAACAAATAAACAAACAAACAAACAAACTCTTCAGCTTTATAATATTAGTATAGATTTATTTCATAAAAATATTTAAAACTCACCTGCTGAGGGGGCGGCGGTGGCGGGGGTTGTTGATAGTTCTGTAAAAGAAAATAAAACATATTTTAATATAATTATTTCCTTTAAAATCTCCTTTTATATGGTATTGCCAATAATTATGGTAATTAGGAGATAATTTAATGCGTGTAACAATTATGTTAGATAGCATAATCGCTAGCAATTAATGAACTAATTTGTAATGTTACTGTTTAGAGATAGCAAGATAGCATACCATTTACAGTAATTAACATTTTTTTTATTAATTTCAGAGATATAAGTATCTAACAATTTGTTAATAAAAAGTTATTACAAATTGCCTACTTTATATATGTTTTAATTATTAGGGGTGTAATCTATTCCTAAAATTGAAACCGCGCGTTATGGAGCTTCCTTTAATTTTTAATTTTACGGTAACAAAAATATACACTCAAAATATCAACTGTCTACATAGTACGGTTCATGAGATACAGCCCGCTGACAGACGAACAGCTAAGACTTAGCAACTGTTTCGTATACCCATTATATTATACTAGCTGTTACCCGCGGCTCCGCCCGCGTGGATGTCGGTTATCGCGACAAAAAGTACCCTTTCTCAGGCTCTACATTATTTGTGTACCAAATTTCATTTAAATCGGTTCAGTAGTTTTGGCGTGGAAGCGCGACAGACAGACAGACAGAGTTACTTTCGCATTTATAATATTAGTAAGGATATTATGTTGTTTGGGTAAGAACTCTAAAAATAATTATTTAAATCATTTCACATATGACGTAGATATCACTTAATATGTAAAAAAAAACTAATAAAATCTTATTATAAACCTTTTTTATTTAAAGTAGACTATAATTCTAAAGTTATTTTAAAGACAGACAAGACGTGACAATTAAGAAAAATAACTCATAATAATAATTGCTGTGTGCGCGAAATATACTCGTTTATGCAAATCGATGTCGACATATTTAGCATACGTTACCTAATGTGACATCGTGAATTCATCGCAACGACATTAATTTATTCATATCATATTTTACTACTCGTATGTTCTTAATTTCCTCACGAAAACGACTAGAATTGCTTTACGGTTTTTTTTTTTAATGAGTGTTTGGTAATTAAATTACCATGCCATGTAATGTAAGTTCTAAAAAGAAGTCTGTCACTATCAATAGGGTCATGTGGGGTAAGAGCGACTAAAGGGCAAGAGAAAAAGTCGTTTAAAAATAAAAAACTATAAGCTCTAGTTCATTGGTTGGTTAATAGTATTTTACATACAAACACAAACGAAAATACTATTAATCAATTAACCAAGGAACTAGAGTTTATAGTTTTTGATTTTCAAACGACTTTTTCTCTTGCACCATAGTCGCTCTTATCCCACATGACCTTAATAAAATCTATATTGTAGCATCATCAATAAGTTCATTAGCTCAGTAAATACCGTCTATGTTTACAGAAAATCTTTTATACATACATTACACTAAACTACATCTTACATTATCAGCGAAACTAATGTAACGTAATCTAAATATGTTACAAGTTACAAATTGTTATTTTACATAATTAACATGAATAATGATGTATATAGACTTTGACTAAGATAGCATGGAAAATAACTTATAGAACAGTTTTAAAACCCACTAATAAATTCGTTAAAAATAGATGATTTATATCCGACTGCGCCAAAAGGAGGTTCATGTTTTTCAAGTGTATGTAGGTGCGGGGCGGTGAAATAAAGGCAGATTCACTATTTTAGACTTTAATTAATTCACAGTTCAAACGGAGTACACGCTATTCGTCTTACGGTTATCGCCATCTTGCCTTTTTCCCTTCCATCCTTCCTCTCTGTCATACGTACATGTCGTCTCACTCACACTCACTTATGCTTATAATTTAAACTACTTGGTACACATTTTAAAATCCTACATGTATGTATGTATTTCTCTTTAGCACGCTTTGCAACCTAAATGTGTTGATGGATTTTAGCTTGAGAGGTGTCGTTAGATTCGTCTTAATTGTAATAGTGACACTACTCTGTCTGTTACACTTTCACGGCTAAACTGCTGTATCGATTTTGATTAAACTCGGTAGGTATGGAGTGAGCTTGAATCCTAAGAAGGGACATAGGCTAGTTTTTGTCGCAATAACAGACATCCAGGCGGGTGAAGCCGGGGTAAACGCTAGTAGGGATAAAAAGCCTACTATGTGTTAAGCTAGGTTATCAACTATCGAAGGCCTAAATTTCCTGCAAATCCATTCAGTAATTATTGGGTAAAAAACGACAAATATACATTCACATTCATAACATAAGTATAATAGGATCTTTTGTGAGTAATTATCCTGTTTTGGATACGACAGTATATCCTATGTGTATGCATTACCATTTGTGTGTGAATTACATCAATCAATTATTTCAAATACATAATACCAATTTAGGTACTTAACAGGGAAATACATAGTATCATAACTAATTATTGAAATTTAAAGCAATACGGTTTACTCACGCATATTCTCGGGATCGCCCGACTCAATAGGACTCCTTTTTTGAGTCTGAAACTAGTCGGGCGATCCCGAGAATATGCGTAAGTAAACCGTTTTGTTTTAAATAATTATAAATACTCCTCACGAAAGTTGTTATACAAATAGAATTATGACTGTTAGGATTTTAACGCAAATCTTTTTAAGTCAAAGTTAAATCGTAACACGAGGTTAAATTGACAGTTTGTCATATAATATGGTTGGTCTAGTGGTTAGTGACCCTGACTGCTAAACTAGAGGTCGTGGGTTCGATTCCCACCCAGGACAAATCTCTGTGTGATGAGCATGATAATTTGTTCTGTGTCTGGGTGTAATTTATCTATAATATGTATGTATTTAAAAATATATAAGTATGTTTATCAGTTGTCTGGTTACCATAATACAGGCTTTGCCTATTTTGGGATCAGATGGCCGTGTGTGACTGGTCCCAAGATATTATTATAATTATTATATTAATATCTTCAATTTAACCTTGTGTTAGTAACTATATCTGAGTTAGGTTTTTCTTGCAAGTGGGCGTTACCACCGAACACTGAAACACAACTCAACTTTAAAAATTCTTTAATATCTCTCTGTAGCTACTTTACACCTTAAAGTGACAGAGATAGCATGAGAGTTAACGGCGACTTGAAGCTGATTAATGTGTTAGTATTCGGCAATTAGAGACTTTTGTGTGTAACCTTTGGTATGATGGGTAAATAATAAATCACACCGCATGGATGGTGTGGTCTGACAGACACCGTTTTAAAAAGAAAGAAAAGGAAATATCTATTTAGTCCACCAGATAGATAAAAAAAGGAAAAAATACTCGTATTTTTTCTTTTATCAAATCAATGAAAAATGACAAAGCTAAAGCGCTTAAAAGTTCTGGAGTGGGGGCTTGTGACGTCACTTGTGGGTAAAAATTGTACCCGCAAGTGACGTCACGCGACATTTCCATTCACTGTATATTCCTCATCGTTTGCTTAATTAAAAATATAAATATTTGAGTCTAATATTTTTTTAATACCTATGTGACTTGTAAATAAAAAAAAAGCAGTCCGCTACCCTATTATAACAGAACATGGTTCAGTTCTTTTGCAAATAATAGAACGAGAATAAAAAAATCTTATACTGCATCCACAATTTATACACTAAACATGAAAACACACGAGTTTTAAGAAAAAACAACTGTAATGGTAACATAGAAGATTCAACAACTTCATATAAGTACTGTCAGTCTAAAATTACCTTTTTTCACACTTGCATAAAGTTGATGTTTGTTTCAAGTAGAAATAGCATCAATTGGCACATGAATTTAAATAGACTATATCATATAATATAAATCACACTATGAACTGTCTCTGTGCTATTTTATGAATAATTGTTGAGTTGTTTTCTAGATAAGATGTAACAATCATACAAACTTTCACTTTTAAATAATATGGTAAATTTAATTGATTTTTTTAAATAGCGAATTAAAATGTAATTAGTACCTAGTTATAATAGTATTTTGTATTGTCATAGATAAGACGAGGGTCTATAATATCTTTAAAATAGCATTTCAAGAAATATAATTTTGTACTTTCAACATAATCAACTTTTACTTTTACTAGTCCGTTTATTGAGGAAGGCTATAGGCTATATAACATCACGCTACGACCAATAGGAGGGGAGCATAAATGAAAAATGTTGCAAAAATGAAAAACCGTTGAAACTAAAACACACAAACAAAGTCGCGGGGGACAGCTAGTACTTAATAAAGTATGTTATTATTATCTTAACATGATAACTTCACAGGTTTTTCCCTTAGATATTTTATTGCAAATACACTCATAATATAATATTGAATTAGATAATATAAGATATTCATATCTCAGGTTAAGAAACTAAGCCCCATAGTTTAAAAAGTAATACATTATTGCAATACATTATTCCTCATGAAAAACCGTTTTTACTTCATAATTTGTTGGTAAACAAATTAATTATTTAGATATTTTGTATAATAGGGCAATGTTTTATTTTATATCAGTTTTATTTAGCGTCTGTAATTTAAATTACAGGACAAAAACACCTTCTACAATACCAACTTAGTACAATAGGTCTTTCTACAAGTTACATCAGATAAGAATTTTTGTAGGATTTTCATTCAAAATGTGTGTTAAAACTATTTTGAAGAAATAAACATATCTATGATAGACTAGGCAGTATGGTTGAGACATAAACTGCCTAATGGAGAAATTTAAAAAAATATTTATGAAATGTATTTTGTAATTATTATGATAATTTAATTTAACTTAGTTACATACCCTATTACAAAACTTATAAAATATTATTTATTTACACATACATAATAACTACAAAATTTTATTATATTCATGATAATTTTTAATAACTATTTGGCGCTAGAAACTTTTATTCTGAGCACTTGAACAAACACATCTGTCACTTTCACTTTTTAACATCAGAAGCACGGTTCTTACCATTCAGCCTACACCAAAAGTTGTATAAATAGAAAATTAAAACTAGACTTACTTGATAATTCTGTGGCGGGACCCCAGGGGCTACTTTCTGCTGGTATTGTTGTGATATACTACACTGCAGAAGCGCAGCAAAGAATAAAAACCGCAACATTTTATTCTGAAAAAATATTCACCACATTGAATCTTAATTCTTAAGTCACATGTAAAAAAACCTATCAAACAACTTTTAAATCAACTTACCGCGTCAAGCAAAGGCAAGTAATGAAATTATGTATTCTTTTTTTTTACTTTTAATTCTGTGTTAAGGGAATGTATGGAAAATTAATTTTACCTGTGAATGTAAACTTATGACGTGGAGCACGGGCGATAATATCCTTATCGAATTGATTTATTGATAATATAATTCACTATTACAAGCGTATGTCGATGTGTTTCGCAAACGTTTTCAAAAAGATACCTGGCTGGGATTACCTACACGTCACGTCATTTGACTTTTGACGTTGACATTTTCCTAAATACCAGTTACGTTTCGTTTCTCCATTGCTGTGAAAAATATTTTTAATTAAACATATATTTAAAATAACATAAATATTATATAATAGATAACAAAAATAATAATAAAGATCATTTAGAGACAGCGACAAATAAAGAAGTGTTTGAAGTAGTTGGAATGTTATGTATCCTCAAACACTTATTTATTTGGGCAGTCCCTAAATTATAATACTATTATTATTGTTTAAGAATTAATTCTGTAATTATATTACTATTATTATTGTATACGAAATGACAGCGTGCTGCTGGGGAGTTTGTTGCGCCGTTTCTTCTCCACAGCCAGAGCACTTAGGAAGCGGTGAAGGGTGGGCGAATCAGGGTGCTGTCCATTGTATTGACGTTCTTAAAGTGCTACTTTGTAGCCTAGTTGGAATAAATGAAATTTTGATTTTGATTTTGTTTTGGATCCCAGGCAGAGCCTGTATTATGACAACCAGACACTTATAGCCATACTTATATATTTCGAAATAAATAAATAATAATAAATGTGGACAAGATATTGTGATCTTGTATATTGCTTTGACCCAAAGTAATTAGCTCAAGCACATGTTTTATGTAACCAGAGACGAAGGTACCACAAACACCCAGACCCGAGACAATGTAGGAAAGTCTAGAAAAGTAGTTTCCTACATTGTCCCGTCCGGGGATCGAACCCGGACGGATAAATACATTCATATTATACATACTTAGATAAATAATTACACCCAGGCACAGAACAACTGATCATGCTCATCACACAAAGGTTGGACCAGCAGGGTTATTTGCTATGGCGGTTGTCAACTAATGCGATTATTGCTTTATAAAAAACTCTTTGAAAACACAAATTTCTTATCGTCAACTTAATGACGAACTAGATTTACTACTACTTAGTTGGTTACCGAGGTTAGCTGATACTAAATAAGCATTTTTATACTTATTTTTATCCAGTTAACATCGGTTGGGTTGGCAACTGGAGATAGCGAGCCCAGTGGGTGGGAATCGAACCCACCAACAGGCCAGTCATGTACGAGCAACAAATATGGGGACCGAGAACTTTATAGGAGGAAGTAAAACACATGATTAAACTAAATCACATCAAAGAGTTTATTAAAGATTAAATACAGACGAGTATAATAATATTGAATTTATCTATTGATATTTCATGATATATTCAGCCAGAAAATAGTTTTTTTTTATAGTTACTAATCGTTGGTTGAGCGGAGACTTCAGAAATTTCTTTTTTTTAATTGTTATCATGTCCTTTTCAATAATATTTCTTTTCTGTTATATAAAGAGAAGGTGTACATCTAATTTTAATTAATTTATATTTTCTATACTTTAGGCCTTTATTCGTTTATTATAGTTTTTACATTACGTATCGGATGTGTTAGGTAGGTACATTAAATCTTGTGGGCCAATGCTGATAAAGTCATTAAAGAGGATGATGATAAATTTGATCTGCTATTTGTTCGTTAATCACAAAAAAAAAGACAACACGATTACAAAATTCAGATTTTTATCTGCAGCTTCCAAAGGCCTTAGAAGCACTTGAATTCTCCAGTCGGAGTCTCCAATCCGGCAAAAAAGTCCGTATTGAGAGGGTTGCAGCATTTGCTGAACGGATACTCTTCCGGAGTTTCTCCATTTTTATCCCTCATCTCCTCTTCCAGTCCCAACTTCTGGAACTTGCCAGCGTATTCCAGGACCTGGATGGGACGCATTTCATTGATACAGCAGCAGACGTTAACCACCTCCAGGAAGTTGCCAAGACGGGTGTAGCACTTGGCAGCCATGTACAAATTTGAGATGATGAACTCATGCCATTTCTTCTCAAACTCCTTGGTCTTCGGTTTGTAGTTATTTGTGCGACGGCATATCATGTACACCATCATGAAGCATTCGCTTGCTTTAGAAAAGTTCTTAATGGTATAGAAACGGTACCCCAGTTTATTGAGGCGCACCAGCTCCAGATAACCAATTTCCGGCATCTTGATGATCTGCAAAGAAAATTTTAGGTTAGGTAATGTGTAACTGGGTCTCTCTCTAGGAGAGTCTAGGACGAGTCGTGGACGTCTGTCCAAGCGAGAAATATTCGCAATACCTACCCTAGTAGTGCGTATATTTTTCGCTTGGACAGTAAAAGAAGAAAAAGTACTGAGATGGTGTTAGCCGGTAAAATAAGAGACAACGTGCTGCTAAGAAGTTTTTGCGACGTTTCTTCTCCGCGGCTAAGGTACGTAAGAAGCGGTGAAGAATGGCGAATCAGGGTGGTAGAGTCTGTGCGGAAAGAGAACCGTGTTAGGATTGAGGGGGCTGCTGTGTTTAATTACCATATTTGTTATGTTTAAAACAGTGTTGCGTCATTATAGTGCAAGTGTAACAACTGGATATTTATAAAATTAAGTTAGAACAATGTTTTTAGATGCCATCTTCATAAATATTTTAAAGTTATTATCAGTTTCATTTTACGCCACGACGGTTCTCTTTCCGCACAAACTCTATCTATTTTGTCGACGTTTAAATAGGGCTACATTGAAGCCTAACTTGAATTTAAAAATACATTTTGAATAGTCCGCAGTGAACCTCCATCTTCCTTAAGGCTTCGGCGGTAGCCATTCATGAGGGATTTTAAGAGAAAAAAAATGTAAATTATGAACTACATGACTATAAGAACATGAAGTTCTCAACGCGGTAGGCCTAGACGTAAATGGCGGGAAAAGCTGGACTACTTCGATGGAAATTGGTTCAGCAAACCCTAACCAGAGGGAGATATAAGAAGGGTAGAGAAACCTTAACCCTGCAGTGGGACAGATGGCTAGAAAAAAAAATCTTTAAACATTCAGCGCTAATTGCAACATCAATCTTAGTGAAATGTAAATAATTGATGACTATTGCTTTTTCTGTCTAGTTTTTTCCCCAGACTGTGTTGAGGTCGACTTCCAGTCTTACCGGATTCAGCTAAATACCGTATCTAAATGCCTATCTGACCTCCACAACTCATAATAATTAACTTCAAAGTTAATATGTTTAACCTATTCAAATAGTGTAAAATAGACATCAAGCCTTTTTTGGAAAAAAAATCTAGCTATTTTGTTTTAACAAGCGAACCACAAAATCGATTTATTTACATGGGACCAACGCGCGTAACAAACATAAAAAAAAAAAAAAAAAAAAAAAAAGTTACAGACGAATTTATGAACCTCCTTATTTTGAAGACTGTTAAAATTATTTAACATTTTATATGCTTTGATGTTGCACATCGATCAGTTTGGGAATGAATGTATAAAGACTAGCACTGCTAAGGCAAACTGTCGATGTCGTTACTTAAGTTCTATAAGGTCCAAAACACTCTCTCTATCAACAAAACTTAACTGCACTCAAATTAACTACATAGGTCCACTAAGTACACAGCGCGCTATAACACTAATGACCGAATACTGAAATTTTAATCAATTTTAAGTCGCCGTTAAATTTATGCTGTCTCTGTCAATGTAATGTGTAAAGTAGCGACAGATCTAGACACTCGATAGCGTGTCAAGCCAAGTTCAAGTAACAGAACTGGCACACAGCACCGTGTGCCAGTTCTGATACTTATGCACATGAACCACTTGGAGCCACTTTTGACACCCTCATATAGACATTTAACATCGTCTTACAGTTAAGTTGCGTTTAAGTATTCGGAGGTTAGTCTTTCGCTTTTAAATACAGACCATTTTTACTATTCGTGGTTACAAAATTCTAAGTTAAAAAAAGAACCTTAAAAATTTCATTCTGCATTTAATAAATCAACTATATACCAGCCCAAGATGGACGTAGGCATCCCTGAGTTTCGCAACATGTCTCAGATCTCTACAACAAGGCCTAACTACCTTCTTCAGACAATTCAATATCATCAGCACTTAAGCCAGAAATTATCCACAAAAATCAGTCTATTTCAGCCTACATATAATTACAAAAAAAGGAGAAAATATAACTGAACCAAAAAGATTCGTCTTCAACTGGTTTGAAACAGACACGCCTTGCACAGAATTAGTATCACAGATTAGTATTATGACGCGTCTTGACAAGCAATCCACGCCCATAATTATAAACTATAACTTATCGTTGAATTTAATAAAAAATATATGTATTTAAGAAACGAAAAACTTAAGCCTCGGGCAGGACTCAAACCTGCGACTACTGGCTTGACGCGCCAGTTTGTATTTAATTACAAATATTCGCTCCGCATGCGTTAATGCGTAACGAATAATTAAAATAATAAAAAATATACTTTAACAAAAGGAATATATAAACACCGGGTTTAAACTGTCCCACTGTAGAACAAAGAACACTTTTATAGTTAATATTGATCACCACACCTTGTGAACTGCGCAAAAACGAACAAATTCTAAATCAAAATTCCCGTAGACCCGACGGCCACCATTTTCCCTCAACGCCATTAAATGAAAAAAAAAACAACGTAACGCAATAATTAAAAAAAGTCTTCACTTACCTGGGTATAAATTCAAAACGCTGCACAGACGAATTCAACAGTTGTCCAAAAGACCACCTAAAAAAGATAATATTAAAAACGTTACTATAATTTTGTAAAAAGAATACACTACACCATTAACCAAACGCCGATTATAAACTAGAAATCAATCCTTATATGATTTTCTATAAGTTATTAATAGATCTAATAGGCGGACGCGGGAAGAGACGAAGGGACGAAATCGCATGCGCGAACATTTGATCAATAAACCTTAGGCCTGACGCCCACTGAGCAAATTTTTTGGGATTTTCCTTTTACAACCTTTTCACATCAGAAAACGTGTATCCCAACGTGTTTTATGTTTATTCTATATTTAGAATTCTTTTACAAACGGGCCCAATCGATTTCATTTGCGTCATGGCGTCTTTAAGGAGGTTTTGACTCGATCCAAAATATAAGGCTTTATCCTAATGCGAAATGCGATGTCCGTAATTCGTGCGATAATCATTTCTAAGCCTAAGCGATCCTAATTCTGCAATGCGATATTTTAGATTTTAAATTAAATTGTAAAAATAAAAATCAAAAGAATATTTAATTTTTATGATCGCCAGCGAACCTGAGATTAAGAAATTATACGTAAAAATAGGTTTAATTATATAAACAATAGATTTTATCCAAAAAAATTAACTCAATAACGCGCTTCGCCTAAAATTCCAAGAAATTCTATTTATAAGATGCACTTTTTAGTTTTTCACCACAATATTGATGCACAACGCACTTGAGTACTACATTTAAAACAATAAATAATAAAATAAACTAAAAATATTACAAATATTGAATTTATTAGTACCTAAATAAATAAATAATAATGAACTGTCTCTCTCACCTGCAGGCCGCGGAGCTATTAAATCAAGGCGGATAGGAAATTGATAGCGAGTATAGTGACCGAATGAATTATGACATGCATTTCTAGAATACCGGGCCTTTAGGCGCACAAAAAAAATATATACAAGTAACATCGTTCAATCTTTATTATACTTTTTTATTCTTGTATGCCAGAAATATTTTAATTAAAAATGTTTGTAGTTATTTTCACATGAATTCTTTTCTTTACATCGTAATTAAATATATTTTAATGAGACCAATTTACTTTTTATTGTTTTAATAACCACTTACTGTTATCAAAAGCCTCCATTGGAGTAAACAAAAAAGTCTACGCGAATTCGCGGGTTTAAATACATTTTCGCGCCATTTACGTTAATATTTGTTTAGACAAATATCTGTTAAACCTTTTTGAAAATTAGTCGGTATTATTTTGGCATGATTAATGTGGTGCACGCTAACATTAAAAAGTTTTTTTACTAGTTATGATAAGGTTTTCGAAACAATAATGAGATTCGTTATAGGTACCTATTTAGACACCTTTTTATCAAACAGAATGTCTTAAGCCGGGTCTGCTCTAGCAGTTTTTGAACACAACATTGAAAAACATAAATAAGGGGTATGGCCTACATATTTTGCCGAATAAACCAAGTGGAACAAGCTAGGCTTCCATCTAATTTATGTTTTCTCACAATGTTTTGTGAAAAAGCTGGCGCTGTAGACACGGCTTTATTTAATCCAAATATATCACGGGCGTTTTTAGAATTTATTAGATAAATATAGACGACAATATTTAGACTAAAACACGCATAAAAAATAGCTCAAAATTTAAAATGTTTAAACTACTAAATGAAGTCCATACCACTTTATAATTTTCGTTTTAAAATATGTTTTAAGTGTTTGTTGTTTCATTAACCTTCTTTAAAAACTCTTTACATTGTTTGTTGCAGTATTCTAATTAAGTTAGAGACTTCTAACTCAACCACAACGTTTAAATAGAATGCTATGCAAAATAAAAAGTGTATAAAAATTGTATTTAAAATTAATAAGCTTTAGGTCTGGCAATACCAATTTGTCATTCGTTCAGAGTGAATGAAAGACTTATCTTAAATAACAAAAGACCACGTATTCCAAATTCTTATTTAATTAATTACTTGATTTTAAATCAATACAGAAGAGATCAATTTAGACGATGTTTTATATGAAAATCTATTAAAAAAAAAACAATTTCATACCATATCACTTGACGTTAGCCTTTCTAAAAGTGCAATTCGGTTAACTGTTTCGGCCCCAAATTAATTTTCTTTCTTCGTGCTTTTGAAAAAGAAAACACTCTCACCTAAATTTTAAATTGACCATAGACGACCAAGCTCGGGCTCACGCCACACTTCTTATCTGTATTCCCGGCTCGGCGCCGCAAAATAACAAGTATCAGTTTTCCAACTTTCACATCCACGGCACTGATAAATTAATCAGAAATATCCTTAGTACCACACTGATTGATTTTGATGTGCCGTGCTTGTGGATGCCTGGAGACTCACTTGTTCTAAATCAAATCTTAAATCCCATCACACTTGACTGACCTATTTTCTCATTCACGGTGCGATGAGCTTGAAAACTACAAAGTAGTTCAGGAAAACCTTATTGCGGAGCGTGAGCGCCTGCTGGCTGTAGGTGAGTGGGAGTCAGGCGTTACGCACTACCGTCGTGGAATATAGGCACCATGTTCGACGATACTACTTTCCGCCTGACTGTTGCACTACGCCTAGGTGCTTTATGATGTTCTCCACATCGCTGCCACTGTGGCGTAGTTGTCAACAGTCTTGGACACCATGGCCAGTCATGTAGCCAAGCGCGGAATACATGGCCCGACGAGCTCTTGTTTTTGTCTTTGAGCTTTACTCGAACCCAATGACCTGGCATATCTTTGATCCTGTGGAAGATAGGTAGGCCTTTAGTATGGGGTGCTACTTGTGTCGATATTCTTGCGCTATACCATCTTCCTAGTCCGTCGTGCTGAGCAGGCGCTGCTACTGCGGCTGCTAGGAACTGCAAACGGCGGAAATATAAAAACCTGGCAGGTTATTCGCTATGGCGGTTGTCAACACAAAACACACGTTTCTAATCATGAAACTTCAATGACGAACTAGATCTACTACTACTCCTTAGTAGGTTACCGACGACGTTAGCCGATGGTGAATAAGCATTTTTATACTTATTTTTATCCGGTAAACACTGGTCGGGTTGGCAACTGGAGATAGCGAATAGGCCTACTGGTTGGAAGTTATATATTCGAGCAGTTTGGGGTTTAAACCCTTGGCCAGTAAAAAAACCGTTTAAACACTTTCTTTCTCTTTAATAAAAACAAATTGATTTAAAAAAAAATAAACACAGAAAAAATAAACAGTGACATTTGGTAAATGTCAACAGATGTCAACTGTCAAGATTAGTGTCACTGTCAATGTCACATTATTTTTTTGTGGATTTGGTGCGCGCGGTATTTGTCGTAAACTTAAAATATCAAATAAAATCACTGTGATTATAAATATTTTATCATGGAAGAAGTATTTAAAGATCCCGTGCAGTTATCAAAAGCAATAAACATCAGGTAAAATAAACATTTTACTGATAAACAAATGTATTCGTTTCAAAATATGTTTATGTTTGGTCAGCATAAAAGTTTTTAAACAAATTTAATTTGTATAAATTGCATTGAAAACGTCTCTTAACAGTTATTTATGCAATGTTTATTGCATAAATAACTGGTTTGGACCTTATTGTTTCTTTTAGGACTGGAATATTTAGCTAAATATTTGTTGTGGACAAATATTAACTCCAATAACTTTTTGTATTTTGTTTTCGTATAGTTTAAAGCTTTTTAGATTACATAACGGCTCGTGCTTTAAAACAATCAGAAAAAGGATTTATAAGGTTTTTTAAATTGAATTTATTGTGTACCTACGATAAAATTTTAAATTCTTACTAATATTATTAATGTGAATGTAACTTTGTCTGTCTGTCGCGCTTTCACGCCAAAACTACTGAACCGATTGAAATGAACTTTGGTACACAGATAGTCTAGAGCCTGAGAAAGGACATAGACTCTTTTTGCCGCGATAACCGATATCCATGCGGGCGGAGCCATGGTAAACAGCTAGTACTAAATATATTATGTTTGTTTCCAAGGTTTTCTGATTATGGTGACCAGATGTCCTGTATTCATTCAACGTAGTACTTAACACTCGTTTACTGATTTAAGTGATTTTCTGTGTGACAACAAACGTTTATGCAAACATTTCTATGGTTCTGTTCTTATTAAGGTTAGGTTATTTATCTAAGATGATGGTAATATATTGGGGTATGAGATAATTTTAGTAAAATTGTGCGTTCTGTTTTGACACTAATTTTGCTTGTTCATACTCTTGTTCATAGTTCATACTCTGTAAGGCACACTCTGAACTTATGTTTACTCTTAGTATTTTATAATAATTCAATTATTATGTGCAGTAAATTATTAAATGATATATTGTTTTTGCAGAGAACTAATGGAAAAGTCTTCCGGAGAGTTTCAGATAGACTTGGACTTCAAGAAGAATAAAAACGGAATGATGATCAATGCTGATGATGACTTGTATCCAGATATGAATGATGATGATGATGATGACAGGTATGTTTTAATTGTTTGACTGATATTAAAGGTTAAGCTGCATTTGTTATGGTTTGTCTGTGGATGGGTGACCATTATTTTGTAAACATACAGATAACTCGTTTTACCATGGAATGTGTTTGTGGATAACTACTGAATCTGAATCTGTATTTCTGAAGTTTTTTAAGCTTAATATGTGTTTGCGTGATGAATTGCAATGCATTGCCACGCACTAACATAACACGCGGATGACGTAGCACGGCGGTTCAGGTTTAGTCAGTAAGAGTCTGACACTACCCGTTCGCTCCCCCGAGTGAGCGGGTGTCCATGAGGATTCCCCCACTTAAAAAAAAAAAAAAAAAGGTATATATTTCTATAGTAACATTATAGAGAGGTAGTTTGTTAGATAGTAGGGGGTAATCTCTGGACCTACTGAACTGATTTTGAAAATTCTTTTACCTATACCTAGCCACGTTTTTTCCGAGTGTCATAGGCTATATAACATTACACTACGAAAAATAGGAGTGGATCACCAAAAAAATTTGTTGCAAAAACTGAAAAAACCCTTTTCGAAGCTTCCGTTGCTTGCGCTGCGTAAACGGTGAAATTTACGCAAAAATCATGTATGACGAAATTCTTCCTCTTTCAAAGTTCTAAAAAAAATTCAGCAACCATATCCATCTATCTTTTAAGGTTAACTAACTAAACTGACTAACTCTAACCTTTTTTATGGCAATCAAATCTATACTAATATTATAAAGCTGAAGAGTTTGTTTGTTTGAACGCGCTAATCTCAGGAACTGCTGGTTCGAATTGAAAAATTCTTTTTGTATTGGATAGTCCGTTTATTGAGGAAGGCTATAGGCTATATAACATCACGCTACGACCAAATAGGAGGGGAGCATAAATGAAAAATGTTGCAAAAATGAAAAACCATTGAAACTAAAACACACGAACAAAGTCGCGGGGGACAGCTAGTTTGTTATAAAATAATGCATTATTTGCAAAGGTATTTTTATAAACATAATATTAATGTTTATCCAAATAAATACGTTATTCATAACAAGTATTTAATTTTAAACTAAATTGCTCATTACATAATTGGATTTCAATTAATATCTTAGGAGATATTGTAGTTTCAAAATAACTCCGCAACAAAATAATGATCAAGTAATACAAATGTGTTTTTTGTATAGCGGAGTGGCGTGTGTACAGAGAGAAATGATAGGTCCACGAATTACTTATTGAAATTTATTAATTACGAACTGGTTACAATAATTACAATGTGTGACTGTAGTGCGGTGTACTAAGCGACCATGGGACAATTGAGGCTCCCAGCGCACCACGGTACCAATAAATCAAAACATTGCGTCAGCATCACCGCTACATGTTAATCTCTGGAACTACCAGACCAATTTCTTTTGGCAGATAGCTGAAATTATAGGCTGAAGATACATTTTACATACCTTCTTTTATTTTTTAATTGAGAATCAGAGGTCACACAAAAGATAAAAATCCTTAAACCTAAAAAAAAAACTTTTGTTTCAGTGACACTGAAGATAACTTAAAAGGTGTAGAGCAGGCAGCTGAGAAGATGTTGCTCTCTTCACCTGAGTACCATTCCTTTGACCAGCTCGCCCCTAAGATGGTGGACTGTTTGTCGAATGGCCATGTGAAGATTCTTATCATTGAGGAGGGTCAGTAGCACATGACTTTATTCTTACTAATAATATAAATGCGAAAGTGACTCTGTCTGTCTGTCGCGCTTTCACGCCAAAACTACTGAACCGATTTAAATAAAATTTGGTAAACAGATAGTCTAGAGCCTGAGAAAGGACATAGGCTACCGACATCCATGCGGGTGAAGTCGCGGGAAATAGCTAGTAAACTATAATCTATGATAATAATACCGGCCTATAATTGTCCCACTGCTAGGCACAGGTCTCCTCTCATATAGAGAAGGAACGAGCATTGATCACCACGCGATTTTAAACTCCATTTTTTTATAATCTAGGTTTGCGTTAGGTCAATAATGTCTTAAAATAATTAAGAAAGTACATATAACTTTGAAAAAGTCACCTTTGTACTTGACTATAGTGGATTCAAATCTGCAACCTTGTGCACACAAATCCGTTCATTGAACCACTAGGCGACTACGACATTTTTTTGTTTTCGTTGTGTTTTTAATTGACAGGACTTTGTAAGAAAGAAAATTTGCAAAAAACCCGTTTTTTTTACCGGATTGGTTATACAGCATGCTACTAAAACCCTGTCCGATCCTTATGAGTATTATTCGGCATCGTACTGCGTACACATATACGTAACTATTGAATGGATTTGAGATTATTATTTTTCCCCGGTGAATATAATTAAATTAAAATAAAACTGATCAAAGGCAACACTGATCGCTCGACAAAGTTCACGTGTACTACCTACAGTTTTGTATCAAAGATGCCTGAGCAAGACATTTTTTTCTAGTACGTATGTTGAACCAGGAATACGCCTCTATTGGATCGGACAGGGTTTTTGTTACATACTGTAGATTTAACAACACTTGTCGGATTCACAGGGGACGGACCTCTGGTACCAATAGATGCAGAAGTGACTCTTCACTACGCCGCGTACTACGAGCGTGCTAACATACCGTTCGACTCCACCCTCACAATGAACAGAGGAGAACCACTTGTGAGTGCTTTTTATCTTATTTTTTTTAAACGGACTAGCCCGCTACACATTCCCATCATTGCAACTCCTGTAAGCCAGGATCTACAATGATAACCAATGAATACCACCGAAACAGTTAAGCTCGGTGTGTCCCAGGGAAACGATTGACTGTCTTGGAACCTGCAACGAAATTAATCAGAAGTAGTAAATAGGAGGAGTAGGAAAATAATTTTTCCACTTCCCTCCATTGCAAGCGGGAGACAAAAAGGAAAAATAGGCCATTGACAAAGATAAGGCATTTTTTATCTATATATATATATCTATACAGGATGTTACAGACAGGTATATCTATCAAAAAAGGGTGAAGTGTACATTCGGTACAGAGTCAGTTTACAAAACTTCAGCCTCAAAATGAGTTAATTAATTAATGGATTTCCAAGTTTCCGCATCAATTATTTGACACCAAAAATCATTACTAGAGCGAGGATGCGATATATGTTAACATAGCGAGTGACGTAACTAGAGTTGCGGTGACGTAATAACAGTTGCGGTGACACGTTAATTATGATTTTTCGTGTCGAATAATTGATGCGGATATTGTATAACAATGATGACGACCTCCGTGGTCGAGTGGCGTACACACCGGTTTTTTAAGGTGTCGCCAGCTCTGAGGTCCCGGGTTCGATACCCGGCCAGGTCAATGTAGAAAACCACTTTTTTACATTGTCTCGGGTCTGGGTGTTTGTGGTATCTTCGTTGTCTCTGATTCGATAACACAATTGCTTTAGCTACTTACTTTGGTTCAGAGCAATTTATGTGATATTGTCCACATTTATTTATTTATTATTTATTTTGTCGTCAGCGCATCCGCCTCGGAGTCGGAAAAATGCTAATTGGCCTTGAAATAGGCCTCACCCACGTCAAAGGCCCCACAGCGAGGCTCCACCTTCTCTTGCAGCCGGAAGTGGCGTGGGGTCCCAGGGGAATACCGCCCAGGGTGCTCCCGCAGCCGGTCCTGTTTGTGATGTCACTGTATGACGTGCGCTGTGTAGCAGCCGCTGCCAGGTGAGACTAAAATCCTCCTTTTGTGGTCTTAATGTGTGTAAGTATGTTCACCTACAACTCGAGAACCGTTTGCCCAATTGATATGAAACTTTGCACACACAAAGAGCGACATGACAACTCCGACGAACATAGTTACGTTAGTTGATTTTTATCTTTTGAACCATAGGTTGTTTTGTTGATTTTTTTAGGAGAAGAAGCGCTCCGTGGCCATCTTTATAATAAATATGTTTTAGGTTATACATAGAGGCAAGTAACTTTTAACAAACAGCGTTAGATTAGGGACAATCAGCAAGGTTCCAGTTCCTCCTGCTGCCGGCTAATATACCCTTAAATCCTTATTTTCAGATTCAACGATCTACCAATGGCGGAACAATCAAAATTCGAAATTACAACGAAAACCATAAAAGACATTCGTGCTGAAGCTAAGGATTTATTTAATAGACATAAATATCTTAGGGCCATTCGAAGTTATCAACAGGCAATGTCTGTTTTATCTTTATCACGACCACAAAATAGTACAGAGGAAGCTGAAATAAAAGATTTAAAAGTCAAAATTTATGTTAACTTAGCTATATGTTACTATAAAATAAATAAACCAAAATACGTAATAGGTATGTGCGAAAATATTGATCGCCATGTTGATATCAACAAACATTGCAAAGGTATATTTTATTACGGTAGGGCGTACGAACTATTAGGTAAAATAGATGAAGCAATATCTTGTTACAAAAAAGCATTGAAATTAGAACCGAAAAATAAAGAGATTGGCAAAGTATTGGCGGATTTAGATGCCCGGAATAAAAAGTCCGCGATCAACGAAAAGGTTATGTGGAAAAAGGCTTTATGCAACGAACAGACTGAAGAAACAAAAGAAGTATTTAATGTCGATGATGATTTCAAAGATGGCGTCGCTGACATGTGTCAAGATTTGGCGGGAAGGGAAGATTATGCGAAATTTGACTTGCCAATGGGATTAACTAAAGATGAGGTTGCTTGTATTAAATCGTTGACAAGACAATTTGATTGTTTAGTTGTTCAAGAAGATGGCGAAGGCAAGAGGAAAAAGGTTTCTATCGTTAAAAAGGTTATGAACTAGTCTTAGATTATAAATATGTCTAGATAGAGTGTCGCTCTACAAAAGAAGTAAAATAAACGAGTCAATTTTATTATGTTGGTTCGCGTGACAGCTGCGTATTACTCTCGCGTGACATTCAACTTTACCAGTGTACAGTGATACCAGTTTCTGAAAAATAGTCGCAAAAAGTTTGCGACAACTTTTTTCGACGCGTTCATAGCTTTGACAGTCATTCAAATATATTTATATTCAAATGAACTAGTATTGCCAGCGTAAATATTTTATACCCTCCTTAAACAGCGTGTTCTGTACCTCAGAAAAGAGCTTATATTTTCACTAGACAAAAATATTACGTATAGTATATAAAATATAATTATATTCATAAAACTATAAATGAGTAATGACATATTTGTATAATAACTTTCGTGAGGAGTATTCATAATTATTTAAAACAAACGGTTTACTCACGCATATTCATATTTCACGCGGCGGCGGTGGTGTCGCGAGTCGAACTGACGGTCAGTTCGACACGCGACACCACCGCTGCCGCGTCAGCTCATGATTAGGGACTCCTATTGAGTCTGAAACTAGTCGGGCGATCCCGAGAATATACGTGAGTAAACCGTTTATTTTAAATAATTATGACTAAGATTAGAAAAAAAAATAAAAAGATCCTTTTACCTTTTTTGTGGTCTGTGATCTTGCCCTATTTTTGTTACTATACTTATATATATAAGGTGTTACGAAAATGCTTGGTCATATTTGAAATACTGCTTCTAGCCATAGAAATAAACTTTTTTTAAGGAAAACATTCAATTCTCAAAAATAACTGGCCTGTGGGTCTTGTGGTTAGTGACCCTGACTGCTAAACCGGAGGTCGCGGGTTCGATTCCACCCAGGACAAACCTTTGTGCGATGAGCTTAATAATTTGTTCTGTGTCTGGGCGTAATTTATCTATATTATAATTGTATTTAGAAATATATAAGTATGTTTATCAGTTGTCCGGTTGCCATAATACAGGCTCGGCCTAGTTTGGAATTAGATTGCCTTGTGTGAGTTATCCTAAGATATTATTATATTATTAAAGAAAAAAATTGGCCTTACCATACAAAATTATTATCACCTGATCAAAATTTGTATGGGAGGTCCAATTTTTTTTTGAATATACTATTAGTGTTTTTGCAAAAAGTTATTCATTTCTATGGGGTGAAGAATTATATCAAATTGACCACACATTGCCTTATAAGGAAGGACTTTCTCAATTTATTATTATTATTACTTTGTTGTAATAGCTTTATTTTATTATTAAGCGTTTTTAAAACCAAATGGTTATGACGGCGACATTTTTTATTGCATTATTTCTTTTATACATACTTAATTGTTGATATGGGTGAGTTGCATTGTCTACAGTTTAAAAATAAATCTAGGATAAAATCTTATTAGTTTTTAAACACTAACTCGAACTTATGATATGGTCACAATTTATTTTAATACTGGATTAATGCAATTTACACAATTTTTATATAGTATGGATTCGATATATGGGCAATACTTGAAATCACAGAAAAAATGAACAAAATCGACCCAGTAATTTAGTAAAACAATTGAGTTTATATTTCGAACAAATTTGAACACTAAAGAATTGCAGCACAAGGTTAACAACAGTGAAAAACTTGAATCATTGTACTTTGAAATGGCGACGTTGCCACTCTGCAATTTTGTCGCATATTGTCAAATGACAATTCGGTAATTGTCACATGCGTGCGTTGTTGCCGATCTTTTGAAGACAAGGTAGGGAGTTTAATTTTATTTCTTGATTATTTTATTAGTTACTAGCTGTCCCCCGCGACTTTGTTCGCGTGTTTTACTTTCAACGGTTTTTCATTTTTGCAACATTTTTCATTTATGCTCCGCTCCTATTGGTCGTAGCGTGATGTTATATAGCCTATAGCCTTCCTCAATAAACGGACTATCCAATACAAAAATAATTTTTCAATTCGAACCAGTAGTTCCTGAGATTAGCGCGTTCAAACAAACAAACAAACTCTTCAGCTTTATAATATTAGTACAGATTTTGTTTATAAATTTTAGTGTCTTAATTTTATATGTTTAATTTAATTAATAATTTTGTTTAAATATTACATTGCACATTGTACATTTTATACAAACACAAAAACTTAAGCTATATTAAAATTAAAACTTTTTACAAAATTAAGTAACTAAATAACTAACAAGCATCAAAAAAATATAATTTAATTTTAATTTTGTCATACTTCTGTGGGCGAGTATTACTCGTGGTTTTATTTATAGCCCATATGTCGAATCCACACTGTATGGTAGCTAGATTTAGCATAAGAATTATAAGAATCTATTTTTATTAAGAACTAGCTGTCCCCCGCGACTTTGTCCGCGTGTTTTAGTTTCAACGGTTTTTTCATTTATGCTCCGCTCCTTTTGGTCACAGCGTTATGTTATATAGCTTAAAGCCTTCCTCAATAAATGGGCTGGGCACATACATTGCTCTGAACCCAAAGTAAGTAGCTAAAGCACGCGTGTTATGGAATTGAGAGACAACGAAGGTACCACGAACACCCAGGCCTGAGACAATGTGGAAAAGTGGTTTTTCTAGATTGATCCGGCCGGGGATCGAACCCGGTACCGTCGACAAAGTCGCGGAGGACAGCTAGTATTTAATAAAAACAAACAAACTTATTAGCTTTATAAGTAATAATGTTACTTATAAGTATCCTATGAATGTTTTATCTTGTAAAACAAGTGAAAAACTAAAAAAATATGTGCCTTATAGTGTTTAACTTTAAGTTTATTAAAAAAATATATCATAGATTATAGAGTTATATTATTTGCCCAATCCCCGAGAAGCGTTTGAAAACCACCCTAGTAGTCTAGAACTAGCGACAAAAGATATGGATGAATATATGGATATAATCAAACTTACAAAGCTGTTGCCTTGCAGCTCCGCCCGCGTAGGTGTCATTGTCGATATAGCAGCAAAAAGTAGCCTATGTCGTTTCTTGGAGTCCGAGCTTACCCCAATCCAAGTTTTATCAAAATCGGTTTAGCGATTTGCCGTGAAAGCGTAACATACAAACAGTTACTTTCATTTTTAATATTAAGTATGGGTATTTTATCTGTTCTGTGGGTATTGAGCACCGTCGCTTTTACTCAATCTAGTGGTATGGTATTTAAACTTCTCAAATACAAATAATAATGATTTAGTCATGATCCTAGAGTAAACATAGACAAGCATAGAGCGTGCGCATCGCTAGACGCCCCAAGCCAAGCGTAAGCACATTTTTAGCTAAATATACTACGCTCGTTTACTGATTTATGTGATTTCCGTGCGACGACAGACGTTTATGCGAAAATATCAACGGTTCCGATATTATTAGGGTAATATTTGTGGTATAGGTTCTGAGATAGTTTACATAGAACCGTGCACTCTGTTTTGACACTAGTTTTACAATTTTACATGTTCATACTAGTGCCAACGTTCATACTCGATATGATCTATAGTTAGCGGTCTATAGTTTAATATAAATAATTAACAATTAAATTACTCTAAGGTCATGATAAATTACTTCAGGTGGATTATAAAAACTAGCATGGATCTTGTGTAGGTATTTTAAATATAAATAATTGTGGACAATATACTGCAGGCAGTCATAAAAAACACTCAAAGGCTGTACTTATACCTACCTTAAACCTTTGTCAGGCGAATATGGTACCGAATATCATTTCAAAATCATCATAACCCCGTCTACGTCTAGGGCTCTGAATATAGAAACGATACCCATATGAAATATGGCTTTTCTTTAGTCTGGCTGGGGTATATGTACCCTGTGCAGCATTATCAATGTTTGGGGAATTCCCTAAACTGCGGGGAATGTCATACTTCCATTGACATTCAACCTGTGAGTTGTCTGTGGAGAGAACAATAATAATTGTATGGGGAATATGTGGGTATTTGAAGTTTTATCATTATAGCAATTTTCAAGCACTAAAACACTGATTATTAAAATCAAATGGCAAGCTTCTACTTTATACCTATATTTACTCATTCTGGCTGTGAGTTTAACAAATGGTAATATTATTGATGTCCTAAATCAAATAAAATAGACGAATAAATAACTGACCGTTTTCTAGCCCGTTTACACAAATTAAGGATTCACTATACAAATCAAAACAATAAAAAGTGGTTAACGAAATATAGAGAAAAAAAGTTGAAATGATTAAACAGCCGAAAATAAAAATCGATAAAATACAGATACAATACTATGGTAGTATTGATGGTTCCCAACAAGTCATAAAATAAGGGGATGATTTAAAATTAATAAATACAAATTCAATGCTAAGACAACAATTTTGGAATAAAATTGTGACATAATTAACCGTAACACATTCATTATTTATAGTTATAATAGTAAAATATCATGACACAATGTATTACTTTTGTGAATAAACGCTTTTTCTTTCTTTCTTTAACTAAGTTTAAAATCTAGTATTATTTTGAGACTGATTTGTGTAAAATAAATGTTTGATTTTCGAGGAAAATGTGTGAGTGATTTGTATGAAAAACGGGTTTTTCTCTCCCAAAATCTGAAGATATCAAACAGACATTTGTGGGTAATTTAAGATTGTAGCAATGGCAACGCTGATTCTGTGAAGTGTCAAAATACCAAGTTTGTGTGACTGTCAATAGCATTCATTCATTCAATAAACGTCCACATTCCACTCGAATATTTTTATATTTTTGCTTTTGCAAAAATCCCAGATATCGGAATCTGATACGAGTATAAAGAATAAACATGTAAGTAACCCCAATATAGTATTATAAAATCACAAGACGTGTTCTTAATTTTTTCAACGAAACTTGAAAGTTTCGTCGAAGTTGAGATTTGGTGTAAATCATCGTAGCTAATTTGGCGGGTTCATTTAGCAAAATAATAATTTTGCATGAAGGTACTACTCACTTATTACAAGTACACCTTATTGTTAAAATAAGTAAATTCTTTACCATTTACTCACTTCCTAGATTTTTTTTCAACGACATTAACTTCGTCGCGCTAATTTTTTAAGCGAAAATATTTTGTTATGTGAAATCTACCTCATATTACTATAATCGTTATTACTTAGAACTAGTCTATTTTATTATGATATTTATTAAGCATATAGTAAGTAAGTATAGTGTGAATTATATATAATCGTTATTTTGAAAATGTCAATTTCGAGTTTTATTGTAAGTAGGTACAATTATAGTGTCTAGTTTTTGCCCATATTGTATAATCCTTCTTTTACCTACCTTATCTTACCTACCTTACGGTATGGTGGCCAACATCACAATAAATTTTTCCATATTCTTGAATTTTTAAATATTTAAACAAACAAAATGGTAGTCAGTACTTTTGTTTGACTTGCTTTTTTCACATAAGCAATATTGTTTTGTCAACGCGAGCGCCCATACTCTTCAATTATTTAATTCCAAAACAATGCCAATGCAAAATTAATATTAGTTTCGCGGAGACATAGTTAAAAAAATGCTGTTAATGGAAGGAAGTAACTGGAATCTAAATGTGGGCAGTATTTTTTTGTACTGTGTGTTGTTTGTGTGCCTGCTAAGGGAATAACAATTTTACATTGGCATTGTATAAGAATTAAAATTCATTCAAGAGTAACCGCAGTAAATGTACAATAACATTACCAGAATCTTTGACTGGCCTGTTGGTCTAGTGGTTAGTGACCCTGACTGCTAAACCGGATGTTGTGGGTTTGATTCCCACCCAGGACATACCTTTGTGTGATGATAATGATCATTTGTTCTGTATCTGGGTGTAATTTATCTATAATATGTATGTATTTAGAAATATATAAGTATGTTTATCTGTTGTCTGGTTGCCATAGCACAGGCTCTGCCTAGTTTGGGATCAGACAACCGTGTGTGAGATGTCCCAAGATATTATTATATTACATTATTATTATTATTTTTTATTTCTCTCCCCGTAAGAACCATCCTCGTACTTCAAGGAATATTCTAAAAAAAGAATTTGCATAATCGGTTTAGCTGGTCTCGCGATTTGCGCTTAGCAACACATTTAGAGATTCATTTTTATATTATAGATTATGAACAACTTTTACAATGGGACCAAATGTGAAATCACAAAAAAATAAATAGCTGTTCCTTTCATAATTAAAGAATCGACTGTTAGGCGGTACGAAGTTCGCCGGGTCAACCAGTGATGAATACAAATGACCCTTTAAAAATAAAACAGTGTTTACACACACATCCTGTATAACTTCTATGGATTTATCTTCTTAACGTCATCTAATTAACTTAATTACAGTGACAATGGAACCCAAACCGCATGACATGATCTCCTGCCCGTACAACATGGCGCATCAAGTTGAACACTATCGTATGCACATACATCTGCAGAAATGCAGAAAACAGCATCCGGACAGCAAGAAGGTTCCCTGCCCCTTTGACGCTACACATGTTATTAACGATGTTGAGTTGGATGTAAGTATTCATTTATGTATTTAGTCAGCTTCTTCTACCTTCTTTGATTACTAGCTGTCCCCCGCGACTTTGTCCGCGTGTTTTAGTTTCAACGGTTTTTCATTTTTGCATCATTTTTCATTTATGCTCCGCTCCTTTTGGTAGCAGCGTAATGTTATATAGCTTATAGCCCTCCTCAATAAATGGGCTATCCAACACTGAAAGAATTTTTCAAATCGGACCCTGAGATTAGCGCGTTCAAACAAACAAACTCTTCAGCTTTATGTATTAGTATAGATTTATGACACGTTGTATATTGTGACCTGTTTCAGTACCATGTATCAACATGTCCTAAACGCCACATGCTAGATACACAGCTCTATGTGATGGATGATGACCACCGGCCCACAGTGCCTGTTCTGCAGTCAGCTCCAGACACCTCTGATGATTGGGAAAATGTAAGTTACAAATTATAAATTTCAATACCTATATTTGTAACGATTACATTTGACGGGCCTGTTGGTCTAGTGGTTAGTGACCCTGACTGCTAAACCGGAGGTTGTGGGTTCGATTCCCACTCAGGACAAATCTTTGTGAGATGACCATGATTGTTTGTTCTGTGTCTGGGTGTAATTTATCTATAATTATGTATTTAGAAATATATATAAGTGTGTTTATCAGTTGTCTGGTTACCATAATACAGGCTCTGCCTAGTTTGGGATCAGATGGCCGTGTGTGAGATGTCCCAAGATATTATTAGATGTTATCACAGATAAAAATATATAATAAAAAAAATGTTTATTTCGTCAACTTTTACAACTATAACAGAACCTCCTTTAAAGTATGAGAAATATCTGTGCTAGGAGCTCTTTGTATTACTACACGCACAAAAAATAAACATTGGAAACCGAATTAATAAAAAACAAAAACAATTGGAATTGTAAGTAGTTTAGCTGTGAGTACTACGCTCGTTTACTTATTTAAATGATTTTCCGTTTCACGACAGACGTTTATGCGAAAATATCGATGGTTCCGATATTATTAGGGTAATATTAAGTTTTGAGATAGTTTTAATAAAACGGTGCGCTCTGTTTTGACACTAATTTTACGATTTTACTTGTTCATACTAGTGCCTACTCGATATGCGCACTATATTTTACCTATTTTTTCCCAAGGTATACTTTATTTCAAATAAACTTAACTATAACCTAGTTGGAAGTTATATATTCGAGCCGTTTGGGATTGAGACCCTTGGTCCGTGGGGTCCGAGTGCGCACATGCTTTTTAAAGATCTAGCCAAACGCCTCGTTGACACTTCGCGCGACCCAAGGGCTGGCTTTTACCTTGGACAGAGGATAAGCATTGCCATACAACGTGGCAATGCCGCCAGCCTTTTGGGAACACTCCCAGTGGACAGCGATGTGGACGAATTTTTTGATGCCATATTTTAGGTTTATGTTTAATTAGATTAGTTTATTTTATTATTCCTTTTGTATGTATATATAGTCAAGGTATAAGATCTATTAATTTTTTTTTTTTTTGCAGGAATGTCACACATCGTACAAACCTGACTATTCTAAGAAAGGCGCTCATGTGATCATGAAAGTTAAGGGTGCGACTCCTTCAGAACGACGCAAGGCTCGCATGGAAGGCATTAAGAGCTATAGACCGCTTGAATAATTGTACTATATGTTAATAAACAATGTAATTATGGGGATTGAAAACATTGATAAGGGATCCGATAAGGGATCCGCCATTAATCACGTGATGTTTTAGTAAATTTTTAACACCTCCCCTTAGTGATACGTGGTAAGGTTACAGTCCACGAACAAAATGTATTTATTTGGTATAAAATATCTTAGTATTTTTTAGAATAACTTCATTAAACCTATTTTTTACAAAATTTCTACAAAATTATGTACCTTGATATAAATGCCCGAACAGACTGTTGCTCGTTGTTAGGAAATAAAATAATTTATTCTGTAACTATAATAATATAATCACTTTTACATTTCATATTAAATTATGTTTTGAGCTTAAAACAATAAAGGAAACATCAACGAAAAGTTAAATACACGTGATATTCCACTACACCCATTGTGATATTTCGTGATTAATGGCCGACCCCCTAACCTCGCAGCCCCGGAAACGTGATCGCTCAAATGTAGATACTTGAGATTTAATTTCAATAAGTCCCGTGACTTGGACTTGTCACTTCCATACATTATAACATTCAATTGGTTTGGAACATTTTTGTTTTGTGCGCAACGCGTCTGAAGATTACACTTCAAAAATATTAAACATGTATTTTTGCTTTCTCAAAACTAAGGAAATAAAGCGATGAAAGTTCTGGGGTAATGACGTCACAATTTCATACAAAACGTGCGAACGTGTGACGTCATGCGATTTTTCAAATTGTCGTGGGTTTTTGGCTATGTTAAAAACAAAAATGAGGCGGTCAGCGCAAAAGCGGCCTAACCCTTAAGTTTTCAAAATGTAACATCTAATACAAATTATTTAAAACATGCTAAAATTTAATGCAAAACGGCGTATCTCTAGTTTAACCTATCGTCAACAGATGAAGTTGCTAAAGTTCTTTTTGCAATGCACTATTTTTCTCTAATAATAATGCAAAAGTGGCCTAACGGGTATAGGCAATTGAGGGTTAGGCCGCTTTTGCGCTGACAGCCTCAAATATGTGTCTAATACTTTTTAATAATCTACAGAATGGATTGTAAAAAAATGTAGTCAACATACCTGTTGCTAATTCGTGTAGGTACACTTATCTAAGGTTAAAAGTATGCAAAATAATGTTTAAGGTCCCACCTTCAGAGTCAGGGTAGCCCGCGAAATTCAAATTTTCCTAAGTTTTTTTGCAATTTTCCGGACAGTATTAAGCTGTTTTTTAGAAAATACAAGTCGCAGCTGTAAAAAGTTTGTATTTACAGAATTATAATCATTAAAATCATTAATCCAACCTCTAAGTTCGTGCAATCCCATTGAATGATATTTCATGACAAACTCTTGATGATTTTAATGTTTACAATACCTTAGATGTTTCTATTAATAAGATACTTCTGCTACCTGACCTATAAGTAAGAAAAATTTGTCATAAAGTTATATAGAGCCTAATATTACAGTTGACTAAGCATAGATGGATGTGTTTTGCCACGGTTTAAAACGTTGGCCCAAACGCTCGGTCCAACTTTAGTTCGATAATTTCGTTGGCACACACGTTGGCTATTGTACCAGTAGGCTTATTCGCTATCTCAGTTTGCCAACCCAACCGATGTACTGGATAAAAAATTAAAAATGATTATTCAGTATCGGCTAACGTCGGTAACCAACTAAGTAGTAGTAGATCTAGTTTGTCAATGTCATCGAAGTTACAAGATAAGAAACTTGTTTTTTGCACTGTCTTTTTTATAAAGCAACAATCGCTTTTGTTGACAACCGCCATAGCGAATAACCCTGCAGTTCTGTTCTGCCAGAGCTAACATAAAGACGTCTGATAGAGACCCCTCATGAATAATGAAGGAGTTCTGTACAGTTAAATTTTTTTAATCACTTTTTTATAATAGCCATGCAGGTGGAAATTTTGCGTTCGACGTAAACTCGATACGTGTTACAACAACAACAATAAGACTTACGTTGGTGCCAATGTTGGTGGACGAATTGCGAGCATTGGCGCAGATTGGTGCTAGTTTTATAAGTGCATTAAGCAAAAATCTTCTGAAATGACTTTCATACATTTATATGACCTAATGCAATGCAATATAGCGAGCCGCATCGCAACGCTGGCCTTGAAACCGACATGCGTAGGCAGACTCTCAACGCTCGCCGCCCAACGTTCGCTCTAATGTAAATTTCTCAATCCACACGTTGGACGAGTGGCGTTGGGGCCAACGTGTGAAGCCGGCCTTACTCTTTCTAGCAAAACTACCTACTGATTTATAATATGTTTAAAATAATATTCTTTTCATTATGTTTAGAATTGACTCAAGCTATGTCATACATAGCTATTTATGTATGTTATATATTTGTAATTATACAGTATATTATTAAAGGTACATATTTTTCTAATAACAGTTAAAAAACAATCAAAATTAGAAATAAAATTTGATTTCTTTGTATGTTATGTCATTATTGATAATATTAGTTTAGTTTTCATTGTAATTAAAAATTAAATTTTAATTTTGTCAAAATTTGTTTCTGTATTTCATAAAAAAATAAGTTACCAATTAAAACTATCTTTGTAAGTACTTATGTTTGTTGTTTTATTACTATTGTTTACAACAAAAAGTCTTATTGCTAATTAACTTATTAACGCTAATTACAAGAATTATAATTACCTACACTTCAAAACAACATATTGGCACCCCACGCGCAGACTTATCCGGCGCGCACTAAAACGTAAAGATTATGCTTGTTCCAAGTGTGGGTGTTCTTTGTGCATCTGAATTAAATGTTCCTAAAATTCTCGCGACACAAGGTATATGGAATAAATTCCTCCCGTGGCGTCCCAACTGTCTGGGGTCCATCGGGCTGGGCGTACTACGCTGCCTTTGCTGATTCGCGGTCTCCACTCAGACTCGTTTGTTCCAACGGTTCTTGGTCCTTCGACGGACATGACCAGCCTAAAGCCAATTCGACTTCAACTCTGCAAGCGATGTCGGCAATCCAATTCTTCTCTGTTTTTAACTTTAAAATACCAATAATGCCTAAACAACTGTCCGCCACAATATTCACTTGCGAATTTCCGGTGGCATTATGTAACAAGCTAAATTAGAAACACATCTGTGTCCTTACTCTTCAATTTAAATTTAATTCTAATACATTGCTAATATAAAATTGTTATTCATTTAGGCACACTAAAACACACAGTACAAAAAATACTCTTAATGTTTAAATTCCAGTCAGTTCCTTCCATTGACAGCATTGTTTTTTAAGAAAACTGAACTCCTGGCCTGCTAAATTAATATCAACTTTGCATTGGCATTGTATTAGAATTTAATTTAAATTGGAGAGTAAGGGCATTGGACATGCGATTGAAATTAAATTTTGCATGTATGGTCGATGAGAGTACAATATTATTGAACTTTAGCGGTGTTCTGATGATGGAGTCAGAAGCTGGCCATAGGAACTCTAAGAAACGACGCAATCCCATCTGGTTCAGATTTATTGGATTTCATTCAATCATGACTACATTAGTACTGTAAGCCTAGCTGATTTAAAAGCATAGATAATACACTATATACTAGGTTTAAAAGCTTGTGTTTAAAAGACACTACTCCCGAAGCATTTCAAAAATAGGTATCTATTTAAAGAATATATTGTCGTCGCAAACCTGCGATCTACCCCCGTAAAGTGCGTAAGGAAAACCGCAGCTCAGGCTGATTATAAGTACCTACAAACTCGTTGACAAAGACATTTTGCTTATTCTTCGTATTCCGCTGTATTCTTCTCCAAAACTGGATTTATCCAAATAATTTTTGCATAAAAATTTAGAGAAAAGGTATATCTATGCTTCTATAATTTTCTTTCTTGTTAAAGTCTTATCAAATTTGACTAATTATCGTCGGAAAACGGATATATTTCTTTAGTGATTAATAATAGTGGCACTCGTAACCTAGATATTTTAGGAAAAAGTTATTGCTCTAGAAGCATTTTCCATTAAGAAAACTGCGGAATACGGTTCTATGGAGAAAGACCCAGTCGCGTCTCCTCATAAGGTAATTCTTTTTTTAATACAAACTTATTTAATATCAAAATATTGTTGGTCAGTGAATTTATTATCAGCCATAACTAACTATTGATTCTTATACATGTCATGCCCTGCCCCCCTAGACAAGTGGCATTTCGACAAGCGTTTACGATGATAGAAATCGCTTCAATGACATTAAATGTATAGAAATGACATTTTGTTTCGATAAGTCACGTGACTTGGACTTGTCACTTCCATACATTTGAGCGATTCGATCAGCGTTTTCGCTTGTCGCATTGTCACTTGTCTAGAGGCCCGTTCAGTGGTTATTTCAACCAAGTTACGCTAAATATTACAAAATAAACAAATGCTATAGCAGACCAATAATCATTACAACTGGCCTGTTGGTTTAGGGGGTAGTTACTCTGACTGCTAAACAGGAGGTCGAGGGTTCGATTCCCACCAGGACAAATCTTTGTCTGATGGGCATGATTTGTTCTGTGTCCTGGTGTAATTTATTTATAACTAGCTGTTCACGTGTCGGTTATCGCGGCAAAAAGTAGCCTATGTCCTTTCTGAGGCTCTAGACCATCTGTGTACCAAATTTCATTTAAATCGTTTCAGTAGTTTTGGCGTGAAAGCGCGACAGACAGAGTTACTTTCGCATTTATAATATTAGTAAGGATTTGTATGAATTTAGAAGTATATAAATATGTTTATCAGTTGTCTGGTTGCCATAATACAGGCTCTGCCTAGTTTAGGATCAGATGGCCACTGAGCAGTTGTCACAAGATATTATGTAATTATTATTATAGTTCTCTTAAAGAAACAAAGGATATTTTCAAGTTTGGTTTTAAATAAAAAACGAAATTAACAAAATATGTACATATATTTGAATATTTATTCATTCTTTAATATACTCTTCGTCCATCTTTTCAAACTTGTCTTTCATCTCATCTGGTATTTCTACCGCTGATAAATCTTCGGCACCTACTTCATCCTCTTTTTGTATAAGTATGTCAACGACGTTCTCACACGCGAGCCTCACTTTAGAATCCGTCTCCCATTTATGATACTCTCTTAGTACGTAATACACACCATTATCCCTTAAAAACTCTCTACCGGTCCTTCTCATACAAAGTTTGTTTAGTGTTTCCAAAATCATTCTTCGGATGTCAATGTCATTGTCCCTTTGTTTCTCTTTCGGTAGATACTGTAACGATATGGGTAATGTGTCCATTTCTTCATCTATATACTCTTCTCCCCCCATAATTGGGTTTAATAAGTATGTTAGTAGTTCTAAGTCATTGCTTAGAAGGAAATCGTGAAATTCTGGGTCAAAAGAGATGTTCCTCAGAGTTCCCATCGCTCCACCTCTACGTATATTTGATTGCTCATAGCTACAAAACGGAAGTAGCTTTAATAATGGAATGTGTGGGTTTTCTTCCGTCAGCCATTTTCGTATTCTGTGGCAGCAAGAAAGGTTTGAAATCATCGGCCCTATGTAGTTTAAATGTGATCCTTTTTTGTTGAACTCAATATGACAATACGCATTTAATATGTCATTTAAATGCGGTAAAAATGTGTCTAAAGTAGACTCTACTTCAGATTCTACGCGTGTGATGTTAGATAGAGCCATACAGGCTGCATCTGCGTGTTTTTTATCAGGATTCAAAACATAACCTATGAGTAGCTTGACGATGTTTTTGTTACCATCTGATTTGAATTTAAGGAGCTCTGTAACTCCTTTAGCGCTGGCTGTTATGTTCACAAGGATAAGTAATGCGTTTTTAGCTATTTCTTCAACTTTATCATCGGTTAATGCGATGATACTTTGCATTATTTTATCGTGAGATAGCAAAGTGTTTATGCCATCTACGGTTCCAGAAAGCCCCACTAAATGGTCCACTGCGATGTCTCTTAAGTCTATCCGTGAATCAGGCTTTAAGAATAGAACTAGTTCGTCTAAAGGATCTGCTGCCATTATTGTTTTTTTGTTTATGATATCGGAAAAATATAACCTTTACACGATCAATGTGTTTTTGACACTATGATAAATAAACCTGACCTGACATACATTGATACAACGTTTTGTATTTACATTCGAACAACGAATATTGCGTTTTGTTGATCCTTTTAGAATTGAATAAAGTATCATAACAATAATCATGACAGTTATAAAAAATATTCATAAAAAATATGAAAGTGATTATTAATAAAATACAAAAAGACGACAATTTGAATAAAACTAGAATAATAGTTATTTAATTGCCATCTAGTATCAAATAGTAACATTACAATACGTTAGTTTATTTAAAAATTCAATAGATGTCATTGTATAAACAGTTTTACTTCTCAATACAAGATGGCGTTGGCTATAAAATTTAGATCAAAACAATTAAAACGAGAAATACGTATTTATTTCAAATAAACTTAACTATATATACATACAAAAGGAATAATAAAATAAACTAATCTAATCAAACATAAACCTAAAATATGGCATCAAAAAATTCGTCCACATCGCTGTCCACTGGGAGTGTTCCCAAAAGGCTGGCGGCATTGCCACGTTGTATGGCAATGCTTATCCTCTGTCCAAGGTAAAGGCCAGCCCTTGGGTCGAGAATAGGTACGTATAAGAAAACAAGCATTGATCAGCATGCTTGCTTACTGCAAATCTGTTACAGACTCATTAAATATAAGTTTAATCACGATGTTTTCTCTCACAGTTACTATAGCATCAAAATATTTCGATCCAAGTTGCGTGTCCTTACCCTCTTATAAATACGATAATCGGTAACTTTTACATGTAGACTGTTATCGTATACGATGTTATCTCGGTTAAACAGTACCTACAGGGCTAAATATCACGTTAGAGGCCGGGGTCAATAGATTTGTAGCTAGCAGAAATTTTGTCGCATTTTAGGTTATATTTACGTCATTATTTTATACTAGCTGTCCCCCGCGACTTTGTTCGCGTGTTTTAGTTTCAACGGTTCCGCTCCTATTGGTCGTAGCGTGATGTTATATAGCCTATAGCCTTCCTCAATAAACGGACTATCCAATACAAAAAGATTTTTTCAATTCGAACCAGTAGTTCCTGAGATTAGCGCGTTCAAACAAACAAACAAACAAACAAACTCTTCAGCTTTATAATATTAGTATAGACTAAACATCATTATATACTTAAAAAGGTATAGATCTACTGTTAAACAGTTGGAACTCGTGGCCTACTACAAGCTGCAAAGATTCATTGTTTTGTCCCGTTTTTGTTTTAAAAAAAACGACTCCCGCACTAAGAAATTTAGTCCTTGTGTCGCGCAGGGTTTTACAAACATTCAAATCACATGCACAAAGAACACCCAAGATTGCCAGACCCTACGTAATAAGTCTCCGTTACATTAACGTTTTATAAAGATGGTAAGTATAAAATAACAATATAGACATGGACGTTATAAGACACGGCAATATAAAACTAATAAAAATATTTTTTATAAACATAAGTAGGTACTTAGCATATAAATATCTAGTTCACACATATTTTATACATAGTAAGCACTAGCTGTTTCCCGCGGCTGCGCCCGCGTGGATGTCGGTTATCGCGGCAAAAAGTAACCCATATCCTTTCTTAGGCTCCAGACTATCTGTGTACCAAATTTCATTTAAATCAGTTCTGTAGTTTTGGCGTCAAAGCGCGACAGACAGACAGAGTTACTTTCGCATTTATAATATTACTAAGGATTTACATACATACATATTTTATACGTAATAGTTTCAGTTTTTCCGTGTATACTCTGTGTTACCGGTACCGTCATATCTACCGTGACTCAAGTCGGAATCCGGCTGTTATTTATGATTTTTGACAGTAACATCTAATCTTACCAAGCGATATTGAATTACTACCCAGGAAAATGGGTTGTGGAGGTCAGATAGGCAGTCGCTCCATGTAAAATACGGTATTTAGCTGAATCCGGTGAGACTGCAAGCCGACCCCAACACAGCTTAGGAAAAGGTTACGCATACCAATAGAGTTAGTGTAAATTTAGCATTAAAATAAAATAGAATTATTGTAAAACTAGGTGTACCCCGCGGTTTCACCCCATTTTTCTTCCAAGGCAAGTAACGTGATGTTAAATAGCCTATAACCTTCCTCGAGAATAGGCATGTTGACTGGGTATGAAAAGTTAAAATCTATTTAGTCCGTCAGTTAGATAATAAAAAAATATTAGACACGTATTTTTTATTTTATCAAAACAATAAAAAATTACAAAGATACAGCGCTTCAAAGTTTCGGAGTGGGGGCTTATGACGCCTTGCCTTGGTAAAAATTGTAGCGAGGAGTGACGTCAGGCGAAATTTCCGTTCTCTGTATTTTGATCATTTTTTGTTTGCAAGAAAAAAGAAAAAATACTTGTCCAATAAAATTCATTAATCAACAAGTCGGACATTAAAAAAAAATTAGGAAACATGCCTATTGAGCTATCAAATGCGAAATGGTTTTTTTATTCCTACTGGTAGTTCAGAGATTAGCGCGTTTAAACAAACTATTTAGCTTTCTTTTATTAAAAGTATAGATACAATACGAAGTATATCCCTTTATCCCTTAGGTATCTACCTCAGAGTAAAAATAAGTAAACTATACAGTGCGCTTACAAGTATGAACCGTAGGCAATACTCTGAACAAATAAAATCGTAAAATTTATGTCAAAACAGAGCGCTCCGTTTTATTACAACTATCTCCCAAATAATATCGGAACCGTCGATATTTTCGCATAAACTTCTGTCGTCGCACGGAAAATAACTTAAATCAGCAAACGACCGTAGTTACTTTTTTTTTTAGTACATTTTTTTTTTTTTTTTTTTGCGTGCTGAAAATCTAATAGTTTCGACCCACGCCGAGGGCACGACGTGGGGATATGTCGGACTTGCACCGACTAAAAACACCCCGGTCCCGTCCTTGCCTTTGCCGGAGTCCCGGGTTCGCTCACGCGTGCTCGGCGAAAACGACCGTAGTACCTACTAACAGTAAAAAATTTGCTTACGCTTGGCACAAGGGGCTACTAGCGATGCGCGCTCTATACTTGTCTAAGTGTTTACTCTAAGGTATCTACAACAATATACTTTTCAGTTCGATATTAATCTTTCACAGCGACATTATCTGCATAAAGCTAAAATGGATCCAATTCTATTTCTATCCAAACATTTATTCTATCTTGATAACAAAAATAGTTCGCGGGTCAAGCCGCCGCTAATAATACGTCATTATAACGTATACGTCATAACGATGACGTCATCAACTATTACTAGATTTTTTTTACTGAAGGTATCTACGCAGTTAACATGAGCGGAGGCTTTGACTGCTCCACCGGACTTTTGGCGAGAACCTTAAGGGCCTCCAGCCAGAGCAATAGAAAAACTAACTACGTCAGCAGCGTTCACTAAGGGCACCCCCTGTGGGGTTCGGACCTCGACTTAGTGCGTTGCTAACAAGCTTAATAAGGCAGAAACAGCAAGGGAGGGCTGGATCTATTTTTTTTTAATTTAAGGACATATTTTTATTGTCAATTTGGCCGGCTCGGGTCAGCTTTATCCCGGGGTTTTACCGGAGTCATTCTCGTATACCTACATTCAGTGGGATAAAAAGTTGATATCAATATTCCTTATTGCTTATGATTTAAATTATATTTTATTATGACACATTTTTGAAAACTCAATCACGATTTTATCCGAAAAACGGTGAAGTCACTTAAAATGGGAATGTCAAAAACTATTTGCGACTTCTACGCGGACCAAGTCGCGAGCAAAAGCTAGTTTATTCATAAAATAATCATCAAAATCACTTGGTGAATATATCTTGAAATATCGTCGGTTAAAAAGACTTCTGAAGGGCTAATAACCTTATAACTTATTAAGAAAACAATACACTAAAAATAGTTCGCGAATTTAAATATAGGGGTTCACACGCACTTGTGACGTCACTCAGAACAAGATGGCGGCGATATGAACAGTTCAGAGTTGTGCAAAGCTTTTTATTCACGACATGACGCATCATAAATACTAATAATTCATATTAGTACTATATTATAAGCCAATGACGTAGGTTTCGTAAATTATTATTTACTAGCTTTTTCCCGCAGTTACGCCCGCGAGGATATCAGTTATCGCGGCAAAAAGTAGCATAATATGTCCTTGCTCAGGCTCTAGACTATCTGTGTACCAAATTTCAATTAAATCGGTTCAGTAGTTTTAGTTTAAAAGCGCGACAGACAGGCAGACAGAATTACTTTCGCATTTATAATATCAGTAAGGATTAAAATGGTTTTAATTAATGTACCCAAATTATGGATGTAGGTACTGTCACTACTAGCTGCGCCCAGCGGGTCTGGCAGCGTAATTCCCATCGTATATTTCTGATCGCTCCACTGATTTGGTCCCCTAAGGATACAAACGGGAATTCGTTATTTTTCTTCTGTCCCACTAACGGTGGGACGATCGGAAATAATTTACTGATATTTTTTTCCCATGGTCCCAAATTTCAGACTGGTTATTATTATTATTATACTGGGTGTAACAGAAAGGGTATAGCTATCTAAAAGGGGTGAAGAGTACATCTGGTAAAGAGTCAGTTTACAAAATTTCAGCTTAAAAATAGTAAATGAAATAATTAAAATTCAATTTTTCGCATCAATTTTATTTGGCATCAAAAATTACAAACGTGTCGGCGCACTACGAGGTTGTATGTTTTGTTACTTCACTCATACATCACTTCAGCGGTCTGGTTAAGTATTTTTGGTGTTTAATATTTGATAACATTGGAAATCTCAATATAAACCGCGATAGAATCCGTGTACAAAGTAGTTTTATTTCAAAATAAAGTAATTAAAATTTAAAATTGTAATTAAAATTTAAAAGTTAAAATATGACATCAAAAAATTCGTCCACATCGCTGTCCACTGGGAGTGTTCCCAAAAGGCTGGCGGCATTGCCACGTTGTATGGCAATGCGCTTTTTAATTATTATTATAATTATTTAAACCTTTAAAATGGCCTTATCGATGATTATCTCTTTTTGATACACACGGAAAAGATCTAATAGGTATATTGTCTATAATCACAAATATGATTCAGAGTATGATTCATTTCTGTTTATTATTACTGCCTTTGTTGTAGGATTTCAACTAGTTCGTAACTTTGTATGTACCCTGATCAAAGTTAAATCTATTTTTAACCGCCTTCCAAAAAGAAAAAGGTTCTATGTTCGACAAATAAAAATAAACATAAAAAAAATTGAAACCGAATTAAAAAATATAGTTGTATAAATCTATATTTATATTCTTTTAAGTTGTTTTAATGTTTTTTTTAAAATGTTTAGCCCTCTTTCTGACAGAAATAAGATATTTTAATGATATAAAATGTAAATCTTAAATCAAGATCAAGCAATACTTTGTGTAGGTATGAGAAGACGAGGCGTTTTATTAAAAGCTTCGGTAATGGAGTCCCACCGTGGGGCAGCTCACAAGCATGGTGGTCAATGCTCGTTCTCTGTATGAGAGGCCTGCAGTGGGACAGTTACAGGCTGGTGTTATTAACAGCTTCGGTAATGGCGCCCCACCGTGGGGCAGCTCACAAGCGTGGTGATCAATGCTCGCTCTCTGTATGAGAGCCTGCAGTGGGACAGTTACAGGCTGGTGTTATTAACAGCTTCGGTAATGGCGCCCCACCGTGGGGCAGCTCACAAGCGTGCTGATCAATGCTCGTTCTCTGTATGAGAGGCCTGCAGTGGGACAGTTACAGGCTGGTGTTATCAGCCTAATAATAAACCTCTTCTTCCCTGAACACCTGACTACCCCTTGCGTTGTTGCCTACTCAAATATCTTTTTACTTGCCTTTAGATAAACATGTGGTTAATTCATAGATAAAGATATCTCACAGCTGCGAGTTACTAAAGATAACGAGTATTAACTAATCTAACACCTGCATAATTGGCCCGATAACATGTAGAGTTAGGAATATTTAGAGGCGGTGTTCATATAACGAGATCCGTTTCTATATTGAACAGCGCCATCTACCGGTAAGAATTACAGGTGTTCACACTATTAACTTCCAATAACATTTAGATAATGATTTATTAATATCTGCGTCTATATATCTTTGTCCGCGTGTTTTAGTTTCAACGGTTTTTCATTTTTGCAACATTATTCATTTATGCACCGCTCCTTTTGGTCGCAGCGTAATGTTATATAGCTTATAGCCTTCCTCAATAAATGGGCTATCCATCTATATATATAAAATAATTTTTCAAATCGGACCAGTAGTTCCTGAGATTAGCGCGTTCAAACAAACAAACAAAATCTTCAGCTTTATATATTAAGTACAGAAGTATAGATTTGAAACACAAGATATACTTATTCATGTTTTATTACAAAAAGGAGTTTTAATGATGCGGAGTTTGAGTGATTTTAGATTTAAAAACACAGAGGTATTTAAATTATTGAGTCTAAAGGTAATCGAACCCGCAGCATGTCGCGTCTTACTGGCATGGTAACTACACAACTCCGTTATCCGTGCATTATTGTACATGACCATCTAAACATTATCACGTCTATACCTCATTAAATGACTATTGCCTAAAATTATTGATAAAATTATAAAGATTAACAATTCCTGATTTCTTTTTCAGTATCAATAGTGAATCAGTGATGTTACGTAGTGTTTAAGTATTTTTATATTATTTGTAATCAAAAATGTGGTCTGATAAATTATTTTTAGTTCTAGGTAAGTGTTTTATCTAGTTAGGGAGGGATAAATCTGCTTAGAGATGAAGTTTGGGGTGTTTAAAGACTCTCATTCTCTCTTTCTTTCAACGGGAAGTCCGAGAGACAGAGAGAGATGATTTTTAAATGTTCGTAAGTCATATATATAATATAATATCAGCCTATAAATGACCCACTGCTGGGCACAGGCCTCTTCGCATGTAGAGAAGGAACGCGCATTGATCACCACGCTTGCTCATTGCGGGTTGGCAATTTCAGTTTCCTTTTTTTGGAATCCAGGTTTTTCACCGATTGTCAATGATATCTTAGAATAATTAAGAAAGTACATATAACTTTGAAAAAGTCACATTAGTACTTGCATGTAATGGCTTCGAACCTGTAACTTCGTGCACACATATCCGTTCAATAAACCACTAGGGCACCATGAAACTTGATTCTTAAGTCATAACTCTTTGTTTATCACGTTTGTATATTTCCGTGCGATGATTTAATGTTTTCTAAGCCTGAGCGGAAGTTGCCGGCAAAAACTATCAACGATTGCAGTAATAGATAAATGAATCAATGAATAAATGATAAATAAATATGGACAACATCACATACATTGCTCTGAACCCAAAGTAAGTAGCTAAAGCACTTGTGTTATGGAATTCAGAGTCAACGAAGGTACCACAAACACCCAGACCCGAGACAATGTAGAAAAGTGGTTTTCTACATTGACCTGTCCGGGGATCGAACCCAGGACCTCAGAGCTGGCGACACCTTGAAAACCTGTACGGCACTCGACCACGGAGGTTATCACCCATAGATGGTTATACAAGTACATTTTCTCTTAGTTATAAAAAGCTTATTAGAGCAACTCGACACCCGACCATCACCGCCTCGCCTCGAGCAGTTAGTATTCTTTGTATGGAGTACTTTATGGGTGTAGGCTCACTATGTCAACTCAGGAGCGTCTCGCCCACGGGCTGAACAGGCGCGGCCGGCAAGAGGACCACTCCAGTCGCGCTGGTCTCAAATGGATCTCGCTCTGACCGCGAGGACGATGCACCTACACGCATCGATTGCACGGATAGACGTGTGGTATAGGTCACCAATTACACCTGTGCGTGACGTGCCGTGGGCTCGATCCCCGCATGGGACTAGCATTTGTGTGATCCACAAATGCTTGATCCTTAATTTGGTTGGTTCCTGGGTGTTCTTTGTACATGTAATTTGAATGTTTGTAAAACCGCCGCGACACAATTCCTCAATTCCTTAGCGAGGGAGCCGTATTAAAAAAAACATGACATGACAAACTACTCGTCTATTCGCGGACAACGCAATGCCCACTTGTTGATAACGATGCGTAAACTGGTTTACAAAGCAGCGTCCACCCGTGGACCACCTGACGTTAACTGGTTGACACACGGCATCCAATCTAGGACCACCTGACGACAATGAGTGGACACCTAGCAATGAGTCTAATGAGCTATAATCTTAAGACCAGTCTAACAGTAAAGGATAACATCGTGAGGAAATGATTTAAAACAAAACGGTTTACTCACGTATATTCTCGGGATCGCCCGACTATTTTCAGACTCAATGGGAGTCCCTAATCATGAGCTGACGCGGCGGCGGTGGTGTCGCGAGTCGGACTCAGTTCGTTTTGTTTTAAATAATTATGAATACTCCTCACGAAAGTTATTATACAAATCGTGAGGAAACCTAGATTCCAGATTGGATTTTGAAATCAGCCGCAATGAGCAAGCGTGGTGATCAATCACCGTTTCTTCTCTGTGAGAAGCCCGAAGGCCTTCTTTAGCAATGGGATAAAGGCCAGTTTTCTTCTGCCTAGCCTCTTTCCAAAGCGCCACCCTTGACGCTGACATTTTAGAGAATAGGACCTCTGTTGAATATCGAATTTTACATAAAATCAGCCCTTAAGTTAAATGGTTTGGTGCATAACTCAAAAAATGTGTTTTAAAGAGCTGATTTCAAAAAATAAAACTATCGAGGAAAGTTTCTTTAATCGTGTAACTAATCACTATTTATTTTCATCATATCCTCTTCTATTTGTAAACCAAATATCAAGTTAATATCTGTTATAGTTGCTAAGTAAAAACTAAATGAAAATAGCTTAAAAAATTCTGTATCGACATGTAACTTTATCTTCAGGCAATGAAAAATATAAATAATTTACTTCATTAGGGATATTATATCAACTAATAAGGATATCAGTCGTTATTATACAAAAAAGACTTATCGAAACACGTGAAAATATCTTGATATGGAAATACTTACCAGTGATAAAATTCAGCTTAATACTGTGTATGACAAATCGTCTGTATGTGTCGCCTTTGTCCTGCTGTGGAGAACTTACAGGATGGTACTGGAAAACTGATTATCTTGTCCGCTAAACTAATATAAATTTTGCATCAAATTGGCATTGTAATGTTATAAAAGTCAAATGAAGAGTTAGGGCCTCGTAGTTTTAAATATTAGCGCGTTTAAACAAACTATCTTGCTATATTATATTACTAGCTTCAGCCAGCGACATAGTTTGGGAAAATGGTTCTTGACATTCTAATTTTAAAGAGTTTTAAAGAGTTGCATTGCACCAAGGTTTTATTTGTCTTCAACGTTTTTTGAATAAAAACGAATTGAGATTTCAAATATGTGTAAAAATAAAATGTCATTTAAATCAAAAACACTAAGGAGTATTGATATCAACTTCAATGCAGATCACCCCCAAAATAACTTTCTACCAATTTTAACCCCGTTAGGGGAGAGTGAGTTTGAAATAGATTGGATTAAGCAATCACGTTGTCCCATACAAACTTTGGTCTCGTTTTTCATCGCCTTAGGCGTGCTGGCTGCGGGATGCCTACGTCATACAAAAGATACACCCTCAAAGTGTCAGGTCTCTACGATCAGCGGTTTAGGCTGTGCGTTGATCCGTCAGTCATTCAGGACAAAGCATTATATATATATATATATATATATATATATATAGATAAGTAATAAGTATAAGTATGTATAGATTATGATATCAGCTGGGTTATAATTAAGGTTTGTTCCTCCCCAGGATGCCTCCTCCACAGTCACTCTGTGGTCTCCCTGTGGTCTTGCACCCAGAACTCTGACTGTTCCACCACCTTAGGCGCTATATGTTCAAATGGAGACTGCGTCTGTCCAGCTGGACTACAATCATTGCTGGGTGGGACTGTGTGTGGGAATGGTGAGTATATTCCAATTTATATTACTATTAGCTGTCCCCCGCGACTTTGTCCGAATTTTTGCAAATTTCGTTCATTTATGCTCCGCTCCTTATGGTCGCAGCGTAAAGCTTATAGCCTTCCTCAAAAAATGGGCTATCCAACACTGAAAGAATTTTTCAAATCGGACCAGCAGTTCCTGAGATTTGCGCGTTCAAACAAACAAACTCTCAGCTTTATATATTAGTATAGATTTATTGTTGTAATTGACCAAAGATTTAAAAATTAAGCCGACTTCTTGAAGACACCCCGCACGGCCCGTTGCCGCGCACACCGAGGCTTACCCAAGGTGCGCCCTGGTCCATGTCAGTTTTGATGAAAAGCCATTTTTCACTAGACTTAGATTATAAAGTATTTCGATTCGCGGAGGCCTGCGACAGACCGGGGCAGACGCGTCTATGCTATCACCGACGAGCCCCTTCCCACGGTGCGTGGTGCGGGGTTATCCGCAACATCGAGCACCGTGGCATGCCTAAAGTGGATTTTATATTGACCCGTCCGGGGATCGAACCCGGGACCTCACAGCTGGCGACTGCTTGACAACCAGTGTGTACGCCACTCGACCACGGAGTCTGTCAAAAGCATACTATAGCTTCGATACGTCAATGGATGGTAAAAGAAAACGCCTCCATAAACCAACTGCATTTAACTTTAATGTTTTAGTAAAACAGTGGCCTGATATTATTAAACCCACACTAAACTTACTTTAGGCCATCGGTATCTTTTTCACTTGTACACAATTAGAAAAGGACAGACGAAAATTAGAGCCTAATTTAGTTTCGACTACAATTCTCATACAAATACAAATCTACCGACACGCAAATACTTGTGCACTAAAACACAGTGATGTTTAAAACGAAAACTGGTTTGACATTTGTAAGTTAGTTGTTATCTGTTGACGTCCTTTTCTCACGCTGTATGCTAGTAAAAGATAGCAATAGTTTAATTTTGATTTAGTTAGCGTTCAAGAGAATCGGCGCCGGTAAAAAGCATGGAATTTATGTCGCCATTTTGTTTACAGCTGCGCCGTACCACAATTCAGTTTGTTTAGAAGATCATCAGTGCTCTCATCTGGTCACCAACTTTGAATGCAGACTGTCTGAGGAAACTGAAGGTATTATAACTTTTAAAACTATTTGTATAAATTAAGACAGTATTACTTAGTAGTTATTTATAACCTGCGTAAGTAGTCGAATTTTCCGTAACACATCTTTTTTTCATGACTTTTTCCGGTGTTTTATAGTTATTCTACTATTCGGGGTGGAGACGAAACCAACAAATCAAAGTGCGACCCGTTCTTGAGTTATAATTGTAACTAAACCTATATACAGGGCATATAAAACTTTATCGTTAGGTACCGAAAGGTTATATCTATCCAAAGGAGCTGAAGAGTACATAATATGGTCATGAGTCAATTAAATAATTTATATGATTTTTTTTAAATTAATTATTCAACACCAAAAATTATAACAAATGATTAACCGACTTACCTCACTACGAGGGTCAATATCTAATTACGTCACTCGCTAAATGCTAAAACATCGCTTCAGGTGACAAATAAATTGATGCGAAACATTTTTATATCCATTTATTAAGTAACTCATTTAAAAATTTTTTTTTGTAAACTGAGTCTTTACCAGATGAACTCTTCACTCCCCTTGTATAGACATAACCTTTTGGTAACTGCTTTTTTACACACACACTTAAAGACACTGCCTACCGCATACGCAACGGGGCGATTTTGTTCTTGAAAGTGGTGTATTCTGAAATACTGACAAACTTAAATAACTAAAAAAACAAGTATGTATTAATTATTGACCAGATATCGTAATTTTATTTGATAAATTATGTTTTTCATAACAGCCTTCTGAAATTTGACGATAATGCAAAACGACACGTTGTATAGATTTGAATCTTATATATTTTTTCGTGATCAAAGAGAGCTTTACTTAAACCTCACTCAAACCAATACTAATCTCTTAAACTCTCTAAACCAATTCTCTTCTTTTTTTTAAAAGAGTAGTTTTTAAAGTATGGAGTTTCTTACCGGTTCTTCTCCATAGGAGTGACATTTTGGAACCGCGCAACTAGAGTCATTTAACGTTTTGAAAGTGCATGAAAAGGCCTACTCGAAACAAAAATATTTTGATTTTGATTTTTAATTTTGAATCTTTAAAACCTCTTTTTAAGAACGCACCTGCGTCTGCCAAGATGGCTTCCATTACTTCCACGGCCGTTGTTGGAAATCTATCGACTTCGGAGAGTCATGCAACAGAGATGAGGAGTGTATGAGTGTCCTGAGGGACCCGTTCAGCCTGACCTGCCAGGCTGGGACCTGCGGCTGTGCGGGAGGATACTACGAGAGGCAGAGGGGCGAGTGCCGGCAGATTGGACATGGTGAGTCTTTGTAGATAGCAGTTTATTTATTTCTCTTTTTTTTTCTTTTTTTAAAACGACTCCCGCACTAAGGAATTTAATCCTTGTGTCGCGGGGGGTTTCACAAACATTCAAATCATATGCACAAAGAACACCCAGACTTGAAACAAGCATTTGTGGGTCACACAAATGCTTGTCCCATGCGGGGATCGAACCGGCAGCACGTCGCGGACTGCGGTAATTGGCGTGGTGACCTATACCACTAGGCTACCCGTGCAGTAATATATATTTCATACTCGATATGCACACTCTATATTTAACTTATTTTTTTCTCTAAGGTTTATACTTAATTATAAATGCGACATAGAAAAATCCTTTTGGTGGTATTTGTTTGCTATATACAGTATGTAACAAAAACCCTGTCCGATCCAATGAATACGTATTCGTGGTTCAACATACGTAACTAGAAAAAATGTCTCGCTCAGACGGCTTCTTTGATACAAAACTGTAGGTAGAACAGGTGAACTTTGTCGAGCGATCAGTGTTGCCTTTGATCAGTTTTATTTTAATTTAATTATATTCACCGGGGAAAAATAATAATCTCAAATCCATTTAATAGTTACGTATATGTGTACGCAGTACGATGCCGAATAATACTCATAAGGATCGGACAGGGGTTTTGTTGCATGCTGTATAACGGCTAGATAGAGTAGATATAGTTATTGAAAATCGTGAATTTAATACTTTCTTTTTTTCTAGCCGTCGGTGCTGGCTGTGTTTTGGATGAAGACTGTCAATTTCAAGGTGGTGTCTGCAATCAGAACACTTTCTTATGTGTTGCATCTGCTAATGGTAAGAATAAATAATCGTTTAAATAATGCTCAAGGCCTATTAACTTTATACGGCCTACTTACTTTTTGGCCTAAAAAAAAATAACAGTTTACCAAAATAAAAACTTAATTATTTAAAATGTATCACGGATTGTTTTCATATTTGCGTGCGCATTAAGTAATTTTTGTTACAGTAAATTATAGTTGAGGCGGGCCTGTTGGTGTAGTGGTTAGTGAATCTAACTGCTAAACCGGACGTCGTGGGTTCATTTTTTACCCCTTTCTTTACCCCTAGCCTAGGTGATAAGGATGACCATGGCTTGTTTTGCCGTTTGCCGGATCAGCTAGTATATATCCTATTAATGTAATAAATAATTTCACTTAAAATAAAACTAAGTATTTGAATTATACCACAGTATCTTTTGATTTTAAGTTCCGGGTGGTCTCTCTCTAACTGACATTAAGTGGAGAACGAAATCTATATAATCAACAGCGATAAAATTTGTAAAGATAGTTTTATTCCCATGTCCATCGTACGACTAAATCTCAGATACTGCGGTACTAATTTCATTTGAATTTCTAAAACCAGCTGCCCAGAGGAATTACGAAGAAACTCCAATCCAGAGTCTTAGTGCCGACGGCGACGTGGCAGCCCAGCCGATGATGACCCTCAATGCCAACGTGACCGGTCAGAGACAGCACGGCACGGCGTGTGGAGCTGGCGACACCTGCACAGCACCATTTGTCTGCTCGCACCTCGGCGCCTGCGTCTGTCCTACTGGGTATTACGCCAGTGCTAACGGACTCCAGTGCTTAGCTGGTAAGCTAAAGAATTTGAGCTTCTTCTGCATAGTCCTTGCCCTAAGCTACGTTGGGGTCGGCTTCCAGGCTTACCGGATTCAGTTGAATACCGTATCTTACAGAGCGAATGCTTATCTGACCTCCACAACCCATTTTACCAGGTAACACAGTATCCCAAAGTAAGACTGGCTGTCAGAATTGTAATGACCTAACGACCGCCAAAGATTAACGTATGACAGTCGGGACCAACGGCTTAGCGAGCTTTCCGAGGCACGGAGGGGTGTCTTAATAATTAAAAATGGTCACCCATCCACGGACCAACCGCATCGAGCGCTGCTTAACCTCTATTATCGGTCAAATCCTACAGCTTACACTTAGTCAGGAGACCCCACAGATATATTTTGAAAATTACACTCTACCCTCGCATGCCCGTGCGAAGGGATGGGCATCTTTGATTGGCCTGTTGGTCTGGTGGTTAGTGACCCTGACTGCTAGACCGGAGGTCGTTGGTTCGATTCCCACCCAGGACAAATCTTTGTGTGATGAGCACAATCATTTGTTCTGTGTCTGGGTGTAATTTATCTATAATATGTATGTATTTAGAAATATATAAGTATGTTTATCAGTTGTCTGGTTGCCATAATACAGGCTCTGCCTAGTTTGGGATCGGATAGTCGTGTGTGAGTTGTTCCAAGAAAAAAAAATCTAGTTTTAAACATTATTTTAAAATGTTTTCTATTGTTTAAGATCTTGGTTCTCCATCTACCGCTCAACAGTGTGTCGGATTCCTGGCTGTAGCGATCGATGGTGTGTGCAAATGTCGACCCAACGTCTACTACGAACACAATATGAGGGACTGTATCAAAGGTTTGTTTTTACACACAATTATTTGGTCTTTATGAAGTAAAACTTTTTAACGCACCTTTGACTTAGGGAGTAAGTTGGTGAATGCGTGACGATAGCGTTATGCACAGTGTGATCGGGCGAGGCGAACGGAAGTTGAGAGGGAGATGTAAGTTAGTGAAGATAGAAAGAGGGAACGTTTCGTATATTACTGTAGGGGCAAGAGAGAGAGGTGTGAGCACGCATTTTCTTTCTCTCTTTCTCTCGTATCCAGTTACGTTTCGTATATAAAGAAGTTTTACTACAGTCGTGTGGTCTAAAGTACACTCGTTTTTTACTTTTAGGAGTGTGTTTAAAACTACTTCAGAACTTGCTATGAAAATTCTTATTCTTTATTGTACACATACACAAATTACAAAATACAATAATTTATCATTTGATTGTACATCGAGGCGAGAATTTCTACCAGCAAACCTTTGAGTGATGGAGAGATTTGATAAACTTGAGGAGGAAAGAAGTGTACAACTTAGTATGTATTTATAAAATAAACATACATAAAAATAGTACATAAAATACATAGAATAATATCATAATAAGGTATAACATACATACAAATAATATAAGAAGATCTACGTGACACGTAATTTTTTTAAACTCTGTACTCTGCTGTCCGTTTTGGAGAGGGGCGCTACCAGTTGCGACATAGTTTTCTTAACTAATAAAGCTGTTAGCGCACAATTAATTTCATTTATTTGTTTTTGTTTCAATATATGATGTTTAATTTTATGTAACTCTTTAAACATAACACACCATTTTTGGGCAGTAAGCTACTATTTGAATCCATTTTTTAACAAGCTTTGAATTTACTTGAAATGTTTGTTTGGGTCAAATCTTGCTAGCTAAATTAGAACCACTTCTAGACATCCAATTAAGATGAAATTCTGCATACTTAAAGAAGTTCGGTGACAATACAATATTATTGTACTTTCAAGCTGGTCTGCGTCCGGCAGGTGGCCCATAGAAACTCTGTAACAAAACGACGCAATCTCATCGTATTTATGCTTGTTTGATTTGTCTTCTCTAGTACTGTGATCCGAGCAGATCTAAGGCAATACACAATTTTTTTAGCTATTTTCATATCCTTTTTATTTAGCAACTATAAAAGTTATTGACTTGAAATTTGGTTTCTAGATAGAAGAGGATATGATAAAAACAAATGTCGATCAGTTACACGATAAAAAAAACTTGCCTTAATAGTTTTATTTTTTGAGATCACCTCTATAAAAACCCTTTCTTTACTTTATCCACCAGATTATTCAACTTAATTATATTTTTTTCACACTATTTAATGCATAATAATAACATTTAGATTAATGTCGATTGATTTTTTATTCCATTCGATACATTTCGATTTTTGATTTTTTTTTTTCCATTTTGTCGCTTACGTTATTTTTTCTAAGACAATCTTTCGCAACCTCGACATATGTTTAGCTCTTTTCGTCCCGTAAGCAAGCAGCTAGTATTATCTCTGTCTTACATTTCCGGATTGGCTCTCCAGTCCGCTTGACACCGCCTACTCGCAAACGACATAATTATTCGTGTAGCCTTAAAAGCTTGTGATTAAAAATATATTTTTAAGAAAAACTTTTTCTTTCAGCAACCCGTCGTATAAACGACGCGTGTGTCACAGACGAGATGTGCCACACATTCGGATCCGCCGCCCGCTGCTCTGAACCTCAAGAACCTTTTTACATGAGGAGCTGCGAGTGTATTCCCGGACAAGCTGTATGGAACGATGATAGGGCAATGTGCAGGTTGTTTGTTGGTAAGTCCTCTGATAAGCCTCTTTCCAAGCTATATCGGGGTCTACATAGTTTGGAATCATCTAGACGGGACCGCAGCCACGAAGAAGATGTTGCGACGACTTGTATTGGAAAGAAGTTGCGCAGAACCATGACAGATGAAAAGAATGAAAGGAGGGCTTTGTACAGCACTGAGATAGCACAGATAATAATAATAATGTTGGGGTCGACCGCGGCGAAGGTGGTGTGGTGATATCTATCTATACTAATATTATAAAGCTGACGAGTTTGTTTGTTTGAACGCGCTAATCTCAGGAACTGCTGGTTCGAATTGAAAAATTATTTTTGTATTGGATAGTCCGTTTATTGAGGAAGGCTATAGGTTATATAACATCACGCTACGACCAAAAGGAGCGGAGCATAAGTGAAAAATGTTGCAAAAATGAAAAACCGTTAAAACTAAAACACGCGAACAAAGTCGCGGGGGACAGCTAGTTGTCAGACATGTGGAGCGCACGTGGTCAGAAATCGCTAAAGACAGAGAGGTTTGGTAGAAGAAAGGGGAGGCTTTTGCCCAGGAGTGGGATTTAGATCCCGCCTACCGACCCTAACTTTTTTTAGCTTATATTGGTATAGGCTCAAAAAAAAGTTTGGCTCGGCTTCCAGTCTCACCGGATTCAGCTGAATTTTTCGCATTTTACATGGAGCGACTACCTATCTTACCTCTACAACCCATTTTACTGGGTAACACAGTATCCCATGGTCAGACTGGTCCAAATTTTAATGACTTAACGACTCACTCGATCAATATTAAGTCTATCGGTTATTTTTTCTCTTGAGCTGTCAATGCTCTAAATATGTACACATGTTTGAAAACATGATGTTTTAAGATATCCAGATTAATATTGTGAGTTATTTCTCTGTTAGTAAAAAATAAAAATTATTTAATTTTAGTTTAGTTTGTAGTCATCAGAATAAGCGCCAGTTAGTTTAGAATCTAAATACATCCTCAAAACCTTGAAAAAATAAATAAATAATACTAGTATATTTTATACAGGCATTGGTGAAGTCTGCCAAGTCAATAGCGACTGCTTGGCTGGTAGTATGGAGATTCCCTGCGTGGAAAACAGCGAGGGTGTGGGAATCTGTACCTGTCCTGAGAACACTTCTCCTCTCGACGGTCTCTGCTTGACCAGCGGGTTGGGTGAGTGATATATTTTCTTTGTATTTTAATAGTTTGAGTTAGTTTGATTTTTGTTTTGTACATATTTTCATACTTGCCTTTAAAAGCCTTTTGATATAAGTCCCGCAAATTGGTAATGCGCCTGGCCGCCATTTTGGTGACGTAACCGAACACTCAGTACCATCAGTATCACTGGCCGGCGAGTAAGGATTTGAGTGGCGGATGACGTCACGTGGATGTTAATTAGACATGGTTCTAGCGCATTACCAATTTGCGGACCTTATACCTTACTCGAGGGATTTGAAAAGAAAGTTTTATTTTAGAGCGAAAAATCCGCCATTTTCATTTTTTATTAATTGTATGTAGCTACCTAGTGACAGCCGCACTATCGAGACGAATCTAATGGCGCATCGTTTCTCAAAATCGGTTAAGTCGTTTAGCAATTACGAGCGGACATAGAAACGGACATACATACAGGTCAAACACATAACCCTCCTTTTTTGGCTTTGTCGCAGTCGGGTACAAGCACGTACGCAAAATTTGACGTATGAAACGAACAGGAAATTATACTTTTTACTTGTTCTTGTGTCTCTATATTTTATACATTACAGTATTACAGTGCGTTTAATTTTGGCATTTACGATTTAATTATTGTTCTCGTCTCTTACACCGGGGACACATTAACATCATCGTTAACGTCTACATCAATATATATGGCGATAAATCCTTAAATAGATTCATACTTAAAAAAAATGGGATGTGGCCGCTTAAAGGGATTAATTTTCGCCAATTATTCTTTATGTACCGCCACTCGAGCTGTCGCTTAACGTCAAACGGCAAAGTGAATGTTAAAAAATGTAAGGTATGTAATGTTAAGGTAAAAAAAATGTAACGACGTTAATCGTTAACGTCGCGTTAATTAACGATGTTTCCCGCTAATGTGGTCCCAGCATTATTTTATATTTTAAATATCATTGTTTCCAGATCTTGGGGAGCAATGCCAGGCGTCAGCAGAGTGCACAGGGATAGACCACATGGTCTGTGAAGACTCAGTCTGCTCTTGCGGCGAGGGGTACCAACAGTTAGATGATTATTGCGCTCCTAGTAAGTATAACATATTTTTTTGTAGCACTTTAGTAGTCTCATAAGACAGTAGGGGTTTGGACAAATTAAATTATCTACGTCTCTCCAAAGGCTGCCACGTTGAAGTGGAAATGGGCTGGACATGGCTGTCGCATGCCAATAAACCAATGGGCTAAAATTACCACCTAATGGTCCCCCACAAGTAGTAAGCGTCAGCGAGGCAGACCCAGGCGGAGATGGCTGGATGATTTAGATTAGTTTTTATCGAACTGGTCAACCGCAGCTCTTGAAAGAGACAAGTGAAAAAGAGTCGGGAGGCCTTTGCCCAGCAGTTAGGGATATTTTAGGCTAATAATAATAATAACTTTAATGTTGAATACGGAGTGAAAGTCTTATGAGGACGATATTAAATTTTAAACATAATTGTGTATTTGACAAGATGTTTTCTATTAAATTAAAAAAATATTTATATATAAATTGCGTAGAGTTGTAAAAACGGCAGATTAATTACTTTCATATTGAACTAGTTACAAGCATTTTAATATTGCTAATTAGACAGAGAGAGCTATATCCTAAGGTGACGTCACTATGGTAATTCTCCATACTAATCTGTAGCTGCTCCGTACAAGTAGTCGTTTTGGGAAAAAGAGATACAACATGCGTCATCTACTAACTTTAAAAGCTTATAACTTTTGTATTCGTGTATATTTCTTCGATGTTATTTTGTAGTTCTGTTTAAATTTATAACTATTAATAGAAATATATTTGTAATAAATTAATAATTCGATAGTATTCAAATACTCAGAGGAATCTGTCAGTATAAATCATTACTGTTTTCACCTTATTTCACAGCTATTGGCGGCACATGCGCAGTTGACGAGGACTGCACCATAGAGCATACAGAGTGCGTCACTGAGAACAACGTCACAGCTTCCACTTGTCAGTGTTCTGACAGCTTTGTGGCAGCTAATGACGTGTGCTGGCCTAGTGAGTGAAAAAACCTTTATTTATTTATTTGCAAAGCTCAGAAAAATTAATGATTTTGAGTCGGAAGCAGAAGGTAAGCAGGAGGAGATATAATAGTATAAAATAATAGATTTTGTTAAAATTAGCTGTGCCCACGGCTTCGCTCTCGTCAACTGACTACCTAGCTACCTTACCACTACCCTCCCTACTCTACCTACCCACCTACCTACACTACCTACCTAACTTTTAGCCAGTTACGTTTCGTATATAAAGAAGATTTACTTCAATATAAACTACCTTGAGGTGGTCCAAAATAAATTTTATGTAGTTGGTTCCTTTTTAAATTTATGTTTAACCAATTATATTTTTTTAATAAGTAAGTATATTTTTTTAAGACGAAATAAAATCAAAATCCAAATATTTTTATTTCGAGTAGGGCTTTTCAGGCACTTTCAAAACGTTAAATGACTCTAGTTGCGCGGTTCCAAAATGTCACTCCTATGGAGAAGAACCAGCAAGAAACTCCATACGTATTAATGTTGTTTCAGAGCTTACAAGTATATCAACGCTGTGTAACGTCACAGCTCAATGCACGACCCTTCTTGGTCCAGCCAGCAGTTGTGTGGAGGGAAGCTGCGCATGTTTTCAGGGATACCATCATAGGGATGGAGGATGCTGGCCGCAGATCGGTGAGATGATTTTATTGAGGTTTTAATAATAACCATACGTCGTCTTAAGGCCTAATATTACCTAAATAATATCGGAACCATGGATATTTTTTCATGAAGGTCTGTCTTCGCACGGAAAATCACTTAAATCAATAAACGAGCGTATTACTTAGGGATAGCTAAAAATGTGCTTGCGCTCGGCACAAGGGCCTACTATCGATGCGCGCACTCTATGTTTACTCTAAGAACTCTTCTCTAGTCAGGCTGAATAATAAACAACATCAGTACAAAATATAAATTAAAAAAAAACTTGCCTGACATAATTGACAGCTGTCAAACAAATTTTTTGAAAAATTCTCTTAGATTTTTATTTATATGTACTTGGAGGCGATGTATTTATTAATATTCATAATATTTCTGTTCAGGTCTCTTTGGAACGTGTTCACGAAACAGCGAGTGCTTCCTCAATGACATCTCTGAAAGAGTCGTCTGTAGGAATAGTTTGTGTCAATGCTCGTTTGAATATCCCTATTCTGAACACCTGAATACTTGTGGTAAGTATTTAAAAGATTCTTTACATTGGTGTCCCGATTCTGTTAAATTCGAACTAAACTTGATGAAGACCTCCGTGGTCGAGTAGCGCACCGGATTTCAAGTTGTCGCCAGCTCTGAGATCCCGGGTTCGATCCCCGGCCGGGTCAATGTAGAAAACCACTTTTCTACATTGTCTCGGGTCTGGGTGTTTGTGGTACCTTCGTTGTCTCTGAATTCCATAACACAAGTGCTTTAGCTACTTACTTTGGGTTCAGAGCTGTGATGTTGTCCACATTTATTTAAAAAACAATTTTGGTATAGTGTCTGTAAATCAGAATTAGCGTATTAAAATTTATCCGTCTTAATTAAGGCTATCCATATAATACGTGCCATGAATTTTCTGATTTTTCGAACTCTAAGCTCTCCTAGTATAACTTGACATATTTTGCGATGTTATATCGAGAAATGATAAAATGAAACAGCATTTCTAAAATTAGTGTTATTTACATGGGATAAAATGTATCTTGCCGTCAAAATGGCAAGAGACATCGCGGTAGGCCCAGACGTAGATGGCGGGACGAGCAGGTCTCCTTCCATATAAATTGGTTCAGCACTGCCCTAACCAGAGAGAGATGGAAGGAGGTTAGAGAGACCTTTGCCCTGCAGTGAAAAAGAAATGGTTTAAAAAAAACGAGATTTAAATTGATATTTTATCAACTTGATGTGTTTTAACCTACTGCGCCAGAAATTCTCTAAACAAATCCTTTCGCGAGTTTGCTAATAAGCAATACCTACCTTTGTAAACTATTTCTGTAATTCTGTATTTTCTTTTTAATATTATGTAAATAATAAAATAAATAAAGTTTTTTTTTTTATTTTCAGTGTCTTCGGCGTCAATAACTGTGAGCAGTATTTTCACAATACTCCTAGGATTATTGTATTCCACGTATTTTAACTAAATATAGACAATAAGTTTAATTTTATTTATGTAAGTCTAATTTAATTGTAAATAAAAACTTTTTATATTAAATCGTTGCATTGTTTTTTTAAATCATTAGAGAAATGGCAGGTAAATTAAACATCGCATAAAAAAGTAATATTAAATTAAGTAAGTGTAATAAAATTTTGAATTTTATCATTGGGTAGGAATCATAATTAATTTTTAATTCACTTTATACTTGAGTCTACTCAAGCAATATTTAAAATTTGTTTGTGTGTTTGTTACCATTATTAACGAGAATATTAAAATGTTTGAAGTCAATATCACAGACATAGATAGACCTAGATAACGCCAGAGCATCTTCGCCCGGCTTAAGCATAATATGCTTAACGTGGCAACTGTCGCGCTCAGTCTGCATCGGTGCGCCGCGCTACTGGGCTCCACCAATCTGTACCGGGCATTATTGACAAACGAATCGTACCTACATCATATTTTTAAGTTGACTCTAGTTTGAAATCATCACTAAATAGTGCTTGAGACGTTATTGTAGGTCAAAACGCGTGTTTTTTATACTGACCGTGATGCTTGCGTTATCTATCTATCTCGAGTATGTTATGTAAACCGTCTACAGATGCGTTATTTTTATTAATGGCCGTAAACATGGTTATTTTCAGGCGATGCTAGATAGTTAACGCCACAGCAGAAGACTTAAAAAAGGCTAATCAAAGAGTAAACGATCTGGCCATGTTTTGGGCTGCTCTAATCTAAAGATAACCATAGACACGAAAGAAGAAGCTCGGTATACGCGGTACCGAAAGCTTATTTTGGTTTGATTTTGACTCGCGACACCACCGCCGCGGCGTCAGCTCATGATTAGGGACGCCTATTGAGTCTGAAACTAGTCGGGCGATCCCGAGAATATGCGTGAGTAAACCGTTTTGTTTCTAAATAATTACGGAAGCTTACTAAGCGTAATTGGGAGCGGTGTAAGATCGGAGATCGTTGTTGACTACTGCGTCTCTGGATGCTTATCCAGGCGCCTTTGGCATTTACCGCAAATGGCCGCGCATTTAAAGCAAACAAAATGGCGGAAAGGAATATCTGTGTAGTTTTAGACGACGGCTCAGCAGTACTGTTTTTTTTATGTATTTACATATATTTATATTTAATATCTTACACACTATGTCTGTGTTTCTTCTTTTATGTGTCCTGTCGTAGGTCTGCTGGCACAAATTTCGTAAGAAATAAGCAGTATTATAGCTATTTTTCTTAGATGTTTGTGTTCTTTGTATGTTGTGTGTACATAAATAAATAAATACTGCAGGATTTCATAGCGTATAGTGTGTGGCTGAAGGCAATATTAACGTAAAGGTGCAGAGCCTCCCAATCCCACACCGCTACCTCATCGACAAAACAGAATACCAAAACCTAGCCCGCTCCACATTCGCGCCGTGAACACCCGTGAAAGCCGAGAACCGCGAATGTGGATGGCTTTCGCGCCCGTTCACGGGCTTCACGCCTTTTCACGCCTTGTTACCCGTTCAGTGTCGGTATTTTGCGCCCGCGTCAAAGGGTTTGCGAAGCGCGAACCTCCCGTGAACGCAAACGCATCGACACTCACGCGTGAAAACAGTAGCGTCACGGCGATAGCACTACATTCGGCGTCCATTCTCGGCGAGCGCGCGTATTTAAACTGAACGATAGCGAATGTGGAAGGACATGTTTTTCGCGACGACTTTGCGGCAAAATTACGGCGTGAATCCACGCCGTGAATCACACAGGAGTCTGGAGCCCGCATAAGAGTTTTCCAAAATGCGCGCGGACGAAGTCGCGGGCAAAGGGTAGTTAAGTCCGACATAATTCGATGGTGTCGTGTTTATAATAGATTAAAAAACAATTAAGTCCGTACATTGGCATGTTTCATAATAATTATAAGTCTTTCACTTCCGGTCATGGCGTTCGTAAATAATTTTCGAGGTATTTCAAAATTCGTTTTATAATTAGCTTCTGTTGTTTGAGTTACAAGGTTTTCAATCAAAAACATTACATACGACTTACTAGTCTCTTGGTCTAGTGGTTAGAGGCCCTGACTGCTAAATCGGAGGTCGTGGGTTCGATTCCCAACGCGGATAAATCTTTGTGTGATGAGCATGATGTTATTCTGTGTCTGTGTAATATATCTATAATATTTATGTGTTTTGAAATATTTAAGTATGTTTATCAGTTGTCTGGTTGCAATACAGGCTCTGCCTAATTTAGAATCAGACGACCGTAAAGTTGTCCCAAGATATTATATTATTATGAACATATTATTATAGAAAAATCTTAAAGTTAGATACTAATGAGTATGGTCAGAGTATCTACAACAAAAAATATTTTTGTGGCAGCAATTATTAAACAAATTTTGCTGTCGCTAGCATTTTGCAAGATAAGTAATACCACTTCCGGACCCTTTGAAAAGGTAACAAGGCATCCCTGCGACCAGTTATATACTGGTCTGGCGAGAACATTAAGGGCCTCCAGCCAGAGCAGTAGAAAACTAACTACGCCAGCAACGTTCACTAAGGGCCTGTGGGGACTGTTCGGACCTCGACTTAGTGCGTTGCTAACAATCTTAATAAGGCAAAAACAGCAAGGGAGGGCTGGATCTAAGTTTTTATTATTTAAGGACATATTTTATTGCTAGTTTGGCCGGCTCGGGCCAGCTTGATGGACGATTGATGTTGTTGGTGATGACATATATGGATAGTCAGCACCGTAGCAGTATTCACAGCTACCATCAGGTGAACGGAGCCCTTAAGTCGGCTATATAAAAATAAAGATAAAATTCTGTGACCTTTTCAACGTAAACGCTTGCGTGCGATAGAAATCTTGACTTAAATCGATCGTTCAGGAAGTCAGAAAGGACGCGAACCTTCTTATCTATGGATTTTCTGCTTTCCATGGGTTTTGTGATTACCCGACTGCGACAAAACGGTGTTATGTATTTAATGTGTTATTCGTTAGTTAGATAGGTACATACATCCTTACTTTCTTACTAATAAGTAATATAAATGTGAAAGTAGCCCTGTACCGATTTAAATGAAATTTGGTACACACATAGTCTGGAGCCCGAAATCCACGCGGGCGGAGCCGCCGCCAACAGCTAGTTACCTATATATAGTAGACGTAGATAGTTTAAAGCGCACCAAAATTTCGATAAGAAATAAATTTTGTAATTTTTTGCAAAAACTACGGAACAGATTTTGATGAAACGGTACAGTGTTAAGTAGCTTATTTGTAGATAGCCGCAGAGAACACAATATTACCACCACAACTATATATTGAATGAATAATTAGCTACCTGTTTGGAAAATCGATTAAGATTTTCACAAACTTATTTTACCTATTGTCTTTTTCTCTCACAAGAAATAACTTTATTTATCCCTTGTTTTGCTAATTCATTCTTTTATATTATGTGGATCACACAAATACTTATTAAATTTAATGAAATCTTTTTATTTCGAATCCTGTCTCATCTATATCAACATAAAAAGGCCAGGTTAGTTACACCATCAATAACTGAAGAACGCGTAGACCGATTCTCATGATCTTTGAATTGTTGGATTCGTCTCAACCCTGAATAGCAGAATATCTATAAAAACATTGGAAATAGTCAGAAACGGAAACTAGTTACGCGGATGAAACCGCAAGGCACCGCTAGTAGATTAGAAAAAGGAATTTAACTGACCTTGCACCCCAAAACTTTAATTTATCTTCTTTATGAAGTTACTCAATAACAATAACAAAAATACAACAAAAAGTTCCTCTAGTTACCATGTAGGTGAATACTTCGCACTAGACGAGTAGGCAATCAAAGTTTTCCACAACAATGAACTCTTAAATTGTATTTCTTTATTTCTTTTGATATTTACTCCATTCCTGACATAACTCTTTGTAAGTTAGCACCACAATACGACTCCGAAATTCCTAATTAGTCAGTAAAGGGCACTCACGCATGCCATGCACGAAGAAGGTTAGTTAAAAGTAGGAAAAATCAGAAACCTCCTTCGTCGTAGCGCGCGAAATGAAACTCTATATAATCTGTGGTAAGTTTGACAGTTGCGCAGTAAAGTTTGGCACGGATTTACTTTTTTTAAACGAGTGCTAGGTTTGTCGTGTTATGCCAAAGGTCAAATTGTTAAGCATATTATGCCCTTTCTTTGGCGAGGGGAATGAATTTTTAACGGTTGATTCGTTTACTTGATTTTAATTGGTATTTTGTTGTTCCTAGTTACAAAGCACAAATAGTTTTGTACAATTTATAGAAGCAGTGACTAAGGAAGTAGATTCTAATACAATGCGTGTGTTATGTCAATAAGCGGGAAATACTCAGAGAAAAATAATTAAATATAGAGTGCGCCTATCAAGTATGAACTGTAAGCACCTATATAAGCAAGTAAAACGTAAAATTTGTATCAAGACAGAGCGCGCCGTTTCATTAAAACTATCTCAAAACCTAATATTACCGTAATAATATCGGACCCATCAATATCTTCTCATAAACGTCTGTCGTCACACGGAATATCACTTAAATCAGTAAACGAGCGTAGTACTTACAGCTAAAAATTTGCTTACGTTTGGCACAACGGGCTACTAGCGATGCGCGTACTCTATGCTTGTCTATGTATACTACACGGTTTTTTACAATGTATAGATGTCTAAGGAAGTAGATTCTGATACAATGCGTGTGTTATGTCAATAAACAGATAATGGTTTTGACAGAACTTGCATGACATAATATTTTTGTTTGATTAGTTTGTAAGGTTATGTCAAGTTTTACCTATATATAGTTCACAAAACGTAATAATCAGAGCAATAAAAACTCTGTAAAGGTATTAAAAAATCAATAATTTCTAAACTCCTCAAAAAGTGCTGAAATCACACACAAGGAGATTTTTTTTTATCTGTTACATCAATCTCATTGACCTCTCCGACTAAGCTAAATATGCTCGTGTCTGGAGTGGGTTCATATCAATAGTGCAATGGGTGGAGGTCGAACCTGCCAGGCCGCTTCAAATTTTTTTTTTTTTAAATAGCTGAATGGATGGGAGGCCCCTAGGAGAAGGGCGAAGCCTAACACAGCATAATTTAGGTCTAGAATCATGAAGATTATGAGTACAAATAGACAACTAGGCTTTTCGGCCTCAAAGACTAAATGTTGATGATTTTTTTTTCAGAACGTTGGTATTTGTGTAATAGACAATTACAATGACTTTTATAACTTAGAAACTAATTAAATAAAAAGAATAAGGTAATTCTTGTACACGTAAGTTATAAACATCATCACAAAAATTTTAGCAAAATTAATTCGAAGAACATCTTTACAAATAAAATAAAACAAACGTATTCAAACTCAAGCCATATTTAAAAGTAAAAAAGCTCATGCATTTTACCATTTATCAAAAACATTACAGTAATAACACACAATTGTATAGTCCCACTAAAGGTCAGGCAATAAAAAATAATCATTTCTACTTAACTATCAAGCATGTAAACCTTGAGTTCACTCCAATCAGTTAAAAGGTTACCAAATAAATTATTCGTTTAGTTTGTGCTCCGCCATCTTGGATTCGCAGACTGACAGGTCGCTGTCAAGATTCCCGCGCGCGCTTGAGTCTAAAGGTTAAAAATGTATGGTGCAATTATGAGAATTACTTTTGAAGGAAATTGTTTATTATTCATATCTTTGTGACTTTTTATCGTCTTCTGTGTTTTTTATCATTACAAATGGAAGTTCACGTGCTATATTCGGTAAGAAATTAAATGTATTTCCTATCTTAAATGACAATGTAAATCTTAATAATATTGGAAGGTTAAGTTTTGTAATTGACCTGATTTAATTTCGACCACATCGCATTTGAAACAGACACGTTATTAATTTATTTATTTATTGTTTATTTATTAAATACTAGCTGTTTCTCGCATCTTCACCCGCGTGGCTGTCGGTTATCTTCAATTTAATCCTCTAATTTTATGAATATGTAAGTACATTGAATTATTTTGTCATGAAATATCATTCGATTGGATTGCATGAACTTAGAGGTTTGAATTGATAATTTTAATGATTATAATTTTGCAAGAACAATCTTATTGCGGCCGCGAATCGTATTTTGTTCAAAAAACATCCTGAAACTGAAATATTTAAAATTGTAAATAATCAATTTAATAAATAATATGTGCCATCACATTATTATTTTAATAAATAAATAAGTTAAATAAATGTGGACAACATCACATACATTGCTCTGAACCCAAAGTAAGTAGCTAAAGCACTTGTGCTATGGAATTCAGAGACAACGAAGGTAACCACAAACACCCAGACCTCGTGTCTGGGTGTTTGTAGAAAATTGGTTTTCCACATTGACCCGGCCGAGGATCAACCCGGGACCTCAGAGCTGGCGACATCTTGAAAACCGGTGTGTACGCCACTCGACCACGGAGGTCGTCTAATTTTATGCCATTTTTTTCTTTATGTAAGTACATTTGGAACTTTATTTCAATTATTTCTTCGGTGTTACTCATTCGACACATATTACGTACCTACAAGTTTCTATAATTATACTTAGAAGTTTGATTGATATAGAACTTGTTCGCGCGCCAGTTAAGTAGTGTGTACATTACTATGTTGCATGCTGGTAATGATTCGAGTGACGTCATGTGTGCCTACTTATGTAGCAACATAATCAAGGAATTGGCTTCGTGCAAAATTGTGTGTTGATTGAAATACTACATATATTTTTTTTTTATATATATAAAATGGGGTTACAGTGCATCTGAGCCATGTGAATGTGGCATCTTACCCCAAACAATGGCCCATTTAATGAGCTGCCCAGCATGCCCTACCACCTGCACTCGCGAGGTCCTGTACAAGGCCACGGATAACGCTGTTTGCGTGGCTGAGTACTGGTCTGGGAAAATTTGACTGCCATTGATCGACTCGCTAATAAGAAGAATATAAACTGCTCATTTTATTTTAATTAATAAACTTAACTTGGATATAAAATCCATATACAAAAAAAAAACTAATATAATTAAAACATGAAACAAAAAGAAATTCGTTCTCATCGGAGTGTTCCTAAAAGGCTGGCGGCATTGCCACGTTGTATGGCAATGCTTATCCTCTGTCCAATGTAAAAGCCAAACATATAATCCCAAAACCTTTGAAAAGTATAGGTAACAGTTAGCGAAGCAATATTGACACCTAAAATCACACATAAAAATACACAAACCCATCAAAAATGTATGTACACAGTCTTTCAAAAGCAACTCACATATCAAAGCTATCAGAGGATGACAGGATGAGATTGGAACAGCTCAAGATGACGATATGGGGACTACACGGCTACGTGTACTGTAGGTAGACAGTTCCGACATTCAAGAGAGCTGCGGGTAAAAGTATTTTTATTTATTTACTAGCTTCCCCCCTGCGACTTTGTCCGGATGTTTTAGTTTCAACGGTGTTTAATTTTTGCAACATTTTTCATTTAAATGCTCCGCTCCTTTTGGTCGCAGCGTAATGTTGTATAGCTTATAGCCTTCCTCAATAAATGGGCTATCCAATTAATGTACCTTTCCTCTACATTTTGATGAAAAATATTTGGATCAGCCCAGATTTTTTTTAAATAATTAATATGGACAACATCACATGCATTTCTCTGAACCCAAAGTAAGTAGCTAAAGCACTTGTGTTATGGAATTCAGACACAACGAAGGTACCACAAACACCCAGACCCGAGACAATGTAGAAAACGGGTTTTTACATTGACCCGGCCGGGGATCGAACCCGGGACCTCAGAGCTGGCGACACCTTGAAAACCGGTGTGTACGCCACTCGACCACGGAAGTTGTCAAGTTTTGGAGAAGAACACAGCGGGATACGAAAGGTCTTTTGCTCAACGATTTTGTTTGTAAATAGCACGCATTTAATAGACCTAGATCTTTAGGAAAAAAACCATTGCTCTAGAAGCATTTTCCACGAAGAAAACAGCGAAAAACGTTTGTATGGAGATAGATCCATTTAAAAACCTCTTAAAGATGTTTAAAGGTAGCGGTGCATTTTACGCAAGTAATATCTTTCCAAAAAATTAAATTTTAATACTATTTCAGTACCAACAACAATCATTTTCATACCCATGATACAGCATTTTAAGTCCGACGCCTACAACAAAGGCTTACGAAAACGTAGGAATTATTTAACCCCCCTCCGCGGCCAGAAACGTTACGTCCGTATAATATAGGAGGTGGGGACTACCCCTAATTTAATACCAAACACAGGGTGTTATTTAAGTTACGCACAGATTTATAAAAAAACTAGCTGTCCCCCGCGACATTGTCCGCGTGTTTTAGTTTCAACGGTTTTTCATTTTTGCAACATTTTTCATTAATGCTTCGCACCTTTCGGTCGCAGCGTAATGGTAATTTTTATAGCCTTCCTCAATAAATGGACTATCCAACACTTAAAGAAGTTTTCAAGTCGGACAAGTAGTTCCTGAGATTAGCGCGTTCAAACAAGCAAACAAATAAACTCTTCAGCTTTACATTAGTATATATACTTATATATATCATAAAGGGCTTGTTTTTGATGGCAATTTTGTACATTGTATTTTTTGGATAAACAGATTATACGCTCCATAGATTACAAATCAAATCAAATCATATCAAGTTTTTTATTTCTTTTAAACCTCAAAAGGGCGCTTAAGAAATGTTAAAGTTACAGAACTAAATGACTCTAGGTGCGCGGTTCCAAAGTGACCTCGCTATGGAGAAAAACCGGCAAGAAACTCCATAGGTTAATCTTTTCAAAATAAGTTTAATACATTCAATGTACTTAAATACATTGTTAGATAAAGATATGCGTCAACAACGCAATGCAGCCGGCGGTAATGGCAATAAATAAATAAAGTAAAAATGGCATCTTCGATAATGGAAGAAATTCAATATATTAGAATAAGTAATAATCTACGCTGTTGACGCATTTACAATCAAAAAATCTTTATGTATCTATACTTACACAAAAGTTATTTCTTTTTTAATGTCTCACTTTTTGCTGCCAAATAATGTTTGTTTCTTCTTTATTTGTATGGCTTACTTCAATCTATATTTTGCTATAACAATGACGTAGCAAGTGATGCTTGAAATAAACTTCGTGACTAGCTGTGTGTTTAAAGAGGTTAATTTGATGCTGCTCGACCCCGACGTGTGAATAATCTATTTAAAAACAAAACTGCTAATATATGAACAGATTACTAAAGAGATGTTCTACTAAAGAGTTCTTAAATACTTAAAATGTCAACGAAATAATGTGTTTGGTTGACCAAAAGAATCACAACCAATCACAGCACAGCAAATAAAAAAAAACTGTCTGTTACAAAATATTAAACTACTTAGTATTCTCATTTTTTGGTTAAAATCAAATAGTTTCTTAAAAAAATGCGTTAATTTTAATTATATATTTACCTACTAGAGAATAATAGATATAGAATTATTGGCGCCCAACATGGGGCAAAAAAGTATTTACAGCAGAATAAGCTACTTACTTAAATTAACTATGTAACGTTAAAGTTATAGAATCCAAACTATTTTTCAATTAAAACCATTTTTTATAACATATCGATAACCATTTTTCCTATTTTAACAGTCTGCCCGTGACCATGATACCTGCAAAGGCGTCGAAACGTTGGGAACTAAAATCATAATATAAACAGCGATAGAATCCGTTCAAAGTAGTTTTATTTCAATGTCTAATATTCGCGTAAACCTCAGAAAGCAATAAATATAAAACAATTTCTTCAATATTTTAAACAAAAATAATCGCCAGCTAAAAATGTTAACATAATCTCTTATGAGGTTAGACACCACCCTGTATGTTAAGAAACTACAACCTTGCTTGAAAACCTTGGGCAAAGTAGTACCGCGGCAACCACCGTGCAACGAGAACGACAACACTAACTGTAACTAAATATCCCAGTCTATACAAGACTACACTTTGTTAACCGTGCCTAAAAAGACTACGATCTAAAAACAAGTTTAAGAAAAAAGTTTGTCTCTCTGTTTAAAAAAATAGAATTAAAAAATTAAATAAAATATCTTAAAATGCGGACGCACGCTTTTGCACTGTTCTTTTTTTGAATTGTGATCCTGTTTTACGAAGATTAAGAAAAGAGTGAATTTTATAAGTTTTTAAAGTTTTTTTCGAAAAACGGGATTATTTTATTTATATTTGATAAATATCTTAGTTTTACCATAATAATTATTATTGTGCTTCTAATTTATGGTAAATCTAAGAATGTAAATTAATTATTTATTAAAAACAAATTACAAATTAATGTTTATTTCACAGCGGGCTTATTGCACTTTTAATACAAATTTAAACGTTTTAAACTATACAAACTATATATATTTTTGGTTGATCAATTATTAATGTCGCATTTTTTTAGTGACAAGTGAACGTATCTCCCAGTAAATGTGTTCTGTATTTCAAGTATACATTCGCTCTATGACATACTTTTCATTTATCGGTAAGACTGAAAGTCGAATATAAGACAGCTTTGAAAAGATAAAAAAATATGTGTAAATAAATAATTAATCAGTAGTCACTACTTATTAAAATGTCACTTTTACACTACCGCGCAGTCTGAAGTATACAAGGTAATTTTGTTATTATTACACAAACAAATACGTACTATGACCCTTTATATCGGTTATGAAAACTTTTGCTATTAAAAAAAAAAAAACAAAAAATAACTAATTTCAATACTGTAGCCGTAATTTTAAACGATTTCGAAAATAATATTATTGAAATTCGAATTTTTAATTGTTTGAATTTAGAACTATTAATACCATTAATTATTGTTATAGGGCTAATTTCAATAACATAAATCCAAAGATAGGTTTCCCTAGAGTAATTAATAATATGACATAATTTGTATTGCGCTTAAGTCAAATTTCTATCTCTGGTAGATAAAATAATCTGCGGATATGTTATTGAAATTGGTAGATAGTGGTCAAAGTTTTCGTTTTGTGCATCGATAACAGAATCACCTTGTAAATACCACACCAAGTGTACGTGTATAAAGAAGAATGTCACGAGTGTCGAGTGTAGGACATTTATTGCAACCAGACAGTCAACATAAATTGTGTCCCGTACTTGTATCTCAAAAGTAGTAAGTATAAAACTGTAAAAATCCATGTAGACACGTAACTACTAATATTAAAAATGCGAAACGCTGTCTGTCTGTCTGTTACGCTTCCACGGCTGAAGCAATCAACCGATTGTCATAAAATTTGGTATAAAAAAAACAGGCTATATCTGCCGCGATAATTGAAATCAACAATGGCAGAAATTCAAGCAAAACGAATAATATATAAAGGTAAAACTACATTTATTTAAAACTAGCTGACCCGACAGTCGTCCTGTCTAGTTTAAATCTAAATCATGCACATTTGACGCGCATTTCTCATTTCGTATTGTGTTCGTAACAAATTGTCTTGAAAATTTAAAAAAAAAACAATTGGTCAACCCGTTCTTAAATGATTCTCCGCTATACATTGTGGCAATAATTTTTATTTTTTTATTGTAGATAGAAGTTATTTTAACACCAGTAACAATTCTATCCAAATATTCAACATAAATTCTTGATCAATCAAAAATATAATTATTAATATATCTTATGTCAAAATGACGTAATTTGGCAGGTAATAAATCAATTATTATGTATTTAACAGCTACACATGTCATGTTTTAACGCTTATAGTATATTCTGGCCATTTAATAATGATTAATTGTTTTACTATTAGTATTATTTGTTTTAGACATTTATTTCATATAACGTGCTCTAAGATATGAATATCGTAGGTATGTTTCTTAAAAGGTTACCATTTTAAACGGGTATAATTAATTTAAATACAAGCCTTAGGAACTTTTTCAATAATTATTACCTCAGTACCTACTAAATAACTTTCTTAGCTACTGCTTAGTAAGAAGCTCAAAATTTTGAATTCAATAAACAAACTACTATTTTCGCATCAATTTATTAAGAATATTATAATCATTAACTTATAATTTTAATACTTAATCCTTGATTTTTCTTTTAAAATTTATGTAAATGTATGTACATAAAAATAATTTCATATTAGACTCGACGCGCTCGAAAAAAGAATCCGAAAATAGGGCGCCAAAATAAGCTAGTTTCGATCGCGTTCTGAAATACCTATATCATTTTAAATTACGTTTTTTTTAATAACTTTTTAACGTATTCTGCCAGCAACTTTATGATTTGAACGCTTTTACGATTCGTCACCCGTTTTTCGGGTCTGTATTTGAGCCTAAATTTCAGGTCTTTAACACGCGATGGTAGGTACCTAAATTTAATTATTATAATAAATATGATTATGAACATTTAAATTATAATTCTGTGGTGACCATATAAACACGCTATGCTTAACTATAAAGTTTGATCTAAGATTTGAATTATAGATTAGAAATAAGTAATTATTAAACTAAATTTTCACGTGTTTTTTTTAATTAAATCTATAATGACGAAATAAAATTGGTAGGGGAGGGGCTCGTAGTGCAAGCCGTATGGTTTAACCGATAATAAAGGTTAAGCCGGGCTTGCTGCGGTTGGTCCGTGGATGAGTAACCATTTGTAAACATACCAAGACCCCTCCGGACCTCGGAAAACACGTTAAGCTGTGGTTCCCGACTGTCATACGTTGAGCTTTGGTTAAGTCATTACAATTCTGACAACCAGTCTTGCTATGGGATACCGTATGACCCAATAAATGGGTTGTGGAGGTCAGATAGGCAGTGGCTTCATGTAAAATACGGTATTCAGCTGAATCCGGTAAGACTGGAAGCCGACCCCAACAGCTATGCAAAAAAATATACGAAATACAATTCGATTTTTATCATTTTAAAAGTTTATACAAGTCAAAATATTATAAAATACGTACTATTTTTGCCGGCGCTCTAAGAGGTCATGAACAAAATAATGGTAGTAAAAAATAATGCCAATTTTTATTACCCATTTTTTTTATAATATATTATTTAAAAAAATATGTACCTACACGAAAAATAAAACACAAAATTTTAAATGTGTACAAAAGCACTTAATGACTTTGTTGGCTATTAAATGATTTATGAAATAATAATTAATTATTAGGACAAAATACAATAAAAATCGGACTACCCTGTAAAACGTCATGCGTAAAGAAACTGGATAATAGCTTTAAAAATACGTCGAATTTAAAACCTTATTCATTATTCCTCGGTAAAAAGCACTCAACTTGACTTGACTCAAGCACCCCTTAACGTCATAACCTAAGCTGTTATTTTAAGCCACTACTAACGGTGAAGGAAAACGTCGTTACGTAACTTGATTTTCATAGTAAAACATAACACGCCATGTTCTGACATTTTATACGGCTCCGATCAGACGAAGGATAGTTTGTCCGCCGGACAGTAATAAACCCGCTTGTGTATTGGACTTTATCGTTACCTCACAGTGAAACTCCTTGAAATTTATATATTATATTACTAATATATAATAAGCTGAAGAGTTTGTTTGTTTGAACGCGCTAATCTCAGGAACAACTGGTCGATTTGAAAAATTCTTTCAGTGTTGGATAGCCCATTTATTAAGGAAAGCTATACGCTATATAAAATTACGCTGCGACCAAAAGGAGCGCAGCATAAATTAAAAATGTTGTAAAAATTAAAAACCGTTGAAACTATAACACGCGGACAAAGTCGCGGGGGACAGCTAGTATAATATAAATTTAAAAAATAAACATTCCATTTATGCCCGGTTCCTATATTTAAACAACAATTCGTTTCACTAACAGAAGATAGAATTTCTAAGAAAATGCTATCTTCCGTGAGTTAAAAAAAACGATTTTTGTATATAGGAACTGGCCGTTAGTCAATTGTTATGATTTATAACATGTATCAAACCTCAATAATGTTCATGTTCTATAAAACAAAGAATACATAATCGAAATTTGAATTACTATATTTTACAAACCTGAAGCCATAGACATGACGTGTGTAGCGAAACTTATATATTTTAAGCTGTTGGTAGGCTTGACCAACATTTTTTTTAATTTGTATTGGCCATGGCATTGTTATAGACATTCTTCTTTTCATTTTAAAATTGTGTAAGATATTAAAATAATGTTGATCAAATCTACTGTCTAAAGCTTGACCAAAATTATATTAAGTAAATAAAATTAAATGAATAAAGACTTTAATAATATATTTATTGCATTTATATAGTTGGATATCTGTTTGTAATTAAACAACTAAAAATAAAATATATTTTCTATTCATAATCTAAACTTTTACTGTCATCAAAAAAATATCCGCTAAAAACTCAATAACCAAGTTACAGTAAATATTAATAAAATAAAATGAAATATTTAAAAATAAAGATATAAAAAATTATGAAGAATAAATATTTGACAATTATTATTCTCAAGTATAAAATTTATATTGAATTGCATTATTGTACGCAATTCTAAATTTAGTTTAAGATCAAAGTCGTTTCTTGTTTGTTAATATAAAGTTATTACCTCTATTGTACCGTTTATTTTTATTGCCGTTAAACTACTTTTCATACCGTCGCGAAGTATTTAACGACTTGAATTAATCCTAGCTTATGTTTTATAAAACAAATTTTATTAAGTCTATATTTCAAACTAACCCAGACTGTTTTTGACATTTTGGTCTAGCTATAAACTTATTTAATTATTACACGTATGTATAATAATTTATACTTTTATCAATATAGTAAAAACTGACTTCAAAATTTCTACTGTCAAATAATGACATCCCCCATTTTTCCACAAGTGACATTTTTTTTTTTTTTATAATTTATATCCACTCTATGATATACTCTACTCATGAACAAAATAATTATTAAAATCTATTAACAAATTTCGAAAATATTGCGTAATAAAGAAAGCATTTCAGAATCCGTACCTCCATTTCAGATTCGACGACCGAGTGGCGTACACACCGGTTTTCAAGGTGTCGCTAGCTCTGAGGTCCCGGGTTCGATCCCCGGCCGAGTCAATGGAGAAAGCCCCTTTTCTACATTGTCTCGGGTCTGGGTGTTTGTGGTACCTTCGTTGTCTCAGAATTCCATAACACAAGTGCTTTAATAGCTACTTACTTTGGGTTCAGAGCAATTTTCTACGTGATGTTGTCCACATTTAATTATTTATTATTATTTTGAAGTCGGTATAAATATATAAATAAATCACCTTCGTTCACAATTTCACTCACAATCATTTGTTATTCTGACAGTTAATATATTCCATTACAGCATAAAAGAGGCCATAACCGACCATAGAGGTCTATTTTCGTAATTATACACCTCTTTCGTTTGATATAGCAAGTCATAATGTTTAAATGTTTATGCTTTTGGTATATACATTAGAGAAAAAATAAGTAAACTATTGAGTGCGCATATCGAATATGAACTGTTGGCATTAGTATGAACAAGTAAAATCATAAAATCAGAGTCAATACAGAACGCACCGTTTTATTAAAAGTATCTCAGAACCATCGATATTTTCACATATACGTGTGACATCGTACTTACAACAAAAAATTAGCTTAAATAAAATAGAGGCTGTAGATGCGAGTCTGTGCTAAAAGAAAACCGTCGCTGGCGTAAAATGGAACTACTAATTGTTAATAATAAATTATAAAGACGCCATCTTAAAACATTATGTTCTAACATAATTTTATGAATATCCAGATGTTACACTCGCAGTATAATGACGCAACAGTGTTTTTAATATAACAAATACGGTAATTAAACACAGCAGCGCCCTCTATCCCAAGACGGTTCTCTTTCCGCACTTATCATGATATTTAAAAATCTTTCTGTCGTATATAACATAAAACATGGTTTAGAAAGTAATTAACTGTCAGAATAATAATGTCAATTCTTATTGTAATGTCGACTGACAAATAGAACAATAATCATGAGATAATAAACTAAAATTAAATTATGCTTGTCATTAACCATATTTTTAATTAGAGTCGACAACATAATTTGATTTGAAAATAATGAAAATGCGCCAAATTACTTCTCTCACTTAGTACAAAATTATCGGTAGATACTTTGCAATTTTAATATCTAAAATTCGTCACAGTTTAACTAAAACTATTTTTAATATTAACACACACAATTTATTTATTTTCTATTTAGATTTTTTAACAGAAAATAGATATAAAAAACAGTTTGACGCATATTCAAAAAAACAATATCAAATCGCAGTTCCAAATTCGAATCAACGAACATTCAACCATAAACAAGGACATACAACGTAACCATTCGTCGCTCAGAATTTCGTAAACGTAAATTAGTGCGTTTCAAAAGCGAAAATGTTTGGAATTTTCGAGATGTACCGGAAGCAAGTCGCTGCAATCTTACTGCCTCTCGTGTTGGCTTCGCTGGCGGGTTATTCGTCGGAAGCTCTGAGTACTTTCGGAGTTTCTAACACAAAACCGCCGTCCGCTGCTCCAACGGCACCCCCCGGTAAATATTTTTTTATATAATGGGACACAGCACATTGGAACTAGATCACGAATCACTGTTCAACAGAAAAACAAAACACATTTTATACACACGTGTGATTTAAAGTGTTAGAAGCACATTAAATTGTTTTTACGACTTACAGGTACATACAGAGGATATTTTTGTCCCATTATATAAAAAAAAATGTTTACCCCATGCACAGGCGATTTTTTCACAAAACACAAAATAGTAGGTCCACATGATGACGATTATGAACCTACCGAATCACAAATAACGTTAAAAACACTAAACAATCTGTAAATACTGTACATATTTTATACATTCAAAATTCAAAATCACACTGTCAAAATTCAAAATTAACGATCTTGATGTTCCAGAATTGTTTTTGTAAAATGTGGCACGGGAAACTTGGTTTTCTGCCAATATTCTTTTCTTTATGGCTGATTGGACTATGTTTTGGAGCGTTTAGCCCTGTTTTTGGCGTTATTAAAACTGATTCTCCTTTCAAAACTCCTTCGCCTACGCTGCCGTCGGGTAAGATTTTTTTTATATAATGGGACCTTTTTTTCTATACTCTTTTCATATTTTACACTAACTACTTAAATAAAGTGACATGTTCATACTGTAAACAATACAATTAAAACTAAGTTTAATTTATCTACGTTTGTGTATATATACTCCGCTTGTAAATATCTGCATTTTTTTTTTATTTATACATTAAATTATAATTTAGGTGAAAAATTTTAGATTTTTAAATTTTTGTGATTAAACGAAGTGTATTTTTCTTTTTGTTTTGTATAATACACAAGATATACAAACAAAAGCTTGTGCAACAAAAAAACTGTCTCATTATATAAATGCATTTATGACGGCATAGAAAACACTTTTTTCTAAATTAATTCATACACTAGATTAAAAAACAAAAAATATTCTTTACTAATTAGAGCAACATTTAGATCCTCTTATTACAAAACATCGTTATAATAAATATATTGACTGATTGTAATAAAGAGGGATATAAAATACGTTAGAAAGTAACACCATTTCGCCTTTTATACATAAAAACAACAATTTAACAGTTTTGCAGAACAAAAACACTGCTTTTCACGGTTAGGTACTTTGACAGCAAAATTGGCGCCAACAATCCGCCATATTGATTTTTACTATTACCACAGACAACATAGACTACAAACTTTTTATTTAGAAAGAGTATTTATTTAGAAAGAGAAGTGTTAAAAATGTGGTGCAGGCGAGAAATATTCGCTTTCGTGCCAGTAATTATAGTTGGGTTGCTGAATATTCAGTGTACGGATGGGTTTGGGATTTCGTCGTTTGGAAAGGCTAATACTGACCCACCAAAGCCAGCAAGCACTACAACACCACCTGGTAAGACTTTTAACAAATATGTCATACAGAGACAAGCTTTTATACATAAAACTGTCAAACAAAGCTTTTTTTACAAGAATTTCACACATACAAGCTGATTTTACTTCGCACGGGTGTAAATATGCCTTTTAATGTGTTTTTAGAGTGTTATATTTAAAACTCGGTTTCTGAGAGGGCATTTAATAACATAATTTTAAGTTGGATAATTTTATATGTCATTTTAAATCAAGTCTAGTGATGTAATTGGTAGTGAAACTTTTGATCAGCCAATCACATTATTATTGACATTATTTTACTAGATAATTGGCATTTTAGAAACCGGGTTAATTTGTTTTTTTTTTATAAATATAATTTAGGTACTCTTAACTGGATCATACTAACACTAAATGGATATGAAGAAAACAAAAACAATACAGGGAAACTGCGCAATAAAAACAACAAAAAAACATGTACCTATAACAATTTTCAAAATGATATCACAAAACAAAATAAGTACCTATACAAGATTTTACTTCAACACAAAAACGTCTAAGCTAACTATACATTCTACAAAATCTCAAACACTAAAATGAAAAAAAATGCCTTAAAAAAGAGGAGAAAATCTGCCCTAGAAAAAGTGCAAAAAAAAAAACAAGAACTTCTTCTTTCTCCAAGCTTTTTCTTCATCAGCGCTCTGGTAACCAGTCGCGAAATACATTCTTTAAAACATAAAAACATTTTTAAAACAATACACAATACAAAATTTGGTTGTGCGATTTGAAATTCTCAGGTAATTGAAGAACGTGTTTTTAAGTGTAGCATATTTAGTCCAAATTCTAGAAGCTTCACAATCAAAACAATGCAATAGTGATTTTGTATAATTGGCACTTAGACAAAAAGTTTTCATATTACTTATTTAAAGAACAAACTAATATACTAATGTATCAATTAGAATGATTTATAGTTTCGTTGACTAGTACAAAATATTTAAAGCTAGCAAAAAAAGACGAACAGTTTGTCGTAAAAGTAAAAAGCAAAAACAATACAGGTTTTAGTTAGGTCAATAAAAATATAGCGTCCAAATTATTTCTTATAATAAAGCAGTGCTACAGTTTACTTTAAAAACGCCCCGCCCGTAATAATTATTTTTACTTTAAAGTATTCACAAAAGATACAAAAAAATAAAATAAAAAAACAAATACCTATCCCGCCAATTTCTAACCTGCAAAAAAAACGTCAAGTGAAACAATGCGTAACTTTTGGCGCGTATCAAACTGGTTCCGCTGTCGGTCAGCAGCGGCCATCTTGCTATTGCTTTTAAGTGGATGGCTACTTGGGGATACAACTGAAGCTCTTACTACCTTCGGAAAAACCAATACGCCGACGCCGCCGCCTCCATGTAAGTGAAAATTTACGAAAACTTGAACTGATTATAAACCAAGCTGATATTATGGTAATGTCTCAATACTTAATCAATACGATGTTTTTTATGACATTGAGAAAGCTGAAATTAAAATAATTAACTGAATATACGGTAAATTAAGAACAAATTTCTCAAATTTGGATGTGAAAACCCGTCATATTGGGCTGAGTTTTAAAATTAAATAAATGACAATGTTTAAATCAGTTCGAATTAACGTTTAATTACTGCACATTTTGGTTTAAATGCCTAATCGTGATATTTTCATCTTTTACATAGCACACACGCTAGAATTCGCATGATACCTTTGTGCACATTGACTAAAGAATTTTAAATCAAACATTAACTTAGTTATTTGGTAATAAATCGTACAGTTCTCAACCGTTTTCATAAAATAGTTATATATATTATATATACATATATAAATAATATATCATAAATATCATATCTTGGGACATCTCACACACGGTCATCTGATCCCAAACTAGGCTGAGCCTGTGCTATGGCAACCAGACAACTGATAAACATACTTATATATTTCTAAATACATACATATTATAGATAAATTACACCCAGACACAGAACAAATGATCGTGCTCATCACACAAAGATTCGTCCTGGGTGGGAATCGAACCCACGACCTCCGGTTTAGCAATCAGGGTCACTAACCACCAGACCAACAGGCCCGTCAAATAAAATAGTGATAGTTGTCCGTTATTTGTTTTCCAAAAAACATAGCAGTAACTGCTAAGTGCTACTTCTTATTTAGAACTTACTTTATTTCTATACGCTTATACATTGGGCTTCATTGGAAGCTTTTGAATCAGCATTTGGTTGATTGCATTGACTGGCCTATTGGTCTAATGACCCTGACTGCTAAGCCGGAGGTCGTGGGTTCGATTCCTACCCAGGACAAATCTTTGTGTGATGAGCACAATCATTTATTCTGTGTCTGGGTGTAATTTATCTATAATTTGTATGTGTTTAAAAATATATAAGTACGTTTATCAGTTGTCTGGTTGCCATAATACAGGCTCTGCCTAATTTGGGACCAGATGGCCGTGTGTGAGTTGTCCTAAGATATATTCGATTGCAAAATAACTTTGATAATGCTGAAGTTTTGAAAATGCTGTCACCTTTAACACTATGAACAGAAATGAAGTACCTACTGCAATTCAACCGTTAAAATGAATACAATTTTGTGGAATCATTTAAAAGTCGAAAAGTTTTAATAAGGTTTGCTATTGACATAATTTGTTTTTGGTAGAAAAAGTAATAAGTTAGACTTTTGAGATTAGTCGTAAACCGGGTCTGCTGCGACGGGGTGTGGCCTAAATGTTTCGCCGAAAAAAAACAGTTAAACTTGTTAGGACACATCCCTAATTTATGTGTTTTAACACTGTTCCGTGAAAAAACTGGCGCTGCAGACACTGCTTAGAGAAAATATGTTTGTTAAAATTCTTTGATTTTTATATTTGCATGTTTGTGTTTCTTTTGATTATATTAAATGATATTGATATTTTAAAGTAAGTAAAGTGTTTTTAATATAATACTATAGTATCTATCTATATAATTTATCAATATTAAGTATTTAATCAATCGCTTGGTGTATTGTACATTAGTTCTAAGTATTGAAGAAAATTGATTGTGTATTTTTTTTATGTGTGTCTTTTTGCGCAAAGTAAGGTAGGTATAGTTTTAAGCAAAAAGTTTTCTTTCTTATTTAAGAAAAGGCTGTGCCCAGCAGACATTTGTAGTCCGGTATTATTATAAGCATAAAGTTGCAAAATGTTATATTTTAAAAACATTTTTTATAGGTAATATTTTATTCACTACATTTTTAAGCGTTACATAAGAATGTGGTCTGCTTCGCTACCATCCTTGTTGAGACAATCTTTACAACACATAATTTATTCCTTGAATAATATTATCTTCTTCTCATATAGGTACCTATAAAAATTTAATCCCGATTTCAATTGATCATGACATAACTTCCGTACGACTGCACCAAATCGGATAATTCTTTTTTGTTATGTTCCTTACTGTAAGGACAATGTTTTTATAGAAAAAGAAAATGTATTTGTAAATGTTTTGAAAATCTCACAGCACCCCAGTGAAGTTGGCGCGGGCAGCTAGTAATAAATATTTCTGAGTCTGAATAACCAACTAACTATCCCAATAGTCGGAAAACATTCTTTAACTTGCAAGAAATACCAGCCTGTAACTGTCCCACTGCAGGTATCTCGCACAGAACGAGTATTTGTGGGTGCCATTACCGAAGCTGTTAATAGCACCAGCCTGTAACTGTCCCACTGCAGGCCTCTCATACAGAGAACTAGCATTGATCACCGCGCTTGTGAGCTGCCCCACGGTGGGGTGCCATTACCGAAGCTGTTAATAACACCAGCCTGTAACTGTCCCACTGCAGGCCTATACAGAGAACGAGCATTGATCACCGCGCTTGTGAGCTGCCCCACGGTAGGGCGCCATTACCGAAGCAGTTAATAACACCAGCCTGTAACTGTCTCACTGCAGGCCTCTCATACAGAGAACTAGCATTGATCACCGCGCTTGTAAGCTGCCCCACGGTGGGGCGCCATTACCGAAGCAGTTAATAGCACCAGCCTGTAACTGTCCCACTGCAGGCCTCTCATACAGAGAACGAGCATTGATCACCACGCTTGTTCAAAGATAAAGCCCCATGGTAGGCGCCATTAGCAACCCTACAATTAACTATTTATTGTCAATGTCAAACAATGTCTGACACTTTGATTAATGACAGATAAATAATTATGGTTCCTTTGTTTGGACTTATTTGAAGGAGACATCAAATATGGACTTAGACAGTTATGTTTTCTTTACTTATATTTGAGGACTCATACTAAATATTGGAATCTAAAAGACTGTTCTTAAATACCCTCTTATAATAATATTAATGTCCTCCTAACCGAATCTCGGTCACAGCGGCCTCTCTCAACAGAAATTAGCCATCTGCGCAGGAGATATTTCAGTGCACGAGTGTATGCGCGAACACAGTTGCACTCTCTATTCCTTCACTCTCATAGTCTGATGGGACGGCAATCCGACACGACCGGAGAGAGATCAGGCGCAGGACCAACGGCTTTACGTGCTTTCTGAGTTACGGGAGTGTAAACACCACCTAACTTACTGACTCCAATCTGTACTGAGTATTGATAAACAGAAAATACACCTCTCTTTGTAATTACAAAGACTCAGTGTGAATAATCTATTGACCAATTTTCAGATAATTATACCTAAATTTATTAAAAAAAAAACTAGACTAATATTTATTTACATTATATATATTTAACATACTTAGCATACTTCTTCTGCTAACCATATTTTTGACGATTTAGGCACTTTTTTGTTATTCATATTACGGGTTGAAAAGGTAACATCTTGAACGCTGAGGGCGTGGAGATAAGTCGGGCTTTAGCCAAGCATAGGCCTGAGTCGCAGGATCACGCACGCATTCTCTGCGCGCGCATTCTTTACATTGGAAATTACATTGTCCCGAAATGTAATTTCTTTGATAAACAACAAACATAAAACTTTATTCATTTCTAATGTCTGAGTTACATAAAACTAATAGAAACAATTTTTATTACGATCGATTAAATAGTCTAGTCGTAATAACACAAAGACAGGCATACATATATCAAGCAATAGGTAGGTAATAATAGCTTATTGTCTATCAAAAACAACATAAACTAATAAAAGAGTTGCGTAGATATTCAAATTTCTAATACCATACCGAATATGTAATGCGTACTGAATAACATTTGACCTTGTCAGGTCAAAAACCTTCGTAAATATATTGCCAAAGGCACGGAAGGGTACAAAAGCAAAACTATAAAAGACAATATCGAATACTATAGACAAAACGATACCTATCATTTTTATTGACAGCTGTCATAAATTTGTTGTGTCTATGCTTTGAAAAATGGCTATAAATTTTTGCAATCAGCCAGTCGGATCTTTTTTTAAAATAGAATGAATTATGTTTCATAAATTTTATTTATTTTATGTAATTGCCTGTCTTTGTTACATGTTTGGTGGTTTTTTTTTGTAGATTGATACTTTTTTAAGTATTTATAACTAGTTTCTACTTTCCAACTTAACAGAATTCATTTATTTAGCTGTAACATTGGCTGGTGTTTGATCACCACCCTTGCATACTGTAAGCAGGCACATTAACGTATTTTCCATAATCAAATTCAGTCAATCTTAAGGTTTTTCTACACTGCCAGTGGTATCTACAAATAACAAAAAAAAAAAAACTTGACATTGAAATCCAAGCACTAACTTTTTAAAAAACCTCTAATTATGCAGATATAACCACAATTTAAAATAAAACAGTAGCAGGATAGCAGTTAAAGAAAATTACAAGCCATTACTTAAAGTAAAAAGAAAATTGTACCATAGACAATGGGTAATTTCTTATGCCAACGTATTATGTTATACAGCCTTTTAAATCACATTGCTGACCTTTATGTTACTGCAGTGAATATTCTTTTATTTAAATTACTATCATTACATTGCTTTAAATAAAAATATGCTTAGGTGTTATTTAAATATGTTAGTTGATTTCAAAGCTTGACCCTTACACGTAATGGCTTGCATACATTGGTTATTTTTAGCTCTTGTTTGCAAGCGAGGTAATCAATGCTCGTTCTCTGTATGAGAGGCCTGCAGTGGGACAGTTACAGGCTGGTGTTATTAACATCTTCGGTAATGGCGCCCCACCGTGGGACAGGTCACAAGCGTGGTGATCAATGCTCGTTCTCTGTATGAGAGGCATGCAGCGGGACAGTTATAGGCTGGTGTTATTAACAGCTTCGGTAATGGCGCCCCACCGTGGGGCAGGTCACAAGCGTGGTGATCAATACCCGTTTTCTGTATGAGAGGCCTGCAGTGGGACAGTTACAGGCTGGTGTTGATAACAGCTTCGGTAATTGCGCCCCACCGTGGGGCAGCTCACAATGTTCGTTTCTTGTTTATACCGCCACATATAATACCTAAAATAGTTATTAACTGGTATTCTTCACAGCATTTAAAGAAACAGTAAATTATAACAATCTACGCTTTGCCCAAATACAGAATTCTTTTTAAATACTTACGGCTTGTAACCACATTCTTTTTGTCAAGAATTTTATCGTCCAAGTGTGAACTAAACATTCCGTTTTTCATACGAATACCATCACGCTAGTTAGGTTTAGAAAAGAGACTTGTTTTAAAGAAATAACTTCAAACATATTTTATGAAAAGTAAAAAAAAAATATGATACAATTCTGACAACCAGTCTTACTGTGGGATACTGTGTTACGTAGTAAAATGGGTTGTGGAGGTCAGATAGGTAGTCGCTTCATGTAAAATACGGTATTTAGCTGTATCCGGTAATAATGTAAGCCCAACATAGCGTGTCCTACTTACTACTTACACATTTGAGGGCCTAAGTATTCAAAGTCACTGAGAAAACTGACAAAATGGCTGAGGATTGGTCCTGAAAATTCTAAATGCCATTGAACGATATCCTAAAAAGTTAGGAGAAAAAATATCTATAAAATATAAAGAAATACTATATTTTGTTATTTGGTTACAAACTTGTTCGTCTAATTCTCTAAAGGTTTGAATTACGCAACATTTAAAAGCCCCGATCTATTTCGATACGGCCGCCATAATAATTTATTCAACCTAGTTCCTTCTACTCGATAATAGATGGCAGCACTATCGCTTTCGGAAGCAGTTTGGATTTACACGTAGCAATCACCGGGTTATCAAGATCTTAGTGTATACGTTAATAAGGTGTATAGCGAGGTCAAGATAAATTTGCTCTAGTTTCTGCCCGCTACTGTATCTAGTTTGAAATTTTAATAGGAATTTCCATGTTGTTTGAAAATAAACTTAAAGTACGTTACTATAAAGTTTGTTTTCGATTCTAAAGTATGCTTTTACTAACAATTGCAAAGTTAATGTAGTTGGTAAAATTCTAGGTACCTTGAAGTTGCTTATATTAAATGTATTTTTATAAATAAGTACGAAATAGGAATCAAAATGAATAAAAAGTATGTTACAATTAATTCAATCAACAAATTCGATTTTCTTATTCATTAAACCTACTAAAATCTTCTTTAAAAAATATATGTAAGTATATCCAAAGACTATAAAAAAAATATAGACCGTTCTCAAAGTCAATCCGATATTAGGATGCCCAAACTGAACTATGGTGCAGATTATTGCATTATGTGTTTTTTCTGGTTGATGTTTTCAATACAACGTGTCGTTTTTCATTCTCGTCAAATTCAAGGAGGTAACTATGCTTATGATTCTCGACACAAATCAATAATAAAATAAGTAGTTTAATTTTTTTTCTAATTTTCTGAAATCGGCATGTGTGTGACAAGAATTTCACGCGGCCCCGTGTGATATCACACTGTAACTGCTCTTTTACACACATAAAGACACTGACTACCGCGTACTCAACGGGCGATTCTGTTCTTTGAAAGTGTTGTATTCTGAAATACTGTCAAACTTAAATAACTAAAAAAACAAGTAGGTATGTATTAAATATTGAGCAGATATCGTAATTTTATTTGATTAATTATGTCTTTCATAACAGCCTCCTGAAATTTGACGAGAATATATCTAAGTATTCTATTATCCTTTTTAAATGTTGTGTTTGTCTTCCAGTCTCACCGTCAGCTGAACATCAGTATGTTATAGAGCGACTGCCATCTGACCCCCACAATATTTCCCCCCTAATAAATATAACACGCAAAAGTTATTTAGTTATAAATGACCAACAAAATACGTTCTTAGTTAGCGTCCTACATTAAGTCGTTCTTACTACAAAAAAAAACTTCGTTTTCCCATAACGTCATTTAGGGTAGTGACACCATGATTTTTCATATTTATAGGACATTTTCTGAAATGAAGATGTTAAATGAAATTAGCTGTATAAATTAGAAACTATTTAGTGAATTAATTTTAAATGAATTACTAATGTTACATCAGATTTGATAGTTAAAAAAAATGATTTTTTTAGGCGTGAGAATGTAAGGAGAGGAAGTTATTAATCTTCTAATATATAATATTCTCATGTCACAGTGTATGTTATCAAAATACTTACTCTAAAACAGCTTGACCAGTTTTTATATTTCTTTTTTTGTGTATATGTATAAGGTAGGCCTGAGAATAGGTACGTAGGCTGTTTTATATCCCTAAGTGATAGATTTTTTTTAACAATTCAGCAATAACCTTTATACATAAAATCAATATTATCTATTTTAAAATATAGCTTATGCGACAGCTTGATTTATCAGTCTCTGCCAAATACTCACTATATAAAACCGAGCCTATTTAACCTAACCTTACTCAGTAACCAGTCTATTTTTACCCAAGGCCTACATTCTGTCCCATATTGCCAGTTTTTATGGCCACCCCTCTAACCTTTACACAAACTATCATATATTAACTTATACTGTAGCTATTTGCATATCTTGGCACGCGAGCGTTGGTCCAATGTTGGTTACAAATACTTATGTTGGTGTCAGTTGGTTTAGTTATTACTACACCTACTGTTTTGGAATGTGTGCTGTAATAACGTCAAATATTTATGTAGTTATTTAATCTGACTATCAGATGATAAAGCTGAGATTTTCAACATAGATTATACGTACAATTATGAATTTATGATTAAGATTTTAGTTTAAACATTTTTTTATTGATTTTGAAGAAGGCTTACAGTTTGTTTAGAGAAATTATTTATAATATGTATGTATTTAGACATATTTAAGTATGATTATCTGTTGTCTCGTTGCCAGAATACAGGCTCTGCATAGTTTGGGATCAGATGGCCGCTGTCCCAAGATATTAATTGGGTATTCTTACAGATAATTGGTATAAAGTTTTTCAGCAGATTTTTTGCTAAACTTCTGCTTAAAGGTTTTGTTGAAAACTGCGCTTAGCAGCCGATAATTCTGATATCTAAGACCTTTTGTTTCTGGTGTAATAGTTCCTACGCACTTGAGCTGTAACCGTTAACGATAAACTTTTATGGTGGTAGCGAGGTTAACCTAATTACTTAGGTAACACACAAATACATAAGTACGATAAATAAATTACCTTGTATTTTTATGGAATATAGTTGAACAATGTGGTAATCCAAATACATTTTAAAAAAGTAAATTAATCATTTAAGGGCTGATTTTTTATTTAAACATTAAAAAGACGTGAATAAAATTGACGTCTGACAGATTTTTTATTAAAAAACTGTCAAAAAGTCATATATTAATCTGGGGACACGACTTAGCCCGCCAAGACGAGATATCAAAAGCACAGGACACTACCTACCTTCTGTCGAGGCCGCGCAGAGCTTGTGTAAGCGATCCCGCGGCTCCGGCAGGACCGGACCTGGTTGTTTTTAGTCGGTGTAAGTCCGACATATCCCCACGCCGTGCCCTCGGTGTGAGTTGAAGTAATTAGAGTTTGACACCGAAAAAAAAAAGGACACTACCTATCTCGAAGCATTTCGTCGTGTTTTTGTAATTATAGTTTACTGATTGTTATATATGTTGCAGCCCGGCCATGTACAAAGCAGGGGGAATGCGCCGGCATCAGCAGCAGCTCCTGCGTCCGCACGCACTACGACCCGACCACGCGCTGCCTGTGTGGCGACAACCAGCCACCCGTTAACGGACAATGCGATTCTCAGACGAAAGGTAAGCATATTTTGTCTGCACGGATAGTCGAGTGGTATAGGTTACCACTCCAATTACCTCTGTGCGCGACGTGCCGCGGGTTCGATCCCCGCATGGGACAAGCATTTGTATGATCCACAAATGCTTGTTTCAAGTCTGGGTGTTCTTTGTGCATGTAATTTCAATGTTTGTTAAACCCCCCGCGACATAAGGATTAAATTCCTTAGTGTGAGAGTCGTTTTTTTTTTTTAATAAATAAATAAAAAGAAAAATATCTTGAATAATCTTCAATTAACCAGGGTATTTTTTGTCAGTGCAAGTCTGATATATGCAGCGTTGGTTGAAATCATTAACTTTTTACCGCGACAAAAAAAAAGCCACCATTTTACGCATGGGTTTCGAAACTCGACGGTGGTTACTATTAGCAGCTTTGTTCATTCCGACTTCCAACTTTTATACAATCTGCCTGTAGCAATAGTGTGCAGTAAACGAGCATTAATCACCGCGCTCATAAGAATGGATTTTGAAGCCCCATGTTGGGTGCCATTAGTTTGCACTGTTAACATCACTGTAACTATCTCAAAACAGATTTCTCTCTCGTTTAAAGAACGAGCATTTATTACTATGCTTGTACCTGATTTAGATATTAAAAAAGGGTAGTTTGGCCTATTTTTTGTTATCATAAAGGGTAATTAGTGGTGCCTTGTAATACCAAAGAAGTACCTACATAATGACTTTGATATTGGTTTTTTGTTTTCCTTTAACGATGACGTGACCACGATTTTCTTTCTAATTGTTATCTTGATTAATCGTTGAACCACATAAAATATTTTACTACATAATATACTTTGTCGAACCCTTAACAGAGGTAAAGATTTTAAGTAAAGATTATTTTATAATATTTTCTGTTCACGTTTTCCTCACAAATATAACATGACAAGAAACATTTCGAAGTTAGGAATATAAATAAATAATACATCAATGTGGACAACATCACATACATTGCTCTGAATCCAAAGTAAGTAGCTAAAGCACTTGTGTTATGCAATCAGAGACAACGAAGGTACCACAAACACCCAGACCCGAGACTGTGTAGGAAAGTGGTTTTCTTAATTGATAGCATTGCACTAATGCACACGGACTCCTCGGGCAGTTAGCCAGCCAGTGATCAACTTACACGGCCTTCGTGAGCTGTCGACCGCTCTTGCGTCACGTGCGCTTCCCGCCCGTATGATCGTACGCTCAAAGCAGACAAATACCTCAAACAGTACGTGTGCAGTTCACCATGAGGTCGCAGCTTGAATCAGGCGTGTTGTGTGCGCGGTCTTGAAACTAACATGTTATCAAAACACATATTAAAGGACATGTCAATTCCGCAAATTCAATTGTTTCCAGTGGATGTCAATAGCCAGCCAGTTTATGTGTTTATTTACTCTGTAATTCAGAAACAAAAAAAAACCCTTAAAGCATCAATACTTTATCTGTATGACGGTCACGTTTATTTATTGACATTTGCAGACTATTAAATGTCAAAAATTCGTCCAACGACGCACAAATTCAAACAAACAAGTTTATCCAATTAGCAAATTCAGGAACCTATGTTAACTGATAGCTTGTTCGTCGGCTATACAATAATCTATACTAATATGCGAAAGTAACTCTATCTTGTATGTCTATTACGGGTTTACGGCTAAACCGCTGAACCGATTTTCATTAAACTTAGTATACGTAAGTTCTCGAGAATCGAGTTATCTTGAGAAAGGACATAGGCTACGTTTTGCCGCGATAATCGGCACGCATGTGGACAGAGCCACAGCTAATACTAATATAAATAATGCGAAAGAAACTCTGTTTGTCTATTGCGTTTTCACGGCTAAACCGCTAGACTGATTTTAATGAAACTCAGTATAGGGTAAGTTCGGAGAGTAAAAGAGGACATAAGCTACTTTTTGGCCGCGATAACCGATTCCCAAGCGGGTGGAGCCGCAGGCAACAGCTAGTGATACACAAAACTAAAATTCTCAACGTTACTTTTCTGTTAATACTTAAGCCTTAAGGTTTCATGTCGACCCAACATAATTATACAAAATATTAGTTAAATTTGAACAGTTAGTTACCACTTACAAAGATTTACATCTTTTATACGTATTTGACACGTAAACTTACTCAAATGCTTACACGGAATGCTTTTTAATTTCTTACCGATAACGTTTTCAAGGATTTTTGCCTTTCTTTAAATGTTAATATCAGGGAGTTAATATTTAACACGTCAATGCTACTTAAAAGAGTTTTTCGGTAAGTGGTTAACCTGATGGTCAATGGGGTCGATGCCAGGGTATTTAAAATTCAAAATAAAATTATTCCGTCAGTTAGATAATAAAAAAATATTAGACAAGTATTTTTTGTATTTTCAAAATACGAAAACACTAATGCCTGGTATCTATTATTCGTTTTGCTTGCAAATGGTAGAATTTTTATGCTAAACGAAGGAAGTTCTAACGTCCGTAAGAAAAACGGATCGTTTCTGTAATATAGGAACCGGTTATAACTAGATAAAGCGTTCAGGAGTGGCGCTGATGACGTCATACTTGCGTATAAAATGCAAGAACTTGTGACATTATGCGTAATTTATCTATAATATGTATGTATTTAGAAATATATAAGTATGTTTATCGGTTTTCTGGTTGCCATAATAGAGGCTCAAACTAGTTTGGGCTCAGATGGCCTTGTGCGAGTTGTCCTAGAATATTATTTTTGGACAAAACGTATCCTCTCAATCCAGTTTATAAAATATCCGTATGCTAAAGAGTAACAAAAAGCCTCTCAATTTTGAATGTCACAAGAATTAGATCATGGAGAAAATAAACGATAATTGTATCTCTCTCCAGCTCTCTACCACGCCTGCGCCAACAGCGATGAGTGCAATGACGGCCTAATCTGCGGCGCTCCGAACATTACGGGCACTGCGCCCGCACATCTCAGGGTGCACGCTCCTCAGGACAAGATCTGTCTGTGCGACGCTGAGAACGGATTCCAGGAAAAAGAACACACTTGCAGCGGTGAGTATAGTAACAAATTTGACTGGCCTGTTGATCTAATGGTTAGTGACCCTGACTGATAACCGGAGGGGTTCGATTCCCACCCAGGACAAATCTTTGTGCGATGAGCATGATCATTTGTTCTGTGTATGGGTGTAATTTATCTATAATTTGTATGTATTTAAAAATATATGTTTATCAGTTGTCTGGCTACAATAATCCAAGGTCTTCCTGGTTTGGGATCAGATGGCCACGTGTGAGGTGTCCAACCCAAGATATACTATTAAAAAAATGGAGAAGTCACACTGCTGGCTAAGGCCTACTGTTGCCATTGTTAGCACAGCCATGCTCAGGTTGATGTGGTTCTTTCTTCAAAAGACCAGTCCAGAAAAGACGCTGTGTATATTAACATACTTAATATTAAAATTAAAATGATTGCCTAGACTTTAAAAGAACTTTGACCCCTGAGTTTGTTTCAACATATCTTCCAAGGGTAGCCAATTAGGGAATGTCGAATCTATAATACAAAATAAATTAGTTCACTTCAGTTGGTACAATAAACTTGTAAAAAAACTTAGTCCAAAAAAGAAGGGATTCTTTTTATGCTTTATCGAGATATTTTTATACGACAAGCTTCTATTTTAAACATAGTTACGAGAGGTTTTATCCAATCGTAAAGCACTAATTATTATTTTCAGATGCTGACATACTCAAGACCTCTCTCGTGGCTATCTTCGTCGTCTCATGCATAAGAAAACTCTTAGCTAATTAAATTTAAGATTGATCACTTTTTTATTTCTTACTTTTTGGTGATAATCACTTTTTAATAAGTTTGAAAAAATCGGTTTTTAGTTACCTTTAGTGATACAAAAAATATGATGTTATAATGTAATATCATATTGTTTTAGTTATTTATTTAAAAAAACAAGTAAAGTCTCCAATTACTTCAAGATAAAGAGCTAAGGTATGCAAATATAAAAAAATAAGAATATATACCTTTACCTATTATTTCAATTAAGTAAACATTATTTACATTATACAAGATGAGTTTTTGTCGTTGTACAAACAAAAACTATGACCTCTATATCGGTTATAAAAATGATTGGTATCAAAAATTAAACAAACAAACAAAAATATATCTCGAATGTCAGTACTATTGCCGTAAAACATTTGTCCGTGTGTCTCATAGCTTTCCTTTGTACAACGACAAAAAACTCACCTTGTAGAAGTTAAAAGCATTATTATTATTAAAAATATTGAATTAATTTTGGTATAGGTACTAAAAACCTTTCTAGTCGATAACTCACGATTTTGTAGACGTACCAATTAAAAAGAGATATGTAAAATAAAATTTTACAATAAAAATAAAATAGTCGCTAAATAAATTTGCGAATTTATTCCTTTAATTTTTTCACTTAAGAACTTAGTACAAACTCACAAAATAGCTTTTAAATAAAAAAAATAAAAGCGCTTAGATTAAATTAAAAATACGTCCATTAAATATAAGCTTATTGTAAATAGGTTTAATATCTAAAATAAAAAAAAGTTAATAAGTATCATTCACTCTAAATCTTACAGAATGAAATATTAATAGGTCTTGAACACCATCCTGTAACTGTCCCACTGCAGGCCCCTCATACAGAGAACGAGCATTGATCACCACGCCTGTGAGCTGCCCCACGGTGGGGTGCCATTAAATGCATTTTTTTAAAGAAATAGTATACCGCTTTCGACTCGCAACACCACCGCCGCCGCGTCGGCTCATGATTAGGGCTCCTATTGAGTCTGAAACTAGTCGGGCGATCCCGAGAATATGCGTGAGTAAACCGTTTGTTTTAAATAATTATACTGTTTTCGAAAGAAATAGTACAAAATTAATTCATCGAAGAATAATTCATTCTGTAAGAAAAGAGAATAATCTCATTAATTAATACTAAATTCTAACCTATAATTAATAGTCCATTAATTAAAACATTTATCTAAAAAGATAAGGATTAAAATACTGGCATAAAAACAACTATAAAAAAAAACAACAAAAAAATAGATTAAAATAAAAAAAGATTAACTGTAGGACTAATCCACAAATAACATGTCAAATTGGTTACCGTAGTAATGTGTATTTTGAAAATAAATATTTATAATTATTACCAAGTAATTTAAGTTTTAAATGCTTGTTAATATAAAATTAAATTATATAACTAAACACATAATCATGTATCCTAAACTGCATTAATTATAAAAGCATTTAATATTATAACTAATAAGTAAGTATTTAATTTGACTTTTTTATTCGTACATAACCTACAATTTCTAATCAGTGCGATTTAGTCAAAATTGTATCACATAAATTAAATATTTTAGAAAAAGGCCTACATACTTGAATCACATTAAAAGATTAAATTATTTATTCATTTTAATATAAGTCATTTATCTCAAATATAATAATATTCTCGTGTAGAAGTTTTTTTAGAAATAATGATTACTGTGTATGTTTGAATAAATTAATAAAGAGTTTAAAATTAAAGAGTTGTTTCCTGATTTATTTGTCAATATTCTAAATTTTTCAGATTATTACAAGAAAACCAATTAACTACTGCCGTTTAAATAAGTTCTAGCTTTCCAGGGCTTATACTAGACTTTTAATGAAGTACCTAATTTATTCTAATCTAATCCCGATTTTATGTTGTATAAGTACATACTTACATTCAATCATTCAACATAAATTACACTGGTCAACAAAATTTTGTAACAAGAAAGGTGCTGGCTAATTTTAAATTACCCCCATCCCCTTATTATATAACCATATTTATTTCGATTCCATCGGATCTAGTTTTTATATTTTTACTTTTTATATTTAAAAGAAAATTTTCCTAAGCTGAGTGTAGCAAAAATCAAAGATGCCCTATATTTGTTGGCCCCCAAATCAGGCAATTGATGAAAGATGATATATTCAAAGAAAAGCTTAGTAATTTAGAAAAAATTGCTTGGGAATCTTTCATGAAAGTAACTTCCAATTTTCTAGGAAATCACCGATCAAGTGACTATAAATTTATTATCGTGGAGCTTTTATCTACTTATAAGGCTTTGGGCTGTAATATGTCATTGAAAATACATTTTATCAATTCACATTTAGACTTTTTTCCTGAAAATTTGGGCGCCGTCAGCGATGAACACGGTGAAAGATTCCATCAAGACATTTCTACCATAGAAAAACGATATCAGGGCAAGTGGAGCCCACGTATGTTAGCGGATTACTGTTGGACATTAAAACGAGATGTTCCTGAAGCAAAATACAGACGAAAATCATAAAAGTAAATTCATATTAATGTAGCAATAAATCGAAATAACTTTAAAAATTCATAATTTCTGAAATGTTATAAAATGGTATTACAAAAAAACTATTCGTATTTGAAGCATTTTAATTTTATTTCTAGTATCCTTATCCTTGTCCTAAACATGACTAGACAAAAGTTTTCATGTTACATGCAAAAATTGTTTTTTTGTTGACTAGTGTTATTAAAGACTCGACACTGCCATCTAGTGTCAAGTAGTGCCCAGCATGGAAGCTACGAATGTGAAGAGTTTAGTTATCACACAACAGATGGCGCTACATTATACAAAGTAAATTTTGTCAACAATTTTATTTTTATGTAATCATTCCATGATGAAAAAGAAAACTATTTTTTAATTATCTTAACATAATTGGATCTTGTTCTATATACGTAAAACGTAAACATCTTTATTAACTATGTAATTTTTTCCTGATGTTTAATAGCTAACATATGGATTAATTTATATAATAATAAAATCAAAACAGATCATCTTTAATTACGAGAATGATTTATTACTTTTAACAACTTCCATTATAAAAGCTAATCATCTTCTAATTGGCTTTTTGCAATTTATAGCTGTTTATAAACTTATCGACAATCTATTAGTTGTGTCATAAATTTTATTAACAGTCCAATAGATCGCACAAGAAATATGAATATTAATATCTAACAAGTGACGTGTTTAATAACAATAATTCAAATTACACACACAGAAACTAAATCGTAATTTCGACCATGATTACAACGGGGTTCCGTGGTGTAGTGGTTATCACATCTGCTTTACACGCAGAAGGCCGCCAGTTCGATCCTGGCCGGAATCATATCTTTTTGCAAATTGCAAAACCGATTTTGTATAATATACACTTAAATCCCAGGAACTAGTATTATGTATTATATTTTCTAGTGTTTGTTGTATGTGAGTTCGATGTCTGCATATAAATAGAGTAATTGAATTAATTTAATAATGGCTGAATACTAAACGTCACTCAGTTTTAAGTCGCCGTTAAATCTCACGCTGACTCTGACACTTTTAGTTGTAAAGTAAAGACGGATCGCCATTTAAGAACATCTTAAAGTTAATTTGCGTTTCGATATTTGGGGGTTAGTATTTTCAATGAGTTTAAAATATTTATTTTAGAAGTTAAAGTACTTTGAACAAAAATGTTGTATTTAAAAAAATGAGGCAGACATGTTATTAGCTCGTATTTTTAGGACTCAAAAACTTCCTAATTAGTTAGTCTTCAATGATAGCTATCTCTTTTATATACGTGCTTATCCTATCTTTTGTACTATTCATTAGTGCAACTTGACAACATTTTGACTTATACCAGCGCGGTCATATTTAAGGTCGGTATCTATGAAGGTATCATATCTTGTGTATACCATAGACTTTAACACTTATGAGGATAACTTAAAGGAAATGATTTTAATATGCGGGCCGGGTTTTCCAATAATAGGTAACTAATACAAAATAGAAATCTAAACTATTTGGGTTGAAATGTATACTTTAGTGCGCAATGTATCTTTTTTGGGTAAGTTATTTAAAATGTTTATTACATCCTGCGGGCCTCTAACTCACATAACCCCTTAAATGTTTTATCGCCTACAAGAATAGGTACTTAAAAAATAAATAAATGTGCGCAACATCACACACATTGCACTGAACCCAAAGGAAGTAGCTAAAGCACTTGTGTTATGGAATTCAGAGACAACGAAGGTACAGACAACATCAAAAGTAGATGTTCAAAATTTATATGACTTATATGAGCAGTAGGTACAATAGTTTTAATATAATCCTGATTATTATATACCTACCCTTCCCAGGGTTCAAAATTAATATACTAACGCAAATTTCCGGTAAAAACGTATAATTAACGTATATTAGTAAATAAAAAAAGATATATTTAACTATTCTGATACTCTCACAGCTAATTACGGGCAGGTAAGATACTATTAGCAGGTATATTCCGCCTTCATCATGGCGAAGGCAGCCATCACAAGGATTTCCCCGGCACAAAAAACCGGCCAAGTGCGAGTCAGACTCGCGAAAGTAGGGTTCTACACCATTTTATGTAATTTATTTTTATTATTTGTTTCTATAGCACTTTAGAGAAAAAAATATCGCGCATATTGAGTATGAACTGTAGGCACTAGTATGAACAAGTAACATCTTAAAAATTGTGTAAAAATAGAACGCGCCGTTTTATTAAAACTATCTCAAAACCTAATATTACCGAAATGATTGATATTTTTGCCTAAACGTCTGCCGTCGCACGAAAAATCACTTATTAAATCGGTAAACGAGCGTAGTATTTTTAGCAAAAAATTTGCTTACGTTTGGCCCAAGGGGCTACTGGCGATGCGCGCGCTCTATGCTTGTCTATGCCTACTCTAGGTATGTCACATTTAGACAGAAATACACACTGTGTAAATGTTAACTTTTTAGCTCTTACGGTTTAAATGAGACGGACGGATGGACAGAGAACCCTAAAAACCATTTAATTGGCTACCATATTGGTAAGTTCGTAGCTAAATAATTACAGTTTTTTTTGTTGAGAACCTGTTTCTCTTTGTAATAATATTATTGTGTTGTTACAAGTTTGTATATTATATTAAACTTAAAACTTTTAGACTTAATTGAGTTAGGCCCGCTTGCACAAGCCTCGGTTATCTTTTTAATTAAGTGTTAAATGCTAATCAGAGATTAAATAGTCAGTTGGTCACACAATATTGTAAACTAGCTGTCCCCCGCGACTTTGTCCGCGTGTTTTTAATTTAAACGGTTTTTCATTTGTGCAACATTTTTCATTTATGCTCCGCTCCTTTTGGTCGCAGCGTAACGTTATATAGCTTATAGCGTTCCTCAATAAATGGGCTATCCAACACTGAAAGAATTTTTAAAATCGGAACAGTAGTTCCTGAGATTAGCGCGTTCAAACAAACAAACAAATAAACTCTTCAGCTTTATATATTAGTATAGATATGTTGTAAATTTAACCTCATGTTAGCAACTAACTCTGACTTAGGTTTTTCGTGCAAGTGGACCTTAATCATTAAAACGTCTTCTTAAAGATATACTTGTACTGTATTGTATTTATACTCTATGTTAATCATACTTACTAGATGGCGGACGGTAAAAAAATGCAAGAAAAACTGATTATTGTTTGAAAAATTAAGTTTTATAAATTCGATTTATGGTAAGAAATAGTTAGTATATTTTCTTTTTCTTACAATTTAACTGTTATAAAAATTATCTCTAATTTAAGTAGATATATTACACAATGAAGGTTGTCTTTACATTTTAAAGCATAAACATAATAAATACGTAGATATTGTTTACGTCATCAGAGGAACGCAAAACTTGTATCAACCACGAGAACTTTAATGTTACATTATAAAACAATAAAATAAGGCGTAGGACACACGTAGGATTAAGTCCGAAAAAAAAACGAATCAAAAATATAAGCATTTCTCGCAAAACTCTTCAATTAATATTATTTTTCTGTGAAAGTTCGTGATGAGTTTTTTTTTGTTACTCTTTTACTGACAAACTACTTAACAGATTTGGACGAAATTTGGCACACTGATAGTTTATGACCTGTATTAGCACAGTAAATTAATTTTTATCCTCTTTATTCCTCAGAAATAACGTGGTTTAAACCACGGGATGCTGCTATTAGAAAATCATCAACGACATTTCGATTAGCAAAAAGAAAACTAATATTATTTACAAAAACCAGAGAGGTCTGGAAACTTCGGTAAGACGCCTTTGCCCAGCAGTGGGAAACAAATACGTCCATACTAATAATATAAATGCGAAAGTAACTCGGTTTGTCTGTATTTTTATCCTACTTTTTCCGAAACACGCGGGCGAAGTGGGTTCAAAAGCATACCTTAATGGTTATTTATTACTCTAACGGCCGTATACTGTAACATCAATCAGTTTTAAGTCGCCGTTAACTTAGCGACAGATAGATATCTAAGTACGTCTTAAAGTTAAGTTGCGTTTGAGTATTTGGGGGTAACCTACTAAAACCACTGCAGTTATTTTTCCCTTTACTTTTTAACAATATGAATTGTAAATCACACCAGCATGTCATAAAAACAGAATTTAACCTAAAAATATTTACCTCCATAAAAACAATTTTTGAAATTTCGAATACCCATTCGTTTGTTTTCCTCATTGTGTTCCAAGCTGTTATACATATATTATTCAACGATCGCAAATCCGGTCTTAAGACCAGTCTTGTAATAGCGCTGGTACATTAAAGACGTGTGTGTAGTTTGTAGTTTTTTTTTGTGTTTTTACGAGATTATTTATAAAACTGTAAGTATACATTGTGTTTTATTTAATAAAACGTTTGTTAATTGATGCAAAGTTTATCATATCTCTGCTGTTATCTTATTTAAAAAGGATAGTTTTACTTTGTTTTGTTTTTGTATATGTTAGGATATATCTTCGAAATTCGTGAACCGATTTTGAAGATTCTTTGATCTTTGTAATTATATAAATCTACCTAATGGTAGATATGGTTAAAAACATAGTCTATTTATGTTGCGTTGTAGTTATGTGCACGAAATTTTTAAACAAAACGTTGCAATACTCTAATGTACATTTCCGTGATTAGAAACTGTAATTTATTTCTTTTCTAAACTGAATACTGCGGGCGAGAGATATAAAATCATTTGTTAAATACTCTTACCCTAGTCATCTCATACTAACAACTGTCGTACGCACCATGCTAGAACGCCAATACAATAATCATTTTCCGAAAGGTTAAATTAACATATCAAAGAGATGTTTTAAAGTTTGCATAGTTTGCCTTTATTTTATTTTGTGTAGTTAGCTATGTTATATACTTACTCGAAATGCTGGATTTCTTCGCCAACAGAAAAAAATATTTTAGGCAAACTCTCTTAATAACTTAGAATATACATATTACTATAAGTATTATGCGTCAAATAGTCGTTAAACAGGTAGGAAAACAACAAAAAACGCGGTTATGAAATAATAAAATACATAATAATTGTTATATTATACAAAAAACAATCGGTTTTTTTTAGATATCAAGTGTGACCAGTTTAAAATTCGTATATAATTATATAATTTATCAAGTAATATAATTATATTTAAACTGGTTTAATTTTTATTTTTTTTGTTATAAAAAGGTATTCGATTATTTCTTTAAGGCATTTAATAAAACAATCAGTGAACTAGTTTGACAGGTGCTGTCAATGTCAAACATATCTAAGCCAATCTTAGCATAAATAGTAAACTACAGAGTGCACATATCGAGTATGAACTGTAGGCACTAGTATAAACATGTAAAATAATAAAAATAGTGTTAAAACAGAGCGCTTCTTTTTATTAAAACTGTTTCAAATCCTAACATTACCCTAATAATATCGGAACCGTCGATATTTTCGCATAATCGTCTGTCGTCGCACGGAAAATCACTTAAATTAGTAAATGAGCGTAGTACACTTAGCTAAAAATATGCTTACGCTTGACATAAGGGGTAGTAGCGATGCGCACGCTCTATGCTTGTGTAACTGTACATCGTAAATATGTAATCGCAAAAACGTGTTTTGATGGTACAAATACAAAAAATAATCAATTTTCGGATTTTTTACTTGTGACGTAAAATCTAGCATTATGCCGAATATCGTGATTCTAGGTCAACGAGAAATAATCATAAATGGCTGTATTTTTAATTTCATTCACATAAAGCTTAATTATTGCATCAAGAGTTCGTAGACCTGCAGGGTTATTCGCCATGGCGGTAGTCAACAAAAGCGATTGTTGCTTTATAAAAAAGACAGTGAAAACACAAGTTTCTTATCGTGTAACTTCGATGACAAACTAGATCTACTACTACTTAGTTGGTTACCGACGTTAGCCGATACTGAATAAGCATTTTTTTATTATTTTTATCTGGTTAACATCGGTTGGGTTGGCAACTGGAGATAGCGAATAGGCCTACAGAGTATTACATATTAATTTCAAAACGATTTCAAGACGCCACGCGTTCCTGTGAATAAATAAATAAATAAATAAATGTGGACAACATCATACACATTACATTATTTAGAAATATATAAGTATATTTATCAGTTGTCTGGTTGACATAGCACAGGCTCTGCCTAGTTTGGGATCAGATGACCGTGTGTGAGATGTCCCAAGATATTATTATTATTTCCTTTATTCAATTTATAAACATATAAAATACATTTTTAAATATACATTAAAAAAAAAAAACATACATTTAAAAATATAAAATACAGTCTCCAACCGGCATCGGAAACAGGGTTCAAGCTGCCGGTGGTTAGGGTCCCAGAGAGAGGAACCTCCTCACGATACGCGCCGTGTCCAGAAGTACCGCTTTCTGAATCAAACCCTTGACCCAGATGCCCAACGAGAGCCTCTGAAGGTGTTGGTCGAGGCTCTTGGCTATTAAGCCGTTGGCTGTCACGACTATCGGGACAATGATAGCTGAGTCCACCTCCCACATGTCGACAACCTCGTGCGCTAAATCCAAATATTTTATTTGTTTTTCTTTTTCAGCCTTCACGAGGTTCTCGTCATGGGGGATAGTGATATCAACAATCACTGCCCGGCGCTCTGATCGATCTATCACCACTATATCAGGCTTATTGGCTACAATAGTCCTGTCAGTGATGATAGATCGATCCCAGTACAATGTGACACGACCATTTTCGAGAACTGGGTCGGGAACATACCTGTAGTACGGCATCTCAGATTCCACAAGTTTGTATTTCAGAGCAAGCTGCTGGTGGATAATCCTGGCCACTTGGTTATGTCTGTGCAAGTATTCGCCGTTAGCAAGACGTGAACAACCGGAAATTATATGTCTTAAGGACATTATTATTATTATTATTATTATTACTCTGAACTCAAAGTAAGTAGCTAAAGCGCTTGTGTTATGGAATTCAGAGACCACGAAGGTACCACAAACACCCAGACCCGAGACAGTGTAGAAAAGTGGTTTTCTTCATTGACCCGGTTGGGGATCGAACCTGGGATATCAGAGCTGGCGACACCTTAAAACCCGGTGTAAACAAGAGATATACACGAGACCACGGAGATCGTCAAAATTACTGTTTTGACGATCTCCGTGGTCTCGTGTATTGTTTGGACATAGTTTCAACCACAGTTCACAGAGAGAGTCTCTCCTTTTTAAAGTTATAGGTACTTCTTTTGGCGCGTTAGGGAAAAATTATGAGATTAAATTTTTAGCGAAGATAGTTTGCTGGTCAACATTTTAGTTTTTCCAAACCATCTACTTTCAAAAAATGACAAATGTCAAGATGTCCGATGCCAGTTTTCGAGTTTAATATGAAGATTGAAATATTTTTTATACCCATGTTTACAAGTTTATTAGAAAGATTTTTATCGTATTACGCCAAAGAAGTATACCTTCTTACGTGCGTACATAAACACACACACTTTTTTTGTTGTAACGCTAAATGTTTGCATCGCCTTTTAAAGAAACGGTACAATTCTTCTTCTTCTTCAAGTGCCTCTCCAACTAGTGAAGGTTGGCTACCAACTTCTGGAATTGTTGTCTGTCCTTAGCGAGTCGAAACAATTCGGATACGCTCGCTATTCCAGTCCACTCTCTGATGTTACGGAGCCACGACTTCTTTCTCCGACCAACTCGCCCTTTACCGGCAACCTTGCCCATCATTATAAGTTGCAAGAGGCTATATCTATCGTGCCTGAGCACGTGACCGAGACACGGTACACACTTCACACGTTACACATCAAACGGTATCCTATCAAGAATTTTCCAACCAGAAATTTTCCTTCAAAAAAAACATTGACAAAAAAACTAAGCAAGCAAGCAAAAAAGAAACACTTAAATATTTAGCGAGACTAACGAAGCTCAATTAATTTTTATCCATATATAGAAAATGCTTTGTCCTGAATGACTGACGGATCAACGCACAGCCTAAACCGCTGATCGTAGAGACCTGAAACTTGGAGGGTGGTTCTTTGTATGACGTAGGCATCCGATAAGAAAGGATTTTTTGAAATTCAACCCTTAAAAGGGTGAAAAACGGTTTTAAAGTTTGTATGGAAATCCGTCATTTTCAAAGTTAGAGACATGAAATTTCATACTCGATCTTCTAATTAGAAATAAGTGAAGACGCATATCGTTGTTTTTTAAATCTACCCTCTAAAAGGTTAAAATAGAGGTTGGAAGTTTATACGGGAAGTCCGTCATTTTCAAAGTTATGATCATGAAATTTAATATACAAGCCTCTGGTAAGAAATAAACAAGCGCGTATAAATTTAACCTTTTCCTTTAAATCTACCATTTAAAAAAAGTTAATAGGATATGGAAAATTATATAAAGTTTTTGGAAATAACACCCCTTAGCTGAGAAAGCGGGTGGCATTTTCATTCTTTTTGTTTTGAATATTGTAATAAAATTAGGAACGTTTAAAAAAAATATTAAAATTCTATTAGAACCATTTTCGACTTTTACGCGGACGAAGTCGCGAGTAGAAGCTAGTATAGGTATAAGAAGACTAGCTGTCTGTGTGTTTTAGTTTTAAAGGTTTTTCATTTTTGCAACATTTTTCATTTATGCTCCGCTCTTTTTGGTCGCAGCGTAATGTTATATAGCTTATAGCCTTCCTCAATGAATGGGCTATACAACACTGAACTGACTGAGAATTTTTCAAATCGGACCAGTAGTTCCTGAGATTTGCACGTTTAAACAAACAAACAAACAAACTCTTCAGCTTTATATATTAGTATAAAGATTAGAGACATTTTCGACTTTTACGCGGACGAAGTCGTGAGCAAAAGTTGGTATACGTATAAGAATATTGTGATATATACTTAATAGAATTCAAACGATAAGTTATGTAAACCAGTTTCTAAACTTATACGGAAATCAAAAGAACTTGTTCAAAATGAAAATATGTCTAAATATTACGCAGGCAATAGAATAGTTGATGAGCGCATCGATGTATTGTACTCAAAACAAAATAAATGGTTTATTAGACAGCGTGCTGCTGTGGAGTTTGTTGCGCCGTTTCATCTCCACAGCCAGAACACTTAGGAAGCGGTGAAGGGTGGGCGAATCGGGGTGCTGTCTGATATGTTGACTTTCAAAAAGTGCTACTTAGTAGCCTAATTTGAAATAAATGAATTTTGATTATGTTTTTTTTTTGTAAAAAGTACCTAGCCCGGAACAGGAAAAACCGCATTAAGGAAATACACATTTCTTTTTGCTATTTCCATTTTGTTTTTATTTAGCAACTATAAAAGATATTGACTTGAAATTTAGTTCCTAGATGGAAGAGGATATGATGAAAATAAATGTTGATCAGTTACACGACTTACTTGATAGTTTTAATTTGTTAAATTAATTAATACATATTATTTTAATTATTTGTTACGCATTAACGCATGCGGAGCGAATATTTGTTAATTAACTCTTTAAAAACACTTTTTTTGCGCTCATTCCACCAAACTATTCAACAAAATAAAAAAATTTTTCACATTATTTGATGCATAACCATAACATACAAATAAATGTCGATTTATTTATTATTCCATCCGATGGATTTCAATTATTAAGAGATTTTCCATCTTGTCGCTTACATTATTATGTCTAAGACAGTCTTTCGCGAACTTGACATTATGTTTAGGTCTTTCCGTCCCGTAAGCAAGCAGTTAGTATTATCACTGTTTGTATAAAATTATATCAGAGCACTAGTGAGCTATACTGCCCCACTTATATAGAATAGGGATGTTGACTGGGTATGAAAGTTAAAATCTATTTAGTCCGTCAGTTAGATAATGAAAAAATATTAGACACGTATTTTTTCTTTTATCAAAACAATAAAAACTTACAAAGATACTTCGCTAAAAGCTAAAGTTTCGGAGTGGGGGCTTATGACGCCACGCCTTGGTAAAAATTGTAGCGAGGAGTGACGTTACGCGTAATTTGCGTTCTCTGTATTTTGATATTTTTTTTGTTTGTAGGAAAAAAGAAAACATACGTGTCCAATAAAATTCATTTTTCTACCAGGCGGACATTTAAAAAAAAATTGGAAACATGCCTATTCCTTTTTGTTTTGTTTACGGGGTGAAAATCGAATGATTTCAACCCACGCCGAGGGCACGACGCAGGGATATGTCGGACTTGCACCGACTAAAAACACCCCAGTCCCGTGCTTGCCTTTGCCGGAGCCGCGAGTTTACGAAAGCATTGATATTGTTTAAAGTTTAAATTTATTAAATTGTGACTCGCGACACCACCGCCACCGCGTCAGCTCATGATTAGGGAGTCCAATTGAGTCTGAAACTAGTCGGGCGATCCTGAGAATGTGCGTGAGTAAACCGTGGTTTCTAAATAATTATGAATACTCCTCACGAAAGTTATTATACAAAAATCTAAAAGTCTCCTAATCATAAAACACGTCGTCGTTTGGCGACCTCCTCGGTTGAGACACACCGGTTTTCAAGGTCTGAGGTCCCAGGTTCGATCACCGGACGGGTGGAAAACCACTTTTCTACATTGTCTCGGGTCTGGGTGTTTGACCTTTGTAGTCTCTGAATTCCATACCACAAGTGCTTTAGCTACTTACTTCGGGTTCAGAGCAATGTATGTGATGTTGTCCACATTTATTTATTATTAAAACAAGAAACGACTACATAAATCTTATAGACAACTACAACAATCTCTGAGGTTCCTATAAACAAAAACATTACAAAACCTGTTATGGAGTTATACTTACTTCTTGCAAAACATACATTAAATTCCGACCAGTAATTTTTTGGGAAAAACGTTAATAACTAACACGTTGACATAAGCTTTGGTAGGTAGAACCTCTACACGTATCATTACATTTTAAATCTTATATATAAAAATGAATTGCTGTTCGTTAGTCTCGCTAAAATTCGAGAAGGTCTGGGCCGATTTGAATAATTCTTTTTTTGTTTTGTTCGCTAGAATACAGGGAAGTTTTAAAAACAAAAAAAATGTTAGGGTAGGTAGGGTAGGTAGTCAGTTGACGGAAGCGAAGCCGCGGGAACAGCTAGTGACTAATATATATACATATTATAAAACAAAATCCCCCGCCGCGTCTGTTTGACCGCGATAAACTCAAAAAATACCTAACGGATTTTCATTTGGTTTTCACCAATGGATAGACAATTGATTAATTAGAATAACCTTTTAGAAATCCCCGACGACGGAACCATTATCAACATTATTGACTTGAGACTTTTATAAACAAAACATAAACAATTTTAGAGTAAACATGAGCATAGAGCGCGCGCATCGCTAGTAGCCCCTAATGCCAAGCGTAAGCATATTTGTAGCTAAATGTACTACGCTCGTTTACTGATCTCTGTGACCTTCCGTGCGACGACAGACGTTTATGCGAAAATATCGACGGTTCCGATATAATTACGGTAATATTAGGCTCTGTTTTGGCACTAATTTTACGATTTTACATGTTCATACCCGTGCCAACAGTTCGTACTCTATTTGCGCGCTCTATAGTTTACTTATTTATTCCTCTAAGGATCTTCCATACATCGATGTATGACAATATCAAATTTCCGACTGTAAATATAAGTTTGTAATCGCAAAAACGTGTTTTGATGTTATGTTTATTCCTCTGTATTAAATCAATATTATTAAATAGTTTGTTTAACATTAAAAACCGGTTGTATAAAATGTTGTTGGGTTTTTTATCAAGACATTCTGTGCGGAAATAGAAAGTATACATAGAAAGTAGTTTTTTTTTGGAAGAGATTTATGCAGTTAACCTGAGCGCCGCCTTCTTTGGCGAGAATCTTAAGGGTCTCCAGCCAGAGCAATAGAAAAACTAACTACGTCAGCAACGTTCACTAAGGGCACCCCCTGTGGGGTTCGGACCTCGTCTTAGTGCGTTGCTAACAATCTTAATAAGGCAAAAACAGCAAGGGAGGGCTGGATCTAAGTTTTTATTATTTAATGAACTATTTTTATTGCTAGTTTGGCCGGCTCGGGCCAGCTTGATCTAGAGACGGGGAGAAAGCAGTGTTTTGCATCAGATCTTTCTCCTGCCCGGCGCCGTATAGTAGAGTCCTATGAGGATTTTATCGCACTTATTACAATGTTGACAATTTTTCTTAATGATCGTCTTTAACATTATAATAATATTGTTTCCCGCGGCTCCGCGGATGTCGGTTATCCCTGCAAAAAGTAGCCTATGTCCTTTCTCAGGCTTTAGGAGTACCTGTGTACCAAATTTCATTTAAATCTGTTCGGTAGTTTTGTCGTGAAAGTGCGACAGACAGTGCGACTAAATATTACGCAGGCAATAGAATAGTTGATGAGCGCATCGATGTATTGTACTCAAAACAAAATAAATGATTTATTAGACAGCGTGCTGCTGTGGAGTTTATTGCGCCGTTTCATCTCCACAGCCAGAGCACTTAGGAAGCGGTGAAGGGTGGGCGAATCGGGGTGCTGTCTGATATGTTGACTTTCAAAAAGTGCTACTTAGTAGCCTAATTTAAAATAAATGAATTTTGATTATGTTTTTTTTTTTGTAAAAAGTACCTAGCCCGGAACAGGAAAAACCGCATTAAGGAAATACACATTTCTTTTTGTTATTTTCATTTCGTTTTTATTTAGCAACTATAAAAGATATTGACTTGAAATTTAGTTCCTAGATGGAAGAGGATGAAAATAAATGTCGATCAGTTACACGACTTACTTGATAGTTTTAATTTGTTAAATTAATTAATACATATTATTTTAATTATTTGTTACGCATTAACGCATGCGGAGCGAATATTTGTTAATTAACTCTTTAAAAACACTTTTTTTGCGCTCATTCCACCAAACTATTCAACAAAATAAAAAATTTTTTCACACTATTTGATGCATAACCATAACATACAAATAAATGTCGATATATTTATTATTCCATCCGATGGATTTCAATTATTAAGAGATTTTCCATCTTGTCGCTTACATTATTATGTCTAAGACAGTCTTTCGCGAACTTGACATTATGTTTAGGTCTTTCCGTCCCGTAAGCAAGCAGTTAGTATTATCACTGTTTGTATAAAATTATATCAGAGCACTAGTGAGCTATACTGCCCCACTTATATAGAATAGGGATGTTGACTGGGTATGAAAGTTAAAATCTATTTAGTCCGTCAGTTAGATAATGAAAAAATATTAGACACGTATTTTTTCTTTTATCAAAACAATAAAAACTTACAAAGATACTTCGCTAAAAGCTAAAGTTTCGGAGTGGGGGCTTATGACGCCACGCCTTGGTAAAAATTGTAGCGAGGAGTGACGTTACGCGTAATTTGCGTTCTCTGTATTTTGATATTTTTTTTGTTTGTAGGAAAAAAGAAAACATACGTGTCCAATAAAATTCATTTTTCTACCAGGCGGACATTTAAAAAAAAATTGGAAACATGCCTATTCCTTTTTGTTTTGTTTACGGGGTGAAAATCGAATGATTTCAACCCACGCCGAGGGCACGACGCAGGGATATGTCGGACTTGCACCGACTAAAAACACCCCAGTCCCGTGCTTGCCTTTGCCGGAGCCGCGAGTTTACGAAAGCATTGATATTGTTTAAAGTTTAAATTTATTAAATTGTGACTCGCGACACCACCGCCACCGCGTCAGCTCATGATTAGGGAGTCCAATTGAGTCTGAAACTAGTCGGGCGATCCTGAGAATGTGCGTGAGTAAACCGTGGTTTCTAAATAATTATGAATACTCCTCACGAAAGTTATTATACAAAAATCTAAAAGTCTCCTAATCATAAAACACGTCGTCGTTTGGCGACCTCCTCGGTTGAGACACACCGGTTTTCAAGGTCTGAGGTCCCAGGTTCGATCACCGGACGGGTGGAAAACCACTTTTCTACATTGTCTCGGGTCTGGGTGTTTGACCTTTGTAGTCTCTGAATTCCATACCACAAGTGCTTTAGCTACTTACTTCGGGTTCAGAGCAATGTATGTGATGTTGTCCACATTTATTTATTATTAAAACAAGAAACGACTACATAAATCTTATAGACAACTACAACAATCTCTGAGGTTCCTATAAACAAAAACATTACAAAACCTGTTATGGAGTTATACTTACTTCTTGCAAAACATACATTAAATTCCGACCAGTAATTTTTTGGGAAAAACGTTAATAACTAACACGTTGACATAAGCTTTGGTAGGTAGAACCTCTACACGTATCATTACATTTTAAATCTTATATATAAAAATGAATTGCTGTTCGTTAGTCTCGCTAAAATTCGAGAAGGTCTGGGCCGATTTGAATAATTCTTTTTTTGTTTTGTTCGCTAGAATACAGGGAAGTTTTAAAAACAAAAAAAATGTTAGGGTAGGTAGGGTAGGTAGTCAGTTGACGGAAGCGAAGCCGCGGGAACAGCTAGTGACTAATATATATACATATTATAAAACAAAATCCCCCGCCGCGTCTGTTTGACCGCGATAAACTCAAAAAATACCTAACGGATTTTCATTTGGTTTTCACCAATGGATAGACAATTGATTAATTAGAATAACCTTTTAGAAATCCCCGACGACGGAACCATTATCAACATTATTGACTTGAGACTTTTATAAACAAAACATAAACAATTTTAGAGTAAACATGAGCATAGAGCGCGCGCATCGCTAGTAGCCCCTAATGCCAAGCGTAAGCATATTTGTAGCTAAATGTACTACGCTCGTTTACTGATCTCTGTGACCTTCCGTGCGACGACAGACGTTTATGCGAAAATATCGACGGTTCCGATATAATTACGGTAATATTAGGCTCTGTTTTGGCACTAATTTTACGATTTTACATGTTCATACCCGTGCCAACAGTTCGTACTCTATTTGCGCGCTCTATAGTTTACTTATTTATTCCTCTAAGGATCTTCCATACATCGATGTATGACAATATCAAATTTCCGACTGTAAATATAAGTTTGTAATCGCAAAAACGTGTTTTGATGTTATGTTTATTCCTCTGTATTAAATCAATATTATTAAATAGTTTGTTTAACATTAAAAACCGGTTGTATAAAATGTTGTTGGGTTTTTTATCAAGACATTCTGTGCGGAAATAGAAAGTATACATAGAAAGTAGTTTTTTTTTGGAAGAGATTTATGCAGTTAACCTGAGCGCCGCCTTCTTTGGCGAGAATCTTAAGGGTCTCCAGCCAGAGCAATAGAAAAACTAACTACGTCAGCAACGTTCACTAAGGGCACCCCCTGTGGGGTTCGGACCTCGTCTTAGTGCGTTGCTAACAATCTTAATAAGGCAAAAACAGCAAGGGAGGGCTGGATCTAAGTTTTTATTATTTAATGAACTATTTTTATTGCTAGTTTGGCCGGCTCGGGCCAGCTTGATCTAGAGACGGGGAGAAAGCAGTGTTTTGCATCAGATCTTTCTCCTGCCCGGCGCCGTATAGTAGAGTCCTATGAGGATTTTATCGCACTTATTACAATGTTGACAATTTTTCTTAATGATCGTCTTTAACATTATAATAATATTGTTTCCCGCGGCTCCGCGGATGTCGGTTATCCCTGCAAAAAGTAGCCTATGTCCTTTCTCAGGCTTTAGGAGTACCTGTGTACCAAATTTCATTTAAATCTGTTCGGTAGTTTTGTCGTGAAAGTGCGACAGACAGATAGAGTTACTTTCGCATTTATAATATAAGTAAGGATTAGACACGTATTTTCGCCTCTTATCAAACCAATAAAAATTTACAAGATAAAGCACTTACAAAGTTCAAGAGTGGGGGCTTGTGACGTCAAAATTTGGCTAAAATATAGTGTAAGAATGACGTCACGCGAAATTTCCATTCTCTGTCTTCTTAATTTATTGTTTACGAAAATAAATATGTGTCGGATATTTTTTAAATATCTCGATTATTATTCGGTGTTGGAAAAATCAGCCATTAAACGCAGTAAACGTCAAAATGTTGCGATAGTAAATCTCTGATTCTCTGATTCTCTGATCTCCGATAGCAAGTCATATCTAATTAAATTCTAAATTTAAACTAATAATATTAAAATTTAGATTCTAGTTTATGACAAAAAAATTACAACACATTTACATACTGATGTTGAAAAGTTGTACTGTTTGTACTGTTACTGTTATTTATGAAAATATCGGTAACTTTTTCAAAAGATTTTTATCAAAGCCCACGAACAAACTATGGAATTTGACATTTCAAAAGGCACTAGTGCTTTTGGCGGCAAAATTGCTAACGGTAGACGCCATAAGCAATTTGTAAACAACAGAATATTACTAAGACTCCGGCATTTTAGACATAAACAGATATAATTATGTAAGTATGTAGAAAATTTCATTTATAGCCGACGTTACTTAACTATGCAGATTTTTATACGGGGTTTGAAATATGCGTTTTGTTAAATGCAAATCATTAATTCAACCTAAATAATACATACTTATTGTTCGTGTTCAATAGGGGCTAGTATCGTTCTTGTTTTAAAAATAATTTTGTACAAGATCTCTTTCTCTTTCTCTTGATTCTTTCTATCTCTTTTTAACGAAATTATGTTGACTTAAGCTACGTTTAGGGTGCTTTTCCACTGACGCGGAGTTGGGCGGCATGGAGAGGAGCGGTCCTTGAATTGGCCAATCACAGCTCCGCATCAGTGTGGAGATGTCGATTACTATACTCTTACCTAGGTCGCTCACATGCGCGCAAACATTCGAAGAAGATTCGCGCGCTTTGACGTCTGTTAAAAAACTGACACAGCTTGGAAATGAAATCATTTGCAAATGTCGTTCTACACTTGTGGGTTTGCGTATTCGTGCGAATGTGAGTGACTGGCATTAAGCTATGCACTTATTATAACTTACTACAAAACTTTAATACTTATGTGTGTCGCAATTAATGTCGGACATTCGGATACACGTCTTGACACATGCTTTTTCTAAAGTTTGGTAAACTTACTGCTGCAGACATGTTAATTCTCAGTTGGCTTACTTAAGCCGATACTAAGGAATCTCTTAAGTAATCATTAACGTGCTGGTTGTTATGCTTTTTCTTGTATTTAACGTTGTTTTGTTGTTTATCCACAGCATTAAACAAGATGGCGACTTAATCAAGGAGCTGTCAAAATCCCTACGATGTTACGATTTATTATCGTGACAATTTTCCTAGCGACGCACATTAGCGGGCAAAGGGGTGAGTTTTTCAGTTTGAAATACATTTTTTTCTGTTCTCATATAGACATATATGTATTTACTAGCTTCTGCCTGCAGCATCGCTCGCGTTAAGAAGTGTTATTATTAATTAGGTATAGTTTTTGTGGCTTTACTTTTGCGTGTAAAATTTGTTAAATATCAAAATCCTATTTAAGCGGACGTCTTCATCATAGTAGCTCCAATCTTTAATTTCAGTTCATTCAGTCGAAAATCTAAGAAGATTTATACAAACTTTCATCCCCTATTTTATCCCTTAAGGGGTGGAATTTATCAAAATCCTTTCTAAGGGGATGCCTACGTCATAGTAGCTTTATGCATGCAAAGTATCAGCTCGATCTGTTTAAAATTGACAAATTTTCATACAAAATTTCATCCCCTATTTTATCCCCTTAGGGGTAGAATTGATCAAAATCCTACATCCTAACATCTACCTGCATGCCAAATTTCAGCCCGATCCGTCCAGTGGTTTGGGCTGTGCGTTGACTATGTCAGTCAGTCACCTTTGAGTTATATATATTTAGATTGAGAAATAATGATCCTGCAACATTACGTAGATGTTGCCAGAACCTGTCTGAAACTGTGCCATCCAAATAATCAGTTGTTTAGGTATATGGCCCGAAAAGTAAATCCAAATTATTATACGCCAGAAATGTCTTCCTTACTTATAAAATATTATGATAGATGTGTCTTATTTATTAGAAAGAATTCTAAAGTTCTCGTTAAGTTTTCGTCAAAATATAAATAAGTACTGGTAGATGCGTCTTTTTTTGCTGATTCCTAATTTGTATCTAACTCACTTCGCACAAAATGTTAGATACGTCTTTTTTCTTATTGTCGGCAAAGTTAGTGTTGTTGGGAGCTGCGTACATTTATTTACATGCGATATCTAATCGAAAGTTGTGCCAACACCCAATTTTTTTTTTAAACGACGTTCAGCCCCAACATGTGAAACATGCGTCCACATCCACACTCACAAATGTCCCACTGCTGGGCACAGCTCTCTTCTAATATGGAGAAGGCACGCGCATTGATCACCACGCTTGCTCACATACAAGCGATTTCAGATTCCATTTTTGGAATCCAGGTTTTTTTACGATGTTTTCTTTAACCGTTTGCCAATATGTCTTAGAATTAGTAAAAAAATACCATTAACTTTGAAAAATTCACATTGGTACTTGCCTGTAGTGGTTTCGAACCTGCATCCTTGTGCACACAAATCCGTTCGTTAAACCGCTAGGCCACCACGACATTACGTAGAGTTTATCGAAACATAATAATGTGTTCAGAATCACGTACATTTTGTTTATAAAACAGTGTTTTTATAAACAATTATTTCTCAATGAATATATGGCTAAATAAAAAATCATTATCTCTCTACTGTAGCATACAGTCGGGTCCAATGGTCACCGATCCACGAACCCACCGCGGCGAGCGCAGCTTAACCTTCGTTATCGGGCTTTCAATTAGCAACGAGCCTCTTTAGAGCAGAAAATATTTTGTAATATAAACAAATATTAGGAATCTACTCTTTTTAAAGTCTATTATATAATATCCAGTTTTAAATAAATCAATTTTAGGGGACTCCCCTATGGATTTCCTCTTTGTATGTATTAATTGTATTAATTTTTCCATTGATGATCAAGACAGTATATTATCAAAGTATTTTCCTGGTATACTATAGTCATGTCATGGCCATGTTTAAAATGAATAAACTAACACGTCATTATTTTGTGTTTGCATATTTATTTGCGTTCTTCGTTGTACGCAAACTGTAGGTACATATTACCGGCAATTGTTGCGCAGTTTCTTCCCAGCTAAGGAAACAGACTCTACACTCGACTTGTTGTCGAATAAGCAATTGTACCCATAGGCCTATTCGCTATCTCCAGTTGACAACCCAAGCGATGTTTACTAGATAAAAATAACAGTAAAAACACAAATTTAGTATCGGCTATAGTCTGTTACCAACTACGTTGTAGTAGATCTAGTTAGTCTTAAAAGTTAGACGATGCGAAATCTGTGTTTTCACAGTGTTTTTTGACGTGATAACGTCTTTAAAATCGTTTTAGTCGGGTGACATGTTCAGAAACTTGTGTCACACCAAAACCTCACGAGCGCGATCGCAGGTATAACGAGAGAGAGACGGACCGATCTCCCGTCTCATCTCGAGCGCTGCCAGTCATTCCGTGAAACTTGTCACGCGGAATCCTCACGAGCGGAGGCTGGCATAGCGTTCGAGTGAGTGGACCGATCTTCCGTCTCTCTCACTCTAGCGGCATACAAACGAATGGAGATTTTCTCGTGCGGTTAAGTTTTCGTTGAAAAATTGACTCAAATCCTGTTAAGGAACATATAATGGGTTTCGAGCCTAGCATATCTCATTATAGGCGTGAACACGCTCCCAATCGCTTATACTTACCCAGTGATTTGACAATCAATGCGATGCATAAAGACTTTTTAGAAAAAAAAAACCCTCTCACAACGTATCTTACGACAAAAATACCGAGAAGTGATTGCGGCATTAAATATTTCTTTCGTAAAACTTGGCCACGAAGAGTGTGAACCAAACAACCAAAAAAACACACTTCAAAGAAAATCTTCAAGAAGACTGTTTAGGTTGCACAAAGTAGTATATGAACCTGACGTGACTTTTTAGTTCATTTAATATTATTGATCTCATTATTGTTTAAGACATATTTGATTTATATTTCATTCTTAGTTTTTTATCATTATTTTAAAACAAAAGATACAGGCCATGTGTGAAAGGCCCTATTTTGTTAACATATCGATAGTCAACAAAAAATAAATACAACTAAATACCTTTTAATAAAAACTAGCCTAACAGTATTTTGATTCAAAGAGATACAAAAAGTGATTTCTTTTTTGTTGACTAGTAAATGTTTCTTGCATTTAATTTTATTAGAGTTTAATATTTTGTTGTAAATAGAGTTGCGAAAATTGTTCATTCTGTTATTTTAATAATTTTTACAAGTTAAAGCTGAATATTAAGACATTTATCAAAAAAATATTAGTAACGGTAATCTTCACAGAAAATACATAGTACTATCTTGGCAGTTATTGTTCAATACTGTTATCTATGTTACAAACTTTAATTGTATCCAAAGCTATGCTGATTATTTTGGATATAATAAAAAATATTTGATACAAAATATGAATTTGTTTTTTTTCCATTAGTCGTAATTATTTAGCCTCAGGTAATATTAGTCAATATGCATGTAAAATTTCTATAACAGATAATGGAATAAATCATTATTATTGTTTACCTAAGGTCTCTCAACAAGCCTTTAAATGGAAAAAAGGCGTAAGTGTTGGATACTTAATACAAGCAACAAATTCAATAAAAGAAAAAATGCAGTAATTTTACTTATACTAGCAATAATTCACAGTGTTACAAGTTCATAATTGCTTTAACTGAACATACTTTTTAAAATATATTTAATTTCACGGGAAAGTTTGGCTTAAGTGTTGATGCTTAAAATACCATATTTTTTTAAATTACGAAAAGTAGCATAATAATTTATTTCTATGATTCCTAATAAACTAGAAACATTAGCACATATTTAAAAACAACACGCAGTGTAATATATTTTTTCCTTTTGTTTGATATAAGAATCTTTCCTCTACGATCAAAGACGAAGTAAATATTTCCATAAAACCAGTTTTTTGGCCGTACTGAAAAATTTACATTTCTTAAATTACGGTGCAACTGTAATCTCTTGGTACGTAATAATCGAGAAATTTTAAATTTTTTTTCCGATATCTGTCAAATCCTTTTTAAAATAGGTATTTAAACAATACATTGCCGTCGCACACCTCCGATCTAACCCCGTAAAGTGCGTAAGGGACAACTGCAGCTCAGGCTGATTATACCTACAAAATCGTTGACCAAAAGACGTTTCGTATCCGGCTGTTTTCTTCTCCAAAACTGAACTGACCCAGCGGTGTGATTCTGTAAGACCTCATTCTAAACTTCGAATCTGAATCCGCTGTGAGTTTCTTGATTGGCATTCCAAAAACTCGGTTGATAATTCGAATGTACACTAGCGCTACACTAGCGAGCGTGTCAGCGAGTTGAACTAATTTGACGTGAGATTTTGACTGATAAAGTATGAGATGACATAAGAAGTGGGATTCAGTAAGGTAATTTTCTTGTCACTTCGACGCTCACTTCGCACTCGAATCAGATCGAAATCAAGGTCATTTTGAACCTTATGCGAAGTGAGAGTGAATAGCGATGTGAGAAGCGAGTTGTTGTTTGAACTTTACAGAATCGACGTGCTAATAACTTTAATCAAAATTTAGAGGAAAGGTACATCCATGCTTCTACCATTTTCTTTATTTTTTTAACTTATTAAATTTGTCTGATACACTGTCGAAAATGTCAATTTTTATCATGTAATCTATACTAATATTATAAAGCTGAAAAGTTTGTTTGTTTGTTTGTTTGAACGCGCTAATCTCAGGAACTACTGGTTCGAATTGAAAAAATATTTTTATATTGGATAGTCCGTTTATTGAGGAAGGCTATAGGCCATATAACATCACGCTACGACCAATAGGAGCAGAGCATAAATTAAAAATGTTGCAAAAATGAAAAACCGTTGAAACTAAAACACGCGAACAAAGTCGCGGGGGACAGCTAGTAGAATATATGACCCTCAAGAAGGTTATATTTCTTTAAGTGATTATGTTTTTGAAAAACTAAACAGTAGGGGCACGCATTAACCTAAACCTAGATCATTTAGGAAAAAAACATTGCCCTAGAATATTTTTTCACAAATAAAACAGCGGGTGTTCCTACATGGTTCGCAACGCGCTGTCGCCAACAGAATCGTCCGTGCCTACAGGAATGTCTGTCATGAAGCCGCGTGTCATGGCTGTGGAACATTTTTAATATTATAATTCTTCACGACCTTTGACGACCTCCGTGGTCGAGTGGCTAACACACCGGTTTTCAAGGTCTGAGGTCCCGGGTTCGATCCCCGGCCGGGTCAATGTAGAAAACCACTTTTCTACATTGTCTCGGGTCTGGGTGTTTGTGTTACCTTCGTTGTCTCTGAATTCCATAAGACTTACTATACTTACTGGGTTCAGAGCAATGTATTTGATGTTGTCCACATTTATTTTATTTATTCATATTCCAGTAACATTATAATTAATCTTTTACAGCAGGCCAATCTTGCGTCGACCAGTATGCAGGGACAGCAGGCGTTTGTACAGAAGCAAACAAATGCCAGTCGGCGAAAACAGACTTCCAGTAAGCATTACTAGTGCTATGTTCTACCCGCGAATTTTCCCGCATTTTTTTTAGTAATTGACAGTCCATTGACAGGTCCTGTCCATGGACTGTCATATGGTGTGTTCTATAGTTGATGCTAGTATAGGAACTACGATTAAAAAAAAATAGGCCCCGATTCTGTGAAACCCACTCTAAACTTATTTTAGGTCATCTGTTTTTTTTTGTACACAATTAGAAAAGGACAGACGAAAATAAGAGCTGTCAAATTTAGTTTCGACTAAAATTCTCGCACAAATCTACCGACACGCAGAAACGTGTGCACTTAAAACACAGTGATGTTTAAGGCGGAAACTGGTTTTACATTTCTTAGTAAGTTAGTTATTATCTGTTGCCGTCCTTTTCTCTCGCTGTATGTTAGTAAAAGATAGACATGGTTTAATTTTGATTTAGTTAGCGTACAAGGGAATCGGCGCCATTGCATTGTTTTTGTGTCAATAAAGGTTATAATTCAAGCGACAATAGCCTAATGGCTAGGGTGACAGCCTTGTGATCGAGAGGTCGCAGGTTCGATCCCCACCCACTGCACTATTGACGTGAACCCACTCCAGATACAAGCATATTTAGCTTAGTTGGAGGGGTTAACAATATTGCTAGTAATGTGAATTTCACCCACATTGCTAGTAACCTTTTTTTTTTTTTTTTAATATTATTATTCGGTAATAACGTAGCTGCTTTATAGAGCTCTAGAGAAGCCGCGAAAACTTAATTCCTAGAAACACGTTTACTGATGAAATTGCCCTTTTTAAGCTTTATTTCTCCTATTTTCAGGTTAAACGGTATCCGTCCCACATTCTGCTCGTACACTGCTTTTGGGTCCGCACTGGTATGCTGTAGAGATGGCAGCAATATCTTGCAGACCATCAGCACAAGAGATAAAGAGTAAGAACACTAACCCCCGAATACAACTCAACTTAACTTTAAGACGTTCTTAAATATCTATCTGTCGTTACTTTACAGCTTAAAGTGACAGAGACAGCATGAGACTTAACGGCGACTTAAAACTGATTGTTATTTCAGTATTCGGACATAAGAACAATTAAATCTATCAAAATAACTAACTTTAAAAAAAACGGGTTGATTGTTTGCTAAAGTTATTTACTCAATTGTTAAGTTAACTACTGATCTTTTTGAATTAGGTGCCGCATTAAATTCGGTGCACGCATTTTCTTTCTCTCTTTCTCTTATAGTTACGTTTCGTATATAAAGAAGTTATACTTCAGTCGTATGTATGGTCCATAGCACACTCGTTTTTTCTCCTACACATAATAAGCAATATAATAAAACGCATATTAACTAAAAAACAATATTATGCCCGTCATGTAGATTATTGAATTTTATTGGACACGTATCTTTTCTTTTTTCCTATAAACAAAAAATGATCAAAATACAGAGAACGGAAATTTCGCGTGACGTCACTCCTTGCTACAATTTTTACCACGGCGAGGTGTCATAAGCCCCCACTCCGAAACTTTAAAGCGCTAAAAGATAAAGATAAAAGATAATTTAAATATTTTGTGAAAACATGGGTATATGTTTACAAAACAGAGGTATTGTTACATAAGGTGTCAAAGTACATAATAATCAGACCCATACATGTTTTGCCTGCAATTGGCGTACAAAAAAAGTTTTTAGTGATACTGAATACAATAATAATTTCAAGACGTGCTAGGCATCATTTAGGTATTCATTGAGAGTATAAAAACATTTGGCAATAAGATATTCTTTAAATTTTAATTTAAACTTATTTATGGGTAGCGGCATTATCCATTTCGGTACTTTGTTGAATATGACAGGCACTAGGCAGAATACGCTTTTATGCATTAGTGCAGTTTTGCATGGGACAATGCACAATTTATTATTATCCCTACGACTACGACTGCCTACATCAGCAAGGCGACTAAATAATTTTGGGTTGCTTTTTACAAAAGTAGCTACTTCATAATATAAACAAGGAAGGTAACGTTAATATTTTAAATTTTATAAAAAACTGTTTACAGCTATCAGTATTTTGAAGACCAAACATCGCCCTAATGCATCTTTTTTGAGATTTAAAAACTGTTTCTCTGTTTGTCGAGTTTCCCCAGAATATTACTCCAAATCTTAGGATGGAATGAACTATGCCATGGTAAGCTGTAATTAGAGCATCAGTGTCTATGATAGCTGAGAGTTTGTATAGAGCATATGCGGAAGAACTAACTCTTTTTGTGAGTTCCTCTGTGTGGAACTTCCATCAATGGTAATGCCTAGAAATTTCGTTGTGGTGACTGTACTGAGTGATGTGCCTTGGTAGTTTATTTGGAAATTTGCGCTGTATCTTTGTAAATTATTATTGTTTTGATAAAGGAAAAAAATACGTGTCTAATATGTTTTATATTATATAACTGACGGACTAATTAGATTTTTACTTTTTATACCCAGTCAACATGCCTATTAAAAATAATTAATCTCTTACAGAACTCGACCCATCTGGGGTGGCTCTCCTGACACAAGAAGAGTTAGTGAAAGAAGTAAGTATTATAGAAATTATTCGTCTTTAAATATTAGCAGAAAAACAATGTTGTTTTAATGATATGTAATCGTTGCTTAATAGGCTAGATAATTGGGTACCTAATCTATACTAATATATAAAGCTGAAGAGTTTGTTTGTTTGTTTGATCGCGCTAATCTCAGGAACTACTGGTCCGATTTGAAAAATTGTTTGAGTGTTGGATAGTCCGTTTTTTGAGGAAGGCTATAGGCTATATAACATCACGCTGCGACCAAAAGGAGCGGAGCATAAATGAAAAATGTTGCAAAAATGAATAACCGTTGAAACTAAAACACGCGAACAAAGTCGTGGGGGACAGCTAGTAACTAATAAAGTGAAATAAAGTTAAGGCGTAGTAAAAATTGTTATTCATTTAACAGGCACACAAACAACACACAGTACAAAAAAATACTCTCAATGTTTAGATTCCAGTCAGTTCCTTCCATTAACAGCATTTTTTTTAAGAAAACTGAATCTCCTGCATGGTAAACTAATATCAATTTCGCATTGGCATTGTATTAGAATTAAAATTAAATTGGAGAGTTAGGTGTCGCCAGCTTCGAGGTTCCAGGTTCGATCCCCGTACGGGTAAATGTAGAAAACTACTTTTTTACATTTTCTCGGGACTGGGTGTTTGTGGTACCTTCGTCGTCTCTGATTCCATAACACAAGTGCTTTAGCTACTTACTTTGGGTTCAGAGCAATGAATGAATGTTGTCCACATATATATATTTATGAAAAATATATATTACACTTAGTGTAAAAGGAAGTGTCTACTTAAACTAATTATTATAATGTTTCCCAGAGTGTGAGGAGTACAGCCGCGGAGTGGTACAGAAGGTGAACTACATACCGTTGTTACCAAACCCGCAGACGATATCCATATCGGCCGCCAAATGCGACTACACGGGCATCAAACTGATTGTCGGCGGTGAGAATGCCAACCCTGGAGAATTTCCACACATGGTATGTACTTCTTGCACATAGGACTATATAGGACTCTTCTTCCCGATGATAAAACAAGCTAGCAATACAAAACACAACCGCCGTATATTACGTCCTCGCCGGCCGTAAAAATCAGCTCTATACACTTTTTTGCTTAAACCAACAAAACTATTCCATTTACACTATTTGATGCATAATTATAATATATCTAGATTAATGTCGATTGATTTTTATTCCATCTGATAGATTTCGATTAATATGAAATTTTCCATTTTGTCGCTTACGTTATTATTTCTAAGACAATATTTCGCGACCTTGACATATGTTTAGCTCTTTTCGTCCCGTAAGCAAGCAGTTAGTATTATCTCTGTCTTGCATTTCCGGATGGGCTCTCCAGTCCGCTTGACACCGCCTACTCGCAAACGAAATAATAGGCATGTTTCCTATTTTTTTTTTAATGTCCGCCTGGTAGAATAATGAATTTTATTGGACACGTATTTTTTTTCTGCAAACATAAAATGATCAAAATACAGAGCACGGAAATTTTGCGTGACGTCACTCCTCGCTACAATTTTTACCAAGGCGTGGCGTCATAAGCCACTCCGAAACTTTAAAGCGCTGTATCTTTGTATTTTTTTATTGTTTTGATAAAAGAAAAAATACGTGTCTAATATTTTTTTATTATCTAACTGACGGACTAAATAGATTTTAACTTTTCATACCCAGTCAACATCCCTATTATTCGTGTAGCGCCTTAATGTATGTAATAATGATTACAAATAATATTTTATTTTATTTTGATTCAGGCGGCTATCGGGTGGGCAGATTTCGACGGCTCCTACAAGTTCAGTTGCGGTGGAAGTCTGATCAGTCCTCGGTTCGTGGTGACGGCCGGCCATTGCATAAGGGACCCTAACGCGCAGAACCCAGACCCGGCTATCGTGAGGCTTGGAGACCAGAACATCGATAACACAGTGAAGGATGGCGCTAACCCTGTTGATGTAATTATTTTTATTAATTTCTACAATATTTTTAAACTTTATAATCCTTCTCTACATGAGAAGAGGCCTGTGCCCAGCTATGGGCAATTTATCGGCTGGTATTATTATTATTACCTACAATATTTTTAGTAATTATAATATAAATATATAATATAGGCTGCAATATGAAGTGGCTTCAAATATAGTATTGTCTCACATAAGTCTTGAGTTTGCCTGTATATATTATCTATACTAGCTGTCCCCCACGACTTTGTCCGCGTGTTTTATTCCTATACTAATATTATTAAGCTGAAGAGTTTGTTTATTTGTTTGTTTGTTTGAACGCACTAATCTCAGGAACTGCTGGTTCGAATTGAAAATATATTTTTGTATTGGATAGTCCGTTTATTGAGGAAGGCTATAGGCTATATAACATCTATACTAATATTATAAAGCTAAAGAGTTTGTTTGTTTGAACGCACTAATCTCAGGAACTACTGGTTCGAATTAAAAAATTCTTTTTTATTGGATAGTCCGTTTATTGAGGAAGGCTATAGTCTATATAACATCACGCTACGACCAATAGGAGCGGAGCATAAATGAAAAATATTTAAAAAATGAAAAACCGTTGAAACTAAAACACGCGAACAAAGTCGCGGGGGACAGCTAGTTTAATATAATTTTATGTGTATCATAGTATTTATAATTACTTAATTTTTATTTAATCTACCAGTACCACAGGTAAAGGTCTCCTCTAGTGATGTCCATTTGTCTCTGTCTTCAGCTCAGCCTCCAGTTATTATTATAATTGTCTCTTCAGGTCCCAATCCGCACAACCCACAGGCACCCGGACTACCGTCCCCCAAAGGTCTACAATGACATAGCTCTCTTCGAGTTGACCACCGACGTGGAGTTCAGGCCGGCCGTGCGTCCCGCCTGCTTGTGGCGGGAGCACGAGTTTAGTGGACATGACAAGGTCATAGCTACCGGCTGGGGGGTTATTGACACCCGTGAGTATGATCTATCTATAATAATATACTCGTAATGTTGTCCGTCTGTTACGCTTTGAACCGCTAAACCACTCGACCGATTGTGATAAAATTTGGTTTGGATTTCAGCTGGGCTTACATTGGTGTTTCATTTTTGTATTATTAGTACTACGATTTGCTATAAATTCTGACAAGTAGACTCCTCTAATAAATAAATAAATAAAATGTTTTTATTATAACTCATACATTGTCATGCATTACAAAAATTGAGACAATCCCAGTAAATTATTATTATACTTGTATTGGGCTTGCCTCGCAACTTCCCTTAATTTTACATTAACAATGTTAGACCTTATAAAATTGTTTGCTTTGTAACATAAAAACATAAAATTCTAAATTAACTGAAATGGAGTGAAATGAATTTGGATTAAATGTCGACAATTTATTATTTAGGTCCATACGCAGCTCCAGTATTTAGAGTACAATACATGTGAGGTATATGTAAAAGTGTGTGTGTGTGTGTGTGCGTGTGTGTGTGTGTGCGTGTGTGTGTGTGTGTGTGTGTGTGTGTGTGTGTGTGTACGTGTGTGTATGCGTGTGCGTGTATGTGCATGTGTATTAAGGTGTGAAAGTCTAATATATTTATATCTATACATATACAGGGTGTAACGTAAAAGCTAATACTATCTAAAAGGGGTGAAGAGTATATCTAGTATAGAGTTAGTTTACAAAATTCCAGCTGAATATGAGTTAATTAAATAATTGATAGCAAATTTTTAAATAATTAATTTATCGAATCGATATCAAAAGTCGACATACGTGTCACCTCATTACGAAAGTCCTTAACCTATTACGTCACTCGCTAAATCTGATTAATCGTTAAGATCTATTGCTTCAGCAGTCTGTGAGCCTAGTACTTTTTGTAGGTAATATGCCGGCCGGCAGCAACGCCGCTTTATCGCCGGGCGTTCACAGAAACAGTAGCGCCGATATCGTCATCCTACAAGAGAAGTAAACAGACCGACTTATAACTGTGCAGGTACCACCTACTCAAATGTTTCGTAATTAAATTTATTTACTTACATTTTAAAGATGTTTACGATGTGCCGGTTGTGGTACTTATTGTATGTACAATGCGGCTCTTGAACAGCAGATATCCGTTCAAAGAAACTTTAACGTTATGCACCACATATGCAGTTTTAACAGTCCACAATCCGCACTTTCTTTAATTATATTACACATAATTCACATTGCACTATGTACACAACGTCGTTCGCATCTCCATAACCTGATGGTATCAGGTCTTGGGTTCGTGGACACAAACACAAAACATAATCCTGCTTTTGCGCCCAATCTCCTGTCGAAACCGCTCGCATCATCATTCGTTATGTTAGTGTGAGTGAGGCGAACATATCCAACGCTACTAGCTTCTTCTTATCTCCTGGTACGAAAAAAATCCTCTGGATTATTAAATACGCATTCATCAACATTAATCTGATAGTTCCCGTCAGACACCTGTCATGCTTTTTCCTTCTCTTTTAGCTAGCGGAACACCAAAAAGTACGCTTACTTTAAAAAAGGTTGTAATAATTTAATGTGTTAAACACCTCATTCAAACAAAAGTTTCAGCTACCGTAAGACATCTAATTTAATACACCCACAAAAACTGAAACGCCACTTAACTATAATAATACGATCTGTAATGTCTAATGTACTTCGAGAATTTATTAAATATGTTATGTAGGTAGTGTTTATGTTAACTGGACCAACCTTAAATTATTACAACCTTATTTTAAATTAAGCATACTTTTTGGTGTTCGGCCAGCCAAAAAAGAAGGAAACAGTGTGTCAGGTGTCTTGACAGGAACTATCAGATGAATGTTTATTCTGTATTTAATAACAATGATTATTTTTTCGGACCAGGAAGTACGAAGAACAAATAGTGTTAGGTGTGTTTGCCTCACTAACACTATCATTACGAACGATGATGCGCGGGGTTTCGACAGTAAATCTGGCGCGGGAGCAGGATTTGATTTGGTGTCCACGAAACCCAGACCTGATTCTATTACGTAATTTTTTTAGTGGATGTGTGTGTACGCAGTGCAGTGTAAATAATCTGTGATACAGTAATACACAATTAAAGAAAGTGCGTATTGTGGACTATTAAAACTGCTTATGTGGTGCATAACGTTGAAGTTTCTTTGAACGGATATCTGCTGTTCAAGAGCCGCATTGTACATACAATAAGTACTACAACCAGCACATCGTAAACATCTTTAAAATGTAAGTAAATAAATTTAAACATTTGAGTAGGTGGTACCTGCACAGTTTCAAGTCGATCTGTTTACTTCTATTGTAGGATAACGATATCGGCGCCACTGTTTCTGTGAACGCCCGGCGATAAAGCGGCGTTGCTGCCGGCCTGCACATTATCTACAAAAAGTACTAGGCTCACAGACTGCTGAAGCAATAGATCTTAACGATTAATCAGATTTAGCGAGTGACGTAATAGGTTAAGGACTTTCGTAATGAGGTGACACGTATGTCGACTTTTGATATCGATTTGACGAAATTATTAAAAAATTTGCTATCAATTATTTAATTAATTCATATCAAGCTGGAACTTTGTAAACTGACTCTATGCCAGATGTACTCTTCACCCCATTTGGATAGTATTAGCTTTTCCGTTCCACCCTGTAGATAATAAAATAGTAATCAAAAATTTACTTTTGCTGGTTGTCAGATTGTCTGTAAAAAGGTGCATCATATGCATAGATTGCGGTGTAATATTGAGAGAATATTTACGATAAACCGTAGAATGCACTAAGCTATGTTTAAACACGCTATTACATTTAAGTGATAGAAAATGGAGTTAGTTCCACAAAAACTTAACTAATATCTATAACAATATCTTGGGACAACTTACACACGGTCATATGATCCCAAACTAGGCAGAGCCTGTATTATGGCAACCAGACAAGTGATTAAACAGTATATATTTCTAAATTCATACATAAAATAGATAAATTACACCCAGACACAGAACAAATGATCATGCTCATTACACAAAGAATGGTCCTGAGTGGGAATACGAACCCACGACCTCCAGTTTAGCAGTCAGGGTCACTAACCACTAGACCAACTGGCCAGTCAAATCTACAACAAAATTGTCTTTCTTACAGGTACCATGAAGACCTCAAAAGAGCTGCAGAAGGTGTCTCTCTCGCTTCTGGCGAACAGCCACTGCGACCAGCTCCTCGCCAACATAAGGAACAGGAACTGGCAAGGGTTCCAGCCGACACAGATGTGTGCTGGAGAACTGAGGGGGGGCAGAGATACTTGTCAGGTTAGTTAGACTTTATTTTTTAGCCAATAAAGGTAGTTTTAAGTATGCCTACAAAGACATGGGTAGGTACTTTTATTTTGCAGTTGCATACCGTAGACATATTAAAAAAACCGGTCATATACCAGTCGGACGCAATAAAGTGAGGGGCTCGTGGCTAAGTGTAAGTCGGTTTGACCGATAATACAGGTTAAGCCGCGCTTGCCGCGGATGGTCCGTGGATGGGTCACCATTTGTAAACATACCGAGACCCTCCGTGCCTCGGAAAGCACGTTAAGCCGTCCTCACTGTCATACGTTGATCTTTGACAGTCGTTAAGTCATTACAATTCTGACAACCAGTCTTACTTTGGGATACTGTGTGACTCAGTAAAATGGGTTGTGGAGGTCAGATAGGCAGTCGCTCCATGTAAAATAGGGCATTCAGCTGAATCCGGTAAGACTGGAAGCCGACCCAACATATAACTAAGTATGTCGATTAATTACTTTTCATATTGAACTAGGTAAAGCATTTTAATATAGCTAATTAGACAGAGAGAGCTATACCATCAGGTGACGTCACCTTCGTAATTCTCCATACTAATCTGGGGCTGCCCCGTACAAGTCGTCGTTTTGCAAAAAAGAGATAAAACATGCGTCATCTACTAACTTTAAAAGCTTACAACTTTTGTATTCTATATTTTTCTGATGTTATTTCGCAGTTCTGCTTCAATTTAATAATTATTATTAATAGAAGTATTTGTAATTAGCTGTCCTCCGCGACTTTGTCCGCGTGTTTTATTTTCAACGATTTTTCATTTCAAAATTTTTCATTCATGCTCCGCTCCTATTGGTCGCAGCGTAATATTATATAGCTTATAGCCTTCCTCAATAAATGAGCTATCCAACACTGAAAGAATTTTTCAAATCGAACCAGTAGTTCCTGGGATACGCGCGTTCAAACAAACAAACTCTTATTAGTATAGATAAATAAATATTTCGATAGTAGTCAAATACTATCTGTTCCTACTCCTCTGATACTATTTACTACTTCTGATTAATTTCGTTGCGGGTTCCAAGACAGTCAATCGTTTCCCTGGGACACACCGAGCTTAAGCTGTTTCGGTGGTATTCATTGGTTATCATTGTAGATCCTGGCTTACAGGAGTTGCAATGATGGGCATGTGTGGTGGGCTAGTCCCTATAAAAAAAAGTAGTCATATACTTATTTTATTCTCTTCCGCAGGGTGATTCCGGCTCTCCTCTCCAAGTGGTATCCAAAGACAACTCGTGCATATTCTACATTGTGGGAGTGACGTCATTTGGTAGGAAATGCGCGGAAAGTGGGCGGCCGGCGGTGTATACTAGGATATCAAGCTATGTTGATTGGATAGAAAGCGTCGTGTGGCCCGGAGAGTGATTAAATTAAATATTTCTTTAATTAACATGTTGTTTTTCCTGACCCTTGCTTGTATAATAACTTTCGTGAGGAGTATTCATAATTATTTAAAACATAACGGTTTACTCAGGCATGTTCTCGGGATCGCCCGACTAGTTTCAGACTCAATAGGAGTCCCTAATCATGAGCTACGCGGCGGCGGTGATGTCGCGAGTTGAATTCGACTCCTATTGAGTCTGAAACTAGTCGGGCGATCCCGAGAATATACGTGAGTAAACCGTTTTGTTTTAAATAACCGCTTTGCTATTTAAAGGAATTTATTAAGTGCCGGTTGCCCTCCCAGACAAGTGACATTTCGGCAAGCGATAAGGCTGATCGAATCGTTCAAATGTATGGAAGTGACTAGTCCAAGTCACGTGACTTATCGAAACAAAATGTCATTTTCATACATTTAATGTCATTTAAGCTATTTCTATCACCGTTAACGATTGTCGAAATGCCTCTTGTCTAAGGGGCTGGTGGTGGTGATAGAGATGGCAAAATGTATTATTGCTTTCCACGATTGCTTAAGTAAGTATTGGTAATTAGTGTAAAAGATTAAAGACTTAATTTACCTATTTATATTGCTTTCTGAGGTTTGCATCAATGGAATACAAATAATTAAATTAAAATATGAAGGTAGAACGAGCAACATCACCTGTCAAGACGAATACCACCTCAGTCTGCCCGTGACCATGACACCTGCAAAGGCGTCGAAACGTCGGGAACAAAAATCTAAAATAAACCGCGATAGAATCCGTTCAAACTAGTTTTATTTCAATTACCTATTTATCTATATCAAAATCAATACAACGCTCTAAGTTCATGCAATCCCATTGAGTGATGTTTCATGACAAACTCATTCAATAGGCGTTGTGTTGAAGATTATAATGATTATAAATATGTAAATACAAACGTATTACAGCCGCGAATCGTATTTTGTTCAAAAAACAGCCTGAAACTGACCGACAAATTGCAAAAACCGTAAGAAAATTTGAATTTCACGGGCTACCCTGACGCTTCTACCTTAATTCTCATGCTATCTCTCACTTTAAGGTGTTAAGTAGCGAAATATAGACATTTAAGAACGTTTTTAAGTTAAGTAGCGTTTTAGTATTCAGGGGTTAGATCAACATTCATAGAACATCACTTGATAATCATCAGTTCGACTCGCGTCACCACCGCCGCCGCGTCAGCTCATGATTAGGGACTCCTATTGAGTCTGAAACTAGTCGGGCGATCCCGAGAATGTAGGTACGTGAGTAAACCGTTTTGTTTTAAAACACTTGAGCATGTTATTAAGTGAGGGTAGTGAAAAATAAAAAAGATGGCGGGGATACGTATATAAGAGTGAACAAAACACAGTCGTGCATTTGGACTTCAAAATTATTGGAGATCTCGTAAAATTATCGAGTGTTACATTTGTAAGTGATATTAATTGGTATTTTGTAATAAGTTCTACGTGCAAATTATTATTAGTCCATGTTATTAAAGTGAATATTGTGTGCGAGTGTCGCGGGTCACGGGGTAAGTGTTTGCATGTACATTTTAATTCAAATGATCGGGGAGGTTTTTGCAAGCATTGATTGTTTCTTGTATTGTGTTCTGAGCTTGCAAAAACGCGTAAGATAAGGTATACATAGACAAACATAGTGTGCGTATCGCTAGTAGTTTCCCCTTTGTGCCAAACGTAAGCAAGGTTTTTGCTGTAAGTATTACGCTCGTTTACTGATTTAAGTGATTTTCCGTGCGACGACGGACGTTTATGCGAAAATATCGATGGTTCCGATACTATTAGGGTAATTTCCGTTTTTCAGAAAACGGCGCGCTCTGTTTGCATACAATTCTTACTCGATATGCGCACTCTATAGTTTACTTATTTCTAAGGGAAACGACCCTACATTGCGGTAGATTGAAGCAACTCAATAGCTCGGTGACGAGGTTGAACGCCTCATTAATTTGTTCTGCACATTCGCCATAACTTTATTAGGCTACATTATACTGGACCTTAGATCTCAACCACCACTGTAAAGGTCTCGAGAACCTAAATTATTTACCTGTAACCTACTTAATAAATCGGTGAAGGAAACATCGTGAGGAAACCTGGAATCTGAAATCGCCCGCAATGAGCAGGCGTGGTGATCAATGCTCGTTCATTCTCTATATGAGAAGAGGCCTGTGCCCAGCAGTGGGACATTTATAGGCTGGTATTATTATTTAGGAAGCAGGAAACAAAATAAAACAAAAGTATAGAGTCTCATTATTTTATTCTCATATTCGAGATTACTTGACTCGCACATTTCTTTACATTCACATAACATACACACACTAACAGGAGACTATTGTTTTCACATTAAATGCATACTTGTATTGACAATCTATATTAACAGACTAATAATAAGACATACTTTCACTACACATACTAAAATTTAGACTACAGTTTGTCTGTTTGTTACTATAGTCTAAACTGCTGAACCGATATACATGAATACTCAAAAGAGATAGAATAGCTTGGAGAAGAAAGTAAGCTTAATAAAAGGCTATTAAAATAAATTGTCAATAATAGGTGTTTCAATGTCGCCAGTGATCGCTTAAAAATAACATTAAACAATTGATAATTAGGCTATTAAACACAAACTAAACGTAATTTAAACTATTGCCATCCTTTTCTACAACAACAAAATAAAAAAACAATAAAAAATATTAGACACGAAGTAGAATAAAGCAATGTTAAAAAGTCGCGGCAAATGACGTCACGACCTTGCACAAAACGAAAACATTACGTCACGCGACATTTCAAACAATCATCGTAAGTTCTTATTTACGTACAAAAAACCGTGCCTAATATAATTAACTAATTTATCTCATAAACAGTTTTGCTGAAAACGATATTTAATAGTTAAGCTTTTATCTACAGATGTATGTTTCTCAATGTGATGGAGAGTAATTTAATTAAGTTTAGTTTGTAAACAGCACTTTTATCTTCATTAGTACCGACAATTCATTGGGTGCTACTGTACAAAAATCACTCACATCTGTATTTATTATATACATTCGAGAATAATAAAGCTTTAAAAAAACTAATTAAATTATTTCGCTTACAATATCAGTTTAATATTTATAGATTCCTCCTTTTTATAATAAGTTTATTTACAGTTAAATTGTGCGATATTTAAACGGTTTTAACACAAACACTGGCCCCCTAGACAAGTGACATTTCGACAAGCGTTAACTATGATAGAAATCGCTTAAATGACGTTAAATGAATATAGAAAAGACATTTCGTTTCGATAAGTCACGTGACTTGGACTTGTCACTTCCATACATTTGAACGATTCTATCAGCGTTAACGATTGTCGAAATGCCACTTTTCTAAGGCCCCTGGTGACTATATTCAAGAAACCGATTAGTTTTGCACACGGGCAGTAGAATTTTCAAAAAAATTCGAAGAAATTTCTACCATCCGTAAGGAAAGCTAATAGTTTCTTGTATATAGAAACTGGCTTCATCTCCAACGACGCGTTCCTATGTCCGTCTTTATCGTTTGTATGGCGGCAGTTACTCGGATACTGCATTAATGGCTGTTCCTATATTCAAGATCGATTCGTTTGCTTCAGGACGGTTGGATTATCTAAGCAAAACAAAGAAAAAATTACCGTCCGTTAGCAAAACCAATCGTCTTTTGGATATAGGAACTGGTCATTAACTACAACTTTATTAAGCCATCGTTTTGTATTAAAACCGTGTTTTAAATTAAGCCACATTACTTATTTCTACTGTACAATGTACATATGGTCCTTAATTGAACAGATTATTACAATTAAAATACAAATCGTCAGTACTAATGAAAATATTTTTATAAAAGTCGATCTTACACTTTTACAAAAAGAAGATCTTATAATATCGTTTTTTGTGTTCAAATATTATTTATTAAGACTCGCATATAATAGATAAAAAGATAAAATTACATAACTTTTGACAACTAAAATTATTTAAAACCTTTTTTAAGGTCAAAAAATTTTCATACACAAACCTTTTTTTTTTAATAAATTTGAATTGAAAAACATATTTATCTTATGTCTTTCTGGTTTTGTAAAGATATCTGTTTATCTTTTTATGTCTTATCACAGGCACCAATGTACATTATTTTGCTGTTTCTATATAAATAATAGTATTGCATGTATATTATATTAATAAAAAAATGCTATTGAATTAAATATAATTATAATAAAAAAACATACTTAGCTTATACAACTGGATGAAATGAAGAACAAAATTCACTGATGACTTAAATGCACACATTCGAAAAAAATAAATATGAATATGTATATTTTTGACGTTTATTTTAATAGCGTATACTAAATATGTTTGTAATACACATACAATACTCATTAATTATATTTTTAAATAAATCCCACGTTTTTAAAGAAAACTACAACTGAGATCAATTTTTTTTACAATTTTTTCAAAGATTTGTATTTTTTTTTGTCATTTCTATGTTTATAAACTACTACGATATTAAGAAATAAGTAATTACTACAACTAAGGAAATAATAAAAAAAGTAAATAATTAAAAAAAAATTAAAGGCCAATTTCGAATCAGATTGTTTTACAACTCGACAGAGTTAGTCTTAATTGGAAGGAAAAATATATTAATTAAAAATTTAAATTTTTACAATAACTATAATACTTAAATTATTGATAATAAGATGTACTTAAAAAGAACTTCGGTGGATTTTTTTTTTTACTTTTTCGCATATAAAAAGTTTCGACATTCACTCAATTATTTATGTGACTCAAAACCGTACTCAAACGTCACTCAATTTTAAATAGCCGTCACGCTAAGCTGTAATGTTGTGACGGAAAGACATCGAAGGACGTCTTAAAGTTAAGTTTCGTTTGAGTTAACGGGGGTTATTCTTAAAATTAAAACGAAAGAGGTTAGGGGTCGTCTGCGGCCCGGCAGCGTAGTCACTCGACATAAAAACGTCAATAAAAACTTTTCGAGTACTTTTAAAGCTCACCTATTTTAATATTCTATAAAAAATTAATACTATGCGTTTAGATCTAACACCACATTGAACACGTTAGACCATCGAACCGCAGCGGCCCCAACTCAATCAAAAAACCTTACTCTAGTAAAAATATGGAATATTTTTTTTTTTTACTTTTTTTTCTAGTTTGAATAAATCACAGTAGGGAAAAGCTTCGGGTTGACCGTAAACGCTTCTTTTGGTTTTTAATTAATTAAAAATAACAAAAATTATTTGTAAAGCTATTCTCGGGACTTAAAAAAGATTTGGGATTTCTGAGGGACAGATAAATGATTCAAGAAATACCATAATAATGTACTTTCGTTCTGAGATAGACAGATAGACAGTCGCTCTATAACATACTGGTGTTCAGCTGTAGGTGAGACTGGAAACCGAACACAACAGTTTGAAAACTCAAGACTATTTATTAGCAAAAGAGTTTGGTATAATTAATTCTTTTTTTTTCTACTGTCCGCCCAGAAACCAATCAAAAGAAGCGTATTCAGCCGCAATGCAATACATTGTATAAAGAAAACAACTGTTACATTGAATAATACTCCGAATTATAATTTTATTTATTAATAATTTTGAACTGCATTTTTTTTTATTTTGAAATTGCACCATTTTTTGTTTTTTTTTTTGTCCATTTATACGGATTAACTTAATTTTAAGTTCGAAACATACATTTAAGCGATTGCGACGCGACCGTGTTGGTATGAAGGCAATAAATTGTGATAAATCGGATGACATTTTAATTAATTTAATATTTATTAAAACTTTGAATATCAAAAAGATTATACAATTGCTGGGAAGTGTCATTAACAACAATTTTATCGCTATTTTACCGTATTATAAAGTTTTAAACACAGACCCATAGCAATAACCTATTTACAAATTATCGGACAAAACTGACTGCGAACACAAAGGTCGTATTTGTCGCAACCCACTTAGGAACAACTACTATTCAAGCGCGGTCATTTTTGTCCGACAAATAGTTCGTAGTTGCTCAGCGTCTAGTTTTAAAACATTATAATATTTAACACGCTCGCCTCGTTCATCTCTATACACATAGCACACCAACATACGGATCTCATACATTTTGACATTTCAAAAACTAGGATCGCGCACTTCGAGACATTTAAGACATCCCACTTAACTTCGAACCTCGGCTTTTCTCGTATAAATTAATTAACACAGAATTTCTTTTATTAAAAGTACAGCGAATTCGTTTCCTACATTTAGTCTGACCGAAGACAACATTTTTAGAATTATACAATTAATTATCCTTCATAGTAATAACTAAGTTAATGTTCATGTAATATAGTTATAATTGCTTCATTAATGCTCGCGTAAATCCGACTTTTTGTCCCAGAAAATAGAACCCAAAATTAATGTGTGCTGTAAAATTAATGTCCTTAAAAATCCTACAAATAGTCGGTTATTTGCGGGCATCTGTTGTCTTCAATCAGTTTAAATATAAAAACTATGGACCCGGCTATAAGATATGTTTAACTTGTCATCCCACTAGAGATTTATTATTCAAGTTGAAAACAAAATTAACTAAACACCTTTTAGAACCGAGATATTATCACCAGATGATTGTAAACTCAGTAAAGTTCATAATAATCCTGTGGCGTCTAACTCAAATACAGTAAATTCTAATAAAAATGTCAATTTTCAAATTCAATGCGATTATTTAATATCTACATGCATAAATTGTCAATGTCTTTAATAAATTCGTTTATTAATTAATTAGATCTCGTTTCCAAAAGGTGTCGTACATTAAGCTGCCGGAACACTTAGATTTAGCACTTACAAAACCGTAGTTATGTGGCAGAAGTGACACAAGTACCATAGATAATCTAGAGAAGAGTTTATTGTTTATGGGGCAGTTGCTATACTATACATTCATTTGAGTTAAACATTTCACACTTAGATATGAAAGGTTAGCTAACAGTAAATTGGGGTAAATAGGAATACTGTGGGTAGAGTAGGGTTAACTAGCTATGATAATAGGTTACTACATCAAAATTGCTTTCAACCCCCGCACTCCTACCTAGGACATACAAAAAAAATGAATTTGTCTGTATTTACCCTCGCATACAGTAGCTATCTAGTTTTTCCGTATTTTTAATCTGTAAACATGAAAAACCCTAACGAAATCTTCTCTAATTTCCACAATTCTGATAACCTTTTTGTCGATATCAGCGTAGCTCTTCATTTTCTAGTGTCAGACCTGTTCTTCACCAACTTACGTCAGTATAGTGGTGTGGATGTGGGGTAGTTAGTGTCACTAACGGGTAGTAGGTACCGGGTAGCGGGTAGCCGGGTAGTCAGGTCTCAGTTGTCGCAGTACACGGGTAGGACGGGACTGCGCGGCCAATCTGATGTCTCTTCGTTTTCACTGCATTCACTGCCCGATCTGGTTGGTAATATTATAAGTTAATACTTTGTTGTAAGATTTAAGTTAGTATCCGGATCAAAGAGAATTTTCTTTATCAATCAATGGGACTGTCAAAATCTGATATTTTTGCCGTATTTTCTTGAAAAAAATATCACTTAAATATATATGTCAGATTTGGACACATACAAATCGGCGGACTTCACCGCATAACAAAAATGTTTCTGAATTACGGTACCTAATGTAGTTTTTAAGTAGATTCTAGTTTGAATCATCATTATATAGATCGTTATCTGGGTATATCTTTATATAAGGTTTTAATTTTATCTATCTTCCCGCCCGCCCCGGCTTCCATGGGTGGTGTGAGATTTTCAAAACATTACCATACATTTTTGGTACACTAACTTTGTCCAGACACAAGAAACATAACAAAAAACAGAAATATTCAAATCGGTCCAGCCGTTCTCGAGTTACAGCGAGACTAACGAACTTCAATACATTTATAAGAAGATTATGAAATGTATAATAATACCTGTTCCTTGTGGGCGTGGCGTCGACGGCGAAGTGTTGCTCTTCGATGGTCGGAAGCAACGACGTCAGGCGATCCGTAGGCCGAAGCACCTGAATAAATAATACAGATATGTTAAGCAAGTTTGAGTATGTTGTAATGCTCGGTATGCACTAAAATGCCCTTGTGGGACTAAATATGCAGGACAATAATGTAAGACGGGTCTATTGGTCTAGTGGTTAGTGACCCTGACTGAACCAGAGGTCTTGGGTTTGATTCCCGCCCAGGACAATTCTTTGTGTGATGAGCATGATCATTATTTCTGTGTCCGGGTGTAATTTATCTATAAATATGTATGTATTTAGTAATATATAAGTATGTTTATCATTTGTCTGGTTGCCATAATACAGGCTCTGCCTAGTTTGGGATCAGATGGCCGTGTGTTAGTTGTCCCAAAAATAATATAGTATTAAATACGCAGGTCTGTAAGCAAGGTCCGCCGGAGTTGCGCAGAGAATGCGCTTGCGATCCCGCGACTCCGGCCAAGGGCAGAGACGGGACCGGGGTGTTTTTAGTCAGTGAAAGTCTGACATATCCTCACGCCGTGCCCTCGGCGTGGGATGAAGCCATAAGCTTTTCACACCAAAAAAAAATGTCTGTAAGTGTGGCGTACCTTGAGTGTCCGCTCGGACAGCCTCCACACGAGGCGCTGGCGCTGGTCGCGGCGCGCCTCGCAGCGCTCGTAGCGCGACAGCACGTGTCGCACGCGCGCGCGGGCGTGCGCCAGGGACGCTTCGCACATCTGTAAGGAATACGGTATTAATATACTGACTATAGGGAGCAAATCAACCATATTCGTTGAAATTTTAAGTTTCAACGAATGAGTACTAGTTATTTAAAACTAAACTGTTTACTCGCGTATATTCTCGGGATCGCTCGACTAGTTTCAGACTCAATAGGAGTCCCTAATAACGAGCTGACGCAGCGGCGGTGGTGCCGCAAGTCGAACTGACTGAGTTCTATTGCGACAGATAGTGGAGTGCCTGGGGCGTTAAAAACATGAAAACCTCGGATTTCCGTTACAGTGAATGAAATTTTATAATTCAAAGTGGAATGTTTAGCTTATTACATATACAAAAAAGTTTACCTATTAAAAAATTGTGATCTCGTTAAAAAAAAAAGTAATGAAATAATTATAACTTTGATAGTTTAAATGATACAATACTAATATGAAGCTTAATATTAAGCTTAATATGAAGCTGTAGAACATTTTCTACACCAAAATTGAGTTAATTTATGAATTCTTATAGAGATAGTAATTAGGAGAAAGAAATAAATGAAGGAAAATGGAAGAAAAAAATATATCAAGAAATTATTTGTTTATTTAAACAATTTAAATTGTTTAACAATTAAAACTGTAGACATCATACACTGCAGTATAAGCCACTCTTTCTACATCCACAAGCAGCTCCACAACCCTTTTTGCAGCTACAAAAAAACAATTGCAATAAATTATCTGGAGCTGGTTGATTGATTCATTGTTATTGGGATAAGCATGTTATTAAAATACTTCCAGCCCCAATTTTCAATGTCTACATTTTCAATATCTCCATTTCTTAACCATAGCTGGATTTGTAGATATACTATTTTAAGGTGTTCAAACGCTGCATCAGCTGTAGGAGGTAATGATGACAAAAGAACACTTGTTTTTTGGCTGTTCCTTTTACAAAGAAATGGAACCTCAATGAGTTCAAATCTTATCTATCTTGCTGGAGCTCTATATAAACCCAAAATACATGATGCACCCGCTTGAAATATATTATTACAGTCTTTGTTTGAATTTTTTAATACTTTTGCTAATTCATGTAAATCATGACGTTTCTCAAAGTTTTACTTTTGTTGAAGAATGCTGATGTCGTATCGCAACCTGTAAAGGCATGTAAAAAAAGAATATGTTCTTTACATTTATGATACGATTTTTCTAAACTTTTCGAAGACAATATTTTTTCGTTGGACTTTGTCTCGGGATGGTTTTAGAAAATATATTTCATGATTCTGATTCACCAATGCTGTTAATAAAACGAGGACGTCAATATCTTCTGACACGACAACAACATTTTTGTTTCTAAATTAATTTCTGTATCAACAATTAATTAATTTGTCTGCATCGCTCTCTGCTTGGCTCATTGAATTCAATATCTGTACATCTATTTTTCAATGCACGACGATTCCTTTCAGCTGATTTAATACTGTCTTTTTTATACCCATCAAATACCACATACGTGTTGCTGTTATAATTATTTTTTAAATATCTTATATAATGCTCACATATTATTTTAAAGGTTTCATTCAATTGCCATTTACAAAGATGTAACAACATGCCTCCATCAATCACGTAATTAACATTTTTTACACTTTTTAAGTGAATTGCAACTTCTGGGAATAACTCGTACAAAGTAGATTTTTTTGTCTTTCTTATGACCCTTCATACGCTCCAACATTAAAAAAAAATATTCTCTCATGTCTATTTAGACATTATTCAACGTATAGATACGAAAAAAAAAAAATAACATACTCAAGTATTAATTTTTTAAAATTTATGTTTAAATAATAAAAAAATCAAGCACAAAAAAATTTTGGGTAAACTTTACACTTTATAGTATAAAAAAGAAAACCCCCCCTTGTCCATTTAAATTCATTCACTGTAACAAAAGTCTGAGGTCAAAACCCCCAGACACTCCACTAAGAGACTCCTATTGAGTCTGAAACTAGTTGGGCGATCCCTAAAATATGCGTGAGTAAACGGTTTTGTTTTAAATAATTATGAATACTCCTCACGATAGTTATTATACACATATAGTGAGTACTAATTGTGTATCACATAAAGGTCATAAATAATAAGTGTATGTAGCTCACGTTGCAATGCGCCTGCAGCTGCCGCGCGAAGTCGAACAGGACGTAGGCGTCCTCGGGCAGAGCGCCGTCGTCGCCGGCTTGCCTCCACTCCGCAAGCTGTTGCTCTGTACACAAACACATAAACATATTGTTACTAGCTGTCCCCCGCGACTTTATTCAATTCGAATTTTTCAATTCGAACCAGTAGTTCCTGAGATTAGCGCGTTGTAACAAACAAACAAAAACTCTTCAGCTTTATAATATTAGTATAGATTATTCCGTTATTTTTTTTCTCTCCCGCACTAAGGAATTTAGGTCGCAAGGGGGTCACAAATACTTAAATCACATGCATCACATGGCACAATGAACACCAATACTCGAGACCAGCATTTGGATCACACAAATGTTTATCCCATACGGGAATTGAACCCTCAGCACATCGCGCAATGGTAGTTAGCGTGTTGATATATACATATATCGGCTATCCGCGCAGATTGACGCCACAGATAACCTAGTGGTATATGAAATTGTTTGAATAAGAATTCTATACATGTTTCAGTACTCACCAAGCTTATAATATAAGATAACGAGCGCCAGTTCACTGGTGCGGGTGTTGACGCAGGTGGCGTCGCAGGACACGATCTCTAGCAACTGGATCATCTCGTCTTCCTGTTGACAAGGTATCAAGCATTATTATTATTATACATTATATATATTTAACACTACTATCAAACACGAAAATAAGATTACCTTGTAAATAGTAAGTGTTATAAAAAAAATAACAATATTTAACATCTGAAAATACGTAAATATGTCAATTATTAATCTTATTCATCATAAGATATCGACATTTTAAATGTCGAAATTACTCCTACGTAAATTACGGCTATGAAAGTCATGGGACGTTTCATATTGTTAAATAGTTGTATATTACATGTGATTTTAAATAAAATTTTGTACGCAGATAGTCTACGAGCCTGCGAAAAGCTAGTTTTTGCCGCGATAACCGACATCCACGCGGTTGGAGCCGCGGGAAACAGGTCTTAGTATGTCTGTTGTATGTTAGAAGAGGTCCAGACAGTACCTGCACGAGCGCGCCGGGCGCGTGCAGCAGCAGGACGGCCCGCAGCAGCCGCAGCCACGCCAGCGCCGTGGGCGCGCGCGCGTCGCCCGCCAGGCTCAGCTTGTCCACCAGCACGCGCGACATGCGCACCACGTCGCCCGCCGTGCACGCCGACTGCGAGATCGACACTAAGGGCACACCAATACTTACATTACTAAATGCATACATAACAAAAATATTGCATTACATTTTTACTACCTACTCTAACTTAAACCAATACTGTTTACTCACGTATATTCTAGCCTAGTTGGGCTACAGATGACTACACCATTTGTATGACCTAATTTAGCATGTTAAAATATTTTGTAATTTATGTCTAAGTTCTTTCAATAAACATTATTATTTTTATTATATTATATTCTCGGCCGACTAGTTTCAGACTCAATAGGAGTCCCTAATCATGAGCTGACGCGGCGGCAGTGGTGTCGCGAGTCGAACAACGTCGAGTTCGACTCGCGACACCACCGCCGCCCTAAATAATTATGAATACTCCTCATGAAAGTTATTATATAAACTTACTCTAACGTCACGAGCACAATTTATAGAACGCTAAAGCACTTGAGTTATGGAATCTGACAAAACCAACGAAGGTACCACAAACACCCACACCTTAGACAATGTAGAAATGCGATTTTCTAAATTGACCCGTCCGAGGATCTAACCCGGAACCTCAGATATAGCGACACCTTGAAAACCGGTTTATACGCCACTTTTTGCTGCTGTTGAGTTTGTTGCGCCGTTTCTTCTCCACAGCCAGAGCACTTGGGAAGCTGTGTAGGGTGGGCAAATCGGGTGCTATTTTATTATTTTGACGTTTGAAAAGTGCTACTTTGTAGCCTATCTTAAATAAATGAGTTTTGATTTGATTTGACTCGACCACGGCAGAAAATGTTGTTAAATTTATTTTTAATAATTAATAATTAATTTTAGATTCTTTAAATAAGTATATTAACTAAAGTATATCGGGAATAGAGCTATGTTTCTTACCCAGTTCGTCGACAGAGATGCTGCGCTTGGTGTTGGTTTCTGCGGCGTACTGTTCTAACGCGATGTTCATGCAGGAGACAGTGATGCAGGGGACATGGCATGGACGCACCTTCATCTTTGTCAAGAACCTATAGGTTAAAAGGTAAAGTTAATATACTGTTTTTTTTAAATAAAGGTAGATATATTTATCTAATCTATGTTTTCTCATGGTTATTTATATTGTTTGACACGAGTACATCTACCAAAATATTATTGTAATTAACCCATAAGAGTACCAATGTGTAAAGACTCTTAATTAGCCATTTAATTATCTAGAATAGATTATAATATCACTTGTATTTAGTCTGTAAGTCTGTCGAAGAGTAAATGAGTAAAAAAATAAATAAAATTGTTATTATTATTTAGCCTGAACTGTCCTACTGCAACGCAGAGGCCACCTTTTCTTCAGAGCAAAGGCGTTCTGTTCGTTTCCATCTCCGCCTTGACTAGCTAAATACTAATGAATATTATATTAATCCATCATAATGACTTATAATGTCCTAGTACCTTAAACCTATGGTCCTAACCTTATCAAAAGTCTTGAGTTCTTTTTGTAGTGATTACTACAAAAAGAACTCAAGATAGATCAAGATTTGATGATCACACAAATGTCTGTTTTATGCAGAGATCGAATTGGACGCACCCAAACAGTGGTAGTTAGCAAGTCAAGCAGTTCCTTTGATGATGATGTCTGTATAACTCCACATTCATCACTATCTATTTCCAGCAGTGCACTTAATAACATTACGTGTATTATACTAAAGTAATGATGCATCAAGTTATAACCCTGTAGTATTTAATGTGACCGTTTACCTGTCAAACAAGTTGATGGCATTGATGAGGACGTCAGCAGGTAGGTCGTACCATACTTTGAGACATCTTAGCACGTGAGCCGCGCCGTCACGGGCGCCAGTCGTCACCTCACTATTCTGTAGAAGAATATAAATATGAGTATTTCAAAGTTTTAGAATTAACTATGACATAACTTTATGACTAAAAGTTTCAAGTTTCATGATTCATATATGAATAAAGACTGAGATAAACAGGATAATGTATGAGTGTGTACCAATTTTCAGGTAATGCAGTATATTTTTGACTTGGTTATATATTATTAGTATCACAATGGCGCTGATTCTCTTGTACGCCAACTAAATGAAGAGCATTGCTATTTTTTACTAACATACATCGTGAGAAAAGGACGGCAATAGATACCAACAAACTTAGAAATGTCAGGTGTATTTTTATTGTGATTTTACAGTTCTTTCTATCCTCATTAGATATTTTAATCACTCTATCACTCGAAGGTTTGCTGTTAGAGAACTCAATTTTGACTAATTTTGTGTTAAGCTCGCCTGTGCACATAATTTATATATTACTGTTTTATGTGTAACGTGTACAATAAAGAACGAAATAAATTAAATAGTTTTCCCGTTGAACATCACTTTAATGCAGTTTTTTAGCAACAGATAGAGTGATTCAAAAGGAAGGTTTATAATATATGTAGTACAGAATAGCCGAGAAATTCAAACATTAATGTTCATAACTTAAACGTGCTTTGCCAGAGCGGGTCACTAGTTTATAATAATAAAAACTTGAGACAAAAAGTAGTTTGAACATAAAAAAACTCTTCATATTATGTGGGCACGTGGCCTTCAAATTATAACGATGTTAATGCTTAAACATTGCTAAAGTAATGTCCAATATGTTTATATTACGTCATCAGTTTTGCAATTGAATCTTCAACTGAATGAGAACTGTTCAGTGTGTAATCTTGTTCGTAACTTTTAGTTAGCGCATGTGTACAGTTTTGTATGCATTTGTATTTCAGACGTATTATTTGTTGCGTTTTTTTTTACATGAATTGAAGCCATTATGGATAGGACCTTACACAGTATCAGACATATATAACTCTATTTACATAATAATAAGCGATTATTATAATTGGTTCTTATATTAAGAAATTATTGTACTAGAAATGAAGCATAGGATTTGTTCTCTAAGAAGTTCCTTCAATAAAGACTCGTAAATTTAAAATATCGCTTATTTATGTGGTCGTAATAAAAACGGATGCCTAAATCGAGCCTCGCGACCTTGACCAAGAGACGCGGACTATAAATTACGTACGTTTTATCGTTCACGAATCATGGTATACGTGAGATATTAACGTTTAAGTTAGGGGGGAAAACTTTGAAAGTAAAACAAAATCTTTAATTGTAAATATCACAAGGTAGATGATGTCGAAATTTAATTGTAGTTAATATATGAAAATTTTCTAGTATTGCAGAAGGGAAAATAATATCCTTAATAGCGACCAAATTAAATATGACCGACTTTCTGATTTCAGTTTGAGCTGAAATTTTGCAGTATGTAAATCTGATGACAATGACAGTTTATTTTTATGGATCTGATCTAATGAACCCCGTCAAGTTTGGGCTCTATTGATTCGTCCTGACAAGGGCTCTGGTCTAAAATGATATTCAGGGCTTTATCAATAAAAAATTGTTTCGGTATTACGGTCTAGTCGTCCCTTCAATATTATCTTTAACAGTAGCATTCTCGGGAGAATACAGGCTTCTGGTTTACTGATAAGTCTCTTCCATGCCCTCCGTGGTCGAGTGGCAAACACACCGGTTTTCAAGGTATCGCCAGCTCTGAGATCCCCGGTTCGATCCCCGGCCGGGTCAATGTAGAAAACCCCTTTTCTACATTGTCTCGGGTCTGAGTGTTTTTGGTACCTTCGTTGACTCTGAATTCCATAACACAAGTGCTTTACCTACTTACTTTGGGTTCAGAGCAATGTATGTGATGTTGTCTACATTTATTTATTTCATTTATTAAAACATCACAGTCCGGCTTTATTCGTGGAGTACTTTAATAATGGGCTAGTTACGTTTCTTACCTCAGACTCGGCAGGCAGGCACAGCCGCGGCTGCGCCTTGTGCTCGAGCAGCAGGTACTCGTTGAGGGTCGCGTATAGCCGCTGCGCCTCCTCCTCGGGAGAGCGCTGGCGTGACGTAGACGCCTCCGACCGGACAGCATCCGGGTGCCCCGCGCCCGATCTCAACATTATCGGGTTATTGGCGCGAGCAGAGGGTGAATCGGCACCTATATACAGAAAAACTATTATAAATCTCGAATAAAACCTTCGTTATATCTGAAAATAGTAATTTAAGAAGACTAAAAAAATTAACGTAACCTCCGTTAAGCGGAAGTTTCGAAAATATACAGATCACACACACACACACATATAACACACGGACTTAGATCAAATATTTGAGGATTACACAAATGTTTGGCTCATGCAGGGTTCTAACCCGCAGCACATAGCTCATTGGTAGTTACCAGTCGACCATCCGCGTAGTCAAATCATTTATTTTATCAATATCAATGTCGAATTGATGTAGGACAGCTTTTTAGGTAGGTCATTCTTTCATTCATCGATTTTCTGCGGTTGTCCAGACCAGTCCATCCAAAGGACTGTTAAACACATCCAGAATTGCATTCAGAAGTAATAGAAAACTATAAGCTTGTAGCCTTTGATAGACCAGCTGTGCACAAATGCAATTATCCACCAATTACTCAATCCGAAACGAGTTTTGAAGTGAACTTGCTAAAGTACATGTTAAGGGCTTCTTACCTAAGCGAGTGCAGGAGCAATCAGCGTTTGTCGTCGTTGTATATGCCCGCACCGATCCGCCCACAGCTCGACCCCGAAGGTTAGCGCGACCGGGCGCGAGGGCCCTAGTACCTGACACAGAGAGAGCGCGGTCAACGCACTGCAGCCTACAGGCCGCTGAGCGATGATGCAGGATGATGGGGAGGAAGACTTGGGTCTAAAGACTTGGGGTCTGAAGACTCGAGGTCGTTTGGATGGTTAAGGAAGTTCGGGAATTGAGGAAGCCTAAATGCTTGTGATCTAAAGACACTAGGAGGTCTAGAGACTTGAGGAAATTTAGACTTAATGTAGTGATTCTCAACAAAGTGTACAACAAACTTTAATAGGATGTCGTAAATATAGAAGGAATAAAGTAAAGTTTATCGAAACAAATATTAAACTTTTACTTGATAATAATAAATTAAGAATTCAAGAATAATAATTTGAGATTCTAATCAATACTTATATTACAAATACTGTTCAGGAATTAGGAATTTGGATTTGGGAGTAGGATTTTAGCTCAAGGCTACCGGGTACAATGTCTTGTTGAAAAACAATTGCCCAGCCACCGATGCGCCTCTCAAAAGAGTCAGATACGTAACAAACAGTGGTTGAGCACTGATGTTGGGCGGTACAACTGTGCTCTATGAGACACAGGACGCTAGCGTTTGAAAAAACACAACAATTGCCTCGGTTTATCCCTTGGTCCAAGTATACACTGGGTTCGCTTTCAAGCAGACCCTTAATACTTATATTATGTGAACCTTTGATGGTTCTGTCGCAGCAAGCGACACGGACCTCTTGACAGGGAATAATTATAGCAGAAAATCTTTAAAGTTACCTGTAAAATTTGCACAATGAATATGGCATAATGACGGAGATGAACCTTTCAAATGATTGGAGATGTATCTAAGTTGTTTTAAAATCAGCCAGTGTCTTTTATGATACATCCAATGACGATGAAAATATAACTACAAAAAAAAATGGTAAGAATAAAGATTGACGGAAGAAATTTGAGAAAATTTTGTCGACTATTACTTAAGTAGTTTTGAAAATACGTGATATCAAATTAAAACAAGAACTACTAAAGTAAAGTTACGTAAAACAAACAATATGGTAATTTATTGATTACAATATTTTTTTTAAACATTAAGTACAGCAATTTACCTACGGTAGAATATTGTATTGTATCCATTGCTTCCGTAAACGTCATTTATGTAAATTTTTATAAACACTAGACGGAATATAATTAAACACTTATTTTGTTATGAAATAAACACAAGAATATACACAATTTGAAACTTGTAATTGATTCTGAAGTTTTATCTACAAATTCGATTGAAAAATGATCAAAATTGTCTGGCCTGTTGATCTAGACACTAGACCCGTAATAGAGCCAGTGATTTGGCAACCAGACAACTGATAAACATAATTAAAATATATTTTTTAAATACATAAATATTGATATTATAGAAAAATCACAACCGACACAACAAATGAGGGTTACTAACCACTGGAGTCTAGTGGTTAGTGACTCTGACTGCTAAACCGGAGGTCGTGGGCTCGATTCCCATCCAGGACAAATCTTTGTGTGATGAGCATGATCATTTATGTATTTAGAAATATGTTATAAGTATGTTTATCAGTTGTATGGTTGCCATAATACAGGCTCTGCCTAGTTTGGGATTAGATGGCTGTAGTTGTCCCTAGATATTACTATTAATTTCAATACTCAAATCTTTACGTACGTTTTAATATCCCTTCATTAAACTATTAGGAAATATTAGTGCTTAAGGAAAATAGATAAAGTTAATAAGCAGATTAGGTTTATCGAAAGCGCTAAGCTATAGAGTTTGTAAGGGTGAGCATTTCCGGAGCCAGAAGCCATAGAATCATCACTTCCTATAAAAAGTATTATAAGGTTTCTGATATGGGCAAAGACTGAGTACATAGCATTATGCTAGTGGCCGAATCCTAGAGAAAAAAAAATTAAACGCATAAAAGCGAATAAATAAGTGCGCATATCGAGTATGAACTGTAGGCACTAGTATGAACAAGTAAAATCGCAAAAATTTGTTTCTAAACAGATCGCGCTGTTTTATTAAAACTATCTCAATACCTAATAATATCGCAACTATCGATATTTTCGCATAAACGTCTGTCATCGCCAGTAAACGAACGTAGTACTGACAGCAAAGAATTAGCTAATGAAAAGTTTATTTACTGTCATTTTTACATTTATGTTTGCCACGGCACCGCCCATGTGTGTGTCGGTTATCGCGGCAAAAAGTAGACTATGTCCTTTCTTGAGGTCCAATTCTAACATATACCAAGTTTCATTAAATTTTGGTTATTTTTTTTTTTTTATATTTTTTTTTCTGATGTTTTGCTGTGTAAACTTAACAGACAGACAGACAAGAGTTGCTTTCGCATTTATAATATTAGTATGGACAAATTATTAAATCCAACTACGTGAATAAAGACGAGACAGATTGATGTAATCAAAGCTATGTTCTTTAGAAAAACAAGCATGCCTTTATATAATTGAAGCGCAAATAATATTATATATTACATAAGAGATAAGATATTAAGTTATCAGCTTACAACACTGTGTGCAAAACGATTCGTGAAAGACAATCAAGATTATTGTTTGTGCGTTTGAACTTTGATCTTTATAAAAGACGCGTGCATTTAAATGGATATGTTGATATGTTCTTTTTTTACTTAAATCTGCGAATAGTCAAGCTATTTATAAGGTTTATAAATCTAACGGGCCACAAGGTAGATGAGATAGGTATGAAATTACTTAATAAGGGTGCGGCTTATTTTTTATATACAAAACATCATACATACATATCACCAAATCAAACATAGATTATTAAAAAATATTAGACACGTAGTTTTTATTTTTTATCTATCAATGAGGAAGACACAGTGAATGAAAAACTTGTAGCTATAATTTTTACTCTAATAATAAAGAAAAAATATTATAACTTACATAAAATCTTAAAAAATAAAACTTCAATCCTTGGATAAATTAGTATTGAAAAATATATTAGAAATTAAATCATAAATGTGTACTTTAATTACTAAAACGCCCTCTTTTTCCAATAATACCTTGAAATTTTTTAATTAGCAAAAAATATAGCAATAAGTTTATTTAAAAAGTATTATTTCTTTTAAATAATTTTCGTCCTACCCGAGTATACTTCAAATAATCAAATAATAACTAACCGATATAAAACTGCAGTTAACAGCTGTCGCTATGCGTAAAACTAGAAATTAATTAACACGTAACTAAACCCGCTGTATTTAACTAAGTTACGTATTTTATTTTGCATTACTAATCAGTGAATTAACGGTTACGCTCAGAATTAGCATTAAACAACGTATGACGGTGGTCAGAAAATGGTTAAATTTTACTTTCTTTTATGTGTGGCCAATGGTTATGTTTATATTTATAATATAAAAAAATAACTTTCGCTCTAACGTGGAGTTTTGTCGAGACGAGAATTACTATTATCTCAGCAAGTATTAATGTGAAACATATTTTTTTTAAACAAGAGGTCCACGTTTATTTAAAAAAAAACGAGGCAAATGATCTAGTGCTTTCCTCTGAGATAATAATGGATACTATTGGTTTTTAGAATAATTATAATAACACTTAAAATCGTCTCTGTAACAAAAGAAGATTAAAATAATATTGTAATACTTGCGTTCAAAAAATCACTCGCTCATTTAACAAAATCCTTCTACTATTTTTTTTTTTTATTTAAATAATTATCTTAAGTTTTTTATTTTTTATAAACCTCAAAAAGGCGCTTAAGAAACGTTTAAGTTACAGAAATAAATGACTCTAGGTGCGCGGTTCCAAAGTGTCCTTCCTAAGGAGAAGAACCGGCAAGAAACTCCATAGGTTAATCTTTTAAAAATAAGTTTTATACATTCAATGTAGGTATATTATTAGATAAAGAAAATCTGCGAATTGTCAAGCTATTTATAGGGTTTATAAATCTTACGGATAATACGGTAGATGAGATGAGATAGGTATGAAATTTTTAACAAATATGAAATCCAAATATTAACAAAAAACACCCACCTGATCTAAATGACCATTTCAAACGTCTAGCCACCGCAATCGAGGTTCACGAGTCAAGGGAGCAATGACCGAAGGCTGGTCACAGCTCGTGACTTAGATAAACTCACTTTCAAACTAATATAACTTACAGTTTTGATATTATCATATTATTTAAGTATGTATTTATGCAGATAAATTAAACTCGCCTTCTAGTTACATATTCGTCACTTATAAAAAAGTGCGAGTGTGACTCGCGCACCGAGAGTTCCGTACAAAGTTTGCTCCAAAAACTAACTAAACTGTGCGGTTGAAAAAAAAATAATATTAAAAGTATTGTATAAAACACATTATTAAGTTTCAGTATTAAGCGTTTTGTACCGTTACCTATCAATTAATTTTAATTCCAATACAATGCCAATGCAAAATTGATATTAGTTTAGCGGAGAAGTGATTCAGTTTCCATGAAATAAAATGCTGTCAACGGAAGGATCCAACTAAAAATGAATAAAAATATTGCATTAAACTTGGATTAGAATTAAAATTCATTCAAGACTAACCTCCCAGTGCTCTTTCTCTCCAATTTAATTTTAATTCTAATACAATGCCAATGCTAAATTGTTATTCATTTAGCAGGCACAAAAACTACACTCAGTACAAAAAATACTCTCAATGTTTAGATTCCAATCAGTTCCTTCCATCGACAGCATATTTTTTAAAGAAAACTGAATCTCTTGCATGGTAAACTAATATTAATTTTGCATACTTCCCCGGACTTGTAGATTCAGTTGTGACTCGGACTTCACACTCAGCGTTGGACTACAAATCCAGGACTTAATAGTAGGTATTTATTTAATGTAAAGTCAGTGTTTACTTTACATTACATAATTATGTAAATATAATATTATTGTTTAGTAATGCACTGACGGCAATATGACGTTTCCTAGATAATGTTATTATTTTAAAGATAAAGGTATTATTGTAATGTTAAACGAAAACAATATGAAGACATCCAAACTAACATTTGTTTAATAAAAAACTAGCTTGAAAGAAAATATTGATACTGAATAATCTATACTAATATTATAAAGCTGAAGAGTTTGTTTGTTAGTTTGAACGCGCTAATCTCAGGAACTACTGGTTCGAATTGAAAAAATATTTTTGTATTCGATAGTCCGTTTATTGAGGAAGGCTATATATATAACATCACGCTACGACCAATAGGAGCGGAGCATAAATGAAAAATGTTGCAAAAATAAAAAACCGTTGAAACTAAAACACGCGAACAAAGTCGCGGGGGACAGATAGTATCTAAATAAATACGTAGGTATCTTTCAGTGTCAATTTTTTTTATATAACAATTCCCGCACTTATGATTTTAATTGCTTGTGTCGCGATGGGTTTCACAACTTTTAAATCACATTCACAAAGAACACCCAGACATAGAACAAGCTTTTTGTGGATCAAGCGAACGCAAGCGAATTCGAGCGCATTCTACTAAATTATTTATTTTTTTTATCTTAAAACAATACTTTTATTTGTGTCGCATGACGTCACGTCGTACGGTTTGTAACATCGTGACGTAATTAGCCCCACTTCAGAACTTTGATTAATCATAAAAATAATAAAAAATACGTGTGTAATATTTTTTATTATATAATTTATGGACTACTAGCTGTTTCCCGCGGCTCTGCCCGCGTGCGTGTCGGTTATCGCAAAAAGTAGCCTATCCTTACTTAGGCTCTAGACTTTCTGTGTACCAAAATCCATATAAATCGGTTCAGTAGTTTTTACGTCAAAGACAGACATACAGATTTACTTTCAAATTGATAATGTTAGTAGAGATTTAAATAGATTTTTACTAAATCTTGACGACGAAATCTTGCTTGTTAGTGATAAAAACACACATAATATACAAAGTCTACATCAACAAAGGTATCATCAAAATCATTTGTTTACATAACTATTACAAACATTATCAGCTGCTATCTAACACGATGCGAATGTCTAGTTGTTCAGTGGTTTGAATATCACGTTTTGCAAAAGTATTTACGTGATCATTTAATTATTTAGACAAACACGTTAACGATTTATGCTAATACTTGATAACTACTGATGTCCTGATTAGAAGTACGTATCTATGATAAACTTGCTTACTGACTTATATTTCTTGTTGATTTTTATAGATCTTAGTTATTTTAAATTTTAGCTGTATAGACTCTAATCCCGGAATACTGAAATTCAAATTACTTTTAAGACGTTCTTAAATGTTTACCTTAAAGTGACAAAAACAGTATGAGAGTTAACGGCGACTTAAAACTGATTGATCTTTTAGTATTCAACCGTAAATAAATAAATACTTAAATATAATTATTCATATCGTGAAAGTATTGAGGGGTTCATGGCTAAGTGTAAGTCGTGTGTCTTAACCGATAATAAAAAAATTAGTTAAGCCGCGCTCCCTGCGGTTGGTCAGTGTATGGGTGACCATTTTTAAACATACCGATACCCCTCCGTGCCTCGGAAAACACGTTAAGCTATTGGTCCCGACTGTCATACGTTGATCTTCGACAGTCGTTAATTAATTAAGATTAATGAATTTTATTGGACACGTATTTTTTCTTTTTTCCTGCATACAAAAAATGATCAAAATACAGAGAACTGAATTTACGCGTGACGTCACTCCTCGCTACGATTTTTAGCGAAAGAAGAAGCACTCCGAAACTTTAAAGCGGTGTATCTTTGTATTTTTTTATTGTTTTGATAAAAGAAAAAATACGTGTCTAATATTTTTTTATTATCTAACTGACGGACTAAATAGATTTTAACTTTGCATACCCAGGAAACATCCCTATTCAGACAACCAGTCTTACTTTGAAATACTGTGTTACCCAGTAAAATGGGTTGTGGAGGTCAAATAGGCAGTCGCAGACGATAATCTAGTTTTCTTATTCAAACACATTATTACAAGCTACAAATAAACATTCGCAGATATCAGCTGTATTTTTGACCGGGACGTCGCCCACACAAAAATTCTCGTATGTTTTTAAACAAACTATTCTTGTAATAAACAGATAGAATTACGAAATTCATTACAATAACATTATGCAGTGCATATGATGCAATAACTAAACGTCTATACAAATAAATAAAATTGAAGTGACTATTTGTAGTTGAACAACGAAAAGTACGGTAACTAAAATAAGAAATTGATGTATTACATTATATTATTATTTATTATACTAAAAATCTTTTTTTAAGTCGTTTTCGACTGCATAGAAATTTATCAACTAGGTTTACAAAACAATGCATTTAATTATGTACTTCAAAGTAATGAGGGCATCACATTTATACGTCATTAGACAGAAATATCGCAGCTGGTATTCGTAAACATTGTGAATAGATAAATAGTTGTTTTGTATGTAGTGTCAACGAACCCTAATGAAATAATACGATAAGTTGCGACCGTTATTTTTGTAAAACAACGTAAATAAGCCTACTAATAAAATTAACTATAACCAGTTGGATAGATTATCAAAAGAGAAAATAATTAAATAAATAATAAATGTAGATAACATCACACACATTGCTCTGAATGTAAAGTAAGTAGCTAAAGCACTTGTGTTATGGAATTCAGAGACAACGACGTTACCACAAACACCTAGACCCGAGACAATGTAGAAAAGTTGTTTTCTACATTATTATTAGATTTGAGAAGTAAACAGCAGAATACGAGACGTCTTTTTAGTCAACGATTTTGTAGCTAAAATCAGCCTGAGCTGCAGTTGTCCCTTACGCACTTTACGGGGGTAGGTCTGAGATGTGCGACGGCAATATATTCTATGAAAACCTATTTTTCAAATTCCTCTAGAGCCTTGAGTAGTGTCCCCACTAAAGACCTAGTCACTACCACATGACTGAATGAACACACAATAAGATTATGAATATCATTTCACACAATTTCGCTCGCACCGCGAAGCATGACTTTCACTGGTAATGTGGTGTCTAACAATTGCTGTTACAGAGAAATTCCAGTGCAGTGCGGGTATTTAGCTGGAAAATCAACTTTAATAAAAGAAACAAACATATTCTAGTACATTGTGTAAGAAGAAATTGTGGTTAAGTACAATACAAACGGATTAAGGTTTGTATAATAACTTTCGTAAGGAGTATTCACAATTATTTAAAACAAAACGGTTTACTCACGCATATTCTCGGGATCGCACGGCTAGTTTCAGACTCTATGAGTCCCTAATGATGAGCTGACGCGACGGCGGTGGTGTCGCGAGTCGAACTGATTTGACGGATTATGATTTGACCGATAGTAACTATTATATTATAAGGTTGGCCTAAATAATGTATAATTATTTGGCTGTCGATATTTTGAACAGAGTGGTTATCTCTTGAATGAATTTTAACAGTTTTTTATTTTTATTTGACTGACTGCACTGACCGCTGAGTGGTCATCACTCTGACTACCACTGTGCGCGACGTGCTACGGATTCCATCCCATTCCCCGCATAGGACGAGCATTTCTGTGACCCTCAAACGCTAGTTCTAATCCGTGTGTAATAATTACCATTTACAATAACAACTTATTTTTTTCGTTTTAAAAGAAGATAGTTACTAATTAAGAATTAATGAGGAACTACCCGCTTTCCGAATAACCGTTTTTCATCATAAAATAAGCAAAAAATATAATATAAAAGACGATTAGTTTCGCAATTAAAGAAATAATGATGGTATTGTTTATTATAAAAACAATACGCGTTACAAAATATTTTTGAAAGCTACTGTTTCTATTCTCACGCGTATTAAAGACAGGTTTATTACACAAGTTTGACGTCATATGGTTACAAAGAGAGTAAAGATGGCACTTAAAATAATAAAATGTCCTCGTTATTATTAAAATAAAAATGTTTAATTTAGGTGGAAGCGTCAGGGTAGCCCGCGAAATTCAAATATTTTGAAGTTTTTTGCAATTTGCCGGTCAGTTTTAGGCTGTTTCGCCGCCATAATACACTCAAAGTATTACAGAATTATAATCATTAAAATCATCAATCCAACCCTCTAAGTTCATGCAATCCCATTGAATAATATCTCATGACAAACTCATTCAATCGGATTGCATGAACTTAGAGGATTAGAATGATGATTTTAATGATTATAATTCTGTCAATATAAACGTATTACAGCTGCGAATCGTATTTTGTTCAAAAAACAGCCTAAAACTGACCGGAAAATTGCAAAAATCGTCAATAAATTTGAATTTCGTGGCTTCCATGACGTTTCCACCTTAATAATGATATATCCTCAACTTAAAATCATACAAACATTCCCAGTTTACCCGTGACCATGACACCTGCAAAAGCTTTGAGAGTCGGGAACGAATTTCTAAAATAAACCGCAATAGAATCCGTTTAAAAATAGTTTTATTTACCTGTCTAACATTTGCGTAAACATCAGAAAGCAATAAATATTACTTTGTTATTTTAACGCAAACATATACTTAAATTACCGAAAGAGATGGAGTGGACATATGTGAAGGATTCTGACATAAGCCTCCGCATTCCCCAGGGCGGAAGAAGAATATTATAGTAGCTGTGCCCCACGGTTTGACGCGCGTAAGTGTTGTTCCCATAAGACACCTTGATTTTTCAATGTTTAGATCGTTTTTTATTTTTTCGGGGCGGAAACAAATCACGAAAATATAAAAATCTATCAATCCGTTCTTGAGTTATAAATGGTGTAACTAACCCGACTTTGTTTCATATACCTATATAGAGAAGACTAGCTTTTGCCTGCGGCTTCGAGTCCAAGTCCTTTCTTGGGATCCAAGCTTACTCCATACCAAATTTCATTAAAATCGGTTCTGGAGTTTAACCGTGAAAGCGTAACAGACAGACAAGAGTTAATTTCGCATTTATAATATTAAGTATGTTCCTATTACCATAGGCCGAAAAAGAGCACATTAGCGCGCACCTATAAGCAAGCAGAGAGTTAAGTAATTCCCAATACAAATAAGGCATCGTACAAAATTGTAAATATGAAAAGGGAAAACTCAAACCTAATAATAGGTACTACGTAATATTTATGCCATATTGCATATCCCTATGTATGAACGACGCAACCAGTGGGTCACGTAAGCACTTTGCATGGCTTTGACAATATTTATGTATGTGTTACGTCAAAATTAAAGACAGAAAGTCAGTTTAAATATTTACCTGATTATTTAATTATTTACAACTACTTTTAAGCAAACTTTCAGAATGCTTCCTCTGGGATGCTATAATATTTTTTAATAAAAAATCTTTATTAATAAAAATCAATTGCCATGCAAATCATGTATGAAGGATCACTTAAGAACTGCTCGGCCGATTTGGCTGATTTTTTGTTGTGTTTGTAATTGTCAGGACAAGGTATGTATGATCGAAAATTTGCGAAAAAGTACGAAAAATGTCAAAAATGGAAAAGACAACTACTGTAGAGCCAGGTGGTTTTGAATATATCTCTAGAACAAGCTCTAGAAATCAAATATACAAATAAAACTTTTTTAAGACGTCGTTAAGTCGTTGACGAAGATAATTCAGAAAATCATTACCTATTAAAATAAAAAATATTATCGCGTCGCAATAAAAGATAAAGCCATTGAAAAATCGTCTGAAACTGCCATCACGCAATGAGCAACTGTGGCAAAACGCTCGTTCCTTGAAGAGAGGTCTTTGCCCTGCAGCTAGACAATTACAGGCTGGTTCCACCATGAAATATTTCTAGCGTGCAAGGTTCAACCTTGCTACGACCTTAAGCCGGTTAGCAACAGCAATCACTGTTGTTTTTATGTTTGTAGCGGTCGATTAAATCTTTTTTTTTTCTAATTACTCAGAAAGGCAGCTGAATGGAGTTTTCACAACCAGTCTTATCATTAAATAGGTTGAGGTTTCGTTAAATAGGTTGATAACTGACCAAAACCTTTAACATTTACGTGACGCTGATATTAATGTGGTTAAAAATAACCTATCAAGTTTCTGAAGTTTATCAAGACAGCAAAAGATGCGTGACTACATAAAATTAATCAAGAAAATCCAAGAAACTCAAAATCCGGCCCACAGAAACAAAAATTACCATATATTACCATAAATGCTAACCTAAAATAACATCCGTTTTAACTGTTCCGTCAAAAAATATTACCATACGCTGTAATGTCAACGTTTTACCGTTACAAGATGGCCGCCGTCATAGACAGCGGCGTTCTAAATGTAAAACTATTTCGGGAGCGAATCGAAGTTTATATTGGCGCGAAATTGGGACGATACAGTTATGAAAATTGGTGTTCCGTTGGTCGTATGAGTTACGATTTGCATGTGTTTTTGGTAATAAACAATTACATTTTTAGGCAATGATGTCACGTCCCCCGCTTTGTTTGTAAATTTATGATGTGTACAGTTAAAAAAACTTTTTTTAACTCCAGTACTATAGCAGTATCAGACATCCTTTGGAATTGTTGGTTTAGATGCCAGATAAAGAATTATCAAGATAACACAAATCGCCACCTTAAATCTAGAGTCGGTTAAAAATATATATATCGATGATGTCATGTTACTCAAACAACCTCGCACCTAACAATTAGGAAGAACTTAAAATTAAGATTTTTTTAAAACGGAAGACAATAGCTTATATAAATAAAAACAAGTTTACAAAAGTAACTGAATATTTTAGAGACAATTTCAAGGTGAAGTTAACAGTTCTTTTCGTTTGGCACCGACCAGAATCATTCGTTTAAACGTAGATATATTTTTAGAAGCAGGTAAGGGACGGAGCCCGTCTAACGGATGCATCCAAGTTCAAAGAAACCTCTAGAAATAACACGAACCTTGAACATCTTAAGAATGTTTGTGGAAATCAGCAAAAGGGTTTTTGACATAGAGTAATCATAGACAAGCATAGAGCGTGCGTATCGCTAGTACCCCTTATGTCAAGCGTAAGCACATTTTTAGCTAAATGTACTGCGCTCGTTTACTGATTTATGTGATTTTCCGGTTGAAGACAGACGTTAATGCGAAAATATCGACGGTTCCGATATTATAAGGGTAATATTAGGTTTTGAGATAGTTTTATTTAAACGGTGGGCTCTATTTTGATACTAATTTTACGATTTTACATGTTCATACAAGTGCCAACAGATCATATTCGATGTGCGCACTCTATAGTTCACTAATTTATTCCTAAGGTTTTTGAATTATTCAAATGTGAAAGCAAAGGCAAGCTAATGATTGAACTTAAAAAAACCTGACGCGTGTTTTCTCTGCCAAAATTATGATAATTTGGAGACGTTCCCAAAAATTTCGATTTTAAAGATGAAATACCAAAGATGTCTGCGTCAATTATTGAAGCTTGTTTTTGAGCTACTATAGGACCTAATTAAAACTAAGGGACGCTGTGAATGTTTGTATAATAACTTTCGTGAGGAGTATTCATAATTATTTAAAACAAAACGGTTTACTCACGTATATTCTCGGGATCGCCCGACTAGTTTCAGACTCAATAGAAGTCCCTAATCATGAGCTGACGCGGCGGCGGTGGTGTCGCGAGTTCGACTCGTATTGAGGGACTCCTAATGAGTCTGAAACTAGTCGGGCGATCCCGAGAATATACGTGAGTAAACCGTTTTGTTTTAAATAAGCTGTAAATGTTGTTAAAAGTGTCTGGAGTCAACTGTTACAGAAATAGCTAAACCTTGGCCCGCATGTTTACATCCATAGTTTTCATTGAAACGGTCAAGGGACGATATTGTAAACAGGAATAATGTTTACAGTGTATTAGTGGTTTGGAACCGAAAATTAGTCCAGATTAGTATTATTGGATTTTAAGTTCGTAATAGCCTAATATATACTCGAATGCAACTCAATTTGTTGCTGAAGTCTCATGCTGTTATGCACTAAGATGGTATGTTTTGACTAGCTGGAAGTACTACGCTCGTTTACTGATTTAAGTGATTTTGCGTGCGACGAGAGACGTTTATTTGAAATTATCGATGGTTCCGATATTATTAGGGTAATATAAGGTTTTCATATTTAGTTTTAATAAAACGGCGTGCTCTGTTTTGACACTAACTTGACGATTTTACTTGTTCTTACTGGTGCTCACAGTTCATACTGTGTTAGGTGCCCTCTTTAGTCTCCTTTTTTTAATTTAGCAACAGACAGAATTACTCGTAAGACAAATCACCTTTTACTTATACTTAATTTTACGCTAACATTTTTAACAAAACTATGTAAATTACTTTTAGGACCCTTGGAAACCAACCCACATCATAAAAGATGATTATTAATGTATCATTATTAATTAAGATAAAGCCCTGAGGACTCTGCCTTATAGAGAACGCACGTTAAAAGAAACTAAGGCAGCATTTGCCAATCTCTGACCTTATATAGAATCACGACCATAGCTAACTCTTAATGCTCATGTGCTAGTCTTCATGGCCATTTTCAAGGTATTTCATTGCAATGAACATTGATGTGTTTACAGAATTTCGACATATGTACTCAGTGTGGTTCTTTCTTATGCAATATCATATCTTTAAATAAATCAATGACATATCTATTACTAATATATAAAGCTGAAGAGTTTGTTTGAACGTGCTAATCTCAGGAACTACTGGTCCGATTTTAAAAATTCTTTCTGTGTCGGATTGCCCATTTATTGAGGAAGGCTATAAGCTATATAACATTAGGCTGCAACCAAAAGGAGCGGAGCATAAATGACAAATATTGCAAAAATGAAAAACCGTTGAAACTAAAAAAAAGGTACCACAAACACCCAGTCCCGAGACAAATTAGAAAAGTGTTGTTTTTTTTCCTACATTGACCCGGCCGGGCATCGAAACCAGGACCTCAGAGCTTGAAAACCGGTGTGTACGCCACTCGACTACGGAGGTCGTCAAAATTAAGATTAAGATGATTCGATTATTTTGACGTAAAGAGTACTAGCCGACGACCTATTTTCGCAGCTGTAAGTCCGATAAGAGATTACCAAATGGTCCGAAGTAAAACTAGTTTATAAGTAGTAATATTAGCAAACTTATATGTATGCTATTTGCGTTATCTTCAACAGAACTTGGCTGTTGTTTGCATACTAAATAGCCCAAGTAGGTCGACCGTAGTAGATTGCCTAAATAGTTAACTTTACATACTTTTGAACCTACGAAATTGTTTAAATTATTTACTAATCTTCTCTTAAATAAATTTGTTGTAACTCTCTAATTATTGTAATCAGTATTTTTATACCGTTGTTTATTTTCGGGGCTCACAATATTTGTTACAACTTGAACGTTGATAACTTCAAAGGTTAACAACGAATTCTGTTATACTTTATTAAATTGGGAAATAAAAATAACGTTTTTTTTTTTAATTTTTGTTGACTTAATTAATAATAGCACAATTATGTAACTATTCCAATGTAAGCCACAAACAAGGAACAAGAATGGGATATATGAAAATTTGTTTAATGCCCGCAGATAGATTATTAAAAAATATCGATGGCCCCACAGAATAAACGTGTAAGTCAAAAACCACAACTTTTCAGGAAAAAATAAAAACGATTAAACTTGAATAACTGTTTGGTAGTATATAGGTTTAAACAAATTATATCAAATTAAAGATAAAAAAATATATTATTACATTAGATATTTATATTTATTTTAATTTAAACGGTTTTCCGACAATTTATGAAAAACCATATTATATTTTTATTCTTGTGAATTTCTATGACTAGATAACAGTAAACTTTCATTACACGGTTATTCGTGTAAAGTGTCAACAAACAAAACTAATAATATTGTATTACACTATTATTCGACAATAATCAAGTTTCTTTAATACCTAGTTACAAGCATAAGCACGGTTGTTTACAGTAACTTACTGTATTGTTTGATTATTGTAAAGTTAAAATGCATTTATATCAATGTTCATAAGATCGATTCTCATTTATGTAATGTACTTTTGTTATTGCATGGTGTAATAATGTAAACTTCATTAATTATGTGAAAGGGTGAAATTAAACGAAAAAGGTTTAATAAAATAAGAATATAATCAAGTAACTATCTACTTGTATAAACACTAAATAATAATCACAATTTAAAAAACTTAAATCTCTATCATCATTAGGAAATAGCTACCTATTAGCTTCAACTGACAACAAAAAAAAAACCGAATCATTTCGTAATCTAAAATACTTTATCTTCCTCGTCACTATCATTGGTCTGAGGACCCTGTTGCTACCAGAGCAAATTGCCGTGCTTTCATACGTTTATTGCCATACCTATTATTGGAATAAAAATAACAGCTCCTAAATGAATTTTAGGATCCATTCATGTTAAAATTTTATCCGTGGTGCTTGGCAATTGGGCCTAACTCAGTTGTCTTATCTTTTCTTTGCCTATGGCCTATCTTTTCTTTTTGTCTCCCGCTTGCAATGGAGGGAAGTGGAAACTATTTTTTCCGGCTATAGGACTATAGGAGGTATTTACTACTTCTGATTAATTTCGTTGCGGGTTCCAAGACAGTCAATCGTTTCCCTGGGACTCACCGAGCTTAACTGTTTCGGTGGTATTCATTGGTTATCATTGTAGATCCTGGCTTACAGGAGTTGCAATGATGGGTATGTGTGGTGGGCTAGTCCCTATAAAAAAATATCATTGGTGACAGAGATCGAATTGTCCAAAGGAACTAAGTTTCTATAAAAAGTTTGGTAATGGTCTAGTATGGCTCCTGAATGACACAAACTTATCAAATCCTTATGGTATATACAAGTCTTAAGTTTTCAGGATCTTCAGTAGGTACTCCTCGCCACCTTCTTGAATTAGATCTTACTGTGACTTGCATCTCCCATAATTCGTCTTCAAAACTATACCTGAAATAAACTGAATCAAGGTGCTCGTGAGAGAAGTTTACTTCTTTTATTTTACTCCAGTAAATTTTATCGCCGTTATGGCGTCGCCGTTATACCGTTTATTATTGTTTTATGTCTTTAAATTCTGGACACAGAAAGTTTCCAATGTGAGAGTCCTCCAACGCGTCGGGAAAGACCGGCAATTGTTGCAGACCGTCAAAAAAACTGGGCCACGTCTTGCGACACGACCGGTATCAACTCCTTCAGTTGATAATTATGGGCAAAATTCAAGGGAAAAGACGCGCTGGACGGAGAAAGAAGTCTTGGCTACGCAACATCCGCGAATGGACAGAAATCGCCAGCGTAGAAGAACTTTTTCGCTTGGCGCAGGACAGGAAGAAGTTTGCTGAGCTGACGGCCAACCTCCAGTAGTGGAGAGGCACTTTAAGAAGAAGAAGAATGTCTTTAAAACAATTCTTCCCTTTTATCAGCTCTTTGAAATCTATAAAATTATTCTGTGTCATTTGTTTTACTTGGTATTAATGCCCAGTAACTTTGGCATTCTCTATCAAACTATACATTTGATTGGGCGTGTAGGAGGCAATGCAATACTTTAATTATAAATAAAAAATATTTTAAAACTTTCATTCCACAATTATGACACATTAAGAATAAAAAAATTATGCTTTATTACACGAATAAACGTGTAAGCTGCTATTATACAAATTCGAAGAAGTGCACAAGCCTTCTCAAAAGTTTTCTCGTTTTAACACGTTTATTCGTGTGAACTCGAGGACCTAAAATGCGTTTAACAATAGCATATACTTTTATACTTGTGATAAAATTCCATGATTTTTCCCTAGAATAAAGGAATCAAATGAAATAATAGGCGTATTTTGAGTCAAAAATTTATAAAAAAAAATTTAGAAGGTGCTGCATAGGTTAAAGAAACGAAAAATGCAACAAAAAAAAAAATGTGTAAGAGCTCTTGCACGTTTATTCTGTGGGGCCATCGATATTACACACGTATTTTTTCTTATTTTCCGAAACCAAAAACTCACGACGATATATTGATTTGAAATGTCCCATGACGTCACAATTTCGTGTTTGTACTCAAGCATGACGTCAAAACCCCCTAGCTACTGAACTTGTATTCGTTTTGCAACTAAGCGTTTTCGTCTTATTTAAAAAGCAAAAAAATACGTGTCTACTTTTTTTTATCTAACCGACTGAGTAATAGGGATGTAGACTGGGTATGAAAAGTTAAAATCTATTTAATCCGTCATTTAGATAATAAAAAAATATTAGACACGTATTTTTTCTTTTATTAAAACAATAAAAAATTACAAAGATACAGAGCTTTCAATTTTTGGAGTGGGGGCTTATGACGCCTCGCCTTGGTAAAAATTGTAGCAAGGAGTGACGTCACGCGTAATTTCCGTTCTCTGTATTTTGATCATTTTTTGTTTGCAGGAAAAAAGAAAAAATACATGTCCAATAAAATTTATTAATCTACAAGGCGGACATTTAAAAAAAATAGGAAACATGCCTATTATATTTAGACTTTGCATGCCCAGTCATTTACCTAATTAATAACCTACACAACACAAAATCTCAATACTCCTACCACATGAACTTTTAAGATCCGCCAGCTAATTTCTAAGCTTTTTTTTACGTAAATGCAAAAAAAACATCGTTTTACTAATTTATGGCCAATTCCTATATTAAAAAACGATTAGTTTTGCTAACGGACGGTAGAATTTTCTTACGTTTTGCTTAGAAAATTCTAGTCTTTTAGCAAAAACGAATCGTTATAATTATATTAATAACTAGCTGTCCCCCGCGACTTTGTTCGCGTGTTTTAGTTTCAACGGTTTTTCATTTTTGCAACATTTTTCATTTATGCTCCGCTCCTATTGGTCGTAGCGTGATGTGATATAGCCTATAGCCTTCCTCAATAAACGGACTATCCAATACAAAAAGAATTTTTCAATTCGAACCAGTAGTTCCTGAGATTAGCGCGTTCAAACAAACAAATAAACAAACAAACAAACAAACTCTTCAGCTTTATAATATTAGTATAGATATTAATAATTACGCTGGCACATATACCTAAACACGTGTAACTTTTTTGCGACTATTTTACGTCAGTCTCCGTACTTTCTCGATTATATCAACGCTTACAATAATGACATGATGTAATTATCTTCTGGTTCAAAGCCATGGACGTCTGCCATGTTTTTACAGCGTTTTCTTCAAGGTTAACTTTCAATATAACGCATGACCTCATATCTTGAACGTTCGGACTTGTTTGCCTTCTCGTTAAAAGTATATTCTTGACTTTTTGATGGATTATCAGATAACTCTAAAACATATTGTTTTCTGCAGATTACGCGAATATTAAACATCAAAATAAAACTATTTTGAATGAATTTTATCGCAGTTTTTATTTAGATTGCAGAGTCAGCCCGTGACCACGACACCTGCAGGCGTCGAAACGTCGGGAACTAAATTCTAAATACAAACCGCGATAAAACCCGTTCGAAGTAGTTTTATTTCAAACTCTAAAACAATAAATCTTAAGTCTATCATACTTATCTATAAATATTGGATCAGAATGCCCTAGTTTATTTATTTTGATATTTTCTTCACAATCGGTTAATGCACTAATATTACGACTTACAGATATCATTATTTCTTTATTGTCTAAAACTTTTTTAGACAATACGATGACGAGATGTTTGTATTTTTATATCATTATCTTTGTAATTATTTTTGCTTTCTGTGTCTGACTTTGATTTCTTCTTTCTTGAACACAAAGATACACACGTCGCTAAGGTGACATCAGAGATTAGTACACATTGTTTGTCCTCTAGTTATCATATTACACTTATATTTAGTGTCGTTCGATATCTCGTATCAATTTAGGAAACATAAACAAGTTTACGAACGTCATCGTAATCAAAATGTCACCTTCGCTTATTCACGGACGGATCTCTTGGAAACAGTTCAAAAAAGTAAAAAATACTATAAACTTTTATCTATTAAGCTTTTAATATTAAATAATTCCATTCTCTATCCATTACAGGTCACCCTTAGGTCGTTAAGATTGCATTGTATCAATACAAATATTATAAATGCGAATGTAACTTTATCTCTTACTCTTTCACGGTTAAACCGCTAAATCGTTTATGATGAAACTCGGTATGGGACTATGCGGTAAGCTGAAGAGAAATCCAAGAAAGGGCATAGGCTACTCTTTGCAGCTATAACAGACACACACACAGGCAGATTCAAGAGCAACAGCTTATAAATCTTCAATAGTTTTATCAACAATCCAGAAACATCTTTCGTCTCGAATAATTTTAATCGATTAAATTGAGCACATTTCGTTTAAAACAAAGCCTTGTTCAAATCGAATAAAAAATCGATTGAATCGAGATGCGATTAACAAAAAAGAACCACAATCGCCGGTTGGACCCACCTGGCATTTCCTAGTTCATCCAGTCCGGTTAAGCAGGTGTATATTGCAAAAAATCGCACAGTAAAACAAAAGAATACGCATTATCTGAGTTCAGTGGGAGTTCAAATCTCACCTTGGCTTCGGCCGTGAAGTTCATTAATTCTCGACCTTAGATAGTTTCCTTCCTTTAAGCGTTTAACCATTATAGATATTTGGTGCAACATTGATTATTAAATTACGAGTATACTTTAGTTAATTATTCGCAAAATTCTTATAGAAACCTCCAAGAATGTTAATACTAAGTTAATGTGAAAACTGATTTAATCATTTATCATTATTGTCGTCTAAACCTTAACAACAGTAAATATACCATGGCCAAAATTAAACATTACTTATTGCGTGTAAGAGTACAGCGGGGTTTCACTCCACAGTTTAGGTACGTTCAGTCAGCGCGCTTTCCGGGTAGGGTAAGAAATACACACATGGAAACACAAATATTATTGATACCAAACATTATTCAAATTGTAACGTATAATTGAAGCCAACACGTTTAGTGAATATAAACACGAGCTGTAAACAAGGCCAGCGTACGTGACAAATAGGGGGAATTAAAATAGGTCACAATTATAGCGACTGCTTGTTCAAGTTTGTACGTGTAAATAAACATACATAGATTTTCACCGAAGCTCCTCTTATCCATACTGATATTAACGTTCTAGTAGCGTAGAAAACCACTGAAAACCACAAATCAATGTTATGTGATTGATATATTTTTAATTTAAGTAACGATATAGCAAGTTTAATGTAAGTTTAAGTAACGTATAGTTTATAATTTTTTGTACGCCATTACGGCAAAACATGTAGATACTGTTTATATTTTACCACCATTTACTTGTACATATTACTCATGTTTTACAAAATAAATATCTTTATCTTTACATTGTCTCGGGTCTGGGTGTTTGTGGTACCTTCGTTGTCTCTGAATTCCATAACACAAGTGATTTAGCTACTTACTTAGGGGTTCAGATAAATGTATGTGATGTTTTCCACATTTATTTACATTATTTATTTATTATTTTATTATATTGACCTAAAGATTGCAGCTGAGCAGGTTAAGAGAAAAAGGGTGTTTTTGTATAACATAGTAAGGTTTTCTACGCTAGTTTTGTTGGGGCGATAGATCTCAGGTCTTATGATGGTGTGAAAGTAACTCTGTCTTTATGACCGTCCGTCTTGTCACGCCTTCACGGCTAAACCGCAGAACCAATTTGAATAAAACTTGGTATGGGGTAAGCTTCAATGCTAAAAGAGGAGATACGCTACTTTTTGCCGCGATAACCGACACCCACGCGGGCGGAGCCGCTGGCAACAGTAGTGAAACAAAAATCAGACACATTTTCAAATTGAATTCGTAATTTGTGAACTTTGAGCATCATTTACATTCATGTAAGGAAACTAGATTGAAAAATAAAGTAAATACCTAAATCGTTAAAGTATTTAAGAAAACATTGTAGATATAAAATATATTTTTAGAATCCGGAATGGATATTATATAGGTAGGTATATATAATCTAATCTTACGATATACTTTACGATAAATATTTGTAGTACATTACGTTGTTGCAAGTAGATATTTCTCACACAATGTATATCTATCTGTTCTATTATGTAGTTTTTGTATGATTGTGTGAGTTTTTATTTTCTTAATTTTTCATAATAATCTAAATCATTTTTCTGTCACGAAACCATTACACTATTGACGTGAACCCACTCCAGATACAAGCATATTTAGCTTAGTTGGAGGGGTTAAAAAGATTGCTAGTAATGTGAATTCCATTCACAATGCTAGTAAAGTTTAAAAAAAAAAAATAAAAAAAAATATCACTATCTTAAAGGTTTTGAAGTTATGGAAACATATCTTTATGGAGTTTTAATCACAATTTCATTGAAGTTTAGAGATTATTAGCTAGTATGTACATAAATTAAATTTTATAACAGTGCGCGGGCAATTAATTACGCGTTTATTGGCAATTTTCGTTAAATAAGTATTATGCCCCGGCATGACCTACCGATGTATGGCAAAACAAGAATTGCCCAATTTTATTTGCCCGTGTAAGCACACCCTAAGAATGTGACACTCATCGACTATAATACTAATAAATACAGCGCGTGTAGGTAAGCCAATAAAATTTGCATTTAAAAACACGAGGAAAACAAGGTTTTCTGGTATTTTTTATTTGTTTTTTTTTATCTACTAGTTTTATTATTTCGTGACTACTATATTGTCTACGTTAAGAGAGGTTTAACGCAGGTACTTAAGATGGAAACTTCAGGATAGAACGCGAAATTAAAATTTAATTAATGATATATGATGACAAACTTATTCAATAGGATTGCATAAACATCGACGGTTGGATTGATGGTTTTAATGATATTTTTTTTTTTTATATCTTGGGACAACTCACACACGGCCATCTGATCCCAAACTAGGCAGAGCCTGTATTATGAAAACCAGACAACAGATAAACTTACTTATATATTTCTAAATAAATACATATTATAGATAAATTACACCCAGACTCAGAACAAATGATCGTGCTCATCACACAAAGATTTGTCCTGCGTGGGAATCGAACCCACGACCTCCGGCTTAGCAGTCAGGGTCACTAACCACTAGACCAACAGGCCCGACTGAATTATGTAAATACAAACGTATTACGGCCGCGAATCGTATTTTGTTAAACAAACAGCCTAAAACTGACCGGAAAATTGCAAAAAAACGTACGAAAATTTGTATTTCGCGGGCTACCCTGAAGCTCCTATCTTAAGATCTCATCAAACTATGTAAGAACATAAACAATACTATACAGTAAAAAAAAATACTATTTTATATACAGAACTATTACCAGCTATTCCAATCTCTTTTATTAACTAAATCGACAGAAATTTCTAGAAATCAGTAGACCAAAACGAGCGTGTGAATTAAGAAAAACATTGCAGATATACCTCATAAAGTAAACTCATTCGTAACAATGCAATTAACCCTAACTAACCTAACAATAATCCGTACTATTATTATAAACTAGCTGTCCCCCGCGACTTTGTTCGCGTGTTTTAGTTTCAACGGTTTTTCATTTTTGCAACATTTTTCATTTATGCTCCGCTCTTATTGGTCGTAGCGTGATGTTATATATCCTATAGCCTTCCTCAATAAACGGACTATCCAAAACAAAAAGAATTTTTCAATTCGAACCAGTAGTTCCTGAGATTAGCGCGTTCAAACAAACAAACAAACAAACAAACTCTTCAGCTTTATAATATTAGTATAGATTAGTATAGATGCAAACATAACTCTGTCTGTTTGTTACCTACGCCATCACGGCAAAACCAAACGTCCTATTACGATAAAATTTGGTATAGATTTAGCTTGAACTACGTGAACATGGGCTACTTTTTTCTGCGATAACTGATATCTACGCAGGCGGAACCGCGGGCGAAAGCTACTAAGACTATATTTGCAATTTCTCATCGTTTGCCATCACTTTCGCATTTATAAATAGTTAACTAGAATTCTTTGAAGTATGAAACATTAATTACCTACTTATATCTGTTTTTTATTGTGTTTTTATATAAATTTACAAGTATCAATAACTTGATCATGTTTTTACACGCTATTCGCGTTTGAAGAATATAATAATAGCAATTCTGAGAGTAAACATAGACAAGCATAGAGTGCTCGCATCGTTTGTAGCCCTTACTCATTTTATTTAGTATTTTTTTGAAATATGGTATCTAATAATTTAAGAAATTATTTCTAATTATAGATATGAGATACTAATCAAAATAAATAACCAATTATGAACGAGTCTTTCGGTGTACATCTATACTAATATTATAAAGCTGAAGAGTTTGTTTGTTTGTTTGTTTGAACGCGCTAATCTCAGGAACTACTGGTTCGAATTGAAAAATTCTTTTTGTATTGAATAGTCCGTTTATTGAGGAAGGCTATAGGCTATGTAACATCACGCTACGACCAATAGGAGCGGAGCATGAATGAAAAATGTTGCAAAAAAGAAAAACCGTTGAAACTAAAACACGCGAACAAAGTCGCGGGGGACAGCTAGTTATGTACATATAATTTGGGGCGACCAACCAAATTTTTTATCGGTTATTTTATCATGGAACCAACACTATGTATCAATCAATACAAGGTCTTTTCTATTGATTCAAACCACCGACCTCTTTTATTTTTAGGTTATCAAAATAAAGCTTGTTGTCAAGATGATAATAAATAGAGTTCGACTCGCGACACCACCGCCGCCGCGTCAGCTCATGATTAGGGACTCCTATTGAGTCTGAAACTAGTCGGGCGATCCCGAGAATATGCGTGAGTAAACCGTTATGTTTTAAATAATAATAAATAGAATTGATGCACAAGTTAGCAACGTTCATTAAAGGCACCCCGAAAGGGGTTCGGACCTCGACTTATTCCGTTGCTTATGTATTAAAATCATATAAAAATATGTGTAACTTCGAATATTTAAAACCTACTCAATTTTACATGAAGTGCGCCACTTTATGGTGGAATTTAGCTACAAATATACTTTAAGAACATTTTAAAGTTAAGTTTCGTTAGAGTACATGATGGTAAAACGTATTTATACATATTTATTTAAAACATAACGGTTTACTCACGCATATTCTCGGGATCGCCCGACTAGTTTCAGACTCAATAGGAGTCCCTAATCATGAGCTGACGCGGCGGCGGTGGTGTCGCGAGTCGAAATTTTACTAAATCTATCACATCCTAACACAAAAGCACGGAAAGTCTTAATACGTCCAATCTAAAACAAACTGCGCACTTTGCTAGTTAGTCCTTCATACATAATAATAAATATTATATATTGATATCAACGTATCGATTCCAAGGTAAGTTCGTTCTGCGCAAATTATGTTTATTTATACAGGTGATTATATTGCAAAAGAATAGGAAATTAAACCAATAATAACGTCAATTTAATAAAGCGGACATTGCTCTGTTTAAATATAGACTTCAAATGGCGAACATTAATGTGATTAACTAAATTAAATAGACTAATTGCTAATTGATAAAGAAATCCTGGTTTAAGAACATGAGCGGAACAATACCATCTCGCCAAATAAAAAAAAAAGTACATGCAGAAATGACTGCCAACCTTCGTCGTTCAAAGAGGCACAGGAGAAGATGAATTTCTGATGCTGTCTGTCTCTTAACTCATTGATTCTGAGTTGTACCTCGTTGAAATAGAGGTTTAAGATCGTATATCATCAAACTTCTTCATACAAAAGTAGACTCTAAACACAAAAAAAAAGCTTTTAAGTGGAGGTAGTGCGGCGACCGGTCGCCGCTCGGGGTTTGACTGAGATTTGGCTGTGACGTCATGCGCGGTGAACGGTCGCCGCTTGGGTACATGTGGGTTAAAGGTGGAAAGTAGGTACAGATATACATATAAGATCTTCTTTAAGTTAACTTGAAACTGCGAATATTGTAAATATTCTCGCCAATCGAACGATCCCCTAAAACCACTGATTAAAACCACAATGACGTCACGATACACGACAAATTGTAAATCAATTACCTACTATAAATCAATTATATATTCCGTAATATTTATCGTTCAATAACTTTTGCTTATCAAAATATGGGCACGATGTCATCGCACTGTCACAAATATAAAGTCATGCATGCTAGATTATATGTAGGCAATCACGTGGCGACCATGTGAAAATTTGTTTTTCAACTTCGACATTATATATATTTTGGATGATACGTCGAAATTCGTCTAGCCTGTTTGATTTTAAATTTTTTGGGTCATTTAATTTAAAATACCAATTTTTACTGTCTTGCTCCTGGCCACTTCTCATTTAGAGAAGAAATGAGCATTAATCACCACGCTAACTCACTTCTTGTTAGCGTTTCAAGATAATTAAAGTCCTTTGACTTTAATTATCTTGTAACTTTACAAACCCCACAGAAACAGGCCTGGATTTTGTATGCCAATTTAGTGCATACAAATTCGTTTATTACAAATTTAAATAACCTCTCAGTGTCTCACTGCTGGGCAAAGGTCTCCTGCTATTTGCTCTAGGCTCTTCTGCCTGGAGCCCTTTCCCGCAAATCAGGGAAATAGCGTATTATATCATCCCGACAGCGTCTTTACGACCTACCCCGTTTTCGAGTTCCGGCTCTAGGTACCCACTTGTTGACGATTATATCACAATAATGTTAGTTTAATCTCTGATTGGCATTGATCACAAAGTTGCTTTTTCCCTGACAATTTCAGACAATTGTAAAAGTAGATTTCAATATAATTTCCAGTCTTAAATTTTTTTAGATTTTTTTTTCTGACTTTGCCAACAGTAACCAAGCGTCTTGAAGAATGCTTTTTCCTCTTAACTAGCAAACGAGGCCTTCTCTAAGCAGTAAGATATTAAACAAACTAAATATTTTTACTTTCACATCTGTATTTAAATTTCCTGCCAATTTTCCGCCCGCATGAAAACTTTATCAATTTCCGAGGTCAAAAACTACCCAACCCTCTGTACTAATCCAACAAAACCCTGCCCAAATTCGCACTACTTTATATATAGTCACAAAAAGGATGTTTGGAGCTTAAATATTGAAGCCAAATTAATTGCCTTGAACGATGCGTTTTTTTGCACTTCGACATTGATTTTCATACTTGAGTGACTGGAATTAGCATATGGTGAATAATGCCAGGTGATACGCTATCAAATGTCAGCTGCCGGTAGCCAGATGTTGCGTAACTTTAAGGATCGAAAATTAAAAAAGAAAAAGCCTTATTTACGCGTAAAGTTTACAAGATTTTTTGCGATTATTATTAGTTAATAATGGACACAGAAGGTCAAATAGTCAGTCGTTCCATAAAAATGCTACTAGTATTCAGATATATCCGCTGAGCCCATTAGCCGATTCTAGCAAGGTTTAGCATCATAGCCCGACAGAATCGCTTTCAAGACGCTTAAGCAATCAAAGTCCAGATTCAATCCTACATATAAACAAATGTATTTCAAAATAAAAAAAAATATGTGGACAACATTATATACACTGCTCTAAGCCCAAAGTAAATAGTTAAAGCTAGACCCGAAACAAAGTAGAAAAGTAGTTTTCTACATTGATCCGTCCGACGATCGAACCCGGGACCTCAGAGCTAGAGACACCAGAAAACCGCTGTGTGCGCCACGCAGGTCATCAAATCTTAATATCAAGACTGATAAGGTTTATTCACGCAAGTCTTTGGTACAGAGTTACTTACGATCACCCTTAAAACTACGTAACAGCTGCTTATAAACGTTTTAAAAACATGTGATAGGTATAATACTCCTATAATCTTTAAATGTGACGCACTGTGGTGCGCAGTTGCGTTATAAAATAATTTATCGTTGTCCCAATTTGCACTTATCAGAGCTAAAATACGAACTAAATGAAACTAATTATTTTACAGTATTTATAATGAAATTATTGATTGTGGGTATTCAAACACTGTCAGATAAATATATGACCTAGGTTTTATATATTCTGAAAATATTGTTATGTTAATGATAGGCAGGTTTTACACGCCATTTTTTTATACATTTTTAATATTTTTAAGATTCTATTTCCAGTGTATTTTTCTGTTAGACGTAGGTATTATGCAAGGAAATATTAACTTTTTATTTATCTTCATGGTATTTATAGATCAATGTACAATTATTAGATTCGTGTACTGATTATAATTGATTATTGTTGGTATAACAGAGTGAGCCTCAAATAAACGTTAGAAGTCATCGCTGAGAATAAAATGGAGAGACCAAGTTGACTCCTACCAAAAGGACTGGCCTATCCTAGCTCAAGACTAGAACTGCGTGGAAGACGGACGCCTATGCCCTGCAGTAGGACAAGACGGGCTTATTAGATTTGATAAGATTGTTGGTATTATCGCAATATCGGAAGATTGAGACTTAATATTGATTTGTATGACGCAATAAAGTAGGTTTATGTAAATTTTTAGGTTGTAAGGGGTATTAATAGATTATATAGAATAGAAGAGTTACAATGGGGGTGCTATGTTTAACTTGAGCATCTGTCTGTAACATCTTAGTTGTTAAAGGGATAAACCTATATTTGGATTATTTATTATTTTTTGGAATGGGATTGAACGTAATAATGTGTAATACTGTGTGCCTATTAAATAAAAATCTATTGGCTCTCAAGAAACTTTGTCAGAGATTTTTTATCTGTATTTCATAGTATTTACTAGTAAATACACACACACAGTACAAAAAATACTCTCAATGTTTAGATTCCAGATTGTTCCTTCCATTGACAGTTTTTTTTATACTGAATCACGTGCTAACTAAGCTAATATCAATTTTGCATTAAAAATCATTGAAGAGGAAGGGCATAGTTCTTAGTATGTATTATCTTTTACAGTTTAAAACATGTTTGAACGAGCTTACTGGCTGTATGCGCCGAGTCACGTACTCAGTCGTTAAGCAGTGAACACAACGCGATCACCAAAAGAAGATCTTTTACGGCGTTGGCCTTGTTCAAATGCGGTCACAGCTTTATAGGTATGAGTTTAAGAAACAATTGCAAAAAGTTTTACATGTTTGCATAATTTAAGAGATAAAAATTAACGTATTGTTTTTAAATATAATTGTCCAACTACTAGGCACAGGCCACTTCTCATATAGAGAAGGAACGAGCATTGATCACCACGCTTGCTCATTGCGGTTTGACGATTTCAGCTTCCAATTTTTAGAACCCAGGTTTTCTCACAATGTTTTCCTTCACCGATTTTCCATGATGTCTTAGAATAATAAGAAAGTAGGTACATATAACTTTGAAAATGCCTACAGTACACAGTATTTATCTAATCAGATAAGACAAAGGTAATATCTCCTACAAAGAGTTAATGACCGTAAGATAGAATGATGATGAGAAAAGATAAAATCTGCTGTAGATTTTCTAAAACATTAGTTTAAAAAAACATTAACAACTATGTTAAAAATACGTTTATTTATACCAGCTGTTATCGACGAAACCCAGTAATTTTTCGAGAACTTTAAAAACAGTTGGCAATTGGCATGGATATTGGTGTTTGTCTCTGAACAGTGACGTAAACGTATATTCAAATCATAATATATAGAATTGATAAACACATATAATGTTAAACCAGATATAAAATTAGATTATCCTCTATTATAAAAGTACATGATCGTATATTTGCTATATATACTGTTATATACTGTTATCAGCCTGTAATGTCACACTGTCCAGTCTTACCGTGTGATACTGTGTTACCCAGTAAAATGTTCAGAGCAGTCGCTCCAACTAATACACAGTATTCAGCTGAATAAGGTAAGACTGGAAGCCGACCCCAACATAGCTTGGCAAAAGGCTGGGCTTGTACACCCGGACTTGTAACAAACTTTTGTGGATCACACAAATGTTTTTCTTACGCGGGGATCGAACCCACAACACGTCTTAAAGTGGTAGTTGCTGTATGCACCTATACCACTGCTATCCATGCAGTTTGTATAGAAATTTGGCAATTTAGACACTAGATAGGTAAAAAAATCAGTTCTGCCTACCCATTTGAAGATTACAAAAAATCAGTTCTGCCTACCCATTTGAAGATTTCAAGCGTTTATACATCCTAATTATTTAAAACCTAACGAGGTGACACCACCGCCGCCGTGTCAGCTCATGATTAGGGACTCCTATTGAGTCAGAAACTAGTCGGGCGATCCCGAGAATATGCGTGAGTAAACCGTTTTGTTTTAAATAATTATGAATACTCCTCACGAAAGTTATTATACAAATATACCTAGTTTATACATCCTATCTATGGTTATTATATGAAAAACATTCTGTACATGACATTACCGCACTCGATTGCCATGAACACACCACATTATGTATTTAAATGGGTATTGTATTGTTTATGACGTCATTCAATACACGGCGAGCGAGTTTAAATTGTACAGGTATAGTAAACAGTTTTATGTTGAAAAGAATAATGGTATTATCATAAATAGGAGAATCCTTAGAGTATACATAGACGAGCATAGAGTGCGCGCATCGCTAGTAGCCCGTTGTGCCGACCGTAAGCAAATTTTTAGCTGTAAGTACTACGCTCCTTTACTGATTAAAGTGATGATCTACGTCGCCAACCGGCTAGTCACTTCTAGAATGACGTCTCAGATTTAAGATACCTACTTTAAATCTTTATTATCGACTTAAGTAAATCAAGTCTTAGAACTCCGAGAGTTTGCTTACTTAAATCGACAATAAGGAATCCCTTAAAAATTAACATCTCTGAGTATGGCAGTTATAACTGTATGACCAAGACTGCTACACGAGAAAATATTATATTTCATTTATCAAACTAGCTCATGTAATGGTGTCAGATTTTCAATAAATTTTGTTTTATTATAGGGTAAAAATATATTTAAAACTATTATTTAGCTTTTAAAATATGCACTAATCACTTGAGTAACTTTTTTAATCAAGTACATTACTTTTTATCAAGAAAAAGAAAATTATATCTAGCATTCTATTTAGTAGAATATAATGATGATATTGCAATTAATTTAAGTTTAAGAGAACTATTAATATCATCTGAGTAAGCAAGAATAAGTGATGAGTGAGTAGGATGTGATGAGTCAACAATCTTGAAGCAGACTACCTAATATAGAATTGAATTGTGTAATTATTTGTAATGCGTAATTTTGTATACCTTTCATTAATCTGTCAGAAGAATTAAGTGTCAAAGATCTATACTAATATATAAAGCTGAAGAGTTGGTTTGTTTGAATGCACTAATCTCAGGAACTACTGGTCCGATTTGAAAAATTCTCTCAGTGTTTAATAGCCCATTTATTGAGGAAGGCTATAAGTTATATAACATTATGCTGCGACCAAAAGGATTGGGGCATAAATTAATTGATGAACAAAAACACGCATACAAAGTCGCAGGGGACAGTTAGTATTACATAAATAAATAATAATATTTCAGATCACATTGCATTTTAATTTTAACTGTAAGCATTGTTACTAAGGCATTATGATTATTATGTCTTCTGCATCATCTTATCCCAAATTATTGGGGTTCGCTTCCAATCTCATCACTACACTGACATGTTTAAGACTAAAGTTACTGCCTATACGATCTACAGAAATTATTTGCTGGAATTAATGAACTAACTCAACCCTTTGAGCAACCTCAAAAATGCAAAAATATCTCTCTCGCGTCAAGCTACGATTTCATCTATAAAGTCTGTCAACTGTGTGACTGTGTCATGCGAGACACTTGCTTGCTTTGTCATGTATAGGTGACTGTGGTAGTGAAAAGGTTAAAGTACAAAGTAACTAGAATAATATTTGAGGATCACAGACATATGCCACATAATAGAGTTCAGCATTTGCAAGTTTACCACTTATAGGTACCACCTACCATAACTAAACCAAAAAGATAAAAATTTTTACTGTTTCTGAGTTAATGATTATTATTATATGCCTTCGAGACTTTTTCTTTAATTGCTTTCATTGAATGAAATCATATAAAACTGTTAATACTTTCATAGTTCAATAAATAAGTATAACTTTAAGGTAAGTCATTAAAAATCAAGAAAAACTCATGAATGCATGCATGAGTCAGAACAAAAAGGGGGTGTGACAAATACTTAAAATTGCAAATGAGTCATAAAAATGTATTGTTCCATGGATCTTATATTTTTGAGGGTAGTATGAAAAAAATATAAGTAAAATGTATGTTAACTTTTGGTAAAAATTTATGAATTGCTACATATTTCACCACAATTGCAGATTAAAATATAATTCTACTGGATAAAATGTTATGCAATTGATAGGTATGCGACTTATATATACTTTTAACTTCCTACGATTCTAGAAACTATAGAAATTTCTAGAAACCAGAGATTTTCCTTAAATCTAAATGGGTTTACACAAACTTATTACTAGATTTAGTAAGAAATCGTTAAAATTTCATGCTTTATACCGTTTTAAACCTAAAAATTGTGAGATAAGAATAGATTCAACGGAGAACCGCTTTATCAAGGTTACATAAAACTATATTTAAAAATTCAACGTAGGAAATAATCCCTTCAAAAACATTACGAAAACTATTTGAATCGACGATTTCACTTAAGTTATGTGCCTAAACTCATCGTGGAAGTCATAAAATACACCGTATTGCGAAATTTTCACCATAAAAGACACTGGCTGACCTAAAAACTGGCTTAGCAACCAACAAGTGAGGTTATGCTTAACAAAGAAACATTTACATCAAAAGAAAGTATAATGGCCGCATATTAACAAACAAATGTAGTTAAAGACTTACCCGGATGCTTCCGTGGTGGGTTTTTTTATAAAAACCACCCTATAAGAGATGATTTTTTTTATTTTACACCCTTCACGAACTAAACCGAGAATGCTTGACAGATGACTGATGGTACAAAGATGGCGGATTAGAAACGACAATTACGTCATTCCGCGGGAAAATTCAAACGACCGTTACACTTCCTTTTATTACTAAATATAAGTTTAAAGTCATCAAAATATGAGAAAAATATCACTTACCTCATAAAAAGAAGGAAGATGTGTAAGAATGTGTGGTATCCGATGGAGTTTTACTAATACATCAGTAATAAATTCAGTCCGATTCTTCGCGCTGTTGCCAGGTTGCTATTGCGTCAGATAATGTATAGCGTTCAAATTCACACATTTCAATCCACTGGAGCATTACTTAGCGAATTACCGAACTATAATATCACAGATTTAACTTAAGATACTAAACTTTTATTGAAAAAACTATTCAGAAGTTAATTTCTCTTATTAGAAAAGTTGTACGGAAGAACGGCAACGTCGCTTCAAACACTTACGGAACAAAGACTTCCTTTATATTTTAAATTAATTTAACGTTAGGTAAGTCACAATAAACAAAAATTACAATTATTATGAACTAACGATACTAAAATTGTATAATTTAAATATAAAATGGCGGAATTTCTAGACGCGTATCAAGACAAGGTACAAAAATAACTGACTCGCTTTGAACTTGTTTTTGTTTCGTTTGTTCTGGCGTTGTAAACAATGGGGGTCAATGTTGCCGCTGCAATAAAAGCCAAAAACCTACCAATTGTAACGGTTATATGGTAGAAATTGTTTCATGGATTAATTAATTGTTCTGAGAGCTAGTTTCATCTAAAATAAGCATAAATAATGATTTTAAAATGTTTTAATGATTTTTCGTAAAATTCGCGGGCTGATTTTACAACATATCAGGATCGAGACAAATTTAACCTTTTCGGATTTTTTTTGACATTTTTAAATACATGCTATTATTTTATTTTGTTCGACATTTGCACCTTCGGTTTGATCTCTAGATCTTAATTTTAAATATTGGCCGATCAATGAAAACTAATCCTATATTTTTAAATCGTTTCTCGTCATACATAACTGTTTTAATTTTTATGCTGTGCTATAATTTGACTAAATGTTACGGTGCAATTTAAAAAATAACGATAATCATTATTTATCTGTAATACCAGCATGTTTTTAACTCTTTCTTTGCGATACTTTTTAGTATAATAATAGTTTGTGATCATGTCTATGATGGATGTACTTATTTTTATTCTCAATTCATGGTTTCTCGTTATTTCTCATTTTTAGGTCTTCATATTATGAAAGTTATTACAATCCTGACAAACTGTCTCACAATAGGGTACGGTGTTACCCAGTGAAATGAGATGTAAAGGTTAGATAGATAGCCGCTCCCTTGTAAAGTTAACGGTAATCAGCAGAATTCGGAAGGCGACGCTGACCCCAACATTGTTTGGGAAAAGGGTTACATAATAGTATTTAAGTAATTTATGGGTAAAAATAACAACAAAACTGTATTTTAAAACCATTTATTAATAAATGTCAATCTAAAATTATGTAAATAACGGTATACATAACGCCTTAAACTAAATATTTATAAATAACGACATAATTAACATATTTATTACACACAAGTTATTAGCACAATACGTAGGAACGTACAAAAATATTAGAAATAAAGTAAAAATATTCTAACAATGGAAAATTCAACTTCTAAATGACATTGATTTCTGGGGTTTTTATTACACTACCGACCCGCCCCGCCTTCGTTTTGTCTACCCTTAGGTAGACAAAACATTAATAAATTATGCACAAAAACCTTTCTCTTGACTCTGAACCTTTCCTTGCTCGTGCGTATGCTCGTAAATGTTTGCATGCCTAAATAGGCAGAATGTACAAGGATTCCTAATATATCTGTAACACCAATTGTAAACACCTACATTCTGTGCAAATAAATGATTACTTTACTTTTTTTTCTTTACTTGAATTACTCTTATCCATTAGTAAAAACCAGTTGAAAATCCGATCGGTAGTTCGAAGTTCATCGCGATAAGACAGACTGAGCTGAGGGGATTTTGTATTATATTATGAATAGAAGATTCTCTCGTGGTGTGTTGTTTGTTGACCATGACACCTGCAAAGGCGTCGTAACGTTGGGAACCTAGAACTAAACCACGATAGAAACCTTTTTTTTTTATTTATTTAAATAAGACACATTCGCCTAACAATGGAAATATTCATAAATACATAGACATGGTGAGACCTATTAGTTAAACAGAGCTCTTTTTACTTATAACTTAAAAAAATAATCATCGTTTAAGTTGTGACAAATAAAATCTATTGGAGGATGCAACCATACATACCTCCATATCTAGTACGACTTAAAGGTGTAGTTAAACTTATCTATTTACAAACCGTAATTTTAATTGCTTGTTAAAAAATATAATATTAGACAAGGCACAATCTTAAGGAATATAAATACTACCATTTTAGAAGAAATTGTAATAGCCACCCTTAATTGTGAGATCGATACACCTTGACCGATTTATATATTTGTCAGCTATTTTATTTGTGTTGAATATAAATATACTTTTCCCGTTATAATCCTTGTTTTTAATAAAATGATGTCATAAAAATTACATTTGTTGCAATAGACTTATAAATAGACTACCTACTTTATTTATGAATAACTTCTTGTATGTTTTTTATTACCAAACATTAGGAAATTTTATTCATGATCTGATCTGATGTAACATTTTTAGATTCTAAACTCGCTATAAAATGTGGCAAAAACTAATTATTTCTTCTTCATATTATCAGAAGAGGTCTATTGTAGTCTGATGCACATAATAATTATTTATGAAGGAACGAGTTTTATTCTAAGACAACAATAACAACGTGAGGAAACCTGGATTCTTAAATAATTGGAATCTGAAATCGCCCACCGCAAGTGAGCAAGCGTGGTGATCAATGCTCGTTCCTCCTCTACATGAGGAGAGGCCTGTGCCCAGCAGTGGGACATTTATAGGCCGGTATTCTGTATTACTATAGCATAGAGTATAACATATAATTATATGACCACTAGGCTATATAGTATTGAAACCAGCTTTTCTCGCAAATTTAAGGCTTTTTCAGGAAATTAATAACCAAAATATACACGATTTTCCGTACTGAACAATATTGACTACCATTATATGGAATTCTTATGTCTCGTTGGGAAAACTGTCTATACAGAGTGTAACAGAATTGCATGGTTGTATTTTAAATAAACTACTTTCTTAAAATTTCTTATCATACAGAATTATCATCAGCTGATCTAAATTAGTACAGACTACAGTGCCCTTACTCTCCAATTTAATTTTAATTCTAATACAATGCCAATGAGAAATTGATATTGGTTTAACAGGCAAGAGATTCAGTTTTCTTATAAAAAATGCTGTCAATGGAAGGAACTGACTGGAATCTAAACATAGAGATTATTTTACTGTGTGTTGTTTGTGTGCCTGCTAAATGAATAACAATATTGCATTGGCATTGTATTAAAATTTAATTGGAAAGTAAGGGCACAGGTCTTGATTTTTTATGTAATCTTTCACAATGTTAAGGCACATACATTACATTATAGGATATAAATAATATTTTTACATAAAAACCTCTGTCCTGCAAATGAGGTAATTTTCAATAAACATACTATTATACATAGATATGTAAATAAAATTAAAAATACAAACAAAATGTCATATCAAAACAGCCGATAAACTGCATTAGGTATTTTGAATTTTATAACATTCTTCATCAAGTTGCATTTCAAACAAAAAAATTAACAATTATCAAAATTGGTTCACCCGTTTGGGAGTTACAATGCCTCATACAAACGAACATTAAACTTAACACTATATATTTTTTTTCATGGGTATAATTATCTTCGAAATAACGACTTATCATTGGCTTATATTCAAACGCAGTACAATTTTTTTGTTTAATAATTTGTAATATTTTATGCAGTGTACATAGCCACCTCCGTGGTCGAGTGGCAGTACACACCGGTTTTTAAGGTGTCGCCAACTCTGAGGTTCGATCCCCGGCCGGGTCAATGTAGAAAACCCCTTTCTACATTGTCTCGGGTCTAGGTGTTTGTGGTACCTTCGTTGTCTCTGAATTCCATAACACAAGAGCTTTAGCTACTAACTTTGGGTTCAGAGCATGTATGTGATGTTGTCTACATTTGTTTTATTTTAATTCTCTACCAGTCCACATTTGTTAAATTTAAAGTGTGCGTTAGGTGTAATGATGTCTCTGCAAACAGGCCGCAGCCACTGGTGGCCATACAACTTTTCGTATATAATACTAGTGGTGCCCCGCAGTTTTACCCGCGTAACTAGTCCCAGTTTCCTTATGACATTATTGATTTTTCCCATGTTTTTAAAGCTATTAGGAGTGACGAAACCAACAAATCAAAGATCATGAATATCGGTCCACCCTCGGACTTTGTTTTATACGGGTACCTGGTGGCGGCCACTCGCTACAGCAGACAAATATATGAAAAAGTGTGTTAAGTCGCTGTCGCTGGCCACCGATGGCTGTGGACTAAGACAGACACTTATCGGTTCAATAAAAATTTTAAGTTTTTTTAAGTGGATTTTTAGCACTACAGAATCTAATTGAGACACATTGCAAACATGGATGTAATAACTATCTATTACATTATATATGTATTATATATTTGTTCGTACAAGTATTGCGGTCTTGCTGAAACAGATTCGTAGATTTGTAGCCATAGGCCGATTCTGTTAAGCCCACACTAAATTTATTTTAAGCCATCGGTATCTTTTTCATTTGTACACAATCAGAAAAGGACGGACGAAAATTAGAGCTGAAATTTAGAGAAATTTATTTTCGATTCTCACACAAATCTACCGACACGCAGAAACGTGTGCACTAAAACACAGTGATGTTCAAGGCGAAAACTGGTTTGACATTTCTAAGTTAGTTGTTATCTGTTGCCGTCCTTTTCTCACGCTGTATGTTAGTAAAAGATAGCAATGGTTTAATTTTGGTTTAGTTAGCGTACGAGGGAATCGTCGCCATTAGCACTACAGAATCTAATTGAGAAACTTTTCTTACATGGATGTAATAACTATCTATTACAACAAGTTCGTACAAGTATTGCGGTCTCGCAGTAACAGATTCGTGAGTTTGTAGCCATAATCTATTCCTTACTAGGAGTTTTGACTTTAAAAAAGGTTTGAATTGAAGTCTGAACTAAATTGTCGGGAGATTTCCCTTGTTTTTTATATTTCCGTTTTTTAGGAGTCATGTCATACTTAGGTTTAACAAGTTTCGATTTATTTTCAGTATATTTCAGAACATACTGTTTATATTTCTTCTTTTTCTTCGATTTAGTAAATTTCAATTTCAAATGCTCATCCCACCATTTAATTTTCAACTGCATATTTTTATTTTTTATTTTAATATTCTTTTTCTTTTTGCGTTTTTTAGATTCGTATTTTAAAGCTAATTTGTCGACGCGTTTCTTTTTACGTTTATTTTTTCTTTTAATACTCTCTGAGTTTTCTTTTTTATTGGGAACTCTTTGGAGTCCGACCTCGTTGAGATATTGATCTTTAAAACTCTCCATATCAATATCAATATTTTCTGTATTCAACTCTTTGTTATTCGGGCTGAATTTTAATGTACACGTTTGACATTTTTGAGGACTTTTTAATTCTAAATTCTTGTAGATATCTTCATTATGTGAATTATCTAACTTAATTACATCTATATTGATAATTTCGTCTTTAGCTGATATTTCTAAGCTTGAATCTTTGAGGATATCTACAGTTTTGAGTTTGTTTGGTGAAATAAATATAGGATAGATATTCGGTGGGTTGTTTAAGTCGGTGTTGTTTGAAGATTTTTTAGGAGTAGTAACGTATTCTGATTCTGTTTCATGTTTTATTGCTATTGGGCTGTCTGATTCAACTTCCATGGATGTGTCCTGAAAAGAAATATATATTCAGTGTTAAAACGGGTTATTTCAATAACATATCCGTAGATAGCTTTCCCTATTAGAGATAGGAATATGACATTATTTGTATGGCGCAATATGTTATTGAAATTGGAAGAAAGCACGGATAGCCGAGTGGTATAGGTCTCCACGCCAATTACAACCGTGCATGACGTGTCACGGGTTCGATTCCCGCTTGGGACAAGCAATTTTTAATTATATACATTGAGTACTGAGGATATATACAGTCTCGCAAGAAATATTAAATACTAGCCACCCGCCCCGGTTTCGCACAGGTGTAGAGAGATTAAAAAAAACCATACAGACCACGAGAGTTTCTTCAAATACCATTTTTTTTATTTCTTTCTATCTTTAAAAGGAGAAAGAATATAAGTTTATTTGCGCCAAATTTTCTAACACTGTTAAAGCTTGTATAAATGCCACTTGTGTACAGAGGCAGTCTTTAAATAGGATAGTAATTACCTGTAATATTTCTTCTTGTTTAATATCACATTTCTTTGGAGAGCACCACTGTTTGAGCGCCTCCTTCTGTTTGGTTTCCTTCAGCAAATTGTCGAATACGCCATTCAAGATGTCACTGAAAATTAATATATACAAACTTAAAATTACAAAAACCACAAAAAAAACACGTTTTTATATATACAGCATGCAACAAAAACCCTGTCCGATCCTTATGAGTATTATTCGGCATCGTACTGCGTACACATATACGTAACTATTGAATGGATTTGAGATTATTATATTTCCCCAGTAAATTTATAATTAAATGAAAATAAAAGTGATCGTTATCAACACAATTAAAACATTCAGACATTTATGTTAGTTTTCCCATATATTTACTGTAAGAAAAAGGAGTTTTATGTCTCTGGGATTCCTTAACTCTTTGTTGTCCGTCTGTCTGTCTGTCAATATTTATCACAGGAACGCGTGTTGATATCATGTTGAAATTAATACCAAATATTCAGCAAAATGTATACGGAACTCTCGGTGCGCGAGTCAAACTCGCACTTGTTCCGTTTTATATTGAAGACTAGCTGTCCCCCGCGACTTTGTTCGCGTGTTTTAGTTTCAACGGTTTTTTATTTTTGGAACATTTTTCATTTATGCTCCGCTCCTATTGGTCGTAGCGTGATGTTATATAGCCTATAGCCTTCCTCAATAAACGGACTATCCAATACAAAAAGAATTTCTCAATTCGAACCAGTAGTTCCTGAGATTAGCGCGTTCAAACAAACAAACAAACAAACTCTTCAGCTTTATAATATTAGTATAGATTATGAATAGGGGAGCGGACTATTTTTTTCATTTACACGTAAAAAAATATTAGATACGTATTTTTTATTTTTTTAATAAAACAAACTATGTATCCAACATACAATCAATGGAAATGTCGCGTGACGTCACTTGTGGCTACAATTTTTACCCACAAGTGACGTCACAAGCCGCCACTCCAGAACTTTAAAGCGCTTTAACTTTGTAATTTCTCATTGATTTGATAAAAGAAAAAATACCAGTTTTTTTTTTCTTCTTTTATGTATTATATGATGGACTAAATAGATATTTCCTTTTCATACCCTGTCCGGTCCCATTAATTATATTGAAAAATACACTTACTCAACAATCTTCCTCTTCTCTGACAGTGGCTTCGGCTTCCGGAACCTCTTCCTCAACTCTTCAACCAAACCCTTATCTAACTCCTTGCCCCCCTTCCTCAAGCCCTCCTCCAACAGTTTGGTGGGAGAGTCAGTCTTCAAGTCCATTTTAATAGGAGATGATTTTTGTTTATTTACGACGAAGTTCGATCTCTGTGGTGTAGACAGATTAAGATGGCGTCTGGTAAGCTGTGTTTCTGTAAATAATAATTCATATTTACTAATATTATAAATGCTAAAGTAACTCTGTCTGTTACGATTTCACGGCTAAACCGCTGAACCGATTTCGATGAAACTTGGATTGGGTAAGCTTGGATTCCTAAGAAAGTATACAGGCTACTGTTTGCCGCGATATACCGACACACGCGCGCTACAGCTAGGATTATAATAACTCTTTATTTTACACACTGCAAACTAAATAGATTAGCAGGCCACACTAACATTTTATATTATGCTAGTTGTTTCCCGCGGTTCCGTCCGCGTGAATGTCGGTTATCGCGACAAAAAGTACCCTATGTCCTTTCTCAGGCTCTAGACTGACTATTTTTGTACCAAATTTCATTTAAATCGGTAAAGTAGTTTTGGCGTGAAAGCGCGATATTGGTAAGGATTATATTTTACGCGAACATGTATATTACTTGTAAGGCGCTTACGTAAGCTAAATATATTTTGTAATAAAATGTCTTAATAAATAAATAAATGTGGACATCACATACATTGCTCTGAACCCAAAGTAAGTAGCTAAAGCACTTGTGTTATGGAATCAGAGACAACGAAGTTACTACATAGACCAGAGACAATGTAGAAAACCGCTTTTCACTGACCCATCCGGGGATCGATCCCGGTATCTCAGAGCTGACGTCACCTTGAAAACGATGTGTACGCCACTCGACCACAGAGGTCGTCAAAATAATTTTCTTAATTAAAACAACTTTTTTACAGTCAGTTTTATTCCCTTACTTTCCAATTTAATTTTAATTCTAATGCAATGCCAATGCAAAATTGATACTAGATTAGCAGACAGGAGATTCAGTTTTATTAAAAAAACATTGAGAGTTTTTATCGTCGTCATTTACATAGCCTTGCCGAGAACCAAATAAAACCCAGAAATTTGTTAAAACGATAACTTACCTTCATTTTTGACTAACGTGGTTTGACTTGAAGAAGAAGATGCACTGAAAATTAAAAAAAAATGATTTTAAAATTTATAAAAATTAATTACTGTTCGTTAGTCTCGCTAAAATTCGAGAACGGCTGGGCCGATTTGAATATTTATTTTTTCGTTTTATTCGCTAGAATACAGGGAGGACGTAAAAACAAAAAAAAATGGTTAGGTAGGGTAGTGTAGATAGGGTAGTGTAGGTAGGGTAGTGTAGGTAGGGTAGGGTTGGGTAGGTAGGGTAGAATGGTAGGGTAAGTAGGGTACGGTAGGTAGGGTAGGGTAGATATAGTAGGGTAGTCAGTTGACGGGAGCGAAGCCGCGGGCACAGCTAGTATTATATATAACTCACACATGAAGTAACTTGTTTAATTTTTTTCAACAGACTTCTTTGTGAAACCTCCTACGATACAAGGATTAAATCCCTTAGTGCAGAAATCGTTATTTTAGAGAAAAAAAGAAAAGTAATTAATAATAATAATAATATAATAAATGTATGTATGGTGGCCAAGGACAGGCCGAAGGAGTCAGGGACGACCGAGAGCACGTTGGGTTGATGACATAGTTAAGTTAACAGGAACCACCTGGATGAGCAACCACCAAAATGGCAGAAAAAAAGGGCCTCTGCAGTGGGTGATTCCGGGCTGAAATGATGATGATGATGTATGTATGTATGTATGTGGTATGTACATACGCGAGGTGTAGTGTGGCGAGGCGCTTGGTCCGGCGCAGCGACATGCGCGCCGGCATGACGGGGCCGCGGCGGCGGCGGGACGAGCGGGCCTCTTCTTCTATAATCACTGCAATTTTTTAGATTATATTTTTTTATTTTATTAATAGTCAAGAGTTTCGGTTGCGTCCACTGCTGAAGCGGTTAAAATGACGAAAAAAATGTTGTTAAACGGAATTGTTCCTCTTTAAAAGACATAAAAAAACAGTATTACTCCGGGAGTGCAGGCAGAAGTGAAAACTTGATCAATTACAATATAAATATATACATACTTATATAAGAAGGAGTGTCGATACACCGGTATCGCGAGTTCAATTGTTTTTTCTATCTCAAATAAATACCCAAAGCCCAAAGTAGTTGTCACTTAAAAAATCTGTTAAACTAATAAAGTATGAAGTAAGTGAGTGCTGACCGGCCTGGATGGAGTGAGCCAGCTGCTGCAGCTGCTGCGGCGCGGCGGGCTCGCACACGCGGCACACGTGCGGCCCGGCGGCCGGCTCCGGCCCGGCGGGCGGCCCGGGCGGGTCCGGCCCGGGCGGGTCCGGCCCGGCGGGCAGGCAGGCGGCGTGCGCCCCGCTGCTGCCGCACAGCAGGCACAGCTTCATGCTCCACCACCTGCACGCCAGCAAGGGAACACATAACATCTAACATACTATATATCTATGTTTTATTCTAACTGATTATCACAATACATATATAAATATATCACTATCGAACTGCTTTGATGATTAAACTATAACAACTCTATAAAAAAAAACAATACAATAAATATTTTTTCTGCTGCGGCCTTTCCCAAGCTATGTTGGGGTTGGCTTTCAGTCTCTAACCGGATTCAGCTGAATACCGTATTTTACATGGAGCGACTGCCTATCTGACCTCCACAACACATTTTACTGGGTAACACAGTATTCCAAAGTAAGACTGGTTGTCAGAATTGTAATGACGCCTATCAAAGATTAACGTATGACAGTCGGGACCAACGACTCAACGTGCTTACTGAGGCATGGAACGGTCTCTGTATGTTTACAAATGGTCACCCATCCACCGCCCAACCGCGCGAACGCGCATACAAAAATGTATTCATAATTATTTAAAACAAAACGGTTTACTCACGTATATTCTAGTGATCGCCCGACTAGTTTCAGACTCAATAGAAGTCCCTAATCATGAGAATACTCCTCACGAAAGTTATTACACAAATATGTATTTGTAAAAAGCAACCCGAAACATGTATTTAATAACGAGACCACAACCATGTATGAATAGGGATGTTGACTGGGTATGAAAAGTTAAAATCTATTTAGTCCGTCAGTTAGATAATAAGAAATATTAGACACGTATTTTTTCTTTTATCAAAACAATAAAAAAATACAAAGATACAGCGCTTTAAAGTTTCGGAGTGGGGGCTTATGACGCCTCGCCTTGGTAAAAATTGTAGCGAGGAGTGACGTCACGCGAAATTTCCGTTCTCTGTATTTTGATCATTTTTTTATTTGCAGGAAAAAAGAAAAAATACGTGTCCAATAAAATTTATTAATCTACCAGGCGGACATAAAAAAAAAGAGGAAACATGCCTATTACATGATACTTTTTTTAATTTTATCATGTGTTTCGGTTTCAGTGTGTCCTACAAATAAGGTTGTATACCAACTTACCCGGCATCAGCGTCGTGGTTTCGTCCCATAGGACACAGACAGTCGTCAGCGGAGCAAGACACCTCCCTCTCATATATCTCTGCGAACGCGTTCTGTTCTAACTCCCACGCTGCGTCCCTGATTAATATAAATAAATAATAAATTAAAAAAAAAATGTGGACAACATCACATACATTGCTCTGAACCCAAAGTAAGTAGCTAAAGCACTTGTGTTATGGAATTCAGAGACAACGAAGGTACCACAAACACCCAGACCCGGGACAATGTAGACATTTCTACACTGACCCGGCCGTGGATCGAACCCGGGTCATCAGAGCTGGCGACACTTTTAAAAACCGGTGTGTACGCCACTCGTCCACGGAGGTCGTCAATAAATACGTTATAATATCTTCTTATTCTGACCTATTCCCAATTTATTTGGGGCCGGCCTTAGAGTATATATAGACAAGCATAGAGTGCGCTCATCATCATCATAATCATCATTTAGCCTTTCGTAGTCCACTGCTGGACATAGGCCTCTCCCAATTTGCGCTACAACACCCGGTCCTCCGCCTTTCGCATCCAGTCCCCTCCAGCGAGTGCGCTCATCGCTAGTTGCCAATTGTGAAATTTATAGCTGTAAGTACTACACTCGTTTACTGATTTAAGTGATTTTCCGTGCGACGACAGACGTTTATGACAAAATGGAAAATCTCATATTAATCGAAATATATTGCATGGAATAAAAAATCAATTGACATTAATCTAGACATTATGATTATGTATCAAATAGTGAGATAAAATATTATTAAGTTAAATATTATTATGGTGGATTATAGAGCCGATTTCAAAAAATAAAACTATCAAGGAAAGTATCTTTAATCGTGTAAGTGATCGACATTCTGCTATCTAGAAACTAAATTTCAAGTCAATAACTTTTATAGTTGCACAGTAAAAACGATATGAAAATAGCTGAAAAAATTGTGTATCGCCTTAAGAACAAATTTACAAATAATGATATTTTAATATAAAGATAATTTTTGTTGTTTGCAGCCATTTTTCATAACAATGAGTGTAATGACCCCTTAAAAGATATTTAAAATTCTGTTAAATGTTGTATACATATATTATTATCTAGTGTTAATTTGTAAATTCTATATTGCTTTCTGAGGTTTACGCGAATATTAGACATTGAAATAAAACTAGTTTGAACGGATTCTATCGCGGTTTATTCTAGATTTTTGTTCCCAACGTTTCGACGCCTTTGCAGGCGTTAAATAAACCGCGATAGAATCCGTTCAAACTAGTTTTATTTCAATGTAAATTCTATATTAAGATTTTCAGTATATCTTACCTGTCGGGTACATAATATCCTTGGGCGACGACCGCCTTGTAGAAGTTCTCTTTATCATTGCAAAGTGGACACTTGAGATAATGCATGCCGGCACTTAGGGCCATGCGCTGAAACATAAAACTAGATTTAACTTCATCATAACATATTCTGTTGTTTTTTTTAGGATTCCGTGTCAATAGGGTAATCGAGACGTAAGTAGGTACTCAGACTCCGCTGTCCGTTCGTCTGTCTCCAGGCTGTATCTTATGAACCGTGATAGTAATATAATAATTCTTTATTTTCGGATAACTAAGACCCAATGTGTTAGTAATTGTTGACGGGCCTGTTGATCTAGTGGTTAGTGACCCTGACTACTAAACTGGAGGTCGTGGGTTCGATTCCCACCCAGGACGAATCTTTGTGTGATGAGCACGATCATTTGTTCTGTGTCTGGGTGTAATTTATCTATAATATGTATGTATTTAGAAATATATAAGTATGTTTATCAGTTGTCTGGTTGCCATAGCACAGGCTCTGCCTAGTTTGGGATCAGATGACCGTGTGTGAGATGTCTCAAGATATTATTATTATTAATAATTAAAATAATGACTTACAACTATTGTTAGTAAAGTAACATGATATTGGTGATTCATGATGATATTAACTTATCACCATCCTCACTATCTTTTTTAAAATTGGAGAGTTAACATCCTCCCCTATTATTTTGAGGATGCTGTTTGTAATACAGTTGAAATTTTTACAGATGATATATGATGTAGAATAAAATAAATATTTAAGGGGGCTTCCATACAACAAACGTGTTTTTTTTTGCTCGTTTTTCCTTGTTGTTGATAACGGCAAGCTACAGAATAATTTTTAAGCAGCGTTCCCGCTGATTTACTAGTTCATAGATACACAATATTGGATATTCCACAATTTTTTCAAATATGTTTTGGAATTTTCGTATAAATTCGATAGTCAAATGGTATTTTTGTTACTTCAAAATAATAGTTAATAGTTTTACCAATGGAGTGTAGTATTTTGGGAGTAAGAAGAACCGATTGCGTGCGGAACACCACCCTTCGCGCAAAAACGCAAATCACAGATGTCGGTATTCAGACAGCCAAGTTAAAATGGAGTTGGGCTGGTCACATTGGCCGCATGGGTCTGAATAGATGGGCGAGAATTGCCACCGAGTGGGTACCCAGCGCCGGAACTCGAAAACGGGGTAGGCCGAAAAGACGCTGGCGAGACGATATCGATCGCTATTTGCCGGATTGGTGGGAAGCGGCATCAGACAGAAGATCCTGGAGCAAATTGGGGGAGACCTTTGCCCAGCAGTGGGACACCTAAAAGGTTATATAAGTAAGTTTTACCAACCTGTAAGCAAGTCCTATGGAACCACGCATCCCTTGCACAGCAGGGTGGCCAGAAAGTATTCACCGTTGGGTATCCGTCCACAGCTTCATAGCATATCACACACACTGACTGAGCGTCTTTTTGGCTGGCTGGAAAATATTATTAGGTTTGAATATAGCTGAAATTTAGACGCAGGAAAATATTGAAAGAAAACTAGTTTAAAAAATCAAAGTATGAATTTCTGCATTTTTCTTAGAGTATACATAGACAAGCATAGAGTGCGCGAATCGCTAGTAGCCCGTTGTGCGCGAATCGCTAGTAGCCCGTTGTGCGCGAATCGCTAGTAGCCCGTTGTGCGCGAATCGCTAGTAGCCCGTTGTGCGCGAATCGCTAGTAGCCCGTTGTGCGCGAATCGCTAGTAGCCCGTTGTGCGCGAATCGCTAGTAGCCCGTTGTGCCGAGCGTAAGCAAATTTTTAGCTAAAAGTACTATGCTCGTCCACACACATTTACTCAACCAAAACACACACAGAATTACATACAACACACACTCATTTACAAATACATTTATTTACACACTTAATTCTTTTTAATTGGAGTTCTGTATTTTTGTTTGTTTAATTTTATTTTGTTCTATATTATATCTATAAAGTTTTATTTTAACTTAGATAACAAAATAGATTTTAATATGTTATCTTACGATTGTTGTAGCCAGCTCGTCCTGTAACTCCTGCATTACAACTTAAGTTTAAAACTTTAAGGCATTTTCTAAATTCTAAGAGATCTAGACACGCGGGAGCGTGTCAAGCCAAGTTCAAGTAACAGAACTGGCGAGCAGCACCGTGTGTAATATTATACGAACCATTTGGAGCCACTTTTGACCCCCTCATAACTCAAAAACTATATCACATCAACATGTCAAATTTGGCTCATGCGTATATGAGAACTAGCCAAGTCAGACCTTAGGCTACAATATATTATCCTAAGTTATAAGCAGAAATTATAATTTATGTTGTTATAAATAACTTTCAGGACTGACCATTGAACTTGGCACCCATTTAGATCTCACTTCTTTTGTCGTTGAAGTCAACAACCAAGGCATACATCATAATTTTGAACTTGGCACTCATTTTACATTTATGTATTTGATGGGATAACACTTACCGCAATCCACATCATTGCTCGTGGACAACTCCTTAAGGTCTTTGAAGTTGGCTTGCCTCTTGATCTTGCCGTCTGATATCTTCCGCTGCTTAGCTTTGGTCATTATAGCGGGTGGAATGTTCTGTTTGGGCGCGTGGAGCTGGCAGAATGATCTGGAAGTTATTTTAAGAGAATCCATAACTATAGTCTGCATGGATATGACTGCACGGATAGTTGAGTGGTATAGGTCACCACGCTAACTGCCACTGTGCGCGACATGCTACGGGTTCGATCCTTTTATTTATTTAATTCGATTCGATTGAACTTAAATACCAAAAACAAAATTTATATAGTAATTATAATTTTGTTTTTGGTATTTAAGTTATTACTATACTAGTAAAGTTATTGTTAGATATAGATTAAAGATGGATCTTGATTTATACGTATAGCTTTATTAGTATAATAGATTAGGCATGCCTGTAATGATAGACTTCATTTAATACAAAAACCAAAATTACTTGATGTGTGTCTAAATGTACATATACATCCTAGCTATAGCACTTGTGTTATGGAATCAGAGGCAACGAATGCACCACAAACACCCGCACCCGAGACAATGTAGAAAAGTGGTTTTCTACATTGACCTGTCTAGGTGTTGAACCTGGAACCCCAGAGCTAACTTACTTGTAGTTCCCAAAGAACAGCGACACTGCATTCCGGTCCCTCCCGCATGGCAGGTGGAACTGCTTCCTACATTGTGACACTGAGCAGCCAAGATTGGCACCGCCTTGGCTGCAGTACGAACATTTCTGTAAACAATCATGTAAATTAATAAAAATATATTATATATTGGCTGCTCCGATACCTAAGTGGTACACAGGTTACCGCGCCAGTTACCACTGTGCGCGACGTGCTGCGGGTTCGATCCCGCACGAGACAAGCATTTGTGTGATCCAGAAGTGCTTGTTCTATGTCTGGTTGTTCTTTGTGCATGTTATTTGAATGTTAGTAAAACCCTCCACAAGGATTAATCTCCTCAGTGCAGGAGAAAAAAATATGTAAATAAAAATCAAGAATTTATTGTCTGCACGGACAGCCGAGGACCACGCTGATTACCACTGTGTGCGACGTGCCGCGGGTTCGATCTCCGCATGGGACAAGCATTTATGTGATCAACAAATGCTTGTTCTAAGTTTGAGTGTTCTTTGTGCATGTGAATTGAATAATTGTAGAACCCCCGCAACAGAAACATTAATTCTATAGTGTGGTATTTTTAAAAAAGAAAATGGATAGAATATTGTTCTTACATGTTTTTTAGCCCTTTCAATTTCAGTGAGTATATCTTGATATAAAAATCCAAACAGGCCATCTTCATCTCTTCCTTTTTGTATCAGACATGAAGACAGCAGCTGAAACCAAATAATTAATGATAATAATATATTTTGGGACAACTCACTCACAGCCATCAGCTCCAGAAACAGGCAGAGCCTGTATTATGGCAACCAGACAATTGATAAACATACTTTATTTTTTCTTGTAAATATATACATATTATAGATATATTTATTATTATTTAGGCTATGTTAACAAATAAACCTTGGCCTGTTGGGTCCAAGTGCACACAATGCTTTTTAAAGACCTGGCCAAAAGCCTTGATGACACTTCGCGTGACCCAAGGGCTGGGTTTTACCTTGGACAGAGGATAAGCATTTCCATACAATGTGGCAATGCGACCAGCCTTTCGGTACATTGCCAGTTGACAGTGATGTGGATTTTTGAAGTTATATTTTAGGTATTAGCTTTTAATTAGTGAAGTGTATGTATAGTTAAGTTTGTATTCTTTTTTCCTTAACAAATTATATCTGTTAAATAAGTTTTTTAACACTAATAAATTATACATTCACAGCTAATATGTTATAAGTCAATATTATGTTAAAAAAATGACTATTAATACCATGTGTTGTTTTTAGGTATTACAAAAACCTACATTAGTTTACTAAAGCAATATAGTTAGTAGTACTAGGTCTAGGCTAGGTTTTAATAATAGCAGAGTAATGTTACATGGAAAGTCTTCAGTTTCAGCATTAAAAGTATTGTAAGTAGTGTCAAGACCAAATTGTTTATTGTCATTCTTCAATGTACATGCTTAGGTTAGAAGTAAACATTTATAACAGTAAAACTCATAGACTCTATCAAGCACAGCAAAATAAATTAACTAAGGATGAAGAGGGCTTAGTTTACCTATTATCTAGCTCAATCTAAATATAGTGTAAACATCTTTTATATACATCTATATAGTGTAAACATCTTTTATATACATCTAGATATAACATAAGTTTATGAAGAAGGAAAAATCCCTTTTTTTCTATAATATATTAAACAACAGAAACATGTGGAAAGAGGAAAGGGAGGCCTTTGGCCTGCAGTGGGACAGTTCAGGCTCAAAATAACAATAATACTAAGGTAAACATAGATAAACAGTATGTATCTATAATTCAATTTAGTTCAATACTTTATTGCATTCTGTGTTAAAAATAGGTTGTATAACATAATAAAAGATCAATATGGACCCTATTGGGCACAGCCAAATTAGGACAGGAAATGGGCTAAGTAGTAATTAAAGCTATTTAATATTGTTGAAAATTATTAAGTTGTTTTATCTAGTGATCAGTTATGTGATATTAAAAAATCATATTGAAGTCTACTGTTTGTATTTCAAGTACTAGTTATACTAAGTTTTGAGAAATATGTGTCGTAAACCACAGCTTGCTAGTCATGTCTTGTAATTATACAACTTGGTGTAAGAGAACCAGATAGGTACATTTATTGTCATATTTTCTAGATTTAATCTTGACCTAAATAAAATACAACCTAAAAATTACACTGATGGTCAATTACGCTAGTGATAACTATAAAAAAAGTTGTAATGAATATATAAACATACGAAAGCAAGTTCCTATTCTAAACAAAAAAGTGAATACAAAAACCTATACACTTACAACACAAAAATAATGGCATTGTATATCTCCAATAGCATACAATTTCCCGAAAGTTAACTCGTCATCCACTTCACTGTGACAAAAACCACACGGCACTTTCTTTCCAGTCACTATTTTGGCCACAATCTTGTTTTTACCACTTTTTTTCGGTGCCATGTTGACGACTTTACAATTCACTTGATAACCATTATGACGATATAATTAAAACTTTATCTAGCGTCACTATCAGTACTACATGTTTAATTCTAGTGTTATCGGTTAATAATATGCTTAATAAAACTCGCAGTATTATCAAATAGTACAGAAAACTCAATGATAAATTAAGAAATAATCTTAGCACGTCAAAGATGTTGTTAGACAGAATTTGGCGGGAAAATGTTTATGATTTGTTATTTCGTTTAGGAATGATCTACGTTAACAAAAATCCTGACAATAAATGCGAAATAAAAAAAATAGCGAAATTACTGAAAACTCTTAAAATTAACAACTTCCACGGAAAGTATAAAGCAATTTTTTTTTGGTTTTTTCTAGTAATTGCCATCCCTATTATTTTTTTTTGTCAGGTCCACAAAAAACTGCTTGTGAGGTCCTGAACGAATCATTGGTGTAGTTTCGGTTTTGGTGTTGCCCTAAAGAAATTTCTACGTTCCTCACGCTCATGATCTCATTGTTCCAAATAAAAATAAGCTTGTCTATGGGAAAAATTATATTAAAATTATGTGCAATTAATCAAACGAGCAGCAACACTATATTAAAAACGTCAAGAAATAAAAAAAGCCGGAAGGCTAACTTAGTTTTTATTTTTATTGTTATTTGTTTAATTATTGTTAAAATACTACGTTGATAGTAACAACCATAATTTTATCTAGTCTTAGAGCTTATTTCATGTCCAGAGTAATTTAATTGCAAATATCTGTGCTTGTGACGGGTTTATGGAGTCGTAAAACTGTTGATATAAAGTCCTTTGTTTGGGATACAGCTATTTCTCCGTGTTTTCTCGTGAAATGGGTGTGGAAAACTCATTTGGAAAGCGAATAAGGCGTGTTTTTATTGTTCTTTGTTAGAAACAAGTGGGAAAAGTGGTCAGACAAGCTTATTTTAGCTTGAATGTATAGGCTACAGTGATTGAACATTTCGTAATATAATTTTATCCGTTTGCCGTCACAAATATGGCTGTGTTGCTCAATATTCGTTGTGAGAACCGTCTAAAAGGTATAAGGAACAAGAAGACTCCATTAATTATCCAATAAGAATCTTGTAAGTTGTGATACAAGCCAAAATGTCTGCTTTGGAAGAAAACAAAGATGTTTGGTCGATGAGGGGCGATCGCCTTGATTCAAAGTACGAAAAGTGTCGTAATATTACAGAGGAGATATATAAAAGGATAAATATTACATTTCAAATAAAAAAACTGGAGACTGCCACACAAAGTGAACTCTCTGATCACAGGTATTGTTTGTCAGCTTATTTCACTAACTAACATTGTATTATTTTACCTTAAGACTATTGAAAATGGTCTATAATACCAGATTATATACTATTCAACTTAAATTTATACCATATTTGGGCATATTCTTCCAAGTAATTGTCAAATAGCTATACTGCATCGGAATGACCTTGATAAATGCAATTAATGTATTATATTCGTGAAAAAAAGGTTTAATTTTCATCACCATACATTTATTTCTCACATTAAATAGTAATCTTAGCTGAATTTGTCTAGTACATAAATAAAAACCATTATCATTAACTTTTTTTTAAACTTTTCCTTTAGTTTGATAAAAAAGGTTAGGTTATAAGGTTTTGTTTTAATAATTAATGTATTTTTTACACTTATTATAAGAGTATGGTATTAATCTATACTAATATTATAAAGCTGAAGAGTTTGTTTGTTTGTTTGTTTGTTTGTTTGAACGCGCTAATCTCAGGAACTACTGGTTGGAATTGAAAAATTCTTTTTGTTTGTTTTTGTTTGGATAGTCCGTTTATTGAGAAAGGCAATAGGCTATATAACATAACGCTACGAGCAATAGAAGCGGAGCATAAATGAAAAATGTTGCAAAAATGAAAAACCGTTGAAACTAAAACACGCGAACAAAGTCGCGGGAGACAGCTAGTATTTACTATATTTACTTAATTACCAAAATTTTTTAAAGTATAAAAAAACATAACAATAAAAATCTAACTCGCTTATTCTGAACAAAAGCTGAATACTGAATATTCCATTTTGACAACTTAATTTAAGAAGGTAGCCAGTAATGGGAGTTAGATAGACAGGTACTTTGTTGTAACCTCCTAATTAGGAAGTTTCCAATGATAGCTATCGCTTTTACATACATGCTTATCCTATCTTTTGTACTATTCATTAGTGCAACTTGACTACATCATGAAATATATCAGATGTGAAATGTTGGTAACTATGAAGGTTAAATATCTTGTGTACTACACTGATTTAAAAAATTCTTTTGCCCTTATTATCCCTGAGTAACATAATCATGTTAATAAAATAAATGTGCTCCGCTACGAAGCCAGGATGGGCCGCTGGTATACATATTTAAAGATCTATCATACTAAAATCTATACTAATATTATAAAGCTGAAGAGTTTGTTTGTTTGTTTGTTTGAATGCGCTTATCTCAGGAACTACTGGTTCGAATTGAAAAATTCTTTTTGTATTGGATAGTCCGTTTATCGAGGAAGGCTATAGGCTATATAACATCACGCTACGACCAATAGGAGCGGAGCATAAATGAAAAATGTTGCAAAAATGAAAAACCGTTGAAACTAAAACACGCGAACAAAGTCGCGGGGGACAGCTAGTATATAAATAAATATAAAATCATTTATTGCCATTCTATAGTGACATGCTTAGGTGGTAAGTAAGCATCTGTAATAGGACTGAACCATAGAACACAGATATAGACAGACTTAGATAAAGCAAGCATCACAATCTAAATAAAAACCAAGCATCACATTATTTAACTACATACTCTGATGTCACAAGCACTATTTAGTGATGATTTCAAACTACAATCAACTTAAAATTAAAATGATAGTTGGTACAATTCAAATGTCATTAATGCCTGGTAGTGTTTTGTGAAACCCACTAGCGCTGCACCAATGCAGACTGAGCGCGATAGTTGCTACGTTAAGCATATTATGCTTAAGCCAGGCACGCAAAGTAGATGCTCTAAGTATATCTATATCTATGGTATTTTGCTTCCATTCATTCCTACTAATGTCTTTCACTCCTTTCTTGTTCATATTCTTTTTTTAAATGCTAGCTATGTGGGTGGAATTCACATTACTAGCAATCTTGTTAACCCCTACAACTAAGCTTAATATGCTTGTATCTGGAATGGGTTCATGTCAATAGTGCAATGGGTGGGGATCGAACCAACGACCTCTCGATCACAAGGCCGTCACCCTAACCATTAGGCTATTGTCGTCGATCTTCCTTTGCATGTATCTATGCCTACTTAATTTATAATCATTGATTACAGTGATCAGATAGACAGCAATGACTTGAGCAATGAGACGGACCTGTTCGCTTGTGACAAGAGCGACTCTCTCTCCAGCAGTACGGAGGCAGAGAAACCGACGCTAACTTGCGAGAAATACATCAACATCAATAATAACGAGGAGAAGGTTAAAAAGGCGGTATACAAGAGGCCAAGGAAACGGTGGGTGTCAAATAATGTAATAGAGTTGTGTTGTCTATGGTTATGTCATAGATACTGGAGTTGTGGATTTGTATTTACAAGTACTTTACTTAAGGTATATTTTAATAAATGCAAATTTCACACATTATCACGGCTTATCTCAAAATCACATATTATCACAAAAGACATGAAACCTATTAACCTTAAACTCGAGGACAAAGTCGCAGAGGACTGCTAGTACTTATACATAAAAATCTATCTTAAAGCTATTTTTCTTAACTAATCACTTTGTATTGTTATCAGATTCAGGAAGCGAGTTAAGAAGCGCCAATCGAAGTGTCCCCGCAGCGACTCTGAAGGTTCCAGTGATGAAGCTCTGCCGCTCAGTAGAATTGTGGAAGTCGACAAGTGTGGCAACACCGAGCCGCACAACGTGATGGGTGTCCCCAATATTGTTATCATCACTAGAGGTGGGTTCTGTCTATAAATCCTACTTGTGGGAAGCTGGCGCATAGTGAAACAATCATTTTTGTTTATACATATTGTAATTTTGATACATAACCCTACTTGTAAGACGACCTTAGAGTATACATAAACAAGCATAGAGTGCGCGCATCGGTAGTAGCCTGTTGTGCCGAGCGTAAGAAATTATTTAGCTTTAAGTACTACGCTCGTTTACTGATTTAAGTGATTTTCCGTGCGACCACAGATGTTAATGCGAAAATATAGATGGTTTCCATATTATTACAAAACTATATAACACTCACAAAACCTATAGTTAATAAAACGGTGCGCTTTTGACACTAGTTTTACGATTTTACTTGTTGGATCGCCCGACTAGTTTCAGACTCAATAGGAGTCCCTAATCATGAGCTGACGCGGCGGCGGTGGTGTCGCGAGTCGAACTGACATTACTTTAACGTTAACAATTTTGCCGCCAGAGGCGTTAGTAGCACACGATGTTCCAGAAATAAATTGTTGGAACATCAATAAACAACAGTATTTTGTTTCAGATCTAAAACCGAAACTCTCCGACAAGAAGTCATCAACTCAAACTCAAGAAACGTCTCCTGTTAAGAAGATTCGGGACCTGGAGGGCAAAGGTCTGCCGCCGGATCTGAAGGAGGAAAAGGGGGGGAATGAGTGGAAGAACTGTGAACTATGCAGTCTGTCATTCAGAGGGGAGCGGGGATTGAGGTATGTAAACACTGGTATATGTGAGACAAGGGTTGCCAGATCATCAAAACGAAAATCCGGACGATCCAGTCAGTTTATTGGAAAATTTGGATAAAAGGCTGGACACCCTTAATTTGAATTTTCTTTTCTTTTTAATATTTTACCATAATATGTTCATAATTCTAATGAAACAATAGATTGCCTGTATCCGGCTTTATCCGGATGTCTGACAAATCTATGTATAACTAGCTTTTGCTTGCGGGATATCGGTTATCGCGTCAAAAGTAACCTATGTCCCTTTTTGGGGTTCAATCTTACTCCATACCAAGATTCATCAAAATCTGTTCAGTGGTTTAGCTGTGAAAGCGTAACAGACAGATATAAAAAAGACACAGATACTTTCGCATTTCTATTTCTACTTCCAAACATTTTTCTTATATTTTCCTTCTATTTTCTTTTATTTTCAGACGACACATGACAATGTCACACATAGTGAATCAAGATGAACCTAAAAAGTCTAACAAAACGGAACAACGACAGAATCCAGCTTAGATGGGTAATATATGTAATGACCGGCCGCCATTTTGTTAGTCAAAGTGATAATATTACAGACCAGAGGAAATATAGACAGGAGCAAAAACAAAACGCGTCAAATGTCATTAAGGTGACCACAGATTAAAGAAAACAGAAATAGTTTAAAAAAGAAAAACACGCGTTTATTGTTTAATAAAAGAGAATTAGTTTAAGCTAACAAATTCAAAGAATTAAAATCAATAAATAACAGAATTTAAAAACAAAAGTTTATGTTTATAGCTCTGTATATATTTTTTCTGGTCCAAGTATATTATCACTACCATTTATAGGTACTGTTTTGTTTTAGTACCATAAAATGGTGGCTTGTCATTATTTTTTATTATTAAATAATGGTTTTAAACATAGTCTATGAAAAGCTAGTATTGAAGTTTTTTGGTAATTTTATTAAAATTATAATTATAAAATGTTTTGGATGGGGGTAGATTGAAAATGTTAAAAAGACCTGGTTACTTAAATATAAGTGCATAAGTATATCTTTTACCTACGCATACTCAAACACAACTCAACTATAAGACCTTCTTAAATGTCTATTCATCGCTACTTTACACCTTAAAGTGACAGCGACGGCATGAGACTTAACGAAAACTTTCAATGGGGGTAGATAGATGACTATTTTATTATGTTCTATTATTATATTCTGAATTTTCATACCTAAATAGTCATCTGCCCCATTGAGTTGAGTTTGAGATTCGGCCATTAGTTATTCTGACAACCAGACTTAATAAGAGATACTGTATCAAAAAAATGTGTTGTGTTTGTCAGATAGACTTGCACTATAACATACTGGTGTTCAGCTGTCGGTGAGACTGGAAACCGCACACAACATTGCTTAGAAAAAGGCTATATACAAGAAGTATTTAGTCTTTTTCTAACTGTTAGAGTCGACTTCCAATCTTACCGGAAGCTGAGCAGTTTGTGAGAGACTGTCTATCTGACCTCTATATTCGTTTAAAATATATTTACGCATTTAATATTTTTGAAATCGGGTACTTAGAAATGAAAAGTGTCAATACTGTTTACGTAAGTGCCATTTTACTATAAAATATATTAAAAATACTTTTTTGAACTATACTGTAAAGTAAAATTCAAAACGAAAACGTTAAAAAATAAAACGCTATCTTTTTTCAATTGTTTATACTTTATAACAAATTTTAATAACACAATTATTTAGCTTAAACGTGTATGCAAAATTTCAGCCTAATTGGAAATCCGGAAATAATTCCCAAGACTTCTTTTTTACATAGTTACAGACGAAGTTTTAAAAGCTTGTTAAAGAGAGTTATTTGTAATTTTATTTTTTACATAATATTTAATATTTGAAGGCATGTCAAAATGGAGTTAAAGCCTTAGAGTTAACAAAAAATGCTTGGTCTATAAGCATAGAGTTCGCGCATCGCTAGTAGCCCCTTGTGCGGACCGTAATCAATTTTTTTGCTAAAAGTACTACGCTCGTTTTCTGATTGAAGTTTTTTCCGTGCGACGACAGACGTTTATGCGAAAATATCGGTGATTCCGATACTAGCTGTCCCCCGCGACTTTGTCCGCGTGTTTTAGATTCAACGGTTTTTAATTTTTGCAACATTTTTCATTTATGCTCCGCTCCTTTTAGTAGCAGCGTAATGTTATATATCTTATAGCCTTCCTCGGTAAATGGGCTATCCAACACTGAAAGAATTTTTAAATCGGACTAGTAGTTCCTGAGGTTAGCGCGTTCAAACAAACAAACAAACTCTTCAGCTTTATATATTAGTATAGATACTCGATATGCGCGCTCTATAGCTTTTTTTTCGCTTAAAGCTACGTAAAATGGGACTTTCACGGTACTTATTTGACAGTATTGGCACTTTTAGTGTCGGGGTGGAAAATATCTGTGATTGTAAGGCGCATTGTGATGTAGGTTAAAAAGAGTTGGGCGGACATAGGTTTATTTTTTATTTATAAGATGGCGGTGCTAATCCCTATTTGATAGGAAACTAAATTTTTAATTTGTTTTAAATCTATCGGATACGAATTTTAATAAATTCTAATCGAAATTTACCGTCGTCGAATGTTTGGGAATATATTATTTTAAATATTGATCTGGTAGGGAAACGAAGTTTTAAAAATTAATTATAATATATATTTTTATGAAAGGTAAACCTATGTCTTTATTTATTGAAAGAAAAAATGGTTTGGCATTTACAAGTACAAAATTCTATTTAGTAAAAAAAGAAAGAAAAGATTCATCATTTTTCTAAAAAAAAGGTAAATAATAAAAGAAATTGTAGTATTTAGCTTCTTCTATATAGAATTAAGGATTTTTAACGAAAACCGTTTTCTGATCTGTCTAGTGTTGCCAGTTAAGGTGTAATATTAAGGGTGTTGCAATATAAAAAATAGTTTTTTTAAAGCGGTGCTATTTTTTCGTTTTTTTTTTGTTTAAGTCGAGATAGCAAGTTTGACTAGTCAGTTAAAATATTTGCCACATATTGTTCCTAAAGATTGTATTGTGTATACAAAAGTATTTTTGTTAAGTAGCTAAAAAAAAGCCTTTTCATTTGTTCGAGAATGATCCATTACGAAAATTATAGCTAAATATGCTTATATAAATACATTTTACACAAGCACAACTCACACACGGCCATCTGATCCCAAACTAGGCAGAGACTGTATTATGGCAACCAGACAACTGATAAACATACTTATATTTGTCTAATTACATACATATTATAGATAAATTTCACCCAGGCAGAAAACAAATAATGATGCTCATCACACAATGATTTGTACTGGGTAGGAATCGAACCCACGACCTCAGGTTTATCAGTCAGGGTCACTTACCACTAGACCAACAGACCAGTCAATATTTTGGATAAAATGCTGGATAGTGTTGCATTTATAATTAACATCTTTTGTATGCGACAAAAGAAAAATAAATTTCCGTGTCTCAAATCACATAGGCAAAGAGCACCCAAACTTGGAACAAACATTTTTGTTTCACACACTTATGTTTATCCCAGAGATTGAACCAAGACGTAGCTCAAAATTAATTGTCATATGCAACTATGCTATGACGTTATAAATGTAATCAAAATTATATTTTTCATAGCTACTTATCAAAAATACTTTTGATTTGATGTAAAGAAATCTCGACATTAATTTCTTTAGTATTTACATTTCTTATACTAATTAAATATTTTAATTATACAACTCTTTGACAGAGTTAATTAACATATCCGCTTAGAAGTTAAAAGTTCATGTTTTAAAACTACAGTTGGAGTAACAATGGCGCTAATTCTTTTAAAAGCGGGTTATGGGTATCTTTGTCGCTTGCATGAAATTAAAAAAAGTACAGACGTATATTAAGCTGTCATGGCAACGAGTCTTACTATAGGATACTGTGTTTCCCAGTAAGATGGGTTCTGGAGATCAGATAGGCAGTCGCTCCATGTAAAATACAATATTTAGCTGAATCCGGTAAGACTGGAAGCCGACTTCAACATAGCTTGGGAAAAAGCGCAGAACAGAATTTTTTCGACACGCAGAAACTTCTTTAATAGAAACACATGTTCAATGCGGTGACATTACTTAGTTAGTTGTTATCTATCGCCGTCCTTTTCTCACGATGTATGTTAGTGAAATATAGCAATAGTTTTATTACAGATTACTTTGTGTATAGAATTAGCGCCAATGTCTTTCTACTGTGAAAAACTGTATATATTTGTTTCTAATTAATATGTATCATGGCTCAGCAAAGCCGCGTCTACTGCGCCAGTTTTTTTTACAATACATTGTTTGAAAACATAATTATATTAGAGGTGCGCCCTAGCATGTTCGACTGTTTTTATTCGGTAAAACATTTAGTCTCACCTCTAATTTATATTTTTTAAAACTGTCGCAGCAGGAATGTTACTGTTAAACGCTGAAATATAAATAAATATTCATAGTTGGGTTTCCTTACAAAAAATATGAATTTGACATTATTTGTATGTCACTTATGTAAAAATTCTTTCTTTATTGAAAACAATCTGTGGATAGATTTATTAATTTTGGTTTTACTTATATTACGTGATACATGACATATTAATATTTTCCGAAAAGATTGTAATAATAATATTTGACTTAAATGATCTCCATTACGTGTCATTGGATCTTTTTGGTGCAATTATGGGTGTTGCCATACTATTAATATAAAAATACTATTTTTTTTCCTATAGTAACTTAGAGTTCTATAAAAATTAGATATAATATTTTTTCTTATTATTAAGGCTTATTATTTTGCTTTGACACTAAAATTAGATTTTTGTGTCTTTATATGGATAAGAAAATTATTGTGTTTTGATAGATATTGTTAATTGGTTGATACATTGAAATGCGCAATTTTTGTTAGACTTTTAAAATCGACTAACTGCCCTTATAGATAACCAATCTGTAGATAGTTTTCCTCGCTAAAATAAGCAAAGGCAGACAGATAATTAGTAACACTACAGTGATAAAAATCTGTTAATTAGTCGATTTTAAAATGTTGTGGTACATGTAAAAAATTGCGCATATCTAAATACTGTTCCTTATTATATAATTATTACTTTAATGTAAATTTTAATTTGTTATGGTGACAATGGGAATCAACAATCCGCTAAGCTCACTAATGTGAGGTGTATCTGTCATTCTCCACCAATAAGAGACAAGCTACAGGCCTGTGAGGGATGGAAATTGACAGATAGACTGATGTCGACACTAGCGATCCTAGCAGATTTTTTATTCCCGATAGCCGCCATTGTGAAACTTGATTTAAATAATTTGTTCAATACTGAATTGTTTTCTTAGATTTTAGTCATGTTTCTGAGGCTCAGACGAACTGCATTTCATGTGCAATTCGACTGCAAATATGCTGTTTGGATGCGGTTAGTATGACTGCAAACTAGCAGTGTATTCCGATTGCAGTTGAAATGCAGTCCCTCTGTCTAGCCTTAAAGATTTTCTTGCATTTTTTCTATTAGACTAATAAAAACGATAATGGAATCATCAGTTTTTGTAAGTCATCATATAATATTTAAGTTCATTGCCTTTTAAATATAATATAGAGTATTTTTATGTTTTTCCCTTGTTATAAGTAATTTAGTTGTACCATATTGTCTATGGGATAATCTGTGGTGTCTATGGTTAATATGATAGATATTATGTTCTTTTTTGTGAATTTGAGGAGTGTTTTAATGTATGTTGCAAGTATGAACTTTGATTCGCCTTTTCTATCTCTCTATCTGAAGAAGCAAAAAATACGTGTCTAATATTTTTTTAATATCTAACTGACGGACTAATTAGATATACTAACTTTTCATGTCATGTACATACTGCAAACTAGATAGGTTTGCAGGCCATACATTAATATAAAATGTTATTGTGGCCTGCAAACCTATTTATTTTTCCTTGTGTAACCCTTTGTAATTGATCTTTCAACATACATTAAAAGTTTCTGAGTTTCTTATTTGGTGATTTTTATAAGTTAATCTAGTCTATCATCTGTTCATTTTGGTTAAGGCTAAGTTAGGTGTCGATTTCGTTTTAAATATTTATGCTCCGTTTACACTTCGACACTTTGCAACACTTTCTTGTTTGATATATTTTTGTCTAGATCTAGACTAGACAAAATGGTAATGCGTACTCGTGTTTAAAATACTGCTTCTGCCCAAAGAAATGGTAATTTTTCTTTAAGACAGTAATAGTCTATTCCAAAAAATTATCGGATACGCTGATGAAAGTTTTGTAAGGCCTCTGTTTTGGAATTGACTATGATTTCCTTAAAGAAAGTTGTTCATTTCTATGGTCAAAAACAGTATTTCAAATATGACAACGCATTTTCGTAGCATCCTTTATATAAAAAATAAGGCAGATGTGTTAAGCGCGCGCATTTTGAAGACTCGAAAACATCCTAATTGGAATATCTTGTCTTTAGTGTGCGTCAATGGTCCAAATGATAGTTATATCTTTTACTTAAGTGCTTATCGTATATTTTGTACTATTCATTAGTGCAACTTGACAACCTTTGGACTCATACCAGAGAGTTTTTATTTAAAATGTCGGTGACTATGAAGGTACAACAACATATCTTGTGTGTAATATCATTGGTCTGGATAGTGTTAGTGTCGTAGTGTAAACGAAGTATTAAGTTTCTTGTTAAATTTAAATTGTTAGTCGAATTTACTTTTAGTCGATTTTTGCCATTACTAGTGGTGTACAGTCAAATGCTTTTAGTATTCATTTGCACTCGATGTCTCGATAGCATTTCTTGTTGAATCGACTAATTTTGAATAGTCGAATAGGATGTTTTTGTAGTGAAGTCACTGTTAGTTGATTTTCTTTGTATTTACTAAGCAAACTGAAGATTATTGTAATAGTATATTTATGTGTTAAAATTTTGACAACAATAAGTTACTACAATGTCGCCGTGTGGTAGCAAAAAAATGTTTATAATAATCCATGGAATATTAAAAACTGTTGATAAATTTAATTATTAATATTAAGTAGGTATCTATTATTTTAATTATTTGTTACGCATTTACGCATGCGGAGCGAATGTTGAACGAAATTTCTTCTATTTGTATTTTTATATCTCTTCATGCAGTCTCAAGTAATCAAAAACTCGGGCATAATGTTCGTTTCGTTCGGTTTCTGAAAGGCTGATAAATTCAATCAATTAGTAAATCACCTGTCAAACCTCATGTTAAGCGCTGTGATTGGTTGTTAGTCTTTTGTTCACCCAATATAAGTCGTGATCAGTAGATTTGACAACAGATTTAGTTGTTCAGCCTTTCAGAAACTGGCTGTAGCTCTCGCCATCTTCGAACCTAACCGGACCGAGTCGAGAAGCAATCAAAATACTACAGAAATAGATTTTGTCCGTAATATTATAGTTTACAATTTACCAACAGTCTAAAATATACCTAGAATTATTATGAACTAATAACCCGTTCCTATATCCAAAAAAACTATTCGTTTTGCTCGCGGAGGGTAGAATTTTTCTTCGTTTCATCATCATCATTTAGCCTTTCGTAGTCCACTGCTGGACATAGGCCTCTCCCAATTTGCGCCACAACACCCGGTCCTCCGCCTTTCGCATCCAGTCCCCTCCAGCGACCTTCTTCAGGTCGTCAGTCCATCTGGCGGGGGGGCGTCCCACCTTACGGTTGCCGAGACGCGGTCTCCATTCCAGGACTCGTTTGCTCCAACGGCTGTCGGTCCTTCGGCAGACGTGGCCAGCCCATTGCCACTTCAGCGAGCTTATTTTGCGAGCTATGTTCGTTTAGCTAAGAAAATTCTACCGTCCGTTAGCAAGACGAATTGTTTCTAGCTTATAGGAACCAGTCATTATAGTCTACACAAGTTTTTAATGTACTTTATAGTTGATTTGAAATTTTTTAACGTATCTTTAGACGTGTTTAAAAAAAATTTAGACGTTCATCTTTTCTCTGGTGAAATGAGTTTTTTTGCTTAGTAATTACAATAAAACCGACCTAATTACATTTAAGCGCAGATTCGCTCAATCTTTAAATAGATAAATTAATGTCAAATTTTAATAGATAGGTCAAATTTTGCAAACGAATGTTTAGACTTACCATGTTGTAATTTAAATGGTTTTTCTTTTTGTAAATGGCGGATAGGAAAACATGAAAAAATGATATAAAACGGAAGCAGGATAATAAAATCATCTATTTACCTGCCTGTAGCATCGTACTTCTCCAAAGGGGTACAGAAACCTTTAAATTTTTTCGGTTGGAGACGAGATTTGACCCTTTGACCCGCCACTTCAAAAAAGCAAAAGCGTGTTCTTGGCGCCAAGCTACAATTTCATCTTAAAAGTCTGTCTTGTAGTTGTGCGTGACCCTGGCATTCTGGACTTTTCTTTGTCATATACAGGGTGTCACCGAAAGATTATTTCTATCCAACAGGGGTGAAGACACATCCTGTATAGATCGTTGCAGTGGTCTAAAGGTCAAGTATTTTTAGCTATTATTCTAGCAAACCCAATCACCTGTTTAAAAATTATCAGCAATACAGTATTTAGTTTCATTTGGGTTTTCTTTCTATCTAACCGTTTGTATAAGTCTTAATCTATGTTACTTATCCGCCATTTAGAAAAAAAATAATTTGGCCAAGCCAATGTGGATGACTGGTGTTAGCCCCAGTTACGATGTGATCCAAAAATAAATGCGTTTATCGATATTTGAATGTCTGTTTTATTTATTAAACTTTTGTTAGAAGGGCTCGCGACTAAATGTAAGCCGCACGGTTTGACCAATACAGTTCAAGCCGCGCTCTCCGCGGTTGGCCCGTGGATGGATGACCATTTGGAAACATACTGAGACCCCTCAGTATGTTTCCGACTGTCATACGTTGATCTTTGACAGTCGTTAAATTCATTACAATTCTGACAACCAGTCTTAATTTGTGATACTGTGTTACCCAGTTAAATGGGTTACGGAGCTCAGATAGGCAGTCGCTCCATATAAAATAGCTGAATCCGGAGAGTGGAAGCCGACCCCAACATAGGTTGGGAAAAGGCTCGACAGTGCAGTGTGTAAGATGCTATGAGTTTGACTATTTTATAGCGAATACATTGGATCGTACCAAACTGTAGAAAAGGGAGCCAATTTTCAATGCAATTAAATTATCATAACTGATATTGTACGCCTGCGTCATCCGCAGATACATTTACACATGCAACACTTAAATAATCACAGATATAGATAGATCTAGATAACGCAAGAGCATAGAATCATTCGCGTGCCCGGCTTAAGCATAATATGCTTAACGTGGCCATTGTCGTGCTCAGTCTGCGTCGGTGCGCCGCGCTAGTGGGTTTCATCAATCTGTACCGGGCATTATTGTCAAAGGAATCGTACCTCCGTCATATTTTGAAGTTGTTTCTAGTTTGAAATCATTATTTATTTATTACATTTTAAAGAAGGCTTACAGACTAACAGAAAAATGATATAATGAGTGTAATATTATCAAATAGCTAATTACAAGCCTCCACACATAGATATAAAAAGAACATATATGTCGAAAGAAAAAAGAAATCATCGCTGAATACTGCTTGAAACGTCATAGTATAGAGTCAAAAGATGGTACGCTTGGAATAAAACTAGGTCTATCGATATCTGTCAGTGATAGAATTTGTAATGTTACAAGGTGACCTTTGGTGTGTCATGAAATAACACAAATAAACATCAAATTAAAATGTTTATTTTAACAATGTCATAATAATTATTAGTAGGTACAAGTCATATTGATTAGTAAAATCTTACACATAAGTCAATGATATACTCTACTCAGGGTCCCATTTAACCGTGAAGGGAACGGATGCGGAGTCCCACGCGTCCCTCGTCGGAAGGAATGAGGGGTAGGCACTATATACTTACCAGGGGTCCTACAAGAACCGAGGCCTGCCGGAGCCCCGCCGAGTATGATTTATTGAACCCGGTACTCCGGCAAAGGCAAGGATGGGACCGGGGTGTTTAAAGTCGGTGCAAGTCCGACATATCCCCACGTTGTACCCACGGCGTGAGTTGAAGTCATTAGATTATTACCCCGTAAACAAAAAAAGAGGTTGCCAATTAAAATAATCGACTTTATATATATCTCATGCATCGTAATAGCTAGAGAGTTGAAGTTTTAAAAGGATTTCCCCATTTTTAGCTCGATTTTAACGGCATAAATCTTGTACGATGGTACTTACCCTTTATGCGCGAGTCCGACTCGCACATGATCGTTTTTTTTTTTATTTTATCAAATGGAAACTCTTTCATCAACAACACAAAAACCTAATCAGAATCATCTCTACTATAACTAATTTTATTCGACTTAATCTGATGAAATATTTGAAAGAAATCCGAAGTGGGCGCAAGAGCGCCTTTCGTAACCCAACACTTTAAAGTCTTCGCCACATTATCAGTCTTCAAACTAACACTTAAATTAATTGTTTTATCTAAATTGGACCTATCGAAGAATGATTTAGTCGTCTTAATGTTTAAATCCGTCAAAACCGGTGGGTTTGGACCTAAGATGTTGTCTACGTAATTTTCGTCGTAATTTTTATTGGTATAATCAATGCCTTTACTTGATATCACCGGTATTGGCGCGTATTCTGGTATTGCAGCTAAATGTTCAGCATTAGCGTTCCACGCGCGATCGCTTATTCTCAAGAGTGATTTAACGTCGCGTCCGTAAAGATTCGCATTCTCAAAACTTTTGAAGCCAAGACCTGTAAAAAAATATATTTTATAATCAAGACTGTTTTATGAAATCTTAATGTAAAGCACAATTATAATAATAATATAATATCTTGGGACATCTCACACACGGTCATCTGATCCCAAACTAGGCAGAGCCTGTGCTATGTATGCCCTTTCATATTATATTTGCATGCTAAATATGAGGCGAGATATGAAGAAACGTAATTGTATTTGAAGACCTGTAATTGTAACCATATTTCAAGCAAATAAATGATATTCATTCATTCATTCATATGGCAACCAGACATCTGATAAACATACTTATATATTTCTAAATACATACATATTATAAATAAATTACACCCAGACACAGAACAAATGATCGTGCTCATCACACAAAGATTCGTCCTGGGTGGGAATCGAACCCACGACCTCCAGTTTAGCAGTCAGGGTCACTAACCACTAGCTAGACCAACAGGCCCGTCAATTATTAATGGCATTCAATTTTGTAAATAATAAGGGCTATCGCTAGCAATTTCCCCGTCAGGGGCGCTAGTGCACGCGATGTCCGAAATATCAAAAGTCCATAATTTGTTGGTGGGCTTTGACAGACACAGAACAAATGATCATGCTCATCACACAAAGATTTGTTCTAAATGGGAATCAAACCCACAACCACCGGTTTAGCACTCAGAGTCACTAACCACTAGACCAACAGGCTGGTCTATATAGGAAGAGGTCTTAGCCCAGTAGTGGGAGAGATACAGGCTGAAAATATCATTGTATATACCTTCAACAGTCCCCTTGAGCAACCCCATCATGGTCACGCTGGAGACCAGAGCGACAGGCTCTCCTGGTGGCGTCGCCACATATAGCACAGAACCCTCCTTATGCTCCGAAACTAGTTGCACGCTCATATACATCAGGTCACCGAGTAGAACGGTCTGTACCTGTCATTAAAATGATGACATAAACACAACAGGAAAACAGTCGATAAAAATCAAAATCACATTAATTTAAAATAGGCTACAAAGTAGAACTTTTCAAATGTTAAAATAATAAAATGGACAGCACCCTGATTTGCCTGTCCCGTCACCGCTTCCAAAATGCCCTGGCTGTGGAGAACAAGCAGCACAACAAATTCCCCACCAGCACACCGTCATTACAAATACAGCATTGATTATACATACCTCAGGTCTCATGCTTCGTTTATTCTTTCTGAGTGCCTGTGTGATCCTCCCCGGCACAGTCCTTATAGTGACTGTCACTGGTTCCTCCGTTGTCCTCTCGAAAAGCCGTATCACATGCCATGTGCGAGGCTGGGTGGCTACCACTGTAATTTATTTTATTGATATAAGAAAACTTATAGCTAGCTCATACAAAGATATGTATCACACAATGGCGACACCGGTTTTCAAGGTGTCGCCAGCTCTGAGGTCCCGGGTTCGATAGAATAGAATAGAATAGATTTATTTGCGTAAAATGTAGGTAACATAGTGATGGACAGTAGAAATTAAACAGTACCGGATACACTTTGTCGGTCTACGACATGCAAATCTTCAAGTAACTATACACAGAATTTATAATTACAATACAAAATACATTAAATTAATACAAAATACATTAATAATACAAAATACAATTACATACAAGATATATTACAATTACAATACAAAATACACTCACTTAACTAACAATTCAGATACAGAATAAAAACATTTGTCTATCAGCCATATTTTTAGTTTTCTTTTAAATCTTTTTGTTGGCAATTCTCTTATATTATTCGGAATAGCATTAAATATACGCCCACACATTACATAACAATTTTTTGCATACATTGCCGACTTAGGTATACTTTTGACCACAATTCTGGTTGGATTCCTGGTATTCCTGGGAAAATGGTCTCTGGCTGTTTTAAATAGTTTTGAGTTTACTTTTATAAACATTGCTGCTTCCAGGATGTATAAACAAGATAATGTAAGGATTTTATATTTTTTGAACTGTGGTTTACAGGATTCCCATGGTGGAATTCCTGCAATTGATCCCCAGCCGGGTCAATGTAGAAAACCTCTTTTCTACATTGTCTTGGGTCTGGGTGTTTGTGGCACCTTCGTTGTCTCTGAATTCCATAACACCAGTGCTTTAGCTATTTACTATGGGTTCAGAGCAATGTATGTGATGTAGTACACATTTATTTATTTATTTAAAGATTTGTTGTGGGTGGGAATTGAACCAATGACTTCTGCATAGCAGCCAGGGTCACTAACCACTGTCTAAAGCATTTGGCCAGTCAGATTGTATCAAATTGCAGTAAAATAAGTAGTAATAAACCCTTAGAGTATACATAGACAAGCATAGTGTGCATCACTAGCATCCGTTGTGCCAGGTGTAAGCAAAAAAATATTAGGATTTGAGAAAGTTTTAATTAAACAACACACTCTGTATTGACACTATTTTACTTGTTCATACTAGTGCCTTACGTACAATGGCCCAGCTAAACTAGCTAACTGGTGCCTACAGTTCATACTCGTATGCACGCTCTATAGTTACTTATTTTTACTCTAAGAATAAACCTGTTACTTACACTTCAACCGTAACCTAGCAACAATATCTTCAATCTCTTCCAAAGTGAGGGCTTTAGAGATGTGTCGGCACAACACCCTCGCAACACTGGCTGGCTGCATAGGCAGCCTAGCATTACGGACCGCCTTGGACAGTTCCCGCCATCGCACACCAAACTCAGGTAATGCCGCCACGCAGAACACCTCTAACGGCATCCGAGTTATAATATTTTGAAGTTCAGATAACTCTGTAATTATAAATAAATAATAATATTTAATAATCTACTCATATGTGTATTTCTTGCAATTAATTAGGTTCGCAATGTAGATAGGTAAATGTTGTTTCTTTGGCTAGTATATTTGGAATTGTTATGCAAAAATTTTGTATTTAATACCGTGTAGGTAAGCTAAAAATACATTAGTAACTTATATAAAGTAAAGATAAATAGACAATTACAGTCAAATTGTTGAAAATAATTAAGAAATCCTAACAGAACAATGAAACAGGTTTACTTACTATTTTTTACGGAAGCCTGCATTTTTGTCGTATAAATGTGACTAAGACAAAATCCTTTGAGCTTATAACACAATTTGTCGTGGTATATATTGATGTATTTATCACAAACACAATATTTACGGAGTTCTTATGCTTCAAATTCAAAATAATAACATTTCAGCCGTTGGCATTCCTCAGTCATTCAAATTTTCAAACTAAATTGACATCAGACATGACATAACCATTTTTTTCTGCAACTAATTTAGAATGGAACACTTAGTTATTAGCTTGACGTCACTTTCGTTAAACTTAGAGGATTTATAACTTATAACCAAAAAATAAATATCAATATATTTATTTATTAACTAAAAGTTATAAATCCGCTAAGTATATTAACTTATTTTACGGTGGATATAAATGTGATAATGTATAATTTTTTAAACATTAATCATAAAGCATTTCTATATCGTATTTCATCAAATATCATAGGTTCCGTAGGAGCATTGGGCTAGGTTTAATTTTGTACTACTAAATAGGTATTTGGTATTAAGTTGTAACTTTTATGGAACATTTTTTTTTATTAACGCACGCGAGGTTTTTGTTCTAGCGGACATGCCTGACTGGCTTCGGGTCCATAATTTGATCATTTCTCTATTTTTTATTTTAAAGTTTTCACTACTTACTTGCTTCCTTTACATAATATACATTGTAGTAGTGACATTTAGAGCTATACACTCTAAAGTCGCTTACCTAAGTCGGCGGCTTGACTCGTTGCAAGTCGAAATACTCGGTTGGTGGCTCGATATGAGTAACTACTAAAAAAAAAACGCTGTCACTACAGATTGCGTGACGTCTGGCAACAAAGCATGCAGACATGTCGACAGGCAGCCCGCGCAGGCGCTTGTTGCCGACATGGTCATTTTATTTTCGTATAGGCCACAGAGTACTTTTTGGTATAGGCCACCGGGATGTGTAGACATATTTGGTGTATTGCGCCTTTTGTTAATAAAACAATTAGACATTCTTTATTATTTATTTTTCAAACTTAAGAATTCCTAAAACTAGAAAGTACATTATGGAAGAGCGAAAAATAATCCCTGCAGTGGGATAGGCTAATCTTATAAAAAAACTTGAATAACTGTACTGTCCTAATATATTTTAAGACATAACACAATAATATTTTCTTATTTCGACGTTGGCACTGATGTGCGGACACTACCCTAATTTATTTATTTACAAATATGTGTTTATAAAGTGCTAAAAGACTAAATACTACATTTATACAAAATTTTAGCTGTGAAGTCGTATGACAGTTGACAAATTCGCTTGACAGTTGAATTCGTTGATAAAATGTTATTTTGATAGTTCACAGTAATAGTAATATTTCTCGCCGAAAACCTAGCAATGGCGCTAGCAGCAGGGGGTTTTACTCCACTGTTTAGATACGTCCGGGCAGCGCGCCTTCCGGGCAGGCGAATGGCAGTAGGTTGTCAGCTGCTGCTAACCGCGTCGTTAATCTATTATGAAATGGATATGTGGTCGCTAGCGACTAGTCTACAACCCTAACGCATCGCACCAGACAGAGTTATGCGTTAGAAGAGAGCGGCAATACGAGTGCTAGCTCTACAGTAAAATTGTGATATATAATGTACATTAACAAATTACTTTATTAGGTGTTCCACTACATAATATGGAATATATGCATAATACACCAATTTGGTTTAAAGTTTGACATGGTTTTTACATTAGTTTACTATTTCAATAAAAATACGAAATAATATAGGCCGAAAAATTCACGCGAGATTTATGAATTATCAAATCGGAATCTGCGCCGCTCAAGTATTATAATTGTTCCCGTTGACTTCGACTCTGATGTCATTTTGACGTCAAAGTATGCAATAAAATGTCGAAAAGGTGGCACCTATTTCAAATGCTCAAATTTTTTTATTATTGTTATTTTAATTTAATTCATCTATGCAATGGTAGAACATGTACTAAAGAAGGTGCAACTAGGCATGTCTGAAGAGAGCTAAATGATATCGCCATTTCTATCTTACCCACTATGAACATGCGTATTTGCCTCTCGCTCAACCTATCCTTTCTGCCCCCCTAGACAAGTGGCATTTCGACAAGCGTTTACGATGATAGAAATCGCTTCAATGACATTACATGTATAGAAATGACATTTTGTTTCGATAAGTCACGTGACTAGGACTTGTCACTTCCATACATTTGAGCGATTCGATCAGCATTATCGCTTGTCGCATTGGCACTTGTCTAGAGGCCCTGATGTGCTTACGACTACCGTCGGATGTAGAAATGATTGTCATATTTGACGTCTCTTGTCATTTCGACATTTAATTTGGCTAAACCACCAGCGCCATCTAGCTATCGTAAGTCAAAACAACATTTTACAAAAATAAATCATTTATCATTCAATATTACATAGGAATCGATTCTCTTGTTCACAAACTAAACTAAAATTAGACAATAGTTGATAAAATACAGCACGAGAAAAACAGTGATGACATTAAGCTTTTATTAAAAAAATATTTTTAAACAAAAGCTTTTAAATCAGCTAGGTTCACAGTACTAGCGAAGACCAATCAAACAAGCCCAAACACGATGGAATTGCATTTTTTCTTTAAGAAGTTCCTTTGGCCACTGGCGCCATCATCAGAGCAGCTTGAAAATACCATAACATTGTATTGTCACCGAACTTATATAAGTAAATACAGAAAAGTAGGGCCATTTGGAAAAAAACATAAATTTTGACGTTTGTTTAATTCACAGTAAATTTGAAACATTACTTAAAATTATTTTTTTTTTTTTTTTTTTTTTTTATTCTTTATTTTAAACAAGGCTTCAGTCACTCAAGGTGACTATGCCAGCCTCATGGGGAATAACATAAACTATATCTAGCCCTACTTAACACATTCAAACATCAGCTTTCTCTCCGTATTCTTTCATTCATACATAATTTAACAAAATGAATTATCCTCTTGCAAGCACGAGATGTTGGTTTGGCCAAAACAATATTAAGTTGCCCATCATAAAAATTGATGTCATACATTAACCGGCTCCTCAACTCGCGGTACTGGTTACATTCCACCAATAAATGTATAAGATCATCTGGCTTCTGACAAGTCTCACATAATGGTGATGCTCTAATTCCGACTAAATAATAAAAACTATTCAGTGGAAGGTGACCAGACCGTAGCCTTAAAGCCGTTACAAGCGAGTCCCTCGATAAGCTGACACAGTCAAACCAAGGTGCAGTAGGAGGCATATTCTGTATAGAATGATACCAGATGCCCTTAGTCATTGATTGGAGATTAAATATAAACTTCCACTTTTCCCTGCACAATGCTCGAACCTCTATCAGTAATTCCGAATTAAGAGGCATATATGATGACTCTAACCCCTCAACAACTGCATTCTTAGCCAAATTGTCAACAATTTCATTTTCATAAATCCCAATATGAGAGGGAATCCATTGAAGATCCACCGAAACACCTGATCCCCGGAGTGTATCAATTAACTTTAAGGCTTCGTAGGCTATCGGCATTCCTCGGGCACCCGAGACACACCGAGCCAAATGCTGGAGAGCACTCCTCGAATCTGATAAGATGACAACTTGATTTTTGTTTATGGAGCTGGCATAAGAAAGTGCTTCAAAGATAGCTATCAATTCTGCTCTCATTACACATATAGTCGAGTTCAGTTTAAATTTCACGTTCAGATCAGCTTGTGGATCAAGGAATGCTGCACCAACACCCGGTGGGCCTTTGGAGCCGTCGGTAAATAATTTGTAGTAATTAGAATATTTTCGCCGAATCTCATCCACTACTCTCCGCATAAGATCTTCCGTGTTAACGTTTCTTTTAGACACATTGAGGCTATCGAGAGAGGAATGTATGACCGATTTAATTTCTAAACTTGACACCCAAACATTCAATGCAAACATTTCTAATATAGCACTTTTACGTATTTGATAATTTTTTAAACTCTTGTGAACTTCAATCATAATCGGTACATTTTTATCATTCCAATAGCGTTCCAACACTGTCAATCTATCTATTAATTTAAATGTTGGGTTGTCTGTTAATGCAGCTACTTTTAGCCAATATCTACATCCTAGCCAGAATCTTCTAATTTGCAGGGGTTGCACACAAAGTTCACTCTCCATTACATGAATAGGAGTGCTTCGTATGAAACCCCCACAAACTCTCAAAGCTCTGTTTTGTACCAGTGTTAACTTATTAACGTGGGATTTAGCGCAGCTTCCATACAGAAAACTACCGTAGTCGAGCCTGCTTCTGATTAAAGAGATATAGAGCCTGCGAAGATGAGTGGGATGAACTCCCCAAGACTTCCCTGCTAGTATTTTTAAAATATTCATATATTTATACACTTTTTCACAGATCTCGTTAATATGGGCTCCCCATCGTAACTTGTTATCTAACCAGAGGCCTAAATATTTAATCTTATTTTTTATTTTAAATTGTATTTCATTAACCTGAACCGACAAAGCAATATTCTTTCTTGACCTATTAAACACACATAAACAACATTTAGAATCAGACAAATACAGACCAATATCATCTAGTACAGACATCAATATTCGCAAAGCATTTTTAATATCATTTGTAACATTTTGAAAACTACCCATTTCTATAGTTTTATAAATAACAAAGTCATCTGCATACTGCGATAAGGTCACGTTTTTTATACTTTTACAAACATCTATGGTCACAATATTAAACAACAAAGGCGAGAAAGGGTCCCCTTGTGCTAAACCCCTATTTGTGTGTCTGGTCAAAATGTTAGTATCATTACTTATTATTATTTGACATCTTCTATCAGATAGAAAATTCCACAAGTAACGATCAATTTTACCTTTGATACCAATATTGTGTAACGACTTAACTAGAGCATTGATATTGACATTGTTATAGGCATTATCTATATCAAGGAAACAAGCCATTGTTGGTTTATTTTCTGCAAATCCTATTTGTACCGTTGTAACTAGTCTCGTGAGATTGTCTAATGCCGAACTATTCCTTCTAAAACCTACAGTTGATGTAGATAGCAATTTCTTGTTTTCCACATACCATTCCAATCTTTTACAGAGTATGCTATGAAATGTTTTGCATATACAAGAAATTAGAGATATAGGTCGAATGGATGATAACAGATTTGGATCTCGTCCTGGTTTAGGAATAGCAACTATTTTAATGTTTCTCCATTGGTCAGGAACAGTACCCTGTTGTAGGATTTTATTAAATATATGGAGCAGGAATAGCTTCCCAGTATTAGGTAGATGGTAGATCATAGAATATGATAAGTTGTCAGACCCTGGTGTAGTATCTCTTCTCCTTAGGCAATTTCCTAGCTCTGTTAACGAAATATTTCGATCTAATAAGTTATTTCCAAATTCCTGAAAATTTGGAGGTGCTTCTGCTACACTGTCAGGTGCTATTGAATGTAATAGACCTTTCACCTTTACTGGATCTATTGTATGATTGGTTCTTATACCTTTCACCCACTTCATTTTCCTCCACATTTCTGTGGCAGAAGTTTCCGTTCCAATACTCGTACAGAAGTCTGACCAACTCTTGTACCGTGAAGTCTTAATTAATTTTTGAGCAGAGGCTTGTTTATCTTTATAATTTTTATAATTTCCTGGAGTTGGGTTACGACGAAGTTTTGCTAGTGCTAATCTACGTTCTGCTACTGCTTTGGAAATGTTAGAGCTCCAGTAAGGCTTGGGTCTAAATTTATTGCTAGGAGTTTGAGATAACTTAATCCACGGTATGGTATCTTCAGCTGCAGACTCTAATTTATCTACAAAGAGATCATAATTGCTTTGAACATCCTCTAACGTCGGTAGATCCGAGAAGGTCAGCTCACATTTTTCCTGAAAAGCTTTCCATTGTGCCTTCTTATAGTTCCTCTTTTTGATATATAAATCCATTTTTTCGAACCCGTATGTAAGTTTGACAATAATATGGTCACTGCCCAAAGATTCACTGGTGGGTTGCCATGAGAATTTAATGGCTATATCTGTGGTCACAAACGTAATATCAGGAGAGGACTGTTGCAAGATACCCTCAACTAGTCTGATTCTAGTTGCTGATCCAGTGTTTAAACATATATGATTGTTTTCAAACATGGCCTGATATATCATTTCACCTCTTCTGTCCATTTTACACGACCATAATGTATGATGAGCATTAAAATCTCCGGCCACTATAGTTCCTGTGTTGGCGTATCTAAATATTTCATCCCATTGTGTTTGATTTGTGGTAACTGTGGGTGGGCAGTATAAGTATATAATATTGTTTATCCCCTCCACATTCAGTACTTTAACGATAATAATTTCAATATTGGCATTGGAGAAAAGACTTTTTTCCTGAACAATTTTAATTGATTTGTGAAAAAATATGCAAATACCACCATATCCATCTTCCCTGTCTTGTCGAATGATGTTATAATCACTTATTTGAACACTGTCTTTTTCTTGCAACCATGTTTCACTTATCAGAGCTATATGTGCTTTCTCTTGCCAAAGTAATAGTTCTAGCGTCCTTAGTTTAGGTTTCAAACTATTTGCATTCCATTGCAGCATGGTTAAAACAGTATTGTGTTTATGCATTTTTGTTCATTCCCAGCAGATCCCACACAAAATTTTTATTAAAGAACTCATTAAAAATTTCATAAAATTCCTCCAGTATATATTTTATAAAGCACCAAATTTTATCTCCTAGCTGCATATCAGAAAACCAAATCTCTTTAATATTAATAATAAGGTTTTTAATATCAAACCAACTTTTCTTTCCGGATTGACTTGCTTCCTCTTCATTTTGCGTATTTTCATTGCACTTAAACATCCGAATCCACTCGAATGATTTGTTTTTGTTTGAGCTTTCTTCTCTACTCTTAACCTTGCTTTTCTTCTTGGTTTTTGTGTGTCTATTAACTTTGTTATCATCTGAACTGTCAAATTTTTCTTCATAGGTTGTTTTCTTAGCATTCTTTAATGTTTCTGCGTAGCCTTTCTTTGCTGGTATTATATTTAAAGTAGGTACCATTTGCTCTGTTCTAAAAGTGTTTGGAAAACTGTGGTCATAGGTCTCATCTAAATTAGATGCATGAATTTTATTCATACAAATTTCATTCCATGCTACCTTGTAACTATAATTGTTTTTAGCCATTACCTCTCTTATCTCTCTCTCTCTCTTGTATGCTGGACAAATACTTTTTACAATAGACATATGATTGCCGTCACAATTGACACATTTGTATGTGGTTGCTTCACAGATATCATGATAGCCTGCACACTTCGGGCACATTTGCGTTTTCTTAGGGCAGTAAAATCGAACATGACCATATTTCCAACATTTAGAGCACTGGGTTACAGGGAAAATATATCGCTCCACCTTCACTCTGCAACCATATGCTTGTACATATGGCGGTAAGGTGGGGCCTTTGAAGCAGATGCGAATTGCTTCGCTGTCAATCCATTTACCTTCTTTATCTTTTTTCTTAAGCCTCCTTACGTTAATAATTTCTATGCTACTTTCTAATATATCCATAATACCTTCTTCCTCCATGTCTATGTCGACATCCCTTATTAACCCATAAGCGTATGACATTTCATTAGTTCTTCGGCATGTCCAACCTTTTTCATCTAGCATTTTACATTTCATCAGATCCAAAGAATGTACATAGCTATCAAAGGTAATTAATATTTTGTAAGGGTTCTTATATGTCACTCTTATAACTCCCTTTATGCCAGCATTACTTAGGATTCTAGCCATGCCTAATTGTTTAGGTAAAATTTCTTTAGATGTTACCGTTACTTCATGTGTTTCATTCTGCTCTGGGGGAGGAGAGTCTCTGACAATCCTTCTCTTCTCCTTCCTTCTAACCGTAACAAAATCTCCAGATTCTTCATTGGATGGTGGTCTTGACCTCTTTCTCCTACCCTCTGTTGGTATTCTCTCCGAATCACAATCATTTTCATCCCATTCCAGGTCAGAACCCAGGATAATATGGTTGATTTCAGCCCGCGTCATTGTTTCCTTATTAATTTCATCTTCTTCTTCATTCGTGCTATCCATTACTAATACAATCGATTTTTTTTTTGACTTAAAATTATGAACACATACTTCATTAATTCAAGAATAAAAATTACCTTCATCTGAAATTGGCAGAATTCCAAATAACCCCGTGGTTTGTAAAACATAGTTTCAAAAAATCGGATCTAAAAAACTGCTTCTAATTATATTTTGCTTGCAAACTTTGTCGTACACGTACATACATAACATACATCGCAATTTATATAAAAACTTGTAATTTTTAAAGCTTCATATAAGCCTTGATTACAATTTAGTTTTTAATGTACAGGATACATCGATGTGCGTACTTTTTCATAATTTTTGGTCCAATTAACTTTTATATTTATTGCCATAATAACGTGTGCGTCTCGGGACGCTTGACAGAAGTAATAACTTAAACTATAACTGTCAACAGTATGATGACAGTTACAGTTTTCCGCCGTAACGCGTCCCGAGAAGTTAACACTTAAAAAAAAACTGTTTCTAACTTCGGACAACCATATAACAATACATAATCTAAGTTCCGTTTAGTTTGAACCAAACGAATCGGCACCATTATTACCAAAATGTTACAAATGTATAATTCATACATTACAAAATTATTCTGTACGTACTCAAAACTTTAGAATGAGTATATTACAGTCATTTTCTCGCTCCTTCACTTCGTATTTAAAATCTTTCTTAACTTTCCACGTAACAGGTGATACGGGCTGTTCTTTTGTTTCTTTTGACAAGGACTCGTTCGATGAAGACTCCTTTGGAGATAGCGAACTGGGTTTCACTTTGAACTGCCCTATTTTAGTTTTGACAACTTCCTTTTTCCTTACATTGCTTTTAGGCTTCGGTGTGCTTGTATCGGGCAATGTTTTAAAGTTTTGGTCGACAAAATTCTTGTAAGATTCATTAAATGATGTCGGCGACTGCAGTAATGCCTGTAATTTCTGTCCTGCTTCTTCATTCTTCTCTGTTTCATTATTCTTCTTCAAGTTTTTAGTGAACGAAACAGATTTATTTAAGGCCGGGCTGCTTCTAGCTCTGAGACTAACACCATTTTCAATTAATTTCTCATCGCTTTCCTTTTTAGTTTTCTTCGTCTCTTTTTTAACATCTTTCGGCACCGGACTGAGTTTCCTTTTACTTTTCAGCGTCTCCAAATTGCTTGATATTTGTGCATCAGTCAGGCTTTTACTGACAACAGGTAGACTCCTATCCTCTCCATCAAAACTTTTTAATATGCTCGTCATTTCGAGAGCTTTACCAAGTAACTCCTTTAATGTAGTCACTTCAACCTTAGAGGCATCAGAAACTATAGACGAAAGTATATTTTTGAACTGTAGATATAATTCATTGTCATTATCAACGGCAATTTTTACCTCTTCAGAGTCCTGCATGAACGAGGATATAGAGCGATTGGAGTATTTATCTAAATCTGCACTTTTTAACGCATGCCCGTGATGGTCTTTGTAGTAACAAACATGGAGACCGGTCTTATAATCACTTAAGGTAATAATTGACGGGCAAAGATGACTGATAGCGGTCGTGTTGGGAGACTGGTGAGAGCAGTGAAAAACTTCTTTTGATTTTTTGTTGTTTAGTCTTACGAAGTTTAACTCAGTTTGGTCTTCGAGATCTTTCTTCCATGATGTGAATTCTGAAATGTTTTTATATTTAGTATAAAATAATATAATATCTATAATAATAATAATATCTTGGGACATCTTACACACGGTCATCTGATCCCAAACTAGGCAGAGCCTGTTCTATGGCAACCAGACAACTGATAAACATACTTATATATTTCTATATACATACATATTATAGATAAATTACACCCAGAAACAGAACAAATGATCGTGCTCATCACACAAAGATTCATCCTGGGTGGGAATCGAACCCACGACCTCCGGTTTAGCAGTCAGGGTCACTAATCACTAGACCAACAGGCCAGTCATCAAAATTCATTAACACGTCTCTTACATTACTGTTATTTTTAATAAAAAAAAAATACTTGGTTGAAGCATCTGTGAATCACACGAACATTTGTATAATAACTTTCGTGAGCAGTATTCATAATTATTTAGAAAATACCAAAGGTTTACTCACGCACATTCTCGTGATCACCGACTCGTTTTACACTCAATAGGAGTCCCTAATAGTTTGACTGGAGACACCACCTGCCGCCGCGTCAGCTCATGATTAGGGACTCCTATTGAGTCTGAAACTAGTCGGGGGTTCCGAGAATGTGCGTGAGTAATCCATATAACACGAATGTTCGTCTCATGCAGGAATCGAACCCGCAGCGTGTCGCGCAGACGTAGTTGGCATGGTCTATAGTCTATACTCAACATACTTAGACGATTTTTGTTTAAACGGATGTAGATGGCCAGAAATCAAAAGAGGTTTGGAAGAATAGAGGCAATTTAGATAAATAAAATTGCCTTCTAACTGCATATTTTTGTGTTTCCTAAACGTAAAATTTTCCATAACTACTCAAAAAAGGCCCATAAATCTAATGTTATTTCTTCATAGAACTAGTGATTTAAACTCACTTTAAGATCTCCACCAATCTATACTATTAAAGCTAAAGATTTTTTTGTTTTTAATGTCAAATTTAGGCCCAAAATTGCACAAAATATTGATATTATGAAATAATAATATTATTATTTACAAATTTTCGCATTAAGAACTAATCACATAAAATCTGAAATAATGCAAATAAGATACTGAAACAAACAGGAAGATCACCAAAGATGATAATGCGCATGGAGTTGCCCTTATGAAAAATAATGAAGTATTGATTAACTTGAGTTGATATGTAATGTCCAGCAGTGGACTGTAATAGGCTGCGTTAATTGATTGATTGAAATAAAAAAACAGTTCTTTGCCATATTTTTTCAGAGGAGTCTAACAACACTATGTTGGTAAGGTATTTCTAGGCCTATAACTAGTTCGCAATGTACATCAATTCACAAAAAAAAATGGGCACTTGAACAAAATTGTTTCTGCCGTGGAATATATAATATTTATTTTCATACCTTCTTTTGTTGGAAAGAAGTAGTTCTGCGAACCATCATCATGCAACCCTTTTACGTGGTGCTGGAATAACACAAGCCCAGCAAAAATCTGATTACAGCCCAAACATTTGTATTGGTCTTGTTGTATAACGGGCTTCGTACACTCATGCTTATCCGTAGACCATATCTGCTTGTGACAAGTTACGCAAAACTCTTGACGGATTGGTTTTACAAGTAATGGAGAGTTTGGGGCCCTGAAATTTTAAGTTTTGTGTTTAGTGATGCATAACTTATGGATTCATACATAGCATTTTGTATGTATTTTTACTACACTGCCAAAGGTTGAGTTTTTATCATAGTAACTATAGGTTTAACTAATATTAAACATAAATTAATTTACTCACATTATATTGTCGTAGATACCTATAATTTCTCATACCTTACTGAGATCTTTAATCATGAGCACTAACACAGCAGTGTCACGTTACAAACCAAACAAATAGTATTGGGTGAGTAAAGCTACATATATGTTTAATGATAGTAATTAAAAATCTATGGGTTTTTTAGATTGAGCATGCTTTCACTTAAAAAAAACATGCCAAAAATGTTGTCATCTATTGGAAAGTCCAGCTCCGTTTTTATATAGACCTCAACAACATATCTGTACCTTATTACAATGTTAGTAGCCACAAAGTTAATACTCACACTTCTTTGCCATTAACATCGACACAATGACTTTTCTGTATGTGCCTGAACGCGGAGAAGTAAACAGGGAATAACGCAGCACATATTGGGCATTCAAACTTCGCCTTCCTATCAACTCCAAAGGGCTTTTTTCCCGCTATGCTTGTATTTTCTTTCACATCCGTTTTGTTCACTTGTTTTGCGGGTTGCGGAGGCACAACCCGCTTTAACATATTCACAGGAATAACAGTTTTCTTCAATTGCTTCGTATCAATACGTTTTTTAAATGGGGGACGCTTGACTTCAGGTTTTAAATGTAAAAATTGATGATGCGATTTCAAAGCTTGAGCATTTAAGAATTTGCGGCCGCACAAATCGCATTTCACTGTCGGACGACGCAAATTTAGTTGATCGGGTGGCTTGGCTCCCATGTTTTTAGCTTCATTTACTTTTTTAACAATGTTGATTGTTGACTGTTATTATGGAATAATATTCTAAATGCTTCGCAGTTCACAGACTTGCACAATAGGCTCAATAATGGTGGAGCTGGATTTCACTAAATAGATTACACAATCCAGATACAAATGAAGAGATTTTAAACATGAGATGCAGAGAGCACAATTGCTCTTTATTTATTTTTCTTGTATTTATTGAAAAGACTTAGTTCCTTGCTGCTATAAATAATGTAACGTTGCCAAAGTTGGCAGAAATACTAAATTTTTTAAAATGGAATGGACCAGTACTAAAATATAAAATAAAAGCAATTAAAATATAAGGTTGTACTACACTAATGCTAAAGATATATAATTAACTTAATGGTGACTCTGAAACGTGCTTAAACTGACGCCGCGCTAGCTGCACTATGTCTTACGTACCTTGACACATTTGTTTTTTAATTCAGCTTCGTTTAGAAATAGTATCTATGGGTTCCAATGGCGGTGAAAATAAATTAAATTTTTAATATACATTGACACCACTGATTGACGACTACAATAAATGATTTTTAACTTCTTTAATTTATTATAATATTTTTTGCTAACCCCAGCTTAAAAAGGGATGTTATAAGTTAATCCTTTGTATGTTTATGGTATTGTAGCCCCTAAACGAATAAACTGATTTTAAAGTGGTTTCATTTGTTTAAAAGCGGGATTTTTGATCAGCTATTTTTCTAAAATGGGTAGGCTTTTTATCCTTTGAATTATAATCAAAGTTCATTTAAGTAGTATAGATACCTAGGTCCTTTATTTATATTTTTGGTTAAAATGGTGCAGGAACTTTGTTCTTGGTCTTAAGTATCAGTGTTAAGGTTTTCTATTTTTGGTTTTAATTAATTATTTAAAATTAGTATTAGTTAATTTAAGTTTATGCCATGTGCAGATATTTAGTAGTCGAAGTTGAAGTTAAGTCAAGTCATACCTACCATAGAAATTGTTTATTAATTTCAATTTTTAGCTCATGTCAGCAAAACAGTCGAAAGAGAGAGAAGTTTGTCCAACAGTAGGTCTGGAAATAGGTAGAAATAAAAGTACTGAATCAATTATAATTTTTATTCAAGTTGTATCAGCAGTTGGTACACCCCATAGCTTTATTTCATCTTCACATGCAGTCACAATACTATTCTCTGTTGGATGATGACTCAAAGACACAACTGGCTTATTAAAACTATGCCTTAACTTCTGCGTACAAGTACTACTAATTAAATCATAATAAAACACCTCCCCGGTTGCTGAACCACAGATTATATGACTATCTTTCTCATTCACAGCATTCTCTAACAAATAATCTTTACTTTCATGTCCTGTGAACGTATTCAAAATTTCCCCAGTATCTTTATCAAATAATTTTATTGTGCTATCGGCACAACTTAAAATGTAGCATTGGCCGTCTCTTGTTAGGCTTCCATAAGTCACAATATGGCCTATGAAGTCGGAAATCATCTTGCCCATTCTTAGATCATACAATCTAACATGACAGTCTACTGATGTAGTCAAAACTTCGTGGTCAGTAACTTGGATGGATGTGATAGTGTCCTTTGCATCTTTTAAAACTTGTATAGGTTCTTGTCTACGGCTTAGTATGTCCCAAAACGCGACGGTATTGTCTACAGATCCGGAGACCGCCATTGTTGATTCTTCATTGAATTTTATACATGTTACAGAGCTTGCATGACCGCGATATCTTCGTAATGGCTGGCCTGTGGTTACATCCCATAATATTACTGATTTATCGCTGCTACATGATATGATTTGACTACTATCACAAGATCCAGCTGCGTCTAACACTTCGTTTGCGTGTCCTCCGTATGTTTTTAATAAAAGTTGACGCTGTGGGTTCCAGAGTTTTATTTTTTTGTCTGCTCCGCAAGTTAGACAGTATGTCCCATCTACGTTGAACCTTACGGCGCGTATTACTTGTTGCTTGCACTGAAAGATAGCTAATGTTGTTAGTTCAGTCATTTTTAATTTATTTTACAAATATTAACGTAAACTATGACTTGTTTTGAAATGTGACCTGTCAGAAGTTGTCACTTGTCACTGTCAGTGTCAGTTGATTGTCGACGATTTGATAACATTTTATAATGCAAACATTAAAAATGTATAAAAAGGAAGGTATACAAAGGTTTTCTTTTTTTTTCCTTTAGAATTTTTAGTTTTGTTGTTAATTTTTATTTTCCGCGGTAAACACTTGTTTTCCCAACTCTGACATTGGCAAAATCGTTGTCTTCCCGACGACGGAGCCATACAAAACAAAAACTGAAATTAATGCAAACATTATTTATGTAGGTACCTACTTGTCTTGGCTTTACTTCACATGAAAATGTTTATGGTGGGATACCAAATTTTCCATACCTATTCTAGGGTCCAAAATTGGGTCCAAGCTTACGAAATTAGTTATTTGCAATTTATAGACAGCGCTATCTATTACATTTCTTCCAAAATAAAGTACTGTAAAGACTAGAGTTGTCACGTTACGTATGCTCTAAGCAACACAATTAAAGTTGTCTCGCTGACACCATCTCTCGTAATTTCCACGCAACTGAGAACGGTAGTTTTACTAACGCCATCTATTATAATTTTCACGAAACACAGCTGCCATTGTTTCCGGCCGCTGTTTCAGCTGAACTATTTATTCTATGTACTGTTGACTGCTTACATTACATTCTTACATTGACACACTGACTCAGTTCCATTATATACGTTTATATGGTGTATATTTGTGTGCGTCACACGCCCACCTTGCGTCTTGTATAGGCTGAATGTTCAGCCATTATGATTGCGAAATATTCGATATTAGAATCGTATTGTGTCCTGAAAATGGGTCATTTTCGACAGATTTCGTCGTAAAATGATAGATTACTGCGTAGATGGAATTATTATCAGTCAGTTTCTTATCTTATTTTTTATCATTCTTGTGGTATGAGAAGAATATTGGTGTTCTATTGTCTATTGAATTCTACGCAATGGTTTTATAACGTAGGCATACATTTCCTGTACTAGGTATATACCTAGGTACTTAAGTGTTGTTCAACGCGTATTTGTTGTGTAATAACTAATAAGAATAGGACAGTACATATTTTTTATACCCTATGTTACTATTACCTTTAACAAAAAAAAAAAAAAAAAAAAATCATTTTTGTTGCCGCGCCCGGAACTTGGCTACGGTTTTAAGAAATATAGATATTAGAGGTGTGGCGTTGTCTAACAAAATTAGGGAGGGGTTTTAAGAAAATGGGGATGTATGGTTTGTAGCTTATCGCAGCAAAAAATAGCCTATGTCCTTTCTTGGGATTCAAACTTACCTCACACCAAGTTTCATAAAAATCGGTTAAGTGGTTTAACCGGGAAAGCGTAACAGACAGACAGACAGACAGACAGAGTCACTTTCGTATATATAAGTAGAAAGTATGGATATTTTCCTTCCTACCTAAATTAATCTTGTTAAACAAATGTATAAAACATATTTTGAAATTGTATATTGTATATTATGGCCTAATATACTTATATATCTAGTATTAAATAGATAGGTAGTCTACTTAGTTATGTAGGTAGTAAGTATACCTACAGATTTTTCAACGCGTAAGTAGGTATCAAATCCAATTCATTATAATAATTAAATTACTTTGTAGTAAAGCCGCGTTTTTAAGCTATTCTCTTCTTTTGGCAAAGAAAATAAGGAGTTCTTTAGATAAGCGTGGACCTAACCTAGAAAATGATTTAATACAAAAATAATCTAGATACAATAATTATTGTTATCTTTATAAAAACATAAGTTTGTAAAAAAAAATATAGTTCCAAATTCAAAACGCTGTTACATAACCAAAACCAAAATCAAAAACAGGCAAAGGAATTCTTATAATGCCGTAAAGTGTTGGCCATTACATAGGGTAGTTGAATACGGCAGAATACGGCCGAAAATGGCTAAAAGCAGGTCACTGGATTGCGGTAACGGGTATATGCAGCAGACATAATGCGGGCAAACTTCGTAGCGCCTCCCTATGGGCTGGGACTAATAGAAATACGGATAAAAAAGTTCTAAGTTTTGTTGAAGGTTGTAGCCGTTGTAGGTTTTATTTGATACTGATTTGAGGTTCAAGTGAGATTGATGTAGATAAAATTAACATAATTTTAGCTGCGTTAAGCTGTGAATTTTAAGGCATTGATGTGTTTTGATTACATGAATGTCTTATGATTTATTTAAGCTATACTTAGGTAGGTACAGAAAATATAAATGTTAATTAGATTTACGTAGATAATTAATTATTTTATTAAATCTAATCTAGGAAAAATGTGTTACCTATAAAAAATTGTTTATTCAAGCTATTTTATTAATTGTACTTAATCTCATGATCGTTAGGAACTTTGATTCTGATAAAGTAGTACATACTCGTATTTAAATTCTAAACCGATATAATTTTAATCGTTATGTAATCTATACTTAATATTATAAAGCTGAAGAGTTTGTTTGTTTGTTTGTTTGTTTGTTTATTTGTTTGTTTGAACGCGCTAATCTCAGGAACTACTGGTCCGATTTGAAAAATTCTTTTTGTATTGGATAGTCCGTTTATTGAGGAAGGCTATAGGCTATATAACATCACGCTACGACCAATAGGAGCGGAGCATAAAGGAAAAAATGTTGCAAAAATGGAAAACCGTTGAAACTAAAACACGCGAACAAAGTCGCGGGGGACAGCTAGTTAATAATAAGAAAACAAATCGTAATCCCTAAATGCAACTAACGCCAGCTGCAAAAAAAAACAATAAAAAAAACACAGCTGTCAAAAAGTTTTCGCGTTCACTTTGGATTTCTGCGCATATCCACTGTACTGTTCCCTGCATTGCAGCTACACGACTAACAAGAAACGATTAGTTAGAAAAGGTAGTTTCATTCCATTATATAATGATTTTATATATTGTTTGCTGGTTTTAGAACTGCTGAAAGAAATAATTTTGAAGTTAGAAGTTAGTAGATTGAGGTAGAAATTACTAGAAATAAAAAAAAATACGCAGCAAATTTATGTGTATTTTTTAATTAAATAAAAAAAGTATTCCAAAAATTATGGACGAGCGTGCGTCCGTACGTAGAAGACATTTGGTAGTATACGAATGTAATATGTTCCGCGTTTTTTTGTAGGTATTTTACTAGTTATGAGACTCTTGATTTTTAACCAAATTCATATTTCTTTCAGATAAAACATGGACCATTTATTGCGAAAAATACTTAGTATAGTACTTAGTTAGCTTGGTTCAAAATAAAAAACGTCTCATATCTCATTGTGTTTTGTCAACTTTCGGGATACGCATTCTTCAGGGAATGTCCTGAGCCCAACTGCAGAAATAGGTTATTTAAAAAATATAATCCAAATAGCCCTATTTACGGTATTATTAACAGCGAACAATTATTGTTTACAGTCAGTAAAAACGACCATAGCATAATAGGTATAGTTGAATTACGTATAAACGTCTTATTCTTTAGATTTGCTTTATTTTGCTATGGTAATTGATTTTACACCAAATAAATACGCCATTTAACTAACTAAATGGCTATTTATTATTCAAACAATTCATTAAAATTAAAATATTATATTATATTTGTAGGAACCTATTATATGTAAAGAAACTACATTGAAAAAAATATTTACGAGGCCCATACATATTCCCTTCGATTATAACGACACTTAAATTTAAGATGTTCTTTAACGACTATTTGTCGCTTCATTAAGCATTAAAGTTAAAGTCGGTGAAAAATATGATTAAGAATTTTAAATGTATGTTAAAACATCCTCCTTTTTAGGTACTTATATATTCCGTATCACATCCAATTTCATGCTATGCAGGGTTTATTTAAATTACGGGTAAAACGTAAATAATAATAATCTTTATTTAGTTCTCAACATGGCCACTGCGTGTTGGACCTGTGTCCCCACATAAGCCTTTCAAAGAACCGGGTATTATCGCTACTGAGGATAGCCCGTGAAAAATAAGAGATACAGAATAATCTTTACTTCATAAAAGTGCTTTACAATGTAGAGCTATTTAGGAATTAGTAAAACAAACACTTATGATAGAAAACATTAATCAGTTTTATGTCGCAGTTAACTCTCATGTCGTCTCTGTTAAAGGGGTAGGTAGTAGCGACAGATAGCCATTTAATCTGTAACTTTAAACATACCCACCTAAGTTTTTAGATAGTTAAGTAATTAGAATTACCTTGATATTGTCATCTTCGTCTTCACACATCCAGTCAAACTGTGTAAACGGTTTTGTGGGGCATTGCATTAGTACATAAGGCTTATTGTTAAATACTTAATAAATAAATCTATACCAATATATAAAGCTGAAGAGTTTGTTGTTTGTTTGAACGCGCTAATCTCAGGAACAACTGGTCCTATTTGAAAAATTCTTTCAGTGTTGTATAGCCCATTTATTGAGGAAGGCTATAGGCTATATAACATTACGCTGAGACCAAAAGGAGCGGAGTATATATGAAAAATGTTGCAAAAATGAAAAACCGTTGAAACTAAAACACGCGGACAAAGTCGCGGGGGACAGCTAGTAAATAATATAAGAACGTGTTAAAGTTAAGTAGCGTTTCTGTATTTGGGGGAATATCTACTACACATATGAGTTGAGTTACTCTCCTGTTAAATAGAACTCGGAATATTTTGTAGTAAAAAGAGACAGTGCCTTGCGTTCAGGGGTGATAAAAATTAGTGCTGTTATTGGCAAAATATATGTAACAGTTTTCATAAAAAAATAAGAAAAAAAAAAAAACATACAGTGAAACATAAAACCTCCTTTTTGGAGATTGGTTAAAAAATAAAGCTTAAGTACAGATAATCTAAGTTATAAATTAAAGTATTAATTAAATTTAATAATAATTAAGGTGTAAGTGAACGTGTGTGTTTTTTTTTTGTAGTGTCAGTGTAAAGTAGTACGTCTTGTATTTTCAGTACCAGCCAGTGCCTTTAATCTCCAATTTAATTTTAATTCTAATACAATGCCAATGCAAAATTTTTTATTCATTTAGCAGGCACACAAACAACACAGTAGAAAAAAATACTCTCAATGTTTAGATTCCAGTCAGTTCCTTCCATTGACAGCATTTTTATAAGAAATCTGAATCTCCTGCCTGCTAAACTAATATCGAATTTGCATTGGCATTGTATTTGAATTTAAATAACATACACTTTACTGTCTGAAAACAAAAGCCTAATAAACAAAAAAGCAAGCAATTACTATTAATAAAGTAACGATTACTTCAAGCTATTTTAATTAAGTTCCAGAACTATGTTATTCTATAAAATACCAGCCAGTAACTGTCCTACTGCAGGGCGTCTCTTTTCAATGGAGCATTGATCGCCACATTTCCACTGCGGCCTACCTATTTCAAGAAATCCAGGTTTCCTCACAACCTCCTTAGGATAACTTGAGTAGTACTTAAAGACATTAGACAATTTGTTTTTGAGCTAAATAACAGTGTTTGCTATGAATGAGGTTAAAAAACTTTACGATGTATAATCGTAATTTAAGTAATTTGACAGGTGAAAAAAAAACAACTGAAAAACGTAAATAGGTGTATCATTTTTGTCTCTAACTCTTTTTTGATAACTCATGCGGTATTAATATGTGTTAATAGAATGAAACTCGGTTAAACAAATCGTGTACAGTAACTTATATGTCAATAGCAATTATTCTGCTACGTCGTACGGAGAACCTACTTATACAAGGCTGAAAACCATAAGTATAATACATCTACGATAAACTGTGTCGTAATTCATGACGTGAAAAAACAAATATCACTTTTTGATACCTAAATTACGTTTTTAATTATTGAGAATTGTGTTAAGAAAGTTACATAAGGTGTTAATTGTGGGTGTAGAAAAAAAACACGTAAAATTTATATTTTTTTGTCCCTCGTTTTCAAATACGGAACGCGGCATGCGCGCGCATCTAACATCGACCGATATGTTATCGCCAGTTGAAGTCCGGCCGCCGCATCGGTTGGACGCATGTCTCAATGGGTGAGCTGCAATACCCCGGGGTCCCAAGCGTTGCTGATGACGAGAGACAGTACAGGGCTCCGTTCCGTCGGGCGCCTCAGTACAGGTGGCCCGCGCCGCAGCCGCCGCAGCCCTCGGCCTTCGCCCCTTGGAGGCGGGCCCCTGCCCCCCCTCGGCCTCCAGATTACCGACGGAGTGCTTCGTACCCTGGCAAACCAGATGAAACCTACCAGGTAAGTCTTTTTTTAAGGCAAAGGTATTGTCTTTTAGCCACGTCTGACATTTTCATGAATATGAGCGTTTAATTACGTGTATCTTTAGTCTGTGTTTTTTTGGTGCAAGCAGGTTGCATAGTATTTGATTATACTCTTTTGATTTTACATTGTTTGGCCAGAAATATTAGTTTTGACAGATGATTAGTCGATCTCTTATCAATTAGGTTTGAAATATAATCCTTGTTACCAAAACGATGTGAATATTTGGATGGTGAGTTGTGAAATATATTTCGGTTTGTGTGTTTTAATCAATAGTTAGTATACGACGTTTGGTTAAATAAACGATGATATGTTTTGTACTGAAAAGGCGTTTTGTACTGAAAAGCAAAAGTTAATATTTAGAACTGTGTTTCAGTTTTTAAATTATGTTTTAATTTACATTCGTGAAAGTGGCAAATATATCCATATATTATTTAAATAAAAAAGATTTTATACTTACTTACCTAAGCCTGTATTAACATAGCCTAAAATAAAAAAAAAAAAAGAAAACGAGGAAAATAACAGTGAATTAATTTATTATGAAGATTTTATGATCACGTTACCAAAAATAAATTTTATAAATAGAATGTCATTAAATAAATACTCACCAACCCTTATTTAATGTAGCTGAAAATTAATTCACCCTAAGCAAATTATAAGACATTGTTCGTGAATATTTCAAGCATTTAATTTCATAGCTCTATTTAAAAATGTAATAGTTATTGTCAGTGTGTTGAAAAATCAAATTTCGTAATTTTGTTGTTATATCGTAAAATGTTTGCGGTTAAATATATTGAATTATGAGTTATTTTTAATACCAATTGTTTTTAAAAATATCCATAGATCGGTATCGTTTTACAAACAATGACAAAACCACCTTGTATTTTTATTTAATTTTATTTGAGTAACATTGAAAAAGAAATTACGATAAATATATTTATAACTTGGGAAAAATTTCATATTTAAAATATTTACTAACTTAACTATACATATACATTTAAAATAAAACTAAGCATTTAATTAATAAAAAATCGTCAAAAATATGGCAAATTTTAGTTGACGTTAATTTTTTCATTAACATTATTAAGAAACGAAAATCTATGCTCTATAAAACAAAAATACAGTTTTGTATTTCAAGAGCTCTAAGTACAGATTACCTTAGAACTGAAATATTTAATACGCATTACTTTTCATATGTAAGTAATTCTAGAAACCGTCGTCCGATTATTTTTCTATTGATACTTTTTTTAAGGATTAGAATAAAATTGTTCCGTTTCCTTAATCAGTCAGTCCTTAAAAAATAGTATATTTACTTAAAATAAAATATACGAAAATACCTTCCCTTGAACACACTACTTTTAACATTATACTTAACAATTTCTTTAAAGAGAAATAAATAATTAATTATTGACACGTTTTTATTTTTATCAACACAACACTATTAAAAGCACACATTATATTATAATTAAATATCTTTATCTAAACTTTATTTTATAAATTTTAAATATTTTATGAAATAAATTTATATTTAGTGTCTAACTTACGCATTTAACTTGTAATATAAAAAATATTACAGGTTGTATTTTAAATCCATATTTATTTTTAAATATCTATAATTATATAAATAGGTACTAACCTTTTTTAGTGAACCTACTTAACAAAACGCTTATTTTTAAATGTCCTTGGAACAAAACAAAATGAATAAATGCATTTACAATGTTACTCAACAGTTAGGTACTGCTTTAAAGTTAACCTAAAAACCTTTTGGGACAGCAACATTAAAACTGTCACATCTAACCAAGGAAACAGTTTGACAGGTCACGAATATTGATTTTTAAGCCAAGTGCGTACCCACGTGGCTGTAGCTTGTTCAAACGACTATTTTATGCCCCGTCGTGGCTTGAATTGTCAGTTAGATTAAGGAAATGGAGTATTTTTATAATATGTCGTCTTAAATAGGATTTGTTTGATAAAATGATCAAGAAAATAGATTTTAGGAGTTAATTTTGTAGAGCCGAGTAAAATACCTATAAATCCTTTCTTAAGTGATGAAATAAAAATAATAAATTAAATGTAGGGTGTTATGTTTTAAATTACGCCATTTAATCGTTAATATACAATGATATTATACAGTATGTAACAAAAACCACGTCCGATCCAATAAAGGCGTATTCCTGGTTCAACATACGTGCTAGAAGAAAATGTCTCGCTCAGGCGCCTTCTTTGATACAAAACTGTAGGTAGTACACGTGAACTTTGTCGAGCGATCAGTGTTGCCTTTGATAAGTTTTATTTTAATTTAATTATATTTACCGGGGAAAAATAATAATCTCAAATCCATTCAATAGTTACGTATATGTGTACGCAGTACGATGCCGACTAATACTCATAAGGATCGGACAGGTATTTTATTGTATGCTGTATATACAAATCAAGCCGATAATATGTTCTTAGTACTCGCATTTTGAGGACTCGAGAACCTTCTAATTAGGATTTTTTCAATGATAGCTATCTCTTTTTCATAAATGCTTATCCTATCTTTTGTACTAAGTATTCATTAGTGCAACTTGACAACATTCTGACATATACCAGCGCGATCAGATTGTAAACGTCGGTAACTATGATGGTAACATATCTTGTGTAATATATAATTGTTGTTATATATATTAAAATATTTATCAATGGTTTCTTAGGTGCAATTATATAAAAGACAGTTATTTTCCTAACCTAACATTCATAGAAATTATGTATTTCTATGGCAATAACTGCAATTTACAGAAAAAATATTGAATTTTAGTTTTTTTATGTATCCTATATTAAAAATACAAATTAATATGGTTTGTAGAGGTCAGATAGGCAGTAGCTTCATGTAAAATACGGTATTCAGCTGAATCCGGTAAGACTGGAAGCCGACCCCAATATAGCTTGGGACTTGGGAGGTCTAGGCAGGTATATTAATTGTCATAATCAGCTGTTTCTTTCCCTCTGCAGAGTTAAGGCTTCTCTACTTGTCTTCCATCTCTCTCTGTCAATAGCTGATAAAGAACAATCTTGAAACAGTAGTAGAGAAAATTCTGCGTCGATATTTTCGCAGTAAAGAGGTCTATTTTACATAAATAAATAAGACAGCCTCTTTTGTATACTATTACCTATTAAAACCAAAAATACTACAGAGTTATATTCATTGATTTAAATATAGGTAGATGGAAGATATAGCTTTAATGATCAAGGACTTAATATACTACTATCGACTTTTAATATACTTAAAAAGTGCTAATATACTATCTACTATTTATATATTAAGTTAGGTATAAAAACACGTAGGTACTAACATTAATTACTTTACTATGGATAGTTTTCCTTATCGATGATGGAAATATGACATAAATTGTATGACTTTTAAGTAGCTCTTCTATCTTTATTCACGATAAAATAATTACGGAAATGTAATTAAAAATATGGGCGTAAAACGCAACACAAATGATGTCAAATTCCTATCTCTATCAGCAAAACCCTACTTACGTGTAAATGACTGGTAGTTGCCCGCGGCTCTGTCCGCGTGGGTGTCGTTTATCGCGACAAAAAGTAGCCTATGTCATTTCTTAAGATCCAAACTTACCCCATACCAAGTTTCATTCAAATCGGTTTAACGGTTAAGCCGTGAAAGCCTATCAAACAGACAGACAGAGTTATTTTAACATTTATAATATTAAGTATGTATGGAACGCTGTTTCAGAGATAATACAATGTCCCAAGAACACAGAAAACAAACATTTCTGTAAACGAGAATTCCATGTAATAAATACATTAAAAAGAACAATCCTTGGTCAGAAGTAATTTCTTGAGAACACAACGCTGCTGGCTTACCGCGAACTTGGCAAGTTCAGCTTACAAATAAAAATTTATGCAACATAATCTTACCTTTTTTAATGAACCTTTTTGTTGTTTAAAACATTTTTACGGTTATAAGTAACTACAGATAAGAAGTGACAGAATCTATGCGAATATTCTGAAAGATTGTGTTGATTTGCGGTATTATTTTGTTTTTAACTTGAAATTAGGGATAACTGATTAAAATACGTGCCTTTTTCGGTTTCCAATATATTTGTTTGTCTAAAGTAAATACAACGTTGTCAAATAATAAGTAATTACTAAGAAATAACGAAATAAAATGTAAAGACAAGTAGATTTTTTTAAAACATCTTGTGTGTTACAAATAGGTTTATTTTTTTTTAAATTTAAAAGTAAAGTTCTAATTAATTAAATCCTTATTAGATAATCTAGAAGAGACGTCCCATTGTTAAGTAATCGCCCGTACTAATTTGCCCTAGGTACAGTTTTTAGACAAGACATATTTTTATACAACATGTCGTTTTGATTTTCGTCAAATTCAAGGGGGTAACTATGCTAATGATTCTCGACACGAATCAATAATAAAATAAGGATTTTCTTTTTAATTTTTCTAATTTTCGGAAATCGGCATGTGTGGGACAAGCATTTCAAAACGCGGCCCGTGTGGTACCGCACTGTAACTGCTCTTACACACACATTAAGACACTGACAAACCGCATACGTAACAGGGCGATACTGTTCATTAAAAGTGGTGTATTCTGAAATAGTGCCAAACTTAAATAACTAAAAAAACAAGTATGTATTAATTATTGAGCAGATATCGTAATTGTATTTGATTAATAATATCTTTCATAACAGCCTCCTGAAAATTGACGAGAATGCAAAACGACACGTTGTATGTCGGTCATAAAAAAGAGTCGTTAAAAGCGTCCCAAGAATTGAAAATGTTCTACCCATAAAGTATTGGGTAAAATGCCCTTACCTTATCGATTCAAAGTACCCATTGACCCATATATTTTCTGGACGCAACCCCGAATGTAAAAGGCTCTCCAAAACGCGATCCGCGCATGTCAACAGTTACTGCGGTCAAAATTACGGCGGAATACTTAAAGCAACTCAACGTTAAGTCGCCGTTAAGACTCATGCTGTCTCTCTCACTTTATGATGAAAAGATATTTGTGAACATCATAAAGTTAAGTAGTGTTTGAGTGTTTAGGGGTTAGATAAGCATAGGTTGGTACTTATATCTCTCTCTTACTTGAACAATAATACAACTACGAAATTACCTCAGATCACAAAAAGTCTCTGAAATTATCGACTTACTCCCAAATACTGAAACTGCAACTTAACTTTGAGACGTACTTAAATGTCTATCTGTCGCTTCTTTACGCCTTGAAGCGACAGAGACAGCACGAAACTTACAGCGACTTAAAACTGATAGACGTTTCAAAAATTTGGCCTTAAGTCTCTGAAATTACGGATTTAAGATCTGTAAAATGAAGGCTACAGTTTTTAAAAATCCGCTTTTATCGCTATTGTTGAGTGAAGTATTTCTGTCAATTACCACCAGTCAAAGGCCAGGTTTTTTTTTGGAAATGATTTACGCAGTTAGCCTGAGCGCAGGCTTTGACTGCTTCACCGGACTTTTGGCGAGAACCTTAAGGGCCTCCAGCCAGAGCAATAGAAAAACTAACTACGTCAGCAACGTTCACTAAGGGCACCCCCTGTGGGGTTCGGACCTCGACTTAGTGCGTTGCTAACAATCTTAATAAGGCAAAAAATCGGCAAGGAAGGGGTGGATCTAAGTTTTTATTATTTAAGGACATATTTTTATTGCTAGTTTGGCCGGCTTGGGCCAGCTTGATCTAGGGATGGGGGGGTTCAAAGGCCAGCTTGTCTTTTATTAGTGGAGAATGACAATTAGACCTGAGTTGACACTATCCTGGCGGAATTTTTGAGTCGGTTGTCGCATAAGATTGGTAGGTATTAAGATTTCAGTTGTCTTATTGGCACCTATCGTCGGTTTTAAAGAAGGAATTGTTAGAATTAGTGCATTGAAAGAAGTCTCAACAATATAAAAACAAAAGACGATATCCGCCCTTCGCCGCTCCTAGATTTCGCCTAGAGTATTAATAATATTCTATGATATAAATAATTGGGTATTTGACTACTATCGAATTATTTATTTTATAAAAATATGTCTGTTAATAGTATTAAATTGAAGCAGAACTGCGAAATAACATCATAAAAATCTACACGAATAGAAAAGTTATAAGGTTTTAAAGTTATTTGGTGATGCATGTTCTATCTCTTTTTCGCAAAACGACTTGTACCCCAGATTAGTATGGAAAAAAGAATAGTGACGTCACATTTCAATATGAAAGTCATAAGTGATTAAATCACTTTGACTACGAAAAAATATGAAAGTAATTAATCTGCCGTTTTAAAAAATCGACAAACATTGTAATATTTTTTTTAATGTTTTTTTAAATTAATCTAATTATAATGTCAACCATTTTGCGATTCCTTGCAGTACCTTATAATATGATAAACTCAACGCTAGAACATTGAACCTTCTCCGTAAAGAAGGTTGCAACTTGTAAATTTAAACTAGGTTATGGTATTTTGACGATGTAAATGTATTTTTGCAGTGTAATTTTAAGTTTTGTTAACTTCCATATCAATTTCATGTAAGAATAAGCTACAGAAAACAAGTCAGTACCTTAATCAGATTTAAAACGTGTACACAGTGGGCGAGCGTGGGCGATTGTGTAAACGCTTAAACTGGGTGAGATGACAACCAGCTGATTGCATGCCATCTCTTTCTCGCAAACGAAACAAAATCAATACTCTGTACGTAGCTTGTAATATAGGTTGAAGGAAAAGAGTATCACTTTTACATAATAAACACTTTAATGGAAGACATTTTTGTGTTGATTTGTAGTTTAAATGCGGTTCTTATGAATTAGGAAGTAATTTTCCGCCATTTTGAAATAGTTAAGCTGTCAAAAAATTGTTTTCTTTAGGAACAAATCTTTTTTTTATTATTTTTTTTATAATGGTTTTAAATATGTCTATGCCAAATAATTACCAGTAAATTAAAGTGAAAATTGTTGTTTTCAATAAACAGTTCGTTGTCAGGCGGAGTTCATTCACCTCTATGCGTATTAGAATCGACTTACTATTTCTAAATAGACAAATGCAGTGAAAATATATCTCCAAGAATAGAATATATTGAATTAGATGATTATCTTCTGTATCTCTTATTAAGATATTGTCATAAAAGGTGCACCTTTTTATGGAAAACAGGAGTCTGTTGCATTTCCGCTGGTAAGCCTGGATTGTAACCGAACATCGGTGAGGAACATCTACCGACACCAGCCCCTAAAGTCAAGTGACACTGTTACAAGCGATATCGCTGATAGAATCGCTCAAATGTATGGAAGTGGCTAGTCTAAGTCACGTGACCTATCGAATTTAGTTATTATTTTTACACACTGTATATTATGCACTAGCTGTCCCCCGCGACTTTGTCCGCGTGTTTTAGTTTCAAAGGTTTTTCATTTTTGCAACATTTTTCATTTATGCTCCGCCCCTTTTGGTCGCAGCGTAATGTTATGTAGCTTATGGCCTTCCTCAATAAATGGGCTATCCAACACTAAAAGAATTTTTCAAATTGGACTAACAGAGTCTGAGATAAGCGCGTTCAAAGAAACAAACTCTTCAGCCTTATCCCTTTCGAAAAAATGAAAAAAAATATGAAATTAAGCCGTCTTGCAATTTTGACAATTTATTCTAAAATCAAGATCCAAATTTATAGTAGTGTGCGACAAAGATAACGCTCTACTAAGCCGAAATTAGCCGATTGTCTCTTTCCAAAGATCGATGTACAATATAAATTATTATTATCACTGTACTTTTTTAGTCATTCAAAAAGAGAATGCCAGTCATGATTTCGGTCAGCTGTTTTTGTGTAGACACAAAATTACTCTTTAACTTTGTCAGAGTCTTTATTTCAAAGCACTAACGTCGATTTTCCTTTAACATTGTTACTTACTTACATTTGTATTCTGCCCTATTTATGTGTCCGAACACCCCTTTGCGAAACCGACCTAATAAAATAGGGGTTGTTTTGTAGTAATTAATATTTAGATCATTGTTTTTGCTGTTACAAGACCAGTTACTTGTTAATTTATCGGTTTTGACCTTAGGGTAAAAATAAGTAATCTATACATAGAGTGCGCATATCGAGTATGAACTGTAGGCACGAGTATAAACAAGTAAAATCGTAAAATTTGTGTCAAAACAGAGAGCGCTCATTTGTTAAAACTATCTCAAAACCATCGATATTTTTGCATTTATATAAACGTCTGTTGTCGCACGAAAAAACACTTAAATTAGTAAACGAGCGTAGTACTCACAGCTAAACATTTGCTTACGCACGGCACAACGGGCTACTAGCGATGCGCGCTCTCTATGGTTTAACCTGACTTCAAAAAAAGAAAGTTATTCATTCGATTCGTCGAGGTATAATATACATAGAGGTATTATTACATCTATGTGTATTCAATTATATTAAGGTAATATTTTTTAATTAGTATAATATGAATCCTGTATATTATTTCTGTAAATGGCGTTCCCTCTCGCTGTCAAAAGTAGCTCAAGTATTGCCACATTGCACCAGAGCTCTTGATTTAATAACTGATTTAATTCGTCCATTTTTCAGTTTAGGAAAAATGAACATTATTCTTCGTATTGTACTTTTATTTTCTGGTTTCATGCTATGTTTCCTACCATAGCTTATTTTCCTCCACTAACTTTCATTAAACTCTAAATTTTTAAGATAGATTGTGTAATAAAGCTAAATAGTGTTTGATCGCGCTGATCTTCCAAACTAATAGACGGATTTTAAACAATCTTTTTGAATTTGATAGTTTAACTCTCGAGAAAGGTTATATAGGCTATTTAACATCACGTTACTTGCCTTGGAAAAAAGTAAGGCGAGTGAAACTGCGGCACACAGCTAAGTATTTTTATAAACTTTAAAGAAATTTACGCTCGTTTTTTTTAAATTAATAATAACATTCACATCTTTTTTTTGAAAAACAAAGAGAGAAAAAGTAAGAAGAAATGAATTTCCTGCAGTGGGACAGAATAGGCAAAAAATACATCTAAAAATGTTAGATCAATTAGCTGGCTACTTATATTGCGCTCACCAGTTGGCGCCACTGGTGGGTCTGCTGTCAAAACCCACCAACAAACTATGGAATGAGATATTTTTGGACATCAGGAGAAACTAGCGCCTCTGGTGGCAAAATTGATAACGGTAGTTATGATTATTTAATTTAAATATTTCGACCTACAAATAGACGTGTTACTTAGTACAAATATTACATACATTAGTCAACAACTGAGCATACATTATATTTATGTTAATATATTCTTTATATAATATAATGATAATAGGTAAATCACGACTGAGTAACTGTGTATATTGTACTATTTGTACTTATTACTGTAAACTCTACATAGAAAGTCTCATGCATTTATAGAGCTGTACTGTGACGATAAACGAAGAACTCAAATGGGAAGACGCTCGAAGAATCGCGCGGGACCGGCCGGCTTGGAGAAAACTTGTTGGGGCCCTCTGCACCAGCGGGGTGCCTTAGGACCACAACAGCAACAACAACTGTGACGATAGTATTTAATTATCCTCGGCAGTATCTAAGAGTACCATAGACAAGCATAGAGCGTGCGCATCGCTAGTAGCCCCTTATGCCAATCGTAGCAAATTTTTAGCTAAATTACTACGCTCGTTTACTGATTTATGTGTTTTTCCGTGCGATGACAGATGTTTATGCAAAAATATCGACGGTTACAATATTATTAGGGTAATATTAGGTTTTGAGATAGTTTTAATAAAACGGTGCGCTCTGTTTTGATACTAGTTTTACAATTTTACTTGTTCATACTAGTACTAACAGTTTATACTCGATATGCGCGCTCTATAGTTTACTTAATTGTTCCTCTAAGGTTCCAACCTACCCGGTAAATGTGGTGATGTGGTGTTTTGGAGGTCAGAGAGGCAGTCGCTCCATGTAAAATACGGTATTCAACTGAATCTCACGAAGTTTGGTTTTCAACCTTCCCGAATTCAACATTTCCTAACTTCCTATCGAAAGGAACTGTCAAAAAGAACTTGGTGGCCAAATTTCGCTTCCAGAAGATATAATATGTATAATTTTAAAGGGTTAGCAACCGACATTTTTTACCACATTTTCGTCAGAATGTGTACGTAAGTTTCTGTTGCCTTCGTGCGTCCGTTTTCCATACAAACAAACACGGGAACAATAGAATGGCCGCAGTGTTTCGTTACAGTAATGTAAGCCGCACAAAAATGTTGTGTAAACTTCGATCTTGGATCTTGGGTTAGGCAGGGATACCCTGAAACTCGAAATACGATCAAAAGAATATGTAAAATGAAGGTTAGATACTCCTCTTACACTAAAATCTTTGCGCATTCAACGACCTCTGTAATCGAGTGGCGTAAACACCGGTTTTTAAAGTATCACCAGCTCTGAGGTTCCGGATTCGATCTCCGGACTGGTCAATGTAGAAACTCCTCATCTACATTGTCGAGTCGAGTCTGGGTGTTTGTGGTAGCTTCGTTGTCTCAGATTCAATAATACAAGTGCTATAACTACTTTGGGTTGTGAGCAATGTATGTGATGTTGTCCACATTATTTATGGTACAAAGTTTTGTCATACAAAGTACGCCCAGATTTGAAAAACTTGTGGATATACAAAATGATTGTCCTATCCAGTCTGTAGCATATTGAGCAGTGGTAGTGGGTGAGGTGAATTTGTACCAGTCCGCTATCCGTGTAGATTAATTAATCCTGCATGCTGTATTTAAAAAAAAAACAGTGACATTCCGAGATTGCCGGCAGAAGTGAAAACTTGAACAATTACAATATATGTAATTACTTATACACAGATGTGTCGGCAGCGGTAATAGTGTCGCGAATTCAATTGCTTTTTTTTCCGTCAAAGAAGTCAAAGAAGTTTTCACATCAAAAATACAAAAAGTAAAAAAAATAACGTTGTACATAACATAATCGTACATTATCGTTTCAACATGGTTATTACAGCCCGGTAAGTAGCTGGGTGAATATGAATCCTTAAGTTGTTTGGTTCTGTTACCGGGATAGCAAGCTCAATGAAGCATTTGGTGGTGCAGGGCAGAATAGAAGGGAAGAGAACATCACCCACACCACCATTACTGAATGTTCTCGCAAAGCGAATAATAGAACAGAATGGAGAAGCATTGCAAGAGCTGTTACTCTCAAATCAAGTACTGACCCAACCACGACCACTCTGCCAAGAGTGAACGACTAGGAAGAACAAGCAGTTGGGCTGACATGTCCGCCCCATTTCCTTACTTTTTTCCCCATTTCGTGCGTTCCTTATTTAGATGTCACTTTAAATTTTTGCAAAGCTATGTCATTGGAAAAGTAAAATAGTGTCATAGTAAATAAGTTTGTTAAGGAGTGCAGAATAAACGCTTGTCTCATGACAAGCGTTTATCTTCATAGATACGTGTATTATTTTATTTCTGCACTTCACCATCAACCCGACGTGGTTTTCATCGATTCTTATCATTGATAAAATTTTCCGAAATCCTTAGTATCTTTGCCTATACTTCACTGTCTCAAATTATTAAAAAAAAAAAACGGTGCTCTAAATTGGGCCCGTGGCCCATTTAAATCCGTCACTATCTTAGCTTAACTCATCTTGCTCCCTCAACCTCATTTAATATTGATCCTCGCCAGAGGTTTATAACTATTAATATTAACTATCCAAGTTACATTGTTACATAGATATTAATTCGGCCTTATCTATGAATATTTAACATGTGTTCTTCCGTTTGAACGCATGTTTAATTTTGCTGGTTTGCTCATCGTGTATGTTACAATTTATGTAATATGTAGATACTTAAACTTTTATGCTAACCACTAAACAGTATTTGGGGTTATATAGACTTTTTTTTACTTTAAAATAACAAAAAAGATACATACCCCCGAACAATGAAACGCAACTTAACTTTAAGACTTACTTAAATATCTATCTGTCGGTACTTTACATCTTAAAAGACATCATGAGAGTTAACGGAGACTTAAAACTTAAACATTAACGTTAAAAACGTTGTTTAAAAAGAATGATATACTTACCTAATTACTGATTTAATTTGCAGGAATAGTGAATATTAGGCTATTGGCAGCTGTCAAAAAGGAAATCTGTTCATATTTAAGAAAGGCATGGTCTTAATGAGAAGTAGGTATACTAATTTAACAGGTACTAAATATTGCCTTAGTTATTTAGTAATTGCAACGGATATTATTTACTTTTAAATGAGACACTAAACTCTGACATTTTACAATAGATTAATGTACATTTCTTGGATTAAACAATCACTTTTTCACATTACGTTTGGCACACGTATTACCGTATTCTGCCAACAGACCAATGAGGTTGTAATTTTTATAATGTAGATAATGGCCATAATGGTTTGCCTGGGTGGCCTATATACGCAAGTAAGGCGCAAGGCTCGTCCCGGTTTGACCTATAAATGGCTCGACTCTGTTACACAGACATTGCGAAGTTAACGTAAATTTAATACATTGATAAAGGCGTGGTTTATTTGAATTTTAAATGCTTCCATGTCAAAAATGACGAGGAATTGACTCCAATTTTTTAATTTGTATTTTTTTTATGTGGTAATGGTTGATAATTGCTATTCTGTTTTTAAATATATTTATTTCTATTTCATTAGTTGACGGTTTTATAATTAAACCTGTTTATTAAAGAGGCTTTTTAAATTAAAGTATGTACCTATATATAATAACCGAATTATTTTATGAATTGCCGCTGAGATTTCACAAAGATATATTTAGCAGCATCCCTTTGCGCAGGGCTACTGCGGCAAACGGAACGATGAATGATTAATGGTGTTTCATCAAGTTACATAAGTTAGTAGTGTGAGAATTTTGGCGTAATTATTGAGATTTAAGTAAATTTTATTAGTGAATATTTACAAGATATTAATAACGCATAATCTAACTAAGATAGGTATTATTTAATAAAGAAAAAATCCTCTTAAAAATAAAAGTAGTCTCGTTTAGAATATTAAATATGACGACGTGTCAAATACAAAAAAAAAAATACCTTATTCATAAAAGTTTTCGACGGCGGTTCTAAATTCAAATTCTCTTTATAAAAATGGAATTAGAACCTGCTAATCAATTGCTAATCATCGTCGAGATTATTATAAATAAGGCCAATTATGTATATTATTCTTTTTTTCTTTGATGCAAATATTTTTATCTGATTTTTAAATTCAGATCACAAGACAATCTTGCAATCTTTTTTTATGTTAATCTATTTTTGTATTAACAGGTTGTATAGCAGTGTATATATAAATACCTTGTATAGCTTACCCCGGCTTGTCCTATATACGATGTTTTCAAGGCCTGTGACCCACATACGGAACCGCACTGCGACGTAGCCCAGATTGCGCGCGAAAAATTTTCTACCATATTTTTGTGTTGGCAACACTTTGAGCATAGAGTATAGTGAAGTTTTTTATGTAAAACGGATGCAGGTGTATTTATTTAGTGCCTATTTGGGAACTCTTTAGTTTTATTTAAGTATTTTAAAATGGTTCTCTTTTTTGGTGTTTTAAATGTTTTGTAAGCTATTGTAGTTATAAATAATGGTTCAGAATTTAAAGATATTATAAAAATTGCTTTGACAGGATTGAAAACACAAAGTGCTACTGAAAATATAGACTGAAAATCCAATCAACTTCCTTCGTAACCTACTGCAGTGGTTAATAGCAATCACTGAACAAAATTATGTAAAGTATTAATGTATGTTTTTAATTAAACAAAGTCAATTACAATAAAATCCATAGATATTAATCAAGTAAATTTAGACACTACGTACCGGTAATGGAACTAAAATTAAAGTTAATTAAACAAATAAATATTTAAGTACAATTAAAAACAAGTTAAACAACTTTTTTAATTAAATTCAATACTTATAAATATTGCGCTAAATGGAAAAATATACAGAACTTAAAATTCCCTACAGTTAAATAGTAAGAACCTCAATCTATGAAAACAAATGAATAATTCTGATTCTATAATCAAACTACCTTTTAAAGGGATTCTATCGCGGTTTATTTAGATTTTAGTTCCCGAAGTTTCGACGCCTTTGCAGGTGTCATGGCCACGGGCAGACTGAGGTGGTATTCGCCTTGACAGTAGATGTTGCTCGTTCTACCTTCATATTTTAATTTAATTAATTAAGCGTCGATTCTGTAAGTGTTTATAAATAATTTTAAAAACATTTAACAACCGACTAGCACTACAATTTAAGGTTTGATCAAACGCCATACATTCATTTAGCCCTAGACCAAAAGAGGTACATTAAAGAGTTTTTAATGACCCATTAAACAAAGCTGGCTAGGCTAGGTCATAAAGTACCCGAGCCACACCGCACATATATTTCCATAATGTCGCCCTGATATGTTTTGTAGAATGTGAAATATTTTTAGGAAGCTAGCTAACGTTTTAACGTAACTTTTTATCAAACATGTTATTGTATAATACTAAAATTTTCCGACTACTTACACACGGTCATCTGATCCCAAACTAGGCAGAATCTGTATTATGTCAACCAGACAACTGATAAACAAAAATACATATATATTTGACGACCTCCGTGGCGTACACACCGGTTTTCAAGGTTTCGCCAGCTCTGAGGATCCGGGTTCGATCCCCGGCCGGGTCAATGTAGAAACCCACTATTCTACATTGTCTCGGGTCTGGGTGTTTGTGGTACCTTCGTTGTCTCTGAATTCCATAACACAAGTGCTTTGGCTACTTACTTTGGGTTCAGAGCAATGTATGTGATGTTCTCTACATTTATTTATATTATATTATAGTTGAATTACACCCAGACACAGAACAAATGATAGTGCTCATCACACAAAGATTTTCTGGGTGGGATACGAATCCACGACCTCCGGTTTAGCAGTCAGAGTCACTAACCACCTGACCAATAGCCTCCTTAGACAAGTGGCATTTCGACAAGCGTTAACGATGATAGAAATCGCTTAAATAACATTATATGTATGGAAATGACATTTCGTTTCGATAAGTCACGTGACTTGGATTTGTCACTTCCATACATTTGAACGATTCGATCAGCGTTATCGCTTGTCGAAATGTCACTTGTCTAGGCTGGCCTGTCTCAGCAGTAGGAAAATTACTGGCCATATACACGAAATCGAGGATAATAAATAGCTAGTTAGTACTTTATCCATTTTTTACCAGTAGGTAAAAAACAATATTATACGTTTTACTATTGTTTTCCTGCGTTACCTACACTTTTATCTTATCGTGAACGTGAACGGCCCGATATTGTACGCATTTCAGCGACCATTCAAATGTAAGTGAAAACTATTTTGATGGATCTTCTTAATGCCGAATAATAAACAGCAATTCGACTCGCGACACTACCGCCGCCGCGTCAGCTCATGATTAGGGACTCCGAGTCTGAAACTAGTCGGGCGATCCCGAGAATATGCGAGAGTAAACCGTTTTTCGTCCGTCAAGGGTTATTGACCTTAACTGATAAACCGGAAGTCGTGGGTTCGATTTCCATCCAAGACATCTTTGTGTGATGAGCACGATCATTTGCTCCGTGTCTGGGTGTAATTCATCTATTATATGTATGTATTGAGAAATGTATAAGTATGTTTTGCAGCTGTCTAGTTGCCGTAATACAGGCTCTGCCTAGTTTGAAAGATATTATTATATTACAACTAGCTGTCCCCCGCAACTTTGTCCGCATATGTTAGTTTCAACGGTATTTCATTTATGCTCCACTTCTTTTGGTCGCAGCTTAATGTTATATAGCTTATAGCCTTCCTCAATAAATGGGCTATCTAACACTGAAAGATTTTTTAAATCGGACCAGTAGTTCCTGAGATTAGCGCGTTCAAACAAACAAACAATTTTTTTTTAGCTTTATTCATTGGTATAGGTTATAAAGACAAAACAAAAATTTATGTCATTCACTCCCACAATGTTTGTAGGAACTGGAGCTTCCCCCAGCACCGAGTAAAGTTATAATATATTTGGCTTATATACTATACTAGCTGACCCGTGCCAACTTCCTTGGGCATAATGTTAATAATCCTTTTTTAGTACATATGACCCAACGATTTAAATTATTTTACTGATATTAAAAATTAAATGATCTATACTAATATTAAAAAAACTACTTTTTGTAACTTAAATATAAAAGTTAGACATATGCTGTCGTTGACTTTTTTGTAGGCATTTTCAAGCTCCACATATTTTCTCTAGAACTCAAAAATATATCTTTCATAGTTAAGGCTGCGTTCGTAAGAAACGCTTTCATTCGACTGTTTTTTCTCCGATTCACTTTGCAAAACGGACTACCACGTTAAAGCCTTTTTATTTTTCGGTTTTTTATATAACCTATGACACTCAGCAATAATGTGGCTTTCTATTGTTGAAAGAATTTTTAAAATCGGTTCAGTAAATCCCGAGATTACCCCTTACAATTTAACAAATATACAAACACAAAAACTTTACTTCTTTATAATATTAGTATAGATATAGATATATATATATATATACCATATAGCTATCCGTGCAGGCAAACTTGCTAAAAGTATCTGAAGCATAGAATACTTACTTTAACACATCTCATAATGGTTTTACGGCTTTACCAATATCGGAAATTAGCATGATACCGCGTTTAATACTACCTAAGTAAAAGCATTTTAATATAACCTCCTTTAATATTCAAATAGGTTAAATTGTTTCACCTTATTCTTGTCAAGTAATCGTAACTTACCTACTCCTGAGCCCCTAGACAAGTGACATTTCGACAAGCGATATCGCTGATGGAATCGTTCAAATGTATGGAAGTGACAAGTCCAAGTCACGTGACTTATCGAAACGAAATGTCATTTCCATACATTTAATGTCATTTGAGCGATTTCTATCATCGTTTACGTTTGTCGAAATGCCACTTGTCTAGGGGGGCTGGTAAGGCAGATATTGTAGATTATATTAAGTTGTAGTACTAGATTTTGATTCGTTTTATCTACTCATTTTAAAGAAAGCATAAAATACTTGTCTAAAATGTTTGTATTATCTGTCGAAAAGATAAAAATGGGAAAGTACCACCCTGTCAAATAGTACCACGTAAAGAATTAATACATCTGCTGAGTTTCGATCTAAATCTAAATAATTATTTTCAGGCACTTTCAAAACGTTCAATGACTCTAGTTGCGCTGTTCCAAAATTTATTTAGTCTAGGGTCTGAGAAAGGACATAGGCTGCATTTTGCCGCGATAACCGACATTCACGCGGGCGGAGCCGCGGGAAACAGCTAGTATTCCATACATACATAATTAAATACAAATAGCAGAGAGGAAAAAGTTAAACCTCAGGCAGGACACGAACCTGCGACCTCTGGTTTAACGCACCATACGTAGGTGTTGAATTAATCACCTTATTTTTTAATTCGATTTATGTAAAGTTGCAAGTCACAAAATGGAAGGGTCATTAACTAAATATAATGTAATAAATAAGTCGTTATCAGTGAAATATTTAAACTTGATTTGCTGATAAGTGTATTGGCTCGATAATGAATGTTATGATTTATATTTATAACACATATTACAACATAAATGTGTTACAAAGATAATGGTATAAGGTTCGTCATTTATATATACAAGCAACTCGTCCCGGCTTCGAACGGGCAGACAACATTAATGAATTATACACAATATAGCCTTCCTTTTGAATCAGTCTATCCATTGGTGTAAACCATATGAAAATCTGGAACGTCGTTTTTGAGTTTATCGCGTTCAGACATACTATTCTTATATAAAACACTAGCTGACCCGTGCCCACTTCGTTGGGTATAATGTTAATACTTAATCCTTTTTTAGTACATATGACCTAACGATTTAAATTATTTTATTAATATTAAAAATTAAATTATCTATACTAATATTAAAAAAACTACTTTTTGCAACTTAAACATAAAAGTTAGACATATGCTGTCGTTGACTTTTTTGTAGGCATTTTTAAGCTCCACATCTTTTCTCTAGAACTCAAAAATATATCTTTCATAGTTAAGGCAGCGTTAGTAAGAAACGCTATCATTCGATCGTTTTTTCTCCGATTCACTTTGCAAAACGGACTACCACGTAAAAGCGTTTTTATTTTTCGGTTTTTTATATAACCTATGACACTCAGCAATAATGTCGCTTTCTATTGGTGAAAGAATTTTTTAAATCGGTTCAGCATATCCCGAGATTACCCCTTACAATTTAACAAATGTACAAACACACAAACTTTACTTCTTTATAATCTTTACAATATTATATAGTAATAGTATAGATAGAAATGTAATATTATATTACCTACTTATGTTGCTCATACTGGTGCTTACAGTTCATACTCTGTTAAACACACTCTATACTTTACTTATTTATACTCTAAGACTACTTCAGCTGATTTGGGTACATCATTCATTGTTATATCTTTTGGCTTTCTCGAAAATTTAATCTCAGGCCTGCAACTAACTAAAAAAATTACACCAACGTATTGTAGTTGATATAAAACCTTTTTTTGAGGAGAGTCCACCCAGTAGCCCGAGTAAAAGTCCAAAAGGCAATTTATTTAAAACATTTCTTTAAATATATGCTTTGTACCTTTTTTTACAAACCTTATGTCAAAATACATGTAGGTGTCAACAAGAAATAGACATTAATCCGTTAAGCACAGGTATTATGATATTCAGCCACTTCTGTCAAGTGATGACCTAATACACCATGTATGCCAGCCTGTCTCTACAAAGGCCGCATATAGAAAACGAGCATTGATCACTATGCTGGCTCTATATGTAATTTCAGATAATTAAAGCAATGTTTCATGACTATTGAAATATGTAAGTGAAATATTTAGGATAATTTCTGGTTATTATAATGTCTTAAAGTGAAAAAATCATGTTAAAACGCAGCATTTACACGTAAATGTAAAAAAGGATGAAAAATAGGTAACTACGCGTTGTTAGAAATTTCTCTGTTATCGGCTAATAGTTTTTCAAGGTTGCTTGCTGATGCCTTCGTCATTTCACGTGGATACGCCATTTTCTCCGTCCCGCTCGTTCATATACTGTGTGAGAGAGATAGCTATAGTTTTACGAGTGCAGTAGAATCGTTTTGAACTACTATTGACTATTTTTTTTCTCTTACAGGTTATGGTTTTACGCGCTTTTGTTTGAGTTTATTTGTAGGTTACTGGGTAAATTTTGTACACTGGCCGTGTATTTTATTATTCTATAGGTACGCAAGTCCCTCGTTTTATGATTCCCCAAAGGACGCATGATTTGTAGCCCACTTTGACCCGCCATCTTTTTTCAGTTTCTGACAGTTTTCTGTTGTATATTCGCGGCATTTTGTGATACGTAGTTAGTTATGTCGTGTTTTATCACAAAATACAGTTACTTATTGATTTTCTCTTCTAACTTTTGTGGTATTAAACACAGTCTTGGCTTGACACGAAATGTCTAAAAGTAACGCCAAAAATTAGCGATTCTCTTCTTCCATATAATTTTATTTTGCTGTAAAAATTACACCTGCGTTTTATACTTATACTTACATTACTGAATATTATATATACAACACAAGTAAATAATAATAGTTGTTTAATAACTTTCGTGTGGAATATTCATAATTATTTAAAACAAACTCGCGACACCACCGCCGCTGCGTCAGATTATGATTAGGACTCCTATTGAGTCTGAAACTATTCGGGCGATCCCGAGAATATGCGTGAGTAAACAGTTTTGTTTTAAATAAATGATAATAGCTTGTAATTTTGACATTCTATATCTGTGGCTTCGTCGGCGTTTCCTTCACATACAGAGTGAAAACAAATATTGATCACGCTTGTTTCTAATTAAAATATCATGTAGACTTTTAAGCCAAGGATACACTAGGGAACAGAATGTTCGTGAACATGACGTGACAGTGAAATCTACGTGTTGCCCAGTGTCCCGCAACATATCTCGCAACTTTTTACATGACGCAGTAATGTTGTTTGCTTCTGCTTCTAGAGCGAGCGCATATCTCAAGACATTCTACGTTCGTAACTTGCAGCTGCACTGTGACTTAAAGCTACCTTCAAGCAGTTCATGAAACGTGTGTGAACCCGATTCTTCGAAACTGGTGAAACCTGCCGAAACCTGCTGATAGTAGCGACTGTGCGATACCGATCTTCGGTCATATCATAGATGAAACGGCCCAGATATACTCCTATCCAGACGCTAAAAAAACACTTATCCGGGAATTATTCTTATTAGCTAGCAGTAGCAATACAAAACACAACCGCCGTATACTACGTCCTCGCCGGCGAGGCTGTCGCGTATTATAAATAATAATAACGTAAATGTTACCCCCCGTCCCTAGATCAAGCTGGCCCGAGCCGGCCAAATTAGCAATAAAAATATGTCCTTAAATAATAAAAACTTAGATCCAGCCCTCCCTTGCTGTATTGCCTTATTAAGATTGTTAGCAACGCACTAAGTCGAGGTCCGAACCCCACAGGGGGTGCCCTTAGTGAACGTTGTTAACGTAGTTAGTTTTTCTATTGCTCTGGCTGGAGGCCCTTAAAGTTCTCGCCAAAAGTTTGATGACACAGTCAAAGCATGCGCTTAGGATAGCGTAGATCTCTTAAATAAAAAGGGTTCTGTTGCTTGCTTCCGCTGCTAGACTGAGTGCATGCCTCGGGACATTCAGTGTGATGCTGAGAGATATGTTTCGCAAAATGTTGCTCTATTTGACCCTTAATATTTCATGTACTTCAAGTTTTTAATTAAATTTCCATCAAAAAAGTTTCTAAATTATATATTTTTTTATTTATTGATATATACTATCTACATTAAGATACATAACAGTAAATTAACATGGCTGATTACGTCATAGATTAGTATGACGTGGTCTTACACGTCATACTATTATATAAATAATTGTCACTTGATTAACGGATGGTACAGATAGCCCGAGATATGTATTAAGTACATAGAAACATATGTAAGTAGATATCATGGAATTTTAATAATCTCTATTTTTAATACAGTATGTAACAAAAACCCGTACTCCTGGTTCAACATACGTACTAGAAAAAAATGTCACACTCAGACGACTTCAATACAAAACTGTAGTAGTACACGTGATCTTTGTCGAGCGATCAGTGATGCCTTTGATCAGTTCTATTTTAATTTAATTATATTCACCGGGGAAAAATAATAATCTCAAATCCATTCAATAGTTACGTATATGTTGTCGCAGTACGATGCCGAATAATACTCATAAGGATCGGACAGGGTTTTTCTTGCATGCTTTATATACTTCGACATCAAATTTTTTACCTCTATTTTTAAAAATCTATGATTATTATAAACTCCCGGACACCTAAATCCAAATATTTGTATAATTTTCTAGAATATTATTGTTTTATTTCTCTTTCGAACATCAAACAATCGCAGTTGTATACCTGTATGCGCTATATACGCCAGCTACGGAAATCTGTGGTCATAAATAAAACACTGATCCTGCCCATAGAAATAAATAAAATTCTTAAAGGAAACCATGGTTAATTTCCAAAATATACGCGGTATTTATAATTCTCGCCGACAATTAGATTATACCTAGATAAGCACAGAGTGCGCGCATCACTAGTACCCTGTCGTGCAGGGTAAGTAAGGGTAAGTATTTTTTAGCTGTAAGTACTACGCTCGTTTACTGATTTAAGTGATTTTCTGAGCGACGAGAGACGTTTATGCGAAAATATCTTTAGTATACTTAACTACAACTACAGTTTAAATAAATAATTCGATAGCAATCAAAATATACCCAATAAAGCACACAAAAACAGCACTACTTAATAAAAGTATTATATGTATGGCTCCACGTATATATAAATAACTATTTACCCAAAAAAATACAGGAAATTGAAAATATTGATAAATTTAAAAATAGTGCTTATAAATTCTTTTTAAGAAAATCATTTATTATACTATCGCAGAATACTTAGAAGGTAATTTAAAATGGTTTAGGGTTAGTTTTGGTATATAAATTAGATACTTTTGTTACCGTCTGGTAGAATATGGTTAATGTCTACTATATATGTTTTTAAAAAATTGTACCAATTTTACCTAACGAATAAATGATTTATTTATTTAAAACAACACGCTTTACTCACCCATATTCTCGGGATCGCACGACTAGTTTGTCACGAGTCGACAACTCGCGACACCACCGCCGCCGCGTCAGCTAATGATTAGGGACTCCTATTGAGTCTGAAACGTTTTGTTTTAAATAAATATGAATACTCCTCACAAAAGTTATTATACGAATAAATGATTTTACTTGATTTGAGAAAAAAAAAATCGCGCTTATTCCCTATTAATATGGTGTAAAACTCACAGATTCTAAACAACCTATTTATTTTCAAGAGATATTCGGTCATCAATGATTTTCAGGTATCAAATATAGTAAAATTAAGCTCATGAGTGTAGCGAGTATATTTTTCCTGGTTCTCTGTTGACACTGTTACAAAAGAACTCTGCTTACTCTAAAACTAGGCTATCAGTTCACTTGTGTAGGCAAACACACCTTATCTATGTTTTGGAGAACCGAAATATTGTCAACATAACTTGCGTGTGACGCAAAATACGAACGATGGAGGAATTTTAACGAACTTGTGAAGTGAAATGTTCAGAGTAAACAGAGACAAGAATAGAGCGTGCGTGCTAGTAGCCCCTAATGCCAAGAATAAGTACATTTTAAGCTAAATAAACGTTTATCGTCGCACGGAAAATCAGTAAACGAGCGCAGTACTTACAGCTAAAAATTTGAATACGCTCAGCCTGACCGCAGGATTTGACTTCTTCACCGGAATTTTGGCGAGAACCTTAAAGGCCTCCAGCTAGAGCAATAGAAAAACTAACTACGTCAGCAACTTTCACTAGGGGCACCCCCTGTGGGGTTCGGACCTCGACTTAGTGCGTTGCTAACAATCTTAATAAGGCAAAAACAGCAAGGGAGGGCTGGATCTAAGTTTTTATTATTTAGGGACGTATTTTTATTGCTAGTTTGGCCGGCTCGGGCCAGCTTGATCTAGGGACGGGGTGTCGGCACAACGGGATACCAGCGCGCACTCTATACTTGTCTACCTTTACTCTAAGGTTATAACAATATTTTAAACTAAACTTTTCATGAACTTCAAAGTTTGTTATTGTATTATCTAAGACAGAATTTAACGTCAAACATAACTTGCTGTATCGTTAGTTTGACAGCCGAATTTGCATGTCAGGTCATTGTACGATAAAGTGTCAAACATGACTCAGGGACAAACAAATGGGACTGATAGAAAGGTGGTTAACACTACAGATAATATACCAGTTTTATTTTAACTCTAAATACACTTAAAACAAAACTTAACTTAACTAATAAAATCTCAAATAATAGCGTCAACAAAATCATCCACGTCGCTGTCGACTGAAAGTGTACCCAAAAGGCTGGCGGCATGGCCACGTTGTATGGCAATGCTAATTCTTTGTCGTCCAAGGTGAAAGCCAGCCCTTGGACATGTTTGTAAATATTTAAGATATATAGCAAACCGTTCTGTATAGCATATATCACGCAGGAATAATGCAGCTTTTTACAGGCGAAATAATTTTTAAAATCGGTTCAGTAGTTCCAGAGATTACTTCTACAAACAAACTCACAAACTTTACCTCTTTATAATATTATCTAAGTATAGATTAAAATTATCTATAACTACTATTACTGAATCTGGTGAGTTTCAAATGGACCTCAATACTTAGGAAAAGGCACATAGTACATAGCAGAATACCGAATTTGTCTCTGGTTGCTCTAATATTATAACTCTAAGCAAAACCATAAATGCCAATAATTTGTCAACACGTTGGCGGTGGTGTCGCGAGTCGAACTGATGTTAGCGGCACCGCACCGTGCTGCGTCAGCTCATGATTAGGGACTCCTATTGAGTCTGAAATTAGTCGGACGATCCCGAGAATATGCGTGAGTAAACAGTTTTGCTTTAAATATTTATATTTATTATAATAATATCTTGGGACAACACACACACGGCCGTCTGATCCCAAACTTATTTAATTGTTAAGTTATCTACTAATCTCATAATTATTTAAAACAAAACGGTTTACTCACGATATTCTCGGGATCGCGGCGGTGGTGTCGTCAGCTCATGATTAGGGTCTCCTATTGAGTCTGAAACTAGTCGGGCGATCCCGAGAATATGCGTGAACCGTTTTGTTTAAAATAGTTATGAATACTCCTCACGAAAGTTATTATTATACAAATCTACTGATCTGTTAAGCCAAGCCAAATAGGTATACAATACAGACTTAAATTCAGCACCAAGCCATTCACATTTAAGTCGTTACCAAACCCATAGGTAGGTATTCGCTGCCAAATTCAATGCGGTACTGACTTCAACCGGATCAGTAGATAACTTAACAATTTAGTTCTTCTTCTTCTTCCTGCTCTTTCTCTTTCTCCTTCTATTCCACTCTATTAGCCGCCATACTGTCATTCACAGATTTTTCCCTCATATCATCTCTCACGCAATCGATCCACCTTTTTTTTGGCCTTCCTCTTCCTCTCCACATACAAATTCATCACTCTTTTATTCACATGCGTTTCATCCCTCCTCATTACATGCCCATACCATCCTAAGCGATTTCCTTTCAGTTTTTCTGTTACTGGTGCCACTTTCAAACTTCCTCTAATATACTCATTCCTAACTTTATCCATTCTTCTTTCATCTTCTTTATCCATACAATCTTAACATTTTAAATATTAAGTTAATAAGATAAATTAATAATCCAGTTTATTTTTCGCTTTTTTTCTGTTTTTAGTTGTTTTTTTGAAGACGGTTATTTTTTTTTATATACTTTGTATACTAAAGTATAGATAAGTATTTCATCTCATCTGATGTTGATTCAGCTCGTTATTGCGGAATAATATAGCTATTTTAACTATCCACGATCCAAGCCTGCTCTAAATATTCTATAAACATTTATCTTATCAGGATTTTTTCCAATTCATTGACAGTTTTATGACAGATGCTTTCTTATCTCGTAGCCATGTTTGCATAGAAATAAATCTCGGTAATAAATCCTGTTCACATATTATTTCAAAAACCCGTTTGCTATGAAACTAATTATGGCAGTTTTGAAATACTAAACCACTGACCTCTGTTATAATACGCTGGACTGGCGATCACTAGTCGGACTCGCGCATCAGGGTTTCCGTACCAAATAATGGAGCCCCCTTTTATTTTATAATTATAGTTTATTATTTGTTGTTCTAGCGGTAACAGAAATACACACTCTGTGATAATTTTAACTCTCTAGCTATTAATTTTAATGAGATACAGCCCGCTAAGAGACGGACGGACGGACCGCGGAGGCCTAGTAATAGTTGCGGAACCCTAAAAAGCAGAAGGGAAAAAAGAGTGCAACGATATGTTTTTTTTTTTTTTGTTCCAATAATGTTTTTTTTAATGGAAACAGCCCTCGCATTACTGAACTTAATCACTGTATTGCGGTGGGTTTCACAAACATTTAATTCATGAACTCAAAGAACACCCAGACTTGGAACAACAATTGTGGATCACACAAATGCTTGTCCCATGCTGGGATCGAACCCGCAGCACGTCGCGCACTGTGGCAATTGGCGTGGTGACCTATTATACCACTCGGCTATCCGAGCAGTCGACTTGAGTCCAGTGAGATGGTGTTTAACTGTAATTTCATCAATAAAATGGTTAATAGGTTTAATCTTATTGAGTCTCTACATTTTAAAACTTAGTTTAAATCATGTTTCATAAATTCACCACAAGATCATTCTGAGATAAGGCTTCAGATAAAGATATAAGATTTGATAAATGTGTCATAAGACCTTGATATAGCTACAGATGACTGGATATTACTTATATGTAGACTAAATACCTAATATTATAAAGAAGTATCTAAGATGGTTAGGTTTGTGGTTTAAATTGTAACAGCTAATCTTCAAAACTACAATAATTGGATGACTTCCTGTTAGCCACACCAGATAGACACACCAGTATCAGGATTTTTTTTCCTGATAGTCACACCGCTAACATTTCTACTCCTTGTATCATGAAATTAATAGTGGTGTGAAAGAAAATGTAATATTCATTTGGTCGATAAGTACGTTTAACCGACAAATACAAAAAAGAGAGGTTATTAAGTCGACGGCGTATATTTATGCGGGTTACTTAGAGGTTTTTACAATGACTTCCTCTTAGTCACACCAGATAGACACACCAGTGTGACTGTCAGGATTTTTTTTTGTGATTACAAAAAATTAACTGACAGATGTTAAAATGTTTGAAAATGTCAAATACTATAGTTTGTTTGTGGGTTTTGACAGCTGACGCGCCAGTGGCGCCAACTGGTGAGCGGAATAACAGAAGCCCCTTAGAATATACAAAGACAAGCATAAAGTGCGCGCAAATTTTTAACTCTTAAGTAAGTACTTATTACGCTCGTTTGCTGATTTAGGTGATTTTCTGTGCGATGACAGACGTTTATGTGAAAATATCGATGGTTCCGATATTACTTATTGCGGTAATATTAGTTTTTGAGATAGTTTTAATAAAACAGCGCGCTCTCTTTTGATACAAATTTTACGATTTTACTTGTTCATACTAGTGCTCACTGTTCATACTTGTTGCGCACTCTATAGTTTACTACTTTTTACTCTATGGGTAGCCCTCATTAGTGACTGTTATACAAGGCTAGGCAACATATTAAAAATCAATGCGGGTTAATTAAGAAAAACGGAGAGAGATTAAAAAGCCTATTTTATTTCTATCATTTTTCTTATCTCTATTGACTGCCGTCTAGACTGCTTCAGTAACTACTTAAGTGGTTGTACATTCTTAAGTTCTGTTAAATAACTTAAAAACGATATGCCCATAACTTAGAACCGCACCCCAAACGCTTCCAACCCACATTCCAACCATATTTTTCATGCAAGTAGGTTGCATGATACATATTTAAAGATAAGAATTCAAAACCTCCTTGCTTAACTTTATGCAAATTAAAAAAAAACATTGTCAGTATCGCACGGAACGACAATATCTAAGATTACAAAAAAATTGAAACAACTTCCCTTCGTTTCGTTCTATTTTCGAATTGCTAAGCTAACCTAATTTCCTGCATCGCGTGCGATTGGCTGCATTGTGGATACTGTCATTTGACGGTACTGGAAACTTGCTAAAGTTGGCAATAACTTTATTGGAAAGCAATGTTGGTATATTTATCTAGATAAACTACTGAACACATTTTGTTATTTTGGTAAACATCTTTAAATGTTAAACGATTTTAAGTAAGGTTTTATATATAAACTCAGTCTATATGCGGCTTTTTGCGTTGTAATAAATTAATGCGTATAAAAAAGATATTAGCGCCCATACTTAACTATATATAAGTACATAATAAACAAAAGAAATGACAAAAAAAAAACTTCTATAATTAAAACATAAAACCTAAAACATGGCATTAAATTGACATTTATAATTCCAAACTTAACCTAAAACACAGTTGACGGACGTTCATTTTAAATTAATGTTGATTGATTCGACATTAGGCTACAAAAATAACGTTTTAAGGAAACTGTATTGACAGACGTATCCTTATTTTACCGTCTTGAATCACACAACTGACTTCAAAAGAACGAGATTCTTAATTTGAATCGTTTTTCACGCGATATCTGAAGCTATTTTAGATCGATATCAAAAGAGTTTGTCGTGGGTTACAGCATACCTCAGAGGCCATATTGGTTTTTAAATTATTATCGAGAATTAGTTATATCATCGGGAACATTTTTTTTTTTTTAAATGTCTTGGGACATCTCACACACGGTCATCTGATCCCAAACTAGGCAAAGCCTGTGCTATGGCAACCAGACAACTGATAAACATACTTATATATTTTTAAATACATACATATTAGGTATAGATAAATTACACCCAGACACAGAACAAATGATCGCGCTCATCACAAAAAGATTCGTCCAGGGTGGGAATCGAGCCCACGACCTCCGGTTTAGCAGTCAGGGTCACTAACCACTAGACCAACAGGCCCGTCAACAATGTCAGAAAGAAATTGTGTATTTTGTTCCGTTCTGCAATTGTTTTTTAGTCCATTTTTTAAAATTTAAGTTTATATACTTAATCAATTATGTCCGATATTTACACTTATCGTAATATTTACCTATTTTAAATGTGTTTTTTTTATGGATGGATTTTTGAAGTACATAATAAATACCCTGTAAAAACACATAGGATAAATTATGTAGGAACAATATTTATACCAATAAGTCTACGAGACTAAGAACTATGCGAGTGAAACCGCAGGCTTCCACGAGTACATAATACGTATTTATATTATATCCCTGAATCATAAACTCGACATCTAAAACTCTATAACAGCGTCTCTTTCATTATGTGTTCAATAGAGAGAGACAAAAAACAATATCGAAATACGTGTTTTTCAGGATACGAATTAGGACGAGTTATTTATCTATTAGCACAATAAATAAAGATATAACTATAATATAGTTCTGCATCGCTATAATGAAAATGTAATAGCAAAAGAAAAATCATTTCATATGCAGTGTAAAAAATCTCTTCTTTTTTTTATAATCTCTCCCGCACTAGCGAACTAGTGAAATCCTTGTGTCGCGGGGGTTTTTACAAACATTTAATTCACATGCAAAATGAACACCCTGACTTAGAACAAGCATTTGTGGATCACACAAATGCTTGTCCAATGCGGGGATCGAAACCGCAGCACGTCGCGCACAGAGGTAATTGACGTGGTGACCTATACCACTCGGCTATCCGTGCAATCAAACGTTATGTTGGGGTCGGCTTCCAGTCTTACCGGATTCATCTGAACACCGTATTTTACATGGAACGACTGCCTATCTGACCTCCACAACCCATTTTACTGGGTAACACAGTATCCCAAAGTAAGACTGGTTGTCAGAATTGTAATGACTTAACGACTGTCAAAGATCGATGTATGACAGTCAAGACCAACTCCTTCCGAGGCACGGAGGGGTCTCGGTATGTTTAAAAATGGTCACCTATCCAAGGATCAACCCCGGCTAGCGCGGCTTAACTTTTATTATCGGTGAACCCGTCGGCTTATACCTTAGACACAACCCCTCGTTCGTTCTCTTTGTTAAAAATCAATACAAAACCGATTAGACAATATTACTTACTTAATTTTTTTTTTGCAATAAACCCTTTTAAGATATACCTCTTTTCTCATATAGTTTTGTTGCATCCAAACTTAGCTGCCACAAACGCCATAGGTACTGTCAACCCAGTGACCCATTTTCCCGCTACGCAGTGTGACGTCAGAACAGCATTGCGCCATAACGCTAAGGAAACTACAGGCAACATTGATTCTTACAACCACACCATAAAGTCGAAAATTAATTAAACCAACTAAACTAACCAACTTTTCCCTGCTAAAAGAAAATGAACTTTATATCAAGGGGTAAAGATGTAATAAAGGTTTTGTTAACATGCGAAAATTCTTCTTCCTTTTAAAATAATCTGCGAATAGGTCGAAAGGTCAACGCAATGCGATTCTAAATTCAAATTAGGTCACGCAAGTAGGGAGCTTTGTCCTAGTATGTATTCACCAATAGGGGAGCGCAATTAAAATTATTTTTTTATTCTTTTACGTTATCGTCCAATCACAAGCCGTTTAGTGTTGCTGCATCGATACGCGATTGGTAGTTAACTGAAGTTTACATAACATCCATACGTTTGTGAAAATGAAAACGTATTTATTTTATTACTTTTTTACTGCAATAATTCTGGCTTTGGATAAGAAATTGCGTTTTAAATTTACTATCGATTATTTTGGTTGCCATTTTAGATTGAATAATATAAATAATGCATGTTTTCCATAACCTGTGCTGTGAGGCTTGTGGTTTCTATAGAATGTTTAGTATTGATTATTTTCAGTCAAGGATGAATATAATCGTCAATGTTTCACGCAACTGTCAACTGGCTGTATAGCTTTATACTTTAGCCTTTGATGTTATTTTTTCCCTTCTTTTATTAAATAATGAAGAAAAGAAAATGGCGACGCCAACAATTTCAATTGTTTTTTTGTCGTGTTTGGAGGGTGGACCTAAAAGGGTTTTAGTTAAAAATGGACTTTAATTCTTTGAAGGGGAATTTCTATGGCTGCTTAGCTGAAACACAATATTACGTTAAAATTAGTCCCTTTTCTTAGTGAAGGTCTACGAGCGTAGCACGTAGTGTCTTACGTAGCCAATAAATTAAGAAAGCATTTTGATTTTTATTTTTTTTTTTAAAATAGCATACGAATTGATTTAGTTCTAAGTATAGGTATAATTTTTTTTTAAAGAAATAAAATAAACTTTATTATAAAATCCGTACCTAATTTTATAAATGTAAAAGTAACTCTGTCTGTTACGTTTTAACAGCAAAACCGCTGAATCTTTATCGATAAAAACGGGGTATAGGATAAGCTTGAATCCCAAGAAAGGCTACTTTTTGACACGTTAACTGACAGTATGTCACCCAAGCGGGCAAAGCCGCGGGCAACAGCTAGGGAAAAATAAAGTAAGAGGAACTCTATCGACACATTCAGTTCTCTATACATGCACGGCACCCTTATTTAGTACTAGCTGTCCATCGCGACTTTGTTCGCGTGTTTTAGTTTCAACGGTTTTTCATTTTTGCAACATTTATCATTTATGCTCCGCTCCTATTGGTCGTAGCGTGATGTTATATAGCCTATAGCCTTCCTCAATAAACGGACTATCCAAAACAAAAAGATTTTTTTCAATTCGAAACAGTAGTTCCTGAGATTAGCGCGTTCAAACAAACAAACAAACAAACTCTTCAGCTTTATAATATTAGTATAGATTCATTCCTCTAGTTTGAGGTCTTTTAAGTTCTTAAATATATAGAAACATATTCACCTCGCTTTAAAGATTGTAATGGAGTTTCCATAGATATTACAGCTAACCACAGGCTTTGATCCTCATCAACGGGGCTTAAACTGAGATGGCGGTTGCTTCTGTCAATGTACTAAGCTGGATCAAATCAGAAACTTAATCTTGTAGCTTAACTCTTATATAATAAACTACTTAGTAAAATAATATAATCTAAAAAGAAAAAAATAAGCAAACTATACAGTATGTAACAAAACCCTGTCCGATCCAATAAAGACGTATTCCTGGTTCAACATACGTACTAGAAAAAAATGTCTCGCTCACGCGGCTTCTTTGATACAAAACTGTAGGTAGTACACGTGAACTTTGTCGAGCGATCAGTGTTGCCTTTGCTCAGTTTTATTTTAATTTAGTTATATTCACCGGTGAAAAATAATAATCTCAAATCCATTCAATAGTTACGTATATGTTTGACTGTACGGATAGCCGAGTGGTATAGGTCACCAAGCCAATTACCTCTGTGCGCGACGTGCCGCGGGTTCGATCCCCGCATGGGACAAGCATTTGTGTGACCCACAAAATTGCTTGTTCCAAGTCTGGGTGTTCTTTGTGCATGTGATTTGAATGTTTGTGAAACCCCCCGCGACACAAGGATTAAATTCCTTAGTGCGGGAGACGTTTTTTTAAAAGAAAAAAAAAAAAAAAAAAAAAAAAATGTGTACACAGTACGATGCCGAGTAATACCTACTCATAAGTATTGGACAGGGTTTTTGTTGCATGCTGTATAGTACGAAAATCGCGTACGAAATGTAGGCACCAGTATGAACAAGTAAAATCGCTAAATTAGTGTCAAAACAGAGCGCGCCGTTTTATTAAAACTATCTCAAAACCTAATAATATCGGAACCATTGAAAATCACTTAAATCAGTAAACGAGGGTCGTACATTCAGCTAAAAATCTGCTTACGGTCGACACTAGAGGCTACAGACAGTGTTACTTGCCCATTTATATATTAGTATGGACTTTGTTGACAAAATCAGTTCCCAAAAATCAAATGTGGTTTAAATTTAAATTTTGCAGTATTAGATTTAAATTTTTGTTAATCTTTCCCTCAAAAACTGCAGAACCGAATTTCATTAATTTTGGCACACAGATAGTTTATAATTTGGAATTACTCTAGTATACTTTTTAGTCGGCTTTTTGCTGCGTTAATCGATACCAACGCGGGCGGAGCCGCGGGCAAAAACTAGTAAATAATATAATTTGTCCACTACCATATCTAAGTTTAGTAGTCAGCTCTGCATATCCAAATACCCTACAATTTACAGTAATATATTTTTATTAATGTTTTTATTTATTTTGTTACAGGAAAGGAGCGGTTTAGATAACATGCGATCACTGGAGCACTACTTAACCGATATAATGAGAGCAGACACTTCGGAGCACATGAAAGGTAAACTATAACGAATACTCAAAGGTAACTTAATTTTGAGACGCTGTTAAATCGCTTACTATCTCTTTCATTTTGAACTGTAATATAGAAATAGATAAAATTATAAGGACGTGATAAAGTTAAGTTTCGTGTAAGTAAAGGTTAAAATAAGATTTCAAATATTTCGTTTGAGTATTCAAAGTTAAAGTAAGATTAAGTTAACTAGGTATAACCCTGAGATAATCAGCGTTATCTATACCTGTCACTGTCGCTCATGCGTCAAATTGCAAGTACAAGATAAAGACGGGAATTTATAGAATTCAAAATCAAAAACATGACGTTTGTGCTTAAAATTTACTTTGTGGTTATGTAATTAAATTAATCAAAATTAAACTTTATATTCATCACGTAAGGTTGGGTTTTAATTGACCGAAAATGTATTTTTTTAAGGTTACATTAAATTATGCCAAAGGTCAACGCTATATGATTCTAAATTGAAATATTAAGTATATTTTTCACAAAATTAGTAGCGACATCTATGATTAAATAATCGATGGAATGAGTTTCTGTCTAAAAATTACAGATGGCGTTGTATAAATCGCGTGTACTGCAGTTGCAAATTTTATTACAATAATTTGCAATACACGATTTACCGTTCGTATTTATAACCAACTAGCTGACCCGGCGAACTTCGTACTGCCTAACAGTCGATTATTTTTTTTTCCGTAAGAACCATCCTCGTACTTCAAGGAATATTCTAGAAAAAATATTAAGTAGCAAAATCAGTACAGCTGCTCTCGAGATTTGCGCTTAGCAACACATTCAGCGATTCATTTTTATATTATAGATGTTACTTGATTGTATAGTAATCTTTATCACATCCAATTAAGTAAATAGTACTTACAATGAATCGTGAATTAAACCATCCCGCAAATTGTAAAAAAAAAGCAAATGCAGAAAAAAGTTTGAAAGGTCGGAGGTTATAAGCACTCGATTAAAATACGAATTTTTATTTATATTATGTGTGTGTTTATTCTAGGGATTAATGAACTTGGCATATTAAGGTCCACTGGTGGACCTGGTAGCCGAGCGGTATAGGTCACCACGTCAATTACCACTGTGCGCGACGTGCTGCGGGTTCGATCCCCGCATGGGACAAGCATTTGTGTGATCCATAATTAATTAATATGTAATATATTTTTTGGGACAAATTTGCTTGTTCGAATTCTGGTTGTTTTTAATGTTAGTGAACTGCCTTCGATACAGTGATTTAATTCACTAGTGCAGGAGTGGTTTTTTTAAGAACAACAAAAAAACTGACATAAGTATAACTTAACTCTTTTTACATTATTATTTTGTCACGTGCTTATTGCGCCGCTATTTCTAAAGCCCAACATAATACTACGTTGTTAATTCGTCGTGAGTTCCTTTTTAACGTCAACTGGTACGGACAGCAATACAATCGTAACACAGGACTACAGTATATTACCGCAATTTTTTTTATTTTTTTTATTTGGATATCTAACATTCTTATAAAGAAAAAATATAAACGATTTCCAAGTTGAAACGTGTAACTTAAAGTACGAATAATTGCATTTTTTTTAATGTCGGTAACATCACATAATTTATTCTGAACCCAAAGTAAGAAGCTAATGCACTTGTGTTATAGAATCAGAGTCAACAAAGGCCCCACAAACACCCAGACCCGAAACAATCTAGAAAATTGACTCGTCTGGGCATCGAACCCGAGACCTCAGAGCTAGCGGCTCCTTGAAAACCAATGTGTGCGCTACTCGACCACGGAGGTCGTCAAAATGTCTTAATTATTGATGAGTCTAAATTAAAACAAAATAGTTAAAAGAAACAATATCTATACAAAATATAGTACTTAAAATCTAGCACAAGGACATTTTAATACATAAACATAGTCTGCTATCTCCCAAACTAGGCAAAACCTGTATCTTGGGACACTGATTGTATTTTCTTATGTAACCATAAGAATAACATTTTGCCAAAAATGTCGCGTAGGTATCATACAGACAACGACTCATTCGAATTGAGGGCCTCTTATATATTTTTTTAAGTAGGTATCTACATTAAATATAAAGACGAGCGGCAGTCTCATTATACTTTATTTTGAGCTGTTTTTGAGCTTGGTGCTTTATTTAGATATTTTTTTTTATGTTATTGGCATAAATAATAATAAAAAGTAAAAAATGTATTATCTTGACACAGTTTGTTTTGTTGACGGTACTGGTAGCAATAGTGTAGGTACTTGTATACAAAGATATATGATAACTAGATGTGTTATTTATTTCAAACAAACTTAACTATATTTACATACACAAAAGAAATAATGAAATAAACTAATCTAATTAAACATCTTAAAATATGGCATCGAAAAATTCGTCCACATCGCTATTCACTGGGAGCGTTCCCAAAAGGCTGGCGGCATTGCCACGTTGTACGGCAATGCTTATCCTCTGTCCAAGGTAAATGTATTTAAATAAGTAACCACAAGTACATCATGATCGACTACACGGATAACCGAGTGGTATAGGTTACCACTGTGCGCGACGTGCCGCGGGTTCGATCACCGCATGGGACAAGCATTTTTGTGATCCACAAATGCTTGTTCTAAGTCTGGGTGTTTTTTGTGCATATGAATTGAATGTTAGTAAAAGCTCCCGCGACACATGGATTAAATACCTTTTATTAACGAGGAAGTAGTTTAAAAATAAATTAGTGATAAAGTTTAAAAAACATGGCCAAAGTGAGTGTCGGACACGCGCTGGAAGGGTTCTATAGATTACTTATTTATACTCTATGAAATCAATGTTTAGATTAGTTACTCAACACTAAACATATATTGACGACCTCCGTGGTCGATGGCGTACACACCGGTTTTCAAGGTGGCGCCAGCTCTGAGTTCCCGGGTTTGATCCCCGGACGGTTCAATGTAAAAACTACTTTTCTACATTGTCTCGGGTCTGGGTGTTTGTGGTAACTTCGTTGTCTCTGAATTCCATAACACAAGTGCTTTAGCTACTTACTTTGGGTTCAGAGCAATGTATGTGATGTTGTCCACATTTATTATATGTTAGTTAGTATTTATAAAAACCACACCACACACACATAACATTAAAAAACACTTCGTTTTTATTAAATCTTGTCGCCAACATTAAAATACCCGTTAACCCTCTTTTATGTATCCTTATTTTACCCATTTCGAGGCTGAATATTAAAAACAAACTGTGATTAGGGAATGCTTATAGCTGTACAATAAAGTTTTATTTTAAAGATGGCGTCGTTAATATACATTGCACGGTTAACGAGAAATTTGTTTTTGCAAAGTGTTATGCCAGCAGTACACGCACAGAGAGACTCCGAGACAGGCCAAGAGCGAGTGTGTACTTGGAGCTATCATCTGGTGTCGGTTTCTGCTCCTCGCCTCACCGGTCTCCGTTTCTTGTGGAGACTTTGGATGAGAGGCTCTCGGCGAGTGTATATAGCCGGCCTTAGGATCATACTCTTGGAGTAAAAGTAGGTAAACTATAGTGCACCTAAAAGAGTATGAACTGTAAGCTCTAGTATGAAAAAGAAATTCGTAAAACTTGTGTCAAAACAGTGCGGGCCGTTTTATTAAGAACTATTTCAAAACCTAATAATATTTTAACCATCGATATTTACGCATAAACGTCTTTCGTCGCACGGAAATTCACTTAAATCAGTAAAAGAGCGTAGTACTTAAAGCTATAAATTTGCTTACGCTCTGCACAAGGGGTTACTAGCGATGCGCGCGGTCTATGCATATTCTAAGGTCATAGCTCATTAGGGCCACCCGACACGCGACCATCACCGCCTCGCCTCGAGCAGTTAGTGTTCTTTGTATGGAGTACTATGGGTATATGCTCACTACATCAACTCCAGAGCGCCAAGCCCGCGGGCTGACCATGCGCTGACTGCGAGTGAATCACTTTTTTTTTATAGTTTGAGACAACTCACACACGGCCATCTGATCCTAAACTAGGCAAAGCCTGTATTATGGCAACCAGACAACTGATAAACATACTTATATATTTCTAAATACATACATATCTATACTAATATTATAAAGCTGAAGAGTTTGTTTGTTTGTTTGTTTGAACGCGCTAATCTCAGGAACTACTGGTTCGATTTGAAAAAATCTTTTTGTATTGGATAGTCCGTTTATTGAGGAAGGCTATAGGCTATATAACATCACGCTAAGACCAATAGTAGCGGAGCATAAATGAAAAATGTTGCAAAAATGAAAAACCGTTGAAACTAAAACACGCGAACAAAGTCGCGGGGGACAGCTAGTTATAGATAAATTACACCCAGACACAGAACAAATGATCATGCTCATCACACAAAGATTTTTCCTGGGTGGGAATCGAACAGAAAACAATGCCCACTCGGGGATCACGGGACGCTGTCTGGTTGACGCGCGGCATCCAACTGTGTACAACCTGTCGACATCGAGAAACGCAGGGATATAATGAGCTATGACCTTTAAACCCACTTAAAGAGTAGGTTGTTAATTGAGGGTATAAGCGATATCTTCAATAATCTTTGGCTAATTTCGTTTTTTTTTTTAATAAACGAGATTATGATAAATGAGTCAATACTAAAACGGAACTCTATTTTTAATATTATTTATTACTAGCTGTCCCCCGCGACTTTGTTCGCGTGTTTTAGTTTCAACGGTTTTTCATTTTTGCAACATTTTTCATTTATGCTCCGCTCCTATTGGTCGTAGCGTGATGTTATATAGCCTATAGCCTTTCTCAATAACCGGACTATCCAATATAAAAATATTTTTTCAATTCGAACCAGTAGTTCCTGAGATTAGCGCGTTCAAACAAACAAACAAACAAACTCTTCAGCTTTATAATATTAGTATAGATTCTAAAATTCGTCACTAGAATAAATTTAAAAGTAATAGATTCTGTTTAACTGTAAGAACTGAATTTTGCTGATAATATTATTTCTTACTCAGAAGAACAGACAAAAAAAAAATGACACTAAATATTTTTTATTATTTATTCTAGTAACAGAAAAACGACACAAAAACAGTTGTAACTCTATGACCAAATTTTGCTATAAACTCGATAAATCTCGACTACGCCTTGCCACATCCAGAGGCACTATGCGCTTACGCAACTATGACAGCCTTCTGCTGGCCTTGAGTGCTTTGTAAATGAAATAACCTGTGTAGTTCTGAAATAGGTACGACTATTTTACATAATATAATAGTCACATTATTGCCATACATTTTGAGAAAGATACGGGAAAATTTTACATGCCTTCGCTCTGAGAAAGACAAAAAAAAAATACCTAGATTGTTTAATTTTCCAACAGCTGTGTATTTCGACTTTTATTTGATGTCCTCGAATATCTATGTAAAATATTAGTTTATAGATAAATAAGTATTCTTTCCTACATTGCAAATGGCTACCTCAATGTATGACGAAATATTAACATATTTCAAGATCAATATTCCAAAAATACAAAATATAGGGTTCTTTTCAATAACAGGAAGTTGTAAAAAAGGAAAGGAGAGAGACAGTTTTTTTAAATGAGAGTAAATCAAGATTTTTTTGCTGTTTTCTACGTTTTAAAATTTTTTAATACTAATATCTACAATAAGGTACAAATTAGTTGTTTTGAGAATGATTGAGTTAATTTCAACATAATTAATGTTTTGCATCATAATTCTACGTATTTAACGAAAACAAATGAAGCAATGGACACGTCAAGCTTCTAACGAAGGCCTAAAACACAATAGTATGCGACATTTCGAAAATAGGTCAAATATCATCATTTGATCGTCTTTTAATAGAAGACATTTAAAATAAAACCTAATAAACTCTAATATCAATGCAAAATAACCACACAGACGACTGACATTTTCACATTTGGCTAGCTAGTCTAAATCTAGTTAAAAATAACTATAAGCTACTAAAACGACGCCTACCGCGTGACTTACCATTGCGCTTAGAATTTCCATGACAACCGACTAAATTAAATATTCATACAACTCCACAACATTACATCAGAAAAGGATACGTTTAAATTTGGCTGTATTATTCTCTCAGTGTTATACTACCAAATTGAGAAGGTAGTGGTGACGCAAATTTTCGGTAGAGCGGATAGGATTTTTAAAATAGCCGGCTAATCGATAACAATCGAGTTGAGTTGAATCTGTGATGTGCGCTGTCAGTAGGTGAGCGCGCGCGAGCGAAGCGCATGCGTCCGTAACTTTTTAAAATATACGAAATTAGAACCGTGGGCGTCGCGTGTTCGATCTATTTTTATAAAAAAAATATTACGCGGGCCGTTTGGAGTGCAGTGAACTCTGTTACAAAAATTGAGTTAGTAATTTTTCTGTTGTGTTTTAAGAAAAGTGGATATTAAAATTGAAAACCTTTAAATTTTGGTAATATTTTATAAAATATTTTTTTAATCTAATTAATATTCATTAAATAGTGTCTACATTTACAATAGTATTCATAAATTCATAATCGATTAGTAAGTCGAGGTGAGGATGTAACATTTTCCCTTTGCCTTGAAGCAGTAATAAATTAAAAACTGAAATGGCGTTTACCGTTTTTAGTATAATGAATACAAATAAAACTAAATAAAATATTCCTATTAAATAAAGAGCACGTAATACAAAACTAAATACTATATTTGAATGTTATTTAATGCACGCTTGATTGTTTATTATTTCGCGCCTCTATTTGAGATATTTCTTTACGTTTTATTTGCTTTATATCAGGTAGGCATTGATATCAAAATTATACAGCCGCATTCTTTCATGCTTGTCTTTATATCGGATACGCTTATTTTGATAATTAAACACTAATTTGCTTAAATAATATTCTAGAATAATTTATTAAATGTACTTTCAATAATTTTCAAGAATTTATTTTCATAATTAAAGAATATAGGTATCTAATTGTACCTTTAAAGTACTCATAAAAATATAAGTACAAATAAATAAAAATTGACACTTGTATGACGGAGCGTCACTTAAAAAGGCTCGAACAATTCTGAATTTTTGTTTGTTTTAATAGTCAGAACAGAACACGGTTTGTATAAACGAAAATTTGAAAAAAATCCGCGGGAAATGTCAAAAATTTCAATTGACAGAATAAGTCAGTTAGTTTTAAAATAAAAATTAAAAATAAACACAGTTGTTAGATCGTGTAAAAAGATAACTACTTGAATAGAGATTGTCTAAGCAAAGGTAATAATTAATAGATTAAACGGTTTTGCATTTTAATTGTGCTGTTGGCATTGTTTGGTTGTCTACGAAATAATAAATTAACAATTTACGAAGCGGATTCCAAGGTAAATGAAATGAATAAAGATACCTTGCTCCATCTTGATAATGAAAAACAAACAAATGTTTTTGTGAATTATTTATTTAATATGTGTGCACCAACATATAAATTTATCCAACAATGTTTAAAAAAACAGTATTAAGTATAAATTAAGTAACAGTAAAAATGTTAGGTTTCAAAACTCTACATAATTACGTCTACAAGATACGTATTTAAGTACTAGCTGTCCCCCGCGACTTTGTTCGCGTGTTTTAGGTTTAACGGTTTTTCATTTTTGCAACATTTTTCATTTATGCTTCGCTCCTATTGGTCGTAGCGTGATGTTATATAGCCTATAGCCTTCCTCAATAAACGGACTATCCAATACAAAAAGTATTTTTCAATTCGAACCAGTAGTTCCTGAGATTAGCGCGTTCAAACAAACAAACAAACAAACAAACAAACTCTTCAGCTTTATAATATTAGTATAGATATATTTAATCAAATAGAAAACAACCACACTTATATTATAAATGCGAAAGTAACTCTGTCTGTATGTCGCGCTTTCAAATCCAAAATTACTGAACCGATTTAAATTAAATTAAATACACGGATAGTCTAGAGCCTAAGAAAGGACATAGGCTACTTTTTGCCGCGATAACCAACATCCGCGCGGGCAGAGCCGCGGGAAACAGATAGTAAATCATATTTCTTTAAAAAAAATTCATTAGATATATAGAAATACATCAGCCCTAGTAAAATGGTAACATTAAACCTAGTAAAAAAAAAAACAAATTTTCTCTATTATTCTAACTTTGAAAAACTACGTAGCATAGGTACATCACTGATAAAACACCCACGCATTTTCACATGTGCAATACATTTATTATATTAATAATTAACTTTGGCAACTTACCTGTAGGTACATAGTTACCTTTTTAATCTCTTCCATTATGACTGATTTCAAGTATAATTCAACTCTTCTCCTAAGTTATATTGGGTTCGTTTCCAGTCTCACCGACAGCTGAACGATGGTCCGATTCGTGATAATTGATTTGTTGTGTTCGACTCCTCCCCAAATATCAGAATAACTATAATAACATCGGAAAAATTCACGAAAAACAAAGATGTCTTACGGGAACGCGGACTTACGGGAGTGATATAATGTAAACAGTACATATATATAGGTATATAGGTACATGTCATTAAAAAAATGACTGCTTACATTTTTAATAGTATCGTCTTAACCATAGACAAGACAACATACTCTGTAATCAGTATTTGGCGCGCAATTGACATAAACTACGTTTTTAGTGGACACTGTATTAAGCAACTACCCTTGACATAGCTTAAGTTTAGTTAAAAACAGTAAGAAAAACAATGCCTTGTGTTACTGGGTTGAGGTGAAGCAAATCATGTATTTTTTTGTGGTATTTGCCTCAAAAAGTGTCGTATTCTATCGCATTTACTTACCGTAAATAAATAATCCTATAATTTTATCAGTGATTAATAGATTGTTGCTGTTTACTAAATAGATGTGAATGTTTCAAAATTAGCTACATTTTTATCTGAAGAGTTTGTTTATTTGTTTGAACGCGCTAATCTCTGGAACTACTAGTCCGATTTGAAAAATTCTCTCAATGTTGCATAGCCCATTTATTGAGGAAGGCTATAAGCTACATAACATTACGCTGCGACCAAAAGGAGCGGAGCATAAATGGAAAATGTTGGAAAAATGAAAAACCGTTGAAACTAAAACACGCGGACAAAGTCGCGGGGGACAGCTAGTAACTAAGTATATAAAAATCGAAAATGTTCAGGTTCCTTATTAATAATCCTAATTATAGTCCTTGGTTGGAGGGGTTCATAGCTAAGTGTAAGAAGTACGGTAAATTTAATTTAAATCGGTTCAGTAGTTTTGGCGCGACAGACAGACAGACACAGTTACTTTCGCATTTATAATATTAGTAAGGATTTCCAACCAAGATTGACCCACTGTAAGGCAAAGAATTTCCTTCTCTTGGTCTTAGGCTTTCGTTGTCTACAATTTCCGAAAGAAGACAAGTCAGTCCCACCATCTCCCTCTGCGCCGGCCACGATGTCTCTTGACTTTTATTGGAATCCACATGTCATAGATCCTACTAATATATATTTTAAATGCGCATGTTTGTGCCGATATATGTTTTTAATAGTCTCTTATGTCCACAAAAACTTTTTAAAACGGATATCGACAAAAATTGGCACGCAAATAGAAGGAAATTTTTTGAACGGTAACTGCGCAGCAAAACCACGGAACTTTGCTAGTATATTCCATTATTCGTACTCGTTAGGATAATAGAGGAAAAAAACAAGTTAGACAGTTACATACCGAATTAAATCTGTCACGCGTTTTGCCTCAACGATTTAGAACCAAAATTACTGACCAGCCCCCCTAGACAAGTAGCATGTCGACAAGCGATAACGCTAATCGAATCGTTCAAATGTATGGAAGTGACAAGTCCAAGTCACGTGACTTATCGAAACGAAATGTCATTTCCATACATTTAATGTCATTTAAGCGATTTCTATCACGCTTGTCGAAATGCCACTTGTCTAGGGGGGCAGGGTAGATCTATGCTTATGTTACCAAAGATAGCTATCCATACTAATAAAAAAATGCGAAAGTAACTCTGTCTGTTACGCTTTTACGGCCAAACTGCTGAACCGATTTTAATAAAACTTGGTAAGTGGTATACTTGAATCCCTGGAAAGAACATAGAGTACTTTTTACCGCGATAACTCAAGCAAGCGGAGCCGCGGGAAACAGCTAGTTTTAACTAAAAATCTTTATAGGGTTATTATATTAATTTCAACGAAAAATCTAGAATAAAGTTACATATTGCCTGAAAGTTTAGATCGTCCATTTTACAGTAGGTAAGCGCGTGGAATTGGCGACACGATACTAATATCATTGTAAACAACGCGCTGTGGCAAATGGCCGACCTTGAGTCTCTTACGAAAGGTAAAACATAGTTAGTATACGCTACCTTATTTACTAAACATCACCTGAGAATTCTAAAAAAAAAATCTATGAAGAAAAATATTGTAATTAACTTTTAAATTATCGTATTGCAGGTTTATAAATATCTTAGATCTTAGACTATGCATACAAGCATAGAGCGTGCGCATCGCTATTAGCCCTTTGCCAAGCATAAGCACATTTTTAGCTGAATGTACTACGCTCGATTACTGATTTATGTGATTTTCCGTGCGACGACACACGTTTATGCGAAAATATCGACATTTCCAATAATATTAGGTTTTGAGATAGTTTTAATAAAACGGTGCGCTCTGTTTTGATACTAATTTTACGTATTTACATGTTCATACTAGTGTCAACAGTTCATACTCAATATGCGCACTCTATAGTTTACTTATTTATTCATCTAAAATAAATACAGTCGACTGCGGATAATCCGACAAACGTTTTTTAGGCAGGTCACTCACATGCGCGCAAACATTCGAACAAGGTTTTAGCTTTGATGTATGTTAAAGACACAGCTTGAAAATGAAATCATTTGCAAATGTCGTTCTACACTTGTGCGTTTGCGTATTAGTGCGAACGTGAGTGACCGGCATAAGACAGGTCCCTTATTCGGGATTATTTGAAAAAGAGTACCTAGCTACCTTGTAATCTGACAAATTACAAATCAAACATTTTATTACAACGAAATTTTATGTACAATCGACAGTGATACAGTTAGTAATGTCAGATTACAAGGGCCGTATTACCGGGGTCCAATGTGAAGAAAGTGATTATGGGAATTAACGCAAACATGCATAAAGTTGCAGCCGGGTTCCGTCGGCCGTGGTCGCTAACAAACTCTTTTATTAATCAGACTTTTTTTTATATAAAAGCTTACTTAATACAGCACCATGGTAATAAGGCAATTAAATCTATACTAATATTATAAAGCTGAAGAGTTTGTTTGTTTGTTTATTTGTTTGTTTGAACGCGCTAATCTCAGGAACTACTGGTTCGAATTGAAAAATTATTTTTGTATTGGATAGTCCGTTTATTGAGGAAGGCTATAGGCTATATAACATCACGCTACGACCAATAGGAGCGGAGCATAAATGAAAAATGTTGCAAAAATGAAAAACCGTTGAAACTATAACACGCGAACAAAGTCGCGGGGGACAGCTAGTTATTAGATATTTCCGTAATACTCGGGTGGTAGTCTATTTTAACATGCTTTAATAGCTTCACCTGTAATAACAATGTAAAAAATCTTTGAAGTAAATTTTCACCTAATTCCTAACTAAAATTTTGCATAATTATACGTTTAGTTGAAAATGTCTATCACATTTTTAAAGTATAAAAAATTTTAAAAAAAGCTTGTTCATTAATTTTTTAACTATATTTCTTTGTTTTAAATAGAAAATAAAACCTTGATTTATATATTTGTGTTAAGTTATTATATAAAAATAACTTCTTTAAACATTAGCTTTCATACGCGACTCTGTACGCGTAGATTTCGGTTATCGAGACTAAAATTAGCACGTCTCCTTTCTTGGACTACAAGCTAACCAAATACCTATATATTTTTATCAAAATCTGTAGTGTATTTAGCCTTGAAAGTATTACAAACAGACAGACAGAGTTAAGTACGTTCGCATTTATAAAATTACTATAATTTATACGAATTACTCTAAATTTAATGTAGTTTTCACTCATGTCAGCGCCATATTGTCTAGAATACTGCGATGTTTGAGACGTCGAGTTATTTATTTACTATCAAAGATCTTTATATAATTCGCCGAGTAAATGTTTGGCAGTCACAACTGTGTTGCGTCATAAATATATAGACTACGCCACGTAACAGCGCAACGTAAAAACGTAGTACCTATCATAGTAAATTTTGTTTAAGTAAATGTTTTTTTCATTGAAACTGTTCAGTTTAGCTTATTTAAATAAATTAAGTACACTATTTGTACATTAATTTACTTAAAAACCATTATTTTTTGTTTAAATAAGCTAAAATTTACAGATAGAAAAAATTTAAACCTCAGGCAGGACTCGAACCTGCGACCAGTGGCTCACCGCACCAGTCGCTTTACCAACTAAACTACCGAGGTCACTGACTGAAAGTTTAAATTTCTTCTTCCAAAGTTAAAAAGATTCGGTCCGCATGCGTTTATGCGTAACATTTTTTTTTAAATAAAAACACCATATTAAAAACTCTTGATTTAAATTCGCTGCGGTAGCGTACACTAAATATATTTCCCGCGCCATTACGCAATAGTGATGTGCACACTTAGTCGATTCAATACTCGACTAACGCTAGTGCGGTCAAGGATACATTTAAATGCATTTCATAAATCAAACCTCCATTGTGCTGACCATAGACAATAATTCACTTTTTTTATAACATTCTTTCTAATTCATGGTCACGGGTACGCGATGTTTTGCTGATATTTTTTTGTGACCTTGATTCGTTTTTTATTACAAAGCAGATTATAACATACATACAAGTATAATTATACAATGTAGCCCGTTTATTGTATTTACTTAACTTTGCGTATTTATTTTCGCATTGTTTCGTGTTTTTGTTTACATACTTTTTGCTAGGTCAACCTTTTTGGTCAAATGACCGTCTTTTATTCAATTTAGAGTAATTATTTAAAACAGTTATTAATTATTTCCTCTCCTGCGATCACATTAAAGCATGTTCATTGTCATTGTTGCTGTAGTTTTAGCGTCTAATCTTTAAAAGATTTTCCGATATCTCTACTATTTTAACTCTGGTATAATTGTCAAATACTAACCACGTTTAACTGGCGCAAGGTTACCCATTGTAGTTTTACTTAACTGTTCGCTTTGTCATTACTATTGTCTGATGTGAAACGAAGCCGTTTACGGTAATTGTTGGACATTGGTTAGTTCAGAAATGAAGAATATACATACCTAAGCATTTTAAATAGATCCCATTTTGTAAGTGACATTTCAATGACAACTTAGCTTATTGTCAGACATTTATGTCGCATTTCCCACTGTAGGGCAAAGGTCTAATATAAGTCTGTAACGGATTTATATCCTGATAGTAATCGGAGATGCCTGACGAGTTTTAAGCTCGACCGGGGTCCACACGATGACGATGTGGTGTCGCGAGACGAATATCTTTGATATTGTAGCCGTTATACTCTTGTATTAGACACTAGCTGTCCCCCGCGACTTTGGCCGCGTGTTTTAGTTTCAACGGTTTATCATTTTTGTAACATTTTTCATTTATGCTCCGCTCCTTTTGGTCACAGCGTAATGTTATATAGCTTATATCCTTCCTTAATAAATGGGCTATCCAACACTAAAATAATTTTTCAAATCGGACTAGCAGTTCCTGAGATTTGCGCCTTCAAACAAACAAATTAACTCTTCAGCTTTATATATTAGTATATAGATTATGCTTCACGAAAGATAATGAAATGGCTTCTGTGTTCTCCTTGGATATTGTGTCCGAGCTTCATCTCTTGAATAAGATAATATGATTCACGAAAGATAATTATACAGATGGCTTCTCTACTCCCTTTCCATCTATCCCTGTTATGCTAAACCAATCTTTAGCAAGAAATTCAATCTGGTCTGGGTGTTTGTGGTACCTTCGTTGTCTCTGAATTCCATAACACAAGTGCTTTAGCTACTTACTTTGGGTTCAGAGCAATGTATGTATTTATAATAATGTATTTATTAAAAAAAATATATATATATATATATATATTTGGTGTAGGCAGTATAATCGTCATCTACATGGACAATAGGTCCTATGAATGTTAAACGTCATTGCGGCATGTCTCCTATGCCTAGATGTAGATGACGGAATTCGATTCCTACCCAGGACAAATCTTAGTGTGATGAGCATGATCATTTGTTCTGTGTCTGGCAGTAATTTATCTATAATATGCATGTATTTAGAAATATATAAGTATGTTTATCAGTTGTCTGGTTGCCATAATACAGGCTCTGCCTAATTTGGGATCAGATGGCCGTGTGTGAGTTGTCCCAAGACATTATATTTTGTCAATACTGATTTAATTTAGGCGGAATAGTTATATTACAAAATCATCTACGATAAATACAATTAGAGTCTTGACCTATTCGATAACATCCTAACCTTACCAGTTTCTGATCAACTGATCTAATTTACAAATGGCCAGTTCCTGTATTTAAGAAAAACGGACGGTAGATTTTTCTTCCTTTTGCTCAGAAAATTCTGACGTCAGTTAGCAAAACGAATCGTAATTAAATATAGGAACCAAGCATAAGAGATTAACGCCTAGATCCTATATCTTTTGATTCGTTATTCGTTAACGTGACGATCCGTCACTAGGCTGTCTCTCATCCGTTCGTAACCAGTCTTCAGTTATTTGGGTAACGAACAGTTACAATTTTTTTTTTATAGGAACAGCTTTATTTATCTCCACGTTGATATTTTAACAGTTCGTTAAGGAAACGATTCTTTTTTTGTTTATTGGTCCCGACCATTAGGTACACGCAATCGCAGCACTTAGGTAACTTGAGTTTGACAGATGATAACCTAACTTGAAATAGACAGGTCTTTCTAAAAACCGGGGGTTAACGAGACAGATGACAAAACAAAGCTATATTAATTAACCATTATAATTTCTACTCGTAAGATGCAAAATTGTGTGTTCTAACGAATAACTTTTTAATTTATAACCTAGTCTGTGAATTTTATTATACCTATAAGTAATTGATGAGACTATAAAATTTTCAAATAAATGTCATTTTTTTATGTTTTGAGGTGAAGGTTGACGAAAAAGTGTGTCGTAGAAGGTAACTATATTATTTACCTATATTTTATCTATAGGTACTAATATATCAAGCTGAAGAACTTTTTTGTTTGTTTGAACGCGCTAATCTCAGGAACTACTGGTTCGAATTGAAAAAATATTTTTGTATTGGATAGTCCGTTTATTGAGGAAGGCTATAGGCTATATAACATCACGCTACGACCAATAGGAGCGGAGCGTAAATGAAAAATGTTGTAAAATTGAAAAACCGTTGAAACTAAAAACGCGAACAAAGTCGCCAGGGATAGCTAGTAATACAATAAAGCTAAAGAGTTTGTCTGTTTGAACGCACTTACCTCTGAAACTACCCGTCTTTTTTCAAAATTTTTTTTTGAATTTGATAGTCCTTTTCTCGAGGAAGGTTATAAAGGCTATTTAACATCACGTAGCTTGTTCTAAGATTCAGTAGATTATACGAGATCACCTAACAGACTAAAATATTCACGTCTGTATACATATAATATAGATTTAGGATATTATTTTAAAAACATTTTTGAATATCCAGAATTTTTCAATCAGCATATCGCAACGGCTGGACATAGCCGCTTTAAAATCTTGCTGTACCACTCAGTAGGTACCTACTCCATTTTGCCCATTTCACAATTAAATTTCTCGGAACTGTAATAGTCAGTGAGTCTAAAATCTTATAAATTACGTATTTATAGTAATAATAAATATAAACGTGTGTTCCCCGCGCATTCAATCACGTACCGCGATAAAAGATAATCTCAATCAATGATAACATGATAAAGCTATCTATGATACATAACTGTCTAGTGTAGAAAGAAAATAAAATGCATTTCACACATAAAACATTACATACAATTCATGAAAACTCAATAAATAAATGTAGACGACATAACATACATTGCTCTGAACCCAAAGTAAGTAGCTAAAGCACTTGTGTTATGGAATTCAGAGACAACGAAGGTACCACATACACCCAGACCCGAGACAATGTAGAAAAATGGTTTCTACATTGACCGGCCGTGGATCGAACCCGGGTCCTCAGAGCTGGCGACACTCGACCATGGAGGTCATCAACTATGTTGATTAGAAATGAAAGGTTATTAGAGTTTTATTTACTCCTCCCTGACTTCTAAACAATTTTTTTTTATTTTCGGATTGAAAATCTGTGGGGATATATCGGACTTGCACCGACTAAAAACACCCCGGTCCTGTCCCTGCCTTTGCCGGAGCCGCTGATTCACCAAAGCATGCTCGGCGCGGCATCGGCGAGCCTCAGTCCTTGAGAGACCGCTTTTCGAGGGGTGGGCGTGCAGTGCCTACCCTACACTTCTTCCGAAGACGGAAGCGAAGGACGTTGCGTTACTTTTTAATTCCTTAAACAAAAAGTTAGAATCCTTACATGATCCGAACTTACCCAATACAGCATGCAACAAAAACCCTGTCTGATTTTTATGAGTATTATTTTGCATCGTAATGCGTACACATATACGTAACTATTGAATGGATTTGAGATTATTATTTTACCCCGGTGAATATAATTATAATTAAAATAAAACTGAAAGGCAACACTGATCGCTCGACAAAATTCACGTGTACTACCTACAGTTTTGTATCAAAGAAGCCGCCTTAGAGAGACATTTTTTTCTAGTACGTATGTTGAACTATAGGAATACGCCTTTATTGGATCGGAAAGGGTTTTTGTTACACTGTATAAGCTTTAGAAAAATATGTATAGCGGATGTGTAGCGCAATTTTTCAATTTAGAGAAAGTCAGTTATTTTTAATTATTAAATTATGTGTGTCTATAACCCCATGAAATAGCAATTAATCTCTACAAAGGATGATTTCTATTTTCTGATTCTGAAACAGGCCGGGCAACTGTTGACGATTTTGAATCTAAGAAGTTCTCCGACTGAAATCTCAATAATTAACCAATAGGTTGTGTAACTACAACTGTTTTTTTTTTTACTTTTATTATTTGTGTTTAAGCAAAGGGTTTTCTAATTTATTTTATTAAATATTAGTGTCGTAAGATTTTAATATCCACTTGTCTTAATTAAAAACTGTTTTTACAGTAGGCGTGAATAAAATGTGTGTTTGATTTTTATACGACATTAAGTGATTGTGTAACGATATTATTAATGACGATGATCAACGAACATTTGGTCAGCAACATGGCCTATTATGGTAAGTCTATATTATAAATATATTTTAATCGCTGCGGTGCTCAGGCTCTGCAGAAAATGTAACTGTTTGTCAAAAGCTCACGAGATAGATTTTAGTATGCCATTATATAAAAAACACTTAAAAATTAAATAAAAATAAAAAGTTTTTTTACAGAAACGTTCAATTTTTACACTAAATCTTACATTGGGTCCTCCTTTTAAGTATTAGCAATACCTGTGCTAGGAGGACCCGCTCTCCAATAACAAAATTATAAAAGCACTCTTAAAAAACTAAAATGTTAACTTAACCTTGCCTGTGTATTATGTTAATTCCTTTCTTTACAACATTCATTTTACCTAGTTCCAGTTCATAATTTTGTTATTGCATGCTGGCTCTCCTATACTTGAAGGAGTACACATATCAAACCCCGTTGAACTGTATAGCATAAGTTATACCCCGTGTATATTTTTTGTTGGAGATCCTAAGATAAACAAATAAATAAACATAAACAAACTTAGGTTTTGTAATAAGGTTAGCGCCTACACAAATGAAATTTCTACAATCGATATCGATGACAGAAAATTGCTTTATCGATAAGTCACGTAACTTACCCCGGGTTTCTAAATGGCTAATAAACACAAAAAATTGTGAATCACCTGTCAAACCTCATGTCAAGCGTTGTAATTGATTGTTAGTCTTTTGGCGAACCAATCGCAGTCGTGATCAGTTGATTTGACAACAGATTTAAATTAATTAGCCGTTTAGAAAGGTTAGACTTGTTGATTTCAGATATTTGTGCTATTCGATCAACGTTAATAATTGTGGAAATACTTATCACTTGTCTTGAGGCAGGTTTAATGCCGGGCAGTCACATTCGCACGAATACGCAAACCCAAAAGTGTAGGACGACATTTGCAAATGATTTAATTTCCAAGCTGTGTCGGTTTTTGAACAGACATCAATGCGCGCGAACTTTTCTCGAAATGTTTGCGCGCATGTGAGTGATCGGGGTAAGACAATGTTTCCAAATGCTACTTATGCACGTGTCTGTGCTCTACTTCGCTACCATCCTTGTTAAAACAATCGATATGACATGAGCTGTCACATTTGACAGTTCTTTTGCGCAATGAGGAAGTCAAACAAAATATATACGAGAATTTTTTCTCCTTAAAAATGAGTTTATGTATAACTATTTATAACCCGTTTTTACGTATTACTTTAGGGATAAAGGTTTATATAAAATACACAATGTTGATAAGTACCATAATACCTACGTACCTATGTTTTTAGGTAGGTACCCTATATAGTATGACCGCTGAAAGAATACATTTCTGACATATTGTAAAACAATGGACGCTCCTCGTCAAAGTGACATCAATTTATAAAAAAAATATTATTATTGTTCATTTAAAACGCAAACCATTTAAATTTATATTTCAATTTAAATATTTATTCAAATATCTGATGTATTATGATATAATTTTGCTGATTACAATATTAATTTTAGCCTTGTTCTAAATATAAATAAGGAAACAATACTTTATCAATAATGCGGTTACGATGTTATTTCAACTGTTACCTACTCTTTTTGGTGATGTACTAAAGTACTAATAAACATTTACAGATATCGGCTACAGCCATTTAGTTAAAATATTTACTTATAGAAGAATAAATGAATGTAGAAAGTAGATATTATAAATAATAACAAATACAAACACAAATTAATAATTAATAAACAACATAAATAATATCAATAACAGCATGTAGAAAGCAGATAATATTATAAGTAATTTTTAAAGATTTATTTTAGAAATCTTGGATGTTATTGGAATTTATCGTAAGTACCTTTTATAAAAATAAATAAGCAAAGATATTTTGGCAAAGACAATAACGCAAGTAACAATAGGTACTCAGAACCTCTTCAAAATAATCAGAAATTCTTTGAACTCAGCCATTTATCAAATTAAGTATTTTATAAAAAAATATGTCTTGATAATTATATTTTTAAAATTAGCTCATTTTAATTTCCTTCTATAACATCCAAACGAGGGTATCATTAATTTAAATTTTAGATTTTTAAATAATAAATTAATATCAGTCCTCTTAAATCTGCTGGAACATGTTAATAATATTATTAGTATAGGTACTATTATTATTTTTGTGATCCACAAATGCTTGTCCCAAGTCTGGGTGTTCTTTGTGCATGTGATTTGAATGTTTGTAAACCTCCCGCGACACAAGGATTAAATTCCTTAGACTCCCGTCGTTTTAAAAAAAAAAAAAAAAAAAAAAAAAAAATATATTATTACCTATATAATTCCCATCACTAGTTCCGAGCTAATGACAGATGTCAAAAACGCATTCTCACAACGACCACACTATAATTAAAATTAATAAAACAACTTGAAATACAGTTCCTTCCACGAGGTATCAGGGTCTATGCATCAATGACTACCTACTAACGGTAAAATCGCTGAAAAAAGATAAAACGGACATGAAGGACTGGCAACCGAAAAATCGTTCAATACGTTACAAGGACGCCAAAATAAGACATGTATCCTCTCTGACCTATAAAAATATCCGGCCAATGATTGATGCTTATAAATCGTGATGTAATATCTAAGAAAGTTAAACTAAAGTTAGAGAAAGACCATTAAAAATAAAGATCATATTATTTGAATTTCTTGTCAAAATCAACGGTTCAAATCTGCATGTGATTAGTTGGCTAAAACTAACAACCAATCACAGCACTTGATCTAAGATTTGACAGATGAAAAACATTTTTTTTTATTATGTTGATCGCCCTTTTCGGAAACCGACAGTGGCTCTACAATTTAAATTAATAAAATACTTATTACAAATTTGTTGTGTCTGAAACCTACCATCTATAAACTCATTCTTTTAAAATAGTGACATTATTATTGTCTAATATTTAACCCACAGTCTTTTACATTGTTTTACTTACTCACTGTCTGAAATGGTCAGACAAAGTATTATTGAGACTTTATGATATTAGATTCCGTTTTAATATGACAATATATTTGCACTCTCAAATGTATTTTTCATCGTCAAAACTCGAGATATTGGTGTAGGTAGCTTAGTTATGTCAACCGCATTGAAGAAAATCAGGTGATTTGAAAAACCAAGTCAATTCCATACTAGTTTACGTATATTCTTTTGTGTTTTGGTAGGTACTTAATAGGTAATTTTATAATTAATGGTTATTTAAAGGGCGTTAGCACTAACAACTAGACCACGTCAATACCATCTTTACTACATGAAAGGTTGAAATTGGGTCACCCGGGCTGCGCTGCCCTACATACGATCGCCATGACAACGCCGCCATCTTGCGGTTGCCATGGTTACGCGCATGCGCTGACTGATAGGCGTGTCTGATACTAGGTGTATGCGCTAAGGGCATGATACTTTACCGTCCAATGCTCCATTTGTTAGGAAGTATCGATATTAGTAGTTGTTTGGCGATCAATGGATGACAATGGTAGAGTTGTTTTGAGACTGCTTAAAAATTGCTATCTACTTGTAGGTACCTACTTATATAAATATTGGTTTCTTTACATTGATATTGCAAATGATTTACAGTTTTGTACTATTTAAAAGATAGGTACACTAATTTTATGTTTATAATAATCAAAAGGGATGGTGTAATAGTAAAATAGATAGCACTTACTAACCGGGTCAGTACCTACGCAAACATAAATGTAAATTTTTAATCTGCGTTGTATGTAATTATTTATTTAAAGACACCACCCTATCTAGCCATTTCCCAAGCTACTTCGCGGTCGGCTTCCAGTCTCCCCGACTGCTGAACACCAGTATGTTATAGAGCGACTGTCATCATTGACATTTCACCAATATAACTTAAAAGTTGAAGTTTATGTCAAATGGACACTTATTATTAACTAATTAACTACTCAAAAATGTAAAAAAAAAACGACGTTAATGAAATTTATATGGGATCACCTCTAAAGTATTACCCTATGTATATCAAAACAAATTTTTAAAATCAATCCTCAATTACCGGAGATATCAAGTATCAAAGGTACAAAGAAAACTGTTGAATTGAGAAACTCCACGTTTTAAACTAAACTATCTAGTATCTATAGTCCTAAACTACGTAATACATAAAGAAATTACTACTCTTCTGGCTATACTATTATACAGTATGTAACAAAAACCCTGTTCGATCCAATAAAGGCGTATTCCTGGTTCAATATACGTACTAGAAAAAAATGTCTCGCTCAGACGGCTTCTCTGATACAGAACTGTAGGTAGTACACGTGAACTTTGTCGAGCGATCAGTGTTGCCTTTGATCAGTTTTATTTTAATTTAATTATATTCACCGGGGAAAAATAATAATCTCAAATCCATTCAATAGTTACGTATATGTGTACGCAGTACGATGCCGAATAATACTCATAAGGATCGGACAGGGATTTTGTTGCAAGCTGTAGATATATGTGTCTATCTAATTGTGACATAGCAAGAATTGACTTTTCAAAATCAGCTGTTTTGGTTTGACCTACATAGACTCACGCCCTCTTGAGTTCAACATTATTGATTAATTTACTGGAACTTGTATTTTATAGATGGGGTTCATTTCTGACGTGTAGAATGAGGGGTGCTTAAAGTTCAAAGGATGTGTATGATTGGGTGGGGAAGGTTGGGAGTCATATTGGGCAGTTAACATGTTTTATTAGAATCAACTTTATTTAGGAAACCAAGCTCAAAAAATTAAATAGTAAATAGTATTTATTGACTATTATTGACAATGTTAAATATATACAAAATCAACTATAGGTATATACTCTTAAAACAAAACTAAACTCTAAACTAATAAAAAACTCTAAAAAATAGCGTCAAAAATTCATCCGCATCGCTGTCGACTGGAAGTGTACCCAAAAGACTGGCAGCATTAGGAAATGGACATAATATACTTATCTATATAAAATAAAAATGAATTGCCACATGTCTGCTTTGCGTTGTCGCTGCATCACTAAATAACTGCTCGACCGATTTGGCTGTCTTTTTACATCTTTGTAATTGTTAGGATAAGGTTTGTATGGACGAATATTTCCGAAAAAATCGCGGGGAAAGTATAAAATTTAATGTTTTTGTATAGATTGGTGACAGGAAAACGACTTTCGCGTCAGCTAATAGTTTATATATTATCAGTCTCAACAGAGGATATTGTATTAACCAGTTAATTTGTTGTCGAGGTCAGATATGCAGTAGCTTTACAGTCTACTATATGTTTCCCGCGACTCCACCCGCGTGGATGTCGGTTATCGCGGCAAAAAGTAGCCTATGTCCTTTCTCAGGCTCTAGACTATTTGTGTACCAAATTTCAGTTAAATCAGTTCAGTATTTTGGGAGTAAAAGCGTGACAGACAGACAGAGTTACTTTCGCATTTATAATATTAGTAGGGATTACATACTGGTGTTCAACTGTACGTTATTTTATAATTTAAGTTAAATTTAATTCACAATATCGCGAGCTCTATTTTTACTATACATTGTCCGCCATATTGAAACATCAAATCCCTATTGTTTTATACACTTTCATCGATTCATAGGAAAGGCGTTACGGCATTAATGATGGTGGTCAACGACTTGTTAAATAGCCTGATTTCTCCACGATTAAAGTAGGCTGAAATTAGACGAACTGTGACATAATGGACGTCGTAGTTATTTGTAATTTTAAGGTTATAATTGTACTGCCCCTGTAGCCAAATGACATTTTTGTAAGCGTGAAACGCGTACATGACATTACCTAAATGTATGGAAATGACGTTTCATTTGGATAAGTCATGTGACTTAGACTTGCAACTTCCATACATTTTTTAGATCACGTGACATTCAGGTTACATAGTTAAGAACTCCTTAGATATAAGTATACACAGTTAAACAAGAAAATTGACATAAATATATCAATTTACGTATTTTCTCTGCTTTTAGTGCATAACATTTGTAAAAATTGTTCGTTTCTCTTGATAATACAGGTCGTAATAGTTTGAAATAAGCATTTTTTTCTGCTCTCATAGTTCCATAGATAAAATTGGCTTGTTAGGTATCCCACTATTAAGCAAAAGTTTCGAAAATAATTATTTTTAAGCGAGTTCAAAAAAGGAGCTTTCCAATTCAACACGTAGTATATACGAAATATTTTTGAAACTGCGTTATTAATTCACTAGCTGTCCCCCGCGACTTTGTTCGCATGTTTTAGTTACAAAGGTTATTCATTTTTGCAACATTTTTCATTTATGCTCCGCTCCTATGGGTCGTAGCGTGATGTTATATAGCCTATAGCCTTCCTCAATAAACGGACTATCCAAAAAGAATTTTTCAATTCGAACCAGTACTTCCTGAGATTAGCGCGTTCAAACAAACAAACAAACAAACTCTTCAGCTTTATAATATTAGTATAGATTTAGGATTAATTTTACCAAGGGAACATAAGTAATTATATCCGAGAAATAACTTTTAATTTTCGACAGTTCTTCCATGCAAAATATGTCAGACGTCAATTATATTCCACGAATAAAAATTATAGCCCTAACCCCCGAATACTGAAACGCAACTTAACTTTAAGACGATGTCGCTACTTTCCACCTTAAAGTGACAGAGACAGCAGGAGTCTTAACGGCGACTTAAAACTGAGTGACGGTTCAGTATTCGTAATTGACTTGATCTAATGATTTGTATTTCAGTATTGCAATGATCATACTCAAAAGGTAAATATTACTTGCTTTATAGAAAGTCTCAAATCTAAAAATATAATATAACAAAACATTTAAATGTATCTATCACGATATTAGACTAGCTTAGCTCAGAAATAACACTTTGAATGTAGCCCAATACTAGGCTCTCTAACGATTTCCAAAAACAGCTGATTTCTGACGTTAAAAATGTTAAAATCAATATGGCGGACATTAGAAGCGCATGGTATAGAAAGTCACCAGTTTTAATAAGGTGTTAAAGAAAAAGTGCTTAAATTAATATTACAAGCAAAAATTTACGTATCTACAACGTAATAATGGTTTAATTTGACAAATTATAAAACAAATTTTTAGGTTATAATATTTTTCTACCTGTATTTCAGTTTGTCAATAGATTTTTTTATTCAAAAGAGATTTTATTATCCCTATACTAAGAAATTACTTAAAATAAGTACTTTTATATTCTCTGAATGTATTTACAATGACAGGTATACGTACTTTGTATAATTACCGGGATTTAGAAAATTTTAAGGATTTGGAAGTGTTTAGTGCGCGTGCGTGAAATGAACACGTGCGGGGTCGCTGACCTTCGCGATTAGACAGATTTTGGTTCGGAAAAAATGTTACGCTACGACTGGCCTATTTTGGTATACATCGCTCGTTTTGTGTGAATGAACGATTATTTTTATACAGTAATGAAGCAATGGTTGATAAATATCAATGTTTATAGTTTTATGTAACGAAATGTGATATGAATAATAGACGCAAATTATTTAAAGTCGTAATAAATTGTTACATTGTCTTGTGATATTTTTTTCAAGTTAAATTATTAGTTCTATGAATAAAAATCGGACAAGTGCGAGTCGAACTCGTGAATGAAGGGTTCTGTACCATTTTATGGAACCCCCTTTAATTTTTTATTTATTTCTATTAGTTATGTTATAGCGACAACAGAAATACATACTCCGTGTAAATTTTAACTCTTTAGCTATTTTTTTTTTTGGATGAGATTCACGCAGTTAGCCTGTGCGCAGGCTTTGACTGCTTCACCGGACTTTTGGCGAGAACCTTAAAGGCCTCCAGCCAGAGCAATAGAAAAACTAACTACGTCAGCAACGTTCACTAAGGGCACCCCCTGTGGGGTTCGGACCTCGACTTAGTGCGTTGCTAACAATCTTAATAAGGCAAAAACAGCAAGAGAGGGCTGGATCTAAGTTTTTATTATTTAAGGACATATTTTTATTGCTAGTTTGGCCGGCTCGGGCCAGCTTGATCTAGGGACGGGGGATAACATTTACGTTACAATTATTTATACGCGACGGTCCTCGCCGGAGGACGTAATAAACGGCGGTTGTGTTTTGTATTGCTACTGCTAGCTAACTCGAATGCTTCTTGGAGAAGCGTTGTTTTATCGTCGGGGTAGGAGAAACTCTTTAGCTATTACGTTGTATGAGATACAGCTTGCTTACAGACAGACAGACGGACGGACGGACAGTGGAGGCTTGGTAATAGGGTCCTGTTGACACCTTTTGAGTACGGAACAATGATATTACACACAAGATATGTTACCTTCATAGTTACCGACGTTTACAATCTGATCGCGCGGTATATGTCAAAATGTTGTCAAGTTGCACTAATGAATAGTACAGAAGATAGGATAAGCATGTAAGTAAAAGAGATAGCTATCAATGAAAAAATATTAGGAAGTTTTCAATGATACCTAGTTAATGTTTTTTACTAGGAGGTTTACGAGTCCTCAAAATGCGAGTGCTAATAACATATCTGCCTCATTTTTATGTTCTTATAACTAACTAGCTGAGCCCGCGAAAAAATTATTTAGTTTATATAGAATTTTCTTGGTTCGTTCATTTTTATTTTTATTATTATTTGTATAGATAAATTTAGAATTTTTATAAATGAGGAGAAGCCTAAGTTACTCCTAATTACATCAGCTTTCTGCCTGTGAAAGTCCCGTCAAAATCGGTCCAGCCGTTCCAGAGATTAGCCGGACCAAACAGACAGATAGACAGACAAAAATGAAATAAATATTTTAGTATATACATTCATATGCATGTAGTAAAAAGCGGTTATTTTAATATTACAAACATACACTTCCATTTTATTTATTTGTATAGATATCATGGGTATGGAACTATGTATCTATAAAAGAATAGAGTAGGTTAAAGTTAAATGCTAAAACGAGGTTAAATTATCAATATTGTATGACAAACTGTCAATTTAACCCCGTGTTAGCATTTAACTCTGAGTTAACAAGATAACCCGGGCTTGTGCAAGCGGGCCTAAGTATTTCTTCTAAGTATATGTAAAGTAGGGCGCGAATAAGTCTTTACTAAGGTAAACACGTTTTGTAATCCATTTTGCTGGTGTTAGTTTATTCTTGTTCAATCCCATTGTCTTAAGGCGTAGCTCACAGCTGTCCCCGTTAACGGAAGCTAATACTGGCTTAAGTGATGTCACATTGAGGACCTTAATATCGTAAATAGATTATAGAGCAAGATACTAAACAACGGTGAAGGAAAACTTGATAAAAACTGGACTATAACTGTCTTACTGCAGGCCTCGAACGATCATTGATCACCACGGTAATGAGGTGCCCCACGGTGGGGCGCCATTACCGAAGCTGTTAATAACACCAGCCTGTAACTGTCCCACTGCAGGCCTCTCATACAGAGAACGAGCATTGATCACCGCGCTTGTAAGCTGCCCCACGGTGGGGCGCCATTACCAAAGCTGTTAATAACACCAGCCTGTAACTATCCCACTGCAGGCCTCTCATACAGAGAACGAGCATTGATCACCACGCGTGTAACTTAAAAAACTTCAGCTTGATAGGTACTAACTTTCAATGCATCAACTAGAGTCTAGACTAACTAAGTACTTAATCCTTACTAATATTATAAATGCGAAAGTAACTCTGTCTGTCTGTCTGTGGCGCTTTCACGACAAAACTACTGAACCGATTTATATTAAATTTGGTACACAGATAGTCTTAAGCCTGAGAAAGGACATAGGCTACTTTTTGCCGCGATAACCGACATCCAAGCGGGCGGAGTCGCGGGAAACAGCTAGTGAAAAAATAAATCAACAGCCCATAAAAGTAGGTCACTGTAAAAAGAGCCTTTAATCAATAAATAGCGTTGTATATTTATAATCTATACCATATTGTACACGTAAGGATGTATACAGCTTTCTAGGCCACAAACGAGTAAAAATCAATAGTTATTGTCGTTTGACACGCCATATTTACGTGATCTGCATACGATAAGTTATGGTAATACTGTTTTGTTACATTCAAAAGTCTGTAATATGAAAATCATATATCCTTAACAAATATATTACACTAGCTGTCCCCCGCGACTTTGTCCGCGTTTTAGTTTTAACGGTTTTTCATTTTTGCAACATTTTTCACTGTCCCTGACTTTGTCCGCGTGTTTTAGTTTCAACGGTTTTTCATTTTTCATATATGCTCCGCTCCTTTTGGTCGCAGCGTAATCTTATATAGCTTATTATTAGCCTTCCTCAATAAATGGGCTATCCAAAACTAAAAGAATTTTTAAAATCAGACCAGTAGTTTCTGAGATTAGCGCGTTCAAACAAACGAACAAACTCTTCAGCTTTATATATTAGTATAGATTGGTAAATCATAGATAAAAAAAAGGGTGACTTAAATAAAAAGCCTACAATGTGGAAGCGTCAGTGTAGCCCGCGAAATTCACATATTCTTACGTTTTTTGCAATTTGCCGGTCAGTTTCAGGCTATTTTTTGAACAAAATACAATTCGCGGCCATAATACCTTACCGTAATAATTCCTCATTGTTTGTTTAATTAAAAAAAGAAAAAAGTACGTGATTAGTATTTTTTAATGATCTGTGTAAATAAAAAAATAGTCCACCCCCCTATTCTTTATCCATTCGTTCCCTCCATCCACTGCATTTCTATTCACCCCAGTTTACCGTTACTAAAGTTATAATTTAGACCTTATTTATTCATATTACGCTTATGGTATGTACCTACAATGGTCTACAAAATAGTTTTATACAGATTAGTTTGTGATTCTAATTGTATCTACTTCCTTAAGGATAAATTTCTCTCTATATTTATGTTAGTTACAATTAAAGTGAAAACTTCTCAACTAATTTTGAAGAAATTCTGGTTGTAAATATAGGATATGTATATTTCTATCCCAGTTGTTTGTAGATAAATGTTTTTAATGCGCTGATAGTCAGCTGTTTTTCTCAATCCCGGCTGTGATGTCATAATACTCAAATTACACGTGTAATGAGACGTGCTTAAATATATATGCGCAGTACAATGCGCAGTGAAGCGAAGAACTATGGAATATACCAGTATTTGTAGTTGTGGTGCCATTCTGTGCCTTTACTCTCTAATTTAATTTTAATTTTAATACAATGCCAATGCAAAATTGATATTAAGTAGTTTAACAGGCAGGAGATTCAGATTTCTTAAAAAAAAATACTGTCAATAATATAATAATATAATATAATATCTTGGGACATTTCACACACGGTCATCTGATCCCAAACTAGGCAGAGCCTGTGCTATGGCAACCAGACAACTGATAAACATACTTATATAATTCTAAATACATACATATTATAGATAAATTACACCCAGACACAGAACAAATGATCGTGCTCATCACACAAAGATTCATCCTGGGTGGGAATCGAACCCACGACCTCCGGTTTAGCAGTCAGGGTCACTAACCACTAGACCAACAGGCCCGTCAATGGAAGGAACTGACTGGAATCTAAACATTGAGAGTATTTTTTTGTACTGTGTGTTGTTTGTGTACCTGCTAAATGAAACAATTGTGCATTGGCATTGTATTAGAATTAAAATTAAATTGGAGAGAAAGGGCACTGGTTGTGCCTCCGACTGTTTTAGTGATCTTTGACGGTTGTTAAGTCATCTGACAGCCAGTCTTACCAAGGGATACTGAATTACCTCGTAAAATATCTATCTAGAATACAGCTGAATCCATTGAGGCTGGAAGCCGACCCCAACATACCTAGCTTGGGAAAAGACTAGGCAGATGATGAGTGGAGTTCTGGTCGACAAATCGCAGTTGAATACTAGGGGAAGTTTCAGACTGATTACTTACGTCAAGGCCACTGTTTTGTTTGAGTTCGGAAGAGTTCTAGAAGCCGAAGCTATTAGTCAATCAGTCGGCTTGTATTCTTTTGTTTTTCCGTTTGCCAGAATCGTCAACAGGATACAGAACGGCCCTGATTCTGTTAAACCTACACAAAACTTATTTTAAACCATCGGTTTCTTTTTCACTTGTACACAATTAGAAAAGGACAGAAAAAATTTACTAATTACTGCTAATTTACCTGTCAAATTTAATTTCGATTAAAATTCTCATACAAATCTACCGACACGCAGAAACGTGTGCACTAAAACACAGTGATGTTCAAGGCGAAAACTAGTTTGACATTTCTAAGTTAGTTGTTACATGTTGCTGTCCTTTTCTCACGCTGTATGTTAGTAAAAGATAGCGATTGTTTAATTTTGGTTTAGTTAGCGACAAGGGAATCGGCTCCAGTAGCGTACTAAGAAATTACCTCTGTGTCGTGTGATATTTATTCTAGTGTGATAACCTTGCATATTTCACAAGCATTTAAATCATAGTAACAATTCTGACAACCAGTCTTACTTTGGGATACTGTGTTACCCAGTAAAATGGGTTGTGGATGTCAGATAGGCAGTCGCTTCAAGTAAAATACGGTATTTAGTTTAACCCAGTAAGACTGGAAGCCGACCCCAACATAGCTTGGGAAAAGGCGACGCTGAAGGCAGAAGGAAGTTACGCAAATCAATCCACATTTGGAAACTTATGTACTGGTGACATTGAATAAACAAAACGCAAACCTTAAGCTGTGTTTCCTTAAGCCGGATTATCATAGTGCGTAATATTGCCGATCACCCCGAACCGCATCCGTCCGTGAAAGCGCAGACGTGTCTGTCATGGAGGCCTATTCGCTTTCTCCTGTTGACAACCCAAGCGATGTTTACTAGACAATAAAACGATAAAAACGCAAATTTAGTATTGACTAAAGTCGGTGACTTACTACGTCGTAGTAGATCAAGTTGGTCATCGACGTTAGACGATACGAAATTTGTGTTTTCACTGTGTTTTTTAAAAAGCAATTATCGTTTTAGTTGACAACCGCCATAGCGAATAACCCTGCTGGTCCGTGCAATCCGTCGCGATTCGTGACGCGTTGCGTGGCTATCCGTGGTCGTCGTTCGGGGAGATCCATGATATAACGCACCGTGGGAAACCGACTTTACCTACAATATGTCCAGTCTAAACTAGTACATCTGTTGCATCTACGCAGTTCAACCATAGTTACAGTAATTTTATATAGAGGTCACTCCTAATAGGACACTTCCTTTCAACTCAGCTGATGACACCGTCCACCGCACGGAAAGACACAGAACAAACCACAAAAATGAACCTTAATCCTTTAGGATAGAGGTTAATTTAGTGTTAGAATGTAGGTGATCCTGTGTGATAGACTGTATATCGGAAAAGGGGAGTTTGTTTATTAAAGCTTGTATCTATATGGGAATGTAGCTTTGATTTTTTTGAAATCCGGATGGCATATGACGTTTCCCATATGAGGGGATTAAAAGCCGTACACATACATATTATAAATACGAAAGTTACTATCTGTTACGCTTTTACGGCTAAACTGCTGGACCGATTTTGAAAAATCTTGGTATGGGGTAGGTACGCTTGGATACTTTTTTCTGTGATAAACGACATGTATTACCCAGTAAATGTGTTGTGGAGGTCAGATAGTCGCCCTATAACATACTGGTGTTCAGCTGTCGGTGAGACTTGAAGCCCGGAATAAGTAAAAAAATCACTTAAATCAGTAAACGAGCGTAGTACTTACAGCTAAAAATCTTACGCTCGGCACTACGAGCTACTAGCGATGCGCGTACTCTATGCTTGTCTTCAGATTTAAGTGATTTTCCGTGCGACGACAGACATTTCTGCGAAAATATTGATGGTTTTAATAATATTAGGGTAATATTACGTTATGAGATAGTTTTAATAAAACGGCGCTCTCTGATTTGACACAAATTTTACGATTTTATTTGTTCATTCTGGTCTCTATAGTAACTTATTTTTAATCTATGGTTTTCACTCCGTCCCTCACTTGTTGTGCGAATGTGGCAAGTATAACATCATTTGTAGGAAAGTTAGCAGGAAACTTAATAATTCAGTCTGTTTTTAACATCGATCGCTGTGGGAAGTAGGACACTGAAACAACCCATTTATTATTTAATATACCATGAAGTTTGGATTAAATATTCATGGCATATAATGGTGTTTTGTCCGAACAACTGTGCTATCACACAGTTGTACTTTTTTACATTAAAATACTGTTCTACAAAGTCTTTTTCTAATTCTCTAACTCGCGTATACTGAGTTATGTAAATTTTCGTGGATCGTCAGACTTTATGCGAAAATATCGACTGTTCCGATATTATTAAGGTAATATTAGGTTTTGAGTGAGATAGTTTTAATAAAACGGTGCGCTCTGTTTTGATACTAATTTTACATGTTTATACTAGTGCCAACAGTTCATACTCGATATTCGCGGTCTATAGTTTTCTTATTTATTCCTCTAAGCTTCGAAGTATATAATAGGTACTTATAGAGCACCGGGGTCTAAAAATGAAGAAAAAACAAAAGACGCCGATTCCGTTTGCTACTTTTTTTGTGGACTGTGATTAAATAGGTTTACATATCATTCACGTTCATTCAATCTTTCATCATTTAAAATAAAATAAATAAATATTTTTCCATTCTCAAGTTGCTGCATACAAATTTACAACTTGTATGCAGTAGAATCGATAGAAAAATCATAAAAATTCTGCGACAAATCGTTTAACTAAATCGTTGATGCGTCAATATAATCAGCATTGCGACACTTGGTTGTTCTGCAATACGACATTGGCTATATGCGACGCGGTGGGTCAAGGCGTATCGACCTGCCTCTAGAGGGGACTGTCAAAATAATATCCACAGATAAAAATACTAAGGATTTCCCGCCTTTTATGCTGTCAAAAAGGTGACAATTATTTAAACTTATTTAGGCTTATATTTATTGTTTTACTATACAAAATATTTCATTACGAATGTCCAGAATATGTTTAGTGATAACTATTAATAGTTTCGAGTTCTTCAAAGTAAATACAGTATCTAGTATCTAAATTTATGCTTTTCAAATAAAAAAAAAAGGTCATTGACATTTCTATTTATATTTAAACCGTAGATATTGTTTATTACACAGTATCATAAAGTACACTAATAAATTAGGAATTATTTTTTATTCTTATTTATAATCGTTTCGAATATTTAATAAAAATCAAATATAATAAAGACAAATTAGTTTTTTTATTTTATTCAAATAAAAAGCAATGAAGTTTAATTTATTTCGTTAAGTACACGGCGTATTTAATCAAAAGATTTATTTAAATTTATTTATTAGAAAGAAAATTACAAAAAAAAATATTATTTTTGCACATTGTACATATAAATCCTTGGAGAGAAATAAACATAAATACAAAAGAGGCTACATAACGCAGTTACGTGACTTGCCTATTCTATGGCGACATAGTAATGTGGTATTAAAATAATAGTAGTGTATTATTGTATGCTATGCCATGAATAGAATCTATACTCAATGTGTAAGGTGACAATTAAACAGTAATTTGCTTCATTTGCCGTATATTTTTGGACTTAGAAATATTTTGAAAAAAAAATATTGCTACTAATTCACATTAATTATTAATTTGTTTTGTATTAAAAGAAATAGTAGTTATTATTATCGCCTTTTGATCGCAGACCAAAATAAAATTATAGACATCAGGTTTTGAAATATTTAATATTTTGTAAATGTATACAGCCTCTTTTTATAAATTTATCAAAATATAAGTTCTTAATTATTACATAACAATTATAACCGATACGTAGCCGTAATATTTTTAGAAATTACTCCCCAATCTACTAGCTAACAACCATTCACAGAATTCAAAATACTAATCACATTATTCAAAGGTATTTTGAGGCTACTTAGCAACTATTTGTAGCTTAATCATAATACGCGATCGAATACCGCTGGCATGGCATGCTAGATTCAAAAAATATTATTTCAAATTTGGAACGTTTGTCGATCCTACTTTTTTTCCATTCGCGTAGTCCGTCGCAGCGGGGGTCACACGTTTTTTCAACAAAAAATAAAACGATTATTGCTATCTTATTCAAAAACTAACACCGGTTTTTTGAAAGTAATTGTTTAAAATATTATGTCGGTGCATACTATACCTCTGGTTACACCTTTCATTAGAGGCCCGAGGTTCCCGTATAGAAAGAGTAAGTGATTTTTATTTACTTAGAATTTTCGTTCTTGATTATATTTTCGGGCCGCAGTTTTTCTTTCCATACTCAAAACTCATGTTTCAGTATGCTTATAGGCAGAATATTTATTATATTATTTAGTTTTTTATTTAATTTTGATTATTTGACGTAAATGGCGGTCGTCAGGCATTGCAAAATGTCAGTCTTATAGATTCTTAAATGTCTTTAAAAAAATCTTTTGCTCGTCATACTATGGTATAAAAACTGAATGTTTTGATATATTTTCCATTTTTATTACCGTGCTGCAGGTTTTAAAATACTTTTATGTACATAGTTTTAAAAAATTGTATTTAAACATAGAAAATACGCTAGTTTAAAATTCTGACCTCGCGACGATTTTTATGAGATTTTGATGTCTGTTTTATATTTTTAGATAAATTGTGTATTATTTAAAGCTTTGAGAAATTTTGTTGATTTACCAATTTTTACGAGCGATGGCGGGAGATTTTTTTAATTTTGCATTTACTCTGTAGTCTTTGTTTGAATGCTTTATTTATAATCAGACTAGATTTCTTCATGAATCAAGTCAGCCGTATTAATTAATATCGTACATGGTATTATATCCGAACTTTAAATCAAATTATACCACAAAAACAGTAAGAACTTAAAAAAAGCAACATTCTTTTTGGAAATTTTCTTTATTTACACTATACTTTCCATTGCCCGCGGATTTTTCAAAAAATTTCGTTTATACATACCTATCTTGTCCTGACAACTATAAACACATAAAAAACAGCTAAATCAGTCTAGCCGTTCTGAAGTGATGCCCTGTCATACATGTGGAAATTGATTTAAATACAGATTCATAATGCTAAACTTTTATTAAGTTATTCTTCTGCTTCTTCGCCTCACGATCATCCGCCATTTCTCTATAAGTTATTAGTGCTACGATAAATCACTATTTTATATACGTATCTAAATTATATATTTATTTTCATTTCAAATATATACAAACTTAACTATACACTTAAAACAAAACTAAACTCTTTAACTAATAAAAAACTAAAAAAATCGTATTTTATTATCACGCTCATATTTCTAAGTGGTAGGCAGACACAGGGAATTTTACGTATTTCTAGATATCCTAACTCTTTAATCATAAAACCTAATCTTATAATCAATATAGTACCTAATTAGTGTCCGATCAGCTATCGTATAATAGAATATACTTACCTAATTATATTTTTCTCGTCGCAATCTTGGATCTCTGCCCAGCCTGTAAGGCGTAAGTCGCGATATAGATATATAATATACATTTGCATACTCATATCGCCTTAATTTTGTGGCAAGTATCCATAATAATTAAGGTGTACAATCTTTTTGCGTTGAAAAGTACTTTGAATATTTGGAAAAAGTATTTTTTTGAAACTATTAGTAACTAGCCGTTTCCCACGACTCCGCCCGCGTGGATGTCGGTTATTACGGCAAGAAGTAGCCAAATATCATTTAAATCGGTTCTGTAGTTTTGGCGTGAAAGTGCGACAGACAGACAGAGTCAAAACCTGGTCCAACAATTTCTTTTTAAAAAAATCAATACTTGATTTGGTCTACTCTTAAATAGCTAGCTACTTTATACTGCAGCGGCATAGAGTACATTGTGCATGACCTAGAATTATGTAATTACTAATTAGTAAAGTTTTTTCATAACTCATACTTACCGAACTTCTCAGTAAAATGTATAACCATATAATAAATTAGACAACTGTTTTAAAATCCTAATTAATATACTAATTTCTATTATGCGTCGATCATGTACTAGTCTTTGGCACCAATACAAAATGGTGGACATTTATATTACATGTCATTGACTTCGACATGTTAAATACCTTACCATAGTTTTAAAGAAATTCACGAAATGTTACCATTCTATTGTATTTTGCGTGTATTTTACATTGGTTTAGACGTATTACAAAACTTTGTCTTACTAACTATCGCCCGTGGAGCCGTCCGTGTGAATACGGACAAATGTATTTAAATAAAATTGGCTAATATTTTAAATCTGTGACTAATGTATTCCAAGTAAGATTATTTGAAGATAAATGCTAGCTGTAAAACTATGCTTAGCTGTTATCATTACGATTGCACAATTATGTAGCTGGCAGCCATGTTTATTTAGGTGTCATAATTATACATTTAGGATAACATGCCAATATGAAGTTATTGGCAATGTTTACCCCGCTAGAGATTTGGCGGGAACACATACGGTATTGATCTAATCTTTATAGCATAAACTAAATGTACTAATTATTTAGTAGAGACACCTCGTGTAGATTATCTTAATCAAGGGTTGGTAGCGCGGCAGACTGCAGAAACCTAGGTGCTTATACAGTATGGAACAAAAACCCTGTCCGATCCAATAAAGGCGTATACCTGGTTCAACATACGTACTAGAAAAAAATGTCTCGCTCAGGCGGCTTCTTTGATACAAAACTGTAGGTAGTACACGTGAACTTTTTCTTGCGATCAGTGTTGCTTTTGATCAGTTTTATTTTAATTTAATTATATTCACCGGGAAAAATTAATAATCTCTAATCCATTCAATAGTTACGTATATGTATGCAGTACGATGCCGAATAATACTCATAACGATCGGATTACTGTACTTAAAATCCAACTACGTTAGCTTTCTAGTTTTCATAGAAAAACGCGAATGCCGCATCAGAACGTAATTTATGAGATAAGCTTGTCTGACAGACAGAACTTTCTGTACTGAGCTTAGATTCCAGTTGGTGTCAATGCTGCCATAAAATATATAAAGAATAGGGCAACCATGACTTTAGTAGAAGTAGAAATTGTAGTCTATGTGAAATTTACATGGTTACTTGTTTAACACGTTGATATCTTTTGTAGTCTAGTTGCTGAATACTTTACATGAAAAAGATATTTGTATATATAATATGTGTTTTATTTTCCAAATTTAGCAAACTGTTTCCTATGTAATTTTCATCTGTAAGCATTTATTATATCAATAAAATGTCCGCGTGTTTTAGTTTCAACGGTTTTTCATTTTTGCAATTTTTTTATTTATGCTCCGCTCCTTTTCGTCGCAGCGTAATGTTATATAGCTTATAGCCTTAATAAATGGGCTATCCAACACTGAAATAATTTTTGAAATCGGACCAGTAGTTCCTGAGATTAGCACGTTAAAACAAACAAACTCTTCGGCTTTATATATTATTATAGATAATTTATATTAAACTTTGTCTGAATAGGTACCTTTTATCCGATATTTTCTTTATTTATTTGAAATTTAAAATACTAACAATATCCGTCTGAAATTACTCTAAATTAATAAAATCACATATCCTAATTTTATAACAAATCAACGTCACCCCTATTGGCAGGACACACTGGATTTGTGGTTCGTTGACCTGCTAAATTTGTGACCTCTTGCTGGGGTCAAGCAGGGTCGCCGCTGTCGATGTATAAATGTTTGACTGTTACTTGTTGATGGTCTGATTAGGGCATAGACTAGATTTGGGATTTATTTACTTATGCTCTTATTAACATATACGTTAATAGATTTTTGTTATTTTTTCATACAGAAATGTGATCTAGGTACCATACAATTTTTATCATATTTCTGTGTTTAGTGAAAAAAAATCTGCTAAACATATGGCTGTTATATGCACAGTTTAATTATTGCAGCAGTCGGCTACATAGCTTGTTATTAAATTTATTAATAGCTTAAAACTCTAATTAATTTGTACCTTTGTACACCTCTATCAGAACGTTATGTCACTTATTAACTTGTGTACTATTTATGTATTGTTTTTTTATTATATTGTTAATAAATAAATATTTATGTCTGTGCTTGTGTGCATAAATAAGTATTTAATATTTGTGACAGAATTATAGGTAATGTGAACATATTTGCAATCGATTTGATATGCACTTCATCATAATTTGAACGAGTTGCAACATCAATTTAACTGCCATATGTAGATATTTAGAATCTGTCAAATGTAAACACCATTTAAGTTGGTTCTTTAAAATATCGTCCATAGATATACTATTACATACCATTCTATTGATTAAAAACTCACGGCTCTGGAAGTTGTCAACTGACTTTCTTACCCTCCATTTCTTGAACTATTCACAGATGATGATATTAATCTATTGTGTTCCTTGTCATCAGGCAAGTCGCCGTTCTTCCCCGGCGTGGAGGAGGCGGCGGTTGCGGGGGGCGCGGCCGGCGCGGGCTCGCCCTCCGTGCCCGACCAGGCACAGGATGTAGTCTCCAGGCTGTCTGCGGCCGGTAAGTCCTGAAACTCTGGATAATATGCCCTCCGTGATGTTCTATAGGTTTTCTACCTTGTCTCCAAAATAAGGAAGGGAGCAGCACACGTCGGTAAGAGTTCGTTGTACCTTGTCGACGTACCCATATACCGGTATCTTTTTTGCGAAGAGTTGATGCCGCAAAAAGGCACTGAAACGTCATAGTCAGCCAATCTCCCAATTTAAGCCTAACGCGCAAATATCAGAGGAGGGCTGATAACGTTTTCCATCACTCACCACTCTTTTTCGGCAGTAGTCTATGGGGAAATCTGCCTTACCATATAGTCAAAACTATATACAAATATACAATTATACAGCATGCAACAAAAACCCTGTCCGATCCTTATGAGTATTATTCGGCATCGTACTGCGTACACATACCTATACGTAACTATTGACTGGATTTGAGATTATTATTTTCCCCTGGTGAATATACTTAATTAAATTAAAATAAAACTGATTAAAGTCAACACGATCGCTCGACAAAGTTCACGTGTACTCGTACTACCTACAGTTTTGTATCAAAGAAGCCGCCTAAACTAGACATTTTTTCTAGTAGATACGTATGTTGAACGAAAATACGCCTTTATTGGATCGGAAAGGGTTTTTGTTACATAGAAGCAGCTACCTCACGATAGTGGCTACCTAATAAGAAGGTCCTTGGTCATGGACTGTGGTAGATTGCAAATTTGACTTTAATCTTTTGATTAAAGGGTGTCTCCCTTTCATCAACAGATCTCTTCATCTCTGATTTTGTTGATAGATTCTTTAAACACAAATTGTAATGTTATAGAGCAGAAGATAGCCATTTTTGCAGGGAACCCAATCCTATTTATATATATCTTGTCACCCAGGTCTGTCCATGTGTGTGAGCGCTCTGGGCTCGCCGGCGCGCTCGTCGCCGGTGTCGGCCGGCTCGGAGCACGGCGAGCGTTTCAGCCGCAAGGTGTTTGTGGGCGGCTTGCCCCCGGATATCGACGAGGGTGAGTCTACTAAACTCTTATCCTTCTTTACGCAGAGATAGTATTAAGGTCCAGTTTTAAATTGCTGCAGTGATTTGTGGTTTCGAAAGGTAAAATTCAAACTATAATGAGCTATGTTAGGGTTTTTTTTGCGATTTATTGTGATACCTTTGTCATTTTACTGCGTGGAACTAAGTCTAGCCGGGCGACTTGCCCGCGGGCATGTCCGTGTAGTGAATTCCCCGCTTAGGTTACGGTTGCACGTGTTATGTGGTTAGCACGATGGAAAAAAGACAGTTAACTATACTACTACTATAAGCTTATGTACGAAAAAATCAAACTTATCGGTTTTTTTTTTACGGGTTTTAATCGGTCACGGATTGTCGTTTCTCAACTACATTATAATTTTTTAGTAAAAACTTGAACAAAAAACAAAATAACAAAACCACTTAAAACTTCTTTTTTGCTATCTTAAACAGTATTTAAGGTCCTCATGGAGAGAGTGCCAGGATACTTTAAACAAAATTGTTCACAAAATCTCTAAACACAATAATTAACTCGTCGAGTTCTATAAATATGTATTTTGTTAACTTTATCTATTTAAACAAGTAAAAAGTTCATGATTAAAAAAACCCTTCAACGAATTAGCATTTTATTAATCGCGGCTGCACACACAATAAAAATTGATGTCATCGTTAACATGATTTTCCAAATGGGGGTGTGTCGTTTAGGGTCGCTTATTCAACCTACTGCGTTTGACGCACAATTGGCCCAACCAATTTGAAAAACATGCTCATTTTGTTGAAATGTTCGTGTTTCGGTGTTAGTATGGTAGCTAACAGCCCTAAAAAGCAGACATATCTTGTTAGGGAACAATTTTGAATGGCGTTAGGTAATTAGTGGCTGTGTTTTGCACATACACATATCGTTACTTTAGTTTTTTACATCGTATAGTAAGAGAAACGAAAAAAATATACAATAGTAATCCATACACCAGAAATGGTAGAATATAAGGAACGTAATTTAATGTTAACATCTATTGTACTATATTCTGACAAATAAATCTTATTATTATTATATCTCTACAAATAATTCAACCACATATACAAAGAACACTTATCCTTGGAAAACATATTTGAGGATCACATTATGTTTGTCTCATGCGGCCACGTTCCCGTGGCGTTAGTATCAACTAGTAAAATCGTTAAATTGGTGTCAAAAACTATCTTAAAACCTAATAATATCAGAACCATCGATATTTTCGGATAAACGCCCGTCGTTGCACGGACGATCAACTTGAATCAATAAACGAGCGTAGTATTTACAGCAAAAAAAATTGCATTGATGCGCGGACTATATGCTTGTCTATGATTAAGGAAACAATAATACTGTTTCGTTATTGGTTGAATTTGACAGAAGGGCCTCTAGACAAGTGACAATGCGACAAGCGAATGCGACTGATCGATTCGCTCAAATGTATGGAAGTGACAAGTCCAAGTCACGTGACTTATCGAAACAAAATGTCATTTCTATACATTTAATGTCATTGAAGCGATTTCTATCATCGTAAACGCTTGTCGAAATGCCACTTGTCTAGGGGGGAAGGACTGCATGTAAGACAAGCGAACCAAGCAGGTTTTTACATCGCGAACACCCTCAATTTGTTACATTTGAATATTTGACCACAAGATAAACGTTTACTTGTACTTAGTAGCTATACGAAGGGTAGACCCAACTGATTGTTTATTTACTCCCTTGTCATAACGATATAGCTCCTAAACACAATATCTCTTGACTTTAGTCCGGCCAACAGATCTAAATATCTAACAATGGACATTCAGCTATTGTCCCTTTATCAGGACAGGTTGACAAGCCCGTCGCTTTGTGCTAACTGGGTCATAGATACGATTCAAATGAAATAATTGTGACTTGAAATAGATTCAGATTACTGGCTTTCCGATTGTAGTGACGTTATATGTTCGAATATCAAATTTATCGTAGTTAGTTATGGTTTAAATTTAACTTTTTATACCAAGGGATGGATATCGTATATTGAGTACATGGTTTGTAGAGGTTAGATAGGCAGTGGCTCTATAAAATCCTGGTATTCAGTTGATTCTGGTGAGACTTGACGCCGACCATACAAGGCATAGGAAGCAGCTAGGCAGAAGTTTATGGAGGAAATAGGTATATTATGTAACGGGAACATGCATAAATACTTTAACGTTTGACGTTTTGACCGATTATTTCGGCCGCGGTCGCTAGCAGACTGTAGATGGTAGTTTAAAAGTTAAAAGATTATAGGGTTTTAAACTCTTAGCAAGAAATTACGTTTCCTTAAATTGCCTTAGGTTGTATTTTTTTAGATCTGTTACAAACTACAAAATTTATCTTGTATTTACTTATCCGCTTGGTATATTGTCCACAAAATTCTCTAGAGGTTTTAAAGCAGCCTCTATTGTTCTCATAAAATCCCGTAAATAAATAAAAACAGTAGGTAACACAAATGCATGTCTTTACATGGTATAAACAAAGTCGCGACCGCTATACGCTTAGATCTATTAAACTACGCAACGGGTTTTAATGCAGTTTTCAACAATATGTACTTTAAATAATACATGCATAATATAGTACAGAAAAGCGTTACATTGCACCCGCGCGGAGGCGGGGCGGGTCGCTAGTATAGCATAAATAGTGAAATCCAATTGGTAAATATGAAGAACAACAGACTTAAGAAAAGACATCTTGGGCAAACTATCTAGGAACACGTTGACGATCAATCCGGGCAAAGGCGAATAAATGTAAATGATATCAAAATCTACATATGGAGCGAGGGATGAAAATAAAATCTCCAACATGATAACTTTTGTTTATTGACTGGCCTGTTTGTCTAGTGGTTAGTAACCCTGACTGTCAAACCGGAGGTCTTGCTTTCGATTTCCACCCAGGACAAATCATTGTGTGATGAGGATGAGCATTTGTTCTATGTCTGGGTGTGGGTGGGGTCTATATTATATACTTATATATAAAACTGAAGAGGTTTGTTTGTTTGCTTGAACGCGCTAATCTCAGGAACTACTGGTCCTATTTGAAAAATTCTTTCAGTGTTGGATATCCCATTTATTGAGGAAGGCTATAAGCTGTATAACATTACGCTTAGACCAAAAGGCGCGAAGCATGAATGAAAAATGTTGCAAAAAGAAAAACCGTTGAAACTAAAACACGCGGAGAAAGTCGCGGGGGAAGGCTAATTTATAATATGTATCTTTATAGAAATATACATATGTATGTTTATCAGTTGTCTGGTTGCTATAATACAGGCTCTGCTTACTTTGATCAGATTGCCGTGTGCAGTTGTCCTAAGATATTACATAAATATCTGATATTTTCCACTTTCCTCGCACAATACCACATAGCATCAAACCTGATTGCTTGATCCACAAACATTAATAAGCAGGTCAATATCGACGCAACCGTGTAGCCTTGATAACAGCCATTACGTTGCAGTAGGCCTTCAAATGACCCAAGACTGTTTGTATCCTCGTCGCCTAGCAACCGCCCGCCGTTGTGTAACGAACCAATTTAAAGGAATGAATGATTTAGCATTGCAGGCAAGTGTTTGCATACAAAATTAGCGCTTAATTATACTGGCTTTTAAAAAGTACTTGTGATTTAGGATGGAATTCATATTTTATTAGATCGCGGTTAGAGATGGCAAAATATTGTTGCTCCAGATTAGACACGCATTTTTTCTTTTTTTATTTAACCAAAAACATACGACGATACATTGATTTGAAATGGCGCATAACGTCACGATGTCGCACGTTTTGTATAACATCGTGACATAATTACCCACTCCTAAACTCTGATTAGCTTTATCTCCTTAGATTTTAGATATTTTGAAAAATTAAAATTTATGTCTATTTTTTTTTTGATATTTTTATCTAATTTTCGGACTAAATAGGTTTTTACTTCACATACCCAGTCAACATCCCTATTTAAAAGTAAACCTTAAAATGAATTGCACAAATGTATATATGCGCATAACTTCCAAACGACTGCACCAAATCGGATAATTCTTTTTTTGTCATGTTCATATGTGCATAACGGACGGTGAATTTTCTTAGTTTTGCTTAAAAAAAATCTACCATCAATTAGCAAAACGAACTGCGGCGGTGTTGTCGCGAGTCGAACTCAATATTCTCCGGCGATTCCGAGAATGTACGCGAGTGAACCGTTTTGTTTTAAATAATTATGAATACTCACGAAAGTTATTAAACCAATAACAAAAGTCTGATGTTATTTAAATTCTCTTACATAAACAATTGATCATGCAAGCACAGCACGACCGTAATAGTTTAGCTTAAGATGCGTTACTGTATTCTGTCGCCGGCTTTAATCAGAGCCAAGGGCGGGCGTGGGCAGCAATTGCAATCTTACTTAATGCACTGTACGAAGCCACTACATCTATGTAGACTGGCTAAACGAAGCGATTCTATTGGTTCTTGACACACACATCTCTAGTGGAAAAGCAGCTTAAAATTATGAAGCTAATTAGAGTAAATATCTTATAATATATAATAATAATATCTTGGGACAACTCACACACGGCCATCTGATCCCAAACTAGGCAGAGCCTGTATTATGGCAACCAGGCAAGTGATAAACATACTCATATATTTCTAAATACATACATATTATAGATAAATTACACCCAGACACAGAACAAATGACCATGCTCATCACACAAAGATTTGTGATTCGTGGGAATCGAACCCACGACCTCCGGTTTAGCAGTCAGGGCCACTAACCACTAGACCAACAGGCCAGTCAAAGTCAACCTTAACAAACAATCGCGATAAAATACGTGAAAATAGTATTATTTGACAGCTACAGCGTGTGATTGTTTGAATGTGCAATTGAATCTCTGGAATTAATAGTAAGAAAGAAAAAAGGTTTCTGCATTGTATAGCCTAATGCTTGAGGACAGTTTATCCTATTTACTACCACCCTTAGGAGCCAAGCAAAGTGATTTTAATTTCAAAATAATACCACCACAAACAAAATAATGAAATGAAGCTAAGAGAAAACAAGTCCGAGTGAAGGCGCGAGGTGCCGTTTAAAAAAAAAGAAGAAATGTTTTCAACTAGCTGTTGACTGCGGCTCCGCCTGCGTGGTAGTCAATTATCGCGGCAAATAGTACCCTATGCCCGAAATAAGACCTAAACTTACTTTACACTAAGTTTCTTTAAAATCGGTTAAGCGGTTTAGTCGTGAAAGCGTAACAGACGTACAGACAGATCTCTTCGCATTTATTATATTAGTTTGTATTAAACAGCGAAGGAAACCGCGGGTCACAGCTATACTATTCGATACTTATACGCATTAATGGCCGAATAATGAAACGTCAAGTCGCCGTTAACTCTCACAATCAGTTTTAAATCGCCCTTAACTCTCATGCTGTCTCTTTCACTTTAAGGTGTAAAGTAGCGACAGATTGATACTTAAGTACGTCTTAAAGTTAAGTTGCGTTTGAGTATTCGAGGGATAGGTACAGAAGGGGATACATTTGTACGTTATGCCCACGGGATTGGTGCGAGCTGCGTAAATAAATCTTTGGTAGCTCAGCATAGAGTTATTGATGTTTTCGTTCTGTCTAAATATTTTATTTGTTTCGGCTTTTGATACAATATTGAAGGCGCTCGTTGCTAAGTGTAAGCAGAGCACGGAGTGACTGATAATATAATATGTAGGTTAGACGTCCTTGTCGCTGTTGGTGTCCGTGGATGGGTGAAACTGATTTTGATAAAATTAGCTGTTACCCATAAATTGAAAATCTAAATGATAGTCCTTCTAATATTATAAATGTGAAAGTGACTCTGTCTGTCTGCCTGTCGCGGTTTCACGCCAAAACTACTGACCCGATTTAAATGAAATTTGCTACACAGATAGACTAGAGCCATCCACGCAGGCGGGGGGGGAGCCGCGGGAAACAGCTAGTTATAAATAAAAATGTTGAAAAACCTCCGACAAATATAACAAAGTTGGAGAAAAGAATAGTGACGTCACATTTCTTGTAGCTCTCTCTTTCTAATAAGCAATATTAAAATGCTTGTAACTATTTCAATATGAAAATAAATAATCTGCCGTTTTTACAACTCGACATAGTTTGTAATATACCTATTTCTTTCAAATCAAAACAAAATATCTTTATTTGCCAAAAAATGTGGTACAGAGGATGGAACATTACATTATAAAGAGCACACACATTTTGCTGTATATTTACAGCATGCAAATTGAGAATTAGTAAAAAAAAAACTTGAAGTTAAAATTATATAAATCCTATTAGGTACATACTTTTTAATTATGTAACAACACAGAAATGAAATAAAATGAAATAAACAAAATCTTTTCAATACCTAACTATGTATATAATTATATATAGTACCTACTCATGTCGTTGTATATTAATTTCAGACGAGATCACATCATCGTTCCGTCGGTTCGGGCCGCTGGTCGTGGACTGGCCGCACAAAGCCGAGAGCAAGAGTTACTTTCCGCCCAAGGGATACGCGTTTCTACTGTTTCAGGTACATTATACCCCTCAATTATGTATGGGCCTGTCTGTAAAGTTACAGATTTAAACCCTGGTGGTTTGTGGTAGAGGTATTGGTTCAAATTTGTCGAAACAATGGACCATAGTGCTTAGGAGTCTTTTAATTATGGTTTGGTTATTAGGATAGTAACATGAAGATGGTCAAAACTGTCTTATAAATAAAAAAAAAACTGTTTTTTTCAATAATACCAAAGCCAAATTTTGCTTAGATATTTATCTTAATATCTATTCAAAATATCCTGTTTTCAAATTTCTGATTTACGGTGTAAACTATCACAACAGAAAATCATTTTTTTATCAATCTCTTGTGAATGTTGGACTTATTCAGTCGTAACGTAGGTACTAACATAGCTAATTAAGGAATGGAAATCTATTTCGTATTACTACGAAGGTTTGAGTATCTTGCATAAGTAAAATGGAGTTTTCTCAATAAACTGAATCAACTTTTTTTTGGAACTGAATCAAAGAACTGAATGATATGTACGTGTGCACAGGACGAGAGCTCAGTAGCCGCTCTGATGGAGGCGTGCATCACGGACGACGACAAGCTGTACCTGTGCGTGTCGTCGCCCACCATCCGCGACAAGCCCGTGCAGATCCGGCCGTGGCGGCTGGCTGACGCAGACTTCGTGCTGGACGCCAGTATGCCTCTCGACCCTCGGAAGACCGTCTTCGTGGGAGGCGTGCCGCGTCCGTTGAAGGCTGGTATGTACAAGTCTTCTTTCTGCCTTCTTTGAAGGAATTTCAGCTTTTTGAAGAATTCGTGCTGGACGCCAGTATGCCCATGGACTCTCGGAAGACCGTCTTTGTTGGTGGTATGCCGCATATATTGAAGGCATGGTAGAAAACTTCTGAACTCACTTTGAAGGAGTTTAAGGCATTTTCAATAGAGTAACCTATGGATTTTCTTGCTGGTTCTTCTTCATAGAAATAATATAATAATAATATCTTTGGACATCTACTATAAAAATACTTATATTTTTCTAAATACATACATATTATAGAATTTACACCCAGACACAGAACAAATGATCGTGCTCATCACACAAAGATTTGTCCTGGGTGGGAATCGAACCCACGACCTCCGGTTTAGCAGTCAGGGTCACTAACCACTAGACCAACAGGCCCGTCAAGTGGCATTCTGGAACTGCGCAACCAGTCATTAACGACAAAACAAATTAAACTGATTAATACGGTGAAAGATTATGTCTCTCGACGACATGAACCAATATTTGTACACAGATTCTGATGCTAGAACAAATCACTTTCCTTCACAACTGCGACCTTCCAGAAAAGTGCCTGAAAAGGCTCACTTGATATAAAACCTTTGTGATTTTGAAGGAGTTTTAGCTTTTTGTAGACTTTGTGCTGAACGCCAATCTAGGCAGTTGATTTCTAGACTGTCTTATTTGGAAATGACTTTCCGATTTAAATATAATTAATTTTCGGCGACACACAGGAGATGTCCATCCCAATTTTTAAGTTCTTTAATTATTTTTTTGCGTGTCATGAACTGACGAGTACGCTGTGTGTTTCCAGTGGAGCTGGCGATGATAATGGACCGGCTGTACGGCGGCGTGTGCTACGCGGGCATCGACACCGACCCCGAGCTCAAGTACCCCAAGGTAAGAGCAACTACAATCATTATATGTTTTACGACATGTCTCCTCTATATCATTAAATAATAATAAATAATAAATGTTGACAACATCACATACATTGCTCTGAACCCAAAGTAAGTAGCTAAAGCACTTGTGTTATGGAATTCAGATACAACGAAGGTACCACAAACACCCAGACCTGAGACAATGTAGAAAAGGGGTTTTCTACATTGACCCGGCCGGGGATCGAACCCGGGACCTCAGAGCTGGCGACACCTTGAAAACCGGTGTGTACGCCACTCGACCATGGAAGTCGTCAATATCATTGCAAATTAACTTTATTTGCCAGTTCTGGAAACTAATTAATTATTTTTTCATCCAATCCAGGAGTGTTTTCGAATGATGACTAATTTTTTAATAGATTTATTCCCCGAATACTCAAAAGTAATTGGACTTTTAAGATGTTCTTAAAAACGTCTGGCACATCATGAATCTTAACGACTACTTAAAATTGAGTTGTATTTGAGTATTTGGCCAATAACTTGCAAACTTGCGACTAGGTTCCTCACCTCGAAGAGTCTTTTGTAAAATTTAATTCTAGATAAAAGCAATCCTCACAAGATCAAAACTGGGATCTGACTTTCGTAGCGTTTTTCGCTCAAGGCCGACCCAAGTTCTGTTTGGTGCAATGTATGACTGTCCAGTGTCCATACTCTGACTGTGTTGCCCCCAGCAGTCGCAACTAGAGTCATTTAACGTTTTGAAAGTGCCTGAAAAGGCCTACTCGAAATAAAAATATTTTGATTTTGATTTTGGGTCCTGTTGCAATAGTTTGTGTGTGTGTGTGCAGGGCGCGGGTCGCGTGGCGTTCTCCAACCAGCAGTCGTACATCGCGGCCATCTCCGCGCGCTTCGTGCAGCTGCAGCACGGCGACATCGACAAGCGCGTCGAGGTAACTGACCATCGACAATCCCTCATTTACTTTTTTTGTGCTTCGTCTTTTCCCCATATATTGCTATGTTGGGGTCGGCTTCCAGTCTTACCGGATTCAGCTGAATACCGTATTTTATAGAGCGACTACTTTTCTGACCTCTACAACCCATTTTACTGGGTAACACAGTATCCCATAGTAAGACTGGTTGTCAGAATTGTAATGACTTAACAGCAGACTGTAGAATCAAATGAAATCAAATCAAATTATTTATTTTTGTTACTAGGATAAAAAATCATCACTTTTACAAGTCACATAAAACTTTTTTTTTGAGCTCGCTCGTTTCGACATTTCCTAACTGGCTACCCTGAGAAGAAATGTCGAAACAAACTCAGGGCTAAAAGAGGCTGACCTCTTTTAGCGTCCAGACAATCATTGTTATTAAAAATATTGTGTAAATAAATGCAGTGTCTTGTGTAGACAACTGGGATCTGGAGAAGGATGAGATAGGCTGATGGCTTAAAAAGATGGCAGAAGTAGGTAGGATGGATGTCACTGGCAAGAGACACAAGAATAGCATAGCTAAAAAGAGGCCAGTGCTTTAACAGGGTTAATTTACTCAAAGGCATTATTTCCTAATGGTCACCCATCCATGGGGCAACCGCGACGAGTTCGGCTTAACCTTTAAAATTGCTTGTATTTAGCTACTAGCTTACTTAACATTAGTATTTTTGGATGTATGAATAAATGTGTGTGTGTTGTTCAGGTGAAGCCGTACGTGCTGGACGACCAGATGTGTGACGAGTGCGCGGGCGCACGCTGCGGCTCCAAGTTCGCGCCCTTCTTCTGCGCCAACGTCACCTGCCTGCAGGTAAGCAATGCTACACACTGTATATATAAATACTAAAATATGGACTAATGCTTGTCACTCGGCTCTTAAATGGGGTTGAAGACAAATTTTTTTAATGTCCATTAAATAGATTTTTGAAATATAAGACACGTTTTTTTTTTATTTTACATAATCAAAACCACGACGATACATTGATTTGAAATGTGGCGTGACGTCACAATTTCGTGCATTTTGTGCGCAAACATGACGTCATTTGCCTTCACTCCCGGACTTTGGTTCGCTTTTTCTACTTTTGTTCTTATTTTGCAAAGGAAAAAAAATACGTGTCTAATATTTTTTTATATCTAAATGACGGAATAAACGGGTTTTAAATTTGTATACCCTACCTATCAATTTTACTAATTTATTTAGTTTTTTTTTGTTATTCTTTATTACATATTTTTTTTATTTTCTTTTCCAAATAAGTAATGTGTGATGTGTGTGTTGCAGTACTACTGCGAGCACTGCTGGGCGACGATCCACTCGCGCCCCGGCCGCGAGTTCCACAAGCCGCTCGTCAAGGAGGGCGCCGACCGCCCCCGTGCCGTGCCCTTCCGCTGGTGTTAGTACGCTTACCTCGCACATACACCATACACCATACACCATACACCATACACGACACGCACCACACGAACGACACGCGAGACACGCGAGAAACCATGGTTGATATGCATAGGTAGACTGGGCAACCGATGGTCAGGCTTTTAGCAGGCTCAAAAGACCAAGTTAGTCTTTTAGCAGGCTCAAAAGACCAAGTTGAAGGCTTTTAGCTGGCTGAAAAGACCAAGTTAAAGGCTTTTAGCAGGCTCGAAAGATCAAGTTAAAGGCTTTTAGCAGGCTGAAAAGGCCATTCGAAGCTATTACGGCTAGGCAGAATACTCGAACAATACTCTTAAGATAATTAGCAAACTGAAATGACTGATAATGTTAATTGGTTGCCGTGAACAAATTGTTTACGGCAACCAATAGTCAGTCAAGTGTGGTCAGGATTCACGACAACCAACGGACAATTTGTCCGTAGTCTGCTTAGTGCCTACATTCTCTTGGCATTCTGAAACTATTTTCTGAAAGGATCTGTTTTTATATCTAATGTCAACGTGATTGGTTGATCAGATACTACCACATAAATACCTTACAAAAATATCTTACAGCTCTTTTTTTTATTGATCTTTTGGAAGCCGGTTTTTAGTCTCTCTGGCTACTTTACACCTTTTGAACATAAAACTTACTTGAAATGCGTTTGAGTATTCTGCCATTGAAGCCGACTGCTCAAAATTATTATAAAATAAAACACTGGGGTTATTTCAAATGACTGGACCCTGAGTCTCAAAACAGGAATCTCCTCTCGCTCTGGTTGCTCATGAGGAACGTTGGTACGCACTTACTATGAGATGGATCGCGCGCCATTTCTACCCCCCATAGAAAAAGATTTGTTTAATATCAGGGGTTAATTGTTTTATACAGCCAAAGGCCATTTATTTTGACCAATCTATCTGTTTCAACACTCTATCAACCGCTCTGTTCATTAAAAGCTAACGAACAATTGTTCACGTAAAGCCGATTCGTGTGTGTCTCGCGTGTTTCGTACTTACCCTACAAATGTCGTATATAACAACGGATAGTACCTAATACTAAACCTAACATGACACCAGATATTACACTATTGGAACGGGTATTCAATACTTTGATAAAAAAATATGCACTTTAAAATAATTAACTAAAGTTTTTCAGACATTATTTTCCTAGCATCTGTCGTTTTAAGCTGAATTATTGGAGCTAGAATATTTTGTCCTACAGTTGATCAGAGTCGCATTTGATTTCGACAGATCGGCTTCTTTTTTGATCGACGGCTTTCACCGCTCAGTGAGATTTTTTCAGTATTAAATTAAATTTTGTCTTTATGGGAAGCCGACTGCAGTCAAATGAAACTTTGTATTTTGTTAACTATGTCTACAATATTATTAAAAGAGAATTGTTTTTTAAATGAATACCTGTACCATTATCTGGTGTCAATAGTTACCTCCCACGACGCAGTCTCTTGCAAAGATGAAATATATTCAGATGGAACATAATTCAACTTTGCGATAATTATCTGCCCAATTCACACATCGGGATATAGTAAGAAATGTTAAAAAAACTTGTCTAAACTGTCAACACCTCAACTTGGTAGAAAAAGTTGCGTGTTGCTGGCAACACTGACCTCTGGTTTCTGAAAGGCTGTAAAATTTTATTTGTTATCAAATATAATGTCAACTATGTGTTTGGTTGACCAAAAGACTTATAACCAATCAAAGCGTTTGACTTGAGATTAGCTTGATTGGCCTTTCAGATTTACTCTCGAATACTTAAACGCATCTAAATTTAAGACCGTCTATAAGTCTTTAGTCTCATAAGTTTGTCTATTTGTCGCTACTTTACACCTGAAAGTGACAAAGACAGCATGACATTTAACGGCGACTTAAAAGTGAGTTGCGTTTGAGTATTCGGTCAACAGAGAGTTAGAATGTAATGATCTATAATTTTCACGCTATCCCTTGAGTTTGGCAGACCTTACTATCGTATAGTAGTACCACATTTATGAGTAAAGCCGACGTACATAGTCGTCTTATTTTTGAAGGGCGCAACTTAAAATAAATGGCGCCATTTTGCAAAATCGATCAATCGAGATAAATAGCACAAGTCTTAGTTATTCTTGTATTTAAATCTAAAAGCAAAGCAACTAAGCCCTTGTAGATAAATGGCATTTCAACAACCGTTAACGATGAAAAAAATCGCTTAAATATATGGAAATGACATTTCTTTTCGATAAGGATTTGTCGCTTACATACATTTGAGCGATTCGATCACCGTTAAAGCTTGTAGTAATGTCTGTTTCTAGGGGGCTGGTTTAAATGTATTACAATTAATATTGACATTCAGCTTTAGTCGGTGTTAAGTCACACTAATTATTAAACTAATTATAAAAGTGGTACTACTATAACCATTATAATGTTGTATGAAATGTTCAAATAAAAATATCTGACTGCACTTTGGCAGATAACGCACTAGGCAGCAGCAAGCAGCAGGCCCCGCACCCATCGTTATCCAAACCCGCGGCCGCCGCCAGGCTATTTTAGGCTGACCGCGATGTACCGGACTGCTGGCTGGCTGTCTAGTGCGGTATCTAATACACTTCGAGCTGCCCTCGTTATAAACAAGGCGTGAAGGTATAGATACACTAGCATTATTATTTAGACTAGTTTTTCAGTGAATTTTAAAAAGCACCAACCGGATAGGTTTATGATGGCAACACTGTGACAACTGTCGTTGTCAATTAACAGCTCAAACGGACTTAGCGTACCGTGACCTGTGGACATCGATTACCGTTTTAATAATTAATATTAAGCTGACTTTAATTCGATTCAGTTCAACATTTATAACGAGGTTTAATTAATTAAAATTTATAGATAAATTTGCTTTTAAGAAATGTCTTTCTTTAAGAATAAACGATTTTTAGTCTCCAATTAAGATTTAATGAAGTTTAGTCCGTATATCGATGTTCACTGGTCACCTCTGATTATTCGAACGACGCCAATGTCGCTTAGATATTTAAATTGAAATTGCAACATTATCCAATGTTTAATGTTAAGCAAAATATTATAGAAGGAAGTACAAGGCGTCGAATCAATGCAATTTGTTTTTGCGGACGCCATTTTGCATTCTGTAGCTTGAATCAAGAGAAATACCGATACAAGATTTTCTTTATTGTGCTATTAGAATAATGAAAAATTATTACATAGTTGTTTGTTACCTTCGTTTAAAAAACACTGCATTATTTAGATTAGTGAAGAACAATTTTCTACTTTGACATATCTCGTGACACAAGCTACGGTATTGCCAGTATGAAAATAAAACTCCCATTTGGTAGTTTCGCAAAAACAAATTGTTTGACGAAATAGGTTCGATTTAAGCAAAATATGTATCCAAAACTTAGCTAGATGTCCGTTGTTTGTGGATAGGTGAAGTCTATCTGTCTGGAGGTGACGCACTCGCGACTTGTTTAGCGACAATCGCCTTTGTGTACGCTCACTTATCGTAAGATACTAAGCGTAAGACATAAGTGAAATGTCTAATTTTTTGAAAAATAACTGTACCTGTGTAGCTAGAGACAATTTCCTCATGTTTTTCTTTATTTACTGTTGATTAGGAATCTTGACTTGGATATTGTTGCGGTTGTCTTGCTGTCCCCTTCGTGTGTATTACCGTTGACAGTTTAAGAGCGGGATCGCAAATACAGACAAGTTTTATCTTTCCAATCATTCCCTGTTTGAATCCTTACACGAAGCCTTTATAAAACTTGTCGTTGCGTCTGGACGTAGCCAGAGCTTTGTGACTCGAATGTTTAGGGAGTTTTTCTGTAGGAGTGGTGTGTAGTGAAGTTGACTAGGTTTCGTTGCTAGGGTCGCTCTGGCTGCGCCGGTCCCCGCTCGGTCGCGGACAGCTGGACTAAACTAATGGGCTCGTCTTGATTTCGACAAAGGGAGGCGGTAGGGACTCGTTAGTACAAACTTAACAAAACTGTTACCAATTTGGCTGTAGTCTTGCTCTGCAAGTTGGTGGGGATGTGACCGCGGCCGGACTGCGAGGCTGGTCAGGTAGATATAGTGACGATATAGTCGGTTTGGTAGATCTATAAACTAAGTAGTTTTTGGGAAAGTCTCCCGACCCTCTTGTTATTTACGGCCATTCATCTATCATGTGTAACCTCATCACGTAAGACTCAGGCCTCGGCCTTCAAGCAAGGTTCGTCCGTTCCGATCGTCCCCACACATTTTATTTTTAGCGTTAAAAAGTAATATATTTAAAATAAAACTATTTTTTTGAATTCGCCGGGGTAGTGCAATAGACGGTAGTATAGGATCTAAATATATAGACGTGTCAGCGGCCTCAGTCGTTACATTAAGACCGCTGGCGCGTTGTTTTGAAACTATTTAAGATTATAATAACCTTATTAAACCTAGTGTAAATAGGAAGGTTTCACAATTTTTGCCTTCGCGCTCGTTCACTTGGGATTGAGATGGACTAAATTTAAGTGGAGATGACGGCGTTTACTATTTGAAGCATTAATATATTTCAGATTGAATTTAAAGTAGAATTAAGGTTTAAAGCTGTTAAGACCATTTAAATAGGCTCAATCAAGATTAACTCCTAGCCTAACGACTTGGTCCAGTTTTCAATTCGGATAGCACTCGCATTTCTAAACTCTAGGTAAATACTTAAACATCACAAATATTAAACAGTTTAACAGAACTAGTCAGTTTCGTCACCAAATCACATTGATCAGAAATATATTGGCTGAATATTAGTAAACGCTTTCAGTTTTAGCACCGAAGTTTAATTTTATCGTGACGTAATATGTCCGCGTATGGACCAATCGCGTGCGTCGAATGATGCGCTGTTACTATTGAATTAGAAATAAAACTTGTCAAAATTGTCAGCGTTGCTTGTAAAAGAATCGCTGATGATTATTGGCATGTTTTTACAGTTGAGTCTCTGTAACACTTGGCTTTTGATTGCATTCATAATCTCGACTTTGTAAGTCACATAGTTCTGTCTAAGCGAACACGGGCGTGTGGGAAGTTTTCCCTTCCAACTAGGCTCGATAGAGCTAACGGTTTTACTAAATGCCACGAAACCAATTGGCACGGAGATTAAACGCAAAATTTTGGATATTTTTTTCAGTATAACGTGTACTTAAAATCTTAAAGTATAATAACAACGGATACACACTGTATGGAGTTAGATAACGTATCCCGAAAGACCACGGAAATAAAATAGACTGTAGTAAAAAGACTTGCGCGGATTTTTTGATGATTTTTTTAATAATTTCGATGCGGTTTTTTCGTGTTGTGTGGTACCTTTTTTCGAAAATTATCATGAGGCTTGATAGTGCCTTGTTGTGGCGTATGAGTTTGGTGTACCCCTCCCGACGTAGCTCGAATATAGGAGGTCTCAAGGACCTTTGAATTGGGTAGTTTTACTGTTCCTTGTGACGAGTCGAAATTGTCATTTCCCCCGTTTGGCTCGCGTGTCGGTCAAAAATGGGTCGGTTTTACTCATAAAATTCCCTATTTTTAATCTTCATTGGTAAAATTGACCCGCACTAAACGATAAGTAGGTACAATTTGTATTAGTAGAAGCATTTTAGTAAAATATGCCATATAGACGCGCGTGGTGAGACATTTCACGTCAATGAAAAATGTTCAAGTATTAATCAATTATAATGTAGACAAATTCGAAGGAAATTAATAATATTATTATATTTTCTTAGTATTTAGATAATAATAATTATGTATGTATAGTATTTTGAAGTCAAGTGTCTCACGACGCGGACAGAATTTATGAAAATCGCACGCGAGTGTGTCTCTTATAAACAATTCGATATTATATTTACTGTAGAAATTTCAAGATATCAGTTGATGTAGCAAATATTGATATTTCTGTAATGAACAATCGTTTTGCTAATCAACTTTATATCTTCGTAAATTTCTAGCTAAATATAATGATCTGTTAGTAAATTAATAGTTTCAGTATAATAGCAAATGCGAATACGATTTCTCTAAATAAAAATAGAAGTTTCTTAGACAAATATTTAAAAACACACGCCTTGATCGCCCCGAACACGATATATAGGAACCATTTCCACTTGCGCACTTTGTATCATTAATTCATTTTTTATCGACTGATTTTCGTTTTTCTACTGCATTTTCAAATTTGGTAGTTTTTTCAACGATTTTGTGGCAACACTTTTGAATAAGAAATTTTTGTTTGTAGCGTTTTGATTCTGCGTCGGTGCGTTGAGTTTAGTTTTTACGAAAATTTATTTTTATGTTTTTCTTTGTAAATTTCGTACACTCGTTCGATGTTTTTGGTGGTTCTTTTTCATGAAATTGCTCAATGTTTTATTTTGTAAAATTGTTTAGTACTCCCTACCCCCCCTAGTTGAAATTAGTATGGCGGGCGATGGTTGAATGTATGGTCGCACTGTCCCATTTTGTATTTTTGTATTTTTATAATAAAAAAAACGTAAATAATGTGAATTCGGATGTGATTTTTTTTACTTTACGCGCAACGTTGTAGTGTACGCTTGGGTTAAGAAATTTTTATAAAAAAATATTAACAACAGATCTTCAAGATTTCTAAATTGATTGCTTTTTGAATGCTTACGAATAATGTCTATCGTAATTATGTGGACCTAGTGAGGGACTGGTCTCAAATTAAATAATAATTTTTAAAACTTTATCATTGATTTGTCTTAAAACTGTTTTCATGAACTTACACTGATTTTGTAGTTTATTTGCATTTAATCGTTTGTGAGTTCTCTATATTTTTATAATTGCGTTCGAAATTAAGGAAAACCCTTGAAGATCTGTTCAACCCAGCGGTAATAAAACTTAATAATTGGTGTTAGTATAAAACCGAGGTGTGTTTGGGATATGTGGTCTGCCTGCGAGCGGTGGGCTAGATTTGCACTGCCTAGGGCTTTGTGGCGATTGTACCGTCATGTGTCGCTGGTCGCGTGGCCATGGTTGTCAACTATGTTACTCTTCCTCTCTCCTCTTTCTCTCTTACTAATACTCTCTCAACTCTCTCTTAACTCATTTTGATGTAGAGATATAAATGTTGTGAAATGTGATTTGAAGCAATGTTATCTTTAAATATGTGGACGAGTTTAAGATTATCTTATTAAATGCAGTATGTCTGTTATGCGCTCCATTTGTCAGAAGCTCCAGAATTATTAGAAATTCAACATCAGGGAACAGAATTTGCGTTTGAGGGACATAGTTCACAATACTTTGACTTAGTGTGACCAGCAAGAACGCTTGTCTACCAATTTGGTAGATGCGGAGAATTTTTAGTAAATAATTTTGCTATTTAGTTGAATTAATATATCGCGCGGGGGAAAGTTTCAATTTGTCCTCCCTTACTTTATATTTGTTTTCTCTTGAGGTTTTACCCTGTTTTCGCTTATCTGTTGTAGTTCTTAATGTCGCCTCGCATTATTTTAGTTTTTACTATCGTTTAGTTTCATATTCCGTGGCTTGTCTGTCCCAATGTCGCGGCAAAGTGTTGATGCGGCAACGCTAGTGGTAATGTTAGTTGGTTCGATGTAGGGCTCGTAGGGAGTTGATCTCCGCGGCATTGCGGCACGCGAGCCACGGCGATCGTCTACTTTTGATGGCATGTAGAGTTGTAAAGTATTTTTTAGTTGATTTGGAGAGGTGTTTAGTTTGTTGAGGCGGGGCGGCCGTGCTCTCGCACGTACCTTTAGTCGCTAGTTTGTAGTTGTTGTTTTGTCGGCGCCGTCGCTAAGCGGCCCTCGTTCACGTTTGTACGTTGTCTGTTTTTTCTATGGACGGGTGTGCTGTTCTCATTAATTTTAGATCGTAATTTTGTCGTTTGCATATCACTGCGTGCGGTCACAGCAGGGGGGCGTCGCGGTGTCATTCTTATACATTTTTTGACGTGAAATTTGTATCTTTATAAATGAATTGTTGTTGTTGATCGGTGTATCGTCCCCCACGTTACTCCCGAGTGTGTTTCGCACTTCACATGCATGTAAATAGGAGTTAGGAGAAAACAAAATTTTTAAAAAATCCGCAAAAAAAGAATGTTTTTTACGATTATGTCGGTGGCGGAACAGTTAGTAAAAATTTTTTCGTCTTAGCGTCGCCCGTATCGCCCGGGCGGGTTTTGTAAATTCTTGTGCTAGAGTTTTTAGTGAAATTAAAGAATAGCAAAGAGTAGCGCAATTTAACTAACCTAGTTGAGTCTAATAATGTACCTAATATCTTGTACCGTTGCTAGGACAATATTATTGTGTTTTTAATAATAAAAATGATTGCACCGTTTTACCTTCAGGTGTTTTTTCACTGTTTATATAATTTAAACTATATCGAAAGTTGCGGTGGATCTAAATTTATTTTTTTAAATAGTGTTTTCGAAGTTCAGTGGGCTCCAGTTGATGATTTAATTGTAGGGACACTCGAGTTGAGCGAACGATTAGAAGCTTTATCTAACCATTATTATATCCAAGACTTCTATATAGACAAATGTAGGTAAATGATTGAATTAACATGAAGTCTTCTAGTATTAACTTAAATAATTGATATTTGTTTGAACTATTCAAGTGTCTCAAACATGTTGTATCTGTGCTTCACAAAAATTATAATTCAGAGAATTGTTACCAATTTAGTAGAAATATTTTTTTGTCTTAAATATATTTTTCTGAGGCACAGGCACTTAATAAAGATCTCTGGAGTCCATATTATAATTTAAATTGATTTAAAATAAGATTTATATATTTTTATATGCAGTTGTTTCACTCATTGTTATATAAAATCAATTTTGTTGATACTTGTAATGAAATTGAAACCATTTTTTTTTGCAATTCGTTTTCTTTGGTGCCTTTGGGTCTAATGTATGTGTTCTGTAAGCGTTCTACGATACCTAGTGACAGCTTTAGTGAGAAATAATTAAGATTAATTTTTAAGCTTTCTTTTTAGACTTAAGTACATTTTCTAAATGTGCAGTGACGGTGAAGTTGGGAATACAGAAAGTGGTCACTAATAACTATTACTCGTGATTATATTATGCATGCTCACTTTGAAATATATATACATGTTTGGCCATTAAAGGTGCCAGTTGATCTAGAATAATTAACAGCTTGTTCGAGTCACTATACATTTGTTTTTCGTATTTAAGTGTCAATTTACTTTAGACTATCGTTAATACTGGTCTTTAAAGTGATCGTCAGATTACACCGTGCCTAATTCCCTGTCATTGTTTTAAACAATGTTAGGGCAAACAAGATTAGAACCAGTATAACGATTCTGTATTTCCCTTGACCGGCACTCGACGTTAGCCCAACGGCACCAAACGGCGTCCCGTGCCCCTTGTGTAGGCCACGACACTCGCTTAGTCTTGTTTCACGCCTGTGACTTACTTTACGACTATTGTGAGATATTAAAATGAATTTGAAACTTTCGCCCTGTGTTTGTATTGTAGTTTGCTTTCTGGGGTAGTGCAATTGTTGTTAGCTTTTGTTGCGGGGCTGGGTGCGTTTGCAGTTTGTGATACGCCAAAACTGACTGCGTTTAAATGTTATAGGTAAAATATTAATAGTAGGTATGTAAAATAGTTTAGTGGGCAAGTTCAGTAGATTGACAGTTCATCTAATGGCAACAATGCAATTTGATTGAGAAAGACACTAGCATTTGTCAAGATTGACATAAAATGACATGTAACGTCGCAAACTGCAAAACGGGCCAGTATCAGCCCCAGTGTGTCACAGATTATTTTTATAAGTACATATTTTTTTATTAGCTACATCCCTATAGTTTCGACCAAAGACAGTTATGCGGCCCAAAGTTACCTACCAAAAAGACATATTTGATTCCTATTTTTTACTTAATTTCTGATGAAAACATCACTTTTTGTAATCATTTTTTAATCACCCGCTTGTTTTGATGTATTTTTGATGTTATTCCTATTTATTTTTTACCAATTTTTGTATAACTTTTTTATCGATTAGTAGTTTTATTCACTAGTAGTTTTAGTGTTACATTTTTTCAGTATTTTTTTCGAGTTTTTTTTTTTCTATTATAGGTAATTTTACACGGATTAGTATAAGCTTTCAGCGAATATAAAGTTTTTGCACGTTGGCCGTAAATTAAGGAATATTTATGTATATTTAACTTGAAATAAATAGAAAAAATGTAAAAAATCTGTTTGAATATTGCAAATTAGATTCAAATTTCTAAAAAAACGGAGCTTTATTGATTTTTCGTTTTTAATTTTACTATAAATAAAATGTATTACAATTTTTTATATATTTGTATTTATGTAAAACTACATAATTATTGTAGATAAGTAGTTTTGGATTTACCTGCGTTTTTCCTTATTTTAAGAGTGATTTTTTTATTTTATTTAGTTGTTTGATAGTATTACTTAGTGTTATGCTTATTGAGGAATAATATAGAGGTAAATATGCTTTTGATCTGACGGCAGTTTAGTTCACACGTCTGTAATGTTCCTAACTTTATTATTGTATATGTATATCTATATTAAGTTAAATACTGTGTATATATAAGTATTAGATGTATTACGTTGGAAATAATTGTTTTATTAAATCTAAAATAATACGTTTATGTATTTCATAAATATACAATTATATAAGTACTTAATTTATGTTTATATTGTATCATCTGTATTGATTCGTGTGTAGAATAGTCACAAACTATCGTCAGATTTATAAGTTTTCTATAGTGTATGGAAAATGCGCCTCTTTGTCCTCGATAGGTCTGTAGGTATTGTTTAAAAACTGAAATACTTGAATTTTTATATGAATTTTATTAATATAATATGGTATTTTACTAAATATTAGTCCAATATTAAATCTTTAATGCTTGTTTTATTTTACAACCTGCCCATATTTTAATAATAGGTCAAAAATACCTTTCAAGATGTGAAAAGAGATCCAAAATCATAGGTTTGCTTCAGTATAAGAATAATATAATTTTAAAGTCTTAATCAAGTTATAAAAACGAGTTGAATTTTGCATGGAGCTTGGGAACTGCTATTAAATTACAACAGCGTTATTATTGCATGGCTACCATAAAATAAATGCATTTAGTTACTAGATACCCAGATTGTTTTTAGTGTGAAAAATCGATGATAAAGGTGTAAAGCCAAAGACAACGTAGGTTGTCCCAAGACATTTTGTCACTGAACATTTTGCAGGCTACACTCGCCAGACCTAAAACAAAACAGGTACTCAAGAAGTAAAATAATTGTTTCATTTCCCCACAATAGGTACGGACATGTTGTATGGCATGTTGCGCATACGACTACACCCAGCAACAATTGGCGCGGGACATATTTTGATCTAAAAGCGGGAACAAGCAACATGTCTTGCAACACGTGCGACAGGCATGTTGCAGTTCACTGAGCAACAAGTAGATTTTAGAGTTGGGCGTCATGTTGAGAGACAAAATGTCCTCTAATGTATTAAGACTTAAAATAAAAAATATTAGCAAATTCAACTAGCCATTATACATAAAGAAGCAATTATATAAGATTCGGTATTTATTGTCTTAAAAAACTGGCAACTCTACAGTACTGTCAAAATAAATGACAGTTTAATCTTATGGACCGGCCCTGCCTACAGTACAGGATTGGCGATTACACCTACGAAAGGCTCTCAAATGTTCGGTCAAAATTTACAAAACTACCTAATTAGCGCAGTTGTAATTAGACTTTCGCGTATGAGATGTCGCCGGTGGAGGCGCTAGTTGTGCGTTAGGTCGCCGAAATGTCAAATTCCATAGTTGACGGGATAGGCGGGTTTATTTAACTATTATCTAAATATTGTCCATTTCCAATGATTCCTCTGATTATTATGGCAAATTAGGTTACGATGCAATGGCTCAGTGCTTTAAAAGCCGTAACAAAAAACAAGGAGTATCCAAGAACATGTAATTCAAATGTTAATAGTATGCAGTGAACAAGTTTTCAAAATATTGTCAAAACTATGCTTTAAACTTTGTTTCGCGCCCGTAGTAACAACTTTGACAGATACATTACTGTAAAGACAAAGACAAAGACAAAGACAAAGACAAAGACAAAGACATTTATTTTATTACTGTACTCTGTGGCTTCACGACGTGACGCACTAGTGGCGCCAACTGGTGAGAATAAAACCATTAATGTGTCAGCCTGTTGTTCATATTTGCTATGAAGGGTAGAGGTAAGGAGCACTCTCTCATATGGGGCTTCACTTTCAAAAGTGTCCATGATAAGCTGTTAGATTATAGTTCCAAAACCAACTAAAAAGGCGCTGATGACCACTGATGATTCGATGTGAATTTGGCGATTATTGATGAAGTGAAGTATGCCAAAGGGAAATAGTAAAGTACATAAGTAGTTGTACTGAATAGAGTAGTTTATAAATAAATAATAAATAAAATAATATTTAAATAATATTAAATATAATTTATATTTTTATTTTATATTTTATTTATAATTTATTTTATATTAAATATTTAAATATTAAACAATATTTAAATTAATATAATAAATAAATAATATTTTCTTTCAAATGCCGTCATCAGCTGACGGCAGCGCCACCATAATTTCACATGACTTTATGGACACTTTTAATATACAGAGAGAGTGCTCCTTACCTCTACCCTCCATAATATTTGCCCACCCAATAATGACTATAGGAGAATGGTAATTATTTATACTAAGAAACTTGCAACCCTTTTGAATAGAATACTGTCGACTGGAGATAGCTACGAAATGTTTGTATCCTATTTAAAATAGTATGTAGTAAAAATACTTGGAACTAATAAAAAAATAAAAAAAATTGGTTGCCTGTAAAGTCGGTATACGGGCGAAAGTTTTACGTGACAACGACTGTCAATGTCAATGTCTGTCTCTCTCGCTCTTAGGCGGGCTAACCATGCCCGAGTGGAAGGGACGCGTGCCTCTCACTCGCTCTCATTGTGAGCGCATAACGTGAGCGGAGCGTTACCCAGTTTCTTGAAGTGTCACCCGGCAAACCAATTTATAAGACGTTGTCACGTCAAAAACACCCGTAAGCAATAAGCAAACAAATTACCCACTTCACTGAAGTTTACTCTCACTGGTAGCCACAGAGTACTTTTATGTATACGGAAACTGATAGCGCTTCAAAGCGGCACAAAGTTTAATCGTCATTTTTGCAAAAAACAGATCCAGATAGCTAATCCAGCGAATAAAGAGGTCAGTAAATAGAACCGTCAAGCCTATTTTAACCTATGGTCAAACTAATGCAGTGTTTTTTGGTTTTCATATTTTATATTTTCATATTTTACTCAGAGCAATGACTTTAGTTATTGCTCTGAGATATTTTACTTAACCAAAAACATTCAACGATAAATTGATTTTCAATGTCGCACGACGTCCCAATTCCGGGCATAGTCACACTTTGTGTTACGGGTTCGAACCCCACTCGGAATAAAATTTGATCAAAATGTTTGTTGATAAAAGAGCATGGAGCATCCATGATCCAATCAAGGCCCGATTCGAATAATTAGAAAAAATAAAGAGTAAGACACAACAACACTTAACGGCTGACGAACACCCTGCGTTTCGTAGAGGCAGCAACGATCAGTCCTACGTTGCTGTTTTCTCAACGCGTCGACTGCACCGGCCGTTACTGTCGGAAAAACGAAAACAAATTCGCGGAACTACAATTTCAGTAGTTTCGCTCACTTGTAGTTGTTAGGTTTCTCAATTTACAATACTAATTTACACACTGCCAAATGACAAGTGAAAGGCTACGTCTAAAAAGACATGATTCAGAAATTACATAATAATATTTATTAAATAGCAACACGAATCTGTCAAAATAAGTATCATTTATTGATAAGTCGCGTTCCATGCCAATTGTAATTTGAAGCTTAAGAAAGTGTAAAAAATAGGTTTATTGCCGTAGTGCGATAGAGATGACGTAACCCAAATATTATTAAAATAAAAATGCACCTGTCGATACTTCGGAAGAAGCGAAGACCCTATACAAAGTAACATCAGTTAATCGTGTTTATTCTCGCTGTATTATTATTCAGTGTGTTTATGTGAGGACGTGCTATAATTTATTTTACCCTGAAGCAAAATAATGGTTGACAATAAAGCAAATTACATTCAAAGACCTATATTCCAAAATAATGATGGTATTAAATACGCCATAAACCCCTTCGCCACTGCCGAATTTCAAAACCAAAGGGAAATAGTAAATAATGAAGTTAATGAGCGAGTTATGTTGTTCTGTTCACACTGCGATCTTTCATTCATCGATTCTATAGAATATGAGCACCATAATGTCGAATTACATGGAAAAAAGAAGATATTGAAGTGCGATCTCTGTGACGCAACATTTAGGCGGCAGGACCACCTTAAACGTCACGTACAAAACCTACACACCAACCAGAAATACTGCGTGTGTCCCGTCTGTGGGAAAGACTGTAAACGACAAGATCTATTATTAACACACATAAAAAGAAAACACTCAAACTCCACAGAGGTTTTTCGTTGCAGAGAATGTGCATATGAATGTGGAACTCTATCGGACTTGGAAAAACATGAATTGACACACACACTAACAGACAGACATCTCTGTCCCCACTGTAAGGCTACTTTTAAGAGAAGAGATCACATGTTAAGACATGTTAAATCACAGCATTTGAATCAAATGGTGGTCTGTCCTATTTGTAGGCAGGCTTACAAGCGAAAAGACCATGTGGTAAGACATGTAAGAGAAAAACATAAGATGGGTTTGCTTAATGGCAAGCTTGTCACTTCTTCTGATATACTATAAGATAAATTTAAACAAGATGTTGATGTTATTCGTTACGCTGCATTGCTTGTGTTTACACATGAAGTAGATCTCTGTATCATTTATTGATGTATACAGAATTTAGAAATTCCCACCTGATTGGAAAGTATAGAGTAAAGAACTCAAATATTATGTGATGTTGGCAAACCTGATAAATTTTGACCAAGAAGGCTTTAATCTTTTGATGTTAGAAAATATGTTTATACTCATCTTAATTTGTACTGTACAAATGTTCTTACTAGGAATATAATTATAAATTTATGAATAACACTAGCGATATGCCCTGGCTTTTCACAGGTGCAATGTATTTTACATATAAACCTTCTTCTTGAATCACCTATTGCTGAAAGCTGCATTAAAATCCGTTGCATAGTTAAAAAGATTAAGTATAAAAAGTGTGGGAGTGACTTTGTTTTATACTATGTAAAGATTAAAGTAGTTTCAGTTATGCATTTAAAATAATTTTAGATTTCTGATTATTAAATAACACTTATTAGGTTAATTAAGTGATTAAAAATAAATACAATAAAAAAATATTTAAGAATGTCACTTTTTTCAGAGATAACTTTAATGTAATAGAATTATTAACAGAAATGATTTGAATTCTCTTCATACCAGATATGTTTACAGTTTTTTAAATAATGTAATTTTACAGATATCTGACAGTTTGGTTACAATTAGAGAACTTCAAAGCTCCAGGTTCGCAATAAAAATAAAGATAATAAATTAATCATTAATTACAATGTTTTTAATGAGGGCTACCGTTTTGCGCTCACCAGTTGGCGCCACTGGCGCGTCAGCTGTCAAAGTACACCAGAATTACCTCGCGTACTAGCCCCCTGGCGGCGAAATTAATAACGGTAGCCTTCATAGATTTTAAATTAAGAATACTTTTTTATTTAATAAATATTGTTCTTAAATTTTATTTGTGATAGAATAAGAATTAAATTATGTAGTTCCAAATATATTTACAAAAATGTTCTACACAATTCTCCTAATTATTTGGTATTCCAATTATTATTGGATTGGAAAAATAAATTGAGTTACAACCATTGTATAACTATTTTTAAGAAAATTTATTATTTGTACAAGATTAATTGGTTTTTCACAGCACTATTGTAAGATTAACAATTCAAGAAGGAATAACTGCCTATTTATTTTATTTTAATTAATATAATTTTCTGCTTTTGCAGATACTTTCAATTTTTATGTTTTAATCAGAAAAGTCTCATACAATTACAATCCTGTATAAAGATTTAATGCGTTTTCTTTCATATTTTGTTTTTGTCCTGGAGTAAATACAGCATAGAACGCGCATCGCTAGTAGCCCCTTGTGGCGAGCGTAAGCAAATTTTTTGCTTTAAGTACTACGCTTGTTCACTGATTCTTTTCGTGTAACGACACATTTATGCGAAAATATCGATGGTTCCGATATTATTAGGCTTTATAAAACGGCGCTCTCTGTTTTGACACTTATTTTACTTGTTCATACCAGTGTCAACAGTTCATACGATATGCGCACTTTAGGTATAGTTTATTTATTTTTTCTCTAAAGAATAGAATTTATTTAATTGCTTGAAATATAGTAAATAACAGATCTTATAAATTATTACAGTTCTTCATATTTCGCCTACTTGGTTCGGCATGCAAATTTATAACTAAACCAAAGTTTTTCTTTATCAGATATGGTAGGTATATATTATGTATTACACAGCGACGCTGAAGGAAAACATCGTGAAGAAACCTGGATTCCTTAAATTGGAATCAGTAATCGCAAGTTAGCACGCGTGGTGATCAATTCCCTTCTAAAGACCTTCCTTCCCTACATGAGAATAGACCTGTTTATTTATTTATTTATTCATTCATTCACATAACAGTACATAGGCAGACTTAATGGCTATAGGCATTTGTGATGCAGAGAAAGGAACGTGGTAGATGCACTAAGATACTATATTAAAACAAAAACAAATCATTTAAACAATAATAATATAATTAGTATTTGCCTGTGCCCAGCAGTGGGACATTATAATCCGTTATTGTATTGAGGATGATAATTAGATTATACATGTTGCATTGTAGCGTATTGCAGAAGATTTTTAAACAAAACGTCCCCATACACTAATGTATGTTTCTGTGATTGATAAGACGTAATTTATTTCTTCTCTCACCTAAATACTGCGGGTAAGAAATATGAAATCATTGGTAAATAACTCTTAATACCCCAGTCATCTCATACTTACATCTGTCCAACGTACCATGCTAGAACGCAAATACAATAGTTTCAAATTTTCACAATGTCAACTGCCACTGCAACATGTATCGGGCGGGATCGATCCACGATACAAATATCTTGTCAATATTGTGTAAGCCAATTTAATTTATTTGTAACCCTGAATTATACAAATGCTTAAATTTTAGGAACTTCGTTTAGTACCTTATATTTCGTCTGGTCTTTTCGAATATTTGATCTACATGGGAAAGTTAAAAATAAACAACGATTATCTTATAAATAATTTAATTACAAAGAAAAACAAAATAAATACTGTTAAGTATATTCGAGTGTTTCTAAATTATTTTGTTAAGTATAAATAATCATAAACCTAGATACATTAAGTATCAACACAAAAGTTTCTAGTGTAGTTATAATCAAAGAAAACAAAAAAAAAAAAAAAAAAAAAACAATAAAACCTACTTATAAAATAAATTCCTACAATATGAGTGTAGAAAAAAAAAAATAATACGTAAAGTAGGTACCAACATTAAGAAAATATTAGAAATTACGACAAACAAATTAAAAAAAACCAAATTTACAAAGCAAACATGTTAACAATGTGATTTAGACGTAATATATACAATGCAAGATAATAATTTAACTATTATAAGTAATAAAAAGAATACATGTGCTGTAGGCATAGTAAAAAAACAGCCAAATTTTGTACCTTAGAGAAAAAATTTGTAAACCATAGACTGCGCATATCGAGTATGAACTGTAAAATCGGATAATTACTGTCAAAAAATAAAGTGCCGTTTTATTAAAACTATCTCAAAACCATAATATCGGAAATCGAATTAACCATAATATCGAAATATTACTCTAATATTATCGGAACCATTGATATTTTCGCATAAACTTCTGTCGTCGCACGGAAAATCTCTTAAAGCAGCGTATTACATTTAGAAAAAAATTTGCTTACGTTTGGCAAAAGGACTGCCTAGCGTTACGCGCACTCTATTGTTGACTATATTTACTCTAAGATAAGTACCAAATTTTGGTGTACTTGTGATCACTTTTTTAACAAAAAGTATTTGAAAAAATTTTGTAGAAAGTTTGCTTGCATTGCATTGAATAAAACAAATGAGTGAGTGTTTGTGCTTAACTAAGTAAAAATTACAAAATTACTTAAGTACCTACCTAATGTGGTATTTAACTGTATTAACTAAGTACAAAAATAAATATAAAAATAAATCAATATTCACATCAAACTTGTATCAAATAATTACCTAAAAATATTTTGTTTGTTTAAAACAATCAGAATTACTTAAATGAACATTTATTTTTAGATGCATTTTTAGTCAATATGAAAAGCATTGATTATTTATTTGACAAGTAAGTCCATTAATTAAGAAAGGTTTTAGGAAACATATCAAATGGAAAAATACACAGAGAACACAATCAATGAAAATAAATTAAAGATTAAAAAAAAATGATTTTTTGTTTATACTTAATACAAAAATTGAAAAAGTTTTGCTATTTTTAGGTATTTAATTCCTTTTTACCCAACTACCATGGAAGGGTTATGTTTGCTCATATCTTGTAAGTATATTTCTGTTTTTAAATTTCTTTATTGTATTGTGTCTATCAAATGGCTGGATGAATTTCAACAGTTAATAAATTGTTAGATTCATATCAAAAATCTAAAAAAAACCGCACTGTCCCAGCACAGTTTTGTTTTAAATACTTTTAAATTAATTAATAATATATTTAGAATTTTAATTGTAATTTCAGAGAATAGTTTTATTAAACTACACTCTAGCATTTTTATTTGTGTTTATTAGTAAACTATTGAAGAACAAAATTTATAATTAAATCTTATATTATCAAAGATTAATTAGATTTTGAGTATGCTTTAAATTATATTCGAAAGGCACTTTGGTTTTATAATTCTTATCTCTTGCAGTCACTAGAAATTCAAAATTCATAATCTAATATACCTAGTATTAAATATTATACTGTTATGTTGGTATTAATTATGTATTGGTACACCATGGAACAGATATTTTTAAACCAATACTTATATTGAAATTTTCAAAATTGTAACAAAAGTGTTAAGTTGACATTTTTATTATTTTTTTAAAACTATTATTAGTTGACATTCATAACTTAAATTTTAAATAATAAATTTTAAGTAAATAAGCTACCATTTTTATAAGCAATATTGACATGAAATGTTTTTAATTAAGTGTTAATTAAAACTTATAAGACTGATACTTATTGTGCTATAAAATAATAAGAATGAAACCTATCTACAGTTATATACAATTATTGTGTACCTAAATCTTTTAAATCAGTTAATCACTGTCTAAAACTACATAAATTTCCTAAAACAATCATAATTTCTTATGAATGCGTGCTAAATGACTCCGCAGAGACTCCTCAGCTTTAAATTTTAATGAGCACAGCGTACATTGAAACGTTACATTCTTAAATGTATGTTTATTTTTCACATGTTTAGCCAAACCCTCTTTGCTTGTAAACTTTTTTTGACATTTGAAACAAGAATTCTCTTGTAGAATCTGCTTTAATTTCAAATGGCGCCGTAAACAATATCTGGATTTGAACGTTATAGCACAACTTTCACATTTAGACTTGCTCTTGATCTGGTGGTGAGTTTGACAATGAAGGTCTAAATTGGTCTTTTTATTGAACACTATTTGACATTCATTGCACTCGAATGTCGCCGTTTTTTGCTGGATCTCGTGGTTAGAAGTCATGTGGCGGAAATACTGGCTGTTTTGAGTAAACTTCAAGCGACAATACTGGCAGGAATAAACGTACTTTCGATCGTCGAATATTGAAATTGTGTCTTCAGTTTTCTTCAATTTAAGCGCTGGTCTCGTTATCCTGATCCTAGGGCCGGTTCTCACAAGTTTTTTATTCATAACTGAGCCGATTCAACAAGTTTTCATAGTATAATTAGACGATTTTTTAATAGATTTTCTAAAATCAACACGTAGGCAAGACACTTGTTCACTAATTATGTTCTTATAACACCTTGTACTTGAGTATTAGTTTATTTTTTATATTAACAGTAAAATACTGTTTGTTTTAATTATAAACTATGTAACACTTATAAATATTTGAGTATTTTCTGTATTATTTTTCATAAATTCGATGTAACATTGTAACCACAATTTGGACGTCAAAATGTAAGTTTGGAGTGTGTTTAGAAATACGTTGTTAAAAAACTTTCACTTTGCGGTTTGCATAAAACCCTAATATAAATTGACAAAATATATTTCGAACCAAGATTTTTAACTCTTTATCGGTTTTGTTTGAATGTTTTTTGTAGCAAATAGTTTGTTAAAACCCCATAAAACTTTAAAAACAAAATATTAGAGACTGCTACCAAACTAACTTCTTATGTATTTTGATTAAGTTTTCGAATGTACACATAAGAATTTTGTCATGTGAGTGTAATGTGCACAATGTTGTTAAGAATACAATAATTAATTAATCGAACAATGAATTAATTAAACACAGTTTACTAGTTTTTTTTTTTTTCTAAAAATATTTCATAAACAAAAGTAGTTGTCATCTTTACTCATAGATGTCACTCTATGACACCATTTAATTCTAACAATTTTACTGTACCTGGTAAATAGGTATCTTATTGAAAAAAAAACAGTTTTTACAAGTCTCTATACTACCTACACAGATTATTTATTCGAGTTGATCAATATTTTGAAATGTTAAGTTAAAGTTAATTTAAATTATTATCCGAATAAACCATTACCATTGTTTCTGTAGGTACCTATGTTTTAGACAAAGGAATTCATACATAAGTAACCCGCGACATTTTTATCAATTGTCACATTTGTCGCATTTTGGCAAGTTGTACGAACTGTAACTCAATTTAATTCAACCATTTCCTTATATTCATGTATTTAATCATACAGCGTGAGTCATAGCTATGTTAGTAAACAATAAATATACTATTACAGTACTTAACGATAATATTACTACATGATTAAGTAATAATTAATTAATCAAGATTATTGTTACTAAATATTACATAAGTAACGTAATCGCTAGCTCTAATGTCACGTACTTACTTTCCACGAAATTTACAGTATTGTAGAGATCCGCAAGAAATGCCAAATGTTTTTTTAATGGTATATTTGTGAATTGAATGGGTATACTAGCAGAGGATGACCGAAAAAGAGGTGAATGGATTGTGTGGAAGATGATACGAGAAAGAAAGGAGTGAATGCTGGGATGACGAGTAGTAGGGATGAATGGAAGCTAAATACACATTGCGCCAATCTCAAATAATTGGGAGATAATGATGATGAATTTTGTGGTTTTATTTCATTAGATAGGAGAATTGACAGTGACATGTTTTCTTAAGCAATACTCAAATAATTTTAAAATCTATTTTCTATCCCTCTCCCTAATACACCTTGTTAACTGAATAGGTAATCTGTGTACCTTCATTTTATGCTTGCATACTTATCATTCCTTGGTATACGTAGGTACTTGAGATTCTACGCCATTAAAATAAAAGAGAAATAAAATAAAATCTCTATGGTAAGTAGGTAGGTACATAGGTGTTTAAAATAACTAAAATAAGTATACTGTAAGTATTATGATTAAATACAGAACCACAAAAATGCATCGACCTTATCTTTACTTTTCCTATCAAAATTACAAAGAAATTATTACACTGCAATATGTATTGCAACTTTTATTGAATTTATTGTATAAAAGGCGCCATGATAAAAATAAACGTAAGTTTTATTTCATTACTTGTAAGGGCAAAGGAAATGGCTAACAGCCTTATATTCACCCTTTGTTTTTTATTAATTCATTCAGTATTTGCAAAAGAAAAGACAAAGGTTGTGGATACAGCACAAGGGAAAGTTGAAGGATATTTGGCCGCAAACGAATTGTATTACGAATTTTGTGGAATCAGATATGCAATATTCAAGGAGAGATATCAGGTGAGTGGAAGAGAATTTAGTTTAATTTTTTGGCCAATAGATGGCGCTGTATTTTTTTCTAACGTGGTGAAATTATTCACAGTTTAATATTATGTTCATCCGATTAAGCTCTAAAAATATCCGTACGTGGTTTTTAGAGCAGAGAAAGAATTTTGACATAACCTTCATACAAATGTCAATTTGCTGTCATAAAGAGAACCATGGATAAAAAATAATAATATTGAACTTTACACGGTTCAATCCAAAAGCCAACTCTTTACTTTACCTTTTTTTCTAGGCGCCCGAAGATCCGCCATCACACAAAGGCATATTCAAGGCAGATAACCGTTACGTCCTTTGCCCACAATTTCCCGCCAACGACGCTTTATCAGCACCAAGCGAAGATGAAGACTGTCTTATCCTAAACATTTACGTTCCAAACTTTACAAACACAACACTACCCGTCATGGTTTTCTTACATGGCGGCGACTTTGGCATTGGCAGTAGCTCACCAGTCTTTTACGGACCTCATTACTTAGTTAGCCATGAGGTTATAGTTGTAACCGTCAATTACAGATTAAATGCGTTAGGGTTCCTAAATTTGGGAGTTAAAGAAGCGCCAGGGAACGCTGGCTTAAAAGATATAAGGGCAGCTTTAAGATGGATACAAGAAAATATCGAAAGTTTTGGCGGAGATCCGGATAATGTAACAGTTTTTGGACAAGGAAGTGGTGGCGTCACAGCAATTTATCTTACGCTATCAGATTCTTGTAACGGATTATTCAAAAGGATTATTTCCCAGAGTGGAAGCTTGTTTGCTCCTAAATCTTTTGATGCTAATCCTATAGCTACTGCGTCACAAGTAGCCAAGTCTCTCGGTGTAAACACGTTAGATCCAGAAGAATTATTAAACATTTATACAGATGTTCCAATCAATAAGTTAGAAGAAGCTATTGGCAAACAAATGAATGCTAAATCGGTCTTTCTGCCTTCGGTAGAAAACTATTTAGATGATGATCCATTCTTATGTGATACTCCATTTAACATTTTGACATCTGAAAGTTTTAATGCTACACCAGCGATTTTTGGAATGAATACCGTTGAAGGACTGGCTTGTACATTAGATTATTTCACAATAACAAGCCAAATTGATCGTATGAAAAACGAAGATTTATCTGTATTAGACCAAAGAAGTTTTAACACAACGAAAACTGAAAAAATCGAAATTAGAGAGCTGCTCAAAGACACATATTTCGCGAACATAAGTTCAGACGAGAATGTAATTGGTGGATTCATAAATATGAATTCAGATTTCAATTATGTTGGGCCAATGTCGTTATTTGTTGAGCTGTACGCAAATAATTCTGATGTCAATGTGTACCAGTACATTTTTAACCACATAGGATATAGAAATTTGGGTCGGCTTTTAACTAATACCAGTTTGCCAGCGACAACGAATATGGACGAACTGTTCTATTTGTTTGAGTTAGAGAGACTGCCTTTACCTATAAATGAGGATGATGCGAGAATGGTCACTTTTATGACTATGATGTGGACTAATTTCGCTAAATATGGGTGAGTTTAAGTTTAAAGTTACTTAAGTAATCAGTGTTTTAAGAACTTACCTTTATCTTTGTGTGTCTCGGTAGATTCTATTGACTTTCATTAGACCTACATTGCCCGTTGTTAAAAAAAATCGAAGTTTTTTTTATGGTTTTTTCCACCTTTATGATCTTAATTTATTTTTCACCAGATTATTTAATACTACTCGTCTTTATCAACTTAATAGTACTTTTATATTTTTACAGGTCTCCAACTCCAGAAAAAGCAAATGGTGAATGGCTGCCGTATCCTCAAAACCTGGCTATTACATTAGAACCTCAATATGTGGCGCCATTAACACCAGAGAGAGCTCATTTCTGGCGGTCACTCTATTTCAAATATGGCGCTGAAATCGAGCGGGAAAATAATGACAGTTAGTGTCTATGGTAGGTATGTACCGTATTACATTTGTAAGTATTTATTGAAAATAAATATTTAGTTTAAAAGGATTATAAGTTTTAAAGAATAACATTATTATTGTATTATTTTTCTCCTCATAGAAGCCTACTTAAATGTGAATTGAAATAGGTATCTTAAACTTATTTCCTGACTATGATATTAAACAACTATTAATGTAAATTAAGGAGGTTAGAAGAACTTTAAGTAAGGATTTGAAAACTTTATTTGCCAGTTATTTAATAAATAGCGGAGGGTAAATAAAAAAAACAATGTTCCATATACATTTTTATTAAAAAATCTATGATAAAATCTAAATAACTTTATAAATGGTTCTTGTGCGAAACTTACATAACTATAAACTTTACATATTAAATAGGTAGGTACCACATCTACGATATAAATATTTTACATTTTTCATCCTTTTTCCTCCTGCCCTTATCCCAATTTATTTGGGGTCGGCGTAAAATGTCTTCCTTCCGTTCTACGCTATTCCTCGTCATTTTCTCATTCACAGTTTTTTTTCATAAATATCCTCTATTCAGGCGGTCACATCATTTTAAATATGGTGCCGAAATCAACATCAAGGTGCAAGTAAAGAGCGTCACTGAGTGCTACTTAAATACCTACATCTTGCACTTTATTCTACTTCGCTACCATTCTTGTTGACTGGCAAATATTTGAAATACATAAGTATTAGATAGATATTTAGGCATTTTAAAATATACCACGTTTTTTTAACTATTTCTAGAAAAGAGTATTAAGTCATAATAAGATCTAAACCAAAATTATTTTCTTTACTCTTCTAAAGAATAAAAGCTTTTGCTTCGCCCGTCGTTCAAGTCCGTCTAAGCTTAAGGATCAAGTTTCATCACAATCAGTTCAGCGATTTAGCCGTGAAAGTGTATTAGACAGACATTTTTTACAATTATTTTCGCATTTATAATATATGTATGGATAATATAATAGTTCATTCGCTTAAAAACGGCTCTATATAGCTATACAATAATACATATTATTTACAATTTCCATCTAACAATAAATCGTCAAAATATTACATTATTATACAAAATCCATTACAATTTTTCCTTTTAATTCCTCTTCCATAAACTCCTAAAAAGAAGCTTTTAACTTATTAATTTTCCGACCATAGCCAAGTTAGCGCAAAGGAAAACTTATTCGTCCTTCAACTAGAGCTGTCAGAATCGCTGTCACTGGATTCTCGTTTCTTTTTGTTTCTTTTCTTGTCTTTATGTCTGTCGTCATGTTTTTTGTGTCGGGGACTTCTTTTCGGGCTCTCCCTGCGAACCCGATGATGTCAAATACCCGAATCGTCAGTCGTATGATGAATGTTATTCAGAGATTCTTCTGAGCTTTCTGTCTTTTGCCTTTTCTTGCCACTGGAAATAAAAAGTTATAATATAGGTTTAAAATGTTTATAAAAAATAAACAGAGGCATTTTACTATCTCTAAAATAATGTAGGTATTATATTCTACTTTGTAAACGAAAGTAGACGTAATTATTGTAATTTGTATCTAATTAATTTACCTAGTTGATATGAGTAAACAAATTACACTAATTATCCACACATTTACTTGCAAACGCTTTTTTCATTATTTAAGTGGATTGTACCTCCAACAAAGTGGAATACCTTTAAAATGGTAGTTACCACATTATATATCAGACTGATGTAAAGTCAATTTTTTTTTAAATATCTTTTACCATAAAGTCCATAATGCTATTTCAGATAATCCACGGTATTCTTTTTTTTTTATTAGCTAAAGATGAGAAAGACATTACCTCCTTTTTTTATCATTTTCTGCTGATATCTGGTCTTTGAATAATTTCGACAGCTCCAACTCCTTAATTTCATCCGAATTTGTTAAGATTATTGCTCTGAAAAAGAAACAGGTTTGTAATTGCACAAAAAAAGCATAAAGTAAGTAAGGTAAGTTAAATAAAAATAAATAAAATTGACGATTATATTTACTGTAGCTTCTACCTATAAGATTGTTTTACAACAATAAAAAGTCTTCATGATTGAAAATGTAATTTTGACTAGAACTCTTACGCTAATACTGTATAAAATCAACTCAATAAATAAAAAATCGCAAGAATTAACAATAGCAAAGTAGATTACCCCGCCCGACACGTCAAACAAATCTAGATAGCTACAGATACCAACCCCATCGTTTGCCGCACCCAACTAGTGAGGGGACACGACGAGAAATATATATCGACATTTTTATTTATTTATTAAACTTTATGATTTTCGCCTTACGTTTCAACATCTTGTATGATATTAAAACCGGAATGCACACAATTATACTTATGTAAAGTTTAATTTGCTTGACGTTTCCCATAATGAGCTCATGATTAAGGCTCCATTTGGGCCAACTAATCGGGCATCTCCCGATATCTTTTCGTATGTACAGTATTGTGATCATGTGCAATAGTGCAACTTAAATTGTTTATTTTGGGCATACTATAATGAACTTTTGTTGTATTGGCTAAAACCTCTAGCTTTATTTCGACTTCGAGAGGTCTTAGAAATGCGATTCTATTAAAATGGGTCTGAAGTCTTCATACATCTTGCAAACTGCAACGATAAACCGGCGAAGCTGTTACTTTACTTGAGTATTTATCTTTATTAGGTTATGGAAAGTACTTCTCCTTTTTGTGGTCATTACGCTGCGATCTCTTCTAACATTATCATAGCACTACCATTTACATATGGTGTAGGTGCCTAAATAATTAATTTACACTCAATATAGCAGACATAATAATTTTGATACCTACTTTTTAGGAATTTAATAGCATTTTTAAACTTGTGAAGTGAGATAACTATTCATTACGTAACTTAGAGGATCATTTCACTTCTTTTCTATTCACACACAGCATAACTTTTCAACCTTCAAATCAATGCATTGAAAATAAAATAAAATAAAACCATCGACATTTTATCGATACACTACCCCCTCACTAGTGAAGGTTGATTTGAACGGGTTTATGTCAAGGTAATGTTAGCTGGCGACCCCTACAAGCATACCTATATCAAACTGTATCTATATCTATGTATGTATATATCTATCCCAATCTATGGAGGGTCAACCTTTTGTTCTGGGAAGGTTGTCGGCTGACTCACAATGATGAATCGAAAGCTTGCAGTATCGGAGCTGAGGGGACTTTCCTTTGATGGCAAATATAAAGTTAAGATATTACTTCTTTATGTATCAGAAAAACAATGACTAAAAACTAAGAAGTACCTCATTATTAATTAATATTTGTATAATAACTTTCGTAATTTTAATAATTAACGTGATTTGACAAAAAACAAATTTATTAAAAAACACATTTTTTTTATAGATCTGGTGGACTAAATAGATATTTCTTTTTCATATCCAGTCCGCTTCCCTATTCACAATAGTTCTGAAGCAACCTGGGGTCATTCATGTCTGTTCTCCCATAGAGTAGGGGTGAACGGCCCCTGGTAGATGCCCTATCGCATATTACAGTAAAGCTCTCAACAAGGCCTCGTCTTGGACCTGGGTTCTCGTGTAAGCATTTCAAAGGACCGGGTATTTTCGTTACTGAGGACCCGTAAAAAATAAGAGATTCAATATAAGTAATTATAATAATAATCATTTAAAGTAACTATAAGTTGCCCCTAACACAGTATGAACTGAGAGCATAGGTATGATCAAGTAAAATCGTAAAATTAGTGTCAAAACAGAGCGCGCCGTTTTATCTCAAAACCTAATATTACTCTAATAATATCGGAAACCTCGATATTTTCACATAAACTAATTTATGCTACTAATTATTATTATTTTACTCTGAGGTATTGTTGAATATTGTTTTACTAGCTGTCCCCCGCGACTTTGTTCGCGTGTTTTAGTTTCAACGGTTTTTCATTTTTGCAACATTTTTCATTTATGCTCCGCTCCCATTGGTCGTAGCGTGATGTTATATAGCCTATAGCCTTCCTCAATAAACGGACTATCCAATACAAAAAGAATTTTTCAATTCGAACCAGTAGTTCCTGAGATTAGCGCGTTCAAACAAACAAACAAACAAACTCTTCAGCTTTATAATATTAGTATAGATTTTACTCACCTTATTCTTCCACCATCCGCTTTGTCATGTCTTCGCTCACTGATCACTGATATTGAAGTCTCGCCAATTTCATGCTTCTTTTTATGTTTCTTAGATTTATGTTTACTGCGGAAAAAAAACAGTTTTCACATCTATAAAGATGGCTTCCTAGATCGCTAAATCAGTGTCGGCAAGAGTTACTTGCCGATCGCATCATTTTTTTCAAGAACTGCTGGTTAACTAGCCTTTTGTTTTAATTATCAATAGTATTGAAATACGAAGATCTTTTTATGATAAAATTACAGATGGGATAAGTTAGAACAAGTTTTAGGTAGGTTGGAGTTCCAGTTTCACCGACAGCTGAACACCAGTATGTTATAGAGCGACTGTCTATCTGACCTCCAAAACACATTTACTGGGTAATATATTGGCGCTGATTCCGTTGTACGAAAACGTTATCAAATTTAAATCATTGCTATCTTTGACTAACATACAGATTGACAAAAGGACGGCATTAGATAACAACCAACTTAGAAATGTCAAAACAGTTTTCGCCTTGAACATCACTGTGTTTTAGTGCACACGTTTCTGAGTGTCTAGTCGGAACTAAATTTGACAGCTCTAATTTTCGTCTGTCCTTTTCTAATTGCGTACAAGTGAAAAAGATACCGATGGCGTAAAATAAGTTTAGTTCGTCTTTAACAGTACTAGGGCCAGTATCCCATAGTAAGACTGGTTGTCAGAAATTTGAGAATCGAAGATTATCATAGTTTTACTAAACTATTTAATCGATACAATGTCAAGTTTTTTAAGTCTTTTGTTTCTGTCGCTACAAAACACCTTAAAGTGAAAGAAACAACACGAGACTTAACAGCGACTTAAAATTGAGTAACATTTGAGTCGGCAATAAAAAAAGATATTATCATACATTCATACTGTCGAACTCACCTGTGTTTCTTGTCCTTTTCTTTCCTGTCAGGATTCCTATGTTTTGTCTTCTTCCTATACACAGATCCCCCATTACCTTCATCCACTGTTTCTAAGTGTAACACATATAATCTGTATATCTGTAGTAGTATCACCTAAAAACCAATCATCGTTAAAACTTATATATGAACAAAATAAATGTGGACAACATCACATACATTGCTCTGAACCCAAAGTAAGTAGCTAAAGCACTTGTGTTAGGGAATCAGAGACAACGAAGGTACCACGAACACCCAGACCCGAGACAATGTATAAAGCGGTTTTTTACATTGATCCGTCCGGGGATCGAACCCAGGACCTCAGAGCTGGCGACACCTTGAAAATCGGTAAACGTAATCTAGTATTAAACCTAGATGACGTCACTTTTACTATTGATTACTATTAAAATACAAAATTATTTATTAAAATACTACTTAGAGCGAGTTAACGTGGTGATCAATGCTCATTCTCTGTATTGAGAGGCCTGACAGGCTGGTGTTAACAGCCCTGCTACTGGCGCCCACCGTGGGGCTATACTCTCTCAAGCGTGGTGACCATGAATCTCTGTATGAGTACCTTTTGTAATGGGACAGTTACAGGCTGTTTTTTTTAATTGTATATAAACTGTTTAAAACCTGGTAAGTTAGTACTATATTTTCATCTTTTTTTTTAGCCACCAACCAAATCATTTTTTGCAATTTGCCGGTCAGTTATAGGTTATTTTTTAAACAAAATACCATTCGCCGCTGTAATACATTTGTATATACAGAATTATTATCATTAAAATCATCAATCCAACCCTCTAAGTTCATGCAATGCGATTGAATAAGTTTGTCATGAAATATCATACAATGGGATTGCATGAATCCTTTTCCCCTTAACATATTAAATTACTTATGTAATAGATACTTACCAATGTATTTTTACAGGTGAAGAATATATTCATATAGTTTATAATCTTATAATGGCAGATGATTAATAATCGGAACGCCAAAAACGGGGCGTCTTGTAATGCTATGTTCATCATTATAGCACATACTTCAATAGAACAGCAGCAAGCTCGACTGTTCCTATAAAAATATATTTATTAAATATCGGAGATAAAAAATTGTGTCCGAAATTGATAACATATCCAAAGATGGGGTTTGCTACTAGAGATTGGAGTTTTGATATTTACAAGCGGCTTTTATTCGTGTAGATATCGTACCGTGAAGTTATAGTAAAAAGTATATTATGTGGTTATCCATAGAGTACACATAGACAAGTATAGAGCGCGCGCATCGCTGGTAGCCCCTTATGCCGTAAGCACATTTTTAGCTAAATGTACTACGCTCGTTTACCGATTTAAGTGATTTTCCGAGCGACGACAGACGTTTATGCGAAAATATCGATGGTTCCGATAATATTAGGGTAATATTAGGTTTTGAGATAGTTTTAATAAAACGGTGCGTCCTGTTTTGAGAGTAATTTTACGATTCCACATGTTCATACTAGTGCCAATAGTTTATACTTGACTAGCTGTCCCCGGCGACTTTGCCCGCGTATTTTAGTTTAAACGGTTTTTAATTTCTGCAACATTTATCATTTATGCTCCGCTCTTATTGGTCGTAGCGTGATGTTATATAGCCTATAGCCTTCCTCAATAAACGGACTATCCAATACAAAAATAATTTTTCAATTCGAACCAGTAGTTCCTGAGATTAGCGCGTTCAAACAAACAAACAAACGCTTCAGCTTTATTATATGAGTATAGATAACTCGTTTTGTGAGACATTTTATGCAAATACGTTCAGTAGTTGCTTATACATAATAATAAAGTTACTAAACATTCTTGATTTCACAGAAACTTTGGCGTTTATTATTGTGTGGCTTGAGTAGTTATATCTCTAGTAGAAAAATCCATCTATAACTAAATATTTTATTGTTTTCGGGTACTTTTGTATATTGCCAGAGTGAAAAGCGATAATATTACGGCTTAGTAGAATGAAAATTATACAATATGATAATCTGGTGTGGACGTTATTAGAGACAATAAAACTTGTATATTTTATATTAGTTATATTTTTTAATTTACAATTCTGGCCTTTATTAATTACTTATCTATTATAGTAATAATAATAGTTTCAGTTATAAGTTTGACGTTTCTGTCTGTGTATCGGAGTATCGGTGGCACCGTATCTCCTTAACGAATGGACCGATTATGATGCGTTCTTTTTAGTTAAAAACCTGACGTGATTGAGATGGTTCTTCTCTATAATTTATGAAGATCTGTTCAGCATTTTGGACTTTATCAGCAATTTTCTGAAGTTTATAGGGGGTATCTTCATGGAGATAGAATTTTGTTATAATTTTTATGGTTATAGGTATAATTTCCGTTTAATTCTGTTTTTATCGATAAGTTATTAAAAATGGCCGTAAAGAAAATAGTTTTAAAGAATTATAATGTAAGATTACGTACCTATATTATTTTAATATCAATATTAATGGTGAATTATTGGAATACCTGAATCCGATGTGATTTGCACACAAAAAAAGCTAAAAGCATGAAAATTATGAAAATATACCTTAAATAGAGTGTAATTACGTACACTTAAGATTCATAGTGATCCATATAGCTATACACAATGATATTTGTATAATAACTTTCGTGAGGAGTACTCATAATTATTTAGAACATAACGGTTTACTCACGCACATTCTCGGGATCGCCCGACTAGTTTCAGACTCAATAGGAGTCCCTAATCATGAGTTGACGCGGCAGTGGTGTCGCGAATCGAACTCATATTGAGTCTGAAACTAGTCGGGCGATCCCGAGAATGTGCGTGAGTAAACCGTTATGTTCTAAATAATCACTATGATTTTATACACAAGATATGTTTGTATTTAGTGACGTTTAAAATCTGATCGAGACAAGTGACATGGCGACAAGCGATAACGCTGATCGAATCGTTCAAATGTATGGAAGTGACAAGTCCAAGTGACGTGACTTATCGAAACGAAATGTCATTTCCATACATTTAATGTCATTAAAGCGATTTCTAGTACCTATCGTTAACGCTTGTCGACATGCCACTTGTCTAGGGGGATGTCAAAATGTTGTCAAGTTGCACTCATGAGTAGTACAAAAGATAGGATAAGAACGTAAGTATAAGAGATAGGTATAATTGTAAACTTTCTAATTAGGAAGTTTTCAAGTCCTTAAAATTCTCAAAGCGTAAAATATAATATCATTGTAAATATAGCTCTAAGGGACACTATCATATCTTATAAGTTTTAATTGTTGCCAAGATTGATATGAACATTTTTTTGGAAATTAAGCGAAAAATTAATATTTAAATCTCTAAATGTAATCGTGACCAATCCATCCAAAGGTATAAAAAAATATATTTATAGTTTTAAAATGAAAGTGAGTTGGAAATAATGTTAAATAAATCTTGGCTTACTCTAAATACACAGATTACCTAATTTAATAGATTTATACATTAAACTAAGTATAAGTTAAATATGTATATGTATGTATATAAAAAGTAGGTTAAATTGAAGAAGGGAGTTATAAATATAATTAAATAAAAAATAAAGAAAAGATTAACTAATCAAAATTTGAAACGATCAGAGTATTTTTCTAAAAAAGGTAATATTATAACCTAAATAATATTTGTCCTTGAATGTCCAACTAGAAATAGTTATAATAATAATTAATGATTTCTAAATATTTTTTAGAAACTTCCCGTTCGATGTCACAAATGTCCGATTAAGACAAAGATTTTTATGTGCATACTTTCTTTTATTTATTTTTTTATTCTTATGAATTATTATGTTGCGTCTTTTGTTAAGCCATGTGCGCACTATTTGGTGTGGCACTAAAAGTTTTTTCTTTCTCTCTTTCTTACTTAGTTCAAAATAATTTGAAAATATAAGAAAACTAATACAAAAAATGGTTGTAACACAAAACAAAAGACGTCCCTTCTCCCATTAAACCGTCACAAAAGGTGCGTTCGTGTAACAGCGCGCGTGCGAGTGTTCCTTCAAGTACATACATGTCAGACCTATTCGCAGTTCCCCGTGACTTCCTCGACTTGGTCGCAGTCAACACCACTGTGAACTGCATCAGAGACCACGACCAGATAGCCAAGGTTAGGAGAACTAGTACTTTCTCTGAAGCGACCTTTTCATCTTTGAATGAATCGAAGAATTCGATTATGTCGGCCGCGGTACCTGAAATTTGAGGTTAGGCAGTTACTACACTGCACCGCCCTCCGTTCGTGTAGCACGGGTCCGAATATTGTTACATGGTAAGCAAGTATTTCAATTTGTAAAACACGCCTAGGACCTCACTCTGGTTACACGTCCGCGTACAACTTTGAGTAAACATAGACGAGTATAGAATGCACATGCTTTAAAATACTAGTTTAATATAATAACTAACAATACGGAGGGGTATCTTATTAAATAACTCTTTTGTGAAGGTCGGATAGGCAGTCGCTCTGTAAATTACGGTATTAAACAGAATCCGGTAAGTGTGGAAGCCGACCCCAACATAGCTTGCGAAAAGCCTAGGCAGAAGAAGAAGATATGCACTCTATGAAATTTTAAGAACACAACTTCGGACAACAGTTAATTATTATTATGTTCATTCCACTGATGGACATGGCTCTGTTTTTAGGTGTTTTTTTTTTATTTTATAGCCTGCGCTCAGGCTAACTGCAGTAGATATCTTGTCTACTGCAGTTAGCCTGAGCGCAGGCTGTGTCTGCTTCCCCGGACTTTTGAGTTTTTAGGTGTAATCTCGTCTATACCCACCTCACCTCATAGGTAGATAATACTACACTCCTGAACTTTGATTTTCTTAATCTCCTTAGTTTTTAGAACTTAAATTGATTTTTACTCTTCATATCCAGTCAACATCCCTATTATTGAAGATACACTTACCTATATAAACCAGAAGCAGTTGACTGAGCTGGTCCCTGGTCAGGTCTCCCTTAGGTAACAGCCAGCGCCCCACAATGAGAGTCAACATAAGGAACTGCTCTATTAAGGTAACCCACATGTCTGTGGGGATCTTGGTGGCACCAGGGATTGGGATTTCTGTCTGAGGACAAAATCTTTAATGTATTTCAATTTCAATATTTATTTGCATTCCACAATGGCCCCGATTCTTTTAAACCCACACTAAACTTATTTTATGCCATCGGTATCTTTTTCACTTGTACACAATTAGAAAAGGACAGAGGAAAATTAGAGCTTTCAAAATTAGTTAGGACTAAAATTCTCATGCAAATCTACGCCGATTCTCTTGTACGCTAACTAAATCAAAATTAAACCATTGCTATCTTTTACTAACATACAGCGTGAGAAAAGAACGGCAACAGATAACAACTAAGTTAGAAATATCAAACCAGTTTTAGCCTTCAACATCACTGTGTTTTAGTGCACACATTTCTGCGTGTCGGTAGATTTGTATGTAATTTTAGTCCAAACTAAATTTGACAGCTCTAATTTTCGTCTGTCCTTTTCTAATTGTGTACAAGTGAAAAAGATACCGATGGCCTAAAATAAGTTTAGTGTGGGTTTAACAGAATTGGGGCCATTACCTACCTACTAAAGTCGTATGATTAAGGCGATACACAAATTTTTAGGCTATTTTCAGGTCGTTTTTATTTAGCAACTATAAAAGTTATTGACTTCAAATTTGGTTTCTAGATAGAAGAGGATATGATGAAAATAAATGTGGATCAGTTATACGATTAAAGAAACTTTCCTCGATAGTTTTAAATTTTGAAATCACCTCTATTAAAACCCTGTTTTAACTTTATCTACCAAACTATTCAACTTAATAAATTTTTATTCACACTATTTAATGCATAATCATAAAATCTAGATTACTGTCGATTGATTTTTTATTCCATTCGATAGATTTCGATTAATATGAGATTTTCCATTTTGTCGCTTACGTTATTATTTCTAAGACAATATTTCGCGACCTTGACATATTTTTAGCTCTTTTCGTCCCGTAAGCAAGCGGCTAGTATGATCTCTGTCTTCCATTTCCGGATTGGCTCTCCAGTCCGCTTGACTCCTCCTACTCGCAAACGAAATACTTATTCGTGTAGCGCCTTAATTAATTATTTTGTCTCACCTCCACATAAGTAACGTTGGTCATCTTCTTCTGCAGTCTTAGGTCCACCTTGTGTAGTTCCAGCAACCATATCGCCGGTACTACCAGCCCGAGGTAGATGAACACAGACGGGCAGAACCTGTAGACAACAGTATATAATGTAGGTATACCTAAGAAAGGAAAGGATTTCACATGTATAACAAAAAATCCGGTCAAATGTGAATCTGACTCGCGGATAAAGGGTCCGTACAAGATTTATGACCTGAAAATCTAGCAAAATATCTCTCAAAACACGTCTCTTGTATACGGACAAATAGTACAAAAAAATATATACTTATTATAGTAACTCAAGGAATCATGTAGGTCTGTTTATAGCTACCTACCCTAAATATGTTGTATCTACTAAAACACGTGCTTTTTTGGCGTTTTTTGCTAAATCTTAATAATGGCAACAGATAGACGCTTGATAAATTATACTTACTAATATTATAAATGCGAAAGTAACTCTGTTTGTCGGTCTGTCTGTCTGTCGTCCTTTCACGCCAAAAGTAATGAACCGATTTAAATGAAATTTGGTACACAGGTAGTCCAGAGCCTGAGAAAGGACATAGGCTACTTTTTACCGCGATAACCGACATCCACGCGGGCGGAGCCGTGGGAAACAACTAGTTTCTTATATAGAATGAAATAAGAGCGTAGAGGTACATAATTATCACAGTTGACAGATTGAGGTCCGAGTAATTGCGAAAAAATTCAGGTTCTACTGAACATTTATTATTTTAATCTCTGTGCCCTCCCCCAAAACTGCCAAACAAATAAACAGAACTATGTAAATTTATTAGCAAGAACATTAGCCGGGCAAGCCTTACTTAGCGTCACATCCGGTGTGCCGCTCCCCAAATTGCCGGCACTTAATGATAGAACGAAACGTCTATGGTTTTATTGACAAGTTTTCTTTCGTTGTCAAAGTTGAAACTAAAACACGCGAACAAAGTCGCGGGGGACAGCTAGTTTAAACATAAAATAAATGTTATAATCCTAACCAAAACATTCTTCCTATTTAAATATTTATGTACCTACACACACCATATAAAATAGAAACAATATCTATAATATAAAAATGAATCGCTGAATGTGTTACTAAGCGCAAATTTCGGGAGCAGCTGAACCGATTTTGATTGTCTTTTTTTGAATATTACTTGAAGTACGAGGATGGTTGGTTCTTAAGGAGAAAAAAAAAAGAATCGACTGTTAGGCGTAACGAAGTTCGCCGGGTCAGCTAGTATTACAATAGATGTGCAAATATGCTGCATGTTTCTTTAGAAATATCTACTAGCATAGGTTGTTAAAAATGGCGCCAATGGGCCTGTTTCCTATTTTTTTTTTAATGTCCGTCTTGTAGATTAATGAATTTTATTGGACACGTATTTTTTCTTTTTTCCTGCAAACAAAAAATGATCAAAATACAGAGAACTGAAGTTACGCGTGACGTCACTCCTCGCTACGATTTTTAGCGAGGCGTAGCGTCATAAGCCCCCACTCCGAAACTTTAAAGCGGTGTATCTTTGTATTTTTTTATTGTTTTGATAAAAGAAAAAATACGTGTCTAATATTTTTTTATTATCTAACTGACGGACTAAATAAATTTTAACTTTTCATACCCAGGAAACATCCCTATTAACGCACAATTTTTCCGTTTACAGTTGAGATTTATGTACAGCCACGTCAAGTATCCTAAATATTATGTTTATGTCGTGTTTAACGATATCCACGCGAATTTAGCGGCAAAGTAAAATTTTACAATAATGTAGTTCTAATATTTTGCCAAAACATTTGAATCGCGTTTAATCAAGTAATAATTTTGAATTTTTGACACTTAAACTATACAAAATCTGTCAAACGTCAATTTTATTCCAGAAATAAGAATCATCTGGCGTTGGAAAAATCAGCCATTAGTGAATAAAGAATCCTGTCATAATAATCTACTGTTTTGTTGTTAAATCGTATTTATATCGAAACTTTGCTTTGAATAGCACAGTTGTAGATATTTATTTAACTGCTAATTATTTATGTAGAGTTATTTCAAGTATGATAATATAGCCCGGATAGCTCAGTCGGTAGAGCATTGGACTTTTAATCCAAGGGTCCAGGGTTCAAGTCCCTGTCCGGGCGATAACTTTTATATATTTTTAAAGAAACGCATAGGCTGAATGTACTGTGTGTTTCGACGGTCCAATGGACTACAATAGATGGTGGGTTTAAACCTAGGCTAGTACCAGTTTCTTGAAGTTTTTTAGATGTTTTCAAAAACATTCATAGTTGTTTTAAGTAACTGACACCGACTGATGTAGTAACTTTAATTATAAACTAGCTGTCCTGAAAGTCATTCTTCTGTCAATCCACCCGATTTTTTAGGATACAATATTTTTAAAATCATGTATCCAAAAAAGTTCATTAATTCCTTTCGTGAGGAGTATTCATAATTATTTAAAACAAAACGGTTTACTCACGTATATTCTCGGGATGGCACGACTAGTTTCAGACTCAATAGGAGTACCTAATCTTGAGTTGACGCGGCGGCGGCGGTGTCGCGAGTCGAACAGTTCGAGAATATACGTGAGTAAACCGTTTTTTTTTAAATAACAAGTACTTTAGCTACTTACTTTGGGCTCAGAGCAATGTATGTGATGTTGCCTACATGTATTTATATATTTGCCATCAGGTGAACGCATTCCTGTCACCTATACTATGAACTACCTATATCTATGGGATTTTATCGATCGTGACACCCTGTCAGTGTGACATTCACACCTATTGTGGAAAACTAATGATGTGTGATGAGGGGGATTGGATTAAACATGTTGTTTTATTGATGAAGGGGTACGAATTGTTAGGTTAGGTCACCCTTTAACGACAAAAATGGCGTAATCGATTAAATTTTGTGGAAACTAAATCAAAATAGGTTAGTTTACAGTCGACTGTATAAATATATAAATATAAATAATATGTATGTGGATAAGATCACATACATTGCTCTAAACCCAAAGTAAGTAGCTAAAGCACTTGTGTTATGGAATTCAGAGACAACGAAGGTACCACAAACACCCAGACCCGAGACAATGTAGAAAAGTGGTTTTCTACATTGACCCGGCCGGGGATCAAACCCGGGACCTCAGAGTTTGCGACACCACCGGTGTGTACGCCACTCGACCCCGGAGGTCGTCACAACTGTAGTTTTGTTTTTTACAGAAATCAGTAGGTACTTAAAATTTAATGTGTAACTAAGATATCCTTGTCAGTTTTTTTTTTAATTATTTGTAAAATTAATTAAGGCCAATAGTTGTTTAACTTTGGTGAGGCGAATCCACGAACGTATCAATGCCTTAAACAATATAGACCACTATTAAAGGAATTACATTTTTTAACCATTAAAGAAGAACCGTTAACTGGGTCTGTATTAAAAACCATTTTTCAGATTTATTTCCATTTTGCAGGTCACCGCTGAACAAGCAAAATTGAATGTTTAAATTATTGACTTTTATTTAATAAACAGTGCTTAAATGCCTTGGCCTCATGTTTAATATACATATAGATACTAGACATAGTAAAGAGCATTGATCACCACGCCTGTAAGCAAGGATTGTGAAAACCCACGTTGGGCGCCAATAGCTAAACTGTCAACACCAGCCTGCAACTGTCCCACTGCAGGCCTCTCATACAGAGTACGACTAAAACGAGGCTCGATCAACACGCTTAAATAAGGATTAGCATTTTCCAATTACGTATCCAGGTTTTTTTACATTACTTTCGTTTACAGAACCAAAATAAATCTGATTTTTGAACGAAATCGGATTTTCCTATATTTAATACGCCTACGTATACCTAGATATAGTATAGTGTTTTTAAGTATGATATTGTTCACGAACGAATTACATTATAAAACTATCATGAGTCACAATATTAAACAAACTTGGCGTCCAAATAAATTGAATTGTTATTTTATGATGTGTCTGTACAGCCCGGATAGCTCAGTCGGTAGAGCATTGGACTTTTAATCCAAGGGTCCAGGGTTCAAGTCCCTGTCCGGGCGATAATTTTTATTTAACAAAACAAATTTGATAAAAATAACAAAAATATTGTCGTTAACATTAAATTGTTTCTGAGTCCTGCTGTATAAATGTTTTTATTTTTATTCTTAACTGAAGTGTGTTTCTGGTATTACACTATTGATAAAGATTTATTTTATCTACACTAGCTGTGCCCCGCGGTTTTACCCGCGCATGTAGTTTCCGTAAGACATATTTTTTTTTGTATTTTTCTAATATTTTTGCTGTTTTGACTGCTATTCGGGGAGGAGACGAACCCAACAAATCAAAGATCATGAAAATCGGCCCACCCGTTCTTGAGTTATAAATGGTGTAACTAACCCAACTATGTTTTAAATATACATATACCTATAGATTACACAAATTAATAATAATAACCACACTTGTTTAAACGTACCTAAGTACATATAATTAACTATTTACATTTTACACATATCATTAAAGATAAATCAAATACAAAACATTATTTATGTTAAGTCCGCCATTTAATTGATGTAGTAATTTCGTATGACACAATATGGCCCGGATAGCTCAGTCGGTAGAGCATTGGACTTTTAATCCAAGGGTCCAGGGTTCAAGTCCCTGTCCGGGCGATAACTTTTGTCAAAAAAAAACACAAAATCTATACTAATATTATAAAGCTGAAGAGTTTGTTTGTTTGTGTTTGTTTGTTTGTTTGTTTGTTTGAATGCGCTAATCTCAGGAACTACTGGTTCGAATTGAATAATTCTTTTTGTTTTGGATAGTCCGTTTATTGAGGAAGGTTATAGGCTATATAACATCACGCTACGACTAATAGGAGCGGAGCATAAATAAAAAATGTTGCAAAAATGAAAAACCTTTGAAACTAAAACACGCGAACAAAGTCGTGGGGGACAGCTAGTATAATATATAGTATCTATGTTACATCGTTCCTGAGTTCTGCTTATAGGTAGAGTGTTTATTGAAACACTTATAGAACTAATTATAACATTATTTTTTCTTTGATTTGGTTGATTAATTAATTAAATATTCAAGGACAGAAACTTTCTATTTCTTGCTTTTTTATATTCTGTATTTGTCAGGTATTTATTTGTATTGCATGCATAGACAGACAGTATAGTAGATATGACCAGTAAAAAAATAATACCTATTACTTTTTTACTGCGTATTTTTTTTATGAGTCGTTGCTCTCTGTCCGCTGGGCAAAGGTATCTCCCCTTACCACTTTTCTATCATCATTGTTTTTTTCGAAGGGCAATATTACGTGATACAAAAAATAAATACATTGTTATTTTAGTCTTTTTGTCAGTGTACGAATTCAACTGAATACCGTATTTTATATAAAAGCGACAGCCTTTCTGACATCCTCTATAATTCTACTGGGCAATAGGTATTCGTCCTTAGTTGGCATTAATGGGGATTAGCAAGTGCATAACACATTCTTAATTGAAGTTTTCTATACATAATTTAAAATAATAATCTGAGCATTAATAGCTTAACAAAGTCGATTTTATTTTAAATAAAGCCGAGTAAATTCTATGTTTTATGCGAAAAATAATAAAAAAAAACTATTTTATGGAATACGTCATGATTTATGATTTCAAATTATTGAAATTTCGTTATCATTACAGGCATGGCCTACAATTGGATAACTAAATTAAAAAAATATTTACTTTGGCTGTGCTTTTTTTTTTAGTTTTTGTTCTACTTTGTATATACATTGATGTGCACATAAACATTGTATAAATAAATATATCTGACCTTGATGGTACATACCATTTCCACTCTTGATTTTCTTTGATTGTTAATGTAAAAACTCCTTCGAATATTAACAGCATTATCGGTGACGCTAAATACCAATACTCAATGTCGTCTTTAAATACTGTTACTTGCCAAATAGCAATAATGCCATGACAGGCGAAAACCAGTCTTGTTATCACCGCCTTTATAGTCGCCAAAACTTTGCCAACGTTCGCCATTTTTAAAAAGTTGTCTTATTTTTTTTCCGAAAATAGCGATGGCGTCACAGTTCAATTTTCAATTTTTGAATTGTTTTTTTTTATTCCATATTCGTAGATGATGAAACACTTTTATTTTTTTTAATTATTTAAAAATGCGTCACAAGAGTTCGGTTTTTAAATATAATTTGACTACTTTTACGTTTTTTTTAACACTATTATAGATTTGGTTTTGTTGTTTGTTATTGTTTATTGAAAGCAATGTCAACCATTTTAAAGTTCTGGAAAACTGTTTTATTTTACTTTACAAATAATTGACTAAATAATTTATTTTGGTATTTGATTTTAAATATTTACACTTCTTTTTTAATAAGGCACAATAGAAGGCACGCACGTACTTCAAAACATTTTCAAAAACAAAAAATAAACCGTTAATAGTTACATTGTGACGCCTTCATAACTAAATGCAACGGAAAACACACCTCGACTAACTTGTTTCTGCACTGAAAGACGTATAAACTCCGAAAAGAATTCAACGTAATTTCGACATCCATTGATGGTTAGAACACTAAAATGTTAGCTTAACGAAAACAAAACCGGCAATGTATAACGCATGACAGCAAACATACACAGATGACTATTAAGGATGCGCGCGCAACATCTAAATTGGCCAATCACAGGTCAGCTTCCCAAGAAAAGGGCTTGGAAGTACACCAGGACAGTGTCTACCTACAGTCCCTACTGCTATAACTCTTATTTGTGCAGCCATAAGAGTTATAATCCCTTGACAAATGTTTTTTCAGCTGTCAACAATATTGTTTATTTTATTTCCTTTCAGCAAAGGTATTCTAATCGGTTACGTTGTGCTATGATTGTGTTGACGTAATGCCGTAGTTCAGTGGTGTAAAGGATAGATTTAAAATACAAAGTAGAAGGTTCTATTCCTTGTTTTATGTTACTTTGCTAATAAGAAAATTTATGTATGTATTTGGCATGCCACGGCAACTTGTGTCTGTGTTATTAAAAAAAAAGTACAGGACTATCTTCTATCAGACAGCGAATGCTTTCTTGCGTGGTAGCGCTTCCAGAACGGAGGATTTCTAACAGAAAAATCGTAAAAAGACAAATCATTAACAATTTTAAGGTTCCTTCCTCAAAAAAAAGACCCCTATAGGATCTATTTGTTGTCCGTCTGTCTGTAGAGAGATGTTTTTCTCAAAAACGCCTGTTGGTATGTTGAAATTAATATCAAACCATCAGGTCTATAGACCTTTTTGCTTTAAAAATTTCAAGCTTAAATGTCAACGCTAAACTCAAACCCTGTAAGCCCACAGAGTACTTTTTATTTTGCCCGTCGACTTACAATGACGAAAATCCCTAAACAAGAACTGTGTGTGTGATTTAGAGTTAATTTATACTGATTTACATTGGGCGTAATTATGATACTCATAATCCCAATGGCTGGCTCAAAAATATTCAATCGGGAAAAAAAAATAAAGTCAGTACTGTCGCGACCAATTTAAAAAAAAAACGCTAGGATCTCTTGTATAGCATGCAGTCCATCTGTCAATTTCTACCAATGAGAGACAAGCTACTGGCTTGTGATTGGTGGAAATTGACAGATGTACAGCATGGAGGTTCGCTACCTCCTTTAAATCGCGAACACTCATTTACATGATAGCAATATGGCGGCAATCGTTATTAAGCCCGCCAAAAAAAATGGTTTACATTTTATTGTCATTTTTAGAAATCACGTGCGATAATCACACAATTAGAATCTCTGGCGGCAAAATTAATAGCGGTAGTCCTTATTGAGTAAGCAATTTAACATTGAATTGTCTCGAATTTGCAGTCAATAACGCAATCAATGTAAATCAGCGTACACTAAGATACTACACAATGTCTAGGTAGCTATTACCATCATATATTATCAGACAATTGATAAACAAACCACTAGAACATTGATTTCACACCTCGCATCACTGTTATTGAAAAACAAATTGTATTTTTTAATAAGATTTCTCATGTCTTTTACGATTCGTACAGAAGTGTTTGCTGACAACATGATAAACTGTAATCTCTTTTGTTTAAGTTTATTCTTGTTGTTATTTTGTGAGTATATTTTTTAAATTAAGGACGCCATTATTATTTTTTTGACGTTCATAATTTATAATTCGCGCCTTTTTAGGTGCCCTATCTACTCAGAAATTAATTTAATCAGATTTTAATATTTATGTTCATCTGTTTACTTTACAAAGAAAAGAAATGGGACCGACAAGAAATGGAAACCGTCGATATTTTCGCATAAACGTCTGTCGTCGCACAGAAAATCACATAAATCAGTAAACGAGCGTAGTACATTTAGCTAAAAATGTGCTTACACTTGGCATAAGGGGTTACTAACGATTCGCACGCTAATCTTGTCTATGAAAGATCTATGTCAGAACTCATATATTAACTAGAAATTGTATGTAAAATAACTATAATTTTTCAACAGTAATCAACAGCTGCAAGTCGAGAAACTACACAAAAGTTATAAAGCAAAGAAAGGCTCGAACCCAGCCGGTCTTGACACATCAATTACCCAGCGATTACCAGTTTAACATGACAAAATTTCTCAATAACATCTTAGCTAAAGCCACGAAACTTGAGAAAATGAAATTAAAAACAACAACGACGCAAAAACCAGAACAAAATTACGAAATGGCGGCTTTGGACCATATTTACAATATTAAAAATAATGTGGTTGCTAAGTTACCTGATTTCTTCACTGGAAACTCGCCAGTCATGAGACAAGACAAAAAAGATGAATTGATGTACGATTTAGACGAAGATCAGTTTTTAAGGATTTCGTTGTGATAAGAAAATGTTATAGTTATTCGTGTTTTATTTTGTAAACTACGTAGGTATAAAAATAAACGGGTGCGCTTTAAAACTTCTTTATATACGAAACGTAACTGGCTATAAGAGAAAGAGAGAAAAAAAATGTGTGATCGCACCCCTCTCTCTTGCCCCTACAGTAATATACGAAACGTAACTCCTTCTCTTTCTATCTTCACTAACTGATATCTCCCTCTCAACTTCCGTTTGCCTCGCCCGATCACATTTTTTGAACGGTCTCGTCACGCATTCACTAGCTTTACTCCCTAAATCAAGCGAGCATAAAAATGAAGTTTTGCTTCAAAAGTGCACTAAATTTTTGAGCGCACGTGATGTAGGTATACAAACGGTTCTCGGGCAGTTTTAATTCCGCTGGCCTAACACAGACAATGCAAAGCATGCGCCGCGTAAGCTTCGATATAAATTTAAAAATAAAAATGTCACACATTGCAAAGCATGCGATGCGCTCCTCGCCGGCCCATCGCTTATTATTAATAATAGTAACGTAAATGTAACTCCCTTGTCTCTAATCAAGGTAAAGCAATAATCTAAGTTTTTATTATTTAGGGACATAATTTTCTCCAATAAGGGCTCTTATACACGAGCGGCATGAAAAATATGTCCCTAAATACTTAATAAAAACTTAGATCCAACTTAGATCCCACTCCTTTGCTGTTTTTACCTTATTAAGATTTTTAGCAACGCATTCCGAGGTCCAAACCCCTCTGAGGGCGGATTTCTTTTTCTTTTTTTAAACGAGAACTAACTCCCGCACAAAGGAATTTAATCCTCATGTCGCAGTTGGTTTACAAATCACATGCACAAAGAACACCCAGACTTAGAACAAGCATTTGTTGATCACACATACATAAGTACACACATTACTAGCGTAGTAAGTTTTCTATTGCTCCGGCTGGAGGCCCGTATGGTTCTCGCCAAAAGTCCGGTGAAACAGTCAAAGCCTGCGCTTAGGCTAAGTGCGTAAATCTTTTACAAAGAAAAAAACAGATGATCGCCGTGCGCTGCGCATGGCCCGCATTGTATGATTTTGTCATGAAATAGGTATCATTCAATGGGATTGTTTGAACTTAAGGGTTGGATTGATCATTTTAATGATTATAATTCTGTAAATACAATCGTATTACGCCCGCCAATCGCATTTTATTCAAAAAACAGCCTGAAACTGACCGGCAAATGCCAAAAAAATAAATGAAAATTTGAATTTCGCGGGCTACCCTGACGCATCCACTTTAAAAAATACCATATTAAAAATTCCAATATATACATTGACAATACCAGCGTTAAATAGCCTCGAATAAATATAAGTACCTACAAAACGAAACTGAGGAGACATTTTATTTTTATCTAATTTAATAAATTAATTTAAAGATTTAAAATAAATTTTATTTTTTGTGGGCAGAATGATCGACTACACAGTTAAAAAAAAGTGAAACTTTGTAGGTTTAAAAAAGTCACAACTTATGGCGGCAACGGCAACATTAATTTAATTAACAATTAAACAAAATCATCAAAAACATGGCAAAAACACATTTGAATTTGCGTAAGAGGATTCCTATTAGTTATTTTGAGCCAGAGGAACCAAATTTTGACGAATATTTGTGTAAGTACCTACCTATATAAACTCAACTGTTGCAAAAAATTTTGAAGACTGGATTTCGATGGAAATATTTTTTTATCAAAATTAATACCTACATTACTCTCTTTACCTACTAATTGAGACATAATTATGTAGACTTTAACTTAATTCGTAATTTGTAAGGCCTTTTACTTAGGTAATACGAGTCCCTGAGATTATACAGCACATACCTACATAAAAAAACATTTATTATCAATCTCCCTTACAAATATCATTACAGCAGCATAGCGAATAACCCATTCGCTATGGCGGTTGTCAAGGCAACTAAAGTGATAATTGCATAAAAAAACCACTGCAAAACCACAAATTTCGTGTCGTCTAACTTCGATGACCAACTAGATCTATTACGACGTAGTTGGTCACCGATGTTCGATTCTGAATTAGTGCTTTTACTCCTATTTTTGTTCAGCGCTCGGATTGGCAACAGCCCGCAGGCATATAATTCGCTTATAATGGTATCTACAACAAATTATTATTTATACAATAACTAGCTAACCCGACAGTCATTGTCAATCTACCAATCTAAATAAAAGTTTTGCAAAGTTTCGTTCATACAAACGTTGTCCATACAATTACGTACTTAAAAAAAAAAAAAAACAGCCAAATCAGTACAGCCGTTCATAAGTAATGCTTTGTCATATAATATGAAAATTTAATTTTTTACTTGTTATAGATAATTACTTATTTCATAATTGTTTTTACAGATTGTGAAGAATGTTCCGACTACGTTTACGAATATTGCGCTATACATGGTCACTTACTGGTTATACCAGATGATAAGGTAACATTTTTTTATTGTTTTTAGTACCTACAAAAAAGATATAGGTCCCTACGTACGAGTAAGTTTTGTATGAACGTCTGTGATACCTACCTAAATGATTTACTTAACCTACTTACTAATAATATTTAAATGAATTGTTAGAGGCAGCTTTTTATCTTTTAAAGTTTCTGAAAGGTTTACTAAATAAATAAAAAAACATTTTATTAGTAACTACAATTTATTCTAGAATATACCTACTAGCAACCATTTTTCTATTGTAAATATAAAACATATTTACCTTACGCTACGTCACATGGCGATGATTTTCTGGTTCATTAATTAAAACTTTTGTACCTTGTACCTTTGCATTGTGTATTACCTTTGTACATCTCTATGAACTTTACTGATGTCATATATCATAATAATAACTTGTATAGGTACATTAATTGCAAATAAATATACAAATAAATAAAAAAATATTTTATTTGCAGTTTTTTTTCTACTGCAATAATAAGAACTAAACGTAAAAACTTTTGTTTTTGTTATTCATTAGATACATTTAATATAATAAACAAAATCGTTATCAAAATAATGTTTTCAATAAATTTGAGTGGTAATCAATTTTGAAGAAGATTGCAACTTTGTAAATCTAAATTAAATTATTTTTCTAGGTCCCAGTTAGAACCAAGTTTCCATCATACGTCCCTCGGGCTGCACTTACTATACCACACGTCTTTCTTCACCTTGCACCTTCTATTATACCAGGTATTAAGTAACTTAGTAAAAAATTAAACAAAAAAAACTTTCTGAGCCTCTAGACAAATGTTGAGTGACAAGACAAATGATAGAAATCGCTTAAATGACATTAAATGTATGGAAATGACATTTCATTTCGATAAGTCACGTGACTTGGACTTGTCACTTCCATACATTTAAACTATTCGATCAGCGTTATCGCTTGTCAAAATGTCACTTGTCTAGGGGGGCAGATCTTAAATTTGATGAATACAAATTAAGTTTCATTTGGTACAAAATCTTTAGAGTACAAAAATGTCGGTTTAAGAGAAGTTTAAAGCCTTAATTGTTGTGAGTTAAATAAATTTTCTTCTAGCCGTATGGAATTAGAACCATTTCTAAAATGCTCTGTTTGTATTCATGGTATAAAGACTTTTATTTTTTATTATTTAAAAATAAGACGAACAATCGTTTATTTTTATACCCAGAATAACGACGTAGTTTATTTAAAATAACTGAGCTTGTTGTAACAGGTGCAGGTCTCGGTGTATTTAGTACGCTAACTTTGCCGCGCGGCGTTCGCTTCGGTCCATACTGTGGACAGCGCACACAAGAGGTCGACTCTATGTATTGTTGGCAGGTAATTAACACAGAAATATCTAATATCTAATACTATCTTGGGACAACACACACACGGCCATCTGATCCCAAACTAGGCAGAGCCTGTGCTATGGCAACCAGACAACTGATAAACATACTTATATATTCCTAAAAACATACATATTATAGATAAATTACATCCAGACACAGAACAAACGATCATGCTCATCACACAAAGATTTGTCCTGGGTGGGAATCGAACCCACGACCTCCAGTTTAGCAGTCAGGGTCACTAACTACTAGACCAACAGGCCCGTCATAAAATAATCTTAGGTATAGGTATAGATAGAGATAATATTCTTCATTGTGCATCACAAATTTTACTATTAATTATTTATTTTCTTTTAATTATTTACTCTATTAAAAATCTATACTAATATTATAAAGCTGAAGAGTTTGTTTGATTGTTTGTTTGTTTGTTTGTTTGTTTGTTTGTTTGAACGCGCTAATCTCAGGAACTACTGGTCCGATTTGAAAAATTCTTTCAGTGTTGGATAGCTCATTTATTGAGGAATAAGCTATAAGCTATATAACATCACGCTACGACCAATAGGAGCAGAGCATAAATGAAAAATGTCGCAAAAATGAAAAACCGTTGAAACTAAAACACGCGGACAAAGTCGCGGGGGACAGCTAGTGTATATATAAATGTCAATTCATAACTGTGGACATCGTTGGTTTGAAAATTTTTGTTTTAAAGAGTAATTTCACGACTGGTGTACCTATTTCACTTTGCATCTTTTACATACTTACTAAACTTATTGCTGAAAATCAGTGCAGTAACGGATTGAGTTCGTCCCGAAAGAGCCTACCTCAAATAAGTTATCCTTTGCTACAGTCTTCCATTATGTATTTAGAATTACTTATTTTTTGTAGTAACAGTGTCTTCTGTTTTATTCAAACGATATTATAAAACAAAGTACAAATATTTTTATCAAGTAGTAGCTTTTTCGTGTTACTGTGCTTTGAGACTTATAAACTAACGATATTTAGCTTACATTTTTCAAAATATATTTATCTTAAAAAAAAAAAGAAACGACTCCCGCACTAAGGAATTTAATCCTTGTGTCGCGGGGGGTTTCACAAACATTCAAATCACATGCACAAAGAACATCCAGACTTAAAACAAGCATTTGTGGATCACACAAATGCTTGTCCCATGCGGGGATCGAACCCGCGGCACGTCGCGCACAGAGGTAATTGGCGTGGTGACCTATACCACTCGGCTATCCGTGCAGTCAAAAATATGTTTACCGACATTTATTTTAAGTAGTGGATAAGTCGTTAAAGTACCGAATATATATATTATGTAATATATACCATCAGATATACTCCAGCACCAACAAGCCATCTCACGTAGTGGACGCGGCGGACGGCAACCGCTCCAACTGGATGCGCTACGTCAACTGCGCGAGGCACTGGCGCGAACAGAACTTGCTGGCCTACCAGTATCAAGGACAACTGTATTACAGGTCAGCTGAATAAAAACATTCATTACATTCTCTTACCCACCTCAAATTATAGCTAACACAATGAAATAGTTACCTTTTTTCAAATGACAAACAGTAAAAATGTTCGCACGAAATTAGAAACGACTCTTTTTATGCCAGGGATTATAAGGACTTGATTTTTAGCTTAACTTAGGTCCAGCCCTCCCTTGCTGTTTTTGCCTTATTAAGATTGTTAACAACGCACTAAGTCGAGGTCCGAACCCCACAGGGGGTGCACTTAGTGAACGTTTCTGACGTAGTTAGTTTTTCTATTGCTCTGGCTGGCCCTTAAGGTTCTCGCCAAAAGTCCGGTGAAGCAGTCAAAGCCTGCGCTCAGGTTAACTGCGTAAATCTCTTCCAAAAAAAGGACTTGATTTTATTAAGAAACCTTTTTTAAGAAAATAAAAAATTGTTACAAACATCTAATTCATCTTAACAAGGAAAACACAGGATTGAAAAATAAGCTTTTTGTGCACACTCATGTGTTTCGGTTGCGGCCACTGTCCCCCGTAGCTCGTCGCGCTATCGTAGTTAGAGTAGCAGAGAGTTGAATGCTTAGGAAGCTGACTATGATTTGGATTATATCTTGTGGGAGTCATTTGAAGCAACTTGACTACACGGATAGCCGAGACCTATAGTTTACCACGCCAATTACCACTGTGCGCTACATGTTGCGGGTTCGATCCCCGCATTGGACAAGTATTTGTGTGATCTACAATAGGGATGTTTCCTGGGTATGAAAAGTTAAAATCTATGTAGTCCGTCAGTTAGATAATAAAAAAATATTAGACACGTATCTTTTCTTTTATCAAAACATTAAAAAAATACAAAGATACACCGCTTTAAAGTTTCGGAGTGGGGGCTTATGACGCTACGCCTCGCTAAAAATCGTAGCGAGGAGTGACGTCACGCGTAACTTCAGTTCTCTGTATTTTGATCATTTTTTGTTTGCAAGAAAAAAGAAAAAATACGTGTCCAATAAAATTCATTAATCTACAAGACGGACATTAAAAAAAAATAGGAAACAGGCCCATTGCTTGTTCCAAGTCTGATTGTTATTTGTTTGTGAAACCGTCCGCGATAAACGGATTAAATTCTCTGGTAAGGGTCGTTATTTTATCAAAAAGATAAAAAGACAAAAAAAATAACTATTTTATCTGCTGGTAAAAGTTTAAATTCCTTTTCAGGACGATAAAAATAATTCCCCGTTTCACTGAACTAATGGTGTTCTATGGCAGTGAGTTCGCGAATGTACTACACATTAATTTGAGCAAATACAACTGCGATAATTATTATAGAGACCTCCAGTTGTCTGGTAAGTATGAATATATTTTTGAGTAACTACCTCACAGCAAAGGCCTCTTAAAGGCTCCACTTACAGTCCTTGCCTTTTTGGATTGGTAGTCAGATTCAATAGTTTTAGATTAGTTTGTTGTGTAAATAATTAATTACACATAAATGTAAAAAAACTAACTTCAAAGTACGTGATAATGAATTTGAACTAGCAGAGATTCAATAAAAAACTTTAAACACGTAATACATGCTTATGTATAGAGCGTTGCTTTCGATTTTCCTGGGATTCCATCACCAGATCCTGACCTGGTGACTATGGGACCACCATATTCCAAATCGGTCCGCGTCTTCGCGTAATCGGAGAACATAGGTACATAAAAATAAAGATTACGACGATTTTAGCGCCTTGTTTTTTTTAAAGTAGGAGGTAATATTACTTTTAAAAAGTGATTATAGTAGATAAACTTTTATTTTAAAGGTACACCATTCACTGTAAGTATACAATCCAAGAAAAATACAAATACTGCTCAAAAACCATTTAATGATACAGAAAAACATAAATACACAGTTGAATCCAACGAAGACAAATTTGTTGATAAAGAAAATCAGAAAGTTGATAATTTTACTACAGAAACCTCTAATAACGAAAATTCTGACAATTATCCTTATAAAATAAATTCCGATGGTAATATTATTCAAATTGATTTTCAATCGAGTAAAGAAACAGGATTCGCTTGTGAAATCTGTCGAAAAATATTTACTCTAAAGAGCTACTTAAATCGTCATATTAAACTTCATAATCGAAATTTGAATGATGAAGCCCAGTATTACCAATACTCTTGCCAACAATGTAATTATCTGACTAGTAACAGTCATCATTTTCGCGAACACTGTCGCAGTCACGAAATTCGCTACCCTAAAAAACCAAAAAATCATTATGCGAAACCAAAAAAATGTGAAATTTGTGATTTTGTGACTTTATCAAAAAAAATATTTGCACTTCATCGTTCTAAACATAAAGGTGTAATATATAAATGTGATCATTGTGATTACTGTAACTATTTAAAGTATAATTTATCGCGACATATTATTAAGAAACATAAAAGCTTATTTATCTCTAGCAACAAATAACGTATCATTATACGAACAAGCATGATGCCTGACTAATGTGCTTCATAAAACAAAAATGTACCCTCAATATTTTTTTTATAATTTAGTACACCATAAACCGAATGTTTGTTTTGTTTAATCGGGCATCCTAGGCTATTGTCAATATCCGTAATGTATATTCATTATCAATGTACTAACAACTCAATTATCTCTTTTTGTACATGCGATATTGGAGGGATTTTTTTTTTATACTGCCACTTAAGTTACTACCTACATTTAATTTTTTAATTAGTGATTTGGTGATTAATATTAACAATAAAACTTTGTATGTACAACGAAATGCATGATTAGTTAATGAAATCTAAATTAACATTGCATGTCTTGAAAAAGGTTGATTATGATCAAAATTACATATTAGGAAAAATATCAAATTAAATATAATAACTTATGTTTAAGTTAATTAACAGCACCAGCATGCATATTTTATTTGTTTTAGTTGTAGTATTTTTAATTAAAATTTAACTAACAACTGTGTTTCTTATTTATCCATCTCACCATTGATTTATTTATGTAAGAGTCATAAGTATGTTATTTTATTTACTAATTTGCAGTTCCAAACAGGCATGTTTCCTATTTTTTTTTAATGTCCGCCTGGTAGATTAATGAATTTTATTGGATACGTATTTTTTCTTTTTTTCTACAAACAAAAAATGATCAAAATACAGAGAACGCAAATTTCGCGTGACGTCACTCCTCGCTACAATTTTTACCAAGGCGTGGCGTCATAAGCCCCCACTCCGAAACTTTAAAGCGCTGTATCTTGTTAAATTTTTATTGTTTTGATAAAAGAAAAAATACGTGTCTAATATTTTTTTATTATCTAACTGACGGAATAAATAGATTTTAACTTTTCATACCCAGGAAACATCCCTATTCTTGACAATTTTGAATAAACAGGTTTTGTGTGTGTGTATTTCATGTGTCATTCCTTTTAGAAACTTAAAACTATTCTGCTATCTATGTACTTTCTCACTAATTGTATTGAAAATTGACTTTTTATTAGGAAAACATCCTCATCATAGATTGTTGTCAAAAAAACTACACCAAAAAAGACATTTAGTTTAGCATAGTAAAATGGAGGCTACCACTAATAAATTCATTGATAGAAGCACTATCCGCCCGGTCACCGAAAGTGCTAATGCCATAGTTAGTTGGTAGTTAAATTAAGGTTGGTGAAATACGCCGATTTATAGTACCTATAATTCTCTAAATGTTGTGCATATTTTTTAATGTAACCTCTGATTATAATTGACTGTCAGTGCTATAAAAGCCGAGTTACGAAAACACAGCTAATTCAGAGATTAGTTTGTTTGCTGTATACAAACAAAAATTTTGACAAAGGTATGCTTACTTCCTTGATTGGATGATATTTTTTTAAAGGTATCACAGATAAAAATCCTCTGTGGTAGGGATGGTGTTAAGTTATCACTTAAGATTTGAAGGAGACCATTCATATTCGGCCCAAAATCTAAAGTGCCGAAATGTACGAGAAATCTGATTTTTTAACTCATATAGCCGCTAAAATAATGGTCCCATAGTTTCGGTGCCATAGTACCAAATGCTTAAAATGATGTTCTAAACAGATTAATAACTTTTTCAAATGTACGAGAAATCTAATTTTTAAACTTTTATAGTCGCTAAAATAATGGTGCCATAGTGTTGGTGCCATAGTACCAAATGCTTAAAATAATGTCCCAAACAGGTTGAAGACATTTTTTTACCCGCTGGCACTTTCGATTTTGGGCCCAACCTTGTATGAAACCTGAATGATCTCCTTTAATCTTTTGTTTTGTCCCTTAACTAGTAAGTAACACACTTAGCAATCTGACGCACCAGTGGCGCCAACTGGGGAGCGCAATAACGGTAGCCCATCACATATTGTGCTAGCCTGATGGCGCATGGCGTGATGTTATACCAATATGTTCATTAGACTTACGCTCGAATTTACTATTTCTGTAGGATTATTAACTAGCTTTCATATCGCATTCCTATTAACATTTTATATCACTATCAGTCTTTACACGATGTTCTTTAAATCAGTAAAATAACATTTTTAAAAACTCTCGATATCTTACTAGTTGACGTTGACAAGTTGACATTTCGAGTTTGACAATAACAAAAACAAAACGTCAAACACCTGTGAAATCGTGAATTCGAAATTTCGAATTCTTTTAAAAAATAAAAACATCACAGGGTATTAAGTCTAATTAATTATAGACATACATAAAAGTCTTCTTTACTATTTACTATTATACAATTCTTTACTATTATACAAACTATAAAGACGAAGGCAGATTGTAGCTTTAAGTATTCAATTACGACCTCACAGAGTACTTTTATATACGACCTAAATTAGGAATCGACAACTACTAACTATACCTAACAATATATTAAATAGATCTTAAGTTTAAGCGCAGTTTAGTTATAGAAATCGGTACGAGAAGTGGAATAACGCATTTTTAGTATCAGAATAATACTTCATCTATACTTCCTAGTATCTCTTTGGACATTAAAAAAAAAACAAGTCTCAGCAAAAGTCGCCGAGAGATACCTAGTTTAGTATATTACCCAATAAATGTGGTGTGCTGTGGAAGTCTGATAGTCGCTCTATAACATACTGGAGTTCAGCTGTCGGTGAGACTGTAAAATAATCTTCTTATTTAGAAAGAGAGAGAAGATAGATAAGTTTAGAAAATTATGGATGAAACAGAAGTAAAATACGAATTTCCTGATGAAAATCAGTGCTGTGTATGTTTGAGTATTGGAAGAAAATTGTTTCATTTAGAAAAGTATATTGATGTATTTAGAAAAATTACAGCAAATTTAGAATATCAGGTATGTATGTATATTATATTATTGTTTATTTTTTAACTAAAGATTTGAATGGATTTTTTTGATCTATTATCGTAGACATGACTTTAAACAATAATAGCTGTATGTGAGTCTGCTGACAGACAAGTAAACACTGGTCTTTTAATGTTTAGGCAATACCAACTATGTCTGGCTGGGCCATTGTTTTTTAATATTATTTATAATATCAGCCTATGTATGATCTCCTGCTGGGCACAGGCCTCTTCTCATGTAGATAAGGCATGAGCATTGATCACCACACTCACTCACTTGCATGTTGGTGATTTCAGATTTCAATTTTTGAAATCCAAGTTTTCTCATGATGTTTTCCTTTAGTTTGTACTCCGTTAGGCCATGGTGTCTTAGAATAGTCAAGAAAGTCAGTACATAATATAATTTTGAAAAAGTCACAGTGTTACTTGCCTGCAATGGCTTTGAACCTCCATCCTTGTGCATAAATCTCTTTGTTGTACTGTTAGACCACAACATACATTGTTATCATTTAAGTGTGTTAAATTATTTATTTTTGTTTTTCAGAACCCAAAAGTTATAGAAAATTTGCAGCTGTGTTGGGAATGCATTGCTTGTGTAAGACGAATTAGTACATTTATACAGCAAGTTAATACAGCTAATGAACTGTTTACTTTGGGGCAGGTTTGTAACACAATTTATATTCAATCATCTTAATTATAATTAGTAAAGACAGCCCTTTGTTGTCTTGACAAGCGACTACCTCTGTGGTTGCGTGAACACCGGTTTTCAAAGAAATCAACAGCTCTGAGGTCCCTGGTTTGATACCTGGATGGCTGGATGGATGGATGGATGGTGTTTGTGATTGTTTTCATTTTAAAAGTTAACCAAATAATACTTAACTATTCTTGTTTTTTTTAGAACCATATCCATGGCACTCAATCAAATTTAACTACAATTATACTTAATGACTGTCATCCACAAACATTATATTTTGATGATGTTACCATGGCAACGGAAGTAAAAGCTATACAATGCAATGATGATGACCAAAATATTGTAATGGATGATATACACAGCGATGATATTTTTATAGAGGATTTTAAAGTTGAAGAAATTAAAGAAAAGCAAGGTATAATATAATAATTATATCTTGGGACAACTGACACACAGCCATCTGATCCCAAATTAAGCAGAGCCTGTATTGTGGCAACCAGACAACTGATAAACATACTTATCTATATACATACATATAATATTTTAATGACACCCAGACACAGAACAAATTATCATGCTCATTCATGCATATTCGTTCTGAGTGGGAATCGAACCCACAACCTCTGGTTTAGCAGTGAAGGTTACTAACCACTAGACCAACTGCTACATGCAGCATCAGCTATCTGCCAACAAAAGTCCCGTAAAAATCTGTCTAGCCGTTTTGCATATTTTCCTTCAGGCACTGGGCAAGCGACGGACAAAATTGAACGCGAGAATATTAATTCGGACGATCACGATAACCATGAAAGCAAATCTCCAATGGTTGTCGCGCTCAACTTGTGCACGGCAACCAATAGTCAAGCGCAGTCATTTCTGACCGGCAAACAAATAGTCTGTTTTTTTGTACGTGATTTACGAAGTTCGCCTGAGCGCATGCTTTGACTGCTTCACCGAACTTTAACTAACAAACATCAAAATTATCTGTCGTTTGCTCAACACCTGTTACTCTGTAGGGTTTTCTATATCTAATAACTACCCGCAGGGATGGTGTGAGATTTTTGTGAAGAATAGACGGAACGCACAGTTTTTCGCGCTTAACTTGTTCACGACAACCAATTCAATACAACAATGTTTAACAGTTTATGTTCATCGTCTTATCAGCACCTAATTATAACATTGCTTTTCAGAACCGAAAAAAACTAAAAATAATCGATGGGCAATGAAAAAAGCTATACAAAATAAGAAACCTAAATTTAAAATAATTACAGAATATACAAATGATAGTTTTAAAAAGATAAAAATAAATGAAGAAGAATTGAGAATATGTTTAAAGAGTGAACAAGATGGAGAATATTATAAATCGAAGCGGTTCAAATGTGAAACATGTGTTTTAGTATTTGAAAATGAGGATTTAATGAAAATACATATTAAGAAATTTCATGATCAGGTTTGTAATATTCTTTATAAAAAAATATGGCTATATTATGTACTAGCTGCCCCCGCGACTTTGTCCGCGTGTTTTAGTTTCAACGGTTTTTAATTTTGCAACTTTTTTCAATTTATGCTCCGCTCTTTTTGGCCGCAGCGTAATGTTATATAGTTTATAGCCTTCCTCAATAAATGGGCTATCCAACTCTGAAATAATTTTTCAAATCGGACCATTAGTTCCTGAGATTAGCGCGTTCAAACAAATAAACAAACTCTTCAGCTTTATATATTAGTATAGATTGCAAGCGACGGACAATTTTCGCCGGACAAAATTGAACTAAATAAAAAAAATATTTTGATCAACATCCCTTTTGCGACGATCACGTTAACCGTGGTCGCAAATCTCCAATGGTTGTTACGCTCAACTTGTGCCCGGCAGCCAATTAAATTGTCAAGTGGTCATTTCTGACCGGCGAACAAATTGTCTGTCGTTTGATCAACACCTTGTTATTCTGTAGTGTTATTTATATCTAAATATCTACCCGTCCCGTCCCGGCTTTGCACGGATGGTGTGAGATTTTAACTACATTTTGATACGTTTTTATTTATTTTCTTTTATAAAAACCTTGTCCTTACAATAAGGAACATGACAAAAAAGATTTATCCGATTTGGTGCAGGCGTTCGAAAGTTATGGCGTGACTAAGGGAAAACGGTATTCATTTTTATGTATGTAGACTCGGAAATTAGTATATTTACATGATTTTGACAAAGACACATTAGCTCTTATTTAACTATATCTTTTACTATACTATCACAAATATACAATAACTATTACTTACAATAATGTCACATTTTCAGTCAAAACCATACACTTGTGATATCTGCAACTCAAAGATATCAAAAAAGGGCCATCTAGCGCGACACATAAGGAACCATTACAATAAGTACGCGTGCACAGTTTGCGACTTCACGTGCTGCGACAAAACGCAGCGACAAATGCATTACAAGAAGCAACATAGAAAAGTATTTCAATGCATAAAATGTGGGCTGAAATTTAGGTAAGTAAGTAGTTTATTATAATCTTTGATTGCTTCTCCATGTTTTTACCTGTAAACACTAAACATTTAACAAAAAATTTGATTGTCGGTCAAAAATGACCTTAATAATAGAAATGTGGGTGGACTTTTCTCCATACAAACGCTCTCGTCTGTTTTCTTGCTGGTGTATGAACTTGAAAGCAAAGTTATTTTTACAGTAATATAAATTTTTACTAGTTATATGGCGCTATATTTACGTATTATGATACATTAATTTTAAAAGCAATAGAACTCTCCAAAAATGCTTATAATTGCCATTCCAATCGCTGTCAACAGAGGTGTAGTGTACAAATTTGACAAATATTTATGAAAATAGCAAAATATAGGGACATAGTCTATATTCTTAATACTAATAACGACAGGCTTGTGTACAATATGCACGAATTTGTGACGTCATATACATATACTCACATACACACACACATATAATCACACACGTACACATTCAAAACACTTTTATATTATTTTGATTCATAAATAGTTTTATTAAAGTATTTTAGATATAAAGATGTAAAAATTATAATTTTAGTAATAAGCTGCATATCTCTCCCACTTCTTTAAGCTGTGCCCTACCGGGTCCATAATGATTCTAGCTCATAAATGTACCACCCGTATTTGACTTACGGAATGCTAATAAAGAATTGAGTATTGAGTATTGAGTCATACAACATTTCAAAATAATGTATCCTCGTGAGTTTTTCGTTATGTAAAATAAAAAAAAAACGTGTCTAATATTCTTTATTTAATAAACTATCTGACAGATACATATATGTCGTGGTGGCCTTGTGGTTCAATGAACGGACTTCTGTGCACAAGGTTGCAGGTTCGAACCCATTACAGGCAAGTACCAATGTGACTTTTTCATAGTTATATGTACTTTCTTAATTATTCTAAGACATCATTGACAATCGGTGAAGGAAAACATCGTGAGGAAACCTGAAATCCAAAAATTGGAATCTGAAATCGCCAACCCGCAATGAGAAAGCGTGGTGTTCAACGCTCGTTCCTTATCTTATTAAGAAATACATATAACTTTGAAAAAGTCACATTGGTACTTGCCTGTAGTTGTTTCGAACCTGCAACCTTGTGCATACAAATCCGTTCGTTAAACCGCTAAGCCACCACGACTTATCTTACCTTTACAGTCGGCGTAGAGAGTTCTTCAAACATTACAAAGATTGGCATGAGAAGTACATATGCGATCACTGCGGCATCAGCTTTAAGATGAGATACTGCATTAAAGATCATATCAAGTAAGTTATGCTATCATAAAAAGTGCTCTTAGAGTATACATAGACAAGTATAGAGTGCGCGCATCGCTAGTAACCCGTTGTGCCGAGCGTAAGCAAATTTTTAGCTGTTAGTACTACGCTCGTTTACTGATTTAAGTGATTTTCCGTGCGATGACAGACGTTTATGCGAAAATTTCTATGGTTTCGATATTATTAGGGGAATATTAGGTTTTGAGATAGTTTTAATAAAACAGTGCGTTCTGTTTTGACACTAATTTAACCTTTTGAACGCCACGGTCGGGTATAGCCGACAAACGAAAACGTGCCAAACACGCCACGGTCGGGTATAGCCGACAAGAAAACGACATTTTTTAAGTACAAAATTAATATACTTAATTAAGTTTTCTGTGTTTCTTTTTCCTATCATTTAAAACGACATTAATGAAATATTGTATAATGGCACAAATATATATTCATTACTTACATTTTACTAGAGAAAACAATAATCAAAAATTGCTAATCGAAATCCGTAAAAATGTGATCTTCCACACGCCACAGTCGGCAAGACACGACAGCTAGTGATGGGTAAGTAAGGTAAGTTTTTATTCAAATTTATTTTAAATTTATGAAATATTTTATTAAAAGTAGCTTACTATTACTTTGAGAAATACATTTATTGACATCTATTTGTATCTGAATATTCCTAATGCATAAAATTTATAAAATTGTGGAAAAAAATGGTAATTGATTTCCAAAGATCGATAGTCTACTGTCCACTCTCGCGCATCCCTACGCGAAAGCGCATAAACAGTAACCTGTACGCCACAGTCGGGTATAGACGACAAGCGATGACGTCATTAGCGCTACGAGAGACTGCTAGTGATTTCCTTCGTTTATTATGATGATGAGGGTGGTAATATTTATAACGACATTAATATTGTGCGAGTATTAGTGTTTAATAATAAAAATGGCAGACAGTCAAATGACTACTGAAGAACTCCTGTGTGTGTTAGGAAATGTAGAAGAGGATGATGAATTTTCCGATGCAATGCAGTTTGCCAAGTTACGAGGAATGAGACTAATATTATCTTATAAGAAAATTGATTATATAAGCATTCCCTGTATTGCATTTAAAATGCGGTTTGAGAAATTTAGAATAAATGAGATAACTTGAGAGACTTTACTTTTTGGTGTATTTATTGTTTTTTCGAATATTTCTTGTTTGGAGTTGTTTAATGTAATAGTACTTTAATGTAATTAAATTGTTTTTATTTATTATGTCCCACATTATCACATCCCTATTCGCATGCGAGGAAATTGTCAAAAGTCGTGCCAGTCACGCCACAGTCGGGTATAGCCGACAGCGGAAGACGTCAAAACAAGATTAGTGATGTAGCTTATTATTATTTGATTTATTCGTTTGTCGTTTTAATTTCTGCTTTTAGGTTGTTTAGAACATTGTAACTGGTGTTTAATGATAGTACGATACCAAATAAGGTCAAATTAAATAAAATAATTATGAAACGAGTAGTATTTTATTTAAATAATATGGCACGAAAAGCAATGATTAATTGGTTATCGATAAGATGTTGGAATCCCTATTTTTTTTGTAGGTATTTGCACTGAATTTGTGGCTTGGCGTGGGAGAGGCGCGCAAGCATTTACGCTCTGGCGTTCAAAAGGTTAACGATTTTACTTGTTCATACTAGTGCCTACAGTTCATACTCGATATGCGCACTCTATAGTTTACTTATTTTTCTCTAAGAGTGTACTATTTGATATAATCATTTTGTAAGTTTAGAATATATAAATTAATGTTTATTTCAAACAAATGTGCAATTTTGTATAGATGTATATTGGTTCATCCACACGTAACTTTGAATCTATTTAAGTACAGCCCTTAGAGTTAACATAAACAAGCATAGTTTACTTATTTTTATCTCTAAGGTAAAGCTCCTCTAGCCAAGTGGCATTTGTACTTGCGTTAACACCAAATGTATGGAAGTGACAAGTCTAAGTCACGTGACTTATCGAAAAGAAATGTCATTTCCATACATTTAATGTCATTTAAGCGATTTCTATCATCAAAAACGCTTGTATTAATGTCACTGCTTCTGGGTTCAGGCTTTGGATTGTGATCTATGACTGAGCGCGACAGTTGTCACGTTAAGCATATTATGCTTAAGGCGATACATCTTTTTTTAGCTATTTTCATTTCGTTTTTATTTAGCAACTATAAAACTAATTGACTTGTAATTTGGTTCCTAGATAGAAGAGGATATGATGAAAATAAATTTCAATCAATTACACGATTAAAGTAACTTTCTTCGATAGTTTTAAAAATCAGCTCTATTAAAACATTTTTTTGCTCATTCCACCAAAGTATTAAACTTAATATTTTTTTAACACTATTTGATGCATAAGCATGATATCTAGATTAATGTCGATTGATTTTTTAGTCCATGCTATATATTTCATTTAATATGAGATTTTCCATTTTGTCGCTTACATTATTATTTCTAAGACAATCTTTCGCGACCTTGACATATGTTTAGCTCTTTTCGTCCCGTAAGCAAGCAGTTGGTATTATCTCTGTCTTGCATTTCCGGATTGGCTCTCTACTCCGCTAGACTCCGCCTACTCGCAAACGTAATAATTATTCGTGTAGCGCCTTAAACCGGACACGGGAAGCTGATGCTCTTGCGTCTATATCTGTGATCCCAACTCTTTCCAGAAAACAGCATTCTCCCTTCATATGCAAACCCTGCAACCGCAGCTTCTCCCGCTACAACGGTCTCTGGCTCCATAAGAAGACGACCCACGTGGCAGGAACACCTCAGTATTGCGTGGAGTGCAACACACACTACTCAGACGTGTATAGATATAACTGGCATCTCGCCAACAGTGCGAGACATGCCCAGCGGAAGGAATACAGGTAATACTCTGACGATCTCCGTGGTCGAGTGGCGTACAGGTTTTCAAGGTGTCGCCAGCTCTGAGGTCCCGGGTTCCATCCCCGGACGGGTCAGTGTAGAAAACCACTTTTCTACATTGTCTCGTGTCTAGCTGTTGTGGTACCTTCGTTGTCTCTGAATTCCATAACACAAGTGCTTTAGCTACTTACTTTAGGTTCAGAGCAATGTATGTGATGTCCACATTTATTTATTATTTATACTCGTGTACAGCATGCAACAAAAACCCTGTCCGATCCTTATGAGTATTATTCGGCATCGTACTGCGTACACATATACGTAACTATTGAATGGATTTGAGATTATTATTTTCCCCGGTGAATATAATATTTGTAATTAAAAAACCTAATTGTCTTGTTTTAGGATACCGTGTCCCGGTTGTGACAAAGTTTTCTCGAAAAATATTTACATGAAGGATCACTATAATTTAGTTCATTTAAAATATTTTAAATATAGGTGCGAGGAATGTAATAAGGTAAGTTCCTTCACTGGCGCCATTTTGTTTTTTTTTTAACGAGTCCCGCCTTCTTCAATTTCATCCTTGTATCGCGAGGGGTTTCAAAAACATGTAAGTTTGTGTATTTTTATTATTTTTCTCTGGCCAGTTTGGGATCAGATGGCCGTGTGTGAGTTGTCCCAAGATATATTATTATGATTTCCTTTATTTAATTCATTACATATAAAATTCATTTTTTAATATATACAAGGAGAGTTTTTTTTTCGTTGTACTAACAAAAACTGGCTTCAATATCGGTTATAAAAACGATTGGTATCAAAAATGAAACAAACAAAAATATATCTCGCATGACAGTACTATTACCGTAAATCTCTTGCGGCTACAGTATTGAAATTCAAGTTGTTTTTCAGTTTTTTATAATACTAATAAAATCATTTATTTTCAGGCCGCTATGGCCCATAGATAGATATCTTACAAACCAACGTATATATAAAATACTAGCTTTTGCTCGCGACTTCGTCCGCGTGGATTAATGACTTCCGTCAGACACCGGGGAATTTCCAAAATCCTCTCTTAGTGGTAGCCTACTCCTCCCAACAAACACACATGCCAAATTTCAGCTCTTTACGATCAGTAGTTTCGGCTGTGCGTTGTCTGTCAGTCAGTCAGTCAGTAACGGAAGAGTTTTATATATATAGATTGCATTTGTTAGTAATAGAGCTTAAAATTATGTTAGTAAAATTTCCTTGCACTATGTCTTAGGACTTAGAGCGTTCCGGTGGTACTTGTCCGCGGAAGCGACGGAACACCACATCCTGAGGCCAGAAGTCTTTTTTTATACCAAGCATTTTTGTAACCGATATAGAAGTCATAGTTTTTATTTGTACAACGACAAAAACTCACCTTGTATATAAAAAAAAAACTATACATTTAAAAATATAAATATATAATCTATATACAGTCTCTAACCGGCATCGGGAACAGGGTTCAAGCTGCGGCAACAGATAAACATTGAAAATTTCAACTCTCTAGCTATTACGGACAGACGGACGGACAGACAGCGGTGGCTTAGTGATTATTTTGGTACCCTTCGGGATCGGCACCCTAAAAATAGGTGCTGGTTTAAACTGTTATACATAGTTTTCAATTCTTCTATTGTCTAAATTATTAAAAAAATATTTGTTTTATGTACCTAATAAAATAAATAAATAAAATAAAATGGTGAGAGTTTAATCTGATATAAGTACATAGTTTTTAATTCTTGATTTTTTTTTTTTCAGAATTTTATTCGTAACGCTGACCTAGTTAAACACAAGCGCCGCGTTCACGAAGGGATACTGCCTCCTAAGAATAAGATCTGCTACATGTGTGGTAGAGGGTTCTCTGTAAGTATCCCACTTATATTATATACTAGCTGTGCCCGCGGCTTCGCTCCCGTCAATAGTCTACCTACACTACCTACCTGTTCACTCACCCACTTTTATTAAAAGTCCGGTGAAGCAGTCAAAGCCTGCGCTCAGGCTAACTGCTTAAATTAAAAAAAAAAAAAAAAAAAAAAACCCCACTTTTATATTAATAGATATTTTTTTTTTCTTTTACGCAAACCTAACAAGAAAGAAAACAAAAAAGCATTATCCATTTGATGAAGTCGTTAAAAAGTAATGCGCACTCAATAGGAGTCCCTAATCTCTTAAGTATATGTAATAATAATATAAACTGTAAATATAAGATCAAATAAATATCTTTTTTTATTTTTAAGGTAGGAATGTTTTATACGATGATGACCTCTTTGGTCAATAAAAATAGGAACGTATTGGCCAAATTAAATGAGTATTTAAAACAAAACGGTTTACACACGCACATTCTCGGGATCGCCCGACTAGATTCAGACGCGGCGGCGGTGGTGTCGCGAGTCGAACTCGTCGACACCACCGCCGCCGCGTCAGCTCATGATTAGGGTCTCCTATTGAGTCTCAAACTAGTCGGGCGATACTGAGAATGTGCGTGAGTAAACCGTTTTGTTTTAAATAATTATGACAGTTATTATACATTAAATGAGGTTTTAATTTGTCGGACGATCCCGAGAATGTGTGACTAAACCGTTTATATTCCTAAATAATCTATTATCTACTTTATTTTTCTTTTCAGACGAACAAAATATTAACGAATCACCTTCGAACCCACACTGGAGAGAAACCATATTCGTGCGCCATATGCACTGCGCGATTCACGCAACGCCCCGCTCTGACTGCTCACGCACGCGCTATACACGCCACCACAGTCAATAAATAAACCTTGAAATAGACGATCTCCGTGGTCGAGTGGCGTACACACCGGTTTTCAAGGTGTCGCTAGCTCTGAGGTCCCGGGTTCGATCGTCAGACGGGTCAATGTAAAACCAATTTTCTACGCTGTCTCGGGTCTGGGTGTTTGTGGTACCATCGTTGTCTCTGATTCCATAACACAAGTGCTTTGCTAATTACTTTGGATCATAGCAATGTATGTGATGTTGTCCACATTTATTTATCTATTTAATAAAATGATTTCCGGATTCTAGAGGTCTGTTACTTAAACTCCCCGTAAACAAGCGTTAACGATGATAGAAATCGCTCAAATGTATGGACACCAGTTGGCGCCACTGCTGCGTCAGCTGGTAAAGCCCACCAATAAAATATGAAAATACCTTGCGTGTAACTAGCAAAATTATTAACGGTAGTCCTCTTCTTTATGTTAAGTCACGTAACTTACATTTGTCATATGCATACATTTGAGCGATTCGATCAACGTTGACGCATTGCAAAGGTGTCCCTAACCATACGAAGGCCCCACGGTGGGCGCCATTAACACCAGCCTGTAACTATCTCACTACAAACATTTCACGCTTGTAATACCGATCACTCGCAAACCCACAAGTATTGGCTACGTAGTACGTGTAGGTACGACTTTTGCAAATAATTTCATTTCCAAGCCGTGTCGGTTTTTGAAACAGACATCAAAGCGCGCGAACCTTGTTCGAATGTTTGCGTTCATGTGAGTGACTGGGGTTAGGCAAGAGCCCCACGTTGGGCGCCATTAGCTGCTAAAGACCTCTCGTACTCATCACTACGCTCGTGAGCAATGTTTTTCAATCAGCTAGGCTTACAGTACTAGTGCAGATAAATAAAAGTGCAAACAAGCCTAATCACTATGGGATTGCGTCATGTCATTGCTGAGTTCCTATGGCCCTTCTGGACCTTCTGGCTCCATCATCAGACCAGCTCAAAAGTACCATAATATTGTATTGTCGCCGAAACTACATAAGTATGCAAAATTTTATCTCAATCAGAGGTCGATAAGTGGTTTTAATTTAGCTTGCAAGATTTGACCTAAACAAACAAATACATACAAATTGGCGCCAATTCCCTTGTACGCTAACTAAATTAAAATAAAAGCATTGCTATCTTTTACTTACATACAGCATGAGAGAAGGACGGCAACAGGTAACTAACTTAAAAATGTCAAACCTGTTTTCGCCTTGAACATCACTGTGTTTTAGTACACACGTTTCTGCGTGTCGGTAGATTTGTATGAGAATTTTAGTCAAAACTAAATTTGACAGCTCGAATTTCGTCTGTCCTTTTCTAATTGTATACAAGTGTAAAAGATACCGATGGCCTAAAATAAGTTTAGTGTGGGTTTAACAGAATCGGGGCCATTAAAAGATAAATAAAAGTTTATAAAAAAGAAAACTACCATCCTCAGAATATATATTTGTTATAATACAACATGTAACATAACAATTTAAAATATTGAAAATATGTACATCTCTGTTCTTACTCTTAAAATAGTTTTAATTCCAATACAATACCAATGCAAAATTGATATTAGTTTAACTGAAAAGCAACAGAGTTCTCTTAAAGAAATATACTTCCAATGGAAGGTAGGTACAAATTGGAATCTAAACATTGAGAGTATTTTTTTGTACTGTGTGTTGTTTGTGTGCCTGCTAAATGAATAACAATTTTGCATTGGCATTGCATTAGAATTGAATTTCATTCAAGAATAATTATAATTTTAATTCTACTATATATTTAATATAAATATAATATTCTATCACACTGGGTCGTAATCTATACTAATATTATAAAGCTGAAGAGTTTGTTTGTTTGTTTGAACGCGCTAATCTCAGGAACTACTGGTTCGAATTGAAAAAATATTTTTGTATTGGATAGTCCGTTTATTGAGGAAGGCTATAGGCTATATAACATCACGCTACGACCAATAGGAGCGGATCATAAATGAAAAATGTTGCAAAAATGAAAAACCGTTAAAACTAAAACACGCGAACAAAGTCGCGGGGGACAGCTAGTTGCTTATATTAGCTTATATATGGAGTATCTTGCGCGTTCATCTCCATAGGAGACAGCTTGGAGCCGCGCAACTCGAGACATTTAACATTTTGTAAGTGCCCGAAAAGGCCTACTTATAATAAAAATATTATGATTTTGATTTTGGTAATTTCTGCTATCACCTACAACTGCTATAGACACTTAAATATTCATGTATAAGTTAAATTTTTGTAATGTAAACATCATGTCCTTTTATTTAAAACACCACTTGGGTATATAAAATTGGGTATATAAAATACTTATATAAATGTTTACTTACCACCTAAGCAAATACATTGTGGAATGGCAATAAATGATTGAGTATTGAGTATTGAGTATATTTAAAAATATACTATTTTGATCCACCTCCCCATATCTAATAAACAGTTGAACCGATTTCGATAAGATATAGCTAAGAACACTACTGATTGAATTAACTTTAATCAAAATCGGTTCATTCGTTTTGGAGCTACGATGTCATAGATAGACACACAAAAACACAGAGACGGCAAATTTAAAAGACCCCTTTTTTTTGCGACGGGTTTTAAAAATATCTTAAGACATTGATTCACAAGCTACTGATTATTTACTAATAATTCTTTTTTTATTTAAACATCTTTGATTTTTTAATTAAATATTCTATACAGTGTTACCGGAAGACTATATTCATCCAAAATCGGTGAAGAGTTAATCTGGTGTTGCCAGTGTACAAAATTTCAGCGCAAACATTGATAATTAAATATTTAATATTAAATTTTTTGCAGCAATTACTCGACACCAAAAATCATAAGCACCATAACAAAGTTCATACTCGATATGCGCTCTATAATTTACTTATTTTCTTCTCTAAGCCCGCGACCTTGACAATGTCGTCAGTCCATCTGGTGGGAGGCCTTTTTTTTTTTGTTGCGGGGTGAAAATCTAATGACTTCAACCCACGCCGAGGGCACGACTTGGGGATATGTCGGACTTGCACCGACTAAAAACACCCCGGTCCCGTCCTTGCCTTTGCCGGAGTCCCGGGTTCGCTAAAGCATGCTCGGCGGGGCAACTGGTGGGAGTACCATTGCTCATGTATATTAAAGCAATACATATATATTAACCTATGGAGTTTCTTGCCGGTTCTTCTCCATAGGAGTGACATTTTGGAACCGCGCAACTAGAGTCATTTAACGTTTTGAAAGTGCCTGAAAAGGCCTACTCGAAATAAAAATATTTTGATTTTGATTTTTGATTTTGATATATATATATATATATATATATATATATATATATATATATATATATATATATATATATATTGTTGATTTTTTAATAGGCAACCAATTTATAAGACGTTGTCACTATCTATAAATATATATATATATATATATATATATATATATATATTTTAGCTATTGACGTGACAACGTCTTATAAATTGGTTTGCCGGGTGACACTTCAAGAAACTGGGTAACGCTCCGCTCACGTTATGCGCTCACAATGAGAGCGAGTGAGAGGCACGCGTCCCTTCCACTCGGGCATGGTTAGCCCGCCTAAGAGCGAGAGAGACAGACATTGACATTGACAGTCGTTGTCACGTTAAACTTTCGCCCGTATACCGACTTTACAGGCAACCAATATTTTTTTCATTTTGTTTTTACTTAGCAACTATATAGATATTGACTTGATATTTGGTTCCTAGATAGAAGAGTATATGATAAAAATAAATCGTGATCAGTTACACGATTGAAGAAACATTTATTGATAAATATATTTTTTGAAATCTCTTTAAAAATACATTTTTTTTTTCACTCTATTTGATGCATAACTATAATATCTAAATAAATATAGATTTATTTCTTATTCCATTTCATAGATTTCCATTATTTACAGATTTTCCATTTTGTCGCTTACATTATTATTTCTAAGACAATCTTTCACAGCCATGATATATCTTTAGCTCATTACGTCCCGTACGCAAGCAGTTAGTATTATCACTGTCTTGCATTTCCAAACGAAATAATAGGCATGTTTCCAAATTTTTTTGAAATGTCCGCCTGGTTGATTAATGAATTTTATTGGACACGTATTTTTTTATTTTTCCTGCAAATAAAAAATGATCAAAATACATAGAACGGAAATTTCGCGTGACGTCACTCCTCGCTACAATTTTTACCGAGGCGAGGTGTCATAAGCCTCCACTCCGTCACTTTAAAGCGTATCTTTGTAATTTTTTATTGTTTTGATAAAAGAAAAAATACGTGTCTAATATTTTTTTATTATTTAACTGACGGACTAAATAGATTTTAACTTTTCATACCCAGTCAACATCCCTATTATTCGAGAAGTACTTACTAAATCTTTTTATTTATTTATTTTTTGCTTGATTACTTCCTCTATTTGTAGAATAATAATTTATCTATAGGTTTAAACGGAAATAGACCAGCCGTTTCAAAATTTGACTTTATAATTTCCTCATTAAGACCATCGTTTAAACATCTTAGTATTATATCACCAACTTCTGTTATATTTTTTAACACTTCCAGTTCTTTCATAAAGTTCTCGTTAACTTTACTGATATAATATCCATTCAAAGGTTTTAATAGATGTTCTAAATATGGCGGCAAAGCGAATAATACGATATCTTTATTTACACAAAAATCGAAAAGTTCCAAAGATATTTTTGACGTATATTCATCAACAAACAAAATGACCGGCAATTCTGTTTTATTTTTTAATAGCCACTCATAAAATGATTTCGTAATATAATCGTAAAACGATTCTTTATCCATCGAATTACAGAAATGTTTGACAACCCACGTATTTGGAAAATTAAAAAATCTTTCAGTGTTGCCATTGGGCAAACATACAACTGGGGTTACCAGCCTACCCTCTGCAGAAATATTAAGAAAAACATTAGCACAAGATTCAATATCATCAATATATACAGAAAATTGAATTTGCTCGCAAGTAAATACTCTTGAAGCATTATTTAAAACGTGCCCAAGGTTAATAATATCCAAAGATTCTTTTACTGAGTCCGACCATTTTAGTATGTCATGTTCTGTTGGATATATCTCAACCTTTGGTAATAGACACGCAGTGATGTCATCGTATTTTCTTGTAGAAAAATATTCATACCATAAATCAGTTGTTTCCGAATTCAGACCTATTTTTTCATCATCTGTCAAAATGAGAGAAAGTTTATTTAGGATTATATCTTTTGTGACTTCAAATCCGTGTTTATGCAGGTAAGTTATCCAGTCAATAAGTTTTCTTTCAGTAGTATTTGACAGTAATTTCGTAATATCGAGAGGTGTGGTTTTAGACTCGTCAGTTTTTAATTTTTTGGCTTCTTCAGGAGATTCTTCGATTGGCAGCGGGACAGCAGGTCGTTTATTTTTTCTGTAAACAAGTATTAAGAAATTAAAATGAAAACTGCCCTCAAAAAATCGGAAAATGACACCACGCTGTCGTACTGCGGGTTCGATCCCTGCATGGAACAAGCATTTGTGTGCTTATCCACAAATGCTTGTTCCAAGTCTAAGTGTTCATTGTGCATGTAATTTGAATGTTTGTAAAGTCCTCCGCGACACAAGGTTTTAATCTTAAGAAACACTATGGAGTTTCTTGCCGGTTCTTCTCCATAGGAGTGACATTTTGGAACCGCGCAACTAGAGTATTTAACGTTTTGAAAGTGCCTGAAAAGGTCTACTCGAAATAAAAATATTTAGATTTTGAATCACTCAGTGCGGGAGACGTTTTAAAAATACAACAAAAAAAAAAGATATAATTATTATAAAAAATATCTCCATAAAATTTTTTATATTTTTATATAAAAATATATACTTACTGATGATTTACACAACAATGATCATCATAGAGTTCTTTGTTTGCAAAACTTTCCTGGCATATGCTACAAAACAAATCGCTTGACATCTGTAAAAATTTAAAAATATATATCATTAAATATTACTGTTAGAAAAATATATACAGGGTGTTACATAAGGGTATATCTATCCAGAAGGGGTGAAGAGTACGTCTGATATAGAGTCAGTTTACAAAATATCAGCTCAAAAAGAGGTGTAGAAATAATAGACATCTAATTTTTTTCATCAATATTTGACACCAAAAATCAAAACTAGACCACTGAAGTGATGTATCTTTACATTTAACGAGTAACATAATAAGATGCCAATGCAAAATTTATATTATTTTAGCAGGCAGAAGATTGTTTTCTTAAAAAAAATGCTGTCAATTGAAGGAACTGAATTGACTGACTGGAATCTAAATATTGAGAGTATTTTTGTGAACTGTGTATTGTTTGTGTGCCTGCTAAATGAATGACAGTTTAAAGTTATGTGGCCAAATATTATTTTATGATCTAATATCTTAAAACTGAGAAGCGCAGCTAGTAGTTTCCTTAAGTTTGAATGATATAACGAAAACGAGTTTTAGGAAAAACAACTGTAGAGCTAACATATAAGGTTCAGATTGCGCTAAAACTTCAATTTTTTTATCACTTTCAACAAAACTAGTAGTCTAAAATAAACTTTATTTACAGTAGCATAAGGTTCGATGTCTGTTTAAGTGATCACTAGAATCATACTTACATTAGAGTGACTCTTCATATGTTCGTCAAAAACTTTTTGATCGTGAAAAATAAGAAAACAAAACGCACAGTTTCTGTTTTCAGTACAAGCGTCGCCATTTTCCTGGTTTTCTCCCGTTCCCCCATTCATCCCCGATGTTAATTCGTCTTCCTTTTTAGACCTACCCTTTTTTTCAACATTTGAATTTTTTTGCATTCCCGATGCCCTTTGGCCTTTTTTTTTAGATTTAGCCTCTTTTTCAACATTTGAATTTTTTTGCATTCCCGATGCCCTTTTGTCTTTTTTTTTAGATGTACCCTCTTTTTCAACATTTGATTTTTTTTGCTTTCCCGATGCCCTTTGGCCTTTTTTTTTAGATGTACCCTCTTTTTCAACATTTGAATTTTTTTGCATTCCCGATGCCCTTTGGTCTTTTTTTTTAGGTGTACCCTCTTTTTTAACATTTGAATTTTTTTGTTGCAAAGTATCCTCTTTTTCATTTTCAGTTTTTTTTTCTTGCGTTGTGTCCTGTTTATCTGTATCTGTATAGTATCTCAAGGGTTGGTCCAAAAGCTCCTTCAACGTCATTGTGTTGGACCCAATTATTTTAGGGACACGCAGTTTCTCGTGTTTAAGCCAATCGCTAGTTGCTGTGTTGTCTGGCCTTTTCATTGGTACGTTAAAAGATTCTAAAAAAAAAGTATATTAAATTCAATAATAAACACATTCCTCGAAGTGGTGTGAATTGCAATTTTCTTACGCAATGTTATATAGGTACACTTAAATTGGAATTGAGCGACTGCCTATCTGACCTCCACGACCCATTTTACTAGGTAACATAAGATCCCAGGGTAAGACTAGTTGTCAGAATTGTACGCTTCGTGTCGCGTATCCGACTCGCACTTGACCGTTTTTTTTTTGTTATTTTACTAATATTCTGTTGTATAGTAAGAATATATACTTACGACTATCACATTTTACATCACTATAACTCTTGCAGCTGTCGGTATTTGACCAGTTGTCCACATAATCATTGCTACTTTCATGTCCAATATTATCCAGTTCACTCCTGGAGTCGAAGTTGAGCCTTATAGGATTATACTTTACTTCATATTTTTCAATTGAATCACCAGTTAGACTTACTGTCGTAGTAAATGATGTTTCCAGATTTGTTAAGCCGTCACGGCCCACCTGAAATATAAAAACAAATATCAACTTTGATCCTAAGGCCGTTTGACCACCGCGGCCGACATGTCGACGAGAATTATATATTTTCTCGCGGAATTCAGGATGACGTGTCAGGCTTGCGGTGGACAAGCGGTCATAGAAAAGTACAGTAACCGGCTATTACCCAACTCTAGAGCCCCAACCACCAACAGCGACTATGTTTTACATTGACTGGCCTGTTGGTCTAGTGGTTAGTGACGCTGACTGCTAAACCGGAGGTCGTAGGTTCGATTCTCACCCAGGAAAAATGTTTGTGTGTTGAGCATGATCATTTGTTCTGTGTCTGGGTGTAATTTATCTATAATATGTATGTATGTATTTAGAAATATATAAGTATGTTTATCAGTTGTCTGGTTGCCATAATTCAGGCTCTGCCTAGTTTGGGATCAGATGACCGTGAGTGAGTTGTCCCAAGATATTATACTATATTATTGCGTCCCAAGAAGGCGATGGCTTCTAGCCATAACTTCTATTGAAATTACAGTACTTTTAAAAATTGATTCTGGTTGAAAATTTCTATCTGTTAGTAATTTCTTAAATATTTTCTTTCTCTGTTTGGTGTCCCTTTTAGCGCATGCTTTGACTGCGTTAATGGACTTTTGGCGAGAACCTTACGTCAGCAACGTTCACTAAAGGCACCCCCTGTGGGGTTCGGACCTCGACTTAGTGTGTTGCATCTTCATAAGGCAAAAACAGCGAGGGAGGGCTGGATCTAAGTTTTTATTATTTAGGGACATATTTCTACTGCTAGTTTGGCCGCCTCGGGCCAGCTTGATCTAAGGACGAGTGGGTAATATGTTAAAAAAAACTTACTTGTACATCTTTAGTCATCGTCTTAAATAAAGTTTGAGTTTTGATGATTCTTTCTTTAAATTGCTTGATCTTTTTTATAATGTGTTCGCATTCCCAGCATACCAAGGTGTATTCTGAAAACTGATGAAATCAATTAGGATCTCCATCCTTATCCTTGACCAGATAATTTACACAGCACAAAAAGCAGCCCAAAATGAAATTATGTGCTGAAAGAGAACCGTCTTGAGATAGAGGGCGCTGCTGTGTTTAATTACCGTATTTGTTATGTTAAAAACACTGTTGCGTCATTACAGTGCGAGTGAACATCTGGATATTTATAAAATTATGTTAGAACATAATATTTTCAGATGCCGTCATTCTTTCTTTTATTTACGCGTCACATAGATTTTAAAAAATATTAGAAACGTATCTTTTCCTTTTTTAATTAAGTAAACGATGAGGAAGATACAGCGAATGGCAATGTCACGTGACGTCACTTGTAGGTACAATTTTTACCCACACGTGACGTCACAAGCCCCCACTCCAGAACTTTAAAGCGCTTCAATTTTGCCATTTTTCATCGATTTGATAAAAGAAAAAGTTCGAGTTTCTTTTTCTTTTTTTATCTGGTGGACTAAATAGATGTTTCCTTGTCATACCCAGTCCGATCCTCTATTTTTTTATGGAAGGATTTTAATGATATCATAATGTTAGTTCCATTTTACGCCACGACGGTTCTCTTTTCACACAGTCTCTGCCCAGGCCAGAGAAACTAACTATTATAGCGACAGAACTCAAAGATTAAATTAAATTTTATTAGTAATTAATAAATAATTTATTATGAAATAATAAAAATTTTAAATTATTAGGTGAAATTTTAATTTAATAAAATATTATTTCAAGTTTCAGTTGATTAAAAAAACGCTTGCCATATTTATAAAACAGACTGCTTGTGGACATTGGACAAAAAACCAAATAGGAGACTATTTAAACAAAAACTTAAAGCATATTTTCTAGAACTAAAGTCAAATATAACATAGTACCTACATAATAATAATGTTCAAGGGTTTGAATCTGTGTCAAGGGTTTGATTCAGAAGGCGGTACTTCTTGACACGGCGCGTATCGTGAGGAGGTTCCTCTCTCTGGGACCCTAACCACCGGCAGCTTGAGCCCTGTTTCCGATGCCGGTTGGAGACTGTATTTTATATTTTTAAATGTATATTCTTTGATTGTGTTTTGATATATATTTAAAAACTAGTTGTGCCCGCGGCTTCGCTCCCGTTAACTGAACACTTACCCTACCTACCCTACCCTACCTACCTACCTACCCTACCCTACCCTACCCTACCCTACCTACCTACCTACTCTACCCTACCTACCCTACCCTACCTATGTCCTTCTCCTGGTTCTTAGCTACCTCCCTACCAATTTTCAGCAAAATCGGTTCAGCCGTTCTTGAGTTATAAATAGTGTAAATAACACGACTTTCTTTTATATATATAGATGTATTTTATATGTATGCAATTAAAAAAAGGAAATATAACATAAGTACCTATAGACATATATAATATATATATATTACTAGCTGTTTCCCGCGGTTATCGCGGCAAAAAGTAGCCTATGTCCTCTCTCAGGCTCTAGACTATCTGTGTACCAAATTTCATAGAAATCGGTTCAGTGTTTTTGGTGTGAAAGGGCGTCAGACAGACAGACAGAGTAACTTTCGCATTTATAATATTAGTAAGGATAAAGATTACTGTATGGAGACCTGATCCCACAATCAAAAAGGTTAAAAACCGTTTTGTGGGGCAAATATAGTATATATTAATAACTGTATATGTTAATTACTATGTAATGGTAATTAAATAAATAATTAAATAGTGCAAGACAGCAGTCAATTAGGACCTTCACTCTTCTTGTAAGCAAAATCTAATTTCCATTGTTTAAAACAGTAGTTCAGGCAATGTTTATTAAAATAACAATACAGTGTTGACATCACCAAGAACTTTCCTTTACACCACATATTCTAGGTACCGTTTTCAGGGCCTATACCGAAAATCTATTTAATAGGAGCAGTATTTTATTAAATTAAAATACTTAGTAGAAAGAAAAACTTGAACCTGCGACTACTGGCTAATATTGAGTCTGCATGCGTTAATGCGTGACAAATAACTAAAATTAATAAGCAGTAAAGTCTACTCGAAGATTTTTATTTTTTTTCTCCATTTAGACAAAGAGTATCTGTACTTAGAATTTTGTGTGAATACTTTGCTCTGAACCCAAAGTAAGTAACTAATGCACTCGTGTTATAGAATCAGAGACAATACCCGTTTGACTACTACTAAGCATTTGATTTTATAAACATTTGAAATGATTTATTTGTTTATTTACTTATTTAAACTTTATGCGCACAAGAAGAGTACAAAGGCGGACTTAATGCCTTAGGCATTCTCTACCAGTCAACCAAGGGTGGTGTAGAGATTATTATGGCAGGAGCAGTGATGTTGTGTGAGGTATATGTTATAGTATATAATAATGAATTTATTTGTATAAATAAATACATACCTATATTAATTTTATATATAAATACATATACTGATAATATTTATAAAGTCTTGATGTTAGATTAAAAAGACTGCTTATTTGTTAAGGAAATGTATATGTATTTTACGCTTAAATGCGAACGACTAGCGGCTTTCCTGGTATCAGGAGGAAGAGCATTTCTGAGGATGGATTGGATTTAAAAAGTGGAATGAAGAATCAGAAGTATGAGAAGGACTAACGAGGAGAAGATTGTCAGAAGAATAAAGATTTCTATTATGTGAAGAACAGAGATAAAGAAAATATAAACATTTAATCATTTGGAGATTAGATTTATAGTGTTTAATCAAATTTAGTACAGCCGTATGTACAATTCTGGTTAAAGCCCTTCTCATATTGAAAACATAGGTAAGAAAAACTAAAAACACATTTTTCTTCCATTGTTTATAACAAATTCAACTGTTATAAACAATTTATTAACTTAGCTAACGATACACTGTTATCTAAACTAAATGTATGCAAAATTTCAACTTAATCGGAAACCAGGAAGCAGGTTAAATTTAACTTGTTTATTTTTTTTAATCTATAGGTGAAGCTAATAAAACCTTTTTGAAATCAATCTATTATAATGATAATACTTACATTCAGTCCGGGACAGAGACTGTTCATTATACTGGTTTCTTTCATCGGCCGTAAATTCCTATTCAGACTAAAGCAAGCCGCGCACCTTACGTTCATAATAACAACAGATAGAATCACTGGTTTGTTAGACATTTTTATTGTTTAATTTTGCCTCCAAATATCAACAGATTATAATGATAGGGTTTAACTAAGACATCATTGCGACGTAAGTGTTATTTACTGATATGTTAAATATTATTTTTTTATTGATAAAACGTAGGTAAAACGTTTCCATCATAAATAAAATTTACAGAGTAATTTCAATGTTTACATTAACAGCGCGCGAAAATGTCACACAAAGATAAAATATTTCACTTAGTACTGAATCGATCGATACCACAGAATACTTATAGTACTTATACTACGCACTAACTCTAGCGAGCAAGATCAATACCGAATAACACGATGCCCTCTACCGACTCTACCGAGAGGAGAGATGTCACCATTTGACCTTTTGATTATCTATGGTCTTGGTCAGACTCTACACCCATTGTATACCTTTCGCATTGTTGCCAACCCCTACCAGCATTTTTCCTAAATCTTCGTTTTAATACCCTAAGTATCGATTTTCATCTATAATTTCTTTGATGTAGTGCACAACTGCCCAAGTCTTTTTAACTCATAAAATTAAACAGTCTACTTTTATTATTTGTTCGTATTTATTCACTCTCTCGTAGCACAATGACTATATACAATAGGTACATTATGACAGTCAGTCAATATCATTCAATGTCAGCAGGCCTATTTACTAACTTTGTTGACAACGAAAATGATAACTACTTGAGTGATTTAACTGTCAAAAAGCAAATTTCGTATCGGCTAACGTCTGTGTACAACGAAGATGACGTCATGTCTTTGATAGCTACCGTAAATCGTTTTGACAGACTTTTCCGTATCGATAAAACCAATATTGCGATCGCGTAAACATAATTGCTATCTTTTGACATTTAAAATGATGATTACTAGAATTAAAGTTGCTTTCGCGGAAATCACCACAAAAAGGTAACGTTTAATGATTCTCAATATAAGACACTTAAGCAAATTTTTGCCTAAGCTAATAAAAGAAGCATATTTTATTGATTTTCATTATTTTCAGTATTAGTGATATTATACTTAGAAGTATATTTGTTAAGATGTGTTGAAGAAATGCGCAAAATTTGTAATTTCCGAAGTTTTCATAATTTCTTTCACATCGGTGTTACTGTTAGTGGTTTAATGAAAATTATTATTACACATTAATACATTATTCTATGAAAAAATAAGTTTATAACAACAAAACGAAAATTTTCGGACCTTGGAGCGAATTGATGAATACATTATGGCCTAGAATTTTGTTCTGATTAATAGAACTTGACCTTATTTATTAGAAAATATAAATATTCTTTCAATTTTATAATAATAAAGTAATATAAAAATTATGTAGATGAAAAAGGTTAAATAGTCATTTTAAAAGTTGAACTATAAACTCTTTAATAAATACTACTTATTAAATGAATGACGGCTCGAAGAAAATGTCTACACCACAGAGTACTTTTATATATAGGGAAGTCTACACAGAGTACTTCACATGATGTCGTCGTCCTTTCTCGTGTGTTTTGTTTACGTAAATACTCAAGAAATCATACACAGGCATATTGAAATGTAATAAATGAAATTTTGTTCTACGAAGTTTCCAATACATTTGTGTTAGTCAGCCAAACCAAACTGAAACGGACGAAGACGTTATAAGTGTATTTTTCATAAAAATCATTGTTTTTTATTTTCCCGTAAGATAATGTTTATTATTGTAAACTGTGTGGAAATGAAATAAATGAATATATATTAATAATTTTAGTTTTTAATTATTTATTTATTTAATAATTTATGTACACACACAAAGTCATAAGAAACAATATATTACAATAGATGTACAAAGGTACTGCTTATTTCTAAAGAAATCGCTACCAGCAGACCCGCGAAAGAAGAATTAGTAGATAATGATAGCCAACAGTGTGCAACTGTTTTTTAGTTTTTATTATTATACAATCTTTCAAATACATTTTTTAAGGGAAATTATTTTATTGTACTATGCATAAAACTACTGGCATATGTTATGGGTCATATCGTTTGGGTACTGCGTCGCCAGAAACTGCAAGGGTCTGGCATGAAGAGCCGGATGGAGAGGTGGTACGTAGGTCTGTAAATTATAAAGGAAAATCAATCATGAATCATGACATTACGAACCACAATATAGGTTTTTGCAAATTCATTATAGAATCAATTGGTATGCATGCACATGTAAATATTATATACAAAAATACTTTAGAGGTTTAAGTATGCAAAACAAGGAATTACACAAAATAATATTGAATCAGTCTTACCTACATCAACAAGGTCAAAATCATCGCCATCATCTCTAGGCACTGCTGCTGCGTGTTGAGGTTTTATACTGATTAAAGTCCGAATCCCAGCCTTGACATGGCATGGTGAAATGGTTCCGGCCCTCGAGTCCTGCCGAGAATCTTCTCAAAGAGCAGAATAACCAAACTTGGGAACCTTGATACACATTATATCGCAAGCATAACCTACTTAAATTCCGAGTTTAATTTACTTTTTCAATATTTAATGACAAGGCATGCTCTGCATGCTCCACTTCAGTTGCAAAATAACTCTAAGCAATTATTAGAAACAATAATATTATGAATTTCTTATGTTATTCAAACGTAACGATTAATTGTTTTGACATGTAGGTTATTATAAATCTGCTTAAATAAAATTGTCTCATAAATCATAGTATTATAAAGCTCAAAAAGTGTCACAGAACTTAGCCGTATAATAGTCGATAAAAAGTAGAGCCGGCTGAAGGCAGTCGAAAGCGATGGAAAGCTACCGTGAATTGATAAACGTAAAAAGTGTTACTGAATACCAATATTTTGACAGATACCGTTGCCAACAAATTTCGATTGCCAACGGAAGATTGAAAGCAACGATTGTCTATGAAGTTAGTAAATAGCCCTGCAGGTCGTCAGATGTTAACTGAATGAATTACGGATGAACAATGATACGAAATGGATAAACATATTATTATAATTTATTTTTTAAGTTGTCATTCTATTTCTAAGCCTACTGTAATTAGATTAAAATTTTTGATTTTGTTTGAAGCCCTAAATAAAACAAACACAAAAAAAAATCTGCACCTAAAAATCTTAGCATTTATATGGCGAAACCCCCAAGGTTGGCAACAATTGCTTTGAACTCTATGTTGTTAGTTTAGGGATGCGTAATCGTAATTCGAAAGCGTCGGCAGTGTTTTCAAATAAAGATACCTTACAAACGCAAAACGATAGCGCAATTTTGTACATTAACAGCAATAAATATTAATATTATATTATTATGTATGCCTTAAATTCGCTAATTAGTATTGCGTTAACCAGGTGCTCTAGAACCAGTCCTAAAAACGATCTTTTTAAAAAAGAATAACCGTAAATTTGTCTTTTCGATATTTCCACATCTACAGCACTAGAAGCGTAAAAATGGCAGCGGTTTGTTTTGTTGAGTGTTTTTGATTGAAAGGAAATACTTTTTGTAGTATTTCTTCGTCAAATTCATTGATTTCATTGATTCTTAAAGTGGTTAATATCGACTGATATATCATCTATAGACTATTTAATATCAAAAACGAAATTAAAAATGTTTTCATTGATTACTTTTGTTAATTTTCATCTTCTATTTTTTTTCGGAAAGTGAAAGTGCTAAAATTGTTTGTTTTTACTGAATTGTGGTGAAAATCAAAATGGATATAAAGGAAGAAATATCATATAAATTGCTTTGTAATGCGTGCTTATGTGTAGGTAGAAAACTATATAGGATCACAAATGAAAAAGCTCAAAAATACTATCTAAATGTTCTTGATGAGATTCCTGTAAGTATTTAAAGTTAATTATTCGCTATATAGTTACAAATATAAATAATAAATAAATGTAGCTACATCACATACATTGCTCTGAACCTAAAGTAAGTAACGCTTGTGTTATGGAATTAGAAACAACGAAATTATGTACCACAAACAGTGGTTTTCTACATTGACCCGTCCGGGGTTCGTACCCGGGACCTCAGAGCTTATTATTATTTAGTTGTAGTGTGTTACTGTGACAACAGCAGATTTAAAAAGTAATAGCTTGATTTTTTGTTATTTTTACTGTAAGAAGTGATAAAGCTGATGGCTGCAGCTTCGTTCGCGCGTAAGTAGGTACCTATAAGTAAAGGATAAATGGCTGTCTAAATATATTTGTGATTTTTATAATTTAATTTGAATTCTAATACAATGCCAATGCAAAATTGTTATTCATTTAGCAGGCACACAAACAACACACAATACAAAAAAATACTGCCCATGTTTAGATTTCAGTCAGTTCCTTCCATTGACAGCATTTTTTTTTAAGCAATCTGAATCTCCTGCCTGCTAAACTAATATCAATTTTGCATTGGCATTGTATTAGAATTAAAATGTAAGAGTACTGGTTAGAAAAAGTATAATGTGACATTTTAATGATCTATTTATTTAATTTCAACCCAATTTTGATGAGTTTTTATTGTTTAATAGCTGATGTGATTGAGATGATTCTTAGCCATAATAAAATCTTTACATTTGCAGGATTTTTTATTATAAAACTTGATCCATGTTTAACTGCTATAATATTATTAATAATAAATATATTACTTTGTCGTGGATTTATATGTATATCATTTATATATTTATTTCAGTTATTTAAAATAGTATCAGTCAATTTGCTTGTGTGTTGGGAGTGTAAGGCGCTTTTGGAGAAGAGTTTAGAGTTCAGAGAACAAGTGCAGGACTCCTATAGGATACTACAGACATATACTAATGAGGTATTATTATGTATTTATATTATTATGTAAACTAAATGACAGCATGCTGCTGGGGAGTTTATTGCGCTGTTTCTTCTCCACAGCCAGAGCACTTAGGAAGCAGTGAAGGGTGGGCGAACTGCGGTACTGTCTGATATATTGCCTTTCAAAAAGTGCTACTTAATAGCCTGAAATATAGTCTAATTTGAAATAAATGAATTTTGATTTTGATTTTTGACTTGATAAAGAAATAAACATACACTCAAAAACCATAACCATTCTTTTGGCGCAGTCGCTTAAAAAATCCTACAGTAAGTTTTACCCATCTTAATATCATAAACTTTTCCATCTTTATATTCTAGAATCTCCACGAATGCCTCCTCTCACAAGTGACGCGCCCGCCGCGATTGAAGGTCCATACTATAGAACCCATCAGTATCGGGCCATCCGAACCGAGCGGGTTTGAAGAGGTGCCAGTCATATGTGTGAAGGATGAAGTAAAAAATGAGGATTTATGGGATAGCGATAAAGGTAAGATTGTTTGCTAACTTGAAATAAAACCGGCCAAGTGCGAGTCAGACTCGCGCCTAAAGGGGTTCCATACCAATTGATGAAGAAAATTTATTTGTTGCTATAGCGTCTGCTGTTTGTTTGTGTGTGTGTGTTTATGTGTTTTAGTGTGTGTGTGTGTGTGTGTGTGTTTGTATGTGTGCGTGCGTGTGTGTTTGCGTACTAGCGCGCGTGCGTGCGTGCGTGCGTGCGTGCGTGCGTGCGTGCGTGCATGCGTGCGTTAGGGAGTACGTTTAGCGCTAAAAATCTATCTACTTTTCTACTGTTTTCAACTCTCTTTGGAATACTGATGATAAATGATAAATATGTACCGTGTTTTTTAATGATATTACGTGCTCGCGTTTTGAGTACTCAACAACTTCTTAATTAGAAAGTTTTCAATGATAGCTATATCTTTTACTTCCGTGCTTATCCTATCTTTTGTACTGTTCATTAGTGCAACTTGACAACATTTTGACATATACCAGCGCGATCAGATTTTAAATGGTAACTATGATAGTAACATATCTTGTATATAATATCATTGTTTAGTAGTATTTTTTTTCTTATTTTTTTTTATTATACATTGGACCTTCTTTAAATTTTTAGGTATTTATAGTCAATTATCAATATTCCTATTTCTTGTTTCAGAAGAAGAAATAAATCATTTAGAAGACGATTGCCCACTGACAGACTGTTCAGATAGCGCGAAAAACCTAGACTCCGAACTACAAACTATTATAAGCTCTATAAAGAGAGAGAAGAAGAGAAAGAGTGATGTCAAACACAAAATAAAGAAAGCTAAGAAGATAGTTAAGAGTTTGAAAACTAAGGAAAAGGTGAGATATGTGTTTGACTTTATGTACGACTAGCTGACCCGTGCCCACTTCGTTGGGCATAATGTTAATAATCCTTTTTTAGTACATATGACCTAACGATTTAAATTATTTTATTAATATTAAAAATTAAATTATCTATACTAATATTTACAAAACTACTTTTTGTAACTTAAATATAAAAGTTAGACATATGCTGTCGTTGACTTTTTTTGTAGGCATTTTCATGCTCCACATCTTTTCTCTAGAACTCAAAAATATATCTTTCATAGTTAAGGCAGCGTTCGTAAGAAACGCTTTCATTCGACCGTTTTTTCTCCGATTCACTTTGCAAAACGGACTACCACGTAAAAGCCTTTTTATTTTTCGGTTTTTTATATAACCTATGACACTCAGCAATAATGTGGCTTTCTATTGGTGACAGAATTTTTAAAATCGGTTCAGTAGATCCCGAGATTACCCCTTACAATTTAACAAACACACAAACTTTACTTCTTTATAATATTAGTATAGACAACTATATGTACACATTATGGAATGCAATAAAGTATTGAGTATTGACTTGACTGGCCTGTTGGTCTAGTGGTTAGTGACCCTGACTGCTAAACCGGAGGTCGCGGGTTCGATTCCCACCCAGGACAAATCTTTGTGTGATGATCATGATCATTTGTTCTGTGTCTGGGTGTAATTTATCTATAATATGTATGTATTTAGAAATATATAAGTATGTTTATCAGTTTTCTGGTTGCCATAATACAGGCTCTGCCTAGTTTGGGATCAGATGGCCGTGTGTAAGTTGTCCCAAGATATTATTATTATGTGTGAGTTATTTTTATGACGTGTGAGTTATTTTCATACAATATAGATTACAGAACTTTTTGTTACCATCAAAAGAGGACCTTATATTGTTTAAAATTCCTTTATTTGCGTTATCCGTATTTGGGTTACCGACTTAAATGTGTACTAAATTTCAACTCATTTGGTCCAGTAGTTTCGGAGCATATTGGCTGTGTCGAACGGACAGACACTTGAGTGATCCTATAAAGATTCTGTTTTTGCCTTTTCAAGTACAGAATCCTAAAACATATCCAAATCGGTCGAGCCATATTACATCGTCATACATTGTGGGATTTGAGTGGCAATTCAATTTTATTTATGTAGATTTATTGCAAAAATTACTTTAAATTAGATAAAAAGAACTGAGATGTTCCCATTCTGTGTGGGATCCAAGCTCTTCCCATAACAAGTTTCATTAAAATCGGTATAGCGGTTTCGCATTAAAGTGTAACAAACAGACAGACAGACAGTGTTACTTGAGAATATATAATATTATTGTTGGTATTCTTAGTCAACCTAAAACCTTACAAATTTTCGTAACATTTTTAGTCAACACTCAAAGATCCAGACCAAAAAATCCTAACAATTGAGTTAACCTACGAGGAGCTACTACAAGAGAGACAGAAAGAGTCGACAAGAGACGTCTATCTCAAGTCTGAGTATAAATGTGAGAGCTGCTTAATTGGCTTCAATTATAAGAAGTCGTACCAAGCTCATGTTACTGCCAAACATTCTGCTGTAAGTAATATTAATTACTAGCTGTCCCCCGCGACTTTGTTCGCGTGTTTTGGTTTCAACGGTTTTTCATTTTTGCAACATTTTTCACTTATGCTCCGCTCCTATTGGTCGTAGTGTGATGTTATATAGCTTATAGCCTTCCTCAATAAACGGACTATCCAATACAAAAAGAATTTTTCAATTCGAACCAGTAGTTCCTGAGATTAGCGCGTTCAAACAAACAAACAAACTCTTCAGCTTTATAATATTAGTATAGATTTTTTTAAGAAGGGACTCTACTCCTTGGAATTTGAAAATAGGTATTTAAAGAATATATTGCTGTCTCACATCTCCGACCTACCCTCGTAAAGTGCGTAAGGGACAACTGCAGCTCAGGCTGATACATACAAAATCATTGACCAAAAGACTTTTCGTATTCCGCGGTTTTCTTCTTCAAAACTGGACTGATCGAATAATATTTGTATAATAACTTTCGTGAGGAGTATTCATAATTACTCACTTTTACACACATTTAAATATTGCTAATTAGACGGAGAGAGAGCTATACCATAAGGTGACGTCACTTTGGTAATTTCCATACTAATCTGGGGCTGACCCGTACAAGTCGTCGTTTTGCGGAAAAGAGATAGAACATGCTTCACCCACTAACTTTAAAAGCTTATAACTTTTGTATTCGTGTATATTTTTTTGATGTTATTTCGCAGTTCTGATTCACTACTATTAATAGAAATATTTGTAATAAATAAATCTGCCTTTATTACTTTACATTATTTGTGCTATATATTTTTTAAATGATATTAAAAAAATCTTGTCAAATACCCAATTATAAATATTAAATACTAGCTGTTCCCGCGGCTTCGCTCCCGTCAACTGACTACCTACCCTAACTATTTTTTTGTTTTTAAACCTTCCCAGTATTCTAGCAAACAAAACAAAAGGAGAATTATTCAAATCGGCCCAGCTATTCTCGAATTTTAGCGAGACTAACGAACAGCAATTTATTTTTATATATAAGATATAATTAAAAAATGTTTTGTTTTTCAGGAGTTGGGTGAATATATTTGTCCTATTTGTAAAACTATAATATCGTCTGTTGAATCGTTTACTGCTCATTACAAAAGGCATATGCGTAGGTATGTACTGTACAATATTATATTATAATAAATATTACTTACAGGAATAAATAAGTATATAGAGCGCGCATTTCGAGTATGAACTGTTGGCAGTAGTATGAACATGTAAAATCGTAAATTAGTGTCAAAACAGAGCGCGCGGTGTTATTAAAACTATTGTTAAAACCTAATATTACCCTCATAATATCGGAACTGTCGATATTTTCGCATAAACGTCTGTCGTCGCACGGAAAATCGCTTAAATCATTAAACGAGCGTAGTAAATTTATCTAAGAATTTGCTTACATTCGACATAAGGGTAATAGCGATGCGCTCTATGCTTGTCTATGTTAACTCTAAGAGATATTATTATTATTTCATACTACTAGTCAATGATATTATACACAAGAGACTATCCTCCCTTGTTATTTTTTTTTTATTGCTATTACTATAAAAAAGCTTGATAATCTAATTGTTATGCATGATATATGAAATGAATGATATATGAATCTAATTGCCCCCATATGAGTATAAAATAGGTTTTTTATCAAAATTAAAAAGCAAAACTTTTTCAAATTCGATAAAATTTAAACGTCTTTTGTTCTACAAGATTTAAGATAGTAGGTATATATAATACATACTTATAGTGTATTGTTTTTTCTTAATGTTTTAGGTATGAATGCAGTATTTGTCAAAAACGCACCTTAGATATGAAAGTAATGCAACAACACTATTACTCAACACACGAAATATCTTTAAAGGAATATAAATGTAATCTTTGCGGAAAGATATCTAAGTAAGCATGTTTTATCTTTTTTAAACTTTATCTTTTCATCAGTGTAGTGAACTAGTGATTAATACTGGTTCTCTGTATGAGAGGTGTACTGTGTGACAGTTGCATGCTGGTTTTAACAGCGACGCTAATGGCGCCCACTGTGGGGCTATACTCTTACAAGCGTAGCGCTCGCTGTCAGGAGTTGAGGACAAATACAGGGTATTACTATTATAACAACCTTAATGTAAAGACACATCTATACTAATATATAAAGCTGAAGAGTTTGTTGGTTTGAACGCGCTAATCTCAGGAACTACTATTCCGATTTAAAAAAATATTTTATTGTTGGATAGCCCGTTTATTGAGGAAGGCTATAAGCTACATAACATTACGCTGCGACCAAAAGGAGCGGAGCATAAATGAAAAATGTTGCAAAAATGAAAAACCGTTGAAACTAAAACACGCGAACAAAGTCGCGGGGGACAGCTAGTTATATCTATACTAATAAATAAAATTGAAGTGTCTGTTTGTAATATTAAAATTACCGCTTTTTACTACATGCATATGAATGTATATACGGCACATATACCAAAATAACATTTTTTGTCCGTCTGTCTGTCGATCTGTTTGTTTTGGCTAATCTCTGGAAAGGCGAGAACAATTTTGACGGGACTTTCACTGGCAGATAGCTGATGAAGTAAGGAGTAACTCAGGCTAATAAACTTTCGCTAAAAAAAAATTATTAAGTTGAATAGTTTGGTGGATAAAGCAAAAAAAAGTGTTTTATAAAGCTGATTTCAAAACATAAAACTATGGAGGAAAGTTTCTTTAATCGTGTAACTGATCGAAATTTATTTTCATCATATCCGCTTCAATGTAGGAACCAAATTTCAAGACAATAACTTTTATAGTTGCCAAGTATAAAACGATATGAAATAGCTAAAGAAATTTTGTATAGCCTTAATATATGATTTTATTTTGTTCACAGTTCCATAGACACACATCGTTATCATCGGGACACGCATAAAGCTAGAGTGCAGTGTACTGAATGCGATAAGACATTCAGACATAGAGCAGGACTTATGAACCATAGACTGTGAGTTATATAACTATAGATTAGTTTTAAGGTGTGAAGAAAAATCCAGTATCAAAATGTATAGTTGAAGTAAAATTGTCCAAGTCATAATTATTTATGTACGTGTACTTTTCACGTGAACTGTGCATTTAATATTGTCCATATGAATGAAATACCATCTCTAGTACGAAAAATGTATAATCTATTCATCGTTTACAAAATGTACACTTAACGTAACAGTTGCGTTACGTGTAATGTGCATTTACATTTGACGGGCCTGTTGGTCTAGTGGTTAGTGACCCTGACTGCTAAACTGGAGGTCGTGGGTTCGATTCCCACCCAGGACGAATCTTTGTGTGATGAGCACAATCATTTGTTCTGTGTCTGGGTGTAATTTATCTATAATATGTATGTATTTAGAAATATATAAGTATGTTTATCAGTTGTCTGGTTGCCATAGCACAGGCTCTGCCTAGTTTGGGATCAGATGACCGTGTGTGAAATGTCCCAAGATATTTATTTATTATTTATTATTTGGCAAATGTTTTATGTTACGCAAAATGTGCAGTATTGAAATTTCATATATATAACACATAGTTGAATTTCAATATTTATATCGCAATATTTATACTTACATTACTGATTAAAAATTCTAATAATGTACATAATACGCAAAAAATGTACGTAAATTTATCTGTTGAAATTATTTGTATTTGTATAAAAAATAACATTTGTTTTTACAGTGCAGTGCACGAGTTCCACAATGCATTTCCGTGTACCATATGTGACAAAGTATTTAGATGGAAAACCAGTTTGAAAAGACATTTGGAGAAGCATGAAGTTAAGGTATATTATATCATACATTACGATAGTAACTCTAAGACTTATTTATGTATTACAGGCATATTGACTGACCTGTTGGTCTAGTGGTTAGTGCTACTACTGCTAAACCGGAGGTCGTGGGTTCGATTCCTACACAGGACAAATCTTTGTGATGAGCATGATGATTTGTTCTGAATCTGGGTGTAATGTATCTGTATTTAGAAAGCGGCAAGCTCTTGCTACCTGGTATGTATAAAGATACTAGCTGTTTCCCGCGGCCCTACCTGTGTGGATGTCGGTTACCGCGGCATAAAGTAGCCTATGTCCTTTCTCAGGCTCTAGAATATCTGTGTACCAAATTTCTTTGAAATCGGTTCAGTAGTTTTTGCGTGAAAGCGCAACAGACAGGCAGAGTTACTTTCGCATTTATAATATTAGTTAGGATTTACTAAAAACTTTCAAGGTTTTCTTTGTATTATGTATTTGTATTTAATTATAAATATTCGCTCCGCATGCGTTAATGCGTAACAAATAATTAAAGATAATAAGTATTGGGCTGCATCATCTCTCGGACTTCTGAATTAACACATTGTTAATCAGAGTCGGTGAGACCAAACGCAAAATTGGTTCACTAGATGTCGCATACGTCGCCCTAAAGATGTAATAAATGGAAAGCAAAATTTGAACTTCCAGGCAGTGACCTCGGTAGCTTAGTTAGTAAAGCGACTGGCGTGTCAAGCCAGCCAGTGGTCGCAGGTTCAAGTTCGGCCTGAGGTTTAACTTATTCTTTCTATTATGTATTTGTATTTAATTACAAATATTCTCTCCGCATGCGTTAATGCGTAACAAATAATTAAAATAACTTGAATTTTTTTATTTACAATTTTTTTATAGTAGGTTCTATTAATTTTTATATAATCATCTATTGTTATAGGCGAAATCGTCAGCAGCTGCCGCCTACTGCCTCACGTGTAAAGTTAGTTTTGCGTCAATTTGCTCCTACCAACGACACATGAAGAACAGCCTCAAACATGTCACACAGGATCAGTTGAAGTAAGTTAACCAATTGATTCTGAGTTGTACCTCGTTGAATTAGAGGTTAAAGATCGTATATAATCAAACTTCTTTATACTAAAGTAGACTCTAAATACAAAAAAATAGGGTTCAAATTAAGTGGAGGCAGTGCGGCGACAAGTCGTTTCAGATCTATTTAGTCCGTCAGTTAGATAATAAAAAAATATTAGACACGTATTTTTTCTTTTATCAAAACAATAAAAAAATACAAAGATACAGCGCATTAAAGTTTCGGAGTGGGGGCTTATGATACCTCGCCTTGGTAAAAATTGTAGCGAGGAGTGACGTCACGCGAAATTTCCGTTCTCTGTATTTTGATCATTATTTGTTTGCAGGAAAAAAGAAAACATACGTGTCCAATAAAATTCATTAATCTACCAGGCGGACATTAAAAAAAATAGGAAACATGCCTATTAAATTGTTAACTATTAATATTTATCCGTTTACAGATTCATCTGTGATCATTGCAATAAACGGTTCGCGGATAAAACCAAGCTTCGGGATCACATCGAAGAGAAACATTTGCATAAGACTTACCAATGTCATATTTGTCTCAAGGTAAGTCTTAATTCAATAGTTTTCCTTTTGTTAATTATGATCTCATTTTAACTATAGTCGGTATGAAGTGGTTTACAATATAGATATATAGATAGTTAATAATATAATTTATATATCTATACTAATATTATAAAGTTGAAGAGTTTGTTTGTTTGTTTGTTTGTTGGTTCGAATTGAAAAATTCTTTTTGTATTGGATAGTCCGTTTATTCAGGAAGGCTATAGGCTATATAACATCACGCTACGACCAATAGGAGCGGAGCATAAATGAAAAATGTTGTAAAAATGAAAAACCGTTGAAACTAAAACACGCGATCAAAGTCGCGGGGGACAGCTAGTATATATATACTAGTACTATTGTATAAAATGTAATTGTACAAGTTTCATATATTATTCTTTTTGTTACAGCCATCTAAGAATCGTGTGGGTTTAGACCAACACATCAGAAACGTCCACAAAGGCAGGCCTAATGATAAAATGTGTCACCATTGCGGGAAAGGATTCCCAGTAAGTATATGTTAGGTTTTGTAAACAGTATTTTAGCCTCCCCTTTCTCCGTAGAGACTAAAGTTCTGTACAGGCTAGCAGTTATTGGTTTTTAGTTAACTAATTTAGTTTTTATTAGTATGTAAGTTTTGTTTGTTGTATGAATATATGTGTGTATTATCTTAATTATTTGTTACGCATTAACGCATGCGGAGCGAATATTTGTAATTAAATACAAATAATAGAAGGAAAAACTTAAACCTCAGACAGGACTCGCCAGTGGTCGCAGGTTCGAGTCCTGCCTGAGGTTTAAGTTTTTCCTTCTATTATTTGTATATGTGTGTAGATTTTATAGAACGATATTGTTGCTAAGCGACAAAGTTCTGAAAAAAAAAAGAATATGTTAGTTACTCCCGAATGCTGGAAACCAACGTATTTTTTATTTTTTTGGAAGAGGTCTACTGCAGTTAGCCTGAGCGCAGGCTTTGACTGCTTCACCGGACTTTGGAAACGCAACTTAACTTTAATACGTTCTTAAATACCTATCTTTCAAACGCTTTTTCAAACTGTTTTTTAGAAGTGAAGACTTTTAATTGGCTGTCAGTCTCACATATTGTTTTTTATTCTGTTTACATTAGCTGTAAGTCTTCCATGATTAATAAATATAAATAAATAAATAAATCTGTCGCTACTTTACATTTGAAAGTGACAGAGACACAGCATGAGCCTTAACAGCAACTTAAAGCTGATTGACGTTTCAATATTTCGGCAGAAGTGTTCAAGGTTGCTATATCCCCCCCCCCCACCCTCCCCCCTTCCGTCCGTAGAAGACCCTGGCCCGAGCCGGCCAAACTAGCAATAAAAATATGTCCCTAAATAATAAAAACTTAGATCCAGCCGTCCCTTGCTGTTTTTGCCTTATTAAGATTGTTAGCAACGCACTAAGTCGAGGTCCGAACCCCACAGGGGGTGCCCTTAGTGAACGCTGCTGACGTAGTTAGTTTTTCTATTGCTCTGGCTGAAGGCCTTTAAGGTTCTTGTCAAAAGTCCGGTGAAGCGTTCAAAGCTAGCGCTCAGGCTAACTGCGTAAATCTCTTCAAACAAAAAAGGTTGCTATATAATTACTTGCTAAATGACAGCTCTGTATATAAGTATCTACATATATATTTTGTATTTGTTTTTAATTTGACAGGATCTTTTTTTATTCCATTAAATAAAAATATATAGTAGATGTGCGAGCACACTTTTTCTTTCTCTATTTCTCTCATAGCCAGTTACGTTTCGTATATAAAGAAGTTTGGCTTCTGTTATGTGGTCTGAAGCACACTCGTTTCTTTTTTTAATAATATTTTTATCTTTACAGACCAAAATGCAATTGGAGTCTCACATTCGCACTCACACAGGTGAACGACCTTTCATCTGCGAATATTGTCCAACCACGTTTTCACAACAATCCAACTTATACAAGCATTATAGACAGGTACATATATACATAAATACTTATAAATAAGTGGAAACAATTTTTTCCCTACTCCTCCTATTTACTACTTCTGATTAATTTCGTTCCGGGTTCCAAGACAGTCAATCGTTTCCCTGGGACACACCGAGCTTAACTGTTTCGGTGGTATTCATTGGTTATCATTGTAGATCCTGGCTTACAGGAGTTGCAATGATGGGCATGTGTGGTGGGCTATTCCCTATTTAATAAAAAAAAAAATACATCAATACTGATAATTTAAATGTGAAAGTAACTCTGTCTGTCTGTCTGTTAAGCTTTGACGGCTAAACTGCTGAACTGATTTTGAAGAAACTTGGCATATGTTGGTATGGGTAAGCTTGTATCCTAAGATATCCATAGTCTACTTTTTAGACACCGACACAGGCAGAGTTGCGGGTAACAGCTAGTTGACTAGACTGTTGGTCTAGTGGTTAGTGACTCTGACTGCTAAACAAGAGGTCGTGGGTTCGATTCCCACCCAGGACAAATCTTTGTGTGATTTTTTCTGTGTTTGGGTGTAATCTATCTAAAATATGTATGTATTTAGAAATATGTAAGTATATTTATCAGTTGTCTGGTTGCCATAATACAGGCTCTGCCTAGTTTGGGATCAGATGGCCGTGTGTGAGTTGTTCCAACATATTATTATTATTAATTTTAAAACAAAACGGTTTCTTTGCAGGTACATTTGAATATGAAATCCAAACGTTACCCATTATGTAAGCGGAAGGATGAGACGCCATTGCAAGCAACGATACCAGATAATTGTGATGTGGGGGACCCGTATAGACCTGTCTCTATGTTGTTCACTACCGATAGAAGCTTTGTTATATAAATCCATACATATATTACAAATGTAAAATGAACTCTGTTGGTATAATAACTTTCGTGAGGAGTATTCATAATTATTTAAAAAAATACAACAGTTTACTCTCGCACATTCTCGGGATCGGCCGACTAGTCTCAGAGTCAATAGGAGTCCCTAATCATGAGCTGACGCGGCGGCGGTGGTGTCGCGAGTCGAACTGTTCACAGGACGCCTTATTGAGTCTGAAACTAGTCGGGCTATACCGAAAATGTGCGTGAGTAAACCGTTGTGTTTTTAAATAACTCTGTCTGTTTGTCTGTTACGCTTTGACGGCTGAACCACACAGACGATTTTGATGAAATTTTGTATACAGTCGGCATGAAACCTAAGACACGACATAGGCTAAATTTTGATGCAATAACTGACATCTACGCGATCGGAGCCGCGGGGGAAAGGTTAAAAATAAATTAAAGTAATTTGTTCTTTCCCATATTTTGAATTTGTATATTTGTTTTTTGATTTTGTGAATACACTGACAGAAACGCAACTTAAGTTTAAGATGTTCCTAAATGTACATCTGTTGCTACGATACACCTTAAAGTGACAGACAGCATGGGCTTAACGACGCCTTAAAATTGAGTTGCGTTTGAATATTCTGCGTGTTTACTTACGTGTGATGTCACCAGAGCTGTGTCAAATCAAAGGGCGTTCCCGTCACTGATAAAATATAAAAAAAAATCGAAATTGATTTACCTAAATTTGCAAAAATGTATACTGAAATTAGCGTGAAATAAAATTAATTATGCTTTTTTTTCCTATTATCTGATAGGATGACCATAATTTGTAGTAATTATATTGGCGCCGATTCCCTTGTACGCTAACTAAATCAAAATAAAACAATTGCTATCTTTTACTAACATACAGCGTGAAAAAAGGACGGCAACAGATAACAACTAACTTAGAAATGTCAAACAAATTTTCGCCTAGAACATCACTGTGTTTTAGTGCACACGTTTCTGCGTGTCAGTGTGAGAATTTTAGTCAAAACTAAATTTGACAGCTCTAATTTTCGTCTGTCCTTTTAATTGTGTACAAGTGAAAAAGATATCGATGGCCTAAAATAAGTTTAGTGTGGGTTTAACAGAATCGAGGCCATTGTCAATGTTGTCGAATAGCCTATTCAAATCTGTCGCCCGCAAGTGAGCAAGCGTGGTGATCAATGCTCGTTCCTTCTCTATGACTAAGATAAAATAAGAAGTATATTATAAGAAGATAATCACATTTATATTTATTTATATGTAGTACTTTTGTATTGTGCAATAAACAAGTATTTCAAATTATTGTCTATTATTTTTTGGACCATAGACTTGATTGACGACCTCCGTGGTCGAGTGGCGTACACACCGGTTTTCAAGTCGCCAGCTCTGAGGTCCTGGGTTCGATCCCCGGCTGGGTCAATATAAAAAACCATTTTTCTACATTGTCTCGGGTCTGGGTGTTTGTGGTACCTTCGTTGTCTCTGAATTCCATAACACCAGTGCTTTAGCTACTTACTTTAGGTTCAGAGCAATGTATGTGATGTTGTCCACATTTATTTATTTTTATAGACTTGGAAATAAGAGTCACCTAATTTAATAGGTAATGGAGTTGAGCAGACGACGATAAATTGGTCCATTGGACTAAGCCTTCATGGGACGCCATGGTGAAGTCGCCGGCTACCGTATCCAAATAGTTTATATTAAAACTAGCTGTCAACCGCGACTTTGTCCGCGTGTTTTAGTTTTAACGGTTTTTCATTTTTGTAATCTTTTTCATTTATGCTCCGCTCTTTTTGGTCGCAGCGTAATGTTATATAGCTTAAAGCCTCAATAAATGGGCTATAAAACACAAAAATATTTTTTCAAATCGGACCAGCAGTTCCTGAGATTAGCGCGTTCAAACAAACAATCAAACAAACTCTTCAGCCTTATATATTAGTATAAGTATAGATATATGGTACCTATCTCACTTGGCCACGGTGTGGCAACTATACATTTCAATATATGTATGCTGTTTGGATACGTAGCCGGCGACGTGGCCATGGCATCTTAATGAGGCAGGCCACTAAAATGACCGCGCTTGATTATTGATTGCCGTGGCCAAATTCAGTGCGACAACTTGTGTGTGTCTATGGATCTGTGACTAACTCTGTGTCTAAGTATAGGTATCTGTGTTTACAGATTAATAGACACAGCGACACACAAATACACACGTATATTTGTGACTATGTATCTGAGTGTCTATGTACCTGTGTTACTATGTCTCTATAAATCTTGACTGCGTGATTGTATCTGTGTGACCATGGGCGTCTATGTGACTGTGTGTGACTGTATCTGTGCATCTATGTAACTGTGTATCTCTGTGTCTATATATCTGTAAGTGTGTATTTTTGTGACTTTGTATCTGTGTGACTGTGTACATATGTGTCTATGTATTGGTGTGAATGTGTGATTTTGTAACTGTGTGACTGTGTACCTATGTGTCTATGTATCGGTGTGAGTGTGTGACTTTGTATCTGTGTGACTGTGTACCTATGTGTCTATGTATCGCTGTGAATGTGTGACTTTGTATCTATGTGACTGAGTACCTATGTGTCTATGTATCTGTGAGTTTACATTTGTGTGAATGTGTGTCGGTGTGACTTTACATCTTTGTGACTGTGTGACTATGTATCTGTGTGCGATAAAGTATGCCAAACGCCTCAAAATTTAAGAAAATATAATGCAAGCTTACTTACAGCCAGGGTCTTAATTTGTACATGTGTTCTACAAAACTATCTCCAAACTATGTTCTACTTTTGCTAAGGCTAAGTTTAATATTAAAAACAAATGACTTTACTGGCAAAGTAATACCCAAAGGTAAGTCAATAAAATAAAAGACTGAATTATATATCGGGTTGTTTAACAGATTCTACAAACATTTCAACATTGTCAACTACGATTTCATTTGTATTTAAACCATTTTTATCGTTCTCCTTCATTTTTTCATTAGCTATTTTCAACTTTTTACCAATGGCTAACTTCAATTCGTTGTATATTTCGTCCTTTTCGAGACTATCAGTAGTAGGAGGTGGTACCTCTCTTTCGTCTCTCTCAAGATCGGATAAATATATATCCACGTCATTATTACGTTTCATTATACTTGGAGTTTTATCACTTTTTTTTGGACTGCTTTCAGTAATAAAGTCAGAAAGAAGTTTCATATCATTCATTAGACTTATTTTCGATGTTGAGTTGAGTTTTTTTAATTTCTCTGTGATGCCAATTTCAAGGGCATCTTTTACAATTTTCGTTGTATCCAAATCGTTATCCAAATGTTTGTTTAGTTTCTTAAGAAGTTTGTTTAATTTTTTTAAATCGTCTTCTGTATAATAATCATTTAAACGTCGCGCGAAAGTTGTTAATAAAGGATTGTTGTCTTTCATAATCTTTTTTAGTTTATCTTTTAATATTGGTGTCGCCTCGCTAGACCATTTTTGTAAGGTGTCCTTCACATATTGCTTGATATTATGGTCGGGTAACACGTCATGAATACCAGATTTCGCATTATCCGTAATCTTTGACACTTCATTTTTTAATACTTTCACAGCATGCTTCACATTAGGTCCCGTGAAATTGAGAAAACTATCTCTAACATTTTGAATAAAATCTGTGAATGAAGAACGGCGTTCGATTCTATCATTGGCTCGAAATTGTTGTATTTCTTGAGCTTGCGGCGCCAGTATTTTATAAAGTTTGTCTAAAAATACTTTTATGTTTTGTATAAATGAAATGTTATCGTTGACATCTTTAGGTTCGAAGAGAAATGATGTCTCTAGCGCTACATTCACGCTTCTCGGTGACGGAGGCACCTGTGCACCTGAAACTGATAAAATCAATTGTTTAATTAAATTACTAGCTGTTTCCCGCGGCTCCGCCCTCGTGGATATCGGTTATCGCGGCAGAAAGTAGCCTAAGTCCTTTCTCAGGCTCTAGACTGTCTGTGTATTAAATTTTGTTTAAATCGGTTCAGTAGTTTTGGCGTGAAAGTGCGACAGACAGATAGACAAACAGAGTTACTTTCGAATTGATATTATTAGTCTGTTTCCAAGAGTCTTGTCAAATACTCAACGGCAACTTAGTTATTTATTTAGATAGGGATAACAAATACAGCAGTATATTAAATATTGTAACATAGTTAGCGTCTTATCAGTAAAATTAACAAATAACCTCCTCACATCGTAATCCACAGATTACAATACAGAAGAACTAGCTGTTAAAGAACTATCTTAAAAGTGCTTAACTATAAAACTAACTATTTAATTTAAGTATCGGGGTTCAGGATTTTAATTTTACTTGTATTAAACTGGGTTTTAAAGGTAGGGTAGTTTTACCTGTGGTTTTACCCATAGGTAGAGATCTATAGAGCTCCTAGGTTAAAATAATTAATTAGATATATAACATAAACTATAAGTTTCATATAAGCGCCGATTCCCTTGTACGCTAACTAAATCAAAACTAAACCATTGTTTTCTTTTACTAACATACAGTGTGAGAAAAGGATGGCAACAGATAACAACTAACTTAGAAATGTCAAACCAGTTTTCACCTTGAACATCACTGTGTTTTAGTGCGCACGTTTCTGTGTGTCGGTAGATTTGTATGAGAATTTTAGTCGAAACTAAATTTGACAGCTCTAATTTTCGTCTGTCCTTTTCTAATTACGTACAAGTGAAAAAGATACCAATGACCTAAGTATAATAAGTTTAGTGTGGGTTTGACAGAATCGGGGCCATTGGTTTTAATTTATGTAGGTAGGTATTTGTTATCACACGTGCATACCAGTATCTAAATAAAAGTATTTATGACTCGACAAACGATTGAAATATCAGATCGAATTATTAATTAAGCGGGTTTTTGTCACTAAGTAATTCAGAAATTAAAAAATAGGTAGATTGTCAAAATGGCTTAGGCAACTATCTATACTTATCAAATAGAGATTTTGACTGGATATGAAAAGTAAAAATCTATTTAGTCCGTGAGTTAGCCAATAAAAAAATATTAGACATTGTATTTTGTTTTTTTTTTTTCTAAATTCTATAAATAAGGATATAAAGCGAATCTAAGTTCAGAAGTGGGCAAATGACGTCACTCTTTACAACAAAACGTCGCAAAAAAAATACACATTTCAAATTAATAAAAGTCGTGCGTTTTTGGCTTCGTAAAAAAAAATGAGTAAGTTTTTTTTTATAAATCTAAAAGGCCCCTAAAAATATTGTAGTCAACATTTGTATTATAAGTTGTTATAAAATAAAATAAGTTAACATGAAACCCGGTAAAGTTAAGTTAGTACATAGACATATTAATTTAAAATTTAAAATACCTACTTACCAACGCATAAATACGTCGTCAAAATTATAATTTTCATATTTTTACAACAATAAACATTCATTTTTACATATTTTGTTTTCTATACAAGTGAATTGGTTCAATAATAATCACATTTTTATCGTGATAAATTTATGGCATTTTTATATGATTTTGGTAATAAATTGTTGAACGCAGCGAATTCTTTATTTGTAGTTTGGAATTATAGCGGCCATTTTTTTCACAACGAAATGATTGAATTGTTTTTTTTACTTGCATATCTTATATCTTAGTGTAATTTGTGATTTCGAGTTGTGTAGGTATTTTCTACCATAAAAACAGAAGTTTGTAGCGTCATCCACCACAATATCTGAGGAAGCCATTTTACCACCTTTTTCTCTGTCAACAAAGTTAATACCTATTACTTATTATGTATAATATAGGTAGTAGTTAACTAGGTATTCAAATTTATTAGTTTAACATGTAGGTTTTTTTTAAAATCGCGAAGTTTTTTGTTTATAAATGTTTTGTAAGGTTTGAGCGACAATTTATAATTATTTATATTATATGGTTACTTTGTTTTTTGCATTTTTTGTTCAGTGAAACTTATATTTTATTAGAAAAATGACTCCCGCCCGGGGTTTTACAAACATTCAAACACATGCACAAAGAACACCCAGATTTGGAACAAACATTATTAGTGGATGACGCTATGGTAACTTGCATAGTGACCTATACCACTCGGCTATACGTGCTACTTTTATGTGCCAATATCTATTTCAACCATTTTTTTTTAACTATAAGTCGCTTATTCACACAATTCAATTTGTAGGAAATAGAAATCCGAATTTTTCGATTGGAAGGTTCCGACTGCAAGACCGCACCACTAGGTACCTACTTAAATAGGGATGTTTCCTGGGTATGAAAAGTTAAAATCTATTTAGTCCGTCAGTTAGATAATAAAAAAATATTAGACACGTATTTTTTCTTTTATCAAAACAATAAAAAACTACAAAGATACAGCGCTTTAAAGTTTTGCCTTGGTTAAAATTGTAGCGAGGAGTGACGTCACACGAAATTTCCGTTCTCTGTATTTTGATAATTTTTTGTTTGCAGGAAAAAAGAAAAAATACGTGTCCAATAAAATACATTAATCTACCAGGCGAACATAAAAAAAAAAAACATGCGTGCGTACAAAGTACACATGTCAGAAGTGAAACTTCTTTTTTTTTTTTTTTTTTTTTTTTTTTTTAAAAGGTTGCTAGCAATGTGGGTAGAATTCACATTACTAGCAATCTTGTTAACCCCTCCAACTAAGCTAAATATGCTTGTATCTGGAGTGGGTTCACGTCAATAGTGTAATGGGTGGGGATCGAACCTGCGACCTCTCGATCACAAGGCGGTCACCCTGACCATTAGGCTATTGCCGCTTTATAATTATCTTTATTATTCTTTGGCGAACTAATTTATAAATCTTGTTTATATTTATACAAATCTAAAACTTTAAATTTCCAAGATTAAGAGGAAGGATATTCAACATCTGTATGCTTAGTGCGAGTCACCAACTGTCAATTGAAATACTTTACTATCACGTAAATCGAGTTTACGTCTAACGCATCGACGACAGTAAACTTGCGAGTGCAAGTTGTTCTTACTCTAACTATAAAGTGTGCGTTTGCTCACCGTAAGACGTGAGGAATGAGAACGAACGAAACGCACGGACTAGACTCTACTATATGTAATCTGTGGAACGGACGAGCAAATCACAGATTAAAGACTAATACAGATGCGACAGTCACTTTTCGCCCAGTTTCCAACTGTTCCGTTTTGTCGCTAGTGGCGCAGCCGTTTGACATGGCGGCTCAGGTACTTACACACACATATGCAAGGCTTAGTGATGTGATGATGACGTGATATCTGATATCGATGATTAGTGTTGTTCAGACTTATCGATACTACATAAATTTATCGATATGGTCCTGTATTGTTTTCAATTTTTAATTTAAATATGGTAATAATTAAATAAAACAATTTTGAAATACTTGTTTACTAAAAGAAACAAATTAATTAAGCATTTTTTCCTGCACCTGAAGGATACATCTTCAATATATATTTCTCCTCGATTGCACCATTCAAAATTTTATTGACAATATTGCACCAGTTATGAACTAGTTAACGTAGTAAAACGTTTATAAAGCTGTCCACCGCTTGTTGTGAACATGAATAAAGACTCGTTTCAATATCTGAAATATAAAATACTATTAATTCAGAAACTATCAGCGAGACATGCCACACATTGATAACATATATAGCTTAAACTAACCTGCACTTCTTAACATGATTATTCCAAAGGTTTTTATATTGGTGTCAACTTGCTCCATACAATAATTGTGATCACCTGAAAAATAAAAGAACTAAATCAATGTAGACTCTTAGTTACGACTCGGCTAATGAGGATCATTATTTGCTAGCATTTTCATCCTTATTTTGGTGGTATGGTACTGCCTTTATTTAAAATATTTATAATTACTAAGTTACAAACAAAAATCCTGTATCCATGTGAACAGTTTGTTTGATGTTGACTATAAATTGAATTCTAAACAAGAATACTGTACTTTAATATATTTTAACTGTAAAATACGAGAGAAATGAAACAGATTTTGTAAAAAAAAATAACTATAAGAATTGAAGTATTTAACTAAAGTAAATCCCTTGCTATCAAGTTATGAAAGTGAATTATTTAGGGAAAAAACACATACCAGTTTCTTTAATGCATGAGTGTGTATCCGCAGCCTCCTCATCTTGTTGTTTAAAATAATTATGGTCAAGTGTAATATCCCATCCTAAAAACATTACATAAAAATTGCTTAATAATAACATACAAGTAGTTGCGACAGAATTGGCTGTTTATTTATATGTTTCTCATAAAATACTGGCTTCACATTGTTTTCAGCAAACATTTGTTTTAGAAATTAGTTGTTTAGGTTTAGTATGTACTAACCTGCAGCACCAATAAGTGGAACCCCGTGAGCTATTTCAGTGTTAGTCAGCAGGCACGGGTAGGAGTATCGAAGTCTACGACCATCTTTATCAAACTGATGTCTATCGAAATGTTTTACGTAGACACGTTTTCTTAAAAGTTGCTCCTTAGACAGTCCAAGAAGAGAGGAATTTGTGGGCTCTAGATAGATATCCACTGATGTCTACGTTCTTGGAAAAGCTAAAAAGCCGGTGCGTTTCTCTTGTTGCACTGCAACCACCAACACAGCACTTCTGGGTTTCCATGACGAATACACTATTAATATAATAGGATCAACCGATATTGTCTCAAAAAACGGATAATAATTAGCGTCTCAAGGATCTCAACACAATAAATGCGAGAAAATACACTTGCAGATGCAAACACTTGAAAGTTTTCGACAGTAAATAACTACTTGTTAAAGTTTTGAAAACTAACGACTTTGACATTGACATAAGTCTCACAGACAGTCACAAACTCACACATACAAAAAGCTCAAATCTCAATATGGCGGCGGTATCACGTGATCGCACGACGGCGACGCTAGCGACAAAACGGAACACTCGGAACTAAAGCTGTCACAGGCCTGGAGCAAATGTTGATAAACCGACCAAAATAGATTGAAATTTGTATCTATCGTACTTAATGTGAGCGGCTGCCTATTTAAATAGTGGTGGTTATACTTCAAGTTTGAAAGAAAAGTTTATTTTGTTTAGAAGTTTGTTTACATTGTGATAATGTGATTTATTATATAAAACTTCTAAGATGTTTAGTAAACCGAGGACCAATAACCTTAACGCGAGCTAAATGTATCATGCATGCACACAATATACCAAACTCTTTATGCATTGATTAGGAAAATACTACATGTGAAAGTTGGATGTTTGTACAACAATATTATTAATATGAGTATTGTTATGCGTACATAAGGCTACCTACTAAGTTATGAAGTTCCACAGAATTGTTATGAAAGGCTTCAAGTGCAATAAATCTTTGACTTTGAGTGTCGTGCATCGTATTCGACCGCAGTGCATTAGAATTTGATTGGCTATGCCCGCTATGGCTACGCGCCTTCGTTGGGTGCGCGTATATTTCGCGCCAACAGCTCGGGCGCCGTTGACGGTCGCCTCGAATCCCGCTTCGGCCCTCGGATGTCCACATTCCACGGCCCCGTCACAGAAACATGCAGAGTAAAGACAGCCACAGTCGACCATTTACCTTCTATTAATATTGTTAAGATTCGTCATAATTATAGGTTATATTATATACATTGTCTTCCCTGGCAGAGATTTACTGTACCTATTATATTAAAAATAAAAGTATTGCAATCTTGGTATTTGGACTTTTAATACTAGGTACTATTCCTCTAATATAATATATTATAGTAACTTAACACTTCTTATTATGAACTTACTAGGTATTATGATTATTAATTATTTTAATAGCAACAATTAGCTATTATGAAATGTTACACTGGCAAAGTAATATACTACCTAGTACCTATTGGTAATGCTACAAAGTTGGGTAAGTCTTTAGGTTAGGAAAACATAATAATGTTGTTGACAAATATAATTTTATTCTAGACCAATAAGTCACTTATTACAATGCTATAAATAGAATTCTAATTTATAAAATAAAGTCACCATCGGCAAGATACATAATAACATCTAGAAATTGTAACTTCCTAGTACAAACAAACATAGTAGGTACCTACTCACACAATTAATGTGCTTTGCAATTAGATATATATATATATAGTGCAGTTAATATACTAATAGACTTAATTTATTCAATGAAAATAAATGACAGAAATCACTCATTATAACAAATTAACAGTAAAATGGAATATAAATTTTATTAATGTTACAAATGTTTACAATATAAAGGTGGTAAAATGAAGAACAATGCTTATTGTTGTAATTTGCTTGCATCGTGTTTACTACTATCTTTCTATTTTTGGTTTGTCACTTTTTCCAATATAAACCCTTTGGAGGTGCAAATTATGGTTCATTTAACCATAATTTGCACCTCCAAAGGGTTTAAATATTTCATTCTATATTGGTCATCACATATCTGTAAAATAAAAAAAGTATTTGATAATTAATCAATCCTATAAGGTAAGAATTATTAATATGGACAATTTTTTATATTGTAATTAATTCAGTTGCTGAGTGGTAATCAATGCTCATTCCTTTTCAACCTTAGGAGAGGCCAGTGCCCAGTAGTGGTACATTTATAGGTCTATATTATATTTTACTATTATAGAATAGAATATTATTTATTTCTTAGTTCATGATAATTGCAGATGTTACAATAATTATATAATGGTTCACATATACCTACTACCCTATCCGGTGTAGAAATATTATGGTTAGAATAATATTATTATTATACATTTTTTTAAACTTGTAAAACAAATGTATACATTAAGAATATAAAATACACTGTTAATATTAAATACCAACTATTATTCATATATTTTATTCTTTATATTGTGTTGTAAATATCTTTACATAACAAACTTTACTATATTTACACTTAAAACTAACTAATCCAAACCTATATTAAATGCATATTCATTGTATATTTGAATCTATATCCATAAATGTGTTACAACTAAATTATTTATCTAAGTATATAATTTAATTTTGAATGTTCTTATCATTTGCATGTATAGTTTATTCAATATTTCTTCAGCAGCTATGGTAATAGGTATATATTTGAATCACTGTTTATTCTAATGTAAGACTTCAATGTGCCATATAAATACTAAGAAATAAATGCTTATCTAATGTATAACCTATAATTGCCTCTCAAATTACATTGGTATAGTTTATTCATAGTAAGTAAGTAAATCATGTTATAGATCATACCTTGACTGATTTCTTGCCTGGCAGTTGAAGTATTTTGAAATTATATTTAATATTAAATTAAAATTCCTCGTGATTTTTTGTAAATATTAAAAATACCTATTCCAATTTAAATATATACAAAATTTTTGTAAATTAATGATAACTCTAGAAATTCCAATTTTTAAATTAAAATTTCGTCAAAAGAATTTATGAAATATTGTTATTAGTATTTTATGCACAATGATTTATTGAAATCTCAAATGACGAATTGTAAATAAAAATGCCACGTGTTTTTTGTCAATATTAGAAATTATTAATTAAGTTTTGTTTTTGAATTCAAAATTTAGAAAAGCGAATTTATGAAATATTTTTATTTTATGGTAAATGATTTATTAAATTATCAAATGACGAGTGGCAAGTTGAAATACCACATGTTATTTGTAAATATTAAAACTACCTAACCTTCAAACCAATTATCATAAAAAATTGACTTCCGTTGCAAACCGGCGTGACGTTTCATCTGTAAAAATTTTACCCTCATGCGCCTAAAGAAGTTTCACTTCAAAAATAGGAAACATGCCTATTATGATTTACGATTTCTAAGAATTGAATACCTACCTATTGTAATACTAATAAGCTTAAACAAATACCTACAAGATATTTAAAAATACGTAAAGGTTATACCTATAAACTAATAAACTCAAGAAATAACGCGCAAAATTAGTTTTATGTTTCAAATAAAATGCTGGTTATGCTGACGATGTAATAAATTAATTTATTTATTACCTACCTACCGCATAAACAGTCCACGGTTAGGTTTATATTTCTCTAAATCGTACCTATCAAAATTTAATAGGACCATTACGATTTGGTTTTAGGATAGGTATTTATCCTTTGACCTTTGGAGGTTAGCTATATTTAGGTACTAATATTGTATTTAAGAAAATATTATAAAAAAGTAGATATAGGTAGGTATCTTCTATCCATAAAGTGAACTGTGGAGTGTGGAACTAAGTATGACGTCCACAGAACAAATATACTCTACCGAGATGACGCCGCTCACGCCGCGCCGCGCCGCCATGACAGTTTAGTTCGGAATAGCTCGATAGATGGCGTTGTGCTTTGAGAGCCGTTTTCTGAATGGCGGTGTTAAGATTTTCGGCAAGTGAACGACTACCCGCTTCGGCCGCTTAGAATTCATACTTACCTGGCGTAGGAGAAACCGTGATCATGAAGGCGGTTCTCCCAGGGCGAGGCCTTCCCATTGCACTGCGGGCGGGTTGACCCTTGCGATTATCCCTAATGTGGATAACTCGGACGCGTAATTTTTGGTAGTGAGGGACTGCGTTCGCGCTGTCCCTCTCAGAAATCCTTATTAAAAATGTGGCAGTCTATGATTAAGCCCTGTGAATAAGTCTTGACAAGTAACAATATGTAATACTGTTTTATTTTTATATTGTCATGTTATGCGGCCCGCCCGGCTACTCACTGTTAGGCAAAATATTAATGAATGATACACAAACCTTCCCCTTGAATCACTCTATCCATTGGTGAAAAACATGAAAATCTGTTTGGTAGTTTTTGAGCTCATCGCGTTCCTGTCAGACAGACAGACCTGGCGGGGAACTTTGTTTTATAATATACTAGCTGTTTCCGCGGCTACGCCCGCGTGGATGTCGGTTATCGCGGCAAAAAGCCTATATCCTTTCTCAGGCTCTAGAATATCCGTGTACCAAATTTCATTTAAATCGGTTTTGTAGTTTTGGCGTGAAAGCGTGACAAACAGACAGACGAAGTTCCTTTCGCATAAACCGAAACTAACTTTTAAAAGAATAACTCAGTAAATTCTTCGCCAGTTTAAGAGGTCCACTGTTGAACAAAGGCCTCCCCCATAGAACGACACTACGAACGGCAACTTTCCGCTTGCATCCATCCGTGTGTGAATACACTGAGTCATTAGAACAAGTATACATTATACTTTTACAAGTTATAACCCAAATATTCAGATGAGATCATTAAACTCCTTTTAAATGTCAAAGAAATAAGAAATAAACAAATTAATTATGTAAATTTAGCGAACAGTGTGACGGATTTGTTTGTTTTCATTATTTTGTCGTATCGAAACACTTTGGCGTAAAAAACTGAGTTATAATAACAAGGTTATTATGAGAGCAAAAGACGACGAGTGCTTTCTGAGGTTACGCGAATATTAAACATTAAAATCTACTTTTGAACGGTATTTTATCGCGGTTTGTATTTAAATTGACGAATACCACCTCAGTCTGCCCGTTACCATGACTCCTGCGTAGGCGTCGAAACGTCAGGAACTGAAATCTAAATAAAAACCGTAATAAAATCCATTCAAAGTTAGTTCAATGACTAAGTGATAAAATTCATAAAAAAAAAGAAATTGAGATTAAAATATACGTATTTTGCAATCCATACTTCCATAGTAATGTTATAAATGCAAAAGTAACTCAGTCTGTCTTTCCGTCTGTCTGTGAACTATACAACCGATTTATCAATCAAACAATCAAAAATCATTCATTCAAAGTGGGCTACTAGGTAGCCCTTTTTGAAGGTCAATCATATTAATACACAGAACTCCAAATCGACCACCCTTCACCGCTTCCCAAGTGCTCTGGCTGTGAGAGAAGAAACGGCGCAACAAACTCCCCAGCAGCGGTGTGATTCTGTAAGACCTCATTCTAAACTACGAATCTGAATCCGCTGTGAGTTTCTTGATTGGCATTCCAAAAACTCGGTTGATAATTCGAATTTACACTAGCGCTACCCTTGCGAGCGTGTCAGCGAGTTAAACTAAAATGACGTGAGATTTTGACAGATAAAGTATGAGATGACATAAGAAGTGGGAATTAGTAAAGGTAATTCCCCTGTCACTTCGACGCTCACTTCGCACTTGAACCCGATCGAAATCAAGGTTAATTTGATCTTTATGCGAAGTGAGAGTGAATAGCGAAGAGAGATGCAAGTAATTGTTGTTTGAATTTTACAGAATCGACGTGCAGCACGCTGTCTTTCAGTTTAAATAATAATAAATTACTTATTTATTTATTCATTAACAATTTATGTTAACACAAGAATATATAAAGGACACAACAATTAAAAACAAAGGTAGGTACTGCTTATTTCAGGTTTTTTAAGTGTGTCAGGTCAAACATAAAGATTGAGATAAAATGTGGTATGTCATGAGCTACTTTTAACCGCGATAACCGACATGCACTCGGGCGAAGTCGCAAGCAAAAAGATATAAGCTAAGTAACTAGCTGTCCCCCGCGACTTGGTCCACGTGTTTTAGTTCCAAATCAAATCATTTATTTTTTCTAGGATAAAAAATCATCACTTTTACAAGTCACATAAAACATTTTTTGAGCTCGCTGGATTCGACATTTCCTAACTGGCTACCCTGAGAAGAAATGTCGAAACAAACTCAGGGGTCAGCCTCTTTTGAAGTCCAGACAATCATTTTAATTAAAAATATTGTGTAAATGAATGCAGTGTCTTTTCTGGACTGGCCTTTTGAAGAAAGACCCAGTTCGACCTGAGCAAGCCTGTGCCAACAAGTGGCAAGAGTGGCCCGAATAGCTCATGCAGCTCAACCATTTTCGAGGGAGCTGCACAACCCGACACACAACAATACCACCAGTGACACCATAAAAAAATAAAAGTTTCAACGGTTATTCATTTTTGCATCATTTTTCATTTATGCTCCGCTCCTTTTAGTCGCAGCGTAATGTTATATAGCTTATAGCCTGCCTCAATAAATGGGCTATCGAACACTGAAAGAATTTTTCAAATCGGACCAGTAGTACCTGAAATTATCGCGTTCAAACAAACAGACTCTTCAGCTTTATATATTAGTATAGATTAGTATAGATATACAGATTAGTATTAATATTCTACTAGCTTTTGCTAGCGGCTCCGCCCGCGTTGATGTCGGTTATTGCGGCAAAAAGTAACGTATGTCCTTTCAATGCAATCCAAGCCCATACCAAGTTTATTCAAAATTCTTTTATCTATTTACTCGTGGAAGCGTAACTGTCAAACAGAGTTACTATCGCACGAAACCTGCGAACAGTGTTGCACGAAAACTGTTACAAAACACAAATCCGGTTTTAATAAAATTTGTTAAAACCGGTTTTGTGTTACAAATATTCGCTACGCATGCGTTAATGCGTAACAAATAATTAAAATAATAAGTATTGGGCTGCATCATCTCTCGGACATCTGAATTAACACATTGTTAATCAGAGTCGGTGAAGTCCAAACGCAAGATTGGTTCACTAGATGTCGCATACGTCGCCCTAAAAGACGTAATAAAATAGAAGGCAAAATTTAAAACTTCCAGGCTGTGACCTCAGTAGCTTAGTTGGTAAAGCGACTGGCGCGTCAAGCCAGTGGTCGCAGGTTCGAGTCCTGCCTGAGGTTTAAGTTTTTGCTTCTATTATTTGTATTTAATTACTACTAGCTGTTACCCGCGGCTCCGCCCGCGTGGGTGTCGGTTATCGCGGCAAAAAGTACTCTATCGTTTCCTGGGCTCCAAGCTTGCCCCATCATGGATGACTGATATAAAATTCAAGTAGTGTTTTATTTGTGACAGTAGATACGTATCAGCTTGTGTTTAAAGTATATTTTTGCAACAGTGGTTCGTTAATATCGTAAACAATTGGAAATAACACAATTAAATACTTTTGCAGAACAGAATTCGTCGTGAATGAATTATTCGCGGCTGAAACATGTGTAAATAATTTATACAAGCGACATTCGTTAAAAATATTAAGGGTATGCATAATATTATAAGCATGTATAATTGTACAGGTACTTATGCATTATGTATGAAAAGTTAAAATCTATTTAGTCCGTCAGTTAGATAATAAAAAATATTAGACACGTATTTTTTACAGATACAGCGCTTTAAAGTTTTGGAGTGGGGGCTTATGACACCTCGCCTTGGTAAAAATTGTAGCGAGGAGTGACGTCACGGGAAATTTCCGTTCTCTGTATTTTAATCATTTTTTGTGTTTGTAGGAAAAAAGAAAAAATACGTGTCCAATAAAATTCATTAAACTACCAGGCGGACATTAAAAAAAAAAATAGGAAACATGCCTATTGTAAATTATGAGCGTAACGGTATAGAAGTAAATAATCGTCATTCGTCCATTCTAATATTATAAATGCGATAGTAACTCTCTCTGTCTGTCTGTTACAGTTTCACGGCTGAACCGCGGAACCGATTTTAATGAAACTTGGTATGGAGTAAGCTTGGATCCCAATAAAGGACATAGGCTACTTTTTGCCGCGATAACCCGTCCTAACAGCTAGTTTGTTATAAATATATTATGTAATAATAAATAGCTGAGAGTGCAAGTACGCACTCCTTAACGTACAATACATAAATTACATACTGCAGATGTGTCTCTCTTTAAGGCGGTCCCTAGACCTACCTACAATAAGATTGAAAAGTTGCTTTGAACCAAAACCATCAATTACGAATATACGGCCTGTTTGTCTAGCGGTTAGTGACACTGACTTCTAAACCGGAGGTGGTGGGAGCGATTCCTACCCAGGACACATGATGCATTATAAAATATGGCGCAATAATAAATAAACTCGCTCAAACTTTCGTTCAATCATTGCGCAATCTTCTTTATTAACCCTATACGATCAATAATATTGCACAATTCGTACATAACATTTAGCGCAATACTCAAATCGTCTAGGAGCCGCCTAACGAGATAAATACAGAAGAGTACAGAATCTCATAACATAACTCGGATACCAAGTAATTAAGGTTTAGTCTAGGAATGACCGATTCGCGAAATGACTACATGGTCTATAATTGACCAATTCTTGAAATGTACAATTCTTTAAATGACTGATTCTACAAATGACTGATTCTATAAAAGACCGATTCTTTTAAAGACCGATTCTATAAATGACCGATTCTTCAAATGACTGATTTTTCAATTCTATGAATGTGTGTGAATATCGTAAATAAAATGCTATGTAAGGGTTGGCAAATCATATATTTCAACTAGTTTCAAAAAATAACTTGTATCATGTCCCAAATGTCCCAAAATGTTTACATTTGGTAGCCCAAAAGTAAACATTTATTCTTTTTCTTTTAAAAAATCAAGTTATCATGTAGTCATAAAATCAATTATCAAAAAAATAAAGAAATAAATCACTTAGGAATATGTAGTTGAATATAAATCATTATTAAAAAAAAAGACTACTGATGTTTCCCTATTTTAAGTATTTTTTAATACTTTTTTGTACTTTTTATCAAATAAAATATAACGGTTTCGGTGATTTTTTCGTGAAACCTGGAAAAGAGTATCCCTTAACCTTATATCACAGTGTTTGGCACAATGGCTCAATGCATTGCTAACCCTTACATAGCATTTTATTTACGATATTCAAACACATTCATAGAATTGAAAAATCAGTCATTTGAAGAATCGGTCATTTATAGAACCGGTCTTTAAAAGAATCTGTCTTTTATAGAATCAGTCATTTGTAGAATCAGTCATTTAAAGAATTGTACATTTCAAGAATTGGTCAATTATAGACCATGTAGTCATTTCGCGAATCAGTCATTCCTAGACTAAACCGTAATTAAGCACAGTTTCTGAGAGGGACAGCGCGAACGCAGTCCCTCACTACCTAAAATTACGCGTCCGAGTTATCCACATTAGGGATAATCGCAAGGGTCAACCCGCCCGCAGTGCAATGGGAAGGCCTCGCCCTGGGAGAACCGCCTTCATGATCACGGTTTCTCCTACGCCAGGTAAGTATGAATTCTACGCGGCCGAAGCGGGTAGTCGTTCACTCGCCGAAAATCTTAACACCGCCATTCAGAAAACGGCTCTCAAAGCACAACGCCATCTATCGAGCTGAAGTAGGACTGACATAGCGGCGCTTTGTTTGACTCTCACCCCTGTCACTCACACGCGCGCAAACATTTCGATTAAGTTTCGCGCGCCTGTCTAAAAACGAATACAGCTTGGAAATGAAATCATTTGCAAATGTCTTCCTACACTTGTGGGTTTGCGTATTCGTGCGAATGTGAGTGACCGGGGTTGGAGTAAACATAGATAAGAATAGATTGCAAGCATCGCTAGTAACCCCTTGTGCCAAGCGTAAGCAAATTTTTAGCTGGTAAATACTACGCTCTTTACTAATTTAAATGATTTTTCGTCCGACGACACTGACGTTGAGATAAAATCAAAGGTTTCTATATTAATAGGGGAATATTAGATTTTAAAATAAGTAGTTTTAATAAAACGGCGCTCTGTTTTGACAATAAGTTTACGATTTTACTTGTGCATTAGTGCCTACAGATCATACTTGATATTGGCTCTCTCTACCTACATAGTTAACTTATGTTTTCTCTAAGTTTTTAACACATACCTACTTTTTCTAATAGAATTAACTCGTGACAATGAACTATGTTTTGTATAATATCAATTATTTATACAACTAACTACTAGTCACGTGTGGCGAAAGGACCAATAATGAATCAAATAAAACCAAATATCAAAACAGGTTCAATAATACTAAAATAAAAAAATAAAAACAAATAACTCTTAATTATTTATGCTACGTAGTTCATCATCATCATCATTTCAGCCTGTAATCACCCACTGCTGAGCATAGGCCTCCCCTTTTTTCTGCCATTCTTGTCGGTCTTGCCCTCATCCAGGTGGTTCCTGTTACCTTAACTATGTCATCAACCCAACGTGCTCTCGGTCGTCCCTGACTCCTTCGACCTGTCCTTGGCCACCATTCAGTAACAGTGCGACTCCATCGGCCGTCTGTTCGTCTAGCTAGGTGCCCTGCCAAGCTCCATTTAAGTCGCGTTGCCCTGTCACCGGCGTCGAACACTTTAGTCCGATGACGGATTTCGGTGTTACGAACTCGGTCTAGTAGATAGATGCCGAGCATGACTCGCTCCATAGCCCTTTGTGCACTGCCACTCGTATTCGGTGCACAGTCTCTTTTGAGAGCGAACATGTTTCGGCACCGTATGTCAATGTGGGCAGAACATATTGCTACATACTTACTTAAAGATTATACAGCGCCGTCTCTTCCGTCCTTAAAATAATACGGCAGCTGAGTAAAAGGTTAAAGGAATAAATCTAAAATAAGAAAACAAAAATTCTCTCAAATATTTATTCTATACTTAGGTTACATACTTAGAGGTTATTATAGCGCATATTTTTCATACTTTAACAAAATAAATCTTAGTTTAAATACAATTGCATAGTTACTTAATTAGCATTTTTCTTGTTTTAGACTTTAGAGACGGTTTATATTACATACTTATTTATAAAGCTACTGTTTGTCAAAAATCCGCTAGGGCTACTACTAGTGTCGCCTTTAGGTATTTATTCTTTAATTTAATTTTAATTCTAATACAATGCCAATGCAAAATTGATACTAGTTGTTCAGTTCGACTCGCGACACCACCGCCGCCGCGCCAGCTCATGATTAGGAACTCCTATTGAGTCTGAAACTAGTCGGGCGATCCTGAGAATATGCGAGAGTAAACCGTTTTGTTTTAAATAATTTTGAATTGGCATTGTATTAGATTGAAATTTATCCAAGAGTAACCTTAGGTCTATCTTGCATCCTACACCAATGAGAGACATGCTACTGGCCTTTGATTAATAGACCTTGATAGATAGACCTGTAGGCCTATTCGCTATCTCCAGTTGCCAACCCAACCGATGTTTACCGGTTAAAAATAAGTATAAAAATACTTATTCAGTATCGGCTAACGTCGGTAACCAACTAAGTAGTAGTAGATCTAGTTTGTCATCTAAGTTACACGATTAGAAATTTGTGTTTTCACTGTCTTTTTTATAAAGCAACATCGCTTTTGTTGACAACCGCCATAGCGAATAACCCTGCAGATGCAAGACAAGCGATCCTAGGATTAACATAAATGTTTTAAACTGGCCCATTTTAAATTGGTAATTTTTAATTAAACCTTTTTTTTTCAAATTTTATACAATATCAAGCCATATTTTTTTGTTTATAAAACAATCTTTATAATTAGTACTTTTGTGGAAAATGGGGTAGATAACTGGCTATAAAAAGTGAAAATCTAATCTATAAATCTAAATAAATATCTAAATCTATCTTAATCATAGTTCTGTGCCCTTACTCTCCAATTTAATTTTAATACAATGCCAATGCAAAGTTGTTATTCATTTAGCAGGCACACAAACAACACACAGTACAAATTAATACTCTCAATGTTTAGATTCCAGTCAGTTCCTTCCATTGACAGCATTTTATTTTAAGAAAACTCAATACCCTGCCTGCTAAATCAATATCAATTTTGCATTGGCATTGTTTTAGAATAGGGATGTTTCCTGGGTATGAAAAGTTAAAATCTATTTAGTCCGTCAGTTAGATAATAAAAAAATATTAGACACGTATTTTTTCTTTTATCAAAACAATAAAAAAATACAAAGATACACCGCCTTAAAGTTTAGGAGTGGGGGCTTATGACGCCACGCCTCGCTAAAAATCGTAGCGAGGAGTGACGTCACGCGTAATTTCCGTTCTCTGTATTTTGATCATTTTTTGTTTGCAGGAAAAAAGAAAAAATACGTGTCCAATAAAAATCATTAATCTACAAGACGGACATTAAAAAAAAAATAGGAAACATGCCTATTAAAATTAAATTTTAGAGTAAGGGTACAGGAGTGAGGGCTAATGCGTTTACAAATTGTGACATCATGCGACATTTCAAATCAAAGTGTCTTCGTGAATTTATAGTTATGTAATATAAAAAAAAACGTGTCTAATACGTATTGAATAATATCTATAGTACCTACGTAACAAAAACCCTGTCCGATCTAATAAAGTCGCATTCCTGGTTCAACATACGTACTAGAAAAAATGTCTCGCTCAGGCGACTTCTTTGATACAAAACTGTAGGTAGTACACGTGAACTTTGTCGAGCGATCAGTGTTGCCTTTGATCAGTTTTATTTTAATTTAATTATATTTATCGGGGATAAATAATAATGTCAAATCCATTTAATAGTTAGGTATATATGAACGCAGTTCGATGCCGAATAATACTCATAAGGATCGGACAGGGTTTTTGTTGCATGCTGTATATCTGAAAGCTATTAAAGTAAATTGTCATCTTCCCCAATAAACAATTTAATACGTATATTAAAAATACGATAACAAAAATCAAGTTTTACATCTTTCGCCATCATTACTAAACAATTTCTCCGTTACTTCAGATTCATCTTTGAAATAGTCCTCAATTTCTTGCAACGTCTTATCTTTAGTTTCTGGGAGATATATATAAATAAGTACAGTAAATATTGACGCTGAGATCCCATAGAAAAGAAAGGCACCATGTAAACCGAATGACTTGAAAATATACGGTGATACTTTGAGCAGAATGGCGTGCAGAGAGTTAAAAACTACTGCAATAGTAATTACACATGTGCTTTTAAATCTTAAAGGGATTAATTCCCCGTAAATCGAAGTAGTCATTATCATAGGACCTAAACTTATTGACAAAGAGAAACACGATAATAAGAAAATAGATACATGTTTATTCTCCTCAATTGCTTTCAAGCTAACGGCGTATAAATACCCAGAAATTATAAATAAAAACAAAATACCTATCGCTGATGAATTTAACAGCAACGTGCGTCGTTTTACAAACTTTGCAATACCACAACCAATGTACATACTGAAAACTGATACGCCATCCAAAATAAGCATTCCCATATACGCAGCAGATTCATTTTCTGTAATCCGTTTGATAATTTCAATAGAGTATATACTGCAGACAAATTTACCCGAAAAATGGTACAGTCCGGCCATTAAGAGAGATAATAATAAAGGTTTATGAAACTCCTTTAAGCGTATTGTTTTAATTAACAAATTAAATGTTACTTTTCGGTTTTGTTTTTTACATTTCATTTGAGATTCCATCAAAGTTTCCAACTCTTTTTCTGATGCCGCATCACATCCTTTTAGCCACCTATGTGCTGTAGCGCATTCGTCAAACCTACCTTTGCTTGCCAACCAATACGGAGATTCTGGCCAGAAGAAAACCGTTAACGGATACACTGAACTGATCAATCCACACAAGGGTATATACTTCCAATGTAAAAGCGTTCCTATTGTATTTGCCGCCCACATACCCCACAGGAGAGTTGCGGATTTAATAGTTAAAAATAGTCCGCGATACTGTGGCGATGTGTATTCAGAAATGACAATGACAGATACCGTCACACTGCTGCCATGGGTAATTCCTTGGAGCAACTCGCTGTAAAGCACCTGGGTAGCGTTGTTACTGACATAGAATGCCATGAACATCACTATACTGTTAAAGGTGACAATGATGAAGGTTTTCTTTCGCCCAATGAGTTTCACTAATCCCGACAGGATAAACACCCAAGGTATTGCCGTGTACCCAAATATTGAAGCTGTAACAAAATTACTGTGTTAAATACAAACTTAGATAAATAAATATGTAAACTATAGAGCGCGAATATCGAGTATGAACTGTTGGCACAATTTGTGTAAAAACGGAGCGCACTGTTTTATTAAAACTATCTCAAAACTTATTAAATAAATAAATGTGGACAACATCACATACATTGCTCTGAACCCAAACTAAGTAGCTAAAGCACTTGTGTTATGGAAGCAGAGACAACGAAGATACCACAAATACCCAGACCTGAGACAATGTAGAAAAGCGGTTTTCTACATTGTCCCGGCCGGGGATAGAACCCGGGACCTCAGAGCTGGCGACACCTTGAAAATCGGTGTGTACGCTACTCGACCACGGAGGTCGTCAAATAATCCTCTAATAATCTTCTAATACTACCCTTATAATATCGGAACCGTCGATATTTTTGCATAAGCGTATGCACGTTGATTCTGTAAAGTTCAAACAACAACTCGCTTCTCACTTCGCTATTCACTCTCACTTCGCATAAGGTTCAAAATGATCTTGATTTCGATCGGATTCGAGTGCGAAGTGAGCGTCGAAGTGACAAGAAAATTACCTTACTGAATCCCACTTCTTATGTCATCTCATACTTTATCAGTCAAAATCTTACGTCAAATTAGTTCAACTCGCTGACACGCTCGCAAGTGTAGCGCTAGTGTACATTCGAATTATGAACCGAGTTTTTGGAATGCCAATCAAGAAACTCACAGCGGATTCTGATTCGAAGTTTAGAATGAGGTCTTACAGAATCACACCGCTGTAGTCGCACAGAAAATCACATAAATCAGTAAACGAGCTTGCTTACGCTTATGAGTTAATTTATTTTGAGTTGAAATTTTGTAAACTGTCTAAATACCAGATGTATTTTTCACTACTTTTGGATAGATATTATATAACCTTTCGGTAAAATCCTGATTAATGATTTATTAAGTCTAGTAGTCTACTGGCCGTACAGCAGGTTTTAGTATTTTTAGCACAGAAATAAGAAAAATCTATGTATTATATTTCAAGGTGACAGAGTCATCCATTTTTTATTAAATAAAGCATCGAAAAATCTGATTGCATGATGGGTTGATTGATTTTAGGTTCACAGGAGTCGTTAAATTCGTCTTAAAACTGGCTACCTATACTTTTTTTAACGCATTTTCTTTTTTTATCAGTGTAGGTAATAATTATGTAAGATTAAGAATGTTAATGCGCCACTTAGGAGGCCTATGTCCAGTAGTGGACCGCTATTGGCTGAGTTGAGTTGAGATCTCTTTGGCGAGATAAAAGACACCCACGCGGGCGGAGCAGCGGGCTACAACTAGGGTATATACTTACGCAGCCATGAAGCCATGTCGTCGCTTATAGCGTCTGTAGAATTCGCTTCTCTTCTTAATTGAGGGATGATAACTGTAGGGGCACCCATACATAGACCAGTGCCGAAGTACACGACCCATACTCCACTTGATACCAATAACTAAAAAAAAAGAAATTAAAATTAAAAATCAAGTTTTATCAAAATCAAAATATTTTTATTTCGAGTAGGCCTTTCCAGGCACTTTCAAAACGTTAAATGACTCTAGTTGCGGGGTTCCAAAATGTCACTCCTATGGAGAAGAACCGGCAAGAAACTCCATAGGTGACTCTTTCAAAAAAGATGAAATGTACATACATATTTTAAAAATACAATTATTTTAAAAATTAATAAATACTTATATTAAAAAATAAATGTATAAGTTATGCTAAGTCCTAATTAATGTAATCTATACTAATATTATAAAGCTGAAGAGTTTGTTTGTTTGTTTGTTTGTTTGTTTGAACGCGCTAATCTCAGGAACTACTGGTTCGATTAATAAAAATCTTTTTGTATTGGATAGTTCGTTTATTGAGGAAGGCTATAGGCTATATAACACCACGCTACGACCAATAGGAGTGGAGCATAAATGAAAAAATGTTGCAAAAATGGAAAACCGTTGAAACTAAAACACGCGAACAAAGTCGCGGGGGACAGCTAGTTTATGATAAGTTTAGTACTAGCCCTCATATTTGCTACGCCTGAAAAAGGCCGTTAAGCTGTGCCTGTTATTTAATTAAGACCTGTAAGACCTTAACATGCAAATAAAGATTTTGAGTTTGAGTTTGAGTTTGAGTTATGCGACCATGATGCACAGATTATACATGGATTAAGCGAGTATTTAGGTACACTATAAATAATCAGGGCCCTACATGTAGGGTAGGCGTGTCAGTGAAAATTAAGCTGCCTTAATTGGAAATATGTACAAATCGATAGTTTTAAATTTTTATACATCAAATGCTATTTTAGTTCTAATTCATAACGTTATCATTCGTTTTTAATTACAATTCATACTATTATCATAAATTTGTATAATAACTTTCGTGAGGAGTATTCATAATTATTTAAAACAGAACGGTTTACTCACGTATATTCTCGGGATCGCCCGACTAGTTTTCGACTCAATAGGAGTCCCTAATCATAAGCTGACGCGGCGGCGGTGGTGTCGCCAGTTCGACTCGCTAGTTAACTAGTCGGACGTTCCCGAGAATACGACGACGAGACGTTCCTGAGTTTGTTTCGACATTTCTTCTCAGGGTAGCCAGTTAGGAAATGTCGAATCCAGCGAGCTCAAAAAAATGTTTTATGTGACTTGTAAAAGTGATGATTTTTTATCCTAGTTACAAAAATAAATGATTTGATTTGAAAATACGTGAGTAAACCGTTTTGTTTTAATAATATCATATATCCGAAGTAACTCTGTCTGTCTATCTGTTATGTTTTCACAGTTAAACTGCGGAACCAATTTGAAAGAATCTTGGTGTGGGATAACCTTGGATCCTAATAAAGGACATAATCTTCGGATAGCCGAATGGTATGGTCACCACGCCAATTACCACTGTGCGCGACGTGCCGCGGGTTCGATCCCCGCATGGGACAAGTATTTGGTGATCCACGAATGCTTGTTCCTATTAAGTACCTCCATAATATTATAGCATTACATATCTCTTAAACAGGGTATTGGAACTCTGATTCAATGTAGTGCTTAGAGGAATAATCTTATATATAAAAATGAATTGCTGTTCGTTAGTCTCGCTAAAATTCGAGAACGGCTGGGCCGATTTGAATAATTCTTTTTTTGTTTTGTTCGCAAGAATACAGGAAAGGTTTAAAAAATAAAAAAATAGGTAGGGTAGGATAGTAAGAGTAGGGTAGGGTAGGTAGTCAGTTGACGGGAGCGAAGCCGCGGGCACAGCTAGTAGAGTATATAATACTATATATAGCTCATAAATCAGTAAACGAGCGCAGTACATTTAGCTAAAAATGTGCTTACGCTTGGCATATTACGGGCTACTAGCGATGCGCACGCTCTATGCTTGTCTATGATTACTCTAAGGTGTAGTGTAATAGCCGCTTTACAATGATGTATGACATTAACTTGATAGTCGCATTTTTATTATTCATTAATTCACTGTTTTATCAGAAGGAATATTGGCGCTATTAGAATTGTACATTTTATTTTGTGATCATTATTTATAGTACGAAACTATATAATATTAATAAAAATCAATTGCCTCGTGTATGACGGAGCATCATTTATTTTTGGTTTGTTTGTAATTGTTAGGGCAAGATTTGTATTAACGAAAATTTGCAAAAAATACGCTGGAAATATCGTAAGTTGACAGGACAATGACTTTTGGGTCAGCTAGCGATAATAACATTTAATCAATATAGTAATACGGCTTAGAATTCTATGTATGAATAAATAACACCTCTAAATAAATCTTTCATATTTTATTTGTAAATTAAAAACAAATTATAACCTTGTTAGTCTGTACTTGTACACTATAATTATATACTTACTAGCTGTGCCCGCGGCTTTGCTCCCATCGACTGACTACCTACACTACCATATCTACCGTACCCTACCTACCCTACCCTACCCTACCAATTTTTTTTGTTTTTAAATCTTCCCTGTATTCTAACGAACAAAACAAAAAAAGAATTATTCAAATCGGCCCAGCCGTTCTCAAATTTTAGCGAGACTAACGAACAGCAATTAATTTTTATATATAAGACATTTATTCCGTCCTATGAATGCCTGGAAGAAATTGCCGTGCGCCAATATGGCCGCCCTTTGTACCACTGTTATATTTATACAGTATGTTTTTTTTACGGTGTACAGTCGTTTTTAAAAAAAGACAAAAAGACAAAAAAACACTGAAGTATATCAATATAACGTACCTGTCTCAAAAATGGTATCCATTGACGCTCCTTGAAAACTCTTTTTTCAATTTCTTTTTCATTTATTTCTTTGTATTGGCACTCCATTTTAAAAACCTATTAAGTACTAAAAAATTGAAAAATTACTTCAAATGGCACTTTATCTATTTATTTTATGAAACACAAAACAAATAAAAACATTTTGAAAAACTATTATCTATAAAAGTTAAAATAAACGTTAATTCTAAATTTTTTACGAATAGTGTTAAGATTGTGTTAATTTATTTTTTATTTATAAATTAACATTACAGCTAAACAAATGTTTTAAATTAGGAAATTCAAAATTATTGGCAAGCACGTCTTCACGACGATACCTTATGTCAAGTTGTAAATATTTCGGCGGCAAAATAAAATATTGAATAAAACTTAGGGGTCGCTCATAAAGGCAACTCATGCTACATTTTTAGCAAGAATTAAAAACTACTAATATTATAAAGCTGAAGAGTTTGTTTGTTTGTTTGAACGCGCTAATCTCAGGAACTACTGGTTCGAATTGAAAAATTCTTTTTGTATTGGATAGTCCGTTTATTGAGGAAGGCTATAGGCTATATAACATCACGCTACGACCAATAGGAGCGGAGCATAAATGAAAAATGTTGCAAAAATGAAAAACCGTTGATACTAAAACACGCGAACAAAGTCGCCGGGGACAGCTAGTTGTATAATAACTTTCGTAAGGAGTATTCATAAGTAGCTGTTTCCCGCGGCTCCGCCCGCGACGATGTCGGTTATCGCGGCAAAAAGTAGCCTATAATCCTTTCTCATTCTTTTACATCGGTTCAGTTGTTTTGGCGTGAAAGCGCGATAGACAAACAGACAGATTTACTTTCGCATTTATAATATTAGTAATGATTATTTAGGAATAAAACGGTTTACTTACGCACATTCGCCCGACTAGTTTCAAACACTAGAGGAGTCCCTAATCCTGAGTTCGACTCGCGACACCGTAAATAATTCTCATAAATTGTTCCTAAATGTCCACCTGTCGGTATTTCATGCCTTAAAGTGACCCACAGCATGAGAGTTAACGGCGACTTACAATTGAGTTGATTAAGCAGTTGGTTAAAAGTGCTACAATGTAAACTTACCTTAAGTCTCAGTAAAACTTTTTTTAACTTATTATTTTACGTTAATTTATTTATTTTGTATATTTTAATGTGATGTTAGAAGTGTCTTTTTAATCATTTTAGTTACTGTAATTGGTTTTAATACGGTTGTAAATAAATAAAAAAAAAACATCTTTTCCTATTTTTTTGATTGGTTCATGAAATATATATTTGTATTGCACCTAATCAATGGAATAAAAATCGTGTATTTCATTTATCGTGTATTTTGGACGTCAAACTTTTTTACGCGGGAAAATCCGCATGGAATTCTGTTCTGTCTGGGGAACGCTATCAACGAATTACTTCCCTCCATTGCAAGCGGGAGACAAAAAGAAAAGATAGGCCATAGGCAAAGAAGACATTAGAAACTGAGTTAGGCCCAGTTGCCAAGCACCAAGAATCGAGATCGAAATCGAGATCCAGATCGAAATCGAAATCGAGATCGAAATCGAGATCACTTTATTCTTCTTCACCGATTGCCAATAATATAACTTTGAAAAATTCACATTGGCCTGGGTTTCGAACCAGCAACCTTGTGCACACAAAGACGTTCATTGAACCGCTTGGCTATCACGACAGGTTACACATTATAATTTAAATAACAAAAAATATAGCACCCACGATTTAAATTCGGCATCCCCGTTTCCATTTCATTTTAATACAATTCAAACTTAATGGCGGCTGTGAAGTGCGCTAAACGCTGCGCAGTACCTCGCCCCGCACCCCCGCTGGCGCATAAGTTTGGTACTGCGCAGCCACTCGACTCGTGTTCACAGCCGCCTTTAAGTTTGCAGCGTACTGTACGTATACATACCTATAAAAAATATCAACAGACATAGGTAAAACCGACGGCAAAAGCTATAGTAGCTAATATTATAATGGCAAGCCATAACTGCATTTTGTTTTTTGTTCATTTTTCATGTTATTGACCTAAAATCATTTTATTATTTAAATGCCGAACATAATTTGGCGCCAAATTGACAACGAGACATGATTTAATAGTTTGTTCTTTATTTTATTATGTTTGTTTTTGCTTTTTCATAAATTTTCATTTTTTTTTATCTGACGCATTTGTTCATGGCATTCTTTCGTCCTTGGGGAAGGCGGAGTGGTATATATGTTTTTATCGTTAACTTAACCGTTAGTTCTTATCGGAATTGCTTTTTTTAATCCTTTTTTTAGGAACTTTGCGAGTATGCATTTATTTAGAATAAGAAATTAGACAGATATACATGTATTGTAAGTGCATATATACTAATGACGTAGAATAGATTAGAATTGAATTTATTTATTTGCTCGAAATAATAGATCTTATAAATTATATAGTACAGTTAATACTGCAATACCTTGCAATATTTATCTCTGAGTAGGTAGGTTAAGTTAAGAAGAGTTAAGCACCTAGGTAGACTATGCAATCAAATATTAGATAGATTCTTTATTATAATAATTATAATCATGAATTTATATCACAAAATTCTCTAAAATAACAAAAAAAACCAAATTATTATCTTAACGTAGGAACCTAAACTACGGTACGATAAACATATGTCAAGGTCGCGAAATATTGTCTTAGAAATAATAACGTAAGCGACAACATCGAAAATCTTATATTAATCGAAATCTATCAAATGGAATAAAAAAACAATCGACATTAATCTAGATGTTATGATTATGCATCAAATGGTGTGAATAAAATATTATTAAGTTGTATAGTTAAGTGGATAAAGTAAAAAAAGGGTTTTTAAAGAGGTGATTTCAAAAAATAAAACTATCGAGGAAAGTTTCTCTAATCGTGTAACTGATCGACATTTATCATATCCTCTTCTATCTAGAAACCAAATTTCCAGTCAATAACTTTTATAGTTGCTAAATAAAAACGATATAAAAATAGCTAAAAAAATTGTGTATCGCCTTAAGCCGTTACTGATCCCATAGGTAGCTATATAATAGCTATCTCTCTTTTTTCACGGGTTACCCTCAGTATCGAGAATACCCGGTACTTTGAAAGGCTTACGTGGGGACACAGGTCCAACACGCAGTGGCCTTGTTGAGAACTTTACTCTAAACTGGGATGGGGCATCTACTAGGGCCCATCCACCTCTGCTCTATGCAAGAACAGATATGAACGGTCCAAATTAGATACAATTATGAATGGAAAATAAAACTTTAGGTTATGTGTAGGTAAATGTTAGTGGATTGGTTATAAGAACTATTGAAATGTTAATTTAAATTTCGCGCCTTCTAATGTAACTTTATGTTTTGTTAGACTGTGTCTCTAGCTACTCCATACTTGATGACGCACTCGCTCTCTCTCTACTCTGTGACACTACGAGTGAAGTACATATAATTGTTAATTACGTTAAAATAAATGTTTTCCATAGTAAAACCAACTTCCACTTATTTAAAATCATCAACAGGTTATGGGCCCAGATGCCCTGAATAGTGAACAAGTCAAATCGAACTATACTTACATTAGTGCACGAAAATTGTTAAAACCTAACCTCAAAATAACGCACGTGAAACCGGCAAAAAGTTTTACAAGTGTTGAAAATGTCTTCAAATAACCCGCTGACCTTGATAGAAAAACTAACTGGCCGCGATAACTACTCCACATGGAGATTCGCTGTAAAAACCTACCTTGAACATGAGGAGTTATGGGACTGTATAGAAAATCCAACCGGCGACGCGTCAGACCAAAAACGTGATCTCAAAGCAAAATCAAAGATCATCTTGTTAGTGGACTCCGTGAATTATGTTCACATACAAGAAGCGAGGACAGCAAAAGAAGTTTGGGACAACCTGACGAGTGCTTTCGATGACTCAGGGCTAACACGACGAGTAGGTTTACTTCGTGAATTATGTACTACAACCCTCGCCGAGTGTCAAAATGTAGAAGAATACGTTAGCAAAGTAGTCACAACAGCTCATAAGCTCCGCAATATCGGATTTAAAGTGGACGATGAGTGGCTGGGAACCCTGCTGCTCTCTGGTCTTCCTGAAGCATACAAACCGATGATCATGGCGATCGAGAGTTCCGGTATGAAAATAAGTGCCGATTCAGTTAAAGCTAAAATTCTACAGGATGTAAAAATGAGCAATAGTGATACAAATGCCTTTGCAATAAATACAAAGAAAAAGGTATTTAAAAAGTCATTCCAAAAAGGTCCACGTTGTTTCAAATGCAACAGATATGGCCATATGAGCACAGAGTGTAAGTCTAAGCCAAAACAGAATCATGAAAGTTCAAGCTATGCTGCTGCATTCATAGCTTCTGCCAGCAACAGTGATGCCTGGTATATAGACTCCGGCGCCTCAATGCATATGACCAGACACAAACAATTATTGCAAAATGAAACAGTGCCACTAGTGAAGACAATTAAAGTTGCAAATGACAAATCCTTACCAGTAGAAAGCTCTGGTCAGCTGAGTTTGGATATCTGTGACCACAGAGGTCGGAGTAACAAAGTTTTATTCCAAAATGTTTTATATGTGCCTGACTTAGCAACAAATTTACTATCAGTAAGTCAGATTGTAAATCACGGTGGTGCAGTGAAATTTAATAATGAAGGCTGTGTAATTTTCAACAGTCATAAGAAAATAGTTGCAACAGCTATCTTAATCAACAATATGTACCGGCTAAATCTGTATAATGTTCAAGCATACATATCTGATGTTGATCAGCAAGATATCTATCTCTGGCACCAGCGGATGGGGCATCTCAATTTTAATGATTTAAAGAAAATTGAAGAGAATACAGATGGAGTGCAATTATCTAAAAAAGAAGACAATCTGACCTGTGTGACCTGTTTAGAAGGAAAACAAACACGCCTGCCGTTTAAGTCAAGCCATTCAAGCGCTACACACTTACTTGAAACTGTACATTCAGACATATGTGGACCAATGGAAACCACTTCCATTGGTGGTGCAAAGTACTTCATCACATTCATAGATGACTTTTCAAAAAAGGTGTTTGTTTATTTCTTAAAGAAAAAATCAGAAGCTCTTGAAAAATTTAAAGAATTTAAATGTCAAGTTGAAAATCAATTGGAATGCAGTATAAAATGTTTGCGTACAGACAATGGGCTTGAATATATAAACAATGCTTTTTCTGAGTTCCTAGCAAAAGCTGGTATTGTTCATCAAACGACAGTGCCTTATACACCCGAGCAAAATGGTGTCTCGGAACGCATGAATCGTACGCTAGTTGAAAAAGCAAAGTGTCTGTTGATTAATGCAAAACTTCCCAAACAGTACTGGGCAGAAGCAATACACACAGCTGCATATCTCATTAATAGATCTCCAACACGTTCACTGACTTTTAAAACTCCAGAAGAAATATGGTCTAAGAAGAAACCAAATGTAAGTCATCTAAAAATATTTGGCTGTGAAGCTATGATACATCTTCCAAAAGAGAAACGTAAGAAATGGGACAGTAAATCACAGAAAGCTATATTCATCGGATACTGTGATAATACAAAAGGGTACAGGTTTATAATACCTGCCTCTAAAACTGTAACAAAAAGCAGAGATGCTGTTTTCTTAGAGACCACGGTAAGAAGAAACTATCTTCCTATAAATCTGACAGAGAAAGAAACAGTGTGTGACACATCATTGGAACAAAATGACACTTTCTCATCTCTGAATTCCAATGACACATCAGATACTTCAAACACCACTAGTGAATATATGTCAGATCAAGAAGATAACGTAGATCCTGAGTATAAACCAAATATAAATGTTCAATTATCATCAACACCTTCTAAAATTACATTGAGACCAAGAAACAAAGAATTATCAAAATTAAATGAAAATAAAGATAAAACTTACCTGTGCTACAGTGAAGAAAAGATAAACTCTATCCCTCAGAACTACAAAGAAGCCTTAACCTCAACTGAATCTGATAAGTGGAAAACTTCAATAACAGAAGAACTAGAATCACATTCCAAAAATGTTACTTGGACATTGGTAGAAAAACCCCAAAACACAAAGGCTATTGGATGTAAGTGGGTATTTCGCATCAAAAATGAACCAACAGGTCCTCGTTATAAATCAAGGCTCTGTGCAAAAGGATATGCACAAAAAGAAGGGATAGATTTTGATGAAACTTTTGCGCCGACAGTGAGATATGACTCTGTACGATTATTATTATCACTTGCAGCGCAGAAAAACTTAGAGATTATTCAATTTGATATTACCACTGCTTTCCTGTATGGTGACCTGGAAGAAACAATTTACATGACTCCACCTGAGGGATTGGACTGCAACCCAAATATGGTATGTAAACTTAACAAATCCTTATATGGGCTAAAACAGGCACCAAGATGTTGGAATACAAAATTTAATACAGCCTTAAAGAAATTTGGATTTCAAAGATGTAAAGCAGATCAATGTATTTATATTGGATTAACTAGAGGAGTAACATGTTACTTGTGTCTATATGTAGATGATGGTCTTTTACTTTGTAAAGATAAATCTGTTTTAACTGAAGTAATTAATGATCTTCAAACTAATTTTGATGTCAAAACATATCCTCTTTCCTGCTTTGTAGGAATGCAAATTGAAAAATCTGATAATCATATTTTTATACACCAGACCAAATATATTGAGCAATTATTAAAGAAGTTCAATATGACTGAAGCAAACTCTAACAGTGTACCGGCTGATCCACATGTCAGACTGATTAAGACTGATGAGCTACCTGAAAGAAAATATCCCTACAGAGAAGCCATAGGATCCCTCATCCATGCAGCAACAGTAAGCCGGCCAGACATTTTGTTTGCAGTCAGTCAGGTGAGTAGATTCTTAAACTGTTATGATGAATCTCACTGGAATGCTGTCAAAAGAATACTCAAGTATCTAAAAGATACTAAAGATTATGGATTGTGCTACATGTCAAAGCCAGAAAGCACTGATATAGTAGGATACAGCGATGCTGACTTTGCCAACGATATTGAAACAAGGCGTTCAACAACTGGTTATGTTTTTCTAAAGAATAAAGCTGCCATTACCTGGTCATCCCAAAGGCAACAAACAGTGGCCTTGTCTACAACAGAGGCGGAGTTCATGGCTGCTTGTGCTGCCACTAAAGAGGCCATGTGGTTAAGACAATTTTTACAGGAAATAAGTGAATATAAACAAGAATCTGTGATCATAAACATTGACAATCAGAGTGCAATTAACGTTATCAAAAATAGTGAATTTCACAAGCGTTGCAAACACATAGATATTAAATATAACTTTATAAAAGAAAAATATTATGAAAATGTTATCAGTCTTAACTATGTAAACACAAATAATCAATATGCTGATATGTTTACCAAAGCATTGTCCAAGGATAAATTTATATCTATGAGAAGTAACATAGGCATGTGCAAACTTATATATAAGTAGTTCATTTTTTCTTTTGTCAACTAAATATTGTTCATGTTGTATATCTTAGGGATTTATGCTATATTAAAAGAAGGCTCTAATTTGAAGAGAGTATTGAAATGTTAATTTAAATTTCGCGCCTTCTAATGTAACTTTATGTTTTGTTAGACTGTGTCTCTAGCTACTCCATACTTGATGACGCACTCGCTCTCTCTCTACTCTGTGACACTACGAGTGAAGTACATATAATTGTTAATTACGTTAAAATAAATGTTTTCCATAGTAAAACCAACTTCCACTTATTTAAAATCATCAACAAGAACTAAATCGGGAAACTATGGCACCTGCCTTCTAATTAGTGTCCGACCGAAATTTCGGTTTCGGTTTCGGTTTCGGCCAGTTTCGGCCATAAAATCAAGTTTCGGCCCGTGTTTCGGTTTCGGCCAAAAACGGCCGAACCTTTCGGCCGCGCCGAAACTTACAACATCGTACCTTCGGGTCGCGCTCGGCTAACGTCGGGCGCGCTCGGCACGGCTGGCAATATGGCGTCGCTCGCCTGACTCCGCCGGCAACTACCTAAATCAGTGCGCTTTGCTCGTGTAGACGTGTCAATACGTGTTTTCACTTTATAGGGTAGTTAAATTTTCAAACAGAACCTCTGTTACTGTGCTGTAATTTCATTGTGATAAATCTTTGAAAGTAGAAACCTGTAATTATAGGTTGGCGAGATATTACTTTTAGAAAAAAACGGGCTTACCCACATTTTTTAGACTTTTTAAGAACTTTTTTTTTTATTTATAAAAGGTTCGGTTTCGGTTTCGGTTTCAGCCGAAACTACAATGAAACCGAAAAAAAAACATGTTTCGGTCGGTCACTACTTCTAATACATGTTAATGCAATGAAATAGGCAGGTGGTGACTCGCCAGCTCACCAGATGGGCCCCCCAACATAACCGCCACGATAGGCAGCAGGAGGCAACACCAGTGCGAGCGGCTAGGGGTGTCGAGCGGTGCGGCCCCGATTTCACCATCGCGGGTCACAGTAGCGGACCCGGAGCGGGTTTCCTCGCTATTATTATTATATATAGTAGCTAAGTATATATAAGTATTTGCTACCGAATTCAATGCGGTACTGACGTCAACGGATTAGTAAGATAACTTAACAATTGAGTTAATAAGGTTAATTTATAATTCAGTTTATTTTTCGTTTTTTTGTGGTTTTACTTGTTTTTTTCTTAAGTCGGTTTAATTTTTTATTTAAAAAAGTTCGTTTATTTTTAGCAATACGACATTACTTTATCAAACAATTTTAACTTACCAAATAATAAAAAATAATGTTAGCTTCCAGGTTTCTTGATTTTTCCAGGTGTTTGAGGTTTCATATAAAAAAAAACTGTTTTAAATTATATTTTTAAGATTAAAAAAATGCCTCCTGTTTAACATAAATGAATAACTAGCTGTCCCCCGCGACTTTGTTCGCGTGTTTTAGTTTCAACGGTTTTTCATTTTTGCAACATTTATCATTTATGCTCCGCTCCTATTGGTCGTAGCGTGATGTTATATAGCCTATAGCCTTCCTCAATAAACGGACTATCCAATACAAAAAGAATTTTTCAATTCGAACCAGTAGTTCCTGAGATTAGCGCGTTCAAACAAACAAACAAACAAACTCTACAGCTTTATAATATTAGTATAGATTTCACTCTTTCATTTATCAGCGTAAGCCTAAACGACGCCATATTTAAAAAAATAAAATTCTTTATTTTTTTGTTGTGTTTAACATTATGCAATAAGAGAACATTTGCCGCTAACTTGTTGTCAAAAAAGTAATAATTTATTTATTTGGAAATCACATAGTATAAAGGCGCTTCCCGCTGTCTGTCCCTATGTATGCTTAGATCTTTAATCTCTCTTGTTCCAAATCTGGGTGACCTTTGTGCATGTGATTTGAAGGTTTGTGAAATCCACCGCGACAAAAACTAAATTCTTTAGTGCGGGAGTCGTTAAAAAAATCAAGTAAATAAATCTAAGAAACATAACAACAATATTGTATTTGACGACCTCCGTGGTCGAGTGGCGTACACACCGGTTTTCAAGGTGTCGCCAGCTCTGAGGTCCTGGGTTCGATACCCGGCCGGGTCAATGTAGAAAACCACTTTTCTACATTGTCTCGGGTCTGGGTGTTTGTGGTACCTTCGTTGTCTCTGAATTCCATAACACAAGTGCTTTAGCTACTTACTTTGGGTTCAGAGCAATGTATGTGATGTTGTCCACATTTATATATATATGTTAAATTATTGTCGAATGTATCGATACCTACATAAATAAAAAACTGTCGAATTTAAAACTAATAAAAAATAAAAAAAACACTAATGTTTTGAAAAAAATGCAACGAAACACATCTTATTTGTTTTGGTCACGCTTTAATTATTACAATTTGAATAATTAAATAACAAAGCAGTATTTTAACAATAATAACTCCAGTCTGTAACTGTCCTACTGGACATTGGCCTCTGATACACAAAACGAGCATTGACCACCACGTTGGTAAGCAAGGGTGAAACCCCACGGTTGGGCGCCATTAGCTGCGGTTTTATCAGCCTGCAACTTCACACTATAGCCTCTTTATTCTTAAGAGGTCTACCGCTGTTAGCCTAACCGCAGACTTAGTCTACTTCGCCGGACTTCTTGCTGAAACCATCTGAATCCAGCCAGAGCTATAGAAAAACTAACTACGTCAGCAACGTCCACTAAGGGCACCCCCTGTGGGCTTCGGACCTCGACTTAGTGCGTTGCTAACAATCTTAATAAGGCAAAAACAGCAAGGGAGGGCTGGATCTAAGTTATTATTGGGACATATTTTTATTGCTAGTTTGGACCGTCCGGGTCAACTTGATTTAGGACGGGGGAGGGCGGGGGTAACATTAACGTTACTATTATCTATACTATAATATTATAAAGCTGAAGAGTTTGTTTGTTTGTTTGAACGCGCTAATCTCAGGAACTACTGGTTCGAATTGAAAAAATATTTTTGTATTGGATAGTCCGTTTATTGAGGAAGGCTATAGGCTATATAACATCACGCTACGACCAATAGGAGCGGAGCATAAATGAAAAATGTTGCAAAAATGAAAAAAAGTTGAAACTAAAACACGCGAACAAAGTCGCGGGGGCAGCTAGTTTATAATACGCGACGGGCCGCGCCGGCGAAGACGTAGTATACGGCGGTTGTGTTTTGTATTGCTGCTGCTAGCTAAATCGAATGCTTCTTGAAGAAGCGTTGTTTTATCGTCAGGGTAAGAGACAGGAAGTTTGGGGCGTTCAATCTTAGATATGAGTGAAGGTCGGTATCGCGCGGCCGCTACGATTAGCGGGTTACGGTGGTTTTTGGCAGTGTCAAAAAATCGGATCGCGGCAAGGTTTCGTGAACTGCATGAAAAGGTTTTGGAGAGTTTGCATTCGTTTGAGTCGATAATCGGGTACGTGAAAGAATACGACGCTGCCGTAAGTCATGATAGGTCTAACTGACGCACGCAATGTAAATTCTCTTCTGACAAGCAAGAGAGTTTACTGCGCTTGTTTAACATAGGTACAACACTATAGACCTCTCATACAGAGAACGAGACCTACTACACGCTTGTGAAATGGCAAACTTTTAAGAACTTTTTGAAAACATGTTTATTAGATAATATCCATGACATTGACAAGTTATGTACCTAAGTAGTTTTACATTTAATTAATTGGCCTTGTAAATATTGTTGTTGTCGAATAGAAACGTCAATGACCCTGGTGGCTGTCAATAACAAAGTATTATTTTTCTTTAATCACTGAAAACTATTTTGCAACTAGATAATGTTTTTTTTGTCAACATTATCACCAAATAGACTTAGAATTAGACAGAGTTTAATTTATAAAAACTTGCGGCCCGGCTCGGGCCAGGTCGGGTGGACATTTATTTTTCATGATATTCAATAGCCTATGTTAATCTGTAATAATGTAGCATTCAAATCGGAAAGAATCTTTGAAATCGGCCTAGTAGTTTTTGTGTTTATTCATTACATACATACACTCATATATGTACAAACAAATCTTTCCTCTTTATAATATTAGTAGGTGCATTATCGATAAAAAACCTGCTATTTTGTTAAAAAGAGGTATGATTTCTTTAAAAAATTATATTAAATTTTTGACAGTTAAAATGGCGGGCAATTCGTTTTTTTGCAAATTTGAATCGGAATAATATTATGCCGGACACACAACACGTTAACTTCCACAAGTCTGTTGTTTTACGTATATTGGAAAAAGTATTCCTTTGAGAGCAAAATTTGCATTTGTAACTAAATTTCAAATTCAATACTAATGCATAACCTCATAGTTGTATACAATTAATGGAAACGTATCTAACTATGTTTCCATTTTTTGTGTAGGTACCTAGATAATAAATAAAAGAATTGTTTATTAATAAATTATTCATGCATTTGGAAATAAGTTTAACGTAAATATATAATTGTACAAGCCAAAATAATTTTAAACCATGCTAGACTCGAAAACAAAGTAATTAAAGTATCAATAAATTTAAAGTCCCTTATGTAAATGTATTCTATGTAATTTATAAATTGTATGACAATTAAATACTTTATTTTTAAACGTAAATTGTATATACGTTTAAAAACTATATTATTTTGTTTACTTGGGTTTTACCACCTCGATAAGGAGATAAAAATAGTGCATTTTATTAACCTTGGAACTATATTATATATATTTACCTATACACCGTGTCGTTTTTCATTCTCTTCAAATTTTAGGAGCCTGTTAGGAAAGACATAACTGATTAAACAAAATTAATATCTGTTCAATAATTAATACATACTTAGTTTTTTAGTTATTTAAGTTGACAGTATTTCAGAATACACCACTTTCAAAGATCAGAATCGCCCCGTTGCGTATGCGGTAGGCAGTGTCTTTATGTGTGTGTAAAAGAGCCGTTCCAGTGCGGTATCACACGGGCCGCGTTTTGAAATGCTTGTCCCAAACATGCCGATTTAAAAAAATTGTAAAACGAAAAAAATACCTTCATATTTCATCATTGATTCGTGTCGAGAATCATTAGTATAGTTAACCTCGAATTTGACGAGAATGCAAAACTACACGTATAACCTATCCAGGTAAAAAAAAAAACAAATATTCTAATTATACCCATATGTAAGTTAAATTTGAGTGGTGCTTATACGAAAAGTAACTGAATGAGAGAAAGATATTTTTATATCGATTTTTAATGAATACTATCGACAAGGTTAAAACACAATGTAAAGGATTAATAATCACATGTTATCATACCATCCCATAAACTAACCTATGTTAACAAATTAACGAATTTCAATTTCAATGTCAAATACATTTTATTTTTGTATTTTATATAAAGACATTGTTCAGCCAGCGACAGTGCTGTAGTCAATAAAAAAGATACGTAATATCGCAGCCGGTAAAACCTTGGGAATTCTGAAAATGCAAGCAAGCTAGTTATAAATAAAACAAGTACTAAATACACATCTCACTTTATTTTTCTAGGTATCAAAATACATTATTTATTTACATTTATACATAATTCTTTGTAGGTACCTAAATATATAAATATGTTATAATTATCAAAATTATTAGGATGTACAATATATTATAATAATGTCTTGGGACAACTTACACACGGCCATCTTATCCCAAATTAGGCAGAGCCTGTATTATGGCAACCAGATATCTGACAAACACACTTATATATTTCTGAATACATACATTATTATAGATAAATTACATCCAGACACAGAACAAAAAATCGTGCTCATCTCTCAAAGATTTGTCCTGGGTGGGAATCGAACCCGTGGTGGGTTCGATTCCCACCCAGGACAAATCTCCGGTTTAGAAGTCTGGGTCACTAACCACTAGACCAACAGGCCAGTCGAGTGTTTTTAAGATTGTCATGTAGATTAAATAAAAATATTGAACACTTTTTTACTTCACCAAAAGCTTACGACGAAATATTGTTTATTTTCGCTTTTTCAATTTATTTTTGTTTGTTCTTTTTCTATCGACTAAATAGATTTTTATTATCCTACCTCGTCATCGTCATTGTTATTGCAATATGGCGAAAAAAATGTTTTTTATTTTTTAAGTACAAAACCGCCAACCTTATTTTATTACACAGGATTAGATATAAATGTAATCTTTTACTTAAATTAAATTTTTGTTTGTTGAATGTCCGAATGAACGTATGAATGAATGATGAACGAAAGATGTGAACTATCATTCCCTAGGCGGAGACAGGTGCAGTAGAGTCGGGTGCAGTTCCTTGCATTCCCTAGCCGGAGACAGGTGCAGTAGCGTCGGGTGCAGTTCCTTGCATTCCCTAGCCGGAGACAGGTGCAGTAGCGTCGGGTGCAGTTCCTTGCACTCCCTAGCCGGAGACAGGTGCAGTAGAGTCGGGTGCAGTTCCTTGCATTCCCTAGCCGGAGACAAGTGCAGTAGAGTCGGGTGCAGTTCCTTGCATTCCCTAGCCGGAGACAGGTGCAGTAGAGTCGGGTGCAGTTCCTTGCATTCCCTAGCCGGAGACAGGTGCAGTAGCGTCGGGTACAGTTCCTTGCACTCCCTAGCCGGAGACAGGTGCAGAGAGCGTCGGTTGCAGTTCCTTGCATTACCTAGCCGGAGACAGATGTAGACTGCGTCCGGTCCAGTTTTTTGCATTTCTTAGCCGGATACTGGTGCAGACTGCGTTAACTGCAGTTTTTTGCATTCCCTAGCCGGATACAGGTGCAGTCAGCGTCGGATGCAGTTTCTTGCTATGTCTAGACAGACAGGAAAGCCAGCTGAACCTGGCGCCGCAAGTGCTGCACTTATATGCAGACGAACCACTGTGAAGGGCTTGCATGTGGCAACGGAGCTTGGCTTGGTTCTGTAAACATAAATAAATAAACAAATTAACGACCTCCGTGGTCAAGTGGCGTACACACCGGTTTTCAAGGTGTCGCTAGCTCTGAGGTCCCGGGTTCGATCCCCGGCCGGGTCAATGTAGAAAACCACTTTTCTATATCGTCTCGGGTCTGGGTGTTTGTGGTACCTTCGTTGTCTCTGAATTCCATAACACAAGTGCTTTAGCTACTTACTTTGGGTTCAGAGCAATGTATGTGATGTTGTCCACATTTATTTATTATTATTTATTTATTATATAGGTATTATAAAAAAAAAGTAGTCGGGCGATCCCGAGAATGTGCGCAAGTTTTGTATGGATGTTTCTTATTCTTTCACGCAAAAACTACTGAATGGATTTTAATTAAACTTTAAAATAATACAGCTTATACATCAGAAGAATAACACATAAGCTATATAATTTATAAATTCTGGTTCCCGCGGCTCCGCCCGCATGGATGACGGTTATCGCGGCAAAAAGTAGCCTATGTCCTTTCTCAGGCTCTAGACTATTTGTGTACCAAATTTCATTCAAATCGATTCAGTAGTTCTGGCGTAAAAGCGCGACAGACATACAGACAGAGTTACTTTCGCATTTATAAATTAGTAAGGATAGTCCAAACTATAACGATAAGTGTCAAGTAAATAGGAAAAAACTGCCGTCTGCAAGATATTCTGGCGTGAGCTGCAAAATCCGTTAGAGTTAACACGTATATAATGTGTAATGGAAATGTTTTTCTTAAATAGTCTTACAAAATAATAATAATAAAACCCCTCGGGGCAAGCCGTTACCTCATCATGAGAAGAACGCAATACCTGAGGGCATATTAACTTGCTTTTTTCAACTTTGAGATATAAATAAAAAATGTATCTTAAGGTCTATGTAGGAGCATACATCCGCAGGGCAGCTTGTGGCGAGCTGTTTGTGAGTAGCGACACAACGGACCTGAGTGCTCCAGGAAGTCACTCCTTAGGAGGGCTCCCAGCTCTTTCTTGCCTTAACTGGCTGGCTAGAGAGGGGTCGCTAGAGCTACATGCTCGGGGGTGGAAGTGTCTAATGGCGTAATAGCGAGGAAACCCGCTCCGGGTCCGCTACTGTGACCCGCGATGGCGAAATCGGGGCCGCACCGCTCGACACCCCTAGCCGCTCGCACTGGTGTTGCCTCCTGCTGCCTACCGTGGCGGTTATGTTGGGGGGCCCATCTGGTGAGCTGGCGAGTCACCACCTGCCTATTTGATTGCATTTATATGTGTTAGAAGGCAGGTGCCATAGTTTTCTGATTTAGTTCTAATAACCAATCCACTAACATTTACCTACACATAGCCAAAATTTTTATTTTTCATTCATAATTTACAATAGCTTTGTATCTACTTTGGACCGTTCATATCTGTTCTTCCATAGAGCAGAGGTGGATGGGCCCTATTAGATGCCCCATCCCAGTTTAGAGTAAAGTTCTCAATAAGGCCACTGCGTGTTGGACCTGTGTCCCCACGTAAGCCTTTCAAAGGACCGGGTATTCTCGATACTGAGGGTAACCCGTGAAAAAAGAGAGATAATAATAATAATAATATCTTGGGACATGTCACACACGGTCATCTGATCCCAAACTAGGCAGAGCCTGTGCTATGGCAACCAGACAACTGATAAACATACTTATATATTTCTAAATACATACATATTATAGATAAATTACACCCAGACACAGAACAAATGATTGTGCTCATCACACAAAGATTCGCCCTGGGTGGGAATCGAACCCACAACCTTCGGTTTAGCAGTCAGGGTCACTAACCACTAGACCAACAGGCCCGTCTGACAAAAAAGACTGCGACAGCATATATCTATCTTTTATGTGTACGCCATTATCGCGAAAATAGTGACAATAAAAATTGATAATTTATTTCTAATGCATATTCGGTAGCAACAAATTGATCTTTATGTATACTTTAATGGCTTCTGGTATTTAAAGTAGATAAATTTTACGGGGGCAAGCTTAGGTCTTAAAAAAGGACATAGGTCACTTTTCACAAACGCGGGCAGAGCCGCGGGCAACAACTAGTTTTAAATATTATACTTACCGGGAAGGGTTTCCCGCAGTGATCACACAAATGCTCAGCGTTGTCCTTTTTATGAACAACTTGCTTGTGTAGATACAACGATGTGTGGCTTTTAAACACCTGAAATATATATGATCATTTAAAAACTACATATACAGGATAATAATAGTTCTAATAGCCAATCCACTAACATTTACCTACACATAGCCTAAACTTTTACTTTCCATTCATAATTTACAATAGCTCTGTATCTACTTTGGACCATTCATGTCTGTTCTTCCATAGAGCAGAGGTGGATGGGCCCTAGTAGATGCCCCATCCCAGTTTAGAGTAAAGTTCTCAACAAGGCCACTGCGTGTTGGACCTGTGTCCCCACGTAAGCCTTTCAAAGGACCGGGTATTCTCAATACTGAGGATAGCCCGTGAAAAAAGAGAGATACAAAATAATAATAATATCTTGGGACATCTCACACACGGTCATCTGATCCCAAACTAGGCAGAGCCTGTGCTATGGCAACCAGACAACTGATAAACATACTTATATATTTCTAAATACATACATATTATAGATAAATTACACCCAGACACAGAACAAATGATCGTGCTCATCACACAAAGATTCGTCCTGGGTGGGAATCGAACCCACGACCTCCGGTTTAGCAGTCAGGGTCACTAACCACTAGACCAACAGGCCCGTCAGGATGTTAATAATTATTTAAAAAAAAACGGTTTACTCACGCATATTCTCGAGATCGCCCGACTAGTTTCAGACTCGATAGGAGTCCCTAATAATGAGCTAAAGCGGCGGCGGGTTCGACTCGCGACAAATGATTAGGGACTCCTATTGAGTCTGAAACTAGTCGGACGATCCCGATAATATGCGTGAGTAAACCGTTTTGTTTTAAATAATTATGAATACTCCTCACGAAAGTTATTATACAAATACAGACCTAATGGCCTTATTAATAAAAATCTCGAGTGAGATTAGCGACTGCTTAGCGGTTTCTATATTAAATTTTTCTATGGAGAATATAAATTTAGAATCTGTTAATCCGTTGTTAAGCTCCATCGCGATTTTTATTAATAAGGCCATTAGGGTAGGTACCGTACATCTATACAAAAGGGGTGAAGGGTACATCTGCCCCCCTAGACAAGTGGCATTTCGACAAGCGTTAACGATAATAGAAATCGCTTAAATGACATTAAATGTATGGAAATGACATTTCGTTTCGATAAGTCACGTGACTTGGACTTGTCACTTCCATACATTTGAACGATTCGATCAGCGTTATCGCTTGTCGACATGTCACTTGTCTAGGGGGGCTGGTATATTATAGAGTCAAAATTTCAAAATACATAATACCGCTAATATTTCTTAGAAAAATAAAATATAAACCAACCTTTTGACATAGCGAACAGGTGTGGACATAGTTCTTCAAGTGTTCCCAATCCACGTGATCTTTTAAACGGGTCTTATTAGCAAACCGTTTCCCGCAATCACTGCACATGTATCTGAAGGAAATATCAATAAGAAAAGTGATTTAGAATCTTACTGTATCTTAAACACTAGCGGTGCCCTCTTGGAAAAAAAAAAGTGATCTATAGAGCGCGCATATCGAGTATGAATTGTAGGCCCAGTGCCTACAGGTCACACTACATAATACCAGCCTAAAAATGTCCCACTGCTGGGCTCAGGCCTCTTTTCATATAGAGAAGGCACGAGCTTTGATCACCACGCTTGCTCATTGCGGGTTGGCGATTTAGGATTCTAATTTTTGGAATCCAGGTTTCCTCACGATGTTTTCCTTCACCGATGGTCAGCGGTGTCTTAGAATAATTAAGAAAGTACATTTAACTTTGAAAAAGTGTCATTGGTACTTGCCTGTAATGGGTGCAAACCTGCAACCTACTGTATTAGTAATAATGTCCGCCTGACCGAATTTCAGTCACGGCGGCTTCTCTCAACAGAGATTAGCCATCTGCGCGGGAGATATTTCAGTGCACGAGTGTATGCGCGAACACTGTTGCACTCTCTATTCCTTCACTCTCATAGTCCGATGGGACGGCAATCCGACACGACCGGAGAGAGATCAGGCGCAGGACCAACGGCTTTACGTGCTTTCCGAGGCACGGGGGTGTAAACACCACCTCACTTCCTGACTCCAAGCTGAGCTGTACTGAGTATTTCTAAACGAAAAACCCAGTAACTATTTTTTTTTTGGCTCGACCCGGGATTAGAACCCGAGACCTCGGGCACGGCAGTCGCGACCAACGAGGCAGTCAGTACTGTATTAGTAGCATGTGTGTAATAGGATTTTATTAAACTTACTTGAAATCATTTTCGCTGACGTGTTTTTTGCTAATCTTCATATGCTGTTTGTAAGTAGCTATGGATGAGAAGGTTCGGTTGCAAGGTTCGCAAACTAATTCGCCATTTGCTCTGGTATAACAAAAATACAAATATATATATATATATAACAAGCAGACAATACGAAATACTGAATAAGTTATGTGCCTCTCCAATTTAATTTTAATCCTAATGCAATGCCAATGCAAAATTGTTATTCATTTAGCAGGCACACAAACAACATACAGTACAAAAAATAATCTCAATTTTTAGATTCCAGTCAGTTCTTTCCATTGACAGCATTTTTTTTAGGAAAACTGAATCAACGAATTTTATCAATCAACGAATACATGAATCAATCAACTCGTATATGAATCAATCAAATGATTTATTTATTTATGGTATACTAGCTGTCACCTGCGACTTTGTCCGCGTGTTTTATATCCTGCTAGCTAAACTAATATCATATTTTCATTGGTATTGTATTAGAATTAAAATTAAATTTGAGAGTAAGGGCACAGGTCTGATCGATTCGCTAAGAAGAAGAAGAAGCAGATAATTCCAAAACAAGATTCCCTTGCTGTTTTTGCCTTATTAAGGTAGAAACGCACTAAGTCGAGGTCCGAACCCCACAGGGGGTGCCCTTAGTGAACGTTGCTGACGTAGTTAGTTTTTGTTTTGCTCTGGCTGGAGGCCCTTACGGTTCTCACCAAAAGTCCGGCGAAGCAGTCAAAACCTGCGCTCAGGATAACTGCGTAAATCTCTTCCAAAATTACAAAGACTTATAAATGTTATCCTTACTTCCTTACTAATATTATAAATGCGAAAGTAACTCTGTCTGTCTGTCTGTCTGTCTGTCTGTCGCGCTTTCACGGCAAAACTACTTAACCGATTTCAATGAAATTGGGGTACACAGATAGTCTAGAGCCTGAGAAAGGACATAGGCTACTTTTTGCCGCGATAACCGAAATCCACGCGAGCAAAGCCGCGGGAAACACCTAGTATTTTTATATGACTGTTTTTTATTTACCTGGCAACATGGCTATTAAGATGTCTCAATAAGTTGCCTCTCCATTGGAACTTCTTGTCGCACTGCGGACAGGGGAACTTCTCCTTAGCACTATTTATAGAACACTTGATCTGCTCAATATGTTGCTGGTGTTTCTCAGGGTTGGAGGTGTCATCGGGAAGAGATTCTGATAGTTTCCTGTTGATAGATAGTATATATAAAACAATAGGTTACTTATAACATTTATATCTCAAGAACGAGTGGACTGATTTTCATGATCTTTGATTTATTGGATTCGTCTGCACCTCAAATAGCAGAAAAGCTATGCTAAGCTGTTATTTATATATAGAACCAAATCTTTTGGGAACGGGGACAGAACCGCGGGGCATCGCTAGTGTTTTAAAATAAAACAAACAGTTTTTTTTTAAAAGATTAGTGAAAATAAAACTTGGTTGTATTTAAGTTTACAAAATAATATTTTTAATTTTTTATACTAAGAACTAGCTGTCCCCCGCGATTTTGTGGTTTTTCATTTTTGCAATATTTTTCATTTATGCTCCGCTCCTTTTGGTCGCAGCGTAATGTTATATAGCTTACAGCCTTCCTCAATAAATGGGCTATCCAACACTCGAAGAATTTTTTAAATCGGACCAGCAGTTTCTGAGATTAGCGCGTTCAAACAAACAAACTCTTCAGCTTTATATATTATTAAGTAAGTATAGATTAATAAATGCAAAATACAAAACTTTATCGACATATTTTACAGTTATTTTAGATTATATTCATAATTATATCCCTTTTGTTAGTTATTATATATGTTTTTTATTTTTTACGTTTAACTCACCTTAATTTTAACTGTATTTGATGTTTTGAACTAGTTTTCACGTGTTTTTGTAAATTCGACGTATTTGTAAAGGATAACCTGGAAAATAATAACATTTAAAAAATAATAATATCTTGGGACAACTCACACACGGCCATCTGATCCCAAACTAGGCAAAGCCTGTATTATGGCAACCAGACCACCACATACATTTATATATTTCTAAATACATACGTATTATAGATAAATTACGCCCAGACACAGAACAAATGATCGTGCTCATCACACAAACAATAGTCCTGGGTGGGAATCGAACCCACGACCTCCGGCTTAGCAGTCAGGGCCACTAACCACTAGACCAAGAGGCCAGTCAAATATGAGAAGAGGCCTGTGCCCAGCACTGGGACAATTATAGGCTGGTTATAATTATTATTATGTATCTCTAATTTTTCACGGGCTATCAGTAGCGAGAATACCCGGTCCTTTGAAAGGCTTACGTGGGGACACAGGTCCAACACGCAGCGGCCTTGTTTTTTTTTTTTTTTTTAAAGGGACTAGCCCACCACACATGCCCATCATTGCAACTCCTGTAAGCCAGGATCTACAATGATAACCAATGAATACCACCGAAACAGTTAAGCTCGGTGTGTCCCAGGGAAACGATTGACTGTCTTGGAACCCGCAACGAAATTAATCAGAAGTAGTAAATAGGAGGAGTAGGAAAAAAATTGTTTCCACTTCCCTCCATTGCAAGCGGGAGACAAAAAGAAAAGATAGGCCAAAGGCAAAGAAAAGATAAGACAACTGAGTTACGCCCAGCTGCCAAGCACCACGGATAAAATTTTAACATGAATGGGTCCTAAAATTCATTTATTTAGGAGCTGTTATTTTGATTCCAATAGTAGGTATGGCAAAAACGTCTGAAAGCACGGAAATTTGCTCTGGTAGCAACAAGGTCCTCATAATAAACAACACCGGACGTCGCATGTAAAGTGTCTAATAAAGTTACGTTCATTTTGCCAAAGACTACACTCCCATAGTATATGATGCGCAGTTTGCTCAAACTCACTATTTACGGATGAACACTGACACAATGGTGAAACGACAAGCTTAAATGAAAATAACTTGCTTTTAAAATTGCCGTGACCCGTAAGAAACTGGGCAACACAATGATCAACCTCTATCCAAGTCTTCTCCAGCCGCTCACAAACGGACGGAAAAAACTGGTAAAGGTGACGGCCCTTAATAGACGTTTCCCACCTAAGTTGCAAAGACCAGCAGCGGCCTTGTTGAGAACTTTACTCTAAAATGATGGGATGAGGCATTTACCAGGGGCCATTCACCCCTACTCTATGGGAAAACAGACATGAATGGCCCCAGGTAGCTACAGAACTATTGTGGATTGTGGTGATAAAACTAATTTGTGCTATGTTTAGGTATATGTTAGGTGGATTTGTTCTTTGAACAAAATCGGAAAACTATGACACCTGCCTTTCAGCACATTGAAATGCAATCAAATGGGCAGGTGGTGACTTGCCAGGGATGGTGAGAGGCGCGACTTGGTCGCAGAGATTGGGGGGCAGGGGCTCTCGCTCCCGGCTGTGATATCAGCCATGGTCCGGAGTGAGAGCGCCTGGCGGGCGATGGTTGCCTTTTGCGACCTCGTGATGGCAGCAAAGGAGGCTGCCGAGCGGCAGAGGGAGGCAAGCGCTGTTCTGCCTTCTCGCCGCAGGCGAACAGGGCGTCGCAACAGGGCGCTTCATGACCTCAGACCACCCTGAGGTCGGGCCTGTGGGTGACGAGGAGGGCACCTCGTCACCCGATCAGCTGACAGGCCCTGGAGGATACGGACACGAAGTCCCACGTGTCCGTCTTTGGAAGGAGTAAGGGGTAGGCACTGTACACCTACCCCTTTAGTAGGGGTCCTACAAGGACCGAGGCCCACCGGAGCCCCGCCGAGCATGCTTTAGCGAACCCGGGACTCCGGCAAAGGCAAGGACGGGATCGGGGTGTTTTTAGTCGGTGCAAGTCCGACATATCCCCGCGTCGTGCCCTCGGCATGGGTTTTATTCATTAGATTTTCACCCCGTAACAAAAAAAAAAAAAAAAGATGGTGACTTGCCAGCTCATTATTATTATTATAGCATACCTGCAAGGTTCACAATACGGTTTTCTTTTTTGTCCAGTCTCAATTCTATGTGTTTCCACATGTTTTCTTAATGACGCTTTCCATCTGAAGCTCTTGTCGCAAAACTCACAGGCAAATGTAGCTGATGGCTGTTTCGTGCTGAAAAAGGTTATTTAAATTTAAAAATGAGTAAGATAAAACAGAATCTTAAGTTGAGAGCCAATAAATAGATAAATCTAGATACTGACGACCTCCGTGGTCGAGTAGCGCACACACCGGTTTAAAAGGTGTCGCCAGCTCTGAGGTCCCGGGTTCGATCCCCGGCTGGGTCAATGTAAAAAATCCCTTTTCTACATTGTCTCGGGTCTGGGTGTTTGTGCTACCTTCGTTGTCTTTGAGTTCCATAACACAAGTGCTTTAGCTACTTACTTTGGGTTCAGAGCAATGTATGTGATGTTGTCCACATTTATTAACATCACATACATTGCTCTGAACCTAAAGTAAGTAGCTAAAGCATTTGTGTTATGGAATCAGAGACAACGAAGGTACCACAAACACCCAGACCCGAGACAATGTAGAAAAGTGGTTTTCTATATCTATATCCTTGCTCAGTTGCGTGATCAATGCTCGTTCTCTGTATGAGAGGCCTGCAGTGGGACAGTTACAGGCTGGTGTTATTAACAGCTTCGGTAATGGCGCCCCACCGTGGGGCAGCCCAGTTTTTTTTTTTTTTGGCGGCGGAATCCTCATGTTCTTGGACCCGCTCACTCGGGGGAGCGAACAGGTAGTGTCAGACTCTTACTGACTAAACCTGAACCGCCGTGCTACGTCATCCGCGTGTTGTGTTGGTGCGTGGCAATGCATTGCAATTCTCTCGCAGTGGGACAGTTACAGGCTGGTGTTGACACTTACCTATTTTCTTCCGTTCCTTCTTCATCATTTATACCGTTTTGTTGGTTATTTTGGACATCGATTTCTATAGATGGTCTGTGGATAATAAATTAAAAAGTTCAATAGATATAGACAGGGAGCCATCACTTATATTTGTTCCGAATATCATTATTATATTTGATTTTAGTTTTATTACAAAAAAGTCCTAGAGCGGGATATAATTATTTTTTTAAAATAATTTTCCTTTTTTTTTTTCATTATTTGCTATTCTGTAAAAGAACTGTACTATACAGTGATAAAACTCCTATTTAACGTGTACATATTTTATACCAGCTGTCCCCCGCGACTTTGTTCGCGTGTTTAAGTTTCAACGGTTTTTCATTTATGCAACATTTTTCATTTATGCTCCGCTTCTATTGGTCGTAGCGTGATGTTATATAGCCTATAGCCTTCCTCAATAAACGGACTATCCAATACAAAAATAATTTTTCAATTCGAACCAGTAGTTCCTGAGATTAGCGCGTTCAAACAAACAAACAAACAAACTCTTCAGCTTTATAATATTAGTATAGATTTATCGATTCAACTGAATATTATATTTAAAATATATATACAATCGATTCAACACCGCGTTTTTGAGCTAAAGCATAAAATAAAGCTAAGTTATTCTTTAATTACAAATATTCGCTCCGCAAGTGACGTCACTTGACAGTTCAATACACTGAATCTTCCTCATTGTTTGTTATAGTAACTAAAAAAAAAAATACATGTCTAATATTTTTTAATAATATATGTGACTAATATACACTTACCCGTGAAAATGCGCCAGCTCATAGTGTTTCATGACAGCTCTCTTACTGGCGAGCCTCTCCGCACATATAGCGCATTGATATCGACGTTTGTGTTTATTTGTATGATAGTTATAAGACACCTCAGTCGCGAACGAGCACTCGCATATACTGCATTTTAGGTTTGATGCATTCTGAAATTGGTTTAGTTTGTAAATCAATAAATAAAATTACTTTAAATATCTCGCTCGGTTTTTGAAAGACTGATTTAATCTCGTAATGATTTATATGATTTACGAGATTGTAAAGCTACTATACTAATATTATAAATGCGAAAGTAACTGTCTGTTACGATTCCACGGCTATACCACTGAACCGATTTTGATAAAACTTGGTATGGGGTAAGCTTGGATCCCAAGAAAGTATATAGGCTATTTTTTTTAATTTCTAGTATTAAAATAAAGATTTTATCGCAATATATTTTCTTTGCCGTTCAGTCAGAACTTCGAGAAAATAGTCGAGATATAAAATCTAAAAATAAACGTTGAAATATTGGTTTTATTTTAATAAAATATAATCTGTGAACTACATCACTGATCACATACATTGCTCTGAACCCAAAGTAAGTAGCTAAAGCACTTGTGTTATGGAATTCAGAGACAACAAAGGTATCACAAACACCCAGACCCGAGACAATGTGGACGAAAAAAGTGGTTTTCTATATTGACCCGGCAGGGGATCAAACCCGGTACCTCAAAGCTGGCGACACCTTGAAAACCGGTGTGTACCACTCGACCACGGAGGTCGTCATATTGATTTGGTCGTCATCAGATTAAATAGTTTAGCCTTTCAGAACCCGGGGGTTAATCTGTTTGAACAAAAAAATCGTTGGTTGCCTGTAAAGTCGGTATACGGGCGAAAGTTTTACGTGACAACGACTGTCAATGTCAATGTCTGTCTCTCTCGCTCTTAGGCGGGCTAACCATGCCCGAGTGCCTCTCACTCGCTCTCATTGTGAGCGCATAACGTGAGCGGAGCGTTACCCAGTTTCTTGAAGTGTCACCCGGCAAACCAATTTATAAGACGTTGTCACGTCAATAATATAAAATATCTCTTACCAACTCATGTTTCAAACTGACATGATCTTTCAAATCTTCTGCATTAGGGAACGACAATATACATCTATCACACTTAAACATAGCGTTAACATAATCTTCTTTCAACATCGCCAATCTTCTCTCTTCTGCCAACTCATCTCCACTCAACTCTACTTCTGTATAAATCTCTATTTCTTTTTTCTTTCTTCTCTTTCTTTTAGCTTTTATTATCCTTTTAGGTATCTTCTCCTCATCTGTTTCGAAAGTGTTGTCATATTCTTCTTTGATAGGTATTTCTACTAATTCTTCTTCTGATTCTCTTTTTATTATTTGAAATATGGATTCTTCGTTTTCTTCGTGGTTTGTGATGTCTATGGAGTGTAGTTTATGTATACTTAAAGATGGTTGCCCTTGCAGTTTAATTGCATTTGGGTTCTGTAATAGAAAGATTCATAGTAACATTAAGGCGGCTACACGAATAATTAATTCGTTTGCGAGTAGGCGGAGTCAAGCGGAGTGGAGAGCCAATCCGGAAATGCAAGACAGAGATAATATCAACTGCTTGCTTACGGGACGGAAAGAGCTAAACATATGTCAAGGTCGCGAAAGATTGTCTTAGAAATAATAAGGTAATAAGACGAAATGGAAAATCTCATATTAATCGAAATCTATCGGATGGAATAAAAAATCAATCGACATTAATCATCATCATCATCAAAGCATCAAAATAGTGTGAAAAAAAAATTATGAAGTTAAATAGTTTCGTGGGTTAAGCAAAAAAAGCGTTTTTAAAGAGATGATTAAAAAAAAATAAAACTATCGAAGATAGTTTCTTTAATTGTATAACTGACCGACATTAATGATACTGATATTTGATATTGATGGCTCATTTTGCGATTTTAGGGTTCCCTTCATCAATAGGAAAAAACGAACCTGTACAAGATCATATTGTTTTCCAATTTGATTCATGGTTTAGGAAAGTGAAGAGTATTTAAAACAAACAAACATACACTATATTTTTTTTAAAAAATGCGAGAGTAACTTTGTCTGTCTGTCTGTTAGACTTTCACAGCTAAAACATAATACTAATTGTAATAAATAAAGTGATAAAATTAGCACAGCAACATAGTCTAATATACTATTATAATATGCATAGAGGCCAATTAAGTAATTGTAAAGATATAATCTATATATATAAAAGAGAATGTATGTGTGTATGTATGTTCACTGTAAACTTGAGAACTGTTAGCCCACTTGATATGAAATTTTGCACACAAATAAAGGGCGACATGACCACTTCAACAAACATAGTTATGTTAGTGCCGGATAGGTGGCGCTGCTGGCAGTGATTTTATCTTTGAACCATAGACGGAATTGTTTTTTTTTTAGGTGAAGTAAAACATACCAGGTACAAGCTAGTATTACTACTGCCGAGGCCGCGTAGAGCGGCTCCGGCAAAGGCAAGGACGGGACCAGGGTGTTTTTTAGTCAGTGTAAGTCCGACATATCCCCACGTCGTGCCCTCAGCTTGGGTTGAAGTAATTAGGGTATCACCCCGATAAAAAAAAAAGTACAAGCTCATATAATTATAGTAACAATACCTGTTTAATATATTCATTGAATATAGTGTATGAGTCTTTAACTTTCTGCTTGAACTTTGTGAAGCGACGTATTAATGCTTCACACTCCCAACATAAAGACACTGGAATATCTGTTTGCGGTCCCTAAAAATATCATTAAAACGTTAAGTTATAGAATAATGTAAAAATAAAAGAGGTAAACTTTTAAGCAAATATATAAGACCATTTTCTTTTAAAGGAAATCAATTAGTAGACAAAATTATTTAATGGAACATGTAATAATATAATATCTTGGGACAACTCCTGATCCTATACTAGGCAGAGCCTGTATTATGGTAACCAGACATCTGATAGACTTACTTCACTTTACTACAGGATTACTAATTACGAGACCAACAGGCCAGTCGTAGAAAAGAAAGAAATAAAGAATAACACAAAAGTTTAAAAAAGTGGCCAAGAAAAGTAATTATTTTTAAAGTTTAACAATTAGCATTAATAAAGTGGAGGTTTCGCAAATATAAAACAGTATATTAAGATCATGTATAGGACTTAAAATTGGCACACTTACGGATTTCTCGTTAATAATTTGTAAATAAGATTGCTTAGTCCAAAAATCATCTATATTAGTAATTTTCCTGCCAGAACACAAACACCCGTAACAAAAATTAATATCTTTGGTATCCATTATAGACAAGACACCAAATTATATAAGCAAAAACTATCAGTTCATTCAGGATTTGTAAATAAATAAACAATAATGCAACTGGCGAAAGAAACGCTAAGCGGCCAATCGGCCATTATAGCACAAATGTCAAATGCGTTTTATTATTTGTTTATAGTACATATCAGAAGATTAGTTACTAAAACTGTTAGAAAAACACAATCTGAAATATGAAAATTAAACTAAAAATAAAAAACAGCATTCCGTTTATTTTAATTCTTTTGTTTAAGAAGGTTTTGGGAATTCAACTATTATAGATTAAGAATTCATTCGTATGTTTTAGGTAAACGAAACGTGGTTACCGTCTACGTTCCTGTAAATGCATAGAATTTTCGAGTTGGAAAACAATTGATTAATTTTTAAAAATTAACTACATGAAAAAAATATACTTAAATATTCTTACTTATAACATAATATATAGTTAAATAAACATGTGTATGTGTCTCTTGTCATTTACATGATAAGCTACTCGTTTGGAAATTTGAGTACTGTGTATGTAGTCACGACACAATTACATACCTGAAAAAGAAACGTAATTGTAGTTTATAATATGCAAAGGCTATCGAGAATTGGTCTCGGATATTTTAATTAATAAATAAAACTCTTTTCGGAAATGGCTTCTATATTGCATATTAATATGCAAGATTATAATTCTGATGATAATATTAGTCATTTGAGTAAGTCGTGCATTTGCTGTACATCGCAAAATGGTGTTTTGGTGGAAATAAATACATGTCAACATACGTCTTTTTTTGATAATTACTTAAAAATTATGGTGAGTTTTAGTTTTATACGTTATTAAAATGTCATTGATCTTAGTTTTGTTCAAATTTTATTCATTCGAGTGTTTTTAATTGATAAATTTGTAAGTATAGAAATGGCGTTTTGTATTGGCATCAAAATGGCTGAACTAAAACACTACGGTCGTCACCCGGACGGAGCCATAATCAACAAAAATTGAATTACTGGCTATAAAAAACATTGGACGAAATCCTTAAGCATTAAATAAAAATGAACATGTAATAAATAATAACGTAAAAAAATGGCTCTGTGAACTTGGCACCCGACTTTGGAAAATCGTTTTTTTTATATTTTATTCTTATAGATAAAGGTATGTAGTTGATTGTAGTAACATTTTTTTCGTTTGTAGTAGCTCTAAAAAAAAATTAGGGCACTTCGAAAAAAAATCAGCACCCGGTTTTTTCCAAACTTAAATTAAGTAATTTATTCTTGAATGTTATCGTTAGTAGTTGAATGTAGTGGGAAAATTTTCGTTTGTAGTAGATTTTTTTTTTTTTTTTTTTTTTTCGTGAAATATAAATTCGTTTGTAGTAGCGTCTATTTCGTTTGTAGTACCTTCAAATCGTTTGTAGTGCCGTCTATTTCATTTGTAGTAACCTTATTTCGTTTGTAGTAGCACCTATTTCGTTTTTAGTAACTTCAAATCGTTTGTAGTAACTTCAAATCGTTTGTAGTAGCGTTTATTTCGTTTGTAGTAACTTCAATTCGTGTGTAGTAGCGTCTATTTCGTTTGTAGTAACTTCAAATAGTTTGTAGTAGCGTTTAATTCGTTTGTAGTAACTTCAAATCGTTTGTAGTAGCGTCTTTTTCGTTTGTAGTAACTTTAAATCGTTTGTAGTACCGTCTAATTCATTTGTAGTAACTTCAATTCGTTTGTAGTAGCGCTTATTTCGTTTGTAGTAACTTCAAATCGTTTGTAGTAGCGTCTAATTCGTTTGTAGTAACTTCAAATCGTTTGTAGTAGCGTCTAATTCGTTTGTAGTAACTTTAAATCGTTTGTAGTAGCGTCTATTTCGTTTGTAGTAGCTTCAATTCGTTTGTAGTAGCGTCTAATTTGTGTGTAGTAACTTCAATTCGTTTGTAGTAGCGTCTATTTCGTTTGTAGTAACTTCAAATCGTTTGTAGTAGCGTCTAATTCGTTTGTAGTAACTTCATATCGTTTGTAGTAGCGTCTATTTCGTTTGTAGTAACTTCAAATCGTTTGTAGTAGCGTCTAATTCGTTTGTAGTAACTTCAAATCGTTTGTAGTAGCGTCTGATTCGTTTGTAGTAACTTCAAATCGTTTGTAGTATCGTTTATTTCGTTTGTAGTAACTTTGAATCGTTTGTAGTAGCAATTATTTCGTTTGTAGTAACTTTAAATCGTTTGTAGTAGTGTCAAATTCGTTTGTAGTAACTTCAAATCGTTTGTAGTAGCGTCTAATTCGTTTGTAGTAACTTTATTTCGTTTGTAGTAGCGTCTAATTCGTTTGTAGTAACTTCAAATCGTTTGTAGTAGCGTCTAATTCGTTTGTAGTAACTTCAAATCGTTTGTAGTAGCGTCTAATTCGTTTGTAGTAACTTTATTTCGTTTGTAGTAGCGTCTAATTCGTTTGTAGTAACTTCAAATCGTTTGTAGTACCGTCTAATTCGTTTGTAGTAACTTCAAATCGTTTGTAGTAGTGTCTAATTCGTTTGTAGTAACTTCAAATCGTTTGTAGTAGCGTTTATTTCGTTTGTAGTAACTTTGAATCGTTTGTAGTAACAATTATTTCGTTTGTAGTAACTTCATATCGTTTGTAGTAGCGTTTATTTCGTTTGTAGTAACTTTAAATCGTTTGTAGTAGCGTTTATTTCGTTTGTAGTAACTTCAAATCGTTTGTAGTAGCGTCTATTTCGTTTGTAGTAACTTCAAATCGTTTGTAGTAGCGTCTAATTCGTTTGTAGTAACTTTAAATCGTTTGTAGTAGCGTTTATTTCGTTTGTAGTAACTGCAATTCGTTTGTAGTAACTTTATTTCGTTTGTAGTAGCGTCTTATTCGTTTGTAGTAACTTCATATCGTTTGTAGTAGCGTCTATTTCGTTTGTAGTAACTTCAAATCGTTTGTAGTAGCGTTTATTTCGTTTGTAGTAACTTCAAATCGTTTGTAGTAGCGTCTAATTCGTTTGTAGTAACTTCAAATCGTTTGTAGTAGCGTCTAATTCGTTTGTTGTAACTTCAAATCGTTTGTAGTAGCGTCTATTTCGTTTGTAGTAACTTCAAATCGTTTGTAGTAGCGTCTATTTCGTTTGTAGTAACTTCAAATCGTTTGTAGTATCGTTTATTTCGTTTGTAGTAACTTCAAATCGTTTGTAGTAGCGTCTAATTCGTTTGTAGTAACTGCAATTCGTTTGTAGTAACTTTATTTCGTTTGTAGTAGCGTCTTATTCGTTTGTAGTAACTTCATATCGTTTGTAGTAGCGTCTATTTTGTTTGTAGTAACTTCAAATCGTTTGTAGTAGCGTTTATTTCGTTTGTAGTAACTTTGAATCGTTTGTAGTAACAATTATTTCGTTTGTAGTAACTTCATATCGTTTGTAGTAGCGTTTATTTCGTTTGTAGTAACTTTAAATCGTTTGTAGTAGCGTTTATTTCGTTTGTAGTAACTTCAAATCGTTTGTAGTAGCGTCTATTTCGTTTGTAGTAACTTCATATCGTTTGTAGTAGCGTTTATTTCGTTTGTAGTAACTTTGAATCGTTTGTAGTAAGAATTATTTCGTTTGTAGTAACTTTAAATCGTTTGTAGTAGTGTCTAATTCTTTCGTAGTAACTTCAAATCGTTTGTAGTAGCGTTTATTTCGTTTGTAGTAACTGCAATTCGTTTGTAGTAACTTTATTTCGTTTGTAGTAGCGTCTTATTCGTTTGTAGTAACTTCATATCGTTTGTAGTAGCGTCTATTTCGTTTGTAGTAACTTCAAATCGTTTGTAGTAGCGTTTATTTCGTTTGTAGTAACTTCAAATCGTTTGTAGTAGCGTCTAATTCGTTTGTAGTAACTTCAAATCGTTTGTAGTAGCGTCTAATTCGTTTGTAGTAACTTCAAATCGTTTGTAGTAGCGTCTATTTCGTTTGTAGTAACTTCAAATCGTTTGTAGTAGCGTCTATTTCGTTTGTAGTAACTTCAAATCGTTTGTAGTAGCGTCTATTTCGTTTGTAGTAACTTCAAATCGTTTGTAGTATCGTTTATTTCGTTTGTAGTAACTTCAAATCGTTTGTAGTAGCGTCTAATTCGTTTGTAGTAACTTTATTTCGTTTGTAGTAGCGTCTAATTCGTTTGTAGTAACTTCAAATCGTTTGTAGTAGCGTCTAATTCGTTTGTAGTAACTTTATTACGTTTGTAGTAGCGTCTAATTCGTTTGTAGTAACTTCAAATCGTTTGTAGTACCGTCTAATTCGTTTGTAGTAACTTCAAATCGTTTGTAGTAGTGTCTAATTCGTTTGTAGTAACTTCAAATCGTTTGTAGTAGCGTCTAATTCGTTTTTAGTAACTTTAAATCGTTTGTAGTAGCGTCTATTTCGTTTGTAGTAGCTTCAATTTGTTTGTAGTAGCGTCTAATTCGTGTGTAGTAACTTCAATTCGTTTGTAGTAGCATCTATTTCGTTTGTAGTAACTTCAAATCGTTTGTAGTAGCTTCTAATTCGTTTGTAGTAACTTCATATCGTTTGTAGTAGCGTCTATTTCGTTTGTAGTAACTTCAAATCGTTTGTAGTAGCGTTTATTTCGTTTGTAGTAGCGTTTATTTCGTTTGTAGTAACTTTGAATCGTTTGTAGTAAGAATTATTTCGTTTGTAGTAACTTTAAATCGTTTGTAGTAGTGTCTAATTCTTTCGTAGTAACTTCAAATCGTTTGTAGTAGCGTTTATTTCGTTTGTAGTAACTGCAATTCGTTTGTAGTAACTTTATTTCGTTTGTAGTAGCGTCTTATTCGTTTGTAGTAACTTCAAATCGTTTGTAGTAGCGTCTATTTCGTTTGTAGTAACTTCAAATCGTTTGTAGTAGCGTTTATTTCGTTTGTAGTAACTTCAAATCGTTTGTAGTAGCGTCTAATTCGTTTGTAGTAACTTCAAATCGTTTGTAGTAGCGTCTAATTCGTTTGTTGTAACTTCAAATCGTTTGTAGTAGCGTCTATTTCGTTTGTAGTAACTTCAAATCGTTTGTAGTAGCGTCTATTTCGTTTGTAGTAACTTCAAATCGTTTGTAGTATCGTTTATTTCGTTTGTAGTAACTTCAAATCGTTTGTAGTAGCGTCTAATTCGTTTGTAGTAACTGCAATTCGTTTGTAGTAACTTTATTTCGTTTGTAGTAGCGTCTTATTCGTTTGTAGTAACTTCATATCGTTTGTAGTAGCGTCTATTTTGTTTGTAGTAACTTCAAATCGTTTGTAGTAGCGTTTATTTCGTTTGTAGTAACTTTGAATCGTTTGTAGTAACAATTATTTCGTTTGTAGTAACTTCATATCGTTTGTAGTAGCGTTTATTTCGTTTGTAGTAACTTTAAATCGTTTGTAGTAGCGTTTATTTCGTTTGTAGTAACTTCAAATCGTTTGTAGTAGCGTCTATTTCGTTTGTAGTAACTTCAAATCGTTTGTAGTAGCGTCTAATTCGTTTGTAGTAACTTTAAATCGTTTGTAGTAGCTACTACAAACGAAATAGACGCTACTACAAACGATTTGAAGTTACTACAAACGAAATAGACGCTACTACAAACGATTTAAAGTTACTACAAACGAATTAGACGCTACTACAAACGATTTGAAGTTACTACAAACGAAATAAACGCTACTACAAACGATTTAAAGTTACTACAAATGAAATAAACGCTACTACAAACGATTTGAAGTTACTACAAACGAATTAGACGCTACTACAAACGATTTGAAGTTACTACAAACGAAATAGACGCTACTACACACGAATTGAAGTTACTACAAACGATTTGAAGTTACTAAAAACGAAATAGGTGCTACTACAAACGAAATAAGGTTACTACAAATGAAATAGACGGTACTACAAACGATTTGAAGGTACTACAAACGAAATAGACGCTACTACAAACGATTTGAAGTTACTACAAACGAATTTATATTTCACGAAAAAAAAAAAAAAAAAATCTACTACAAACGAAAATTTTCCCACTACATTCAACTACTAACGATAACATTCAAGAATAAATTACTAAATTTAAGTTTGGAAAAAACCGGGTGCTGATTTTTTTTCGAAGTGCCCTAATTTTTTTTTAGAGCTACTACAAACGAAAAAAATGTTACTACAATCAACTACATACCTTTATCTATAAGAATAAATTATAAAAAAAACGATTTTCCAAAGTCGGGTGCCAAGTTCACAGAGCCTAAAAAAATACACGTTATTTTCAATTGTCAAAAAAAAAACACCAGTAAAATGTGTATGTATTTAAACAAATAAAAAAATGATACCGACTTATTATTGGTTGCCGCGGTCAGAGTCAAAGCTCTTATTGGTTGACGCGCTCAACTTGTCCACGGTAACCAATAGTCAAGCGCGGTCGACTGTCCGGCGGACAAATAGGGATTTTGACTGAGTATGAAAAGTAAAAAATCTATTTAGTCTGTAACTTAAATAATAACAAAATATGAGACAGGTTTTCTTTGCTTTTTCAAAATAAGAAAACACTAAGTAAATAAAGCGAAGCAACCTTCAGGAGACAATTTCACGAAATTATGACGTCATAGTCATGCAACATAACAAATTAATGTATCGTCATGAATTTTTGGTAAATCTGAGGTATCTCGTACTTTTACATTCTTCTGTATTTACTTTTGTAGAGACGATTAAGCTTCTTCATTGAAATGTTTAAAAAAAAAATAGTATTATCAAACAGACAGTTGAATAAAACATTGTCTTCTACCCCATTATTGTTGATTGGCCTATTGGCCTAGTGGTTAGTAACCCTGACTGCTAAACCGGAGATCGTGGGTTCGATTCCCACCCAGGATAATTTTTTGTGCGATGAGTAAGATTCTGTGTCTGGGTGTAATTAATCTATAATATGTATGTATTTAAAATAAAAAGAATATATAAGTATGTTTATCAGTGGTCTGGTTGCCATAATACAGGCTCTGCATAGTTTGGGATCAGATGGGCGTGTGTTATTAGTCCCAAGATATATTATTATTATTATTATATTGTCAAGTGCATTAGACTTGCATCTCAATCTTAGATTCTCTTGTATTCTCTTTCAGTTACCTTTAAAGTGTGTCTACATATGCAATATATGTCACAATATGCTGAAGAAGATAGAAGTATTTAAACAGCAAGTTGAAGAGAGCATTGCTTTGCTCCTCGACCAGGTAAGAAAACCGGCTAAATGCGAGTCGGACTCGCGCCAGAAGGATTCCGTACCAGTGTTAAAATCGAGCAAAATTTCTTAAAAAAAAACTCGTCTCTTGTGGCCCTATTACTTTTATATGTGTTTATTATTTGTTGTTATGGCAGCAACAGATATAGACACTGAAACCTCTTGAGATTTACAGTTCTTGAGATACAGCCCGCTGAGGCGCTGATAGACAGATAGACGTACGTACAGACGAACAGTGGAGGATTAGTAATAGGATCCGAGCAACCATTGCGTGCGGAACCCTTTAAATGGATAGATTAACAACGTTTAAGCGTTTGTAGTGTTACTGTTGTATACTCCAACGATAGCTAACTTTATCTGTCGCTTCATTACACCTGCCTCCCTAGACAAGTGACATTTCGACAAGCGATAACGCTGATCGAATCGTTCAAATGTATGGAAGTGACAAGTCCAAGTCATGTGACATATCGAAACGAAATGTCATTTCCATACATTTAATGTCATTTAAGCGATTTTTATTATCGTTAACGATTGTCGAAATGCCACTTGTCTAGGGGGGCTGAAAGTGAAAGAGTCAGCATAAGACTTAACGGCGATTTAAAATTAAGAAGCGTTTGAGTCTTCGGCGATAAATCACGCGATGTCTTCGCCCAACGTGAACTAATTAAATGTTTGTCTTTTGTTTAAACAAGTAAATTTACTTAAGATTTGTTTCAGGCACCAATCTTAAAAATCAATAAACTATATAATTTTCAAACAAGTATCGAAATTGATGGGATCCCACAAAAGGAAACAGCAATAGAAATTAAAACTGAACAGATCGACACAGAATTTCATAACTTTAATACAGAGATAAAAATCGAACACGATTCATCCGACTTCGAAGCCGACCCGCCGACTACAAAAAAGAAATCGAGCGTAGAAGAGAAATACGAAGGGAAGATTAAAGTTGTTATTTTAAGTACAAAAGAAATATATGAAGAAAGAGAGAAAATGGCTAAAAATGAAAGTTATTTAAAACTTCCATTTAAATGCGAGGCTTGTATAATAGGCTTTGATCATGAAGCGACGTTAAAAAGTCATATTGAAAATAGACATAAGAAGGTAAGAAATTACCAACCATAGATTAAAATTGTAGACAAACTGTATGTATCAAAAGCGTCCGATGACCATAAAATATCAAGTTGCTGTTTTCGTCAAATCTAACCCACACTTATTCGCACGTCTATCTGATACTGTACAGAGGAATCGACGAGACAATAAAAGATTGTGTGTTCGTCCTGCAAGGACAGCACTGCTACATAAAAGTGTTATGTGCAAAGCCCCGCTTATATTTAATAAAATACCCATTTCTATAAGAAACTTAAATGATAAACAGTTTAAAAAAACCCTTAGAAAAATGTTGGCTGAAAAGTGTTATTATGATTTGAACGATTTTATAAATGACAAATCTTTCTAATTGCTATTTGACATCACTGTTTTATTCTATAATTTTATTAATTGAGCATCGAATTAATACCTATTATTTTAAATGATTGTAAAATTGCTTTTAAATTCAATTATGTATAATTATTATTATTTCTAATTTGTACACCTGTCAGGGTAAAACATGTTGGGACCTACAGATTTTGTAACACCAATAATAATGTTATTATGTATGTTATTATTTTCACATGTTTGGACAAATAAAATATCTTTATCTTTATCTTTATCAATTTGTCCTGCGGTCAGAAATGACTGCGCTTGAGTATGGTTGCCTTGGACAAGTAAACCGCGGCCGTAACAATTAGAAATGACTATTAACTATTGGTTAACGCGATCAAATGATCGCAGCAACCAATACTCAACAGCAGTAATTTCTAATTATTTAAAACATAACGGTTTACTCGCGTATATTCTCGGGATCGCCCGACTAGTTTCAGACTCAATAGGAGTCCCTAATCATGAGCTGACGCGGCGGCGGTGGTATCGCGTATGTTTTAAATAATTATGAATACTCCTCACGAAAGTTATGATACGAGCAGTCTCTGTCGGGTACCCGAATTTTCCATTTTCGACTCATGCTTTAATGTTATTATTTATTAAGTTTCTATACTTTTAGACTTTTAATTACTAAAGATGTTTTTTTTCTTTGATTTCAGAAAAAAAATTGTTCTCAATGCGATATTTGTAAAACATTCTTAAGCTCGAAACATTCTTTCAAAGATCATGTCCACAGACACGGCAGAAGGTAAGAAATGTATTTATATAGCTCTGCCCCGCGGTTTCACTTGCCCAGCAAGGCTCGTCACGTAATGTCTGCCTATAACATTTTCTATGTTTCATTTCACTCAGTTTAAAGTCGCCGTTATGTTTCGAGCTGTCTCTGTCAGTTTAAACTGTAAAGTAGCGACGGATAGACAGTTAAAAACGACTTTGTTAAGTTTTATAATTTTAAACAGCGCAGCTAATGGCGCCCACCGTGGGGCTTCACAAAAGTTTGGTGATAGAATAGTTTCTATATGAGACCCCTTTGTAATCGAATTATTTGTTATAGATTGGAGTGCGCAGTCTGTGGTCGGCGATATAACCACCTACAGTCGGCCTTACAGCATTATAATGAGAAGCACGCTGAAGGCACTCCCGCAAGAGTTTATACATGTAAGCTGTGTGGGTTTACTACTCCGTAAGTACCTATAGTAAAAACCACTTCACAAATAAGAACGCCTATAATATTGCTTTCTGAGGTTTACGCGAATATTAGACATTTAAATAAAACTACTTTGAACGGATTCTATCGTGGTTTATATTTAGATTTTGTTCCCGAGAGATATAGATTTTAGTCTGCCCGTGACCATGACATCTGTAAAGGCGTCGAAACGTCAAAATCAAAATATCAAAATATTTTAATTTCGAGTAGGCCTTTTCAGGCACTTTCAAAACGTTAAATGACTAGTTGCGCGGTTACAAAATGTCACTTCTATGGAGAAGAACCGGCAAGAAACTCCATAGGTTACTCATTTAAAAAAAAGGTAATATGTTGATACATACAATGTTAAAAAAAAATACAATTATCTTAAAATATGCGACAACAACGTAAATAGCAAAATGTAGTAAATATGACAACAAAAATGGAAGAAAAATAAATAAAAAATAATTAAGAAATCGTACATTTTACTTCAAATTACATTGTCGACACATTAACAATAGTCTGATGCCTGAAGCATAATAGAAAATAAAATTAAAAAAAAAATATAAGTGAAAAAAGAAAAGAAAAATAATAGTAATAATTTACATATAATAAATATGTAGTCCTATTCAAATCCCTAACAGGAATGTCAAGGCATCGAGAGCAAAAATCTGAATATACGCAATAGAATCCGTTCAAAGTAGTTTTTTTTTAACTCCTATAATATTATTTAAGAATACATAGCTAATTCAGGTCAATATGGTTTACTAGCTGTCCCCCGCGACTTTGTTCGCGTGTTTTAGTTTCAACGGTTTTTAATTTTTGCAACATTTTTCATCCTATTGGTCGTAGCGTGATGTTATATAGCCTATAGCCTTCCTCAATAAACGGACTATCCAATACAAAAAGAATTTTTCAATTCGAACCAGTAGTTCCTGAGATTAGCGCGTTCAAACAAACAAACAAACAAACTCTTCAGCTTTATAATATTAGTATAGATTTAGCATGATTTTATTTTACTAATTTTATTGATGTGAAAACTAAAAAAAAACAATTTAATACGCGACACTGTTACCGTTACCGACACCTCTATATATAAGTATCTACATAAATTGTAATTGTTTAAGTTTTCACTTCTGTCGGCACTCCCGGAGTGTCAGTTTTTTTTTATTTAACGCGTTTGACTGTTGGTTGCCGCGATCACGTTGACCAAACAATTCATTCTTTTCATTCTTTTGGTTGTCATTTCATTCTGACATTCATTCTTTGTCATATTTTGTCGCGTCAATTGGTTCTTCTTTGGTTGTCGCGCTCATCTTGTTCACGACAACCAATCATCAAGTGCGGTTTTCATCGGGTGCGGCACCACATACACTAAAAAAGATAAATATATTTTTTACAGATTAAACCGTACGTATCGTTACCATTTGGACAAACATAAGAATAAACAAGAATGTAAAATATGTGGCAAAACGTTTGTCAGTAGCAGCGGACTTAAAGTGCATATGTAGTAAGTATACCTATATAAATATATAATGCAACACCACTTAGATACTTAAGTGTCATTTGTACATTCGTCAAACACAACAACAAATTATGACTGCACGGATAGTCGAGTGGGTAGGTCACCACGCCAACTACCACTGTGCGCGACATGCTGCGGGTTCGATCCCCGCATGAGATAAGCATAAATGCTTGTTCCAAGTCTGAGTGTTATTTGTGTATGTGAAATTTTGTGAAACCCCCGCGATACAGTGATTAAATTAACTAAAGCGAAAGATAATACATACTACAGAGAGGTTTTTCAATGAAAAATGAATTTTGCATTAGCATTGTATTGGAATTTGAATTAAATAGAGGACTTAAGGGCACTCGTTAAAAAAGTATCGATACCAAAAAGTACTTAATATTGAATGTAGGCATCGAGTATAGTTGACGACCTCCGTGGTCGAGTGGCGTACACACCGGTTTTCAAGGTGTCGCCAGCTCTGAGGTCCCGGGTTCGATCCCCGCGTCAATGTAGAAAACCCCTTTTCTACATTGTCTCGGGTCTGGGTGTTTGTGGTACCTTCGTTGTCTCTGAATTCCATAACACAAGTGCTTTAGCTACTTACTTAGGGTTCAGAGCAATGTATGTGATGTTGTCCACATTTATTTATTTATATTTACTTGTACGTTTTCATCCCAGCACAGTGCACTCGCAGAGCGCGCGCGTGCTGGCGTGCGAGTCGTGTGGCAAGTGTTACCGCGCGCGCTCCGGGCTCGCCGCGCATATGCGGTCAGCGCATGCTGGAGTCGACGCGAGAGCCTACTGCGTTGTATGCAAGACGCATTACAAGACGGAACAGGGACTGTTGCACCACATGAGCACGCATTCAAAGCATGTTGGGGAGGATGATAAAAGGTTTTTTGAAGGATTTTTACCGCAGCATGCATAAGCTAAGTACCATCGCTTTCGTCGGCCATTTTTTTAGTTTAGTTGAGCGCGACAACCAGTTCAAGTCAGCCTGATCGTGGCAACCTATAAACAAGTGCGGTCATTTCAGTCTTAACTTTAACATTTCTTTATACATTTATTTTAATAAAACCTTAAAACTATCATTGAATTAATATTTTATTCTATAATAGTTATATTTTTATTTTTTATTTTAGTGCCTTTACTTACCAATTTAATTTGAATTCTAATACAATGCCAATGCAAAATTGTTATTCATTTAGCAGGCACACAAACAACACACAGTACAAAAAAATACTCTCAATGTTTAGATTCCAGTCAGTTTCTTAAATAGACTGCATTTTTTTTTAAGAAAACTGAATCTCCTGCCTTCTGAACTAATATCAATCTTGTATTGGCATTGTATTACAATTAAAATTAAATTGGAGAGTAAGGTCACTGGTGAGGCCTTTCCACAGACATAAGCTGATATTCTTTTATTTATACTTTTGTTAAACCAAAACTTTCCTATGTTAAATTATTTATTTTTAACAGGTTTATATGTGATGAATGTGGCGCTAAATTCGTTAAGAAGAGTCATCTCGTAGTACATATTAATTGGGAACATTTGAAGATTATAAAACACAGATGTCCAAAATGTTCTAAGGTTAGTAATAATTAAAAATTTAGGAAACTCCTGTCACATTTTTTTAAATCGTTGATGCCTGCCCAAATCCTAAACAGTTCTTTATAAATAATTGTTAAAACCATCAAGATCACATCAGTTTTCAAACAAAAAAAACGCTTTGTAATCGGTCCGTTTGTTTAGGAGCTACGATGCTACAGCATACACAGGCAAACACGTCAAACTTATAACACCCCTCTTTTTGCGACTGGGGTTAAAAATAGAACTCATTACGTCAAGTTTAATGGCATTTTTAACAGACTTTAAAAGAAGGAGTCGTTTCTTTGTTTTTTTTTATACAGCATGCAACAAAAATCCCTGTCCGATCCTTATGAGTATTATTCGGCATCGTACTGCGTACACATATACGTAACTATTGAATGGATTTGACATTATTATGTTTCCCCGGTGAATATAATAAAATTAAAATGAAACTGATCAAAAGCAACACTGATCGCTCGACAAAGTTCACGTGTACTACCAAAGTTTTGTATCAAAGAAGCCTGAGCGAGACATTTTTTCTAGTACGTATGTTGAACCAGGAATACGCCTTTATTGGATCGAACAGGGTTTTTGTTACATACTGTATTATTATGTGTTATGCAATGTCTCCTTCAATTCTAGTCTGTTCTTTCTTAGGATCCAAGCATACTCCTTACTCCGTACTCATACTCCTCGGTTCAGCCGTTTAGCTGTGATACCCTAACAGACAGAGAGACAGAGTTACTTTCGCATTTATAATATTAGTATTGATTTATGTATAACCAAATAATTCTATACATTTCAGGTGTTCAAAAGTAATTCAGCATTAACTCGCCACGTCAATTTCGTTCACCATAAGAAAAGGCCGCCGCGTAACAAGATATGTGACTATTGCGGAAGAGCGTTTACTGTAAGTTGACAAAGATAAAGATAAAAACAAAAAAAATAAATAAAATAATAATAAAATATTTTTATTTCAAGTAGGCGTTTTCAGGCACTGATCAATGCCGGTTCTCTGTATGAGAGGCCTGCAGTAGGACAGTTACAGGCTGGTGTTATTAACAGCTTCGGTAATGGCGCCCCACCGTGGGGCAGCTCACAAGCGTGCTGATCAATGCTCGTTCTCTGTATGAGAGGCCTGCAGTAGGACAGTTACAGGCTGGAGTTATTAACAGCTTCGGTAATGGCGCCCCACCGTGGGGCAACTCACAAGCGTGGTGATCAATGCTCGTTCTCTGTATGAGAGGCCTGCAGTGGGACAGTTACAGGCTGGTGTTATTAAAAACTTCGGTAATGGCGCCCCACCGTGGGGCAGCTCACAAGCGTGGTGATCAATGCTCGTTCTCTGTATGAGAGGCCTGCAGTGGGACAGTTACAGGCTGGAGTTAACAGCGTAGCTAATGGCGCCCACCGTGGGGCTTCATCTCAGAACCAGGGTATTAATTCTATATGTATGTTAAGAGATTGGGGAAGGTTGGTAACAGCCTTTACCTTGAGAAGGTCATAGGTTAATCATTATATAATAATATAATATCTTGGGACAACTCACACACGGTCATCTGATCCCAAACTAGGCAGAGCCTGTATCATGGCAATCAGACAACTGATAAACTTTTACATTTGTAAATACATTCATATTATAGATAAATTACACCCAGACACAGAACAAATGATCATGCTCATCACACAAAGATTTGTCCTGGGCAGGGACCGTACAACCCCCTTTATAAGTTAATTCTTTCAGAAATGTAACCCGTTTATTTGGTTTCTGTATGGATGTTGTTACCTCTTGATCGTGTTACACCTTTCCTAACACCAGTAAAAGAGTAATCCTTTCGGTAAATTATCGAATTAAAGGGGTAACCCTTTCGTTTGAGATACCCATATGAAGTGGTTATCCTCTTAACTGGGTTTTATAGGATAACCTTAAGGTAATATTTAATAAATTCCAATTTGTGACCTTGGGGTGGGGTACAGCAGTAGTATACATACTATATCGGTAGGCAGGTAGACGCATCGGAGCGTCAATTTCTTCCAAAGTTGTAAGAATGCGCGCGTATTCGCTTATCTTGTTAATATAATAAGTTTACTACGGCAGATTTGAAAAAGAAATAAATCTGTAGAATGCGCGTGCGCTCGGGAACTTTATTAGGTACTCATAAGAAATTTGACCATATCGTTATTAAATTTAAGGATGCATTTCCTATTTTAAACATAAAAAGGAAATAATTCCTTAGAATGGGCGCGAGTCCGCTCCCGTTCGCTCGGGAATTTTTATCTTAGAAGAAATAGGGGCCATCCATAAATTACGTCACACGAATTAAATATTTTTTTTACCAGCACCGTCCTTGTCACAGCTGGTCATATTTGTGAGATCCCCCTCCCTAGAGTGAGGTCACATCTATATAAATAAAAAGAGAAGTCCTGAGTGACTGACTGACTGACTCATCAACGCCCAGCCCAAACCCTTGAACCTAGAAAACTGAAATTTTGCACAGATGTTCCCTTTATAATGTAGACAAGGAATAAGGAAGGATTTTTCAAAATTCAACCCCTAAGGGAGTCAAATAGGGGATGAAAGTTTGTATGGAAAATCGTATTTTTTGTAGTTTAAACCATAAAAATTGGTGGTTACCATCCTGGTGAAAAATTAAAAACCACATGTTTTAGTATTTTTCGAAATTCAACCCCTAAGGGAGTCAAATAGGGGATGAAAGTTTGTATGGAACTTCGTATTTTTTGTAGTTTAAACCATAAAAATTGAAAATTGGTGTTTATCATTTTGGTTAAAAACTAAAAACCACGAGTTTCAGTGATTTCCGAAATTGAACCCCTAAGCAGGTAGGGTAGCTGTAGGAACGAGCGCGAGGCAGTATGTATATAGGTGGGTGCGAGTGACATGGCGAGTTAAGTCTACCGCGATCCTTTACTGTGCAGTTGTTATTTCTACTGCGCATATATTGTGTAGTGCTCAGTACATGTTTAAATCATCACTTCATAGTATAAAGCTAAGTCTCTTCCCGCTGTCTGTCCATATGTATGCTTAGATCTTTAAAACAACGCAACTGATTTTGATGCGGTTTTTTTAATAGATAGAGTGATTTAAGAGGAAGGTTTATATGTATAATACATGCATAATATAGTAGAGAAACACTGATAATTTTAGAGGTTTTTAATGGAAGTCGTAAATAAACAAACGCTGGCTGAACCCTACGAGATAGATCAAAATAATGTTCTACAGTATTGTACACCTTTAAAAGGTCTACAAAAAAGTCCGCGATGGTATATGTCTATGTCTTAAGGATAACATACTATATCCATTATTATACTAAAAAAATGAGCAATTATAAAGCGGGAATTAAGAAGCTATTTACACAATTAATACGGTATTAATCCTTATAATTTTAAATAAGTTAGCATTTCATATTACATTATTTTACTTTTTTACATTCTGTGTACTAAATATCGGGAATTTGTCAATAAAACAAAAAATACAAATTATTCATCTAAATTTATTTTATCGCCTTCAAAGTAGGCCCCATCGCTTGCAATGCAACATCTCCAACGCTTCACCCAGTCTTCCATACATTTTTCATAAGCTATTTGCGGTATGGCCTTTAGCTCGGTCAGCGAATTTTCTTTTATGGCTTCTATCGACTCAAAACTTTTTCCTCGAAGTGGTAATTTTAACTTGGGAAATAAAAAAAAGTCAGACGGAGCCATATCAGGTGAATACGGTGCTTGGTCGAGAACTTTTGTTGAATTTTTCGCTAAAAACTCTTTCACTATAATGGCTGTGTGTGATGGTGCATTATCATGGTGCAGCATCCATGAGTTGTGTTGCCACAAATCTGGACGTTTTCGGCGGATACTCTCACGCAAACGCTTCATGACGCCTAAATAATATTCTTTATTCACTGTTTCTCCCTCTGGAAGGAATTCGAAGTGAACCACACCACGGTAGTCAAAAAAAACTGTCAGCATCACCTTGATTTTGGAGCGACTTTGCCGCGGTTTTTTTGTTGTCGGCTCGTTTTCGAGACGCCATTCTGAAGACTGTTGGCTTGTTTGCATGTCGTACTCATAAACCCATGTCTCGTCGCCAGTTATTATACGTTTCATAAAGGTCGGATCTGTAGAAGCTCGGGAAACCATGTCTTCAGCGACATGCTTTCGCTGCGCTTTTTGAACAAAATTAAGCTCTTTTGGAACTAGTCGAGCGGCGACGCGTTTCATGCCTAAAATGTCAATGAGAATGTTGTGGACGGACTTAAAAGATATGTTCACGTCACTAGTCAACTCTCTCAGACTCATACGTCGATTTTCGAGCACTAGCTTCTTGGTTCTGTCGATGTTTTCTTTGGTCGTAGCGGTTGAAGGTCTACCAGAACGAGGCAAGTCTACTACAACTTCTCGACCTTCTTTAAAAGCCTTATACCATTCATAAGCCCTTGTTTTCGATATACACGATTCGCCGTAGGTATTTCGCAACATTTTTTGTGATTCACCACATGAAATATCATTCGAAACACAAAATTTAGGGCACACTCTTTGTTCAACAATATTTTCCATTGTAAAAATCGCCGAGAAGTCAAAACTATGACCAACAAAAAGTGTAGTTTAAAACAAATTAAATGACAGATCCCGCTCAAACTTTGCGCTCTAAATCAGTACAGTGCTACCAACATGCAGTAAAAAAAAAAGTGTGTGTGTACTTATGTACGCACGTAAGAAGTTATACTTTTTTGGCGGAACAAGATAAAATTCTTTCTCATAAACTGGTATAATAATAAGTATTTAACATTAATAATTTAATAATATTTAGTGTTAATTATATTAAATAAAAGTATTTTAATTTATATCAATAAATAATACATACGGATAGTTAACCTCAATTATATTGGAGCACTTGAAAAAGTATATAAGCACAATTTTTTTCACTAATATTCACAAATAGTTAGTAATATCAATCAAAATATTCAATTTAAATCACTACTGAATATAATTTATTAGCACATATATAATTCGCACTTGTATGAAACTAAAACACGTGTTGTGAATGTACACTCGGCGTCACAAAAATCGCACCTCTTTAAGAATTCCCTTCAAAGTCATTTTAACCCTATTAATCAATGGTAGACATATGACTATAAGGTATCATTGGAAAGGCAATTTATTTAAATTTCAGAATAAATCAATGGATTTGGTTTTTTGTTTACCAAGGAATAAAAAAAAGCAAGCTAATGCAAATGATTAAAAAGTTAAATTTTATTTTATCAGCAAAAATTACAACAAAGTCCTTAAAACAACTTAAAACCTAGTGTTACCCCCCCTAGCCCTGATGACTGCTTCCATGCGTTCTCTCATGGACCTAATTAATGTGACAACATTCTCTTGAGGAATGTTGTCCCATTCTGCAACGACGGCATCTTGGAGGTCTTGGAGAGTGGTAGGGGCAGGATCACGTGCCCGTACTCGCCGTTTCAGTTCATCCCAAAGGTGCTCAATAGGGTTCAGGTCTGGACTTCGCGCCGGCCAGCGCATAACAGGGATTCCAACTTCTTGCAGGTAGTCTCTTACAATTAAAGCGGTGTGACAGCGGGCGTTATCGTGCATTAACGTGAACCCACTGCCAACAAAACCCGCATAAGGGACAACCTGCTCCTCTAAGATCTCTGTTATGTACCGAGCAGCAGTCAGCGACCCTTGCCCGCGAGCACTTCCAGTCCGAGAAACACACACAAGGTTCGTTTTACCGTCGATTGAGATGCCGCCTCAGAACATGCACAAGCCACCCCCGTATTTCACTGTCTCTTGAATACAGGCTTGTGCGAATCGTTCCACTTGCCTCCTATACACTCTTCGACGCCTGTCGTTGCAGAAAAGATACACCCTCGTCTCATCCGAGAAGAGCACAGCCCTCCATTGGTCTATTGTCCAATCCACATGCTCACGGGCAAATTGCAACCGGTCTCTCCTATGCTGTGCAGTCAATTTTGGCCCTGTAGCAGCCCTATGAGCTGCAATTTTCTTCTCCCGCATTCTTCTTCTAATCGTGGAGACGCTTACAGAAGTTCTGCGAGCTGATCGCAGTTGTTGTTGCAGCTCAACAGCATTGGAGAACCGATTACGTAAAGACGTCGAAACAATGAAGCGATCGTCTCTTTCGGATGTGCACCGTTGTCTACCAGATCCACGTCTTCGGATATAGCCACCAGTCTCTTAGAAGCGTTGGAACACTCGTCGAACGGCAAAACGACTCAAGTTCAGTTGCCGAGCAACATCACATTGCCGCATCCCTGATTGCAGTAGTGCAATGACTTGAGCGGCTTCATCTGCAGTGGTATCCATCTTCTGGGGTATTTTTCTTGCTGTAGCTGTTCACGTGTGTTCACTTCAAAGGTTGAATAGCGAATGACCCAAATTTAACCCGGGTCGCCCGTTTTATACCCTTGTAGGGAGGTGCAATTAGTGGCCGTTGCAATGCGTATTTTGACAACATTTTTTTTAACATTACGTGCTAATGAGATCTGTTGTGTTTAGGAATTCTAACTGTTGTTAATTTAAAGGTCGTTAAACATACTTTCAATTGATACCAATATTAATTGGGTTTAATGTATTCGTTACTGGCGGGACATATTTTAAACTTATTTTCGAAGAGGTGCGATTTTTGTGACGCCGAGTGTATAAACTAGAAACATGTTGATAAATATTATAAATATGAAAACAGTGATCAGAGGTGACGAGCGTACCAACATGCGCGACTTACTTCATACTGGATGCGCGCGCATCTTAAAATTTCACTCTCATCATTTTTGACGAGCGTACCAACATGCGCGACTAACTTCATACTGTTAATTTTGTGCCAGATGCGCGCGCATCTTAAAATTTCACTTTCATCATTTTTTCATAACGCGCCTAAAGAAGTATAACTTCAAAAAATTAGAACGACCTCTTTGACGCGGGTCTTTTTATTGACATAGGTATTCCCGATACTTTTTACACAGAGTAGTATACCATATAATTTAAAAGAATATCTTAGGAGCAATCGCAAAAAAATTACGGACACGAGAATAAAATTCAAGCGCCTCGCTTCGCTTGATGCAACAGGCTCTAACGGATGAACGGATCTGCCTACGTAAACGTACGTAAAGTTATACTTATAAGTTGACACAAGTCAAAGTATAGTGACCAAATTATATCAATCGTAAGTACCAATGTAATTGTTGGCTAAAATTTGGTACTTTGATAGATTATAAACTGGAATAAGTCAAAGGCGTTTTATCTCTGGAATAGTTATACATGGGTTGCGGAAACAGGATCAAAATTTCATGATTAATTTTGGTCGCGACACCCGATACCCACGCGGGCATCAGCTAGTATTTTATATGTTTGTTTGCTGTATAGAATTTTACATCTATCATTAATTATTAAATTAAAACAGCAGTTCTGAAATTTGTTTGATTTCAATTTAAATGTTTTTTTTTTTTTTTTTTTTATAAAATTAACATCAGCTCAAACATTAACAATCACACACTCGTCCACTTAGGTTAAAATACTTAAAATAGATTTTGAAATGTGAAGTCACGAAATTTTCTCCTTAACGTGTGACGTAATTTATGGATAGATATATATGAGCATTACGCTGTTAAGTTAAGGATGAATTTGAATATTGCACAGTCAGCTACAAATAAATCTAATAAAAGAGACACCCACCCACTTCAAATATATGACATTTTATGTATGATTTGTGTTATTCTTCAAAATGAATAGGCAGTTTTATATTATTTTCATGTGGATATAGTTAATATTTTACGCAAAAATGATATTTGTTTTATTTTAAACTCGTATAAAAAGTTTTATACATCTGAAGTGGGTTTGTAGACTGTACAAATATGTCAGATTTTCGCCAGTCGAGCAGGAAGACGACAAAAAAAAATAGGTATTATGCTTGTATTGTAGTTTAAACCTATTGTATTAAGGACTATAGTCGCGTGTTCATCGAGTCACTAGGTACTTCATAGCGCAGTGGCGACTCGACACGTGCTAGGCAAATGCTTGCGATTTTGCACTTAATGAAAAGCCCCGAAGGTCCAAATTACATTAATTGGACACTGAAAGTGTTACCCTGTTAAAAGGTTGAAGGGGTAACCCGTTCGGAATGGCTTACTGTTACATAGTATAACCCACCTAGAATGGATTTTTTTAATGTCCTATAAGCAAATCTTATTGCAAACATTTTGAATAGGTAACCCTAATGAAAAGGTTTTGAAGAGGTTATCCATTAAAACTGGTTATCGTTTAATGTGTAACAAATATGATTAAGGTTTTTTTAACAACACTTTACACAAACCCTGTTGACAAGTCTTTCAACAGGTAACCGAAATGGTCCCTGGTCCTGGGTGGGAGTCCAACCCACGACCTCCGATTTAGCAGTCAGGGTCACTAACCACTAGACCAACAGGCCAGTCTGATTATGAATAACTAATCTAATTAGTACAATTGTATTTATAATGGGAATTGTTTTTTGTTTCAGACTCAAACTATGCTGAAATCTCACATTCGGACCCACACTGGGGAACGCCCGTTGCAATGCACTCACTGTCCCGCGAACTTTGCACATTCAGCTGCATTATATACTCACAATAAGCTATTGCATCCTACCAATAAGTAACTATCCTGTGTTAACCAATTGATTGTGAGTTGTACCTCGTTGAACTAGAGGTTAAAGATCGTATATCATCAAACTTCTTCATACAAAAGTAGACTCTAAACACAAAACAATTGGGTTTAAATCAAGTGGAGGCAGTGCGCGCTCGGGGTTCGACTGAGATTTGTCTGTGACGTCATGCGTGGTGACCGCTCGCCGCTTGGGTACATGTGGGAGAAATCCATTGATATTATAAATGTGAAAGTAACTCTGTCTGTCTGTTACGCTCTTCCTGTTAAACCACAAAGCCGAATCTGATGTTTGTATGGAGCTAGCTTAAAGTCTATTTTTTTTTTATTGGAAGATACAGCTATCTGTTTCTCCAATTGCACCTACAATAGCGGTGCGGACTGGGTATGAAAAGGAAATATCCATTTAATACATGAAAAAAAAAATCTTTTATCATATCAATAAAAAATGACAAAGTTACAGCGCTTTAAAGTTCAGAAGGAGCTTGTGACGTCGCTTGTTGATAAAAATTGTAGCTACAAGTGACGTCACGCGACATTTCCATTCACTGTATCTTCCCCATTGTTTGTTAAATTAAAAAAAAAGAAAAATACGTGTATATTATTATATTCAATAATCTATGTGACGCGAAAATAAAAAAAAAATAGTTCACACTCCTATTTTTTTTGTAACATTCTACAGTTGTAGTTTGGTGTAATCGTGTACATAAATAATGGATGTGTGTATTTAAGTAAACAGTAAATAAAATTAATTACAAGTGTTTATTTGTTACCTTTAAATAGTCCCTTTGTTGAAAAACATGTTTGTCAAACACAAATTTAAAAAAAGCAATAGAAAAAAACACTTGAATTTCAATACTGTAGCCGTAAGAGATTTACGGTAATAGTACTGAACTTCGAGTTTTTTTTTTATTTGTTTGTTTAATTTTTGATACCAATCGTTTTTATAACAGACTAGCTGTCCCCCGCGACTTTGTTCGCGTGTTTTAGTTTTAACGGTTTTGCATTTTTGCAACATTTTTCATTTATGCTCGGCTCCTATTGGTCGTAGCGTGATGTTATATAGCCTATAGCCTTCCTCAATAAACGGACTATCCAATACAAAAAGAATTTTTCAATTCGAACCAGTAGTTCCTGAGATTAGCGCGTTCAAACAAACAAACAAACTCTTCAGCTTTATAATATTAGTATAGATAATAGAGGTCATAGTTTTCGTTTGTACAACGATAAAAAACTCACCTTGTATAGTTCAGTTTTTTAGAATTAAATTAGTATTGTGTTATATAAAACTAATTTGAACGGATTCTATCGCGGTTTTTTTTTTTCTGCTCATAGCTGCTATAGCTCATATTGCGTATGTCGAAATACAAATAATTAATTAAAATATGAAGGTAGAACGAGCAACATCTACTGTCAAGACGAATACCACCTCAGTCTGCCCGTCACCATGACACCTGCGAAGGCGTCGAAACGTCGGGAACAAAAATCTAAAAATAAACCGCGGTAGAATCCGTTCAAACTAGTTTTATTTCAATGTCTAATATTCGCGTAAACCTCGAGAAAGCAATATGTGTTATATAAATCTAATAAATAGGAAAAACATTGCCAGCTACTAAAAATAAAATACCAATATTTCAGTAAATTATTTTATTGTACAAAATTAAAGCTTTTATTTTAATAATATGTACATCTATGTTCGATTTACTGTACATGAGCAAACTATAATTTAACCCTAAGTCTTATCATAAACATATCTTAACTTAACATAAACTTAAGATAATATAATTTGAGATCATTGGATATTATAATCGAATTTATATATAAGTGTCGTTTTGCATTCTCTTCAAATTTCAGGAGGCTGTTATGAAAGACATAAATAATCAAATAAAATTACTATATCTGCTCAATAATTAATACATACTTGGTTTTTTAGTTATTTGAGTTTGACAGTATTTCAGAATACACCACTTTCAAAGAACAGAATCGCCCCGTTGCGTATGCGGTAGGCAGTGTCTTTATGTGTGTGTTAATAGCAGTTACAGTGCGGTATCACACGGGCCGCGTTTTGAAATGCTTGTCCCACACATGCCAATTTACGAAAATTAGAAAAATGAAAAAAAAACACCTTATTTTATTATTGATTCGTGTCGAGAATCTACCGAGAGGCTGGACCGATATTGACGGGACATTCACTGGCAGACAGCTGATGTAATAAAGAGTAACTTAGGCAATTTCTATAATAGAAAATTTCTAAAATAATATTTTTTTGTAAAATTGCACGCGGGTGAAGTCGCGGGCACAGGTAGTCCTAACTAAAACCGCATATAATTCCACCAGTCATAAAAGTCGAAGTTTTCAACTAGCTTCCAAAAAGTGGGAGTCATAAAAGTCGAAGTTTTCAACTAGCTTCTAAAAGCGTGACTCTCTTGGTGCTCGGATATATCTTGTGCACGCGTTTCCTGTGGGTGTACAGCGACGCGCTCTGCCGGAAGGTACATCCGCAGATCTCGCACGACAGCGGACGTTCTCCCGTGTGAATTAGTTCGTGCTCGCGGAGACCTTTCTTATCCTGGAGAGGTAATTATGGTATATTTAAGATGGTAAGGGTTGATGATGGTAAGTATCGAAAAAATTTAAAAAGAAAGGATTTTCTATTAAAAAAAAATATTTTTATGCCCTGACAATAAAGGTAAGTGTTATGGAATCGAAAAAATAGAAAAATAAAAGACTAATCTATAAAAAAAAAGATTTGTTTTTATGCCGTGTCGATAAAACAGTGGTGTTATAAGTACATAGCTCCAAAACGAATGATCCCGTTTTGAAACTATTGCCTTGTTTGATATTTGTCTTGATAGAGTGTATTTACGTACAATTGATGAATAAAGGGTCATTATAAGTTCTCTAAAATTGGAGAGGGACTTTAAAATTTTCAGAGGTTTTTACTTTTTTAATTTATATTTTAATATAGTATAGTATGAATATTTGTAACAATTATAATTTAAACAATAAAAGCCGTTTGTTTTTTAAAGATGTAACGAATACAGTTGATTATTTGTTGTAAATAATAAAATTTTGCAATGATATGTTTAAAAAGTCTCATCTCTCAACTGCCCTGATTGTGATACCTTAGATGATGTGCAACACATCTTGATGGAGTGTGTTCGGACCGAGGCTTTTAGGCGGCTACAGCTGAAGAGTAATACAGATGTAGGTTTTGTGAACAGTATTTTAGCCTCCCCTTTCTCCGTAGAGGCTAAAGTTCTGTACAGGCTAGCAGTTATTGGTTTTTATACTTAGCTAATTTAGTATTAAGTATTTATTTTGTTTGTTGTATGAGTATATATGTGTAGATTTTATAGAACGATATTGTTGCTAAGCGACAAAGTTCTGAAATATTAAATAAAAAAAAAAAGGCGACATCAAAAAAACCTTTTGGCATTTTGCTGACGCGGATGGGATCTAGTTGTAAACTTACTCTAAAGGCTTTCCCGCACTGTTGGCAGATTTTATCCCGCGGGCTTTCTTTGACGCCATCGTGTGTTCTGCGCACATGGCGAGTGATACATCGACGAGTAGCTAGGGCCTGGAAATACACATATGAGCCGAGTTGATAACAGACAATAGGGATGTAGACAAAATTTCTTTATTTTGCCCGTTTTAAAGATGAAAAAAATATTATACACATATTTTTTTGTATAATTACTTTCGTGAGGAGTATTCATAATTATTTAAAACAAAACGGTTTACTCACGCATATTCTAAGGATCGTCCGACTAGTTTTAGACTCAATAGGAGTCCCTAATGAGCTGTCGCTAGTCGAACTCAGTCCGTTTTGTTTTAAATAATTCCTTTTTTTTTTGTTTTTTACGTAACCGAAAAATCACGACGATATATTCGATTTGAATTGTCGTGTGACGTCACAATTTCGTACGCAAGCATGACTTCATTAGCCCCCACCATTAAATAAATAAATGTGGACAACATCACATACATTGCTCCGAACCCAAAGTAAGTAGCTAAAGCACTTGTGTTATGGAATCAGAGACAACGAAAATACCACAAACACGCAGACCCGGGACAATGTAGAAAAGTGATTTTCTACATTGACCCGGCCGGGGATCGAACCCGGGACCTCAGAGCTGGCGACACCTTGAAAACCGGTGTGTACGCCACTCGACCACGGAGGTCGTCATATACCATTGAACTTCGATTTGCTTCATCTACTTCGTTTACTAAGATTGAAAAAGCAAAAAACACGTGTCTAATATTTTTTTATTATCTAACTGACGGACTAAATAGATTTTAACTTTTCATACCCAGTCACCATCCCTATTTACATTTATAACTTTCTGCTTGTATACAAGTGAAAAAGATAAAGTTAAGATCGTGTTTAACAGAATCAGTGCCCTTACTCTCCAATTTAATTTTAATTCGAATACAATGCCAATGCAAAATTGATATTAGATTAGGAGGCAGGAGATTCAGTTTTCTTAAAAAAAAAACCGGCCAAGTGCGAGTCAGACTCGCGCACCGAGGGTTCCGTACAAACCTGTAGGTATATAAGTAAAAGTTCACCCATCACGATGATCGAGTCAAACATAGACGTAGTTATGGTATTTATATTGCAAAATGAAAAAAAAAATATTAAAAATATTTTTGCATTGGCATTGTATTAGAATTAAAATTAAATTGGAGATTAAGGGCACAGGGCCAGTGTTATCGAAGCTGTCATTGGAAAGACAGCGTGCTGCTGTGGAGTTCGTTGCGCCGTTTCTTCTCCACAGCCAGAGCACTTAAGAAGCGGTGAAGGGTGGGCAAATCGGGTGCTGTCTATTTAATTATTTTGACATTTGAAAAGTGCTACTTTAAATAAATGAGTATTGATTTTTTTTTATGGTTTTTTATGTAACTAAATAGATCTCACCTTTCCACACACTGGACACTTGTGTTGCGTTTTTCCCATATGTTGGTAGTTCGTGTGATCTCTCAGTTCGCCGCGAGAACGATAGCCTTTATCACACATCGTGCATTTATATCTACAAAAGACAAAATAATATTTATTCCAAACTAGCATCCCGCAAAGGCTCCACACGGGTTGACATTTAAAAAAAACGGCCAAGTGCGAGTCGGACTCGCGTACAAAGGGTTTCGTACCATTGAGTTAAAGTAAAAATACTACTGAGTATTTTGTGAATATTTCAAGTGCCTACCTGTTGCCATTATTGATATCGAGCGAAAAATGGAAAAAAAAACGCGTTTGTTGTATGGGAGTTAACTTAAATATTTATTTTATTTTGTTTTTAGTGTGTTTATATAACAGAAATTCATAATTTGTGAAAATTTCAACTGTATAGCTATCGCGGTTCTTGAGATACAGCCTGGTGACAGACAGACGGACGGACAGACAGCGAAGTCTTAGTAATAGGGTCCCGTTTTTACCCTTTGGGTACGGAAACCAAAAAAACACGTATCTCGTACCTACTATGAAATTTAAACCTTGTGTCGGAGTTTCACAAACATTCAAGTCACATGCACAAACACTCAGACTTAGAACAAGCAATAGCGGACTGGGTATGAAAAGGAAATATCCATTTAGTGAGTTTGTTTGTTTGAACGCGCTAATCTCAGGAACTACTGGTCCGATTTAAAAAAAAATCTTTCAGTAGCCCATTTATTGAGGAAAGCTATAAGATATATAACATTACGCCGCGACCAAAAGGAGCGGAACATAAATGAGAAATGTTGTTAAAATGAAAAACCATTGAAACTAAAACACGCGGACAAAGTCGCGGGGGACAGCTAGTTACAAATAAAGTTAACCTTCCCATACTTACTTAAGTATATCATTTTGAGCGTGAGCTTGAGTATATTTTAAGTGGTGTTCGTACGACGCGCGACTCACAAAGCATTTCGCACACTCAACACAAGTGAACGTTTCCCGCTCTGAGTGGATTCGCGAATGTATCTTTATCAAGTCCACCCTTACCATCTTGTGGCAGACTTCGCATTCTTCTCGTGGCAACGGACCTTGGTGTAGTCTGGAAGAAAGAAGATCTATAGATGGATACTAGAGATACGCCCCGGCTTTCTTTTTAGCAATTTTCATATCGTTTCTACTTCGCAACTATAAAAGTTATTGACTTGGCATTTGGTTCCTAGATAGAAGAGGATAATGATGAAAATAAATGTCGATCAGTTACACGATAAACAAACTTTCCTCGATAGTTTTATTTTTTGAAATCAAATATCTCGTCCCTTAAGCAAGCAGTGAGTATTATCTCTGTCTTGCATTTCCGGATTGGCTCTTCAGTCCGCTTGACTGCGCCTACTCGCAAAGGAAATAATTATTCCATAACACAAGTGCTTTAGCTACTTACTTTGGGTTCAGAGCAATGTATGTGATGTTGTCGACATTTATTTATTATTTACTAGCTGCCTGCTACGACTTCGCCTGTGTCATTTTTATAAAAACCTTGTTCTTACAATAAGGGACATAAAAAGAGTTATCCGATTTGGTGAAGTTGTTCGGAAGTTATTTCGTGACCAAGGAAAGTCAGGATTCATTTTTATATTTATGTAGACAACGTGTCGTTTTGCATTCTCGTCAAATTCAAGTAGGTAACTATGCTAATGATTCTTGACACGAATCAATAATAAAATAAGTAGGTTTTGTTATTTTCGGAAATTGGCATGTGTGGGACAAGCATTTCAAACGCGGCCCGTGTGGTACCGCACTGTAACTGCTCTTTTACACACACATAAAGACACTGCCTACCGCATACGCAACGGGGCGATTCTGTTATTTGAAAGTGGTGTATTCTGAAATACTGACAAACTTAAATAACTAAAAAAACAAGTATGTATTAAATATTGAGCAGATATCGTAATTGTATTTGATTAATTATGTCTTTCATAACAGCCTCCTAAAATTTGACGAGAATGCAAAACGACACGTCGTATAGATTATTAAAGCCTATATCCGAAGTTTTTAATTAATATGAACTTACTGTTCGTGCCTCGTGAGATTGTTTTTGAAGGCGAATCTTTTCCCACAAGTGGGACATTTGTAGCCTTCCCTATGGTGTCTCTGCACATGCTTCCATCGTTGATTCTTGTTACTATAACATAAAATAATATAACAATATTAATTTGTAAACATATTATTCGGTAGAGGAGTACCTTACCGACAAGTAAAATAAGTTTGTTTAGCTGTATTAAGCATATAATTATAGTTTTTTTTGTTCTATGTTTAGATTATAAGTATGATAGTTGTAAGTTACCATGTTTGTACGTCTTTATTGACAGGACATAGCGTTCCCCCTATAATGTAAACATCTATTTAACACCTATGTTCCACAAAATAAATATTTTTGATTTTGATTTTTGATTTTTTGCATTCATATTTTGTATATTAATACTGTGAAATAATGAAGTTAAAAGTAGTTATCTTATAGGGGTGCGGACTGGGTATGACAAAAAAATATCTATTTAGTCCACCAGATAGACAAAAAATTAAAAAAGAACTCTTATGTTTTCTTTTATGAAATCAGTGAAAAATGACAAAAATTAAAGCGCTTTAAAGTCCAGGAGTGGCGGCTTGTGACGTCACGTGTTGCTAGAAATTGTAGCTATAAGTGACGTCACGCGACATTTCCATTCACTATACCTACATCATTGTTTGCTTACGTAAAAAAAAACGTGTCTAATATTTTTTGATAATCTATGTGACAGGCAAATAAAAAATTGCAGGGCAAAGGCCTTCTTATCTAAAGAAGGAACGAGGATGGATAACCACGCTTGTGAGAAAGATTTGTAAGGCCCCACGGTGGGCGCCATTAGCAGCGCTGTAACACCAGCCTGTAACTGTCACACTGTACCCTCTCATACAGAGTTACTAGCATTGATCACCACGCGCAAAGGTTGGTGATTTAATCGTTGCATTACACCTTAAAGTAACAGAGACAGCAAGAGTTAATGGCGATTTAAAATAGAGTGACATTTAATAAATTAACATTTAGCCACATCCTGTCATTAGATGTCCCTACAATAACTAAAAAATATGAGGAGGGTGGGGCACAGTGAAACAAAAAATAACTATTTTCGTTTTTCTTTTTTAAGCTTACTAGCAATGTGCGTGGAATTCACTTTACTAGCAATCTTGTTAACCCCTCCAACTAAGCTAAATATGCTTGTATCTGGAGTAGGTTCAAGCCAATAGTGCAATGGGTGGGGATCGAACCTGCGACCTCTCGATCACAAGGCCGTCACCCTAGCCATTAGGCTATTGCCGCTATACAAATAGCAGAAAATAAATATTTAAATCTCAGACAGGACAACTCTCCAGTCGCTTTACTAACTAAGCTACAGAGGCCACTGCCTTCGTTTTATTATTTTAATAAAACAAGCAAGCTTTTAACAAAAAAAACTAAACTATATTTGAACTGTTACACTATACCCCCTGTGTTACTGTGCCCCATCTTACACTAAATATAAATAGGTACTCACTCAAAATGTTTATTACATTCCGTACAGAGGTAGCCAAAAGGTGTTCGTTTGTCTGTCAGAGCGCCTGTCTTATTTTCCGTCCCAATCTTAAATACTTCTGTTTTTCGCCGACCCTAAAATATTAAATAAATAAGGCATATAAGAAAATCTTTATCGTAGGTTAACGTCTATTCTTGGCATCGTAGCTCTAAAACGGATGCACCAATTATGATGCGATTTTGTAAAAAGTATGTTGACTTTCATAATGTGCTAATTTGTAATAAATCATTTTTTTTTTATTTGACAATATCATTTTTGCATAGGCATTGTATTGGAATTAAAATTAACTTAAGAGTATTATAACCCAGGTCCAGATGATTAAATATTTTAATCGGTCTTTTCTAAAACTTGTCGAAGGTTTTTTATTTTTTTTACCAATTTATACAGTATGTTACCAAAAACCCTGTCCGATCCAATAAAGGCGTATGTATTCCTGGTTCAACATACGTACTAGAAAAAAAAACATGCGTGCGTACAAAGTACACATGTCAGAAGTGAAACTTCTTTTTGGCATTGCAATCTGAAAATGAAAAGTTATTTGAAATTAATATTTAATAATAAAAATAATTAAAGAGAATTATTAAAATAAATTTATTTTATATTGTTTGAAAAATAATATAGTCAAATCTCAGATGTTGAATATTAAATTAAAATTCCTCGTGATTTTTTGTAAATATTAAAAATACCTAATCCAATTTAAATATATACAAAATTTTTGTAAATTAATGATAACTCTAGAAATTCCAATTTTTAAATTAAAATTTCGTCAAAAGAATTTATGAAATATTGTTATTAGTATTTTATGCACAATGATTTATTGAAATCTCAAATGACGAATTGTAAATAAAAATGCCACGTGTTTTTTGTCAATATTAGAAATTATTAATTAAGTTTTGTTTTTGAATTCAAAATTTAGAAAAGCGAATTTATGAAATATTTTTATTTTATGGTAAATGATTTATTAAATTATCAAATGACGAGTGGCAAGTTGAAATACCACATGTTATTTGTAAATATTAAAACTACCTAACCTTCAAACCAATTATCATAAAAAATTGTAAATAAACAAAAAGATAACAGATATATTACTTACTTCGAATAATTGCTTGATACAGGACAACTTACAAATTTATTCACAAAGTTTTTTCACAAAGTTTTTCACAAAGTTTTTATTTATAAAATTCACTTACTGTTTATTCACTGTAGAAGTGCCTAATGATATTGTAAATATTACGCTATGCGACAGAAATGCCATCTAAAGTTCTAATAATTAACTAGTAAACGAATACACAACTAATAGGGCGTGTATTCTTTCTCGATATCCCGTATTCTCTCTCTCTCTTGTTCAATCTTTCTCACTATAGCTCTCTCCCACCTCACACTCCATAGCACTATGCGTGATACGACGTTCGCTCTGTCTCACTTTTTCTCTCAATCTTTCTCACTCGCTTGCTCCCTACTCTCACTCCACGGCTAGTTGCTCATGCTACGTTCGCCCTGTCTTACTCTCTCTCAATCGGTCTCGATCACTCTCTCTCTCTTTTCCGACACTTCCGTTGCATACCGGCGTGACGTTTCATCTGTAAAAATTTTACCCTCATGCGCCTAAAGAAGTTTCACTTCAAAAATATCTCGCTCACGCGGCTTCTTTGATACAAAACTGTAGGTAGTTCACGTGAACTTTGTCGAGCGATCAGTGTTGCCTTTGATCAGTTTTATTTTAATTTAATTATATTCACCAGGGTAAAATAATAATCTCAAATCCATTCAATAGTTACGTATATGTGTACGCAGTACGATGCCGAATAATACTCATAAGGATCGGACAGGGTTGTTGCATGCTGTATTTACACCGTTACCTTTTTTCTTTTACCGTTAGGATTCTTCACAGCATGTCCATCCTTTAAATGTGTCATAATATCGCTTAAATAGTAAGTTTCGTGCGAACAGAATTGACAAATATATTTGAGATAATGATATTCTTTATGTTCCTTGAACGTAGCTTCGTCTATATAAGATGAGCATATATCGCATTGTATGTGGTTTGGTTTCTGTAAGAAAACATAATGAGGATTGGGTATGACAAATCAAAATACTATTTAGTCCGTCAGTTAGATAATAAAAACATATTAGACACGTGTTTTTTGCTTTTACAAAATATGTAAACACGAAGTACTTAGATAAATAAATGTGGACAACATCACATACCTTGCTCTGAACCCAAAGTAAGTAGCTAAAGCACTTATGTTATGGAATTCAGAGACAACGAAGGTACCACAAACACCCAGACCCGAGACAATGTAGCAAAGAGGTTTTCTACATTGACCCGGACGGGGATCGGACCCGAGACCTCAGAGCTGGCGACACTTTGAAAACCGGTGTGTACGCCACTCGACCACGTAGGTTATCAAAATAAAGCACATCAAAGTTCAGGAGTGGGGGTAATGTCATGCTTGCGAACGAAATGCACGAAATTGTGACGTCACGCAAAAATTCTGACGTCATTCAAAGTCTAGTTACTCAAACTCTTACCTCAAAATGCACTTCGCCATGCTTAACCAACTCGTCCTGGCTAACAAACACTTCTATACAACTATCACACTTAAACTCCGCTCCCAAAAACTCTCCGCCCATTCTCTTTCTCCCTCTAACTTCTTCCAACTCTCTTTCATCAATTAAAATAGTTGAAAAACAATTACTCAATTTCTTTTTCCTTTTTTCTTCTGCTAGAACTTTTAAATAACTTTTTTTTCTCCTTTTTTCTTCACGAAAAACAGTTGAATATTTTTTTTTTATAATTTTTTCTTCCTCTAAGCTGTTATTTTCTGTATCTTGCCAGTTTTGCAGTTCTGATAGAGGTATGTCCTCATCGCTTTCATATTTAATACTAGTACCACAATCTATGAAATTATCACCACCTAAGTTTGAGTTTGTGATTGTAATTTGATGTGTTTCGTTATATGTCAAACGGGATAGGCAGTGGATCTTTCTCTGTGAAGAAGGTAAATAAGATGTTGCTTTGGATAAATGTCTTTTTAGTAATTTTAATAACATTTGAAAAATATTAACAATTAAAATTACATATTTAAATTTTGTTACTTATCTATAATGTGTTCCCATAGCAATAAAATAAAGGAAATTATAAATACTTACATCTGTCCGTCCATCAGCTAACATTGTCAGCTGCCTCTGTGCGGTACAGGCCTGCTGTCTAAACCTCGATATCTTGCACATTATAGCTCTGCATTCCCAGCAGACGTATAAGCTTGCTGTGTCTTTAAAGAAACCTTCCTGTAAAAATAATAGTAATATAAGAATTAATATACAGTCTATAATTATAATCATTTTAATTAAGTAAAGACATGTTGGGACAGTCTAAACTCAGAAAAACAAAAAAACCCAAAGTAAGTATCTAAAGCACTTGTGTTATGGAATTCAGAGACAACAAAGGTACCACAAACACCCAGAACCGATAAAATGTAGAAAAGTGGCTTTCTACATTGACCCGGCCAGGCATCGAACCCGGGACCTCTGAGCTGGCGATATCTTGAAAACTGGTGTGTACGCGTTTTTCCCAGGTTGCTTACTAAAAGATAATAAAATAATTTATAGATATAATATAATTTTTAAACTACCAGAATAGAATTATTTGGATGTTTACTAAAGTAAGGTATTTTTAACTTTTGCTGTGCCTGATAAGCTCCATAAATGGTACTGTAATATTTTATTTAAGCACTTAATGTACACTGCAAATAAAAGAATTGAGTATTGCTTTAAAGCTACTCTTTAATTCAAAAAGGTTCCCAGCACTAAATTGCCTTTTTTACAGGATTAATCCTTACTAATATTATAAATGCGAAAGTAACTCTGTCTTTCTGTCTGTCGCGCTTTCACACCAAAACTGCTGAACCAATTTAAATTAAATTTGGTACACAGACAGTCTAGTGCCTGAGAAAGGATATAGGCTACTTTATGCCACCTACTCTCAAAATCATACCCTCTTTTACACAGGAATAAAGCTATGTTAATAGCTGTGTAATTGTGTCATATATGCTTCTAGCTACTTCTGACACAAACAAACAAACAATCAAATCTTTTCTCTTTATAATATTGGTTTAGATAATAAGGAAGGTACATCACCGCGCTTGTTCACTTGCGATGATGTATTTCTTAACTAATATAAACCTAATAAGTTAGCTACACATTAAACAGCTTTACTAAGGTGGATACTTAAGTTTAAATTGCAAAACCTAAGCATTCTAGTAACAATAACTTATTGACATTAAAAGTAGATAATTAAAACCCATTATTATTTATAGGGTTTATACATTAAATTAATGGTAACATCAAGAGTTACACATAAAATTATGAATATTACCCTATAAGCCTCAGAGTCGTAAGAGAGCAGTGAATATAAATTATTGACTCCGTCAAGCAATCTGCACAATTGAAACAGTTTTCTATCAGTACATAAACACGTGCAACACAGTTTCTTTAACACTAACTCAGGACAGTCATCCATTTTATTCTTTTTTACTATTTACTGATTTTCTATAAATTTTAGAATATACGTTTTGTTTGTTTATTTACGAAATGAACTGCGAAGACTTGCTTGCAAGTCTGTGACATTCCTTTGTGCACAGAATAAATATGACACTCGAACTCACTCGAAAATATATTAAAACTGCCATGTCTACGAGACAAAAATTCCTATAATTATCATATTAAATTGCTTTCCGTTTACGTAAAGTTAATTTTAACATTTATCAATTTATACCATAAATAAAACATAATTGTAAGATACTCTTACCAATTTATTTGTATTATTGAATGCAGGATTTGTGCTTTTATTAATAAGGAATTCCTCAATAGGCTTTAGAGCTTGTAGGCTTTTTCAGATTATACCTTGTAAGTAAATAATTAAAATTGAACAACTGTTTTGATGCAGTGAAGATCAAATAGTTAGTGGAACGAATTTTCGATAGTCATCACTCGTTTTTCCTCAAAAATACCCATAATGATAGTAAAATTACTAGGAAGGCAACATTGCATAATTAGTGTCAGTGTCAAAACAAAACGTATTTCGTCTTGTTTCACCTCTTTGTTTCCGAAGAGTGTAAATAGGAATTCAATTTTATAAATTTATTGTTATTATTAAAGTAAGAAAAACAATGTGACTTGCTTATTGAGTTATAAAAGACGTCGAAGACTGATTATATAATTTATTTGTAACCTGTCCGCGAATGTTAAGTTATTAAAAACAAACAAATTGTCTGTGGTTGGTAAATAGACTATGGCTACCGTTTTGTTAATTTATTGTTTCTATTGTGTATTTATCATAAATAAACCTATAATTTGCTGTTTACAAATAACCGACGGTATAAACAAACAATACATTAATGCAGGACACACAGATATATCTTGAGAAGCTCTTAAATTGTTTATAACGAAGATGAATATTAACGTCAATGTGTACGAAGTGCCTGCTGTGAATGCAGTTATTATGCACCAGCCGCCTCCTCAGGAGCAACAGAATCACGTTACACAGCCAGTAAATCCTCCAGAGCCTCCGCCTTTGCTCGTCGAGCGAAAACCAAAGCTCGAAAAGAAGAAAAAAGAAGCAATAGAGGGTCAGGCAAGGGAGATCATATTTAAGGTAATTAAGTTCTTTGAAAGCGAAAAACAGAATAGAGGCTACGCTTTTCCAGTAGAAAATGTTGTTAAAAGAGCGTGTGCGGCAACAGGTCTATCAGAAAGCACGATAAAACGGATAAAAAGGGATGGTTTACGCGCCGAAGCTACACAAACCAAAATCCCGGGTCCTAAGAAAAAACGCGTAAGAAAAACCAAAGTGCAGTTAGATTACTTCCAGTTATGCGCTTTAAGAGGCATAGTAAACAGTTATTCAGTCAGAAAAGAGGTTCCAACGCTGGGAAAAATTTTAACAGCAGCGAAACACGAATTGAATTATAAAGGTGGGAAAGAGTCTTTAAGGCTTATATTATTAAATAAACTTGGTATTAAATTTAAGAAATGTGAGAAAAAGAATAAGAAACCTCCTGAGCAGCCACCGCCACCGCCTCAACCACAGATACAAAATATTATGCCTCACCCTCAAATGCAACCTGTAATGAAACCAGTTGAAAATCAATGTGTATATACAAATATGATGCAACATGTTCCACCTGTCTCGTATTGAAGTCGGAATAGGACTCCAAGTCAAAGATAATACAATTTTATGTTATTGAAATGTTACTGGTGGTAAAGACTTTATGGTTTGTTTTTTTTTTAATTTAGTACTTAAAATGGTGCTGGCATCATCAATACTAATATTAAAAATGCAAAAGTAACTGTCTGTCTGACTCGTTATGCTTTTTTGATCAATCTTGGTAAGGGGTAAGCTTGGAACCTAAGGACATGGGCTTTTTGCCGCGATAACCGATACCCATGCAGGCGGATTCGCGGGCAACAGCTAGTAGCTATTTATAAGAATGAAAAATGAAATTTAATACCAGTAAACATAAATTAATACCAGTTCTATTTTAAATGTTGACTGTGAATTAATTCTCTCCAGTTTACAAGATTACTGAATCAACACACTGTTTGTGTTTTATTTCTGTGTGAAAATATTTGGAGAAAAGAATAATAATATATAGATTCTTACCGAATAACTGTATACAGAGAAGCAGTAAGTACAAATCCAAAAATCATAAACTTAATAACTATTGTTAATCATTTTTTTTAAGTGTTTGTTATCAAACCTACAGGAAAATGGAACTTCTAACTAGTTACCAATAACTATTTTAGCTTATTTTTTTTGTTACTATACAAAGTACAAAAAAAAAATGCAATGACATAAATTAAAATCAAAAGAGTTTTTAATCACTAGTAACTTTCAATAAAAGATATGTATAAAAATTATATTACTAAAGAAGTGTCTTTTAGTTAAAGATACAGATATGGTTAGTTCCTAGCAGATAATAGTTAATAATATAGTATTGAAGAAGAAATGGGCAAAGCGTAAAAACCGTTCATCATGGTATGGGCTGGCAACATTGCGTTTGTAGAGGTTTTTTTAATATTCATGATTATATTAACATATTTAAATCAACATACTTTTTTAAGAATTCACACATGTATAGGAACACTTTGTTGTTTGTTTGTCTGACCGTCAAGTTTTTTTTTGTCAGTAATGTGTAGTGTCTGAAGTCACAAGTTAACTATCCAATAATGTTAAGTTTGTACCTTAATTGAAAAAGCGACTGGCGTGTTAATCCAGTAGACGCAGGATTAAGTTTTTCTTGCTACTATTTGTATTTAATTGAAAGATTGTAGTTTTATAAAAACACGCTTTTGAATTTTTTAAACCAAATAGTTAAGTTTGTTTTTGGAGAATTAACCATGACAATTACCTTTTCAATCAATGCAATCGATCTTTTGTATTTCTAGTAATGTATATTATTATTTTTTTACAGATATTTTGGAATTAATACATAAAAATGTACATATTGCCAATTATGTCCTATTGGCATTATTTCAATGACAATATTTAAATTTACTATAAATACAATGATCCTAGTGCTTGCCTAAAAGAAATATTGTTTTTAAATTAATTAAAATAATCACGAAAATCTCTAGAAATGCGACTTTGCCAGCCCGCGCGGGATGAACGCTATTAATTTACATGCTGGTCAAATTGATCTCATGATATTCATGAAAAAACAAAAAAAATTTGGTTCTTTAGTTTCGTCAAGTATTATATATATTTTGCAATTTTATGATTATGCAAAATAGGCCATTTGACAACATTGATGACAATATACTACAAATTATGGTCATCCTATTGGACAATAGGATAAAAAAGCATTATTTACTTTATTTCACGAAATTTACTTTAATTCATGTATATTTTTTTGCAAATTTTGCGAAATCAAATACGAATATATTTTTATATTTATCAGTGACGGGAACGCTATGATTTGACGTAGCTCTGGTGACGTCACACGCAAGTTAACACTTTAATTAATCTCATTGTATAATTTGTTCTACATGCGTGTGACGACACGCGCGACATAAGTTCGGCGCCATTTCAGAAAAAGCGTTGTCGCGGTAATAAAAATTAATAATAATAATAATACAACCACCTGCCTATTTGATTGCATTTATATGTGTTAGAAGGCAGGTGCCATAGTTTTCCGATTTAGTTCTAATAACCAATCCACTAACATTTACCTACACATAGCCTAAATTTTTACTTTCCATTCATAATTTACAATAGCTCTGTATCTACTTTGGACCATTCATGTCTGTTCTTCTATAGAGCAGAGGTGGATGGGCCCTAGTAGATGTACCCCATCCCAGTTTAGAGTAAAGTTCTCAACAAGGCCACTGCGTATTGGACCTGTGTCCCCACGTAAGCCTTTCAAAGGACCGGGTATTCTTAATACTGAGGATAGCCCGTGAAAAAAGAGAGATACAAAATAATGCAATATCTTGGGACATATCACACACGGTCATCTGATCCCAAACTAGGCAGAGCCTGTGCTATGGCAACCAGATAACTGATAAACATACTTATATATTTCTAAATACATACATATTATAAATAATTTACACCCAGACACAGAAAATTCAAATTCAAACATTGTTATTTATTTTGAATGAAATAGATCTGATATCCTCGAAATATATGTAGGTAGTATTTAAATCAGTGAATAATTTAAAACGACATTAAAATTAGTCAAATAGCCTATTATTTAATTAGACTTTTTTAAGTATCTCTGTTTTCTTTAATTTTCTCCACTTATTCGTAGTTTTTTTTTTTAAAAAGCTTTAGGCAAGAGCATGTTCTTGGCCGGTGACACAGTCCTCGACCGACGGTCAGTGCGTACGGTCAGTAACTAAATCATAATATTTTTAATTTGACCAGCATGCTAATAATTTATATTATAAAAATACATGTCTATACAGGGTGTAACCGAAAAGCGTGTTCACATTTGAAATACTGCTTCTGCTCAAGCCCATAGCCATGAACAACTTACGACAAGAGAGTAGTAGACTTTAATTCCGAAACAAAATTTACTTCCTTCAGTAATTTTCATCAACTGATGATAATTGCCATTTTTTTTTGGAAATTGTCTATGGTTTTCTTGAAGTACGTTGTTCATTTCCTTGTATAGAAGCAGTTATTCAAATATTATCACGCATTTCCATTACACCCTGTATAAATAAAAAAATCATGTCTATATAATTCAATTTCAAAATTCTTTTAATTTATTTACCATGTAAATGATAATTTATTATTTTGTTTTTTTTTTTAATATTTTCCAGAAATAAATTTTGTCAATATTTTATATTACATGGATTATAACATTTTTTGTTTCAAATATAGTATTTAAATATTTTTTACAAATGTAAATCAACTCATGACCAAATCCTGTTTTTTTTACAAGTACACAAGTTATTCAAATCAAATTACCTTTCAAATTTAAGATTTGGGTTCGTAAGTTGATGTTTTTAAACAATATGTCAAAAACAAGCTGGCCAGTCCATAACAGCCCGTTCACACTAGTCGTAAGTCGCATATGACTAAAAGTCGAAAGTCTGATGTAAATGTAAATCGCGTCTCATCCAATGTGAACAGCTCCATATAAAGTGTATGGTGACCAGAGCATTCGACTTTTAGTCATATGCGACTTACGACTAGTGTGAACCGGCTGTTAGGGTAAGATTCTAAACCTTTTTTTTATTGGTAACAAAAAAAAGTCAAAATGTAACCTTTTTTCAACATACTAAAAATATTTTGAAAAAAGATTAGATTTGTAAACAAAAAACATTAATAATATTAATTTCATATTTTATTTAGTAATGAGGTCTATGCCCTTACTATTCAATTCGTTTTAATTCCAATACATTGCCAATGCAAAATTTATATTAGTGTAGCAGACACGTGATTCAGTTATCTTAAAATAATGCTGTCAATGGAAGGACCTGACAGGAATTTAAATATTGTCAGTATTCTTTGGACTGTGTTTTGTGTGCCTGCTAAATGAATAACGATTTTGCATTGGCATTGTATTAGAAAAGAGTTACTCTTGACTCCTGAATCCGACTGATCTGATTGAGTTACCTATGTGGACCTTAATTAGGTTTTTGACATATTGTATAGAACTATAGAAGTATCTCAATAAAACAACTCAAATTCGACGGCAGCTGCCCAAAATCCTTTATGCATGAATTTGTTAAGCACAGCAAGTTTTCTCGAATAATCCACATTGTACGTTCAAAAAAAAAGAAAATGGTGCCCCAATCCAAAAATAAATAATAATAATAGAGGTGTTATGATAGGTATAGTAAAGAGAAATCAATATGGAATTCGGTTGTAATTATGGTGATTTAATTGTTAAAAAACTGCATATTATATTGTTTTTTTTTCCAAGTTGACTGATATGTCCGTTATTTGGATTATTTAAGTTCAGCCAACTAATTTGTCTACCTAGTGGGCATGATAAAAAATCAGACCAGTAATAATTCAGAACCAACGCGAAAAAAAAAGCGAAAAATTTCGTAAACCCGCCTAGAGTAATAATATTATCGAAATCAGAATATGATTGGTTCCTCTTAGAACACAGTATCTATTTTGTTCTGATTTAGAATGACTAAAAACTAGTTTACAAGCAATATTTGATTTTGTTAACACAAAAACTAGTATCTCCTATTTCTGGGCTAGTAACAATCACTATAAAAATAATATAGTACACAATAATTTCACAAAATAATTATATAATACCAGCCTATAAATGACCCACTGCTGGCCATAGGCCGCTTCTCATATAGAGAAGGAACGAGCATTGATCACCACGCTTGCTAATTGCGGGTTGGCGATTTCAGATTCCAATATTTTTGGAATCCAGATCGTCACAATGTTTATCTTCACTGTTTGTCAATAGTGTTTTAGAATAATTAAGAAAGTACATATAACTTTGAAAAAGTCACATTGGTACTTGCTTGTAATGGTTTCCAACCTGCAACTTGTGCACACAAATCCGTTTATTGAACCACTAGGCCACTACGATGCTCACAAAACAAAAATGTCCGTTCAAGATGCAGTTTATTAACAAATTGTGTTAATATTATGTACAGTACGTTACTTCATTATATTAATGATCATAATTTCTAGTTTTAAGTCAACTGTATAATAAGGCTGAGTATTACACTATGTATTTTTAATCGAATAAAACGAAAATTAAGTTTTTAAATTTCTTTTATTTCATATTTACAAATTTTAGGTTAAGTTTGTAAACATTGGCGCCAAAATTGCTGTCATCTGTATAAACTATATGGAACGCTAGAAATTTCATTTTTTTTAACAGATCTTTACATTATCGTTAAGAACCATCTCGATCACATCGGCTTTCAAACAGAAAAAAAAGATAAATCAAGATTTTCCTTCCAGAAAACATTAACGTAATTAAAAAAACTCATTAAAATATGTTTGTTTAAATTTAAAGTGAATACGTACACATAGATATTAAGTAATAGACGCATAATCTTTGAACATTAGTTTAGCACAAGAAACGTAAACAGATATTGTCAATTTTCATGGATTTCATTAACTAATGCCCATATTATTAAGTAGGTATTTTATTTAAAACAATAAAAAATAAATTATTGTTTCTTTTTTTGTAAAAAAATATATTCTGTTTTATTTTGAAATTCGTATTTATATCAAATAACTATTACGTATTCCTTAAAAATTTAAGTAACCTCCGACGAAGAAGGATACACACAAATTATCGAAAAAAAATAAAATATTATTTACATACTGCTATACAGTTCTTAATAAATAGCTCTGAAACATCTCTATCTTATGAGCAGATCAAAATCGGTCCATTCTTTTTGCAGCTGCAATTCCATCACACACATTACTTCCATTACAACTGTTAGAGCGTCATATTAGTTTTGCGTGTGTTTTGACGTCACAGGCATCAATGTCACGTGACTGGCTGTTTTAGCCCGTATTTAAAATTAAAGGAATAATTTTGGAAAAATTTTGGAAAAAAAGAATGAGTGTGCTTTAGACCACAAGACTGAATTAAAACTTCTTTATATACGAAACGTAACTGGCTATAAGAGAAAGAGAGAAAGAAAATGTGTGCTCGCAGCTCTCTTGCCCCTACAGTAATATACGAAACGTAACTCTCTCTCTTTCTAGCTAACTTATATCTCCCTCTTAACTTTCGTTTGCCTCGCCCGATCACACTTTTCCTAACGCTTTCGTCACGCATTCACCAGTTTTCTCCCCAAGTCAAGCGTGCGTAAAAAATTAACTTAAAAAAAACACATTTTTTTCTTTTTGTGATAAGTTTCACCATAGTCTTATGTATTTGGTATATTATTTAGTAAATTAACGTGTTTGTGTTGTGATTTCTGATGTGATTTGCAAGCAGTTTCTTGCGCGAACGCAGCTGGGCAGTGTCTACATTTGAACGGTCTCTCCCCTGTGTGCGTTCGGCGGTGATTCGTTAATATTCTGTTCGTCTGTAAATAATACAAAACATTATCTATACTTAATATATAAAGCTGAAAAGTTCGTTTGTTTGTTTGAACGCGCTAATCTCAGGAACTACTGGTCCGATTTGAAAAATTCTTTCATTGTTGGATAGCCCATTTATGAGGAAGGCTATATAAGCTATATAACATTACGCTGCGACCAAAAGGAGCGGAACATAAATGAATATCTAATGTTACAAAAATGAAATCCGTTGAAACTAAAACACGCGGACAAAATCGCGGGGGACAGCTAGTTAATTTATACAAAACATTTTTAATACATATTAATTTTAAGATTGATATCCCTGAATACTAAAAAACTACTTTACTTTTGTCTATTTATAGCTACATACACTTTAAAAAGAAAGAGACAGCATGAGAACTAAAGACGGCTTAAAATTGAGTTGCGTTTGAGTAATCGATAAAAATCTAAAACTTTCGAAAAATTCTTGTTAAGTATACTTATAAAGAAAATAAGTATTTTAAATTTACGTTAATAAATAAATAAACCAAAATAATTTAGAAATGTACACGATTAGAATAGGCTATTTGACACTATGAATATTTTTGTGATTATTTGCTTTAAATGCATAAAATGAGAGTTTTTCATGTGAATCACATCATTTTTATTAAAAATTAAAACAATTAATATATCCAAAAACACAAAAATATGTTTGGCTATTTGTTTCTCGCGCCACACATTGAGAAACGACCCGGATTGGCTAATGTTATAATGACGTCATCCGCGCGTAAACATATTGTCGGTGGTTGAAGTTTCTATTGTGTTTACAGATATTTTGGCGTTTCTAATTATATTTGCAGCGATTTGTGATATCTTTCGTTTCCCACTTTTGTTTTGCGAGTTTTTCTCGAAATGGACAGCAATTTTATTAAGCAATTTTTTCGGGGGTTTTTATAGATGTATTTGTACAACAGGGTACAGCACACCACTTGTAAGTCATTTTATTGGATTAATCAACAATAAATTACAAATATCCAAACACAAACACCACTGCGGAACCGAAAACCTTTATTGCTTACGCTTGTTTACGCGCTTGTGACGTCACTCACAAAGCACGACACCATATTGTTTGAATAAAGCGTTTCGGCGGCTTATTTGAATTTTGAATTTTTATTTGCAATTTTCTTACGAAATACGTAATTTCTTTTTGAAAAAATTTTATGGGTGAAATTCTTAACCGTAACCAAGTAATTCAAGATAGAAATTATAAATCTGTCAAATAGCCTATTATCTTTTTATTTTACCCGACAGCAAGACGCGTAATGAGAAGTATAATGTTTCTAACTTTGTGGCCTAAATTATTAACATTATGAAAAAAACATATGTTTAATGACCTTTTAATGACAAATATATAAGTAAAATAATGCATACTTACACTGAAACCCCTTCCACACAAGTCGCATATTTTATTCTTCTCGTGCGGCACTTTCTGGTGTACATACAATTTGTGCTTTCGTACGCCGTATGCATTACAAAAATACTGTTAAAATAAGAATAACGAGAATTAACATGTTCATACAACTTATTCCACAAACAATAATATAATATTGGACTTTTAAGAAAATTTGCCGGTATAAGTCACTACTCAAAAATGCACTTTATCATACACATTATATTTTCAATCGTGTAGTGAAACATAAAACTATAAAATCCTAACTAATATTATAAATGCGAAAGTAACTCTGTCTGTCTGTCGGGCTTTTACGCTAAAACTACTGAACCGATTTGAATGAGAAAATATGTAGGTATATTATTTATACTCAATATTTAATTCTTTATTAGCATTCCATAAGTCAAATACAGGTGGTACATTTATGAGCTAGAATCATTACGGACCCGACAGGGCACAGCTTAAAGAAGTTGGCGAGATATGCAGCTTATTACTAAAATTATAATTTTTATAATCTAAAATACTTTCATAAAACTATTTATTAATCAAAACAATATAAAAATGTTTTGAATGTGTGCGTGTGTGATTATATGTGTGTGTATGTGAGTATATGTGTTTGTGTGTGTGTGTATGTGTGTGTATGTGAGTATATGTGTTTGTGTGTGTGTGTGTGTGTGTGTGTTTATGTATATAACGTATAGGTAGAGGGGCTTATCCCTATAGACATTAATTTATTTGAATTGTTTGCATTATAATAATATAATATTGGACTTTTAAGAAAATTTGTCGGTATAAGTGACTACTCAAAAAGGCACTTGTGTATGATACACATTAATTTTTCAATCGTGTAGTGAAACATAAAACTATAAAATCCTAACTAATATTATAAATGCGAAAGTAACTCTGTCTGTCTGTCGGGCTTTTACGCTAAAACTACTGAACCGATTTGAATGAGACAATATGTAGGTATATTATTTAATTATTATTCACGAAATGTAATTAAATAGGTACAAATAATAGAAGGAAAAACTTAAACCTCAGGCAAGACTCGAATCTGCGACCACTGGATAATGGTAAAACAAAAATCTGGTAGGGTCGCTAGTGTCGCTTTAATGATAAAATTAGGGTCAATTTCTGTCAATAACAGGACAACAGCTTGTCTCTTTTTTGGGGTTAATGACAAATACACATTTTTGAGACACTAGCGACCCACCGGATTTTTGTTTTACCATTTCGTCAAATCTACTACTAATCTATACTAATATTATAAAGCTGAAGAGTTTGTTTGTTTGTTTGAACGCGCTAATCTCAGGAACTACTGGTTCGAATTGAAAAATTCTTTTTGTATTGGATAGTCCGTTTATTGAGGAAGGCTATAAGCTATATAACATTACGCTGCGACCAAAACGAGCGGAGCAAAAATGAAAAATATTGCAAAAATTAAAAACTGTTGAAACTAAAACACGCGGACAAAGTCGCGGGGGACAGCTAGTAACATAGGTATATAGTTACCTTATCACATAATTCACAGTAGTGTTTCGACTCCTTCTCATGTACTAGTCGGATGTGATTAGCCAAATATGTTTTGCGAGAGAAGACTTTACCGCAATCTGGACATGGTATCCTAAAATGTATCATAAACAAGTGTTTTATTTAACGCGCAATATGCAGCATGCAACAAAATCCCTGTCCGATCCTTATGAGTATTATTCGGCATCGTACTGCGTACACATATACGTAACTATTGAATGGATTTGAGATTATTGTTTTTCCCGGTGAATATAATTAAATTAAAATAAAACTGATCAAAGGCAACACTGATCGCTCGACAAAGTTCACGTGTACTACTTACAGGTTTGTATCAAAGAAGCCGCCTTACACACTCATTTTTTTCTAGTACGTATGTTGAACCAGGAATACGCCTTTATTGGATCGGACAGGGTTTTGTTACATACTGTATGTATGTTTGTTTAGGTCAAATATTGCAAGCTAAATTAAAAAGATGAAATTTGGCATACTTAGGCCTGCTAGCGCAAGTTCGGGTTATATTTTTAACTCAGAGTTAAATGCTAACACAAGGTTAAATTGTCAGTTTATCATATATTATTGTTAATATAACCTCGTGTTAGCAACTAACTCTGAGTTAGGTTTTTTAGTGCAAGTGGGCCTTGGGTATAAGGTTTAGGGGACCGCGCCAAATAAATAAGGATTTAAGGTCGATAAGTGACGACCTCCGTGGTCGAGTGGCGTACACACCGGTTTTCAAGGTATCGCCAGCTCTGAGGTCCTGGGTTCGATCCCCGGCCGAGTCAATGAAGAAAAACCACTTTTCTACATTGTCTTGGGTCTTGGTGTTTGTGGTACCTTCGTTGTCTCTGAATTCCATAACACCAGTGCTTTAGCTACTTACTTTGGGTTCAGAGCAATGGATGTGATGTTGTCCACATTTATATTATTATTATCCTCTATTATTTATTAATTTAACCTTTTTTTTTTTATTTTAATAAACTATGGCAATCTGCTGGTATCTTTAGCAATTTCTGCCAGTGTCGTGTTTACTGCCGGTGTCGTGACGTGACCACACATGGGCACTTATTAAATTAGTTTTCAGCGGTAATTATTCGTCTGGAACTTAATTTAACTTACTTGACTTTTTTCCTTGGGCGATGTTTGACAGAATCTGTCAAATGCTTCTTATATTTATAAACGCAGCTGTATTGTCGGTCACACTCGACGCAATAACACAACTCCTTTTTGATATTTATAGACAATAGCTCTGGGTGTTCATGGCGCGCGTGTTTCTCCAAACATTGGTACTGACGGAAACTGCGATTGCAAATATTGCAATATGGCGGGATATGGTTGCGCCTGTAGACAAAATTATTGGTTATTTATGGGTTAGTTTTTGCCAGAGAGCTTTTTCTTTTTTTGGAAGAGATTTACGCAGTTAGCCTGAGCGCAGACTTTGACTGCTTAACCGGACTTTTGGCAAGAACCTTAAGGGCATCCAGCCAGAGCAAGAGAAAAACGAACTACATCAGCAACGTTCACTAAGGACACCCCCTGTGGGGTTCGGACCTCGACTTAGTGAGAGAGGTATGGAATTATTTAGGGTCGGCATCTCATCTGTTTTTTTACAGTTTTGCTATATTCATAAAATGTTTTAACTAAATAATGCAACGTAAAAATCTAAGTAGCAATATGTAATACTTAGTAGCTAGATTTAAGGCGCTACACGAATAATTATTTCGTTTGCAAGTAGGCGGAGTCCGAGCTCCGCTCTGCAAGACAGAGATAATACTAACTGCTTGTTCAAAGGACGAAAAGAGCTAAACATAATGTCAAAGTCGCGAAAGATTGTCTTAGAAATAATAACGTAAGCGACAGAATAGAAAATCTCACATAAATTGAAATCTATCAGATTGAATAAAAAATCAATAGACATTATTCTAGATATTATGATTATGCATCAAATAGTGTTTTTTTTTTTAAGTTAAATAGTTAGGTGAATTAAGCAAAAACAAGTGTTTTATCGGGCTGATTTCAAAAAAATAAAACTATCGAGAAAAGATTTTTTAATCGTGTATCTGATCGACATATATTTTCATCATACCCTCTTCTATCTAGGAAACAAATTTCAAGTCAATAACTTTTATAGTTTGTAAGTAAAAACGATATGAAAATAGCTGAAAAATTGTGTATCACCTTAATTTTGCCCGTGAGCTATGACATTATTTAGGGTCGGCGCATCTCATCTTATTTTTTTTGAACAGTAATAATGCAATGTAAAAATCTAAGGCTGAGTTGCACCATAGAAGAAGTTATAGTTAAGGTTTGTGTCAAATTTAACACTTACAGTAACGCTGACTTTAACGGTTACAGCAAAATGTGTTGCACCAGCGAATTCATTAGATTTGTTAAAGTTAAAGGGGTTGCAAGTCAAATGAGGCGTGATTTACCCTAAATTCGAAGCGGGTAACATTTTTAAATATGACAACACTTAACAGAACCGTAAAAACTCGTTTCTATCGCTGTTATCAGTGTCACTGAGTGTCACTTCATTTCATTGATGTTAGTTCGGTGTCTGTTAAAGACAAGGAAATTTTTCAAGAAAGCTTAGAAATATTTACTATTCTTTTTCGGATTCCGGTGAGCTACTGAGAAAATAAAAACATGGACGAAAATTTGCTTGCAAACATTCAAACAAAGTAAGTACCTATTTATAGCTTTGTCTATAACGCATGTTATTTTTTGGTTGAACAATTTTATGTATTTATGATGAATATCTAGTTACGCCATTATGTTTTATTGTTTCAGGGAAAGAAGTGTAAACTTCAGTAAAATAGAGTTGGATAGATTTCAAACACTTTTGACAAAATACAAAAATATTTTATTTTGCAAAAAGACGGATGGCGTTAGTTCGAAGCAAAAAGAAAGTGCTTGGAGTAATATCGAACGCGAGTTCAACGCTCTTGTAGACACTCCACGTACACGTCCACTCCACGTAACAAACTTAAATATAAATTTGAAAATTTGAAGAGAACAGCAAAGAAGGTACCTAATTAATATTTTGTCGGTCAGTGTCGTCTTATGGGCACTATGAAAAATATTTTTTTTATGTTTACAGGGAGCTAGCAAAGAACGCCAAGAAATGCGTCGCACTGGAGGAGGGCCACCACTTACACCACCATCTGGTTTTACTGATGCTACAGACTGACTGAGGGCAATTATACCGTCATCAATTGATGGAAATGTAGCTATTTATGACGATGATGTCATAAATCAAAAGCCTACTGTCTTTGTGAGTGCTAGTATATTACACATTACCTATTTACTTTCGTGTAGTTCTAAAATAAATTAAAAAAAGTAAATTGTATTTAATATTCTATTAACAGCCTTCAAAAAAGCCGGAGAATGTCATAGAAGTGGTTGAGGGCAATATGACTGAGGAGTCTCATCTACCAAAGAAGGTATTCATTATTATTTTGTTAAGCGTTGTTCATACTTTGTTAACGCTCTGCCTACCCAACCAGGGATTACAGGCGTGTCTTTATGTATATATATGTAGCTCTTGCAAAAATAATAAAAATCTTTTCAATATTCTATTTACAGCCTCGTCCGGAGAACATAATAATTGAAGTAGTCGAGGACTTGACTGAGTCTTCTACGACTAATGAGAAGTGGGACTTTGATCCGAGCACACCCTACAGTTCTCTCAAGAGACCCATGTCATCACCGTTAAAAAGTAATGTATGATAAACACAAATAGGCTAATATATGTAGAGAAATGTATTTATAAATAAAGTGCTCTTCTCATTGACAGGTCGAGCTAAAAAACGAAGAACGGAAACTTTAAATACCAACGTCGTCCGGCAATTGCTGCAGGAAAAAAAGTTAGCTGTTATTGACAACCTGCAGGAGCTGGAGCTCCAAAGAATTAAAAATTCTATCAGGCACGCCCAGGAGCTCCATGAGCAAACGCTGCGCCATAATGAGGAGCGGCACAAATTAGAAATGGAGAAACTACATCTGGAAATAAAAATATTAAAGAAGTCAGATGAATTTTGATTTTTAAAATTAAATAAAAATATTTACTTCATATTCTAATTTTTTATTGTTAATACTTATTGACGTAGCCTATTGAAATAACTGTTAATTAATTGTGACCTGTTAAGATCATCATTTCTTGCCACTGTATAGACTATATTCTCTTCCTCATAAGTCAATTCAGAACTGTCCTGATTCATATTTGACGCCAATAATGGTGGCATAGGATCCCGATATTTTTTGCATATATTGTGCAGTACAGCAGTAGCTACTATGATGGGCTGGATCTCTCTAGGTAAGTCCTTATTTTCATGGACAGCGCAGGAAATCTTCTTTTCCAACATCCAAACACCCTTTCTACTACATTTCTCGTACGGATTTGGCTCTCATTGTATAGCTTCTCTCCATCAGTAACAGGATCACGCAGAGGTGTTAGCAAATATGGCTTCACTGCATAGCCTTTGTCGCCAATCAACCAGTATCCATTAAATTCGCCATCTTCCAGTCTGCCCTAAAAATAAAAACAAAGCATTTTAAATTTTGGACTCTGGTAGGTAATGTATGGTATGTATTTAATTTTAATTTCCATGCTGTAATAAGGCAGAATGTGCATGGATCCTATTGTATAATGTCAACAACTTATTTTGTTTCTACCTTTATGGCACTGGAGTTGAATATATGGCTGTCATGGCTGCTCCCAGGCCAACGTGCAACAATATTGGTTATGTACATTTTTGCATCGCAGATAACTTGTACATTCATAGAAAAAGTCAATTTTCTATTTCTATAATTTTCTGCATCTAGGCCACCTGCAAGTAAAGTAATTTATGTGTCATCTCTTCTAATTGATTCCTTAGCAAAATATTATACCTCATTGGACTAGTTTAATGTTTTCATATACCTGGAGACTTTATCGGTATATGAGTGCAATCAATTGCTCCGATTACTTTCGGAAAAGCACTTAAATCATAAAATTCTGTCGCTGTCCTCTCCATCTCCTCAACGGTCTGTGGCATGGATATCCACTCTGCTCGCATGCTTGCAATTACCCGGCTCACCCTATATATTATGCGTGATACTGTAGACTTATGAACACCAGCTGTATCGCCAACGCATCTTTGGAATGAACCACAGGCATAATATTCTAATGCGATGAGTACTTGCTGCACTGGAGTTACTGCTTTATTTCAGAAAAATAAAGATACCATATAATAATTAAACATAATTGAGAGCATTTCAAATATATGGCAAAAAACCCCCATAGGTACTTAGTACCAGGAACTAAAATAGGTATTTACCGTAATAACCTCTCACGGCAGTCACTAAATAAGTAAGCAAATACTATGCTAGACATAAGGAAACTTACTTCATCGTAGAATGGTCTAACCAGCGGTGCAATCGTAAAGTCAGCCACCAAGCTACGTTTGTAGAGACTCGAAATCTCGCCAAAAAACATTCGTCGTCCCATGTGGAAAAGCGATCGGGTCTAGGTAAGTACACTTTTCTTTTTCTATTTACTCTGACAAGAGTATCGCTTTCGTCTTCAGAACTGGTTTCCGCGAGTATTTCTTGGAGCAGGGACATGATTTTTAGAGGTTATATTCAACGCGTTTGACAGTAATTGACGGATAATTTAACACAAACAATAGCACCAACCAGCGGAAAGTGAGCGGTTACAGTTACGGTTAAAGTTATGACGACATTTAACTATTTGTCAAATGGTGCAACTCATTTTTGGCTTAACCGATACTTTAACTGAAGTTTCGATGTTTGTTATTGTTAAAGTAAGATGGTGCAACCCAGCCTAAGTAGCAATATGTAATACTTAGTAGCTAGATTTAAATTCAATAAATTCGTGTTCAATAAATCCTGGCGTACAGGAGTTGCAATGATGGACATGTGTGGCATGCACTATACAACTTAGTAGGACAATTTAAAAAATAAATATGTGAAAAAAATATTGACGTTTTTATGAAAGTATTATAATATGATTTACTTACAGGATATGAGATTGCAATCTCCTTTTAGACGCAAAATCAGCTTTACAGTAGTCGCAGACAACTCTCTCATGCGCCATATTGTAATGGTAGCGAAATTCCTTGAGTGTTCTGAAACAAATTATAAACAGCTATTAACAACCCATCGAGACATCGTTTTCAGTGAGAATGTTAATATTAGATTTAATTTAATTATTAATAGGCATGTTTCCTAATTTTTTTTAATGTCCGCCTTGTAGATTAATGAATTTTATTGGACACGTATTTTTTCTTTTTTCCTACAAACAAAAAATGATCAAAATACAGAGAACGCAAATTACGCGTGACGTCACTCCTCGCTACAATTTTTACCAAGGCGTGGCGTCATAAGCCCCCACTCCAAAACTTTAAAGCGCTGTATCTTTGTAAGTTTTTATTGTTTTGATAAAAGAAAAAATACGTGTCTAATATTTTTTTATTATCTAACTGACGGACTAAATAGATTTTAACTTTTCATACCCAGTCAACATCCCTATTGTACAGGTAACACATAAAACAGTAATAAAATAATAAATTTTATGTACATAAACGAGCTTAACTCAAAACTGAGTTCTCTTAACAGCCAACCTTTGAGTGGTAGAGTGATTAAAATATCTAATGAGGATAGGAAGAAGTGTACAATCATAATAAAAAGATAGATGTGTGAAACTATGCTGCAATGCAACACTTAATATAGCACAAACGCTCACACACTCTCATAAACATTCACACCCATACTGCACACTCCTACACTGCCCTAATACATAAGGAAAATGCATGCATTATTTTATATTGAAATATGTAGTAATAAAAGTTTAACCCAACTATAAAATCAGATCTGAACTGACTTTATTTCTCAAATAATTTTATTGTGTGAGAGATAATCTTCTATTGCGTAGCCTTTTCCCAAGCTATGTTGGGGTCGGCTTCCAGTCTTACCCGACTATATACTGAATTTTACATGGAGCGACTGCCTATCTGATCTCCACAACCCATTTTATTGGATAACTCAGTAAGATCCCGTAGTAAGACTGGTTGTCAGAATTGTAATGACTTAACGACTGCCAAAGATCAACGTATGACAGTCGGGACCAACGGCTTAACGTGCTTTTCGAGGCACGGTGGGGTCTCGGTATGTTTAAAAATGATCACCCATCCTTGGATCAACCGCAGCGAGCGTGGCTTACCCTTTATTATTAGTCAAACCGTATAATAATAATGGTAGATCTATCCCCATCCCAGTTTAGAGTAAAGTTCTCAACAAGGCCACTGCGTGTTTGACCTGTGTCCCCACGTAAAGGGATAGCCCGTAAAAAAATGAGAGATACAAAATAATATTAATCTTTATTTATTTGACCACATATATGTTACAGTGGAAAACGTTTGGATATAAAATAGATCTTATAAAGAAAGAAGTTCCATTAATTCTTAAGATAAAGCTAAAACTAATGATATTTTTGAAGTGAAAACTTCTTTAGCGGCGTTGTACACTTTTTTTGTAATGGGTAAAAAATGTTAAACTCGCGTCAGGACACGTGACCCTGATCGAAAATGCGTAAGGCGGCGCAGGGCGCATGCGCGAATGTTCGTGTGTTTAGACATTTAAAAATAGGTTCGAATCAAAACTGTTTCTTACTTCAGCTATCATAAACCGATCGTATCAGTTTTAGAGATTGGCGATGATGGTTCTGGTAATAATGATAGTGAAAAAGTCGTCGAAATTATGGATGGAAGTTGATTTTTCTGAGACATAAACTTTTTAATGTAATATAAATTGTCATGTTTGTGTACGATAGCGCAATAAATAAATATTGTATTCTACCACAAGTAAATGATAGTACTTTAATACTGATAATTAAAGCAATTCGTGCAAAATTATTCCCTAACCATTCCAAAATATAAAAAATGCACATCATATACTTCTGCCGGCACTCCCAGAATGCAACTTTTTTTTTTACACATATGTGTTTTGTGGAGGTCTTTGGGGGAGGCCTATGCCCAGCAGTGGGCGTCTATCGGTTGAAATGATGATGATGATATGTATTATTTGTTTTGTTTACACGTATATAATAGAATAACATAGGAAATAAACATGTTTAACTGCTGTCAGCCTGAACTAGGATAGGCTTACACTTAGCCACAAGCCTTTTTAATTAGGAGCTAATATCAGTCTTAACTAAATGATGAAATTAATATTTTTTTTGCATACTCCTTCATGAATGATACTGTTGGGCAGTGTTGGGGTTTCAAGTAGAAGAAAATAGTTTAAAAAAAACTTACCCAAACTCACTTGGACAGCGGCTACAAGTAAATACCTTCGTGTGTGCCCTGTTTACGTGTTTCTTAATCTCTCCTTTAGTTCTGCATATCTCAGTGCAGAGAGTGCAACGCACCATCTTGGTGTGTTGCCTCCAGTGGTCTGTGAGATGTGTCTCTGATGTTATACGAGTCTTGCAGGCAAGGCAGGGGATTGGGTATTGGTCCTGAATGGAGAAAAAATATATTGATTATGTTAATGCGCCATTTTGTGGAATCCGAAGATCAATCGAGCGAGACATCACAAATCTTTCTTGTTAATGTATTTAAAACCTTAACGCAAAGAAATTTTTACCTACAAGTGACGTCACGAGCCCCAGAACTTGAAAGCACTTTAACTTTGTTGAAAAAATACGAGTATTTTTTTTTTATCTATCTGGTGGACTAAATAGATATTTCCTTTTCATACCCAGTCCACTCCCCTATTGCGAAAAACGTAATTTTTTTATTTAGCGGGCTTCCAAGACCCCTTTACTTTAAGGGTGTCAGCTTATTAATAAAGAAAAGTAACTAACCTTCTTATGTCTTAGCATTTTATGTCTCAACAGATCCAACTGCCTCTTATACCCAAGCTCACACTCCTTACATTTAAATGGGAATCGCTCAAAGTTTCTAGTTCTTCTATTCTTATCCAAAAAGGCTTCTATCTCACTTTCCGATAGAAATATAGGTTCAGAATAATTATTACTTTGATCTACATTATTATTCTTAGATACGATGGCATATTTTTTATAATCTCTTAGAGGTATTTTAAATTTTTTTACCCTATTTCTTTTAACAATTTTAGGTATTTCGTCATCTGTTTTAATGTCATTGTCAAAGAAGTTATCTTGATCACTGATATCGAGATATTCTTCTTTAATTATTGTATCTTCTAACTTAATTTCAGATAGTAATTCTGCTGTGATTTCAGTTTCAATGTTTTTTGCTTTGGTTGTGATAGTTTGATCAATTTTGAGCTCTTTTTCGTCTTCGGTAAGATTGGTTTCTGCTTTTGTTTCATCGTATATGTATTCCTGGTCATAATGGCTGGTTTCTTTGGTTTTTAATTGTGATAATGTTGGGGGTGTGGCCTCCTGTAATAGAAATTTTAGATTTTGATCAACTAGCTACCCAACCCAGGTTTGCACTGGTCGTAAGAGATTTTCCAAGAAGTTCCATACGTTTTCTTTTCAGATTTCTTTTGGTTATATAAAAAATAAACATACCTTTTGGTACAGGGACTGTATATATCTTAATAAACTATATTGAGCAGTTTTTATGCGAGACTGAAATTCTTTGATCTTATTAAGTATACCGTTGCATTCCCAACATAATTGCACATGTTTTGTTTCCTGAAATCATAATAAATATAATTAGAAACTTTTTTATGTAATATTACTAAAATGTAAGTTTCCTATTACAATGGGTCTCCATAGCAATCTGGTAATGTGAAATAACTTAGTCCTTACTAATATCATATGCGAAAGTAACTCTGTCTGTCACGCTTTTAAGCCAAAACTACTGAACTGATTTAAACGAAATTTGGTACATAGATAGTCTAGAGCCTGAGAAAGGATATAGTCTACTTTTTGCCGCGATAACCGACATCCACGCGGACGGAGGTATGGGAAATATCTATTACTCACTAAATGACTATTATAAATAGTAAAGAAAAAATTTAAACCTCAGACAGGACTTAAACCTTCAAATACAGGTTAAGTGCACCAGTAAAGTGACTGGTAACCTAATCAAACAGGTGAGGTCAAAATTCTCCCGATCTACTATTTGTAAAAAATTACAAATAATCGCTTTGCAGGTGTTTTTGAGTAATTAATAATAAAAATCCAAGTTGGCTAAACCGATTCTCATGAATTTTTGTATGGAATATGCTAAAATCTCAAGAAAGGACAATTCTTGATCAAATCTTCATTGATAATTATCAATAAAGGTTTTTGCCTTGAGAAATGAGCAAGGCGAGTGAAACTGCAGTACAGCTAGTAGTAACTATAAAAGTATTAATTATATCTAGATTTTAAATGGCTTTAAATATCTATTCAATGAAAACCATGTAATAAAACTTTAAATTTGACTTAGTAATAAATCTGAATTTGCCAACCCACGCTTCTTGTAATCTAAGAGTACTCCTTGTCTGTATAACAAGATTCTTGTGCCTTGCAGAGGAAAAACTTCTAAATATTATTTAATCAGTCCCATAGCTTAGTAAGTGTCTCCCGCCTTTTTCTTCCATTAAAAGCAAATGCATGTAGTTCACATAGCAGACACATAAGACAGACTCCTATTATTCATAATTATATTACAACAATTACTTACATTCCCCAAGGAGTTTAAATCATCTCGTAAAAAGAAAAATAACGCCTTATTCTGGTCACTTAATCCCGTTACGCGTCTGTTAGGGCTTAGACAACCTTCACAGAGCGTGTATATGCGTTTACACTCTATTTTGATCTCCATTTTTTACATCAAAACACTTGTTTTTCATAATAACATGTTTATTTGTTTGATAAAAGTGAAATCAGTGAGTTCACGAGTTGAGTTGACAATAATGACAATATGATTTATGATGACATTGACGTTTGTATAAAAGTGAAAACTTCTTGCTTTTAATAAAGCTTGGGATTAATGGCTTTTAGCTGATAACTTTCAAAATCGATATTTATCCAAAAATAGTATTAAACCACGTCTGCTGTGCCAGTTGTTTCATGCATTGATAGAAAATATAATTTAGCAAGTAATTTTGAGTCAAAGCCCTAATTGGTTTTTAACAATGATAGAAATAAATTAAAACGTTTATTGCAATAACGTGTACTTTTTTTTTTCTCTCTTTCTTGCTTTTCACGGTTTGTGTTAGCCAATGTCAGTAGGATAACATGTACTTTTAGAATGTAGAAACCTCGTTCTTCCTCAGTTGCCTCTGATTTCTTAACACATGAGCTTATCTCCTTTATACTTTGGGTTCAGAGCAATGTATGTGATGTTGTCCACATTTATTTTTTTATTTAATAATGATCGAAATAAAACAGAACTTAAGTAACTGAGTATTTTTATTTCCTTAACAATTCTATACAAAATAGTCATCTTACATAATAAACGTATAAATAACATGTTTGTTTGTTCGTTCGTAACTCGAAAACTTTTTAGTTTAGCCATTGTTGTTGAGGCAATAGCCTCTCTCCTATTCTTCCTCATAAAATGTGTTCATTAGTTTTAGAGTTACAAAATAAATACAGACAGATATTCAACTTCATGATTGCACAACGATTTTATATAAAAATATTTTAGATAAGCAACCTTCATGGTTTTGCTACCTGGCATTTTGTCAGCTTATTATGTTGGGCTCCAGTCTCACCGACAGCTGAATACCAGTATGTTATTGTACGACTGACTATCTGACCTCCATAACACATTTACTTAGCAATACAGAAGGTACACACGGCAAACTAGATAGGTTTGCAGGCCACACTAACATTTCATATTATAGGTATTATATTAAACACTAACATTTTTATTACATATTATATTCCACTTATGTAAGCCGAATATAATAATTTGTAATCCTCGTCAAAGATTCGCGCGCTTTGATGTCTGTTAAAAAAATGACACAGCTTGGAAATGAAATCATTTGCAAATGTCGTCCTACACTTGTGGGTTTGCGTATTCGTGCAAATGTGAGTGACCGGCATTTAGATTATAAATATGTCTAGATAGAGTATCACTCAATAAAACAAACGAAACCACTTTAGTATGCTGGTGTGCGTGACAGCTACATATTACACTTGCGAAATGACATTTAACTTTACCAGTGTGCATCGTATATCATATCGATACCATAGTCGCAGACAGTTTGCGACTATTTTATTCGACGAGTCAACAGCTTTGACAGTCCATCTAGACATATTCTAAGACACTTCGATACTATATTAAAATGGAGTATAAATCAATGGCGCTTATTCTCTTTTTCATGAACTAAACAAAAATTATTTTTTTGCTATCTTTTGCTGACTACAGACTAATTACATAGTGAGAAAACGATGTCGATAGACAGTAGTTAACTAAGAAATGTCAAACTAGTTTTGTCTTGAACGTTACATATTATGTTTTCAGTGCACATGTAGATGTATGTTTCTGCGCGTTTAATTTTTTATGTCTTTCCTTTTTCTAATTTAGTAGTAGTAAAATCAATGCGATATACAAATAATAGTTTAGTTCGTGTTTAACGAAATAATTGCCAATTCTTCTTAACAAAGCAGATCAAATTATTTTACATAAATTCTGATTGAAAAAATATTTACAGTATTAATTCTTTAATGTTAAAACTTAATGTAATACGATAATAATCAAACGTCACTCACATTTAAGTCGTCGTTAGATCTCATGCTAACTATGTCATATTGAGGTGTAATGTTGTTGAAATCGTTATAAAAATAAGTTTCGCTTGAGTATAATTACGAAGTAATTTTTATTTAAAAAAAAATCTACATACATAGTAAAACTTATGACTGAAATTAAGTACAAATTGCATTTTCATTACCTACGTAGTACACAACTCAAACTCGCACAGAATTTCACACATTTTAGTGAAGTTTGCACGCATATTGCAGTCACATCCATTCGCAAACATGGCTCATGCGACCGCTTGGAAAAACTTCGTATAATTTTCAAATGTTGAGGGTTCGCGTATTCGGCATAATAAATACAGTTACATATGGGTTAAGGACTAAAAAAAAAATTTACGTCAAGTAGATAGGTTCCTATAATAATGAAAAATATTGGACACGTCTTTGTTATTTTTATGTACCTAACAAATACTGACGTCGATACATTTATTTAAAACGTCGCAACTGAGTACCTGCATTTTGTATTGAGTTAAGATCCGACATAACTCACAAAAAATGTAACATTATACCTACATTTCGACCAAACAAAAAAATTATGTCTAATATTTTTTTATTATCTAACTGACGGAATTAATATTCTGACGGGGTATCAAAACAATGGTCATTCATATTACAAATACACAACCCTCTTTACCTCAGTCAGTTAAACTACATTTGTTGTCTAAACATGGCGGTGATCTCTTCAACTGTTTTGTTTTTAGTTTCAGGCACTTTGAAGAATATGAATAAAATGAATATTATTTGAAGAACAGCGAATATTATGAACACCTTCGCGCCAAGTGCTAGCTGTGGAAAAAAATAACGGATTTTATTATTTATCGAATATTTTATCGAAATAGGGGTGCGGACTGGGTATGAAAAGAAAATATCCATTTAGTCCGCCAGATACCTACAAAAAAAAATAAAAAAAACTCGTACTTTTTCTTTTATCAAATCAATAAAAAAATGCAACAGTTAAAGCGCTTTCAAGTTCAGGACTTGTGAGCCACAAGTGACGTCACGCGACATTACCATTCACTATGTTATCCTCATTGTTTGCTTGTCAATTATCTTTTTAATAATTTATATGGCGCCTAAATAAATATAAATATAGTCCGCTCTCCTATTGGTGAAAATATGATGAAAAAAAAAGTAGACGCATCAATGTATGCAAAAATGAAATGGTCTTGTGGACGATTTCATTTTTGCATAGTGAGCAAGAGTAGTGTTTAATGCTCGTTCCTTCTCTATATGTGAAGAGGCCTATGCCCAGCAGTGGGACAATTACAGGGAGATTTTATATAATTCCTATATGTACTTACAGACAGAGGTAGAAAACTGAGTCCAACAATAAAGTTTGCGGTCCAGTTGACGGTGACAGCTACCGACGTGGCCGCCGGCCGAGACGATTGGTTGAACAACTCTTTATATAACAAGAAAAGTCAGATTAACATCGATATATTCGGCTAATATTACATTATACAGTATGTAACAAAAACCCTGTCCGATCCAATAAAGGCGTATTCCTGGTTCAACATACGTACTAGACAAAAATGTCTCGCTCAGACGGCTTCTTTGATACAAAACTGTAGGTAGTACACGTGAACTTTGTCGAGCGATCAGTGTTGCCTTTGATCAGTTTTATTTTAATTTAATTATATTCACCGGGAAAAATAATAATCTCAAATCCATTCAATAGTTACGTATATGTGTACGCAGTACGATGCCGAATAATACTCATAAGGATCGTACACGGTTTTTGTTACATAGTGTATAATATGTATGTATTTAGAAATATATAAGTATATTTATCAGTTATCTGGTTGCCATAATACAGGCTCTGCCTAGCTTGGGATCAGATGGCCGTCTGTGAGTTGTCCCAAGATATAAAGACATAGGAATAACATAAACTCACCCGTAACTAAGAACCAGGGAATGGAACCTGGTCCTACCGCGAACATGACCACGAATAGGATGACCAGCGCTATGCAGAGGTAGGAAACCCATGCTACGTTAGCCTGTAGGGAGAGAAGACATTTTTATATATTTTTTTAAAATAGATGCATTATATTAACGACCTCCATGGTCGAGTGGCGTACACACCGGTTTTCAGGTGTCGCCAGCTCTGAGGTCCCGGGTTCGATCCCCGGCCGGGTCAATGTAGAAAACCACTTTTCTTTATACCATACTAGCTGTCCCCCGCGACTTTGTTTGCGTGTTGTAGTTTTAACGGTTTTTTATTTTTGCAACATTTTTCATTTATGCTCCGCTCCTATTGGTCGTAGCGTGATGTTATATAGCCTATAGCCTTCCTCAATAAACGGACTATCCAATACTAAAAGAATTTTTCAATTCGAACCAGTAGTTCCTGAGATTAGCGCGTTCAAACAAACAAACAAACAAACTCTTCAGCTTTATAATATTAGTATAGATTTATAACCACTTTCTTATCTCTGTCTTGCATTTCCGGATTGGCTCTCCAGTTCACTTGACTCCGACTACTTGTAAACGAAATAATTATTCGTGTAGCGCCTTAAATTAACGATACTCACATACATATTAGCGACTACGAGCGCGATGGTACACACAAACATGCCGCTGAACCCTGACAGCAGCAGCGTCTTCCTTCCAGCCACCTCCACCAGGAGTAGACTGATGACCGTCATCACGACGTTCATGGCGCCCATACCTTGGAGAAAATGAAGTTATTTTTGATTTGATTACACACGGGTACTTACGCCCATTTCTTTGTAACTTCTCAAGTAATTTAAGACAAAAAATGAGTCCTTAATCATGAGCTTACGCGGGTAGTATCAAAGTTTTTTAAGGAAATCGTGATAAATAATTAAATACATGTATTTATTTATACTTTTTTTGCACATAAACAATATATTATTATTTGTTCTACTCGAGACACCACTGCCGCCGCATCAGCTCATGATTAGGGAGTCCTATTGAGTCCGAAACTAGTCGGGCAATCCCGAGAATATAAGTGAGTAAACCGTTTTGTTTTAAATACCAATATATTAAAATAAAATATAAACTAGAATTGTATAGTAGGTACGTAATCGAACAACTCACCGAGCGTGGCGTACTGCGACTGCTTCGTACTGAGCTGGACCTTGAGGAAGATGTCGGTGGAGAAGAAGATGACGGCGTTGATGCCGGACAGCTGCTGCGCCAGCATCACCATGAGCGCGATCAAGAGAGGCGCGCGCAGCTGCCGGTTACCGAACAACTCGCGGAGAGTCACCTTCTTACTCACTTTGTTCTTTTCTGCTTCCTGTAATATGAAATAAGTTTATCCATATCCATTTTAATATTACTGTCCGTCTTCTGTTTTTTTTTTTAGAAAGAGATTTACGCAGTTAGCCTGAGCGCAGGCTTTGACTGCTTCACCGGACTTTACCGTCCTTCTGTCTGTCAACTGTTAAAGAGGCTGACCCCTGAGTTTGTTTGTTTGTTTCGACATTTCTTCTTAGGGTAACCAGTTAGGAAATGTAGAATACAACGAACTCAAAAAAAAAAGTTTTATGTGACTTGTAAAAGTGATGACTTTTTTTTTATCCTAGTTACAAAAATAAATGAATTGATTTGATTTGTTCCGCTTTCGAGGGTAAACCGCTAAACCGATTATGATGAAAATTGGTATGGGGTAAGCTTGGATCCTAATGAAGGACATAGGCTACTTTTTCCCGCAATAACCAATACACACGGGGGCGGAACCGCGGGCAAACGCTAGTAAAATATAATTTAACTCAGACTAAGCCAGGGCTGGCTGGCAGGGACATGGCTTCTCAAGTTGCATCATAACAACCAGTCCTAGGCTGGTTTAAGTTTGTCAGTATTTCAGAATACACCACTTTCGAAGAACAGAATGGACCGCGTATGCGGTAAACAGTGTCTTTATGTGTGTGTGTAAAAGAGCAGTTACAGGTTACAGTGCGGTATCACACGAGCCGCGTTTTGAAATGCTTGTCCTACACATGGCGAATTCCGAAAAGTAAAAAAGAAAACAAAATCTACCTATTTTATTATTGATTCGTATCGAGAATCATTAGCATAGTTACCTCCTTGAATTTTACGAGAATGATAAACGACACGTTGTCTTGAGGTAAGTATAATGACGTACCTGGTGCATCTCTTCCATTTCGCCGTGGACAGCAACGTCACCTCGTAACCAGTTCAATGCTGAAAGGAATAGTTTAGTTTGAATATATTTACATTACGATTGAAAGGTTTGAATACGTATGTAAATATCTATGTATCTAAGTATTTACATCTACTATTGTCCCTGTCCTCGAATATCATCGTCCATCGTCAAGCGTGGTAACTATTTCTGAATATCGATGCGTGAATGGGGTAGAAGGCAATTTTTTTAAAATGACTTTTGAGAGAAGCCACCGCGATCGAAATTCGACCAGGAAGTCATTATTTTTATAGATGAGTAGAGATACATCAAGCTTAATACAAACTATTAATATATAAAAAAACTTAAGCTACAGGTACTAAAATTAAAACTTATAATATAAATAAAACTATAAATACATTTCTTAAGAAATAAGCAGTACCTTTGTACATCTGTTCTATTATGTTGTTTCTTCAGAACTTGTGTGTGTACATAAATAGAACTTGTGTGTGTACATAAATTATTAAATAAATAAAACTAACTAAATAAAAAGAAGGAAACTGCTAAACTAATTAACCATTACCAAGCAAAATTGTTTAATAATGGTAAACCAACATCAAAACATTCATTCATTCCATGTTCGGTGGCCTCTCCCTGCGCTGATGCTGGAGCTGCGAAAACCCTAAAACGGCGAAAATTTAGTAACTAAGGACTATAACCGCGACAAGAAGGCTGGCATATTCTATGTACAAAGAATATGCATAGCCATTCAGTGTGACTTTTTTTTTTTTGTACGAAATTTACCCAGTTAGCCTGAGCGCAGGCTTTGACTGCTTCACCGGACTTTTGACGAGAACCTTAAGGGCTCCAGCCAGAGCAATAGAAGAACTAACTACGTCAGCAACGTTCACTAAGGGCACCCCCTGTGGGATTCGGACCTCGACTTAGTGCGTTGCTAACAATCTTAATAAGGTAAAAACAGCAAGGGAGGGCTGGATCTAAGTTTTTATTATTTAAGGACATATTTTTATTGCTAGTTTGGCCGGTTCGGGCCAGCTTGATCTAGGCACGGGGGGGGGGGGGGGTGATTCAATGTGGCAACGTTGCCAGCCTTCTGGGCACGTTTCCCATTGACAAAGATGACGATGAATTTCTTACTAATATTATAAATGCGAAAGTAACTCTGTTTATCTATCTCCGATTTTAAGCCAAAACTACAGAACCGATTTAAATGAAATTTGGTACACAGATAGTCTAGAGCCTGAGAAAGGACATAGGCTACCCTATTGCCGTGATAACTAACATCCACGCAGTCGGAGCCGCGGGAAACAGCTAGTAGTTAATAAGTCCTTTTTTTTATAAATAGTATCCAATACTGTCCTAACTACAAGCTTATCTAATACACAATACCCTTCACATGCGTTAATTCGTAACAAATAATTAAAATAATAAGTATTGGGCTGCATCATCTCTCGGACATCTGAATTAACACATTGTTAATCAGAGTCGGTGAGACCAAACGCAAGATTGGTTCACTAGATGTCGCATACGTCGCCCTAAAATACGTAATAAAATAGAATTCAAAATTTAAAACTTCCAGGCAGTGACCCGGTAGCTTAGTTGGTAAAGCGACTGGCGCGTCAAGCCAGTGGTCGCAGGTTCGAGTCCTGTTTGAAGTTTAAGTTTTACCTTCGATTATTTGTATTTAATTACAAATATTCAAATAAATAATTAATTTAATAAACACTTACCCCTTTGCGCGTGTAATTCCTGTCCCTTATTCAGCAATAAATACTTCGGTGACTCAGGGCATATGGGTAACGTCACACACTGGATGACTGCTGGTATGGCAGTCGCCGCCAGGAGGTATGGCCAGCCATCAGCTGTGCCCAGCACAGACTCAAGACCTAGTACTTGTGAGAGCAGGATCGTCATAGTAATGACGAGCTGGTAGACTGTCCCTATCTGGGGAAGAAAGAAATGGTTCAGTATGGCACAAACAAAAATAAGCAGCAATAGCCTAATGGTTAGGATGGCGGCCTTCCTTCTGCGAGACCGTCATGTCCCAGAAGGAGGCGGCGGAGCGGGCTCGGGAGGACGACCCCGACGCGCCCCAAATACGCCGACGTCGAGTGGGGCGGTGCAGGGCGGCGTATGAGCGCGCCGCCCCAACTAGGGTCCTGGGCGATGGACACGGGGGTGTCTGTCGTCCGACTACAGGACCCACGACAGGGGGCCGCATTCCGTGCTACGGGTGTGGCTCCAGTATGAGGCGGAGAGGCCGACGCTCTTTACGCGTCGGTCTCCAAACCATCACGATAGTGATCCGCTGGCCCTTATTGGCCGGCGGACCCCGCGGTTGGTGCGTGATGAATTGCAATGCATTGCCACGCACCAACACAACACGCGGATGACGTAGCACGGCGGTTCAGGTTTAGTCAGTAAGAGTCTGACACTACCCGTTCGCTCCCCCGAGTGAGCGGGTGTCCAAGAGGATTCACCCGCCTAAACAAAAAAAAAAAAAAGGGTGGCGGCCGTGTGATCGAGAGGTCGCCGGTTCGCAGGATTGAACTCCAACCATTGTATCATTCACGTGAACCTACTCCAGATATGTTTAGCTTACTTGGAGGGGTTAACAAGATCGCTAGTAATGTGAAATTCATCCACATTGCAAGTAGTTAAAGTTTTTCGTATTTCTTTTCAGCTGTTAATTTAGAATTAAAATTACATTGGAGTGTAAGAGCATTGGACGAAACGTCAAGCGTAAAGGTATTAATGCATGCCCCCCTAGACAAGTGGCATTTCGACAAGCGTTAACGATGATAGAAATCGCTTAAATGACATTAAGTTTATCGAAATGACATTTCATTTTGATAAGTCACGTGACTTGGACTTGTCACTTCCATACATTTGAGCGATTCGATTAGCGTTATCGCTTGTAGAAATGTCATTTGTCTAGAGGCCTTCGCGATAATAGGCATGTTTCCTATTTTTTTTTAATGTCCGTCTTGTAGATTAATGAATTTTATTGGACACGTATTTTTTCTTTTTTCCTGCAAACAAAAAATGATCAAAATACAGAGAACGGAAATTACGCGTGACGTCACTCCTCGCTACGATTTTTAGCGAGGCGTGGCGTCATAAGCCCCCACTCCGAAACTTTAAAGCGGTGTATCTTTGTATTTTTTTATTGTTTTGATAAAAGAAAAAATACGTGTCTAATATTTTTTTATTATCTAACTGACGGACTAAATAGATTTTAACTTTTCATACCCAGGAAACATCCCTATTCCTGTTACATAATATATTATTGACATGCAGCGCGATAGTTTAAAAGTTAATAAGTATCTAGTGTCAAAAACTGTATTTAAGATTAAATACAAACAATAGGAACAAGGCCAAAAAGAAGGCTAGATAAAAGCTATTAAGATAAATATGTATATAAAAATTAAAAACTTACAGAGCCCCTGATAGAAACGGGTGATATTTCCGACAGGTACAGCGGCGCCAAACCTGCATTTAATCCGCTGTTAACACCAATCAACAACCTGAGAACAATAGCGACTCATATAACTGAACCTTCTTGGTAAGACATCTGATACAATGAATATGACTTTATAGGCACTATGTATTTAAGAAGTCTTATATTCCAACTCAAGGTTGCTTTTTAGGGTTTCGTTGCCAACTGGCAGAAAACTGAACCTTTATGGATTCGTCATGTCTGTCTGCCTGTCCGTCCGTATGTCACAGCCACTTTTTTCCGAAACTATAAGGACTGTACTGTTGAAATTTGGTTAGTAGATGTATTCTGTGAACCGCATTAAGATTTTCACACAAAAATAGAAATAAAAAACAATAAATCTCACACGTGTGGTGTATCTATGGATAGGTCTTCAAAAATGATATCGAGGTTTTGAACGAGATCTAGTAAGTAGTATTTTTTAATACGGCATAATTCGTGAACCGCAATTTATCTTTCATTTTATTAACTCAAATATAAAAATATAAAAAAAGACATTTAATTTTATCTTTGATATTATGTTACTAGCTGCTACGAAACCCTTCATGGGCGAGTCCGTCTCGCACTTGACCGCTTTTACATCATAAAGTTACAACGAAGAAAATAATTGACAATAGATCGAGAATGAAAATAAATTATTCACTTGTATGCAAACTTAACCAAAAGTTATCTGTTTTTAACTTTAAACAAATGTAAAAAATTGGCTAAAGTTAGTTTAGTTCGTTTTTCACAGAATCAGGGATTTTGGCGCTTATTCTGGCAAACACGAACTAAACTTATTTCAGGCGTCCGCCTGAAACCGGTAACTATATCTTTTTTACTTGTATAAAAAGTCAGACGTAACCAGCTAATTTTAGTTATATTTAAATACCATCAAAAACATAAATGTGAAATGAGAGCCAAGTTCAATATTATGATATATATGCCTTGGTTGTTGACTTCAACGACAAAAGAAGTGAGATCTAAATGGGTGCCAAGTTCAATGGTCAGTCCTGAAATTTATTTATAACAACATATAATATCATTTCTTCTTATAACTTAGGATAATATATTGTTGCCTAAGGTAATAAATAAATAAAAAATAAATGTGGAAAACATCACATACATTGCTCTGAACCCAAAGTAAGTAGCTAAAGCACTTGTGTTATGGAATTCAGAGACACCGGAGGTACCACAAACACCCAGACTTGAGACAATGTAGAAAAGGGGTTTTCTACATTGACCTGGCCGAGGATCGAACACGGGACCTCAGAGCTGGCGTCACCTTGAAAACCGGTGTGTACGCCACTCGACCACGGAGGTCGTCAAAAGGTCTAAGTCTAACGTCTAAGGTCTGACATGGCTATGGAAAAGTCGATAACATATAATTAGTTAATTAAATTATTTGTGAAACCACAAATCAAGTGATTGGTTGCACATCTTTAGGTCAACCATACCATTAAGTAGTTGACGTTAGATTTTAATATAGACTAGCTGTGCCCGCGGCGTCGCTCCCGTGAACTGACTACCTACCCTACCCTACCCTACACTACTCTTCCTACCCTACCTACCCTACCCTACCCTAGCTATATATTTTTTTTAAATCATCCCTGTATTCTAGCGAACAAGACAAAAAAATAATTATTCAAATCGGTCCAGCCGTTCTCGAATTTTAGCGAGACTAACGAACAGCAATGCGTTTTTATATATAAGATTAAAATAAACTAGACTGCACGGATAGCCGAGTGGTATAGGTCACCACGCCAATTACCTCTGTGCGCGACGTGCCGTGGGTTCGATCCCCGCATGGGACAAGCATTTGTGTGACCCACAAATGCTTGTTCCAAGTCTGGGTGTTCTTTGTGAATGTGATTTGAATGTTTGTGAAACCCCCCGCGACACAAGGATTAAATTCCTTAGTGCGGGAGGCGTAAAAAAAAAAAAAAAAAAAAGTATAAATTACCTTCCTAATATAAGCAGCTCAGCAGAATTGGCCACCTTGGCTGAGCCTTCGCACGCTGCTGCAATGAACACTAAAATATTGTTTAGAAGAAGACCTCCTTTTCTCCCAAACCTGAAAGAAATCATCATTAAACAATATGATTAAGGTATTGATAAAGTAATCGGCTCCTTCATTTTTACTTCTTTTATAACAACTACAATTTCATTTTCTTTGAGTTTATAAACTTAAATACTAGAATCCTGCAAATATTTTATTAATAATTTGATATTTCTTATTTTGTTACGACTTCTCTTATTGTATTTGACCTTATACTGATTCAAGATGGGGTCTCAAATCATTAGTTTTTTGATAAGTTATAAGTGTGCCAGAAACGAAAAAGGTTTTAAATGCGTTTTAGCCAAGTCGCCTATAAAGAAAGAGAAATATCGCGGTGATTTTCGCCAGTAACTATCCTCAGAAGAAGATATAGGGTTTCGACCAAAAACATAAAAAGGTAACAACTAAGGCTGACTAGTTTTTGTCCAAAGCCTAAATTGCGCGTGAAACTAAAGCATTATTAAGCATATTTATTTTCAATACTTGTAATACCCATTTCTCACAATAAATCTTGAAGAAAAAGAAGGGGGTGATTAGAACTCACCTGTCGGCAATGACCCCGGTTATGACGCCCCCGATCATGCCCCCCACACAGTATATCGACACTGCTATGGACATCACTGTAGTAACTCTGGGGTCATCAACAGCTGCTAGAGACGAATTTGTACCAGTGAGGGCTTCTTTTTGAAGCCATTCTGAAATAATCTGAAACATATTGTGTAGTGTTTAAAGTAGTGATTTAAAATGGTTGGTAATAGGGGAGCGGACATTTTTTTTAATTACACGTCACATAGATATTAAAAAAATATAAGACACGATTTTTTTCTTTTTTAAATAATCAAACGATGAGGAAGATACAGTGAATAGAAATGTCGCGTGACGTCAGTTGTAGCTACAATTTTTACCCACACGTGACGTCACAAGCCCCACTCCTGAACTTTAAAGCGCTTTAACTTTGTAATTTTTTATTGGTTTGATAAAAGAAAAAATACGAGTTTCTTTTTCTTCTTTTATCTATCTGGTGGACTAAATAGATATTTCCTTTTCATAACCAGTCCGCTCCCCTATTGTTTGTGTAATTAAAATGAAAGGTAGGTGGTATTTTCTCCATACAAACGCTAACGTATGTAAACTTTCTAATTAATAATTTCTCAGTACAGTTGAAAGTCCATCGTAAACAATATGATTTTAAACGTGAATGCCAAAAACTGTCTCTATCTGCGCCGATATTCGTTTTCGCCCCATTCTAAATAAAGTTAGGCTCAATAAATTGTCGTGGTTGACTGATTATCGTATGTTATTTAAATGTATTTAACAGCAGTGAATTAGCACCTAACTGGATTTTACTGGCTAAACTGTATCTTTCGACATAAATAATAATGCAAAGATAATATGAAATAGGTACTTCAGAGGTCAAGGAGATACTGGACTGAGATTCGGATCTCCTTTCTCAAACGAAATGCTTTCTTAAGTTAAACTTGTCCAAGTGTCGGCTTCGTAGCTTAGAACAACTCACACGCGGCCATCTGATCCCAAACTAGGCAGAGCCTTTATTAAGGCAACCAGACAACTGATAAACATACATATATATTTCTAAATACATACATATTATAAATAAATTACACCCAGACACAGAACAAATGATCGTGCTCAACACAAAGATTTGTCCTGGGAGGGAATCAAACCCACGACCTCCGGTTTAACAGTTAGGGTCACTAACCACTAGACAAACAGACCAACAAACCCGACAAATATAATATAGCGTATGTCACCCGGGAATAGTGTAGCTTCCCAACAGTGAAAGATTTTTTCAAATCGGTTCAGTACTTTCGGAGCCTATTCAATACAAACAAACAAACAAATCTTTCCTCTCAATAATATTATTAGTATAGATTACTTACAGCTTGCGGTGCGTTTAACACTCCAGTGTTGTATCCATGTTGGAAGGCAGACCAGCAAGTAGACGACACTATTGCGAACGCGAGTCGCAGGTTCATACCCTGTTGAAGGTAAAATAACATAATATTATCGTCTCCATACATATTATAAAACTAGCTGTGCCCGCGACTTCGTCCGCGTGAAAATTAATAAAACAGTTATTTACTTAGTTTATTTCCTTTTCTTTTTCGTTTTGTTTATGTTTCTAAAATAGAATCAAAAGTAGCTGAAGTTACTCCTTATTACATCAGCTATCTGATAGTGAATGTCCCGTCAAAATCGGTACAGCCGTTTCAGAGATTCGCCGGAATTAACAAACATACAGACAGACAAAAACTGTAAAAAATGTTTTTCGGTATATGTACCGTATATACATTTATATGCATGTAGTAAAAAGCGGTTATTTTAATATTACAAACATACACTTCAATTTTATTTATTTACTAGCTGTCCCCCGCGATTAGCGCGTTCAAACAAACAAACAAACAAACTCCTGAGCTTTATAATATTAGTATAGATTGAGCGACTGCCTATCTGACCTCCAAAACCCATTGTACTGGGTAACACAGTATCCCACAGTAAGACTAGTTGCCAGAATCGTAATGTCTTCACGAGTGCCATAGATTGAAAACAAAATAAAATACGCAGCTAAAAATATATACTGAATGGTTGCAAGTAAGTACTAAATTACTTATAGAATTTTCGCGTTCTAGTTAACCCATAAAATGAGTTATTTATATTTTAACGATATCTGTTAGCTTTGATGGTGAAATGCCAAACATATCGTACTCAATACTCAATAACTTTATTGCATTCCATAATGTATACAAGGCTGGTAGGTATCGTGTTTATTACTGCTTGGTTTACATTTTGGAAGAGAATAGATATTGTATGGAGTAAGTATAATAATAATAATATCTTGGGACATCTCACACGGTCGTCTGATCCCAAACTAGGCAGAGCCTGTGCTATGGCAACCAGACAACTGATAAACATACTTATATATTTCTAAATACATACATATTATAGATAAATTACATCCAGACACAGAACAAATGATCGTGCTCATCACACAAAGAGTCGTCCTGGGTGGGAATCGAACCCACGACCTCCGGTTTAGCAGTTAGGGTCACTAACCACTAGACCAACAGGCCCGTCAGATTCTTCAGAACAGATTATTCTGTCGTCTATGGTTCGCGACTCGCGAGTCATAGACGTGGTATATGACGTTTTATTGCGAGTTATGGGACGCGGCGTACAGCGCAAATTAAATCAATTCAAATACATTTTATTTGTCAAAAAATGTGGTATATAGGATGGAACATCTATATTACTAGCTGTTGCCCGCGGTTCCGCCCGCGTGGATGTCAGTTATCGCGACAAAAAGTAGCCTATGTCCTTTCTCAGTCTCTACACTATCTGTGTATCAAATTTTATTTAAATCGGTTCATCAGTTTTGGCGTGAAAGCGCGACATATAGACAGACGGAGTCACTTTCGCATTTCCATTTTTTGCTGAATGTACTACGCTCGTTTACTGATTTAAAATATGATTTTCCGTGCGACGACAGACGTTTATGCCAAAATATCGACGGTTCTGATATTATTAGGGTAATATTAAGTTTTGAGCTCTGCTTTGACACCAATTTTACGATTTTACTTGTTCATACTAGTGCCTACAGTTCATACTCGATATGCGCACCTGTATAGTTTACAATTTTTTTTTCTCTAATAGATCTCTACTTACATCTGTGCTACAGCTAGTTGGCTTGTGCACATATACCATGTAGGGTTACCAAACGTCCGGATAAAGCCGGACACAGGCATTAGGCATTTTGGTTGCGTGTCCGACCAAATTAGATGGTGGCAAGCGATAGGTATATCCGACTTTTTAGGCTTTTTAGTTTGAGCATTATTTTATGATAAAAGATAATAAAGATCGTACTCAAAAATAATGATAGTGTTTTAGGTAATATGACGAAAAATAAAGCCTGTCTGGCCTCTTCACCCAAATGTCCGGCAAACTGGCTGGTCTGTCCGGCTCGTCCGTTTAAAGATCTGGTAACCCTAACCATGAATCTACTTGATCTTTGAATTACATTTGTATAGATATACATACCAACTTCTTACTATATTTACGTAAAACATATAGCATTAAATCTATTTTTAGTTGAGAGTTAGACATGTAGCAAGGCCAAGTGCGTGTTTATTTATGCGATCCTAATATAATAAACTGCTCTATGAATATATTTCAATGAATTCGAGTTTACTCTAATCTCAGACATTGATGGCTGAATACTGAAACGTCACTCAGTTTTAAGTCGCCGTTAAGTCTCATGCTGTCTCTGTCACTTTAAGATGTAAAGTAGCGATAGAAAAATATTTAAGAAAGTCTTAAAGTTGAGTTGCATTTCAGTATTGGGGGGTGAGGTGGTTTAAAAGGCAAACCGGTCGAAAATTAATGCTATTCATAATATTTTAACCGACTACAAATGGAAGAGGTTATGTGCTGGACTCTTTTGAATGTAATATTATTAGAACTATGTATTAATTCACATAACTTAGCGATTCGTTTGGTTTTTGGTGTGGAGTTTGTCCATATTTGATAGCCGAGTGGGTCACCACGAAAATTACCACTGTGCGCGACGTGCTACGGGTTCGATCCCCGCATGGGACAGAATTTGTCTGATCCACAATTGCTTGTTCCAAGTCTGGGTGTTCTTTGTGTATGTTAATTGAATGTTTGTGAAACCTCCGCGATACAGTGATTTAATTCACTAGTGCGGGAGTCGATACTTATAAAAAAAATCTCAGAAAATACTAATCGGATTGTGATCATTATTATATACTAGCTGTCCCCCGCGACTTTGTCCGCGTGTTTTAGTTTCAACGGTTTTTCATTTTTGCATAATTTTTCATTTATGCTCAGCTCCTTTTGGTCGCAGCGTAATGTTATATAGCTTATAGCCTTCCTCAATAAATGGGCTATCCAACACTGAAAGAATTTTTCAAATCGGACCAATAGTTCCTGAGACTAGCGTGTTCAAACAAACAAACAAACTCTTCAGCTTTATATATTAGTATAGATTTACTTGAATATACGTATTTATTTAGATATATATTTTATATTTACTATGTCTACGTTATTAATTATTATAACTTAGGGATCTGTTCAAGTTTCTGAATCCAAATCAATTTACTAGCTATAAGCAGATACCTATAATATCTACGGACTTTTGACAGACAATCACTGGAAGTAAAGTACCAAAGATTACTTTTTAGAGTTCCTTACCAGAAGGGTGCCAACGGGACCCTATTACTAAGACTTCGCTGTCTGTCCGTCCGTCTGTCTGTCAGCGGGCATCATCTCATAAATCGTAATAGCCAAACAGTTGAAATTTTCACAGATTGTGTATTTATTTTGCCGCTATAACAACAAAAATAATCTACACTAAAATATAAAGCTGAAGAGTTTGTTTGTTTGAACGCGCTAATCTCAGGAACTAGTGCTCCGATTAGAAAAATTATCAGTGTTGGATAGCCCATTTATTGAGGAAGGCTATAAGCTATATAACATTACGCTGCGACCAAAAAGAGCAGAGCATAAATAAAAAAATGTTGCAAAAATGAAAAACCGTTGAAACTAAAACACGCGGACAAAGTCGCGGGGGACAGCTAGTTTTATAATAAATGGAGGCTCCATAAAATCGTACGGGACCATGCGCAGTCTGACTCGCACATGGCTGGTTTTTTTTCTAAATTATTACTTGTTTTTTTTTAAATGGCATGCAAACCACTCAATGACTCATAGTTACGTGTACCAACAAAACGAACTTCTTTCCAACGAGTCGTGACGACTGATGTACCTAATCTGTGGTTTTGTACAATAAAAAAAAAACTAGTTCCCATAAATTGAGAGGAATGAACTCTATTATGTCTATAAATATTTGAATATAAACCGTCATGTTTGTTTAAACTAGATATTCACTGAGATCCAAGCCTGTTCTATCCACGCAAATATTTTGCTTTAAAGAGATTTATTCAGTTAGCCTGAGCGCAAGCTTTGACTGCTTCACCAGACTTGGCGAGAAACCTTAAGGGCCTCCAGCCAGAGCAATAGAAAAACTACGACAGCAACATTCACTAAGGGCATGCCCTGTGGGGTTCGGACCTCGACTTAGTGCGTTGCTAACAATCTTAATAAGGCAAAAACAGCAAGGGAGGGCTAGATCTAAGTTTTTATTATTTAGAGTCATATTTTTATTGCTAGTTTGGCCGGCTCGGGAGCGACGAGACAAATTCTATATATCTACTAAATACTTTGATGTAAATTTCTTAGTTATAATAAGTGAGTTGTGTCCATCATTTCTCATAAATGTAAAAAAAAACGGGCATTAATTAATTTAAAAACAATCATAACTTGCTACTTAAATCGAATCCTCTTCTATCCAGAAATCAAATTTAAAGTCAATAACTTTTATATTTGCTAAGTAAAAATTGTGTATCGCCTTAAGTTTAAAATGTATTAGAAAAATACATACATAACTGTACATCTTGGATATTGAATAACTCAGAGCGAAATCCATGATTGATACTTAAATTAATTCCTTGATTTTATTTGCGCCAAAAATACACACACAAGGTTAAGTTTAAGTTTAAATACAATATTATGTCACCAGATTAAATGTCATTGTCAATTCATCTATTGACCTTTCAACACAGCCTTTAAAAAAGATTTTTATCAAGAAAACTACTTTCAAAATATAAATATTCGATCTTTTTTATTTGACTCCTTGCTGAATTGGAATCAGTTAATATTCTTAGCTATGTTGGCTCGGCTTCAAGTATTTCAGGATTCAGCTGAATACCATATTTTACAGAGACTGCCTATCAGACCTGTAGAACCCATTTTACTGGGTAACAAGGTAGGTGAGTATCCCATAACACCCATAGTACCTTTTTTTTTTTTTTGGAGAGCGAACGAGTAGTGTCAGACTCTTACTGACTAAACCTGAACCGCCGTGCTACGTCATCCGCGTTTCGTGCTGGTGCGTGGTAATGCATAGCAATTCTTCACGCACCAACCGCGGGGTCCGCTGGCCAATAGGGGCCAGCAGCACACTATCATGATTGGAGACCGACGTGTAAAGAGCGTCGGCCTCTCCGCCTCGTACTGGAGCCACACCCGTAGCACGGAATGCGGCCCCCCGTCGTGATACCCATAGTACCTAAGACTGGATGTCATCTGATCCCAAGCTAGGACAACTGATAAACAAACTCATATATTTCTAAATACATACATATTATAGATAGATTACACTCAGACACAGAACAAATGATCTTGCTAATCACACAAAGATTTGTCCTGCATGAATCGAACCCACGACCTCCGGTTTAGCAGTCAGGGTCAATAACCACAAGACCAACAGGTCCGTCAATAGTATAATAATATAAGAAAGAAATTTGTTTTGTTTTTTTACAATAGGATCTTGAGATGACGAGTAGTAGGTATGAGTGGAAAAAAGCACACTGCGCCGACCCCAAATAAGAATAATAGAGAACAGGGCTGGAAGCAGATGAAGAAGAAGAATTGAGAAACCTTTACCCAAGCTATGTTGGGGACGGCTACCAGTGTTACTGGATTCAGCTGAATACCGTATTTTACAGAGCGACTGCCTATCCGACCTCCACAGCCCATTTTACTGAGTAACGCAGAACGAACAATAGGGATGTTGACTGGGTATGAAAAGTTAAAATCTTTTTAGTCCGTCAGTTAGATAATAAAAAAATATTAGACACGTATTTTTTCTTTTATCAAAACAATAAAAACTTACAAAGATACAGCGCTTTAAAGTTTCGGAGTGGGGGCTTATGACGCCACGCCTTGGTAAAAATTGTAGCGAGGAGTGACGTCACGCGTAATTTGCGTTCTCTGTATTTTGATCATTTTTTGTTTGCAGGAAAAAAGAAAAAATACCTGTCCAATAAAACTTTTAATCCATCAGGTGGACATTAAAAAAAATATTAAGAAACATGCCTATTGAGGCAACCTATGAATCAGAGAACTAATTTCAAACCGATAATAATATGAAGGACTTATCTTTTGTTTTATATTTCAAACTGTAAACTATAAAAATACTAGCTCCATACTCTTTTTACCTAAGAGTATAAATAAACAAGCTTAGAGTGCGCGCATCGCTAGTATCCCGCTGTGCCCAGCGTAAGCAAATTTTTTGCCGTAAATTCTGCGCTCATTTACTGATTTAAGTAAATTTCCGTGCGACGACAGACGTTTATGCGAGAATATCGATGGTTCCGATATTATTAGGGTAATATTAGGTTCTGAAATAGTTTTAATAAAACGGCGCGCTCTGTTTTGACACTAACTTTACGATTTTACTTGTTCATACTGGTGCTCACAGTTCATACTCTGTTAGGCACTCTATTGTTTGCCATTTTTACTCTAAGCTATGAACGAACGAACATTATGTCAAGTGGAATGGAAATTGTGGTAAGTTTTAAACTCAAGTTTACATTTTGCGGCGAATAAGTATGACAGATTAGTGTTAAATAAATATTATTGTAAAAATCTGTACGTACCTACCTATTGATTTAAATTACTTTGTAAAACGTGTTATAATAAAGAATATGGTTTAAATATGTTTAAATAATATGTAGCCAAGTACTACAACAGAAATCCTTACTAAGTAATATTATAAATGCGAAAGTAACTCTGTCTGTATGTCGCGCTTTCACGCCAAAACTACTGAACCGATTTAAATGAAATTTGGTACACAGATAGTCTAGAGCCTGAGAAAGGACATAGGCTAGTTTTTGCCGCGATAACCGACATCCACGCGAGCGGAGCTGGAAACAGCTTATTATAAATAAATGTGGACAACATCACATGAATTGTTCTGAACCCAAAGTAAGTAGCTAAAGCACTTGTGTTATGGAATCAGAGACAACGAAGGTACCACGAACACCCAGACCCGAGACAATGTAGAAAAGTGGTTTTTCTTCATTGACCCGGCCGGGGATCGAACCCGGGACCTCAGAGATGGCGACACCTTGAAAACCGGTGTGTACGCCACTCGACCACGGAGGTCGTCAATATATATATATATATATTAGACAACTAGGTACGTTCTTTCTATTGAATTTTGGGTTTCCGTACACGAAAGGAGCCATCGGGACTCTATTACTAAGCTTCAACTGTCCCTCCGTCCGTCCGTCCGTCTGTCATCATAAATAATCACCGTAATATCTATAGTTGGAATTTTTACACGACTGCCCAAAAAAGGAGTGTTATGTTTTCAGGGATCATGTATGTATGTATGTGAGTTTCTTTATTCCACCATAACTTCTAAAAGGCTTGACCGATTTTAATGTTTGTGGTATCATTAGAAGCCTTGAGTTATCCCGAGTGACATAGGCTATGTGGACATTAAAAAATGGTCAAGTGTGAGTTGAAATCGCCTGCAAAGGGTTCCGAACGATTTTTTTATGTGTTGTGTGATTGTGTCATATTTTTGTGTTGTAACACTATATACTCATAGATTTTTCTGTATTGTATTTGTATGGCTGGAGGCGTGTAGCGCAGGACCGATCCTTGTGGAGATCTTTGGGGGAGGCCTATGCCCAGCAGTGGGCGTCTAATGGCTGAAAATGATGATGATGATGATTGGTATGGAACAAGGTTTGCATTTTTTTTTACACAGTATGTATTGTTGTTGTCACTAACAACAAAACATAAAAAGAAATAAAGGCGGTAAGTACCCCATACAAGAGACGTGTTTTTTGATGATGATAATGATGATTGGATGATACGGAACCCTTTAAGCGCAAGTCCGACTCGCACCTGTTTTTAACCCTAAAGGCGATAAAACACACTTAGCAATAAAAAACCTTTATTGGGACTATTTTATTAATGTATCATGTAAAGTTATTTTATTAGTTAAGAGTTTAATTTTATTTTAAGTGTATATTGTAATACTATATTAGGGATGTTGACTGGGTATGAAAAGTTAAAATCTATTTTGTCCGTCAGTTAGATAATAAAAAAATATTAGACACGTATTTTTTCTTTTATCAAAACAATAAAAAATTACAAAGATACAGCGCTTTAAAGTTTCGGAGTGGGGGCTTATGACGCCACGCCTTGGTAAAAATTGTAGCGAGGAGTGACGTCACGCGAAATTTCCGTTCTCTGTATTTTGATCATTTTTTGTTTGCAGGAAAAAAGAAAAAATACGTGTCCAATAAAATTAATTAATCTACCAGGCGGACATTAAAAAAAAATTAGGAAACATGCCTATTGTCCGCGTGTTTTAGTTTCAACGGTTTTTCATTTTTGCAACATTTTTCATTTATACTCCGCTCCTTTTGGTCGCAGCGTAATGTTATATAGCTTATAGCCTTCCTCAATAAATGGGCTATCCAACACTGAAAGAATTTTTCAAATCGGACCAATAGTTCCTGAGATTAGCGCGTTCAAACAAACAAACAAATGAACAAACTCTTCAGCTTTATATATTAGTATATAGATTATTATTTAATATGCAGGCTAAATAAACATAATAATTAGCAATCGTACGACTCTGTTCTTCACCCATATCCATAATTCCGTGCTGTTTAATACTAATTTACTTAATTAGCTATCGTGAGAACCTATACAATGTTTATAAGTAAGTACCTACTTATTGTTCTGTTGTAGATGACCCACTGAACATGTCCTAGTTATTTATGAGCTGGTAATACCTATTTCTACCTGTGGCAATAAAATCTTTTATAAATTAGGTATGGTTGGTTAATTTTACTGGGCTGTTTCCCGCACTTGGCGGCTTCAGTGGGCCATAGCACGTGAAAATCTATATCTATCTATACTTTAAGTAGGTTATTTATTAATATTTACAATGTTAACTAGACACTTTAAACAAAACTAAACTTAACTAACAAAATCTCTAAAAAATTGCGTCAAAAAATTCATCCACGTCGCTGTCGACTGGAAGTGTACCCAAAAGGCTGGCGGCATTGCCACGTTGTATGGCAATGCTAATTCTTTGTCCAAGGTAAAAGCCAGCCCTTGGGTTACGCGAGGAGACTTTAATATATAAAGCTGAAGAGTTTGTTTGTTTGTTTGAACGCGCTAATCTCAAGAACTACTGGTTCGATTTGAAAAAATATTTCAGTGTTGGATAGCCTATTTATTGAGGAGGGCTATAAGCTATATAACATTACGCTGCGACCAAAAGGAGCGGAGCATAAATGAAAATCCGTTGAAACTAAAACACGCGGACAAAGTCGCGGGGGACAGCTAGTGAATGTGAAATACTACCTAATCTAAAACTATAAAAATCACTATGTTATGACGATACACAATTTTTTTAGTTATTTTCATATCGTTTTTACTTAGCAACTATAAAAGTTATTGACTTGAAATTTGGTTTCTAGATAGAAGAGGATATGATGAAAATAAATGTCGATCAGTTACACGATTAAACAAACTTTCCTCGATAGTTTTATTTTTTGAAATCAGCTATATAAAAACACTTTTTTTGTTTAAAAAAAATATTATCAAGTTGAATAGTTAGGTCTATTCGACTTAATAATATTTTTTTCACACTATTTAATGCATAATCATTATATCTAGATTATAGTCTATTGATTTTTTATTCCATACATACATATTTCGAACAATATACCTAAAAATTTCCATTTTGTCGCTTAATGTTATTATTTCCGAGGCAATATTTCGCGACCTTGACATATGTTTAGCTCTTTTCGTCCCGTAAGCAAGCAGTTAGTATATCTCTGTCTTGCATTTCCGGATTGGCTTTTCAGTCTGCTTGCCTCCGCTTACCTACTTGCAAACAAAATAATTATTCGTGTAGCCTCTTAAAGTTGGAAGTGTCAGGGTAGCCCGCGAAATTCAAATTTACTGTAATTTTTCGCAATTTGCCAGTCAGTTATAAGCTGTTTTTTAAATAAAATGCGATTTGCGACATTAATACGTTAATATATAAGTTTAATACCGCGGATGTATATATTATATATCTAACTATTACGTAGTCATGAGATGACAATAGCCTAATCTTATAAGGCAAGGATGCTACATTCCTGCCCACTCAAGTTTCTAGTTAGAACCGGTTTTGTGTAAGCGCAAGTTAGATCCAAGTGGGCACTATCCCGCGCATTCCACAAACTGTTTTTGTAGGCCTTCCCAACACACATAAAAACGATAAGGTTTTAGGATTTTTTGGAAGCTAAACCACTAAACAGTATTTGTTGAAAGGCAACAGAAAATAGAACGAACTTCTGAAACCACTTATATTGCTAAACTTTTTATAACATCAGTAAATCCTTACAAATACTATAAATGCGAAAGTAACTCTGTCTGTCTGTCTGTCGCGGTTTCACGCCAAAACTATTGAACCGATTTAAATGAAATTTGGTACACAGATAGTCTAGAACCTAAGAAAGAACATAGGCTAGTTTTTGCCGCGTCCCAACTGTCATACGTTGATCTTTGACAATCGTTGACAATTCTAACAACCAGCCTTACTATGGAATACTGTGTTACCCAGTAACATGGGTTGTGGAGGTCAGATAGGCAGTCGCTCCATGTAAAATACGGTATTCAGTTGAATGGCCGACAAGCTTTTGAAAAATCATGCAGAAAATCTAATTTTTACCTTCCTTTCTTTCCATAAATTTTAAGTAATTTATATGCAGTCACATAATGTGGCTCTAAAATCATGAATAAATAGCCGTTTTATTTTAATACCATGATTAATCAAACTGTCAGTTATTATGACGCCAATGTCATGTCATTGTGTACCTGGTAAAAATACTTCTAATGGTGATGTAACTACCAATATACTGACTCACACAGCAAGATTCAAATTCTAAGTGTTAATTATTTAGTCTATCTATGTTTGACGACCTCCGTGGTCGAGTGGCGTACACACCGGTTTTCAAGGTGTCGCCAGCTCTGAGTTCCCGGGTTCGATCCCCGGCCGGGTCAATGTAGAAAACCACTTTTCTACATCGTCTCGGGTCTGGGTGTTTATGGTACCTTCGTTGTCTCTGAATTCCATAACACAAGTGCTTTAGCTACTTACTTTGGGTTCAGAGCAATGCATGTGATGTTGCCCACATTATTTATTATTAAAACAAAACTAAACTCTTGACTAACAAAATCTCTAAAAAATAGCGTCAAAAAATTCATCCACATCGATGTCGACTGGAAGTGTACCCAAAAGGCTGGCGGCATTGCCACGTTGTATGGCAATGCTTATTCTTTGTCCAAGGTAAAAGCCAGCCTTTGGGTCACGCGAGGAGTCTTTGTGTCTTATATAGTTGCTTAACTAAAAGTAAACTGGATTTAATAATATGAAACCAACTCTCTTATTTTGTAGTGACCTAGTGGTTATATGAACGGATTTGTGTGCACAAGGTTGCAGGTTCAAACCCATTACAGGTAAATACCACTGTGACTTTTTCATCGCCCGACTAGTTTCAGACTCAATAGGAGTCCCTAATCATGAGCTGACGCGGCGTCAGCGGTCGAACTGTTCGACTCGCGACACAACTAGTCGGGCGATCCCGAGAATATACGTGAGTAAACCGTTTTGTTTTAAATAATTATGAATACTCCTCACGAAAGTTATTACAAATTTTACATGTTCATACTAGTGCCAACAGTTCATACTCGATATGTTTACTTATTTATTCCTCTAAGGTCACCAAGACCTGTCAAACTCTCAGTCCATAAATCGTCCATCAATCTAAATAATACAAAAAAGGGCTTGCGCATTCATTAAGGGCATCCCTTTTTCCTTGTACATATTAACATGCAAATGTGTGTTATCCGAATTAGTTTGACGGGATTTCCTGTGGCATATGGTATTCATGTGCAAGCAATAGTTATGTAGATTATGTGAGCTGAAGCACGTACGTTCGCAACGGGTTTTATGAGACAAAAAACGAGCGCTTTAGACCAAACGACAGAAGTAAAACTTCTTTATATAAGTACGAAACTTAACTGGCTATGAGATAGAGAGAAAGAAAATGTGTGATCACTCCTCTCTCTCTTGCCACTACAGTAATATAGGAAACGTAACTCTCTCTCTATCTTCACTAACTTATATATCCCTCTCAACTTCCGTTCCGTTCGATCACACGTTTCGTAACGCTCTCGTCACGCATTCACCAGCTTTCGGACTTTGTCCGCGTGTTTTAGTTTCAACGGTTTTTCATTTTTGCAACATTTTTCATTTCTGCTTCACTCCTTTTGGTTGCAGCGTAATGTTATATAGCTTATAGCCTTCCTCAATAAATGGGCTATCCAACACTGAAAGAATTTTTCAAATCGGACCAGTAGTTCCTGAGATTAGCGCGTTCAAACAAACAAACTCTTCAGCTTTATAATATTAGTATAGATAGATAGTAATTGAAATTGGACAAGTTGGTTTCATTTCACTTGGCTGGAGGGGCTGGGTTTTACACGGATGACGAATACAGGACGTTCACTTATCAGGCACAAAATTAATATTTGTCAAATTTCCTTGGTTTTCCCTAGTAGGTAGGTACAAAACTGGTACAAATAGTGATGTTGACTGGGTATGAAAAGTTAAAATCTATTTAGTCTGTCAGTTAGATAATAAAAAAATATTAGACACGTATTTTTTTATCAAAACAATAAATAATTACAAAGATACAGCGCTTTAAAGTTTCGGAGTGGGGGCTTATGACACCTCGCCTCGGTAAAAATTGTAGCGAGGAGTGACGGCACGCGAAATTTCCGTTCTCTGTATTTTGATAATTTTTTGTTTGCAGGAAAAAGGAACAATTATACGTGTCCAATAAAATTCATTAATCTACCAGGCGGACTTTAAAAAAAAATTAGGAAACATGCCTGTTACAACAACATTTTTTTCAGTTTATCCATATTAGATCCTTACTAATATTATAAATTTGAAAGTAACTCTGTCTGTCTGTCTGTCTGTCGCGCTTTCACGCCAAAACTACTGAACCGATTTAAAATAAATTTGGTACAAATATAGTCTAAAGCCTGAGAAACTGGACATAAGCTATTTTTTGCCGCGATAATCGACATCCAAACGGGCGGAGACACGGGAAACAGCTAGTAATATTATGAATGCGAAAGTAACTGTCTGTTCGTCATTCTGTTATGCTTTCAAGAGTAAATCGCTTAACTGATTTGATGGCACTTGGTATGGGATAAGCTTGGATTTCAAAACAGGACATAAGATACTTTTTGCCACGAAAACCGACACCTACGCGGCCGCAGCTGTAGCCCACAGCTGCTTAAATATAATTATTTAATTAAAGGCTGATTTTTCCAATTTCACATAATTTTATCCGAGAAAAAAAAATGATATTTGACAGTTCTTTCACATAAAATCTGTCATTTAATTGTCATTTTTTTTTTCATGAATAAAATTGTCTGGCGTTGTTAAAATCAGCTCTAAGTCAATATTGATCATACTATTTAATAATAATGACCGTTAAGAAATGCAGTATTGCAATTCAGTAGATTACAAATCAGTTAAAAATATGAAACAAAAATTGAACTTTATGTAGAGCGGAACTAATTAAATGCACGCAGTCAATCGTGGGCAATTAATTATAATTATGAATATATGTTTACCTCTAACACTTGTAAATATATATACGAAACTTTGTGGACTTCTGACAAAAACGGCTTAGAAATACAACTATTTTGAACGCTATTTTTAAATTATGATTTACCCCTATATAAGCGCCTCCGGCCGCGTGATCCACGCGTATCCAATGACAAGTTACATCGAAATCGATTCAGTGGTTTAGCCGTGAAAAATTCACAGCCAGATAGACAGTTACTTTCGCATTTATAGTATAAGTATGGAGTATGGAGTATAGATTGTAAGACTGCCCAATAACTTATCTGTTTTATTAGGGTTCATTTACGTATGTATATGAGTTTCTTTATTACACCATAACTTCTAAATTCCTGGACAGATTTAAGTAAATAGGTTATTGTTAAAATCCTTATATCCTCCTAAGTGATACTTGCTATACTTTTTCTTTTAAATAAATTCATAGGAACTTGTTTATTGTTTTTGACATTTTTACATTATTTATATCTTAATATTTACAAACTTAACTATATATACACTTTAAACAAAACTAAACTTAACTAAAAAAAAAAAAACTAAAAAATTGCGTCAAAAAATTCATCCACGTCGCTGTCGACTGGAAGTGTACCCAAAAGGCTGGCAGCATTGCCACGTTGTATGGCAATGCTAATTCTTTGTCCGAGGTAAAAGCCAGCCCTTCATAGGAACTAAATTTTAAAAATTTGTTGAAGGTGTATTTTGTTCTAGATGCTACTCTAGATTTTTCCCGTGTGTCGTTATAGCGGTAAAAAGTAGCCTATCTCCTATTTTAGAGTTCAAGCTAACTTCATACCAAATTTTATCAAAACCGGTTGTGTAGTTTCGCCGCGAAAGCGTAACAGACGGACAGACACACAGATAGTCTGACAGACGGAGTTAGTTTTAAAATGCATTTAAAATATTATTATGTAGTATGCATTAAGACAAGTAGTAGTAGGCTTTTTCTCAGAGTTTCAGAGAATAGGTTTAGGTGTGTATGTTTGTGTAATTCAATATCAGAAGTAATTAATGTGTGATATACGACGCGCTGTCTCAGACGATAGACGTCAGGCCTGTCTGTGTCGAACACGGTTTTAATTCAAGTTTAGATAGTTTTAGTATTTCCTTCATATTTAGTAAACTTTCTACCAATTTCTCTTCTAAATACCGACGACCTCCGTGGTCGAGTGGTGTACACACCGGTTTTCAAGGAGTCGTCAGCTCTGAGATCCCGGGTTTGATCCCCGGATGGGTCAATGTGGAAAAAAATAGTTTTCTACATTGTCTCGGGTCAAGGTGTTAGTGGTACCTTCGTTTCGAAAAGCGGCAATAGACTAATGGCTAGGGTGACGGCCTTGTGATCGAGAGGTCGCAGGTTCGATCCCCACTCATTGAACTATTGACGTGAATCCACTCCAGATACAAGCATATTTAGCTTAGTTGGAGGGGTTAACGAGATTGCTAGAAATGTGAATTCCATCCACATTGCTAGAAACCTTTTTAAAAAAAATGCACGAGCATTGATCACCATGCTTGCTCACTTGCGGGCTGGCGATTCCAGGTTCCAATTTTTGGAATCTAATTTTCCTCGCGATGTTTAGATGATTAGCTGTGCAGATAGAAGTCTAGTTCTTTTTGAAGTTAAACTTCTTTACGCACGCATGACTTGAGGAGTCAGCTGGTGAACGCGTTAGCAAAAAACGTGATTGGGCGAAGCCAACGGAAGAAGTTATAAAATACTTTGTTCGATATGTTAAATATTCTACGTATAAAGTGAAGAGTTTCATATGTTACTGTAGGGGCAAGGGAGAGAGGTGCGAGCACACATTTTCTTTCTCTCTCTCTCTCATAGACAGTTACGTTTCGTATAAAAAGAAGTTTTACTTCAGTCGTGTAGTCTAAAGCACAATAATTTATTTTTATCTATACTAAAATTATAAAGCTGAAGAGTTTGTTTGTTTGTTTGTTTGTTTGAACGCGCTAATCTCAGGAACTACTGGTTCGAATTGAAAAATTATTTTTGTATTGGATAGTCCGTTTATTGAGGAAGGCTATAGGCTATATAACATCACGCTACGACCAATAGGAGCGGAGCATAAATGAAAAATGTTGCAAAAATGAAAAACCGTTGAAACTAAAACACGCGAACAAAGTCGCGGGGGACAGCTAGTGTATAATATGTATTTTATATGTTAAGTTAGTGATTTATAAAATCTAATAGATACGTATTTACCGTTTCTTACACGGTCTCCTGGCCACAGCGTGTTGTAACGGTAACAGAATATGAGAGTGCGCATATATTGATCGGACAGTTAGGTAGAATCGTCTATAAAATAGAAAACTTACGAGTTACGACCTAGCTATAAATCTATAGTACCTATTTATTAAAAAAAACACTTGGGTAGGTATGTCCTAGCACAGGTATTGCTTATACATAAAAGGAGGACTCTATGTAGGATTTACTGTAAAAAATTATCGTTTCTGTAATGAAATTTTTTAATTTTTTTTTACTATTAGAGGCTTCAAAAGTTATGAGAATTTACTAGTTTGCGACGAAGCCAAAAAATGGGGTTGTTTGACGTGTATGTATATTTGCGTGTCCGTTTCTACTTATGGACTTCTTACTACTGAACAACTCAACCGATTTTGATAAATAATCCGTCATTTGGTCATTGGATTCATAATTTTCTGGGTACACACACTGGTTGAAATATTTTTTTTCTTTTCAAATCCCCCTTCCTTAATTGTAAAAAAAAATTGAAAATAATACAATTTAAAAATATACGCAATTACAGTACGTACCTATCTTTAATATACTATGCGGCGACGTATGGCACCATTTTCAATGTGATTTTTTCACAATGTTGTCAAATTGGAAGTGATGAGCACTTTCCGAAACTTATACTTAATTATAATTTAAAACTTGTCACTGAACGAAGCAACAGTAAAGAAATCAATTAAAAAGAGTAGTATTTTTTAGGTAATTATCATTCCAGTCGAAGAACCGTTAGGGATTTTAAATCTAAGAAGTTCCCCAAAAGAAAATAAAATTAAAAATGTTCATATCATTAAAAAAAACTCAATAAATAGGCGACACTCATTTGTCTATATAAACTTTATAAAAAATACTGTCTACTAACACACACTTCCAGATTCCCGCCATGTGGGCCAGATGCCCTACCTTGGAAATCTTATAAAACATTCAGAGAGTCTTGCAGTTTAAGAGATGAATATATTTTATTTGCAACTTTGCAATTCATATTTGCCTATTCGACATTTCGACCTTTTAAGATAAGTATTCTCGACTCTTCGATAAATATGTAATATTACATAAACATAAATCATTTTAACCAACTTCACGAAATTGGCTGAATCTTGGCTGAACAAATAGTTACTTCCGTATTTGTCCAGACTGACTATGAAAATGTTCAAAATACTCCACTCGTAAAACTAAAATCAGAAACTCAGACAGTCGAAAAGAGAATGCAATACGATTGCTTTGCGCAAGCGCGAGCTTTATTTCGGGAAACAAAAACAACTTGAAAAAAACTTTACCGCCATTATGTAAATCCAATTCCACAGATAACACTGTCACAAAATATATATATAAAAAAAAAACAAATTAATTAAATAACACAATACTATCACTTGTACAAACAATTTAAATACATAAATTAGTCTTTATTTCGTTTAGTTCGCGGCTATTTGGTACACACGACGCATGCGCGGCGCGGTACAACTCCGAATTTCCAATGATGTGACGCGAGCGAGGCGAGACGATGCTAGAGGAAATGCTGTGTGTGACGTCATTAGAAAACCGGTTGAAGAATGTGTTAAGCTTTTAATGCGATTAAAGCGCTTTATATATTATATTAAGCATACTTTCCCAGTCATTGGAAAGTCGGAAAAAGTATAAACTGGGTTTTCATTATTAGAGAAATCTAATTGAAAGTTTTTGGCGAATCCGATGTGTGATCAATTTAGCTTATTATCATTGATAGTCGTGCTTATCAGCGCGACTTTTAGTCTTTAAATAGTTTATTTGAATTTCTTTTGTTGTTATTTTATGAAATAGGTATTAGTTATTTTGTTCTACAGGTACTTAAAGCCTCATGTGAATGTTGTCGCACTATTTCCGTAACCGGACGAAAGGACGTGACGTCATAATAAAGTGAAGTTGTCAACAAAACGTCAGTGCCAGAAGTAGTCTCGTCGACTCACTCCACTCGTTCATTGCACTTCCAACCGTCATCGGGACAACAACTAAGAGGATTCACCTGATATAAAATAAGTATAATTTTAAAGAAAGGTATTGTGATTTACTCATTATTATTTTGTGTAATAAAAACTGTGTGTTCTATCTACTGAATAATAAAGAATAATGTCTTATGTTTGTTAAATCTATTTGTATTATGTTCGATTGTTGTTATGTGTTAATATTGATGGAATTTTAAGTAACTTCTGTGTAATTCTACCCAACATATTATTATAATTAAAAATATAGTGATTTATGAACAGTGTTTTATTTTATCAGAAGTGGAAGCAGTCTACGCTCACAGCATGCCACGAAGTCGCAAACGAAGATCGAGGAGACAATCCTCGACGAGTTCAAGTCCTTCGGTGCGCGCCAGTTCTAGCAGTAGCAATGCTAGTGAACACACCCGGCGACGCAAGAAAAATAAACGACGTCGTAAGGAATCCAAAACCGTGAGTCAGAATGTAGTATTATCATCAGTGATTCCTGAATTCGACCCTCTTCTTGATAATGTAGACATGTGGCTCAATGTAATAGACGCAAATGCTCGTTCGTTTGGGTGGTCTGACAGCATGATTAAATATCAAGCACTTCAAAAGTTACGTAACACAGCAAAAACGTGGTTAGATTCTTTTCAAAAAAATGAGACCAGTTGGACGACTTGGAAGTGGAGGCAATGGCGTCATATGTTATCGGATACATTTCAAGTAAAACGTAATATGTTTATTTCACTTAAGGAATTAATTAACACCAAACCTTTAACCAATCAATCGTTGTATGAATTCTTTTTTCAACAAAAGGCAAAAATAGACAGATTGCAGTTAGGGTTTCGAGAGCAAGATATTATATCTATTATAGTAGGATCAATAGGGGATATTAATATTAGTGTCGCGGCTGAAGCAGGCAATTTCCGCTATTGTGATGATTTAGCATCTTTTTTACATGGAAAACTTTTCTTGACTAATGAAAAAGAGGGTACTCAAAAAAATCATTTGACTTCAAAATCATCCCGATCTCTATCGTCTGGACATTATAGTAATTTAAATAAATCAGATAATAGAGCTGAGCCACTTTCAACCAATAATATTTTAACAAATACAAATGTTACTTGTTTTCGTTGTGGAGAAGTAGGTCATAGGAGGAACAACTGCACTGTCAAGGACAATGTAAGGTGCTCCTCGTGCAATAAATTAGGTCATTTAGAGGCAGCTTGTAAATCTAAGCAAAAAGTTAAGCCCGAGAAAGAAAGTGAAGTGAAAATGATTTCTGATTCAAAATTAAAACAAAAATTTTATAAATCGGTTTTATTAAATAATCATAAATGTAATGCATTCTTTGACATGGGTAGCGACTGCTCATTAATTACAACCGCGTTAGTACATCGTTTTAAGTTACAAGCATTTAAATTGGATGATCCCATTAATTTGGTAGGGTTTACTAATGAATTGGCTGCTAAAGTAACACTAGCTGTAACAGCCACGTTGATGGTAGATTCAGTAAAGTCTATCGTTACATTGTATGTCTTAGAGGAGCTATCTGACTGTGACATTTTGATTGGACGGAATTTTACCGAGGATAAAAGTATAATGTATGCTCGCGTAGGTGATAGTTTAACATTTCGATCAGTGCAGACGCGAAATATTTGTAATGTAAATATAGCCAATAATGTAAATTCTGATTATCAAATGATATTGTCAAATATTTTGTTAAAATATCCTCAATCATATTCCGATGATTTATCATGCTTAGGTAAAACCACTTGTGTAGAACTAGAGATTCAATTAACTTCCAGTAAACCTATTTGTCAAAGGCCATACAGAATGTCAGAGTCAGAGAGATCAATCACGCGAGAAATAATAGATGACCTCTTAAAGAATAAAATTATTCAGAACAGTCACTCTTCTTATGCAAGCCCCGCTCTTTTAGTTGACAAAGCATGTGGAGCCAAGAGATTGTGTATTGACTATAGGCAATTGAATAAGATAACTGTCAAAGAAAAATATCCAATGCCTATGATAGAGGATCTCATTGATCGACTACAGGGGTGTAAATTCTATACTTCATTGGACCTGAAAAGCGGCTACCATCAGATCAGTATCAGGCCAGAAGACGTGCACAAAACTGCATTCATTACAAATGACGGTCATTTTGAATATTTAAGGATGCCGTTTGGCTTATGTAATGGACCGGCAGTATTTCAAAGACTAATGAATACTGTTTTGGGCAACCTACGTTTCGGGAGCGTAATCTGTTATATGGACGATTTGCTCATTGCTACAAAGAGTATTGAAGAGAATATAGCTTGCTTAGAATTAGTACTAGAGATATTTGTGAAAAATGGACTCACAATTAACTTAAATAAATGTTCGTTTTTCAAAAATGAAGTTACATTTTTAGGTTACGTTATATCTGAATGTGGCGTTCGGCCTAGTGCTCGTAAACTAGATGCCATCTCAAATTATCCAATTCCAAAAACTGTTCATCAGTTGCGGCAATTTTTAGGTCTTATTAACTATTTTAGAAAATTTATCCAAAATTGTGCTTTTCTTTGCAAACCTTTAACCACTTTACTAAAAAAAGGAGTAGTTTGGCAATGGGGTCCTCAACAAGAACAAGCTGTATCGAATGTAAAGAAAGCTTTAATTAACAATGCAGTACTAAACGTATTTAACCCAAAGTTACCTATAAATCTTTATACTGATGCAAGTCGCGACGGTATAGGATGTATTTTGGTCCAAGTTACTAGTGACGGTGAAAAACCAGTTTATTTTTATAGCCGGCAAACTAATAATGATGAGAAGAAATACCATTCCTTTGAACTAGAGCTTCTAGCTATAGTAGCAGGCTTGCAGAAATTTCGCCATTATTTATTAGGCACAAATTTTAAAATTACTACTGATTGTAACGCTGTTAGACACGCTTTAAGTAAGAAAGAAATTATACCGCGTATAAGTAGATGGATATTGTATACTCAAGATTTCACTTTTGAAATAGTTCATAGAGCGGGGACACAAATGCAACATGTTGACGCGTTAAGCAGAAACCCAGTTGAAGACATACTTAAAGTAACAGAAACTGTTAATACAATTACTATTACTGAGGGTGACTGGTTGTTATCGGTTCAGTTGCAGGATCCTGCTATCTGTAGTATTCGAGATATATTACAGTCAGGTGAGGCCGAGACGAATAAACAAATATTTAACACGTACGAATTAGTGGGAAACAAAGTTTATCGTAGAACTGAATTTGGAAGACGTTGGTTAGTGCCAAAACAATGTGTATGGTATATCATCCGGTCTAATCACGACGATGTAGGACATTTTGCCGTAGACAAAACTGTCGAAAGAATTAGGTCAAAGTATTGGTTTCCTCATTTAAAAAAGACTGTTTCTAAATATATAAAAAATTGTTTAAATTGTATTTATTACAAAAATATTCATGGTAAAAAGCCAGGTAAATTATATCCAATCCCTAAATACGCTAGGCCTTTTCACACACTACATGTCGATCACCTTGGTCCATTTGTAAAAACTACGCAAAAAAATAGTTATTTGTTAGTCTTAGTTGATTCATTTACCAAATTTGTTTTTATTGCTGCTGTGAAAAATACCAAAAGTAAGTCTGTCATTAATGAATTAAACAAGATATTTAAAGTATTTGGAAATCCAAAGCGTCTAATTTGCGATGCTGGTAGCGCCTTTACATCGAAACTATTTACTAACTATTGTAAAGATAATAATATTAGAGCCCACATAATCGCCACTGCTGTACCACGTTCAAACGGACAAGTAGAACGCTATAATCTAACTATATTGGAAGCATTGCGTAGTATGGGAGCCGATACTGATAATAATAAATGGGACCATCATGTCACAAACATACAACAGGGTATCAATAGTACTATTAATAAAACCACTTCTGCTGTACCAAGCGAGGTTTTCTTTGGGTATAGAATTCGTATGGGTAATGACATGATCACTGATGATGATAACACTGAACATTCTGTTGACGTCACTGCACTGAGAAACGCAGTTGATGATAATATAAAGAAGAGTGCTGAAAGACAAAAAGCCTCTTTTGATATGAAACGGAAGGATGCACCTAACTATGGCGTGGGAGACTTGGTGGTGCTTAAAATCCCGAGTCACTCTAATGAAGGTCAAAGCACCAAATTACTGCCTATTTACAAGGGTCCTTTCCAAGTAAAGGAGGTTTTAGGCAAAGACAGGTATAAAGTATCAGACATGCGAGGAGCTGAGAGATCCTCAAGGCGATACGATGGCGTTGCATGTGTGGAAAACATGAAACCATGGATCCATATTGCTGATTAACACCGGATGTTGTCAGGTATTCTGATTAATTATATACGTGAGTTGGTACATTTTTTATGTATAATATCATATAATCGTGTGAATAACCTTCAAAAATATTTTTTTTTTAATGTTTTATAGTGAGGTCTGATGTGACGCTGAAAACATTGTGAACGTAGTGCGGGGTGTCTGATCTGATAAACGGCAACAGGCATCCGATGTGAACGCTGTTGTAGTATGTGGTGATATACGATTAGATTGATTCTGTGATGAACATCAACTAGTCCAAACCACAGGCAATGAGATTGTTGGCCGCCGAAGGAACAACAATACTCTATTCAGACATCCTACATACGTGTCAATGTAGAGTCATATTATTATAAGCTTTTCTAATCACTGATATGTTTCCAGTTTTGCATCAGACCAGAACACTGTTCGAGGACGAACGTGTGAGCAGGACGGCCGGATGTTGTCGCACTATTTCCGTAACCGGACGAAAGGACGTGACGTCATAATAAAGTGAAGTTGTCAACAAAACGTCAGTGCCAGAAGTAGTCTCGTCGACTCACTCCACTCGTTCATTGCACTTCCAACCGTCATCGGGACAACAACTAAGAGGATTCACCTGATATAAAATAAGTATAATTTTAAAGAAAGGTATTGTGATTTACTCATTATTATTTTGTGTAATAAAAACTGTGTGTTCTATCTACTGAATAATAAAGAATAATGTCTTATGTTTGTTAAATCTATTTGTATTATGTTCGATTGTTGTTATGTGTTAATATTGATGGAATTTTAAGTAACTTCTGTGTAATTCTACCCAACATATTATTATAATTAAAAATATAGTGATTTATGAACAGTGTTTTATTTTATGAAAGTGATCTAAACAATATTACCAATACATTAACTTATTAACATACAAGGAGTTACACGCTGATGGAGTCGTGGGCACAGCTATTAGTAATAATATTCTGCGGTTCCTTATTGCGATATTTTTCAACAGTATTGTGGATTGACATATTATATTTCCCTACTAAAATACGAAAGTTAATCTGTCTGTTACATCAAAACCACTGAACCGTGAGGAAGGACATATATGCTACTTTTTTATGAAAAACGACGGAAACGCGGACGAAGTCGCGGGCAAAAGCTACTTTGACGTAAACCTCTTCCATGTCATCCAAGTGTTTCCTATTACGTATTTAATTTAATAATGGCCCACAGCGTAGGTATGTCAGCATATGTCAACCTATGTCAGCGGATGATTATTACCTTTAAGCTTTGCAACAAGTTATAAATATTTCAAATTGGTATGTATTAGTTTTTGCTGCAATTTTGTACAGAACAATGCAAACATAATGGCGTATAACTAAACATGTGGCGAGTAGCTGCGCAGTGCGCAGTACCTAACAAATCCATGTCGAGGCGAGGTACACAGTACAACGCGTACTAGCGTGTAGCGCACTTCACAGCCGCCACAAACAGGACAGACCGTTAAGTAGGTACATTAAATCTCATGATGTTTATACGCAAATATGTATTTCGATTTGAAATTGTAGTTTTTTTTTTCATAAATCTATTAATAACTTGCTATAAATCATCACGTAAATAATAGCCACCCCTTGAGAGTATTTTATGTATAATAAAATAAGATACTAACCTTTTTTTCCTTTTGCTGTATCAATACATTAAATAGGTTGTAAATTCCTTCTGCGTTGCCCCAGAGTTGTTACCCATTTACATTATTTTTAATTATTTAATAAATAATGTAGATAAGAATGGTAATGGTAGAGCAGAAAGCGCTGCAGCGGCTTTATTGTGCAAAACACTGGAGGTGTGCGCGGGGGCTTGTCATATGACGTCATCCGTGTGTGCGTAACTATCCATGTGTGTGTCCATTGTCTCTCCATATTCTTGTCCTTGTCTCTTTCCATGACAAAGAAAAGGTCAGCGTCATAAAATTACTAAACTGGATGATTTATCAAATTATTTAGATTAAATTTACTTAGAGGCCCAATTTTTTTCTCAGAGTAGAAATTTCCTTCATTAGTTAAGTGTGTAGGCAAATATAAATATACATTATATGTAGGTACCTAGCTAATCAGTTACAGGAAACATTTAGGAATTTAGTTCAAGGTCAAAATAAGGTGGTTGTCGTCCGTTTAACATAAACTTTTTAATATGCTATATACAGCCAACAGACTACAGTCCATAATATACAAAAGTGCCTAATCATGAGCTGACGCGGCGGCGGTGGTGTCGCGAGTCGAACCTGCGCGTTCAATTTAGCATTTTCGAATTTATCTATTTATCAGAACCAAAAAACGGGCATTTTTGCAGCGTTATATTTAAGAACGAAATAATTATAATCTAAAATTAAAAAACTATGTATACTTAATGTGTGCTCCACACATTTAAGTATCTAAACCTAGTTTTTTTTTTAATTTTATGGGAAAAAACATCATCGCCCCAGAAGTATTTTCCACGAAAAACCGCATTTGTATGGAGAAAGACACAGTCGCGTTCCATCTAAAGTTTAAACTAATTTTGTTTATTTACTGAAAAGTATTTTGTAGATGCGAACTGAGTCAAAATGTGCCATCATCATGATTATTTGTGGCGCGGAATCACCTAGGTAGGCTAAGTTTATGTGAGCCTGCATGGCACAAAATATTTGACAATAGTGCAGACTTAACAACCCGATAGCCGAGTCCATCGGCGCGATGGCGATCTAACGGGACCCTTACGCCCAAGCACCTGGTAGCCGGGTTCATTAATTTGTGGTAGTTCCTTCGCCGAAAATTAATATACATATGTGATTATGATATTTCTCTTGATTTTTATCTCTCTTGTCAGGTCTACCATTAACACATTTATTTGTTATTTTATTTTATTTTTTCTTTCCAAAGTTATTGCTTACTGTTTTGTCTAAGCATAGTTATTGCTAACTGGCGATCTGAGTAAGTTGTTGCCCCACATATTTTTATGGTGCCAATGGTGGTATTGTTGTGTGTCGGGTTGTGCAGCTCCCTCGAAAATGGTTGAGCTGCATGAGCTATTCGGGGCACTCTTGCCACTTGTTGGCACAGGCTTGCTCAGGTCGAACTGGCTCTTTCTTCTAAAGGCCAGTCCAGAAAAGACACTGCATTTATTTACACAATATTAAAATTACAATGATTGTTTGGACTTAAAAAGAGGCTGACCCCTGAGTTTTTAGGAAAAGTCGAAACCAGCGAGCTCAAAACAAAATGTATTGTGTGACTTGTAAAATTATTGATTATTTTATCCTAGTAACAAAAATAAATGATTTGATTTGAAACTGGTAATTGGAAGACAGTTCCAAGCAGAGCCTCTAGACAAGTGGCATTTCGACAAGCGTTATCGATGATAGAAATCACTTAAGTGACATTAAATGTATGGAAATGACATTTCATTTCGATAAGTCACGTGACTTTGACTTGTCACTTCCATACATTTGAAAGATTCGATCAGCGTTATCGCTTGTCAAAATGTCACTTGTCTAGGGGGGCTGGTGTTAATGGTTATGATTATTTAAGCTAATAAACCACTAACGTGGGCTTGGTCTAACCTTTTCATTATCACTTATATGAATAATAATATAATCTATCTATACCTATATACATTTGTCCTGAATGACTGACGGATCAACGCACAGCCTAAACCGCTGATCGTAGAGACCTGAAACTTGGAGGGAGAGTTCTTTGTATTACGGAGGCATCCGATGAGAAAGGATTTTTCGAAATTCTTCCCCTATGAGGGTGAAAAACGGGGGCAAAGATTGTATGAGACACAGAGACAACGTGATTCCTCGGTGCATAAACATTTATAGCGGAATATATTTCCAAAGGGCGCTGTCTCCCTCAACGTATAGGCCGGGGTAAAGCGCCTGCTCGTTACGCGCAGTGACGATGAAACGAACGCACTCCGCGCATGCGCTTTACACCGGCCAATCACAGCGCGGCGGTTGCGCCGGCACGCGCGAGTTTTAGACTACCGCACAACCAGTATCCGGTAGGCAGTACAGTGTATAGTACATTTCTAATTGTGATCAGTATAATAAAATTTTATGCCTCTAAAAGCCTCTTATCAATTACTGACCCACCCCGACTACACATTCTAGAATTGATAAAGGGCGTGTTTCGTATATTATTGAAACTCATCGAAAGGGATAGAAAGTTATTTTAGCGGTGACTTGTATCGAAGTTGATATCAATACTGCTTAGTGCTTTTGATTTAAATTACATTTTATTATGACACATGTTCAAAAATTTTTTCAATTTGATTCAAAAAACGGTAAACTCACATAAAACCTCTTTAAAATTAGAATGTCAAAAACCATGTTCGACTTTTACGCGGACGAAGTCGCGGGCAAAAGTTAGTACATAAAATATAATTATTCGCTTGTGCGAAACTATTGTTACCTAAGTGACGTCTCTTGGGTAGGATCGTGGTCAATTGTTCAGTCTAAGTACATTGTTTGTGCTAATTATTAATAGCGTTGTATGTGGCCTAGTTTATTAATAACAGTTTAGAGAGAGCTAGGCTAGGTAAATAGTTAGACTATAATCTAGATGTCAATTAAACAGACAATTTGACTGCACGGATATCCGAATTGTATATACTACTAATTGTTAATAATAAATACTTAGTTTCTCGTCAAATTTCAGGACGCTGTTATGAAAGACATTTAATCGAATAAAATTACTATATCTGCTCAATAATTAATACTTATTTGTTTTTATAGTTATTTAAGTTTGACATTATTTCAAAATACACTACTTTTAAAGAACAGAATCGCCCCGTTGCGTATGCGGTAGGCAGTATCTCTTTATGTGTGTGTGTGTAAAGAGCAGTTACAGTGCGGTACCGGGCCGCGTTTTGAAATGTTGTCCCAAACATGCAGATTACCAAAAATTTGAAAAATTAAGAAAAATACCTACTTATTTTATTACTGATTCGTGTAGTCATTAGCATAGTTACCTCTTTGAATATGACGAGAATGCAAACCGACACGTTGTAGGTAACTAGATCTCGGTTTTCGATTCGGTGTGTTTCAGGAGTACTAACTCAAGATCGAATCAAAGTAAAAAACCAAACCAAACCAATATTGGGAGTAAGCCGGCTGGTTTTATTAATTATTTCAAGGTCAAAATAAGGTGGTTGTCGTCCGTTTAACATAAACTTTTTAATATACAGCCAACAGACCACAGTCCATATACACTAGGCGGTGGTGTCGCGAGTCGAACTCGCGTTTTTAATTTAGCATTTTCGAATTTGTCTATTAGTCGTCGAAACAAAAAACGGGCATTTTTCAAACCAATATTGGGAGTAAGCCGGCTGGTTTTATTAGCTTGCAAGATATGACCTAAACCTACATACATTGTGGAAACTATTTTTCCTACTTCTCCTATTTACTACTTCTGATTAATTTCGTTGCGGGTTCCAAGACAGTCAATCGTTTCCCTGGGACACACCGAGCTTAACTGTTTTGGTGGTATTCATTGGTTATCGTTGTAGATCCTGGCTTACAGGACTTGCAAAGATGGGCATGTGTGGCCTAGTCCCTAAAAAAAAATACGTACCTATATTGCAAGTTAAAGAAAACCTTGTATGATCTAAAACATTTATTTCTTATCCACAAGTATTTAATACATTTAAATTGGACACATTGGTTTCTCATTACGACTTATATTCTAAGAAATATTTCAGTACACATTATATTCGTACATTTATCATCAATCACATTTTTAAATAATTAAAATAACGCCATCTACAAATGCTGTGGCAAAGTTTTTGAAAATATTGTTAGTAAACATAAATTAGGATTATTAAAACATAATCATTATTACTTAACTGTTTGGCTGAATAAAAATAGTCGAAAATGCGTATAAAATTTTTTATTGAAAATTCAGGCGCTGCAGACATGGCTTAAGTCTCGGCAGAATCGGGCTACCGACCACAGCCAGCGGTGGCCAGTGACAGACACTTACTGTATCATATATTAAGTATAGACGCGCCGCGCACGTGTAGCCGGTGGCGGCCATACGCTACAGCAGACAAATATATGAAAAAGTGTGTTCAGTCGCTGTCGCTAACCACCAGTTACTGTACTTCATTATTTATTTTATTATATTCCAAGCAATTCGCCATTAATTATATTTATACGCACAAATTGACTATACAGTATGTAACAAAAACCCTGTAATGTATACATATTTATATATATATTGTGGCCAAATCGAAAGCAGACCAGCAAATATTTACTCAGACATCCAATAGCTTAGAATCAGATTAAAATTTTTAAAAAACTTACTAATATACTTAGGCCCTAAGATCATTAACTTGAGTATTTTTATTTAGGTGATATTTAATTCGCATGGTATTCCAAGATTATGTCTATCTTCATATATAAGTTAAGACTAACATCACATTTAAAAGACAATAGTAATGTATATTACATACGATAAATCTAAATTAACCTTTTGACCGCTTGTGTCGCATATACGCGATACATATGTCCGTGCCCCTACCGCACGTGTCGCATTTCTGCGACAGAGAACATGCATGATTTATTCGTTTTATTTTCGTCCTATTTACTGCGTAGTACATCTAAAACCATTATTAAATAGAGGTATTATTTACAACAATTACTTAGTATTATATCGCTTAGGATGGTATGGGCATGTAATGAGGAGGGATGAAATGCATGTGAATAAAATAGTGATGAATTTGGATGTGGAGGGCTGGAGAGGAAGAGGAAGGCCGAAGAAAAGGTGGATCGATTGCGTGAGAGATGATATGAGGGAAAAATCAGTGAATGACAGCATGACGGCTAATAGAGTAGAATGGAAGGAGAAAACATTGTGCACCGACCACAAATCAATTGGGAAAAGGGCAGAAAGAAGAAGACTTAATATTATATCTCATAGCTCTAAGTATTGAAAAAGCTTGAACAAAAATAATCGAATTTTATCGATTTGTAGCCGCGGGCTAGGGGCACGGCTATAGATATTTAGTCAAGCGCTTAAAAGGTTAACTACAGTACAATAACCTAAGCGCTTTTCGCGTCAAAACACACCAATAGGTCAGTCAGTAATTTCATCAGTACAATTTTATAAGAGATACAGTTGCCGGCACTTAACCTAGCGAAAAAGTCTATGTTCAGTTCTCTGTGGTCACCACGCGGGTCGCGGCACTACCGCTACTTATTTTTTTGTTACCGGGTGAAAGTTTAATGACTTCAACCCACGCCGAGGGCACGACGCGGTAATATGTCGGACTTGCACCGACCAAAAACACCCCGGTCCCGTCCTTGCCTTTGCCGGAGTCCCGGGTTCGCTAAAGCATGCTCGGCGGGGCTCCGGTGGGGGGACCATCGCTCCTGATTGGTTAGTTAGTCGACCTTCGCGTCTCGCGACGATTCCAGCCAACCACGAGCAATAAAAGTGACGTAGATGCGCAAAAAATCCCCCACTACCCCAAAATCTGACCTGCCGGCAACTATACGCTTTGATGCAATATATAGTTATTATTGGTATAAATAACATTATCAAAATGGTTATAATATTGTAATAATATTATCAAAATTGTTAAAGATCAGTTCACAATAATTATAATAATATCAAATGCTATAAAGTTCATAATATTATAAAAAAATTCATCATAATAATTCACAGCATAAAATTCAGTCCTTAATCCTAAAACATTTTTAAAATCAGTACAATATTGTTTTAAATGCATCAAAATGACAAAAACGCGAAAAGCTATAATCATTGTACAGATTAAGCAATCTGTAATGATCAGTCGTTAAGTAATTAAAATAGGGATGTTGATTAAATATTTTAATGTCCGTCAGTTTGATTAATAAAAAATATTAGACACGTATTTTTTCTTTTTTTTTACATAACCATTTTCTGACACCAATAACACTTTAATTGATTAGAAATGTCTCATGACATCACATGTTCGCTCGTTCTGAGCGAGCGCGTGACGTCATAAGCCTCACCTCTGAACTTTGATTCACTTATTCTCCTTAATTGTTACATATGTGTCGCGGGTTCGATCCCCGCATGGGACAAGGATTTGTGTGACCCACAAATGCTTGTTTCAAGTCTGGGTGGTTTGTGCATGTGATTTGAATGTTTGTAAAACCCCCCGCGACACAAGGATTAAATTCCTTAGGGCGGGAGTCGTTTTTTTTTTAAAAAGAGAAGAAAGAAAATATTTTGGAAAAGCCAAAAAGTATAATTATGTCGAGTATTTTGTTTACTTTTTATTAAGTAGATTTTTAATTTCAACTCGGATTTTCATTTTTCTTAGTTCAAGGGTTGCCACACTTGCCACTCTTTAACTAAGTTTCCTTATATTTTGTCAATTTAATTTTTTTTAAAAAGGTAAAAAACTGTCAAATGTTTATTTACTGTCTTAAAGACGGACATTGAAAATAATTGTTGGTTATGACGTCAAAATTTGGCTAAAATTATAGTGAAACAATGACGTCACACGCAATTTCCATTTACTGTATCTTCGTGTTTTTATGTTATATATGACTTATGTTATGTTATAATATAACATTATATTATACTATATGACTTGGGAAAAATACGTGTCCAATAATCTTTCATGATGTAAAAGACGGACATTATAAAAACATAATGCTTGATTCCTATATTCAAGAAATTTTCATTTCGCTAACGGACGGTAGAACTTTCAAAGCAAAACTTCGACCGTCCTTAAGCAAAACGAATCATTTCTTTTTAACTGGCCGTTAGTCAATATCCCTATTCCAATATCAATCAGTCGGAATTAAATTCTAGAGTACCTAACCCTTAAATTCATTTTTTTTTATAGTTTCTAATAAAAACGTTACAGTATCTCATTACTTTAATTATTTGTTACGCATTAACGCATGCGGAGCGAATATTTGTAATTAAATACAAACAATAGAAGGAAAAATTTAAACCACAGGCAGGACTCGAACTTCACAACAAATAATTAAAATAATGAATATTGGGCTGCATCATCTCTCGGACATCTGAATTAACAGATTGTTAATCAGAGGCGGTGAAAGCCAAACCGTAAGGTTGGTTCACTAGATGTCGCATACGTCGCCCTAAAAGACGTAATAAAATAGAAGGCAAAATTTAAACTTCCAGGTTGTGACCTCGGTAGCTTAGTTGGTAAAGCGACTGGCGCGTCAAGCCAGTGGTCGCAGGTTCGAGTCCTGCCTAGGTTTAAGTTTATCTTTCTATTGTTTGTATTTAATTACACTACAGTAACTCATTACTTACATTTTTGAGATAATATCAACTTGAGCAGACTAGAATCTATATTATTTGTCTTACATACTACAAGTAGGTATCTATGACACACAATTTTTATAACAAAACGGCCTACTTACTCCCATTCTCGGGATCGCCCGACTAGTTCGACTGCACGGATAGCCGAGTGGTATAGGTCACCACGCCAATTACCTCTGTGCGCCACGTGCCGCGGGTTCGATCCCCGCATGGGACAAGCATTTGTGTGACCCACAAATACTTGTTTCAAGTCTGGGTGTTCTTTGTGCATGTGATTTGAATGTTTGTGAAACCCACGCGACACAAGGATTAAATTCCTTAGTGCGGGAGTCGTTTTTTAAAAAGAAGAAAAGAAAGGAGAAGATGTTTCAGACTCAATAGGAGTCCCTAATCATGAGCTGACGCGGCGGCGGCGGTGTCCCGAGTCCAACTGCCTCGTCAGCTCATGATAAGGGACTCCTATTGAGTCTGAAACTAGTCGGGCGATCCCGAGAATATGCGTGAGTAAACCGTTTTGTTTCTAAATAGTTATGAATACTCCTCACGAAAGTTATTATACAAATATGACACACATTTGTATACTTAAGTTAAAATAAGCTCACACACGTATTAAAACATACATCAGAGTTAAAAGTCTAATAATAAAATCACACATTTTTCCAAAATGAGGTTTTTTTTTAAGTTATACCCTAGAGATACACCTCTCTCTACAACTAGAATTTTCATAATGAGATCACGATTTACAAAGAAATCGCGTATTAAACACACAAATTAATTATAGTGTCGAAAGAAGTCCCTGCTTCTTAATAACGTGTTACATACACATAAAAAGACATCTTACATTTAATTAGGAACCTCCATTTATAAAGTCGGTTAAAATTGGCTTATTATACATTAAACTACTAAGAAATGATTTAAGAAATATTGTCACATTAGATTAATACTGTTATAAATCTCACGCTTACGATTTTTTGCATGAGTAATGGTCTATTACTGATTCGTCAATCAGTTTTAAGTCGCCGTTAAGTCTCATGCTCCTCTGTCATTTTAAGGTTTAAAGTAGCGACAGGTAGTAATTTAAGAACGTCTTACAAGTTACGTTGAGTTTCAGTATTCGTTAGTGGTGCGGATATTCAAATCCGTATAAGCGGAATTTACGGATTTAATTTGTAGTTGCGGATTTCTCTGCGAAATTTACAGATTTTATTTGTAGTTGCGGATTTCTCCGCGGAATTTACAGATTTTATTTGTAGTTGCGGATTTTAAACTTTAAATACCTTATAGTATTTTAGTTTCGCTACCTCTTTTGATGTGAGGCTTAAATAAACGTGATTCGGAACATCCGATTAAAATTTTAATATCAAAAGTCACGGATTTCGTAAAACAGTCCAAAAAAGTTCCATCTTTCTTTCAAAATATAATAATAAACACTTACAACTAAAAGTTAACTTTAGATATAGAAGTTATATTGTTAAAGGACAATATCCGAAAAATGTTATCTTATTAATATTGTCGCTTATATTATATTATTTAATTGACTGCTAAACCGAAGGTCTTGGGTTCGATTCCCACGCAGGACAAATCTTTGTATGATTCAGAGCATGATCACTTGTTCTGTGTCTGGGTGTAATTTATCTATAACATGTCGGTATTTAAATATATAAGTATGTTTATCAGTTGTCTGGTTGCCATAATAAAGGCTCTGCCTAGTTTGGGATCAGATGGCCGTGTGTGAGTTGTCCCAAGATATTACTATCTTCTTATTATAATTATTTAATATTAATATCCTTTCTTAAAAGTCATAATAATAATCAGTCACTAGAATAACTACAGCTCGAAAAACGTTATAATACGAAAACATGGCTGTAAGTTCTCCAAATTTAATTAAAATCCATGTTTTTTTTATATATAAATGCGGACAACATCACATACCTTGCTCTGAACCCAAAGTAAGTAGGTACCTATAGCACTTGAGTTATGGAATCAGAGACAACGATGGTACCACAAACACCTAGACCCGAGACAATGTAGAAAAGTGGTTTTCGACATTGACACGTCCGGGGATCGAACCTGGAACCTCAGAGCTGGCGACACTTTACAAAACCGATGTGTACGCCACTCGACCACGGAGGTCGTCAAATTAAGTTGTTTAATTTCTTTATTTTTCCACTTCGAAATCTATTCAATAGGCATGTTTCCTATTTTTTTTAATGTCCGCCTGGTAGATTATTTAATTTTATTGGACACGTATTTTTTCTTTTTTCCTGCAAACAAAAAATGATCTAAATACAGAGAACGGAAATTTCGCGTGACGTCACTCCTCGCTACAATTTTTTTTCTTTTTACCAAGGCGTGGCGTCATAAGCCCCCACTCCGAAACTTTAAAGCGGTGTATCTTTGTATTTTTTTATTGTTTTGATAAAAGAAAAAATACGTGTCTAATATATTTTTATTATCTAACTGACGGACTAAATAGATTTTAACTTTCCATACCCAGGAAACAACCCTATTGTTTCTGCGTGTTGCTAACGTAACCTAACATCCAAACAATCAAGATTATAATAAATATTAACAGGAATCGATTTAACGAGTTTTCATGTCTTTTTTAATACCTTACAATATATATCTTTAAAGAATTTTCGATTTAAATATCCAAATAAAATGTTGAAAATGTTCAAACTTTACTTTTGGAAGATTTAGTTTTCTTCTTCCTTTTTTTCTCTATTGTCTTATTAAAGTCGATGCGATGCGAATGATATGTCTTTACATGTTTGTTCAAGTTTGACTTTGTAGCAAATATCTGAAAAAATAACAATTTTTATTTAAATAAAAATGACAGTATCTAGATTAAACAAAACGTATAGTTATAAGTGCGTTGGGTTCGCACGTTACATTATAAGAAAACTGTTCGTCTTCATAGCACTGACTTAAATTATGTTAACCTTGGAGTTAACATAGACGAACATAGAGTGCACGCTAGGAGCTCCTAGTGCAGAGCGTAAGCAAATATTTAGCTAAAAGTACTACGCCCAATTATGTTTTTTTTTTTCAATTTTTATATTTTACTAGCTGTCCCCCGCGACTTTGTTCGCGTCTTTTAGTTTCAACGGTTTTTCATTTTTGCAACATTTTTCATTTATACTCCGCTCCTATTGGTCGTAGCGTGATGTTATATAGCCTATAGCCTTCCTCAATAAACGGACTATCCAATACAAAAAGAATTTTTCAATTCGAACCAGTAGTTCCTGAGATTAGCGCGTTCATTTATGCACACACACAAAATCATAAGAAACAACATAATATAACATGTGTTGTGTACTGCTTATTTCTAAAAAAATATGCAGTACAATTTCGAAATTCATATGATGTTCCGCCGCGTCAGCTCATGATTAGGGACTCCTATTGAGTCTAAAACTAATCGGACGATGCCGAGAATATGCGTGAGTAAACCGTTTTGTTTTTAAATAATTATGAAAAACCCAGTAACTATTTTTGACTACCGAAGATTCGAACCCGAGAGGCAGTCCAGCGAGGTAGTGCGGTTACACATATACTGCGGATACACATCCGTAAGATCCGTACCTTCTTGCAATACGTGCAGAGATATTCCTCGCCGTGTTTCGAGATCACATGGTACTTCATTGCTTTCTCAGTTGTGAATGGCTTCGAACACTCAGGGCACGGGAAACTACAAAAAAAAAATACATTTTAACACTTCCACAGATTCTTTTAACACGTTCACTACGGCATCGGGTCGAATATATCCGATAAAGAACTTTCCTCCGGTGCGGGGGAGAAATTGCTGTTCTTACCGTTGGTACGGGACAGATATATCAGAATTTTACAGGAGTAGAAAAGAGACAGTTAGTGTTTTATTCATTTTTATTCGAATATAGGCGGTTTACGTAATAAAAACTCATCGGATCTTTTCGACCCCATGACGACCAGAGTGAAACTGTTTTCATCTAGTACGGCTACCGGGTCTTAAGGACCCGATGCCCGGTGACCCGATAGCCGTACTGGATGAAAGTCTAGTTGAGCTAGAGACGTCCAAGTACGTAGGTGGATGTTAATTACAGTGATTTACAAGTAATACGAGATAAGGTAAATTATCGATCATGAAGCGGTCGCGGAAAATGTTATTTATGTGTGACAAAAATGAAAATGAACATGAAACTGTGAAACAGAAAAATGAGGATATACGTGCCAGAAATATTATAATTGGTAAGCGAAATATTGCCACAAATAATTTTTACACTAGCCCATCGACTGGCCAGACACTCCAAATACTGCAAAATGCAGCTCCTCCCCCACCGTCAACCAGTAACCCTGTCAATCGACGTGTGAAAATATTAGAAAATAAAATTATTGAATCCGCAGTCCCTGCTACTCCAGTCAATACGAATATTTCTCCTACAAGCAGTGATGATGAGTATGACATTTTTTCGACACCGAAAAATTATGCAAAACCTAAACTGGCATGTACCAACATCTTAGATGAGGATAAATCGTTGAATCTCCCAGACGCGAACATTATTTCTAACCACACGTTTACTACTCCGGAAAGCCGTAAGGGACCAAAGTCGTGCAAAGGTTTTTACTTAAGTCCTGCATTTATAAAACAGCAGCAGCAGAAAACCGAAGTTGATCTCATACTTCATCAGATAGAAGGAAAAGCTTCGTCCTCTGCCCTAACAAGTCGGTGTGGATCTTTAAGCGACCTTTCGGTATCTAATATGGTATCCCTTAATTCATCGTTTAATGAAGAACAGCTATTCACTCTCTTAGATACCCCTCAAAAAGTAAAACAAACAGCTGCGACTAGAGGTGGACCATGTGATGACAATGATAATTATTTATCCCAACCTTCAACTTCTGGAACGCATATGTCTACTATGGCATCTCAAAAACAAAAAGACGTGCCTGAAATCTTACATTCCGATACTGACTCTAGTGAAAGCAATTTACAATCTACTTCTGGAACAAACATGTATACAATGACATCTCAAAAAAAAGATACGCCTCAAACCTTACATCCCAATACTGACTCTGGTGAAAGCAGCGATACTTTCAGTAGTGATTCCTCGGACTCGTCATCTGAAGATACGGAAGTGAATCCCGAACTTTCACGTCCTAGTTTGTATCCCTCGTCGGCTGCCAGTGAAGACTGGGTAGATATCACAGATAGCTCGTTAAATTTCGAAGAATTTCAGGGAACAGCACAAATATCTACACCGCCAAATATTCAGTACCCATACGAATATTTTAAGTTATTTGTTACCGATGACATTGTTGATAAAATGGTGCTTGAAACAAATAATTACGCTAAGAAATGTTTGGGTAACTCACGTACAAATTTATGGAAGACAACCGATAGAGAAGAAATGCACACATTTTTCGCGATTTTGCTTGCAATGGGCTTTGTAAAAGTACCCCATATCAATGACTACTGGTCAAAAAACAAATTGTACAGAAATGAATACATATCTTCATTAATGCCAAGAGATCGATTTTTAGCTTTATTAAAATACTGGCATTTTAGTGACTCCAGCAATTCTGAAAATGACAAAATTCATAAATTTAGAGATATTTATAATATGCTCATGATTCAATTTAAAAAGGTATTGAAGCCAGGTAAAGTATTGGTAGTTGATGAAACCATGGTACCTTGGCGAGGTAGATTACATTTCCGGCAATATATTAAAAATAAATCGCACAGATATGGTGTTAAATTATATAAAGTGTGCACGCCAGAGGGATATACATTGAACATCCTCGTTTACACCGGCAAAAGTAGCAATGAGCAGCGGGATTTAAATCACGGACAGAACATTGTAATGAAACTCCTAAAAGGTTACGAAAATCAGGGACGAGTTGTCGTCGCCGACAATTTTTATTCATCAATTGGTTTAGCAGAAGCATTGATCGACCTAAAAACATTTTATTGCGGAACTTTGAGATCTAATAGAAGGGGTTTACCGAAAAATATTGTCAGTACAAAACTCAAGAAAGGGCAAATTACTGGCAAAATAAACAAAAAAGGTGTACGTGTTCTTAAGTGGGTTGATAAACGACCTGTTCTTATGATGAGTACGTGTAAAGAGCATAACACATCACTAAAAAACACTGGAAAGAAGCGAAGAGGTACAAACGAAGAAGTCTTAAAACCAGAATGTGTATTAACTTATAATAGCTTTAAAAAGGGCATTGATTACAGCGACCAAATGTCGTCATATTATTCCACTTTAAAGCGTGGCCTGAAATGGTACAGGAAGGTTATGATGGAGCTATTGTTCGGAACGGCTGTCATAAACGCTTTGATTGTTTATAATATGAAGAATGAAAATAAATTAACAAAAAAAGAGTTTATTGAACAAATTATAGAAAAACTTTCAAAAACTTCTTTGAAAAAGGACAGGGTAATCCCGGAAGCTGATCCAACGCCCATAGCCAATGAAGTCCATAGTTTGAAAATGGGTATCAAAAAACGAAATTGTTCGGGATGCTACGATAAACTTCGCCTAACATTGAATAGCAAAGAAGCCGGGAACAAAGTCAAGAAAGTTAAAACAATGTGCGAATCGTGTAATAAAACACTTTGTCGTGAATGTTATAATGCGTTACATAAATTCAACAAGATGTCATAAGTAATATTAAAACAAATTCAAAATGTTATGTATCTGGTTAGTCTTAGTTAGCCTATTGAAATTAATAACTATCGATAACGATATTTTATTTCTACCCCGACACTAAAAAAATATCGGCAATGTTTACATTCAGTGCGGATATCGGGTCTAAAAGATCCGACAGATTGTTTTTTGTTTTGCAATCAAACCGTTAAGTGAATCTACCTGCGTTTTGAAGATTGTTTAGGTTGTCTTTGTAAGAATATGTTGATAGAAATATATTTGCATTAATGGCTATAACTACGTTGATAATCACAATTAAAGAAGAGTATACCCAACGGATCTTTTAGACCCGTTAACGCACCAGAGTACAGTTATACGTCGGATCTAAAAGACCCCATGTCGTACCCAGATAAAGTCTCAAAAATTCTTTGCCGTAGTGAACGTGTTAATAAATAAATGTAAGTGATTCTAAATCTACATTGATAAAGAGGTCAGCTCATGATTGGGGACTCCTATTGAGTCTGAAACTAGTCGGGCGATCCCGAGAATATGCGTGCGTAAACCGTTTTGTCTTAAATAATTATAATATTTGCTATCTCAATTTCATAAATAAATTGTAGTTTCATCTGGTTGACTATTTTAATTTTATAATTATTTCTAAGACATGATTGTTAAGGACTCAAGACAGAATTTTTTTAAGGTCAAACGGTGGAAATTTGCCCAGCAGTGGGACAATGAATCCCTAGAAAACAAAAAAAGTCATTGTAATTATATATTACACTAGAGTTATATACCAAACAATTATTTACAAAAAATGTTCAACAAGAAATATTCTTTTTTTATTTGGACCATAATCTTTTTAAGGGATCAGTAAGGGTTAATGGAATACTGGCCCTGATTCTGTTAAACCCACACTAAACTTATTTTAGGCCATCGGTATCTTTTTCACTTGTACACAATTAGAAAAGGACAGACGAAAATTAGAGCTGTCAAATTTAGTTTAGGTAAAATTCTCATACAACTCTACCGACACGCAGAAACGTGTGCACTATAACACAGTGATGTTCAAGGCGAAAACTGGTTTGACATTTCTGAGTTAGTTGTTATCTGTTGCCGTCCTTTTCTCACGCTGTAAATTAGTAAAAGATAGCAACGGTTTAATTTTGATTTAGTTAGCGTACAAGGGAATCGGCGCCATTATATTAATTATTTTTTAATTTATACGTATCTATTGAAAAACTTAAACTTAAACCTCAGGCAGGACTAGAGACTGACAGAACCTAGTGACCTCGGTAGCTTAGTTGGTAAAGCGACTGGCGCGTCAAGCCAGTGGTCGCAGGTTCGAGTCCTGCCTGAGGTTTAAGTTTTTCCTTCTATTATTTGTATTTAATTACTTACGTATCTGTATTTTTATCCGCATGTCTGGCCGACTCATTTAAATGACGACTCAAACTCTTGGCCGTCTTATAATAAGTGTGGCACTCAACACAGTAGTGCGTCGACACTTTGCTGTGGACCGCCCTGTGCTTGCGCAGGTTCGAACCCGTGATGAAGGATCGGCCGCACGGCACGCACACGTACGGTCGGCTGCCAGTGTGGGTTCTGTAATACCGTAATACATGTAAATGTCTCTTATACAGGGGCAAGCAAGATTTGTAAAGTCCCACGGTGGGCGCCACTATCTCCTGGGCGCCATTGCTATTAATCTATACTAATATTATAAAGAAGTAAAGTTTGTGTGTTTGTTAAATTGTAAGGGGTAATATCGGGATCTACTGAACCGATTTTAAAAATTCTTTCACCAATAGAAAGCCACAGTATTGCTGAGTGTCATAGGTTATATAAAAAACCGAAAAATAAAACGGCTTTTACGTGGTAGTCCGTTTTGCAAAGTGAATCGGAGAAAAAACGGTCGAATGAAAGCGTTTCTTACGAACGCTGCCTTAACTATGAAAGATATATTTTTGAGTTCTAGAGAAAAGATGTGGAGCTTGAAAATGCCTACAAAAAAGTCAACGACAGCATATGTCTAACTTTTATATTTAAGTTACAAAAAGTATGTAGTTTTTTTAATATTAGTATAGATAATTTAATTTTTAACATTAATAAAATAATTTAAATCGTTAGGTCATATGTACTAATAAAGGATTATTAACATTATGCCCAACGAAGTGGGCACGGGTCAGCTAGTATCCAATATAATAATAATATCTTGGGACAGCTCACACACAACCATCTGATCCCAAACTAGGCAGAGCCTGTATTATGGCAACCAGACAACTGATAAACATACTTATATATTTCTAAATACCTACATACATATTATAGATAAATTACACCCAGACACAGAACAAGTCAATTTGAGCTGAAGTTTTGTAAACTGACTCAATACCAGATGTACTCTTCACCTTTTTTGGATAGATATACCCTTTAGGTTACACCCTGTATAACATGATATACCCTTTAGGTTACACCCTGTATAACATGATATACCCTTTAGGTTACACCCTGTATAACATGATATACCCTTTAGGTTACACCCTGTATAACATGATATACCCTTTAGGTTACACCCTGTATAACATGATATACACTTTAGGTTACACCCTGTATAACATGATATACCCTATAGGTTACACCCTGTATAACATAGTACCTTACCTTATATGCACAACCAAGTGCTGTTTACTAGAAAAGTTCTTCTTACAATGATCGCAGCAGTAATTATCCCGGCTATGTATCTTCATGTGAATCTTTAGCTTGTGTTCATCACTAAAAAAAAAGGAATTTATGTAAATACTGTTTTTTACTGCAATATATAGTTACTAGCTGTAGCCCGCGGCTCCGCCCTCGTGGTTGTCGGTTATCGCAGCATAGAGTAGCCTATGTTCTTTCTTAGGCCAAGCTTACCCCATACCGAGTTTTATCAATATCGGTTCAGCGCTTTAGCCGTTAAAGCGTAACAGACAGATATACAGACAAGGGATGTGGACTAATTTTATTTCATTTACTCGTCACAATAGACTATTAAAAAATATTAAAAACGTATTTTTTCCTTTTTAACTTAAACAAACAATGAGGAAGATACAGTGAAAGGAAATGTCGCGTGACGTCACTTCTAGCTACAACTTTTACCAAGGCATGACGTCACAAGCCCCCACTCCTGATCATTAAAGCGCCTTAACTTTGACATATTTATTGATTTGATAAAAGAATAAATACGAGATTTGTTTTCTTTTTTTATGTATCTGGCGGACTAAATGGATATGTCCTTTTCATACCCAGTCCACTCGCCTATTACTTTGGCATTTATAATATTATTATTATTGCAACCAACACTTATAATATCGGCATTCTGCATACATTAAACTATACCTATACTAATATAATAAAGTTAAAAGAGATTTTTTTAACGCGCCAATGTCTAAAACTACCAATTGGATTAGAAAAAAATCTTTGCAATTGATAGCTCAATTCTGGAGGCAGATTATAGGCTATTTGTCATCACGTTACTTGCCTTGGCAGAAAATTAAGGCGAGTGAAACCGCGGGGCACAGCTTTAACATACCTATATTGTAAAAAACTTACCTAAAAATCTTGGAACACTCCTTACAAGCGATATGGTTGACAATTGCCCCACAGGTGCATCTATGCGCTATGCAGCGAGACCATCTCTTGAACTCTGCTGCACATATCTGGCATTTGAACCGCCTGCGGTGTTGTAGAGTATGCTGGCAGAGGACCTCTTGGGAGCGGAAGCGGACGCCGCATACAGGACACACGTATTGACCGGTAAACTGAGACAATATTTAAATGTTTTTAGAGTCTCTGCGGAAAGAACCGTCTTAAATAAATAAATGTGGACAACATCACATACATTGCTCTGAACCCAAAGTAAGTAGCTATAGCACTTGTGTTATGGAATTCAGAGACAACGAAGGTACCACAAACACGCAGACCCGAAACAATGTAGAAAAGGGGTTTTCTACCTTGTCCTGGCCGGGGATTGAACCCGGGACCTCAGAGCTGGCGACACCTTGAAAACCGGTGTGTACGCCACTCGACCACGGAGGTCGTCTTGGCATAGAGGGTGCTGCTGTGTTTAATTACCGTATTTGTTATGTTAAAAACACTGTTGCGTCATTACAGTGCGAGTGTAACATCTGGGTATTTATATAATCATGTTAGAACATAATGTTTTCAGATGCTGTCTTCATAATTGATTTATGGAATGATTTAAATGTTATCATAATGTTAGTTTCTTTTGACGCCACGACGGTTCTCTTTTTGCACAGACTATACGGATTTGTATACACAAGGTTGCAGGTTCGAACCCAGTACAAGCAAGTACCGCTGTAACTTTTTCAAAGTTACATGTACATTCTTAATTATTCTAAGACACCATTGGTAAACGGTGAAGACGACGTGCATCGTGACGAAACCTGGATGATGACAATTGTAATCTGAAATCGCCTACTCGCCATGACCCAGCGTTCCGATCAATGCTCGTGCCTTCTCTACATGAGATGAGGCCTCTGTGCCATGAGCCCAGCAGTGGGACATTTATAGGCCGGTATAATTCATAATTAAATACAAATTGTAGAAAGAAAAACTAAAACCTCAGGCAGGACTCGAACCTGCAACTACTGACTTATTTTAAGTTAAAAAATTGAGTTAACGGCTTTCGTTAAATTTGTATAATAACTTTCGTGAGGAGTATTCATAATTATTTAGATATAGAACGGTTTACTCACGTATATTCTCGGGATCGCCTGACTCGTTTAAGACTCAATAGGAGTCCCTAATCATGAGCGCGGCGGCGGTGGTGTCGCGAGTCTAGTTAGTAGTGTAGAGTTAACTTATAAATTAGTACTTACCTCAGAATGTCGAATTTTATGCTCAACGAACACATCACTTTTCAAAAAACCCAGACCGCAGTGCGTACACTGGTACTCAAAATCTTTATATTTTTTCTTATTCTCTTCAATTTCTTTTAATTGCTCTTGCAATTTCAAATAAATTATATCAAATTTCATCTCATTAAAATTGTATAGCTTTTTGCGGTCCCTTTTTTCAATTTCAGATATGTCTTCATCGTCATTTTCAATTGGTTGTGGTGTTTCAACCTCATTTGTGAGTTCTAGAATAGTTTCAGACTCAGTACCTTCTGGCTCTTCTGGATATTGAGGGTATGTGGTCATCGGTGGTATGTCGATTGGCGGATGGTGGTAGTATTCTAAAGCATTTAAGCTTATAGAATTGGTGTTTATGGTGGTCTGTGAAGATGATTATATTATATTTAATTTTTATTAGTTTATATTTTATTTTTTTGCTTATTATTTACACTTTGGTTTATGTACAGGTTTTTTAAAGCAGTTTGAATCAAATAAATAAATGAAATTTTGTTATCGCATGAATTAATAAGGGCATTTAGCGGTGTATAATATATTATATTATAAATAAATATTTTTTTTTTACTTCCATAACATAGTTTAATTATATAACATTAATAAATGTGTGTCTAGTCTATATATATCTCCATAATTTTGATTTGCTTTGACAGCTCAGTTTTTCCATCTAATATTTTTTCATTATCTAATTATTTTAATTCAGTTTTCCTTTTCATACTACTTTTTATACAGTCAAATTCATGTTTTCCTAAACAAATGGTATTTTTTAAATAAACTTGCCAAGTGCAAGTCAAACTCGCACATAAAACATTATGTGATACCTTTATACTAAAATCTGTAATAAGTAAAGAAGTAAAAGAGAAAAGAAGTTTTTATTATTACTAGTTATAGACTCGACATTATGTATTTTAAGTAAAGGCTCTAAAAATTTTGTCTAAACAGTAAAAAAAGTACTTTACCAGATTTTGTTCCTTTTCAGCATGAACAGCTAATGTTATTACATTGATGGCCTTTTGTAACGCAGCTTTGCACCATTTGCAAAGCCATAGCTGTCCCTTAAAGTCCTAAAATATAACAAAAATGTTGCATACATGGATTAAAGTCTTTCCTAGTAGAAGTTAATAACTATAAATATATGTACACTAATTTCATTTTAACGGAAGAACAAGTGTTTGGATTCATGAAGAAAAATACCTATTTAATTTGCTTTTGTAATAAAATAATCATAAAACAGACGCGTTAAAATTAAATATAAGTAAACTTACTTTTAAACTCATAACTTGCATGAAAAACTTTGTAAAACATGATGAATCGGTAATATTAGCACTCTCGTGGTTTGTTGAACAAATACAACACCTTATAAAATAATTATCAGACATTTTTAATAAATAAATTCCTAAATCAATACATTATAAAAATTGTTTACACTTAGTTTAAAAAATCGGTTGGTAGTACAGATAAAAAACTAATGTTTCAATTTTTGACATTTTATGGTCTTACATTCTATGCGATCGTACCGATTTTGCTATCCCAAAAATCAATAAAAATATACATCACTAAAATACAAATTCTTATTTTTAGATGTTGTTGAGCGTAGCGCAGTTATCATTATCATTTGGTTATTCTTATTCCTAAGATTATTCTGGAGAAGTTACACAGTGTCTCAAAAGACCATGTTACCAATTAAGTAACATCTGTCGCTGTCACACTCACAATTAAAAACAAAGCAATTGATTGTTTTTAATGTTTTTATTAGTCTGTAATCTATGATTGTTTTGATTGGGAATGAAAATCATTTTAATTTCACAAAAATAAATGAGAAATCGTATTAAAAATGTGTGATAGAATAAATATATGCTTAACGTGCTTAAGCACGGATCGCCGTCTAGTTCCAGTGAACAAAATAGCCTTATTATTACAGGAAATTAAATTTATAGAGGTTAGTATATTTAACATAATGTAAATAAACAAACATAGATACAATTTAGTAATTTAAAAACGATGTTTTAACGATGAAAAAAAAAAACGAATTATACGATGGTATTTTAACAATATCCTGTATATCTTTAACAAGAATATGAGAATCATCTTGAACCTATTCTATTAAGTAAACTGTTTTAATAAACTAAGTAATTAATCAACCCGAAAAATCCTTACTAATATTATAAATGCGAAAGTAACTCTGTCTGTCTGTATGTTGCGCTTTCAAAGCTAAACTGCTGAACCGATTTTCATGAAACTTAATAGTAATTTTTGTATTTTATATTTTATTATGTGATGATTGGGTATGTATCTTAAACCGATACCAGAGCATTATATTCCGTCTAGACTTTACCTAAACGATGTGGGGTCTACCCATTTTACTGGGTAACACAGTATCCCATAATAAGACTGGTTACAGTTGACAGCATTATATAATATTATAAATGGTAGTAACAATTTGTATTTATTTATTTATTTATTTGGATCTCCAACAAAGAAAGTACACAATAAGTCACATAATACATGACATACATTTTAAGGTTAGTGTACTCCTTCAATTACAGGAGAACACATCATGCACAATAATAGTTATCATAATTATTACATAAAATAGCTACAAAAGTGGTTACTTAAATACTAGAATTACTTACATTCTTTTTGTTAAAAAAAAAGAGCATAATTATCATTACATTATTAAAGAAAATATATGAAATAAGTTTGATTATATATTATATTATATGATAAATATTTTAAGGACCTCACTATCGCATTAGGTTATAAGCACAAACCTGTAATGATAGCTATAAGAAATTATGAAAAAAAATAGGTGTGTTGTAAATTTGTTAAGCATATAAATTTATTGTTTCAGCATATTTATTTATTGCCATTTATTAATTGTACTGTAAAAATTCAATTTTATTATTACAGTTAAATGGATCCTCTGGAGGTGTTTGTTGGGAGTGCCAGAGCATTATGTTGAAAGCCTGGACACTTAAGAGAAAAGCTGAAAAAGCACAGGAATCATTAACCAAGATTGCTGAGGTACGAGAAAGATATGGAAAAATTTTATTTTGTAACTAAGATTTAAAATCATCACACCAAATTAAAAAAAATAATTAAATGACACTAGCTGTCCCCCGCGACTTTGTCTGCGTGTTTTAGTTTCAATGGTTTTTCATTTTTGCAACATTTTTGCAACCTTTTTCATTTATGCTCCGCTCTTTTTGGTCGCAGCGTAATGTTATATTGCCTATAGCCATCCTCAATAAATGGGTTATAAAACACTAAAAGAATTTATCAAATCGGATCAGTAGTTCCTGAGATTAGCGCATTCAAACAAGCAAACAAACTCTTCAGCTTTATATATTAGTATAGATGTATATTTATTTTTTATCTAGTTAGATTTGACATTTCCTAACTGGCTACCCTGTGATGAATATCTATAAAATTAATATCACAAATGCAAAAGTTTACATTGTCTGTATGTTACACTTTGTTGTTATGAATAAAACATATAACCAATTTTAAACATATTATGAAGTGTGAAGTTATTTTGAACTCTAATTCAAATCAAATGCATTTATTTTTAGAGTATTTTTTACCGCGATAACCTAGACGCGGGTGGAGCCGCGAGCGAATACTGGTTGGTTTTTTATATTAAAAATATATTGACTATTATATACTCCGATGATTGTACTATTGGGTAAACGTCTAACCTCCTCTTATATAGAGAAGATGAGATACCTAAACAAAATACATTTTATTTACAGCAACCCCAACTCACATCCCTCACAAGTCTAACAACGAAAATCAATGTCCTACACAACTATGAATTTACGCACAATTTAGATCCACTAACAAACTGCGACAGCCCAAAACTAGAACTAGAATCAATAAAAACTGAAATCGATGACCATTTGGACGATAATCTAGACATAAACTCCGAAATCGAAGAAAAAGGACTTGATGTAAATGCAAAAAATGAAAAAGTTTATGTAGAGACTATTGAAAGTCAAAAAAAGAAGATTTTATTAAAAACGAACGGGAAAAGAAGTAAAATAGACGAAAAAGAAGTACGAGAGAAGTTTACAGAAGTTGTTTTAAGTGAAGAAGAGATGTTGAGAAATAGAGAGGAAAAGAGAAATCATCCAAATTTTAAGAAAATACCTTATAAGTGTGATGATTGTGTGCTTGGGTTCACGAGGAAGGAGAATTATAACCTGCACATGGAGAAGAAACATGATGAGGTTAGTTTTAAGATGACCAGCCTATAACTGACCCACAACAAAGGCCGCTTATACAGAGAACGAGCATTGATCACCAGGCTTGCGAACTGCCCCACGGTGGGCGCCATTATATGTGCAATTAACACCAGCCTATAACTGTACCTCTATGTTCAAGTCTTTGTCAATAATTAACGACTGGCCTGGTCTAGTGGTTAGTGACCCTGACTGCTAAACCGTAGGTCGTGGGTTCGATTCCCACCCAGGACAAATCTTTGTGTGATGAGCATGATCATTTGTTCTGTGTCTGGGTCTAATATATGTATGTATTTTGAAATATATAAGTACGTTTATCAGTTGTCTGGTTACCGTAATCAGGTTCTGCCTAGTTTGGGATCAGATGACTGTGTGTGAGTTGTCCCAAGATATTATAGTTATTGTTATGTAATTTACCTAAATACATATACATATATACTTTCCTTTTTTTTTTTCAGTTGAACGGCGAATATCTATGCGACGTATGTAGCATAAGGTTCTCAAGTAAATATGCAGTTGAAAAGCATAAAAAGAAGCACTACGTATGCTTTAGATGTAAACTATGTAGATACGAAACGCACGAGCTATGGACCGCGGTAAACCATTGTAAATTAAAACATAGAGCTGATAAATTAAACAGTATACATTGTTCTAAGTGTGATTCAGTTTTTAAGTAAGTATATAATATATAATTAAAGAAACCATCTGTACCAGTTTTAGAACAGAGATGATTGTTTAAATGGCTGTCAAGATTTTTTTAATATATTTCGTGAGGACTTTTTTTGTATAATAACTTTCGTGAGGTGTATTCTTAAATATTAATGAATATAACGGTTTGTTTACGCACATTCTCAGGATCACCCAACTAGTTTTAGACTCAATAGGAGTCCCTAATCCTGAGTCTGAAACTACTCGGAATAAACCTTTATATTCCTAAATAATTGTAGAGGGCTTTTGTCATTAGACCTGTCAGCCTTATTGTTACAAAGAATGGCTGTCAAGATCTATTTAAATTATAACAAAGAACCATCTCGATTACATCAGTTTTCAACCAAAACAAACTCAAATTATGTCCATTCGTTTGGGAATTACACACGGACACATTAAACTTCCTTTAAAACCCCTCTTTTTTATCAAAGTCTGACTAAACTATTTTAAAACATCTCTTAGAATTTACTGGCCCCGATTCTCTTCAACCCACACTAAACTTATTTTAGGCCATCGTTATCTTTTTCACTTGTATACAATTAGAAAAGGACAGACGAAAATTAGAGCTGTCAAATTTAGTTTCGACTAAAATTCTCATACAAATATACCGACACGCAAAAACGTGTGCACTAAAACACAGTGATGTTCAAGGCGAAAACTGGTTTGACATTTCTAAGTTAGTTGTTATCTGTTACCGTCCTTTTCTCACGCTGTATGTAAGTAAAAGATAGCAATGGTTTAATTGTGATTTAGTTAGTGCACAAGGGAATCGGTGCCACTGCATACCCCAGACCACAATCTTTGCGAAGAGTAAATAAAAAATATTGGTTGTTTGTAAAGTAGGTTTACGATCGAGATGTTTACGTGATAACGTCTTATTGGTGATATAAGTTTTTGGGAAGTAAGGAATTAATGAAGATAACAATTTTTTCAAATTTTCATAGTTTGTTTCACTGTTAAACATTCAACGAAAACTTAACCGCACGAGAAAATCTCCATTCGTTTGTATGCCGCTAGAGTGAGAGAGACGGAAGATCGGTCCACTCACTCGAACGCTATGCCAGCCTCCGCTCGTGAGGATTACATGATATTCTCGTAATAACAATAACATCTCGAGTGACTGCAGCGCCACCAGCGTGGAGGAGCTGGTTCTGGTCTGGGTCACCAAGATTTCAGTTTTTTAAACTTAGTGATTTTTGTACTTATTGAGCTATTGCATAGATTCTAACGCGGGCCTTGAGCGTGGGGACCGAATCCAAATAAAAATAAAAATAAAAATAAAAATAAAAATAAAAATAAAAAGTTTCACGGAATGACTGGCAGCGCTCGAGATGAGACGGGAGATCGGTCCGTCTCTCTCTCGTTATACCTGCGATCGCGCTCGTGAGGTTTTGGTGTGACACAAGTTTCTGAACATGTCACCCGACTAAAACGATTTTAAAGACGTTATCACGTCAAAAAAAATTAAGCGTATTATCAAAAAATTATACTCAAGTAAACGAAGAATTATAACAATATTTTTACAGAACACCAAAAGATTTAGAAGATCACATGCAAACGGAACACTTGTTATTTTGTAATGAATGCGGCGTCAAATTTAAAGGGATGAACTCTTTGAGAAGACATACGGCGTAAGTATATAGATATAACACCAGCCTGTAACTGTCCCACTACAGACTTCTAACATAGAGATTCCTTAAAGAAAAAATCCATCCACCACAGCTCTATGGAAGAACAGATATGAACGGCAACGGTCCAAAGTAGATACAAGGCTATTGTAAATCATGAATGGAAAATAAAAAAATTGGCTATGTATAGGTAAATGTTAGTGGATTGGTTATCGGAACTATTTATTACTATTTTTTTCAGACGCATTCATGCAGTAAAAAGAGAGTTTATTTGCGACATATGTACAAAGACATTCAAAACTAAAACTCGCTTAGAATCGCACATGGTTACACATAATTCTACGATTGCAAAGAAACTGGCATATTGTCATATATGTAAAATACAGTTTAAAAATATATATGTGTATCGAAATCATTTGAAGTACAGTGCGAATCATTCTGAGAAGTAAGTAGTTTTTTTATTATTATAATAAGTACTTTAATTATTTGTAAATAAGGTTCAAAATTGCTAGAAAATTTATATATGATATATGACCCGCGTGTGTTGTCACCATATTTTTTTTTAATTTTTATATTTATTTAGGTTAATCAGGATTAATTGTAAATTTAAAAAAAAGATTGCAAAAACGCAATTTTTTTTTCTTAATCGAATCTCAAGGAGTGGTTCTATTCTGCTTGCAAATTTGACCTTAACATACATACATTAAACACCATAATATATTACCTCCTTTGACGAGCTCCCCGATCGAGTGGTGTACACACCTAGCTCTGAGATCCCGGGTTCGATCTCCAGACGGTTCCCTACTTTTCTACATTGTTTCGGGTCTGCGTGTTTGTGGTACCTTCGTTGTCTCTGAATTCCACAACACAAGTGCTTTAGCTACTTACTTTGGGTTCAGGGCAATGTATGTGATGTTATCCACATTAATTTTTTTAAAGAAAAGAAAAGTGTAAACATTCAACAGTGCATTACTTAAACCAGAGACACACGCTTTGACTTTTCTTCCGCGCGTAGTAACAAGAGTAGGATCATTCGTCATAAAATCTTCGTAATGATTTTAACATTAGTTACTTTTATTTCCATTTCCAGGTATCCATGCCCAGAATGTAATAAGAAATTCGCGTCTAAAGTATATTGGACAAAGCACTACAATTTCTACCATCTACGTAAATCACAGTATAATTGTGAGATTTGTAATAAGGTACCTACTTAAAAACATTTAAAATAATATAATCATACCTTGGGACAACTCACACACGGCCATCTGATCCTGAACTAGGCAGAGTCTGTATGCTGGCAACCAGACAACTGATAAACATACTTAAATATTTCTAAATACATAAATAATATAGATAAATTAGCTGTCCCCCGCGACTTTGTCCGCGTGTTTTAGTTTCAACGGTTTTTCATTTTTGCTCCGCTCCTTTTGGTCGCAGCGTAATGTTTTATAGCTTATAGCCTTCCTCAATAAATGGGCTATCTAACACTGAAAGATTTTTTCAAATCGGATCAGTATTTCCTGAGATTAGCGCGTTTAAACAAACAAACTCTTTAGCTTTATATTATACTAGCTGTCCCCCGCGACTTTGTTCGCGTGTTTTAGTTTCAACGATTTTTCATTTTTGCAACATTTTTCATTTATGCTCCGCTCCTATTGGTCGTAGCGTGATGTTATATAGCCTATAGCCTTTCTCAATAAACGGACTATCCAACACAAAAATTATTCAATTCGAACCAGTAGTTCCTGAGATTAGCGCGTTCAAACAAACAAACAAACAAACTCTTCAGCTTTATAATATTAGTATAGATAGATTACACCCAGACACACCAAAGCCCGTGTTATCTTTTTAACTCTACGTTAAATGCTAACAAGAGGTTCAATAGACAGTTTGTCATACAATAAAGTAAATTTAAGCTCGTGTTAGCAACTAACTCTGAGTTAAGTTTTTCTACTTTTTTAGTAGATCATACTTCTTACATAGTACACTTGAGAGCAATAAAATCGCACACCTTGACTTTTTTTTGTTAAGGCAGTTTTTTTTTCATTAATCTTAATTAATATTTAAAAAAACACACACTAATTGAAAGCCTACCTCATTACCTTTCTAATGATATCAAATACAGTGTAAAAAAATACCCATAAGAGGTTTTACGGCTCAAAACTCAACAAGCGGGTAAAATTACCCAATTTTGCTTAAGAAATATTGAAAATCAAACTCAAAATTCATGACTAAATTGTTTATTAATAAGGTGTATTCCCTCCCCTAGCCTTAATTACAGCTCTTAATCGGTTTTTCATGGACCGTATTAATTTTTCCATGAAATCTTGTGGTATAGCGTTCCACTCCTCTTCAATGGCAAATTGAAGCTCTAGGAGTCGCGTAGGAGCAGGGCTTCTTGCTCGAACTCTTCTTTTTAGCTCATCCCAGACATGCTCAATCGGATTGAGATCAGGACTACGAGCTGGCCACTCCATCGCGGTGATTCCAACGTCTTCCATGTAGTCGCAAACTGTTCTAGCGACATGCGGTCTGGCGTTGTCGTGCATTAGAAGAAAATCTTCTCCCATAAGCCACGCAAGAGGCCTCACATGTCCTTCGAGCACTTCTTCAATGTATCGTGCAGCCGTCAAACCTCTCGATCTCGGGCCGGTATTCGCCCCAGTGATGAATACAATGTCAGTTTTAGTGTCCAACATTATGCCACCCCAAAACATACACGATCCACCGCCAAAAGCCACGCGTTCGCTTATGCAGCATTGTGAAAATCGCTCTGATGACCTTCTATAGACCCTAGAGCGTCCATCATGACCATGTAATGTGATTCTGCACTCATCAGAGAACATAACAGACCGCCATTGGTCATACGTCCAATTTAAATGTTCCCTGGCAAATTGTAGTCGGGCTTGTCGGTGAGCTGTGGTCAATTTGGGACCGTTTGCTGGGCGATGTGAAGTCAGTCCTGCTTCACCAAGTCTTCTTCTGACTGTCCACCGACTTATACTGACATTGCGAACTTCTCGAAGCTCTTGTCCCAGTTGAACCGCATTCAGTTGCCGATTTCTTAAAGACCTCGACACAAGAAAGCGGTCATCACGCTCTGATGTTCTGCGTCGCCGGCCAGATCCTGGTCGCCGAATGTAGCCACCGGTCTCTTGATACCTCTGGTACACACGACGAACAGAGTAGCGGCTCAAATTTAGTCGTCGAGCAACTTCACTTTGATTATGGCCTGCTTCGAGCAAGGCAATAACTTGAGCGGCTTCTGCGGGAGTGGTATCCATATTTTTCCGTATGCTTTAGTAGTAGTTTAGTAGAGATGTTATCACGTTGACCTTCGGTATGTAACTGATTAAAAATCCAAAAAAATCGACCCTTTTATACTGCGGGTAAGGGGTGCAAGTAGTGACAACGCTAACGGGTGAATTCGGCTAATTTGGTTTACGGCTGGTTTCTGTAAGTTACGTGAAGGTCAATGATTTTAATTTTGTGTTTTTTTAAAGCTAAGCTTGTATTCTTTAATTTTGCCTAATGATTTGTACTCAATATTTTTAGATTTAAGAAAAAAATCAGTAATAAACCAAATTACTAGGGGTGTGCGATTTTATTGCTCTCAAGTGTAGTTTTTAATAATCCTCCTAGTAACATTGTACAATATTTTTGCAGCTATTTATATCAGATTGGCGCCTAAAGAACCACAAGCAGAAACACCACGGATTGAGCAGAACTAGAGATCACTCATGCAATATATGTGGAAAGAAATTCTTTGTAAGTACATAATACCAGCCTGTAACTGTCCCACTGCAAGCCTCTCATATAGACAACGAGCATTGATCACCACGCTTGTGAATCCCATGTTGGGCGCCATTAGTTACGCTAACACCAGACAGTTACTTTTAAACTTGTTCAAAGCGTTATGAGAGCGGGTGATTTTATATTTTTAAACTCGGGATTGTACTCAAAGTTGAGACCCATTTTAAAAGTGAGCAACGCTTTTCAATACGTCATTATTTTTTTGTCGCTTTCTTTACGCAAGTTTTGTTGTAATATTAAATATATAGCTGTTAATTTTATCTTTTGAGTTATGATATCTACGTAAGAAATAGTTCATTTTACGGTAAATTAGAGACAGCCAGCCCAGTATTAGATCTCTAATATGAAAAAAACTAGTCATAAATTATGCACTTTAACTTTTTATGATTTCAGACAGTATCAACTCTTCGCGGCCACCAGCTCACCCACTCGGAGCAGCGCAGCTACATGTGTGAGGACTGCGGAGACACGTTCAAACAGCGGCCCGCGCTCTACACGCACGCCAGACTCGTTCATAAAACTAAATAAATATATCTGTTTATGACAAGTTTTTATTTCATACGTCTCTATTTATTACTTTAGAGAAAAAAAAAAGTTAACTATAGAGAGCGCATATCGAGTATGAACTGTTGGCACTAGTATGAACAATTAAAATAGTAAAATTTGTGTCAAAACAGAGCGCGCCGTTTTGTTCAAACTATCTCAAAATCTAATAATATCGGAACTGTCGATATTTTTGCATAAACGTCTCGTCGTCGCAAGGAAAATTATTAAATGATCGTAGAGCGAGTTTATTTGCTTACGTTCGGCATAAGGGGCTTCTAGCGATGCGCGCGCTATAGGTTTGTCTATGTTTCCTCTAGTGTATGAAGCAATCGGGCAAGTCAATGAGTGAGAACTTAGCCCCCAAACCCTTATACTCTGGCCACATCTGCATATATCGTCACGAAACTTCGCGCCATGACACAATACACGCAGATGTGACCGGCCGTTATCGGCTACCTTCGCGAACATTCGGGCTACGTGTGCATAATCGCGCGGGTGGCGGTAAATCATAGGGTTTTAACGCGCTGCGTGGTCAGACTAGCGTTGTTTATTTCGGCTGTGATACATCACAAAAACACATTTAGTAGGCAGCGCATAGTGTCGTTTAAAAAGTAATTTGAATAACGACAACTCAAGGAGTATGTACTAAAGATTATCGTTCGGAAAATATTTCCGCCATCTCGGATTTTTGCACTATAGTTCATGCAAAATATCGTAGCCGCTAATGTACCCACAGCTTTTATCGCGATATTTTTTTAGTGCCAAAACGTACGAACTACGAAGCTCGACACGCATTACTTCGGGACGTTACACGTAGATGCGGCCGAAGCATTGCAGTTACATAGACGGTGCGCATATAACAAGCTAAAAATAGGTAATTAAATAAATACATCTGTATGTATATAACAAGCTTTTATTTTATTTCGTTTGTAATTGAGTAACTATGGCACAAATATTGCTAGATAAAGGACAATGCGTCAAAACGTCCCTCCAAAAGCTTACAGCGATCAAAAGCTTAAATTTAAAATGTAGGTAACTTATTCAAAACATCTTAGAAAACTGTACAAAATAAATACAAAGCACAGTAACCAGAAATACTCCTGGCGAAAATAAATGGAATAAATCAGATTACAACACACTTTTACTGCGATATCTCTGAAATGTGCGGGATATACTGAGAAAACCATAATAATTTATCGGTATTTTGTTTGAAACCAAATGACAGTTTTGTTGTTTTTTTTTTGTATTTCGTTTTTGACATTTGTTAAACCATAATCTATAGTCTTCAACTACTAGGTATTCTCATTATGCATACCGATTTGGAGTGATATTCTCGAATACTTACGGAAAAGAAATGTGATAAACAAAAGGATCATAAACATAGTAGTGCAAAAATGACGCATTTCGTTTGCAGATTTAACAAATATTTCTTGTCGGCCATCAACTGACGCACTATGGCTCATAACTCGCAGTATATATATATTTATATTTTTTTGATAGACTAGACTATCTGTGTACCAAATTTCATTTAAATCTGTCAGTAGTTTCGACCTGAAAGCGCGACAGACAGACAGAGTTTATAATGTTAGTAAGGATTAATGTCTAACAAAGACCCAAAGAATGTATAATATTTATTTTGACGAGCATCAAGTATCCCCCAGAGTACACTAATATACTCACTTTTAAACTATCGCGCTGCATGTTTAAAGGGAATTTGCGCGAACATGCATTAATACCTTTACGTTTGACGTTTCGACGAGGTTTTTATAAGGACTAGGTTATTAGAATGTATGCATGTTCGCGCTAATTCCCGTTAGATAAATAATTATATACCTACACACTATTAAATAAGTATATAAGGATTTATCCTCTGTCTACAATCTGTGGTTGATGATATTTTTTTGAAAATTAATACTTCAAAAAATAAAACAACAGTTACCTAGGGATTTTAATATTTTATTGTTTAAAGCACTGTGCCTAAAAAGTATTTGACGAATACAAACCGCAGAAACATCTAAAATAGAAAGGACGAACTGGATCGATTCATTTACCAGTAGGGTTATTCACTCTCTCCAGTTGCCAACCCAACCAATGTTTGCTGGATAAAAATAAGTATATAAATGCTTTTTCAGTATCGGATAACGTCGGTAACCAACTCAGTAGTTGTTTATCTAGTTTGTCATCGAAGTTACACGTGTTTTCACTGTCTTTTTTATAAAGCAACAATCACTTTTGTTGACAACCACCATAGCGAATAACCTTTCAGGACGTTTTAGGCTCTGAGCAGATACTTGACTATTGGTTGTCGTGTACAAATTGAGCGCGACAACCATCAGGCCTTTTCGCAGTTTAAATCGCGGCAACCAATATTTAAACGCGATTATTTCTTTCCGGCGGACAATTTGACCGTCGTGTGCTAAGACTGAGTTTTTAATCTTAACTAGATTAAAAACAATTATTTTCATTGTTAACTAGCTGTCCCCCGCGAGTTTGTCCGTTTTAGTTTCAACGGTTTTTCATATATGCTCCGCTCCTTTTGGTCGCTACGTTATGTTATATAGCTTTTAGCCTTCCTCAATAAATGTTCATAAATGCTCAATTTTTCAAATCGGACCGGTAGATCCTAAGATTAGCGCGTTCAAACAAACAAACAAACTCTTCAGCTTTATATATTAGTATAGATTTATAAAATGAGTAAGTATTTCGACCAAGCCTTATAGAAGACCAACTATAAAGCTAACTCAAGTTTTTTAACTTTACCTACATAAGAATACTTTCTTCTGTATCTTAAACATATTTTACATACAACAAAATATTTTATACAACAATATCAACAAAAAATATGTAGGTACTCAAATATTTATTACAACATAGTCAGCTACCTAAAAACTCCATCAACTTCAAACTTACAATCTCTCCAACATAGGAAGCTCACTAACATTCGCACGAATACGCAAACCCACATAGGACGACATTTGCAAAAAAAAAAAAGTTTCCGCTGCATTCGTGGTTTTCCAAGCTGTGTCAGTTTTTTAACGGTCATCAAAGCGCGCGAACCTTCATCGAATGTTTGCACGCATGTGAGTGACCGGGGTAATAGTAGCTTATAATATCCGTGTTATATTTCTACTGGTGACATAATAAGAGCATCCAGCCAGAGCAATGGAAAAACTAACTACGTCAGCAACGTTCACTAAGGGCACCCCCTGTGGGGTTCGGACCTCGACTTAGTGCGTTGCTAACAATCTTAATAAGGCAAACAGCAAAGAAGGACTGGATCGATCTGATATTGTATTATTTAGAGACATATTTTTATTCCTGACTAGCTGTCCCCCGCGACTTCGTCCGCGTGTTTTGGTTTCAACGGTTTTTTATTTTTGCTATATGTTTCATTTATGCTCCGCTCCTTTTGGTTGCAGCATTATGTTATATAGCTTATTGCCTTCCTCAATAAATGGGCTATCCAACACTAAAATAATCTTTCAAATCGGAGCAGTAGTTCCTGAGATTAGCGCGTTCAAACAGAGAAACAAACAAACTCTTCAGCTTTATATATTAAGTATAGATTTAGCCGGTTTGGGTCATCTTGATCTAGGGACGGGGGGAACGGGACTCCTGCTATTAATGCTCTAAGACTTAAGCACTGACACTTCACTATCATTTTCGCAATTACTGCCACTGCACTTTTCGTTTACTCTTCAAATGTATATACTTAACATGAGTTACCATAGATGTCCGTTGAGTAAACTTGGCCGAGCAGTATTCACATTCGTAAGGTCTTTCGCCCGAATGCGTGCGAATGTGATTCATTAGAGTACGGTTTGCCTGAAACAATATATAATTAATATATAATTTTTTTTCTTAATCAAAATAATTTTACTTGGAACACATTATGTTATTTATTTATTTAACACTTTATGGATACAATTATACAAAGTGGAAACAACATAAGATATTAAGGTACAAAGGTAGTACTGCTTAAATAGAAATTTCTGCCAGCAGACGTTTTATTTACACTTTTTACTAGAATAAAAAAAAAGTTGTTTTGCTTTTTGTAGTCGTATTCTTGAGCTATAACATCATCATCATCATCCACAGCTCTTGTCATCCCACTGCTGGGCATAGGCCTCTCCTTTCACGTGCCATTCTCTCCGGTCCTGTGCCAGTCTCATCCACATTCGACCCGCTATAATATGCATCATGCTAATCAAAATGGCAGATAAAACTACAGGGCATAACTAGTATATAAAACTTACAGCGAAGCCTCTCCCGCAGATATTACATAACTTATTCTTTTCCTTTTGTATACCCTCGTGGTGGTACCTCACGTGGTCTAGGTAGCGGGTTCGATTCAAGAAATGCTGGAACAATAAGCATTAATTTAAGACGCTCGCAGTGAAATAACCGCACATAACTACTGGTTGCTGTGGACAAGTTGAGCGCGACAACCAATAGAGCTTTGAGTTCGTGGCAACCAATAGTCATGCGGCGTCGTAAATGCCGGAAATCCGCTGACAGAACTCGTAAGTATAATAAAAAAAAATACATAATTATTTAAAGCACAACGGTTTATTCACGCATATTCTCAGGATCGCCCGACTAGGAGTCAGACTCAATAGGAGTCCCTAATCATGAGCTGACGCGGCGGCGGTGGTGGCGGAGTTGATTTCGAGTTCGACTCGCGACACCACCGCCGCCGCGCCTGAAACTCGGGCGATCCCGAGAATATACGCTATTAAACCGTTGTGTTTTAAATAATTATGAATACTCCTCACGAAAGTTATTATACAAAAAAATATACATTTAATTAAGCTCTCTGATTAAGTCTCCAGCGCCAGTTTTATAACTAAAAATTGTTAGACAACAAAAGTACGAAATATGCACTTTTTTTTTTAATGTGATTAATTGTTCAATTACAGCGTCTTAACACTACAGAATATAACATCATAATGAAGAAATGTGATATACAATGTCAAAATAACCATTAATTCTTACATAAGAATTATAGCATTTGGGCTTCATAATGCTAATGTCGGTAACCACGTCATCATGATCATCATTCACAGCCATTGTCATTCAACGGCTGGGCATAGATGACCAACAAAAAAAAACATAATAAATCTATTTGATCATCGAATTTAGACGATACGAGATTCGTTACAGTGTTTTTGGAAAGCGATTACCGCTTCAGTTGACAACCGCTGTAGCAAATAAGCCTGCTGGTGTATTATATTTACCTTGTCACATTGCGAGCAGTAGTGTTTGGATTGGTTTTTATGCACGTGCTGATAATGATTCATCATATACACTCTTCTTGAGTAGCTGTTACCGCATTCGGGGCAAAGGAACTTTTTTGTTCTGTAGTAAGAAAAACAAAATAGGTGAAAACATTTTTCAAGAGCGCGGTCAGCCTGAGCACAGGCTTTGACTGCTTCACTGAAATTTTGGCGAGAACCTTAAGGTGGAAGCCAGGGTAGCCTGCAAAATTATTTTTTTTGCAGTTTCAGGCTTTTTTTTGACCAAATTCGATACGCGACCGTAATACCTTTGTACTTACAGGGTTATGCTAAAGATTTTAATAATTTGACTGCACGGGTAGCCAAGTGGTATAGGTCACCACGCCCATTACCTCTGTGCGCGATGTGCCGCGGGTTCGATCCCCGCATGGGACAAGCATATGTGTGACTCACAAATGCTTGTTTCAAGTCTGGGTGTTCTTTGTGCATGTGATTTGAATGTTTGTGAAACCTTCCGCGACACAAAGATTAAATTCCTTAGTGCGGGAGTCGTTTTAAAAAAAAATATATACTTATATATAATTATGTAAGTACAATCGTACTAAGGCCGCGTTGCAAAAAAGTAAGAAAATTTGAATTTCGCGGGCTACCCTGACGCTTCCACCTTAAGGGCCTCCAGCCAGAGCAATAGAAAAACTAACTACGTCAGCAACGGTCACTAAGATCCCCGGTAGGGTTCGAACCTCGACTTAGTGCGTTGCTAACAATCTTAATAAGGCAAAAACAGCAAGGGAGGGCTGGATCTAAGTTTTTTTCATTAAGCGAGAAATCTTTTTTTATTCACTAACTAGCAGACCGCCGCGGCTCGCAAGGGTATTTAATAAAAAATTCAAAATTAAAAAATATAATGCAGCCTATGTCACCAGGGATAGAGTAGCTTCCCAACTAAAAAATATTTTTTCAAATCGGTTCAGTAGTTTCGGAGCCTATTCAATGGAAACAAACAAACAATCAAATATTTGCTCTTTATAATATTAGTATAGATAAGCATTACACAAAAAAATACATAAAATAGTAACTAATAAAATGAATTATTTCTTTACTTACTGCGCGTCCCTCTCTTTCTCGTGGGCAGCACTATAGCTCAGATGTCGTCTGTACATTATTGCGCTAGAGTAGCGCCTGTCACAGGTAACGCAGTAAGCGCCCTCTGTGCTAGCGCTGTGCTTTATTGAGCTGTGTTTCTGTAGCGCAGAACGGGACTTGTAGCGGCGGTGGCAGATTATACAGGCATGTGATTCGACGTGGTGGCTGGGAGAGATATTCCAAAAGATTTATCTTAGAGGTAAGTATTGGCACCGATTCTGTTCAACCAAAACTAAACTTATTTTAGATCATCGGTGTCTTTTTCATTTGTACACAATTAGAAAAAGACAGACCAAAATAAAAGCTGTCAAAAACACAGTGATTGACATTTTAATTACAAGAGTTCGACACTTATGGATTCGTGGGAATGTAGGTATGTGTTATACTAACCTTACATGTCTCTCAAGAAGAGGTTTACTTCTGCACCGCTTTCCGCATTGATCACATATGTATACAGTATGCAATGCCTTCTTATGATAGTAATATGTCGCCATATCTCTGGAAGATAAATCCATACTTAATGCTATATAAATCGTTTTTTTTTTTATTTCACATTACATAGATTTAAAAAAAATATATTAGACAATTATTTTTTGTTTCTTTAATTAACCAAACAATGAGGAAAATACAGTGAATGGAAATGTCGCGTGACGTAACTTGTAGGTACTATTTTTACCCATGTGACGTCTCAAACCCCTACTCCTGAACTTTAAAGCGCTTTAACTTTAACAATTTTCATTGATTTGATAAAAAAAAAATCCGACTTTCTTTTATTTTTTTTTATCTATCTAGTGGACTAAATAGATATTTCCTTTTCATACCCAGTCCGATCCCCTATTAGTTTTTACAAGAGGTATGCAGTGTGATGGTTACAAGCTCGTGTTAACAGCACGGCTAATGGCGCCCACCCTGGGGCTTTCCCCTTTGCTCACAAACAGTGATCAATGCTTATTTTCTGTATGACAGACCTTACCGAAAGTACAATTTGGTAGTATATACCTACCTACTATACGTCAGGCTTATTTTCTAGATTATCACATGAAAACTGATTCAGCAGTTAAGATGTAAAAAGTAACAAATACACAGACAAAACTATTTTAAATACAAGAAGTATACTTACGGAAAATGTGCATCACATTTGCCGCACAGAACAACCGAATGTGAGTTCATATGTGAATTAAGACGCCGCAGTGTGTAGCACTGAAAGCCACACCGAATACATTCCCATGCGTGCATGTGTCGCCGCATATGCGCGCATAGCGCAGAGTCTGTGCTGAAGCGAGAGTTGCATGTTGCGCATACATTGGAACCAAGCGACTGAAATACGTACGACAATGTCAAAATGAGAAACGAATTTTATTTATTATTTTACTTATACAGCATGCAACAAAAACCCTGTCCGATCCTTATGAGTAGATTCGGCATCGTACTGCGTACACATATACGTAACTATTGAATGGATTTGAGATTATTATTATTCCCCGGTGAATATAATTTAATTAAATTAAAACTGATCAAAGTTCACGTGTAGGTACTACCTACAGTTTTGTATCAAAGAAGCCGCCTGAGCGAGACAGTTTTTCAGTTTATTGGATTGAACAGGGTTTTTGTTACATATTGTATACCTACACACCATGTTTTTAAGTAACGCCAATGTACCTGCGCAAAAAATATCTTATTTTTGTATGGCGCGAACCGCCATTTTGGTTGTTGGTTAAACTTACGCACCATTTTCGCGGGTTCGATGCATCGAGCGAGATAGCACGCGGCTTTGTTATTCTTGATTCAATATTTTAAGGCGCTACACGAATAATTATTTCGTTTGCGAGTAGGTGGAGTCTAGCGGAGTGGAGCAACCCGGAAATGCAAGACAGAGATAATACCAACTGCTTGCTTACGGGACGGAAAGAGCTAAACATCATATATCAAGGTCGAAAGATTGTCTTAAAAAGATTAACGTAAGCGACAAAATGGAAATTCTCATATTAATCGAAATCTATCGGATGAAATTAAAAATCAATCGATATTAATCTAGATATTATAATAGTGCATGAAATAGTGTAAAAAATATATTATTAGGTCGAATAGTTTAGTAGATTGAGCAAAAAAACATGTTTTTATATCGTATATATCAGGGGTTCCCAAACTTATTTTGTCTACTGCCCACTTTGAGAATAAATTATTCTTTAGCTCCCCCATATTTTCACCAACTTAAAAACCACTATAACTTCGAATTAAATTAATTATTTTGAGCGATATTAGCGGAGATTTCATTTTTTTTCTGAGTCTCTACCGTCCCCCTTTAGGCCTGCAGCGCCCACAAGGGGGCGTTATCGCCCACTTTGGGAAAGGCTGGTATATATAGATATACAAATAAATATCTCTCTAAAAATACTTGCATATAGCCTTACTTAATAACTTACCTCATCATGATATTTTAAAACATGTGCATTTAATTTTTCTTTACAGCTAAACCCATGTATACACAATTTGCATTTAAACTTAAAATTCTTGTAAAAATCACTATCTCTCTCTTTTTTCAACCAATTTTTAATATTGACAGAATCAATAGCAAACTGCTTTCTTAAAAGCTTATATCTATGTGTGCCATTGACAATTTCAAATTTTTTTTTTTTCACTCTTTTTTTATTTTTTTTGACTATGGTATTTTTTTCTTCTTCTTGGCAAAGCTCATTCGTATCTGAATCATAATGATTGTCATCATCAATTTCTTGTTTTATTTTTAATTCAAGTTTTGTTTCAATGTTTTCATTGTATGTGATGAATATTAAACTATCTGTATATGTAGAGGATAGTCTGGATAATGTCTTGAATTGCGATCTCTGTAAAAAAAATTGGTATAACAGGTTTTTGAGAAACAGTCATTAATCTATCTTATTTTTGCTTTTTTTGGTCATTATATTAAATCTCATTTCATATTCCAATTGAACTATCTATACTTACTTATTTAAAATATAAGATCCAGAAAAAATATTATAAGTAATTTAATATACCTATATCCTTACCATAATTATAAATGCGAAAGTAACTCTGTCTGACTTTCGCGCCAAAACTACTGAACCGATTTAAATGAAATTTAATACACTCTAGTTCTAGTTTAGTACAGTCTAGACCTTCTGTTTGTGTATTAATAAATCTGTGGTATTACTGAGTTTGCTCTAATCTCTAAAGCTCTGCCCATATGAGATACTTTTGTCTGCATGCTTTCATATCTTTTAAAATAGATCACTTACAATTTTTTTTAATTTGTATTAAGCACACAGCATGGATTAAAAGTATCGCATATTAAAAGCAATATTTAATACAGTTGTCAGGGATCTATTTTGAAGGAATAAAAAGTATGCAGGCAAAAGTCTCTCATCAGTGCAGGCCCTTCAACTTCATAAAATTCAGCTGTATTTGGTGACACTGGAAGCCAACCCCAGCATAGCTTAAGAAAGGGGTGCGCAAAATGCACAAGATAATATTATAACAGCACCTTACCTCTTTATTAACAAGGCCGTATGTTAATATTCTCTGTGCTTCTTCTACTTTGGTTTTAAATAGTTTAATCTTTTTTAATATAGCCATGCATTCCCAACATATATAAGATGGTGGTAGCAATTCCTGAAAAATTATGTAATGATAACTAAACCTTTTTAGTGGCAGTTAAATGACGCAATAACTACAGTGATAAATTGCACCAAGCTTAAATATTAAACCAAAAAATTAGGTAACTATAATTTGCATTAAATATACTTTAAAATTTATGGTATTGTATTTTTTATTAGCAGCCTATTATTTTTTTACTTCTTTCTGTTTGGTTTTACTAGAATGGTAGAATATTGGTACGTACAAAAAATTTCTAATTGAAAATAAGATAGTCTAGACCTTACAGACTACAGAAAGATTATTAGCGAAAACGAAGAATTAAGTTATTTCCTAATTCCTACTAAAAATCGGTACTCTACTTCAATTTTAACAACCATCGTCATTCTAACTCCTTTCGTTTTTTTTTTTTGCGCTTGAGTATTTGTTTAAATTTAAATGTAGGTACTTACTCTGTAAGTGACACTAGAAATAATATTAAAGACATCAATAAATTCGTCGATTGAAGATAGTTTTCGGTCAGTACTTAAACAGGCCTGACAAACGTTATATTTTAAATCGTTAGACATTTTATTTCAGCTTGTTCATTCCAATTCTAATTAATAATTTAATATGAAAATGAAAATGGGTGCTTTTGTTTATAATATATTTTTTCTATATCCATGACATGACATGACATCCTCACACAGAACAAATATACTCTATCTGTCACCTAGTTCAATTTATTTTTAATTTAATAGAATCGAATCCTTGCATATGGAGCACCCCATGTTTCATTTTAGTACTTCTTCATGACTTCAAGATCATAATAATATACGACTTGAAATTATATCAGTGGTTTGTTAATTTCAACTGATCTATAAAATGTAAACCGCAGGATGCGGACGGCGCAGGACCGTGAGTTGTGGCGATCCTTGGGGAAGGCCTATGTTCAGCAGTGGACATTTTTCAGCTGATATGGTGATGATGATTATTAATGGAAAGACTTAGAGGCCTTTGCCCAGCTTTGAACAGTTCCATGCCGCAAGTATATTGTTACGTCTGTGGCCAGGATTATACGACAAAAATATATTATAGTATATGGATTTATTTAGATACTTAGAGATACGAGCACAGTTCTTATCAAGCGCTAAAAAAATGTTTTTACTTGTTTTAACTAGGCTAATAATTTCATCTTCTATAAATAAAATACTACTTCATTCATGTGGAGTTTAACTGCAGCACTTATACTTCTTCTGCCTAGCCAGCTACATACAGCTATGTTGGAGTCGACTTTCACGCTTACGGCGTTTACGCACTGACACGTAAAACTCATGTGCTGTGTGTATTTGATACGTGAAAAACAGAGACGAGTTTACGTTCTAGCGTTTGCCAACTCATTTGATTTCGGTCCATATTAAATACGTGAAAAACAGGAACTAAAACTTAATTAGAATGTCCGCCGATGACGCAACGGTGGCGGCAAGCCGCAACGAACGCTTGCCTTCCTTTCCCGCGTTCTCCGCGTACCTCCCTACATAATAAGTACGTAGTACCTACATAAATTATAAACTAAAGGACCTGTGTTTTAGCGCGTGATAGATTTATGAGACGAGTCTTATGGACGAATCTTTCTAAAAAGCGTTTCCAGAATTTAAACATGCCTCACTAACTCAGTGGTAGCGAAATTCAAATATTGACTGCATGGTTACCAATTACACCTCCGGGCTCGAACCCTGCATTGTACACAGGGAATACAGGCATATCCATTTAGTTCAATATTAGTGGGATTCATGTACAAATGATATTTTGTTCCAACACTAGTGCAGTACCTAGGTTTTTAAATCTTAATCAGTATTTTTTTCCGGTTTTCTAATTTTTCGTTATCTGTGGTATGTCAATGTCAAAATGTAAACCGGTAAAGTTCGGGTCCTTGTCTTTTAGCCTGGTTTAATTATTTAGAATATTATGATGGTTATAAACGTGTACATAGAATTATTTTGTAACTAAAACTTCAACAATATTTATATAAACCTTTTATAAACAAACAAACAGTGATATAAATGTTAAACGCTTATACTATTTTGTGCAAGTCAACACAGTAGAGAAGACATTTTCATTGTTGCCAACCTTGGGGTGTTCTCCCTCAATTTAGGAGGAACAATGTTAATCCCGGAATTTTTAGGCGTAAAATGTTAGAGTCAAACAAAAGCTACAATTTTCATTGAATAACCGTAGGAATTAAATAACATCTTAGAATTCACTCATACTCGTTCTTGTTTATTCGTTCCGTTTCGTCGACATTAACTGTGTCTACTGCCCAAAATTCTAATGAATTGTTAGAAAAATATATTTGGGGTTTACTGTAAAAGTTGTACATGTTTCTGCTATAAACCTTTTATTTTTATTTAATTAAATAAAAGTCTTGGTGGAGATTTTTAGTAGTGGTTGGAAACACTGCCCGTTTTGTGTCGCAGTGCAGTGAAATAAATAGTTTAGTTGTTCACATATTCACAATCAATTTTCTGTTTGCTCTGTGTATCTTACATTGACATTGGGTAATATATTTTGTGGTATCGAAACGAATCATAATAAATAAATAATTTTTAATTAAATGTATATTTGTTAGTAAAATGGAGCAGGACGTGCAAACAGGATGCAGGCCGATGTGTAGTGCCTGTTTGAGCTGCGATCGTGATTTATTTGATCTAAATAGTTCAACACAGGTTTACCAAATATTTAGACTATTGATGTACGATTTCGCAGGCGACAGAGTAAGTTTAAAAGTTTATTTATCTTGTACTCTCTTTTTTTCAGTGAAAAGCTTGGAGTATATACACAAGAGGAGGTGCCCTTGCCTTGTATGATTATACAAGACAAGGGCAATTATTATAAATTATCAATACCCATTTATTAAATCGGTATAGAAAAAGAAATTTATACTCTTGTTATTTGATGTGTAAAGTCGAGGCGTTTTAACATGGCAATAGGAGTCGTTCACCCCTTTTATCAATGTATTTAGGTACTAGCTGTTTCTCGCGGTTCCACCCGCCTGGATGTCGGTTATTACAGCAAAAAGTACCTTTTGTCCTTTCTCAGGCTAGAACTACCAACTTTAATTTAAATCGGTTCAGTAGTTCTGGTGTGAAAGCGCAACAGACAAACAGAGTTACTTTCGCCATTATAATATTAGTAAATGTTATATTTTGTGACGTTAGCAACGGCAAGTACGGGGATTATCATTCCCCATACCTACTATCGGCAGTTTACGACTATACTTAATTGTGGTACAAGTTGGGTTATTGACTCCCATTGCTATGATAAAATTTGTTGACTATAATGCCGGCCACAAACATAACAATATATATATTATGTGTAATATGTATCTTGTAAAATCATTTGACAGCAATATTTGTACAACTATTGCTGTTCAATTGCTTAGTTTTACTGAATGTGTCATTTGGCAGCAATAATTTGCTGCAGGCAGACTTGAGCATGTAAATTGTTACATGTGTGGTCAGCTTGAAAGTGTCCTGTATTATGTATCTTGCAGTAGCTTTTGATGGCAAAATTTACTTTGCATTGGGACATAAATGAAGCCTGGACTCTAAAGAAACATATTCCATACATTCTAAACAGTTTACAGGTCATCAGAGATGAACACAAAAAAAATATATTTAAGTAAATCTAAATTAAAACAATATTTAATAAATACTCTACCATAAAATTAGAAGCACTCTTTAAATAAGTAAGTTGTGTAATAAATTTAAATACCATTATTTTATATGTATGTAATATTAGTAAATAATATATATGTATGTAATATAATATTGATCTCACAGTCAAACAGTCTTTGTAAGACACTTTTTAGATCATAAGTTTATTATGTATCTTTCAAAACGTAAATAAATAAATAAACATGTTTCAGTTTGGAGAATCCATCCCAAAAATGGAGCATGTCGTCTGCTGGGAATGTCTAGCTGTCATGAAGACATTCGACAAGTTTAAGTGGCAGGTGCACAGCGCTCAGGAGTATCTCAGAGTGTTAGCACTGAGCAGGACTCAGGAGGTTGGTACTACTGGTCTAAATATTTAGTACACACTAGCTGTGCCTCACGGTTTCACCCGCGTGTTGATAAAAAATGAGTTTTTCCTGGTAATAAACTATCTATGTACCAAATTTCATTAAAATCTGTTCAGCCGTTTTGTGATTAAGTCACAAAAATCATCCATCCAAACTTTTACATTTAAATATTAGTAAGATTAATAAGAAAGAAAAATCAGCTCTTAATCATAATTACCTATTAATTTTGACGGGCCTGTTGGTCTAGTGGACCCTGACTAAATTGATTGCCACCTAGGACAAATCTTTGTGTGATAAGCATGATAATTTGTTCTGTGTCTGGGTGTAATTTATCGATGATATATATGTATTTAGAAATATATAAGTATGTTTATCAGTTGTCTGGTTGCCATAGTACAGGTTCTGCCTAGTGTGGGATCAGGTGGCCGTGTGTAAGCTGTCCCAAGATATTATTATTATATATTATTTTTTCAGGTACCACTGAGTTTAAGCAAACTTTCTGTAACCCCTACAGAAATATTAAGTTTACCAGATTCAATGGATTTTGAGGTACAACTGGAATCTGTTATTAAGGAAGAAGTAGATGACTATGATAATAAGTCACCGTGGTCTACGATGCAGCAAGTTCAGATTGAGATAGAGACTCAAGGTATGTATATACAGTATGTAACAAAAACACTGTCCAATCCAATAAAGGCGTATTCCTGGTTCAACATACGTACTAGAAAAAATATCTTGCTCAGGTGGCTTCTTTGATACAAAACTGCAGGTAGTACACCATACACGTGAACTTTGTTGAGCAATCAGTGTTGCCTTTGATCAGTTTTATTCTAATTTAATTATATTCACTGGAGAAAATTAATTATCTCAAATACTTCCTCATTTAACGCTTTTTCTGTCTGTGAATACCTTATCAAAATGCGTTCAGTATTTTAAAAGAAGTCACCAACACACACAGATGATTTATTCAAATTATTGATGGACAAGTTTATAAATGAGATTTTCATGACATTTTTTATTTTTTTATCGGACATTTTAACCGTAATTTTCTTTTTGTTTCAGATAATTTTAAAATAAAAGAAGAAACGCTAACAAAAGAACAGCCAACTATTAGTAAAGTATTTACAAATAATTTAATTAAAGATAAACCACCGATAAAAATATTAGTTAACAAACAATTTGGTATGGTTACACACATACCTATTATTAAACCTCAAAATGAACAGTTTATTGTCTATGACTCACACAGTAAAGTATTTAATGGAATGGTTAACATTAAACCATCTCAAATCAAAATAATACCTACAGCAAAACAAGTTGATCCAAATATAATTATATCGAATATTAAAACAACCCAAATAAAAAAAGGACCTACGGTTAAAGTTAAACCAAATTTAATTGTCGACTCAAGAAGTAAAGGAAATGAAACAGTTATTGACAAACCATTAAATAAAATACAGTTAACACAAAATGGTGGAATTCCATCTATATTTCCAACGCAACCACAGTTGAGTCTTTATGAAGAGTACATGCAAGATGTAAAACTTGTTAAGTTAAATGAGGATGAATTGGTTAAGTTTAGAAATGAAAAGAGATCATTTCGTCTTTTTAAAGGGGCGAGGTTTAAATGTGAAGCGTGCATTGAACAGTTTAATTCTTTGAAGAATTTAATGGCGCATAAAGTTCTACATGCTGTGGTACGTATAAATATATACTAATATTATAAAGCTAAATAGTTTGTTTGTTTGTTTGAACGCGCTAATCTCAGGAACTACTGGTTCGAATTGAAAAATTATTTTTGTATTGGATAGTCCGTTTATTGAGGAAGGCTATATAGGCTATCGTGTATCACCGATTGTCAATGATGTCTTAGAATAATTAAGAAAGTACATATAACTTTGAAAAAGTTACATTGGTACTTGCCTGTAATGGGTTCGAACCTGCAACCTTGTGCACACAAGTGCGTTCATTGAACCACTAGGGTACCGTGACCTTAGTTTAGAAGTATAGATTACTAGCTGTCCCCCGCGACTTTGTTCGCGTGTTTTAGTTTAAATGGTTTTTCATTTTTCTTTTATGCTCTGCTCCTTTTGGTAGTAGCGTGATGTTATATAGCCTATAGCCTTCCTCAATAAACGGACTATCCAATACAAAAAGAATTTTTCAATTCGAACCAGTAGTTCCTGAGATTACCGCGTTCAAACAAACAAACAAACAAACAAACAAACAGACAAACAAACTCTTCAGCTTTATAATATTAGTATAGATAATCGTTTTTTTTTACAGATATCAGGCCCATTTCAATGTAATATTTGCTTGCAACGATTCCCTGATATATCCTCTCGCAATAAACATTTTATCGCCCATTTTTGGTGAGTAATAATCAATTCTATCCCTCTAAAAATGTAGTGGCATAGCGGTTCAACTTCCGGATTCATATGCACGTGGTTGCAGGTTCGACGCTCAGGCTAACTGCGTAAATCTCTTCTAAAAAACAAAAAAATAGTAACAATATAATTTTTTGAAATTATACTTTCTTATTTATTCTAAGACAACACTAACAATCTATGAAGGAAAACTAACCTGGATTCCGAAATGGAATCTCAAAGCCGGCAAGTGAGCTAGCGTGGTTATCAGTGCTCATGCCTTTTCTATATGACAAGGGGCCTTTTCCCAGCAGTAGGAATACCACAGACCGGTATTAGGTATTATTATTTTAACCCCCAAGAAAAAGTGTGGTGTTATAAGTGAATGAATCTGTTTGTGGCACCATACCTTATTAACAGATGTTCCGATTTTAATGGATTTTTTTATTGAAAGCTGACATTGTCCTGATGGTTCTTAGCTATAATTATGACGACTATTCAACTATTATTTTTGTCAAAGGTTCCTTAAATTTTAACTTAAAGTTATTGATTTAGAAATTCTCACGGAGAAGTGTCTAAAGATTCTCCAGTCTCCAGTTTAGAACTAAGTTAAATGTTTTTATTTTCAGGATTTTCCAATGTTTAAAATGCCCACTACGTTACATTACGGAAAAGTCGATATTAGCTCATATTAAATTTAAACATGCAGTTGGATTTTTTTGTTGTAGAACGTGTAACGCGGAATTTACGTGAGTAGACACATTTCTTTATTAATATAACGGACATTTTGTCCGCTGGATAGAAATCACCGGACTTGACTATGAGTTGCCGCGATCAGTAGTTAACAAAGTGGATTTCTCCCATTAAAACACCTTGTGAAATCCCGAACGGTGGTTGCCGAGGACAAGTTGAGCGCGGCAACCAATGGAGGTCTAAGCGAGTGGTTTAAAAAAAATGTCAGTGTGTTTTATATTTATATTAAGTAATAAATAAAATAATAATAATAAATGTATACAACATCACATACATTGCTCTGAACCCAAAGTAAGTAGCTAAAGCACTTGCGTTATGGAATTCAGAGACAATAAAGGTACCACAAACACCTTTACCAGAGACAATATAGAAAACTGGTTTTCCACTTTCAAATTAATTCTATTTTAAATCTATTCCTTTCTTTCAAATAATCTTAACTATATATACATACACAAAAGGAATAATCAAATAAACTAATCTAATTAATCATAAACCTAAAATATGGCATCTAAATACTAAAAACTCCTTTCTTAACGTTATAATAATTATATTTTACTAGAATAAATGCCTGGTTTAGGGTTAATTTTTTTTTTTTTTTTCAGTACGTACTCTGAACTGAAAAAACATAGACGTTTAAATCATGTTGAGAAGTCGTCGTGTCCGGAATGCAACAAGACGCTTGCTAATAAAACTATACTGCGGTCTCATATGCTGTAAGTATAATCTATTCTTTCTTTTCCTAGGTATTATCCCGTCATCAGTATTATTTTAATTATTTGTTACGCATTAACGCATGCAGACCAAATATTTGTAATTAAATACAAATAATAGAAGGAAAAACTTAAACCTCAGGCAGGACTCAGACCTGCAACCACTGGCTTGACGCGCCAGTCGCTTTACCAACTAAGCTACCGAGGTCACTGCCTGGAAGTTCAAATTTTGCCTTCTATTTCATTACGTCTTTTAGGGCGACATATGCGACATCGAGTAAACCAACCTTGCGGTTTGGCCTTCACCGACTCTTATTAACAATCTGTTAATTCAGATGTCCAATAGATGATGCAGCCCAATACTTATTATTTTAATTATTTGGTCGCAGGTTCGAGTCCTGTCTAGGGTTTAAGTTTTTCCTTCTATTATTTGTATTTAATTACAAACATCAGTATATTAAATATTACAGTTGCAGTACAAAATTACTAGAATAACAAAAATATACTATTTACAACGCTATCCGCAGAGTTCAATACTGAATAGCTGTTATTAATGACGCATCGTTACTCTGATCTTATAAATTACTAGCTGTCCCCCGCGACTTTGTTCGCGTGTTTAAGTTTCAACGTTTTTTCATTTTTGCAACATTTTTCAATTATGCTCCGCTCCTATTGGTCATAGCGTGATGTTATATAGCCTATAGCCTTCCTCAATAAACGGACTATCCAATTCAAAAAGAATTTTTCAATTCGAACCAGTAGTTCCTGAGACTAGCGCATTCAAACAAACAAATAAACAAACTCTTCAGCTTTATAATATTAGTATAGATAAATGCAATAGGCTCGTTTACCGATTTAAGTGATGTTCCGTGCGACGGCAGACGTTTATGCGAAAATATTTATGGTTTGATATTATTAGGGATTACCCTAATAATATCGGAAACCTAATAAAACGTTTAATAAAACGGCGCGCTCTGTTTTGATACTAATTTTACGATTCTACATGTTCATACTATTGCCAACAGTTCATACTCGATATGCGCGCTCTATAGTTTACATATTTATTCCTCTAAGCTTTTTAGTTTAATGTGTAACATTTGTGGCAAATAGATGTTTTTTCTTTCTTTTTTTCTATTCGTATTAAACTCAGAAATCATGATACTGTTTTTTTTTTCAGGACACACTCTTTAGAACTTGTGAATTGTACGATTTGCAATAAGAAATATAAAAAGACCCGCATTCAGATGCACATGGCAAGTCATACCGAAGATAATGTAAGTAGACATAAGTGTAATCACCAAAGATAAAAAGTATCAAACAAAAGTATTTGTGTATAATAACTTTCGTGAGGTGTATTCATAATTATTTAAAACAAAACGGTTTACTCACGCATATTCTCGGGATCGCCCGACTAGTTCCAGTTCGACTCGCGACACCGCCGCCGCCGCGTCAGCTCATGATTAGGGACTCCAATTCAGCCTGGTACAAGTCGGGCGATCCCGACAATATGCGTGAGTAAACCATTTTGTTTTAAATAAAAGTACTTGTCATAGAGTCTGTGCGGAAAGAGAACCGTCTTGGGATAGAGGGCGCTGCTGTGTTTTATTACTGTGTTTGTTATGTTGACAACACTGTTGCGTCATCATAGTGCGAGTACTTAGAGTAATCATAGACAAGCATAAAGCACCCCCCCCGTCCCCCGTCCCTAGATCAAGCTGGCCCGAGCCGGCCAAACTAGCAATAAAAATATGTCCTTAAATAATAAAAACTTAGATCCAGCCCTCCCTTGCTGTTTTTGCTTTATTAAGATTGTTAGCAACGCACTAAGTCGAGGTCCGAACCCCACAGGGGGTGCCCGTAGTGAACGTTGCTGACGTAGTTAGTTTTTCTATTGCTCTGGCTGGAGGCCCTTCAGGTTCTCGCCAAAAGTCCGGTGAAGCAGTCAAAGCCTGCGCTCAGGCTAACTGCGTAAAAATAATTATTTTTTATAATTACATCTTTTTTATTTACAAGCATAGAGCGTGCGCATCGGTAGTAGCCCCTTTAACGGAGCGTAAGCACATTTTTATTTAAATGTACTACGCCTGATTATTGAATAATATGATTATCCGTGCGACGACAGACGTTTATGTAAAAATATCGACGGTTCCGATATAATTTGGGTAATATTAGGTTTTGAGTTAGTTTTAATAAGTTGATGCACTCTGTTTTGACTCAATTTTTTACAATTTTACATTTTCGTACTAGTGCCAACAGTTCATACTCGATATGCGCGCTCTATAGTTTACTTATTTATTCCTTTTATGTGCGAGTGAAACTATGAATAGTTTCTTAGCTATCATATATGCAGATCTAGTTTTATCAGTTCTTTTAAATTTATCGGGGGTTTCTGATACTTTTAATTTATAGTTATTTTCTTAATCATCTCTTGTAATAAATAAATAAATAATATTTATTTTTCAGAAACAAAAATTTTATTGTGCTGAGTGCGACATAGTTTTTCGTACGGAATCAAATTATAAAAATCATCTTACAAAGACACTGAAACATAACAAAATTGAATCGTTCGGGTATGTACATTTAAGCGGAGGAGGCGACGGACAATTTGTCTGCCGGACAGAAATGACCGTTGGCTATTGACTGTGGGGAAGTTGAGCGCGGCAACCGATGAAGCTTTGAGTCTGACCGCAGCAACCACTGATGACATGAGCAGTCATATCTGTCCGGCGATGAAATTGCACGCTAAATGTTCTGCGCCTTATAACTTTTTGTTATTTTAAACGTTGCTCGTTACTTTGAATGGTCCTAGAATACGATGTTTGTATGGTTTCAGGATAAAATGCGAAGAATGCAACAAATATTTTGCAGGAAAGCAAAGTTTAAAGTTCCACAATGACTTGGTTCATAATAAACCTGAAGATGTATTTATCTGTGATTTGTGTAAAAGGGTGAGTTCTCCTTCAAATTAGAATACTTAAACGCAACTTAACTTTAAGACACTCTTAAATATCTATCTATCGTTATTTTACACCTTAAAGTGACAGAGTTAATAATAATATTATCTTGGAATAACTCACACACGGTCACCTAATCCCAAACTAGACAGAGCCTGTATTATGGTAACCAGACAACTGATAAACATACTTAAATATTTCTAAATACATACATATTATAGATAAATTACACCCAAACAGAGAACAAATAATCATGCTCATTACACAAAGATTTGTCCTGGGTGGGAATCGAACCCACGACCTCCGGTTTATCAGGGTCAGTCACTAACCACTAGACCAACAGGCCTGGATAACCTGACTTAACAGCGAAATTAAGTTGCATTTGAGTATTTGGCCAATCGATATTACAAGCTTTATTTAACGATGTCCTCGTGGTGGCCTAGCCGTTCATCGAACGGATTTGTATGCACAAGGTTGCAGGTTCGAACCCACTATTGGCAAATACCAATGTGACTTTTTCAAAGTTATAAGTACTTTCCTAATTATTCTAAGACATTATTGACAATCGTTGAAGGAACACATCGTGAGGAAAATGGATTCCAATTGGAATCTGAAATCGCCAACCCGCTCAATTCTCGTTCCTCCTCTATATGAGAAGAGGCCTGTGCCCAGCAGTGGGACATTTATAGGCTGGTATTATTATTTAACTATGTTGTCAAACAGTTCAATGACCAGATTTGTGTGCACAAGGTTGCATTAGAACTACTTCTTGAAGTCCTATTGAGTTGAAATATATCATACTATATCCATATATCATAATAATATATCATACTTTTTTTTTTCAATAATTTCTGTCCCACTTCAGGGCAAAGGTCTCTCTATCCTCCCTCCATCTCTCTCTCTGCTTAGGGCTGCTAAGTATATTTATCAGTTGTCTGGTTGCCATAATACAGGCTCTACCTAGTTTGGGATCAGATGGCCGTGTCTGAGTTGTCCCATGAGATTACTACAATTAATATTGTTTTATTTTTTTAAGGAATATTTGACAAAAATACAATTGAGAAGGCATTTAAGAACCTCGCATTACGCAAAGAAAAAGGTCTGCGTGTGCGAAATATGTGGGAAATCCTTTACAGTGAGTAAATATTTTGAAACAAACAGTAATGGCCTTACTACAAAAATCTCGACGGTTAACAATTGCTAAGAAACTTAAAAATTCAATTTCTCTATACAAAAATTTAAATAAAAGTCTTCTAATCAATTGCTTACTATCGTCGAGTTCTTTTTTATAAATAAGGTCATGAAAAGTTTTGATTACGACAGTACTTGTCTTAAATGTGTCATGCAGGGTTAAAACGACCGATGAGATTTCCTTTTCACTGTGTTTACTTTCCGTGGTCAGTATTAATTTTAAACTGTACTGTAAAAAAAACTGTGTCTAAAATACGGAAATACAAATTAAATAACATTAAAACTTTGATTTTAATGTTATTTAATTTGTATTTCCGTATTTGTAAAACGTACGCCTGTAGTTAGCAAATGAATAAACAAATAAATAGATGCAATTAATAATAATTCGCCTTATTTTAATATGTTTAGATCACCACACTAAATAAATTACGACGTGCTCCGAGTTCGATCCCCGCATGTAACAAATATTTGACTGCCTCCGTGGTGGAGTGGCGTACACATCTATTTTCAAGGTGTCGCTAGCTATGATGTCCCGGGTTCGATCCCCGTAAGGTTCAATGTAGCATACCACTTTTCTACATTGTTTCGGGTCTGGGTGTTTGTGATACCTTTCTGATACCATAACAAAAGTGCATTAGTTACTTTGGGTTCAGAGCAATGTATGTGATGTTGTCCACATTTTAGTGTATATCATTTGAATGTTTGTGAAACCCTAATAATGTAAGCTTTGGTTGTTCTTTCAGCATAAAGCGAGTTTGAAAAGTCATGTCGATAGCCATTTTGGGAGGAGACCTTACGAGTGTCAAGATTGTGGCGACACGTTCACTCACTCCGCCGCACGATACCTTCACAGGCGATTCGTACATAAAGTCAAGAAAAAATCGGAAATCAGAGAACTAAAAAACTTAAAGAAAAATAGTAAACTAGTTGAAAATGCGGCGAATGAAAAAGCAATCACACAAACTGAGGACAATGCTTCTTAGTTACTTTTTTCGGTTTCAAACGCCCGCATACTCAAACGCTACTTAACTTTAAGATGTCCTTACGTCTATTTGTCGCTACTCTCTACCTTTTTTTTTGTATAATAACTTTCGTGAGGAGTATTTATAATTATTTGAAACAAAACGGTTTACTCACGCATATTCTCGGGATCGCCCGACTAGTTTCAGACTCAATAGGAGTCCCTAATCATGAGCTGACGCGGCGGCGGTGGTGTCGCGAGTCGAACTCGACGTTTTGTTTTAAATAATTACTCTCTACCTACCTCTTAAGTGAGTTCGATTACTGTATATTAATAAATCAGATTGGTAGAAATGTCATCTCGGCATATTTCCCGACGAGCATGGTGTCCAACGACGGTGAGTCTGAACCTCTGTGACTGTGTATGTCAGTAGTTTAAATGTCGGGTAGCGTAGACTTGCTTCGCCTTACGTCCCTAGATCAAGCTGGCCCAAAACGGCCAAACTAGCAATAAAAATATGTCCCTAAATAATAAAAACTTAGATCCAACCCTCCCTTGCTGTTTTTGCCTTATTAAGATTGTTAGCAACGCACTAAATCGAGGTCCGAACCCCCTTAGTGAACGTTGCTGACGTAGTTAGTTTTTCTATTGCTCTGGCTGGAGGCCCTTAAGGTTCTCGCCAAAAGTCCGGTGGAGCAGTCAAAGCCTGCGCTCAGGCTAACTGAGTAGATCTGATCCAAGAAAAATAATGTGAGAGGGTTTAAAATTTGGTTGCGAAGAATAACGAAAATACGGTGACATAATAATTAGTAGGTGTTAAAATTAATTCATGAATGCCAAGTCTTTGAAAATGTGTTTTTGTGACATTATTATATATATTATTTTATTCTATATGTCTAATTGTTATTTCATAGCTGTTGATTGCCGTGCTACGTCATCCGCGTTTCGTGTTGGTGCGTGGTAATGCATTGCAATTCGTCACGCACCAACCGCGGGGTCCGCCATCCAATAGGGGCCAACGGATCACTGTCGTGATAGCTTAGAGACCGACGTGTACTGGAGCCACACCCGTAGCACGGAATGCGGCCCCCCGTCGTGGGTCCTATAGTCGGACGACGGACACCCCCGTGCCCGTCGCCCAGGACCCTAGAACAGGCTGTTGATTGCCCTGTATTGTAATGAATATGCAGTGTCTAACTGCAATATTATGTAAATTAAAAAAGTTATGTTAAAGCCGCTGCGTGTTGGTCTTGTGTCCCCACGTAAGCCTTTTAAAGTGTTTTCTCGTAATGAGGATATAATACCAGCTTATACACGTCCCACTTTTAGGCACAGGCCTTTTTCTCATATAGAGAAGGAACGAACATTGATCACCACGCTTGCTCATTTCTGGTAACCCATGAAAAATAAGAGATGTACTATGTTATTATTGTCACATGTTAGGAAAAATTAAATAAATTAATCTTTAGCTGTGGTATGCGTGTTAAAGATTAATCAATTGTAAAAGCTACTTGAATGTTATCGAATAAAGTGGTTCTATTTCAAATTGTTTTTCTTTAATTTGATCTCTGATGAAAGACTTTTTTTTTAATTCCGTAATGTCAACATTAATGGCGGCCTCACACCTTAATACGGAATACCGGTAAACAGTAAATCCATACAAATCTATGGACCTATATAAAAACAAAAAATACGTACAGTAGTTTTCTCGTGTTTTCTCCGATTCGGAATTCCGAATGATAGCCTGTGCGTTATGAATCCCGAATAGAAAAATGGAAGAAGATAAAAGTCATTTCAGCAACGTATTCCACATTGAACTTGTCAGAAAATATGTCGCAATGTCCTTTACTTAATACTTTTTATACTTTATTTTTTTAGCATAAACTTAACATCATCATCATCAGCCTATCTTCGTCCACTGCTGGACATAGGCCTCTCCTATGGCACGCCACTGAGCTCGATCTTCAGCTCTTCGTCTCCAACCACTGCCAACCACTTTGCGGATGTCGTCGCTCCATCTAGCCCCCGGTCGTCCTACACTACGTTTGCCGAGACGCGGTCTCCACTCAAGAACACGTTTTCCCCAACGGTTGTCGGTTCTGCGGCATATATGACCAGCCCACTGCCACTTCAGCTTACTAATCCTCTGAGCTATGTATCTCATTCGATCCTTTAGAGAGACACCGAGCATTGCCCACTCTATAGCCCTAGAGCGACTTTCAGCTTATGGACTAGTCCCACCGTGAGTGTCCACGTCTCAGCTCCGATAAGCTAACATCACATTACCTTAATTATTGTTCCATTCGGAAATAAACGTATGTGTGTGATGTATTACAGATTCGATATTAAATTTTCGTACCGGAATTCCGTATTTATGTAGCCGCCCTTATGCCAGATACAAGTAACGATAATCTGCTTAGTTTGTATGGTTTATATGGTGTTTGCTTTGTATGGTTCCGTCGTCGGGGAGACAACGATTCTACTAAATAAATTTCAAAGCATTTGACAATAAAGCCACTGTCATTAGCTAAATATGAAAAATAAGCAACTTTGCTCATTGGCAAAATCGTTGTCTTCTCGACGACGCGGGAGCCATACAAAACAAAAACTGAACTGAAGCAACTGCTATCCGATGCTTTTGAAGAGGATAAGTAATAAGGTAAGTAGTAAGATATACGCAAGTATATTATCACGTGCACGGAGTACATTATGAAGTAACATATGGGGCCAGCAACGCCGTCGCCGCAAAACTTAAGAAATATGAGCAACGTTGGGGTTATACAGTATAGATTTATGAGACAAATCTTTCTACAAAGCTTCTCTAACATTAAGACAAGCCTAACGCAAACGCAGCGTTAGCGAAATACAAATATTGACAACCAAGATCACCTATTACAGCTGCGGGCTCCAATTCACGGGACACCCATTTGTTGATCTAAAAATATACAAACGAAATTGTCTTATCTCACGCACTTTCATCAGCCCTAGAATAAAATATTCTTTGAAACTAGTTTACCGGTTTTTTATAATCTGTTTCAAGTTATGTCAAACTAAATAAACCGTTACGATCAAAGCTATGTCTTTTAGCCTGTTTATTTATTAAAAATGTAATGATTGTTATAAACAGGCACTTAGTTTTTTATGTGTTATTAAAACTGCTATTATTTATATATAAGTGATATGAAAACTAAATATACATGTAAAATGCAACAAATTTCCAATGTAACGTTATACTATTTTGTGAATAGCAACACTTGGTAACGAAGCCATTTTGTGGTGTCGCAGTGCAGTGAATTGTTCTTCATCAATTTTTGTCTATTTTACATGGGAGTATTACTTTTTGTTGTGATACCGAAATTAATCATAATAAATAATTAATTTTGTTTGGGTTAAATTAAGGTTTATTTGTTATTAAAATGGAGCAAGATGTAGACACAGGATGCAGGCCGATGTGTAGTGCTTGTTTGAGCTGCGATCGTGATTTATTTGATCTAAATAGTTCTACACAAGTTTACCAAATATTTCGACTGTTGATGTACGATTTCGCGGGCGACAGAGTAAGTTCAAAAGTTTACTTAACTTTTATTTCTATATTTTGACTGAAAAGCTGTTACGTAAATATTAAGGTCACGCAATAAAAGATATTTAATTCTTTTAAACGTTGACGTGGGATTATTATTTTATTTTAACTTTATTTAATGAAAAAAATATTGACGTACATTTAAAAATATATAATAGTGTCCAACCGCGGAGTGTTATTATATATTCTAAATTAGGTTTATTCAAGATTTATATCTCTTATTATTGGAAAAGCTACAATAAAGTAAATAGTTTTATACCTACATTTATATGTTACTATCTGTTGCCCCCGGCTCCGCTCGCGTGGGTCTTGTGCTTATCGCTGTAAAAAATAGCCTATATCTTTTCTTGGGATCCAAGCTTATCCCATACCAATTTTCATCTAAATCGGTTAAGCGTTTTATCCGTAAAAGCGTGACAGAAAGACATAGACAGACAGACAAAGAGTTACTTTCGTATAATATTCGTTTCGTATGGATTAATTTATAAATTTAAAAATATACTTATATGGTCTTTACCTAAGTAATTGCTGTTAAGTAAGAAACTTAAATTCATTTTAATATGACTATTTTATATAATAACTTTCGTGAGGAGTATTCATAATTATATTATATAACAAAAGGTTTACTCGCGCACATTCTCGGAATCGCCCGACTAGTTTAAGCCTCAATAGGAGTCCCTAATCATGAGCTGACGCGGCGGCGGTGGTTTCGCGAGTCGACCTCAAACTCAGTCAAATCATGACTATTTTATATTTCTATCAATAAAAATAGGTTAACATAACTTCCAAATGACTACACCAAATCGGACAATATTTTTTTTGTTATGTTCCTTATTGCAAGGACAAGGCAACTTAGGTTTCTATAAAGTAAAATAAATAAAAACTTATAGAAATGTTCTGAAAATCTTACACCACCCATGCAAAGCTGGGGCGAGCAGTAAATAAATATTTAGGTGTAATATTAAAATAATAATATGTTTCAGTTTGGAGAGTCCCTACCGGAGACGGAGCAGGTTATCTGCTGGGAATGTCTGGCACTCATGAAGAGGTTCGTCAAGTTTAAGTGGCAGGTGCACAGTGCTCAAGAGCATCTCAGAGTGCTAGCACTTAGCAGAACTCAGGAGGTCGGTAAAATAGGTTATTATAATTATTCTTTTATTACTTTAAATAACTTAAGCAATACATTTTATAATATAATTCTTATTCATTGTTGAACACTGATCTCAACGAAAATTCTTCTATCTGCCTAGCCTATATCTAAGTTATGTTTGGGTTGGCTTTCAGTCTCAAAAGATTCAGCTGAATATTGCATTTTACATGGACCAACTGTCTATCTGACCTCCACAACCCATTTTACTGGGTAACACAGTATCCCATGGCAAGACTGGTTGACAGAATTGTAATTACTTAACGACTGTCAAATCTCAACATATTATGACAGTCAGGACTTACAACTTAACGTGATTTATTCTTTAGATTCTAGCTAGAGCCCAATGTGATTAGCTTTATCAAAAAAATCTACAATTTGACCTACAGTACAAAAGATAAAAATCACAACCACTAGCACCACTAATCCGGCACTAACTTTCGGAGTGGTCATGTCGCCAATAGGGCTAACGGTTCTCGAGTTTTAGATGAACATGCATTCTCTTTATTTATAAAGATAGTTAACAAGTTAATCTTAATTCCAGAGCATGGACCACACCTACATGTCGCAATCTTTATCCTGCCTGGAAACTGAAACTAAGACGGAATACGATAAGATATACTTCGATTATTCGGCGACACACGAAGAAAAACAATACATTATAAGTAGCAACGTGAAAGACGAGCAGTACGATGTCGCTCACGTTGTAAGGGACAATATTAATCTGGACATCGATGAGCATATATTAGAAGGTAATGTATTAAAAACCCGTCAAATGCGAGTCGAACTCGCGTATAAAAGTTTCCATATAGGTACCATCGTATAAGATTTATGCCGTTAAAATCGAGTAAAAAAAACACGTCCCTTAGAGACTACCTTTAATTTATTTTAAACTAGCTGTTGCTGCGGCTCTGCCTGTGTGTGTAATAGTTATCGCGGAAAAAAGTACCCATGTCCTTTCTTAGCATTACCTTATACAATGTTTCATCGAAATCGGTTCAGCGGTTTAGCTGTGAAAGCATAGCAGAAAAACAGTTCCTTTTGCATTTATAATATTAGTATAGAAGTAATAATAGTTTACACATTAAACCCAAACCACTGACATAATTCAATAAATAGACAAACAATTGGGCCTGTCATGTCTGTCGCATGTCAGATAAGCTGTGGGCTAAAACATCTACAGAGTGGGTCTCATACATGGCCAAACGACACAGCAGATCGAGATTTTAAAAGAAAGTGGAGAGACCAACTTGACTCCTACCGATAGGACTGGCCCATCCTTGTTCAGGACAGAAGTCCGTGGAAGAGGGAGGGAGGCCATTGCCCAGCTGTGGGACAAGACGGACTTATTAGATTAGTTTTTTTTTTTAATAACCATTTCTGTCCCACTGCAGCGCAAAGGTCTCTCCATCCTCCCTCCATCTCTCCATCCTCCCTCCATCTCTCTCTCTGCTTAGGGCTGTGCTGTACCAATTGCTATCAAAGGAGTCTAGCTCGTCCCGCCATCTACGTCTGGGCCTACCGCAATGTCTCTTGCCATTTAATTAGATTAGATTAGTATGAATATAGGAATTGTTTGTTCTAGTTCCAGAAATAGTTCTAGAGAATCCCGTTACTGGTGTCATGTCGCATATAGTGGTGGGTACGGACGCGCTTGTGTCTTCAAACCCAACTCGTGTTAAAGGAGAGATGCCGCATCTGACTATAGGGTGAGTTTCATTGCCATACACTGGAGAAACCTTTTTTTTTGTTACGGGGTGAAAATCTAATCACTTCAACCCACGCCGAGGGCACGACGTGGGGATATGTCGGACTTGGACCGACTAAAAACACCCCGGTCTCGTCCCGGAGTCCCATTCCCATCCGGAGTGATATTCCCATGATCCACGCGGACCCAATTTTATTCTACATTGTCTCGGGTCTGGGTGTTTGTGGTACCTTCGTTGTCTCTGAATTTCATAACACAAGTGCTTTAGGTACTTACTTTGGGTTCAGAGCAATGTATGTGATGTTGTCCACATTTATTTTTTTATAAAAAAAAAAATGTTATAATTATTTTATTTATTTTTTAGGCCTGTAACCTCATCGGATATTGAATCGGTGATAATGTGTCAAAGTAATAAGCCTAAAGTGGATAAGGATGAATCTAAATTAGCTTATGTAGCAGAGTACATGACTGAGGCAGCTATGCTAGCTTCCAGGTAAGATTTTTATCAACAACTAGCTGTGCCCACGGCTTCGCTTCCGTCAACTGACTACCTACCCTTCCATATCTACTCAACCTTACCTACCCTACCCTACCCTACCTTACCTACACTACCCTACCCTACCTACACTACCCTACCCTACCTACCCTACCTACCCTACCATACCTACCCTACCCTACTCTACCGACCCTACCCTACCCTACAAAACAGAAAAAAAACAACTCATTAGCTGTATTAATAAATTATAAACTACATTAAAAAAGAAACAATTATTTTGTTTAATTAGCAGTAACTCAGTGTGTAATATTAGATCGGTGTTTCTGTTTGAAAGCTTATGTAATGAGCACTACCGTTATTGCGCTCACCAGTTGGCGCCACTGTCGCGTCAGCAGTCAAAACCCACAAACAAACTATAGAATTTGACATTTAGGACATCGCGTGTTACTAGCACCTCTGGTGGCGAAATTGCTAACGTTAGCCCTCATATTGCATCCCATTGGTTCTTAGGTATATTCATTAAGAGAGTTCATCTCTATTTTTCACATATAAATCTTCTCAAAATTGGATTTCATTTATTTATACAAATAATAGAACGCGACCACTGGCTTGACGCGCCAGTCAAGTCCTGGCGCGTCAAGCCAGTGGTCGCAGGTTCGAGTCCTGCCTGAGGTTAAAGTTTTTCCTTCTATTATTTGTATTTAATTACAAATATTCGCTCCGCATGCTGTAATGCGTAAAAAATAATTAAAATAATAAACTCATTTTAAGCTAAAATTTTTATTAACCTACACCAGAAGTATTTTTCACACCTTTTTGGATAGATATAACCTTACGGTAACACCGTCTATATTTTTTAATGATAATCATAATAGTTAAATTTAAACATTGTTTTCAGGGAGGACGCTAAATTGAAAGTTCAGTACGCATACTCTGTTTATAAATGTGAGCTATGTATTATCGGCTTCTATACGCAACAACAAGTTGAAGACCATTTTGTGTCGATGCACAGATCTGTGAGTATAAGTATAATTATCAGCCCATAATGTCCCACTGCTGGGCAAAAACCTTTTTACAGTTATTCCACCCATTCCTGCAACTTTTCACACCTCAATCATAATAGGCATGTTTCCTATTTTTTTTTAATGTCCGCCTGGTAGATTAATGAATTTTATTGGACACGTATTTTTTCTTTTTTCCTGCAAACAAAAAATGATCAAAATACAGAGAAGGGAAATTACGCGTGACGTCACTCCTCGCTACAATTTTTACCAAGGCGTGGCTTCATAAGCCCCCACTCTGAAACTTTAAAGCGCTGTTATCTTTGTAATTTTTTATTGTTTTGGTAAAAGAAAAAATACGTGTCTAATATTTTTTATTATCTAACTGACGGACTAAATAGATTTTAACTTTTCATACCCAGGAAACATCCCTATTTAACAATTATTTACTTTGATAAATAAATCGGCTATGTCATCGTAATACAAAAAGGTCTACGATAGTACGAAAGGTTTACGACGCTTATCCGAGTTTTAGATTGAATACTTTTTGTCGGACCAGACATGTTCAGGTTTTTACGGGTCGCTAGCTTATTTGGAGACCCCCCCCCGTCCCTAGATCAAGCTGGCCCCAGCCGGCCAAACTAGCAATAAAAATATGTCCTTAAATTATAAAAACTTAGATCCAGCCCTCCCTTGCTGTTTTTGCCTTATTAAGATTGTTAGCAACGCACTAAGTCGAGGTCCGAACCCCACAGGGGGTGCCCTTAGTGAACGTTGCTGACGTAGTTAGTTTTTCTATAGCTCTGCCTGGCCCTTAAGGTTCTCGCCAAAAGTCCGGTGAAGCAGTCAAAGCCTGCGCTCAGGCTAACTGCGTAAATCTCATCCAAAAAGAAAGCTTATTTGGAGGGTTGTGAGATTTTGTTACATTATTTCAATTGCTGCTTGCTTGAAGTTTCGTTTGTTTTTTGTTGAAGTCACACTGTATGCTTCACGAAATTATATATTTAACTAAGTGACTTAAGTCATTGTTCTAATTCCAGTCCGTAGAAAGAACAAATAAAAAACACAAAATAAATAAATAATAAGTGATTATTTAGGAATATTGACGTTTTACTCACGCGCATTCTCGCCATTCTCGGGATCGCCCGACTAGTTCCGCGTCAGCTCATGATTAGGGACTCCTATTGAGTCTGAAACTAGTCGGGCGATCCGAAGAATGCGCGTGAGTAAACTGTCAATATTCCGAAATAATCACTTAATGGTAAATTGGTTAATCTATACTAATATTATAAAGCTGAAGAGTTTGTTTGTTTGTTTGAACGCGCTAATCTCAGGAACTACTGTTTCGAATTGAAAAATTCTTTTTGTATTGGATAGTCCGTTTATTGAGGCTATAGGCTATATAACATCACGCTACGACCAATAGGAGCGGAGCAAAAATGAAAAATGTTGCAAAAAATAAAAAACCGTTGAAACTAAAACACGCGAACAAAGTCGCGGGGGACAGCTAGTAAATATATAATTTCTTCCACAGAAACCCTGTCAAGTAGCTTGCAAAGTGTGCTACGTATTCGTCGATGAAAACAAGCTGGCAGCTCACACAGAATCCCACTACATGCGCTACAGCTGCAAGCTTTGCGGCCACGTCGAGCTGTGCACTAAGTTGATACAGCAACACGTCAAGACGCATCTCGTGAAGGCGCCCTCTAACGCTGTCATCAAGATCGGGGATGCTGTGCCGAACAAGGTAACATGTTATGTAGCTAGAATATAAGGAATACTATGGCACTAGATGAAAATTCACAAAAGTAATGGGTCAAATCAAATCATTTATTTATGTAATTCGGATATTTTTTTTTTTAAACTTGTTCAATAACTTGAATAAAAAAAAACTAAATGTGTTAATGGTAGACCTGCATAATATTTACACTTTCAATGTATTAAACTTGCAATCAAAATAAATTTATGACAAAAAAGAGAAAAAAAAATCTTAAGAAATATCATAACCATACATATTAATTTTATTAAAATGTCGGGAAATTTGTCGGTCAAAAATTGCCGCACTTGATCATAGGTTTGACTGACTTCTTGGTTTAGTGGTTAGTGACTCTGACTGCTAAGCCGGAGGTCGTGGGTGCGATTCCCACCCAGGACTAATCTTTTTATGATAAGCATGATCATTTGTTCTGTATCTGGGTGTAATTTATCTATAATATGTATGTATTTAGAAATATATAAGTATGTTTATCAGTGGTCTGGTTGCCATAATACAAGCTAGTTTGAGATCAAATGGTCGTGTTTGAGTTGTCACAAGATATATAAAAAAAAGTCTTAAGTAAAAATTGAGTGCGACAACCAATGAAGCTATAAACCTGACTGCGACAACCACTGGCCCAGCGCACGATGTTACTATTGGTTTACAATGCAACTTTAGTAAAACCTGTCGGGGGTTTAGGCTTCGTTCGGGACACATTCCGTCTAAGAAGTTCGCATTTTTAATGAAAAAAGTCTCATCTCCCAACTGCCCTGATTGTGGTACCTTAGAGGATGTGCATCTTGATGGAGTGTTTGGACCGAGGCTGTTAGGCGGCCACATCTCAAGAGTAATACAGATATATGTTTTGTGAACAGTATTTTAGCTTCTCCTTTCTCCGTAGAGGCTAAAGTTCTGTACAAGCTAGCAGTTATTGGTTTTTATAGTTAACTAATTTAGTTTTTGTTAGTATGTAATTTTTGTGTGTAGATTTTATAGAACGATATTGTTACTAGGCGACAAAGTTCTGAAATAGAAATTAAAAAAAAAATCTTTTTCCATCAATGTTGTTACAGACACGAAAGAAAAAAGATAAAGAAACGACTACGCCGCCTAAACCAAGCGATTTACGAAAATTACTCTCAAAGACCACGATAGAAGGATACCAGTGTCTGGAGTGCGATATGTTCTTCAAGTAAGTTTAAATATATCAATATTTACTAGTTGCGTCCCACGGCTGTTCCCGCGCAGACTTACCTGTGTGACTTCAAAAATTGCTGTACACTTTCTTTTTATCTATTTTCGTATCGTTTTATACTTGGCAACTATAAAAGTTATTGACTTGAAATTTGGTTCCTAGATAGTAGAGGATATGATGAAAATAAATGTTGATCGTCAGTTACACGATTAAAGAAACTTTCCTCGATAGTTTTATTTTTTGAAATTAGCTCTATAAAAGTTTTTTTGCTTTATCCACCAAACTATTCAACCTAATAATATATTTTTCACGCTATTTGATGTATAATCATACATATATCTAAAGATTTTTTCCATCTGATAGATTTCGATTAATATGAGATTTTCCACTTGTCGCTTACGTTATTATTCCTAAGAAAATCTTTCGCGACCTTGACATTTGTTTAGCTCTTTGCATCTCGTAAGCAAGCAGTTAGTATTATCTCTGTCTTGCATTTCCGGATTGGTTCTCCAGTCCGCTTTTCTCCGCCTACTTGCAAACGAAATAATAATTCGTGTAGCGCCTTAAAATAAATCTCCAAGAGGGCAAAAGATTTTGTATTTTATTTTGTTCAAATAAGGGCTATCGTTAATTCGTTTGCAATTTTGTTCAAAGAGGTGCTAGTCGCACGTAATGTCCGATAATTACAAATTCTATAGTTTGTTGGTGGGCTTTGACAGCTGACGCGCCAGTGGCGCCAACTGGTGAGCGCAATCCCGGTAGCCCTTTTATTTAAAAAAAAAATGTCATTGAAGGGATTTCTATGAAATGCCACTTGTTTAGGGGGTTGTGATATAATTCTAATCCAAATATTTATTGTAGTGTTCGTATATACCATTTATTTATGCATAATAATAAATTATTTTGGCCGACATAAATAAAAATGTACCTTTTTCAACAAATATTTGTGGATTCTACAATTGTCTATTGTTTTTGTTCTAGAAATTCTCGCGCTCGTAAGAACCACGTTGCTAGATACCATAGGGAGGGTCTGCAGTGCGATCATTGCAAGAAGCGCTTCGTGAATAGAACCACTTTGGCGACGCATCTGAGGTGAGTTCGCTTTAAAAAATGTAATAAACTAGCTTTTGCCCATGGAGCCGCCCGCGTGGCTGTCGGTTATCGCGGCAAGGAAGTACCCTATGTCCTTGCTCGGGATCCAAGCTTCATCAAAATCGATTCAGCGGTTTAGTCGTGATAGCTTAACAGACAGATAATATTAGTACGGATAATGCCGGTCTGTAATTGTTTAACTGCTGGGCAAGGTTTCTTTTTATACAAAGATGTGACGAGCATTGGTCCTTCAATTTATTTGTTGTTATAGCGGCAATAATACACACTGAAAATTTCATTTCTCTAGCTATAACGGATCATGAGATAAAGCCCACAGACAGACGGCCGGACGGACAGCGGAGGCTCTGTAATAGGGTCCCATTTGCCCCCTATGGGTACGAAATCTTAAAAATTGTAAACGCAAAAAAAAACAATTATGTATATCTATTTTTTTTAATAAACACATTTATCACTAGCTGTTTCCCGCAGCTCCGCCCGCGTGAATGTTGGTTATCGCAGCAAAAAGTAGTATGTCTTTCCTCAAGCTTTAGACTATCTGTGTACTAAATTTCATTTAAATCTCTTCAGTAGTTTTGGCGTAAAAGCGCAACAGACAGAATTACTTTAGCATTTATAATATTAGTATCGATTATAATGTTCTCCATTCTTTCCTCCCAGATTACATGAAGGCCCATTGCCCCGCGAAGAATGCCCTATATGCCACAAAATGGTACGAGTTATCCAACTCAAGTACCACATACAACGTCATCAGAACAAGAGTCGCTACGAGTGCACCGACTGCAACAAGACCTTCTCGCACTCGGCGACGTATCAGGCGCATCTCAAGTACTCGAGGGCGCACGCCGACGATCAGGTCTTCAAGTAAGTGTGTCTATAGCCGGTAGTGTGTCTTTTGACGGGCCTGTTGGTGTTGGTCTAGTGGTTAGTGACCCTGACTGCTAAACCGGAGGTCGTGGGTTCGATTCCCACCCAGGACGAATCTTTGTGTGATGAGCACGATCATTTGTTCTGTGTCTGGGTGTAATTTATCTATAATATGTATGTATTTAGAAATATATAAGTATGTTTATCAGTTGTCTGGTTGCCATAGCACAGGCTCTGCCTAGTTTGGGATCAGAAGACCGTGTGTGAGATGTCCCAAGATATTGTATTATATATTATAGCAATGTGACGGAGTACTTGTCCATAAGACAGGAATAAGTAATCCTTGTGACTGGTTGACGCGGTCAAACTTGAAGGTCTTTTGGTTGCTGGGGGTATTGAGCGCGTCAACCAAATGAGCTTCAATGAAAATGTAGGCGAATAATACGATAAACTTTATATTATACTAGCTGTGCTCGCGGCTTCGCTCCCGTCAACTGTTCACTTACCCTACCTACCCTACCCTACCCTACCTACCCTACCTACCCTACCCTACCTACCCTACCCTATCTACCCTACCCTACCTACCCTACCCTACCTACCTATCCTACCGCCTATGTCCTTCTCCTGGTTCTAAGCTACCTCCCCACCAATTTTCAGCAAAATCAGTTCAGACGTTCTTGAGTTATAAATAGTGTAACTAACACAACTTTCTTTTATATATGTCGCAGTAAGATAGATAAAGCCGTAATATAGTTATATCCCTAGGGATATAATTATATACCGTAACATAGTTATACGAAAGCGAATCTTTACTATCTCACTAGGAATATAGTTATAAAACGGTCCAAGTTTAGTGATATACTTATATTACTAGATTAAGTTTAGTGAAATAGCTTTCGGAGTGTGCGGCGCAGGCGGCGGTGGAGGGGTTCGTTGTGTTTACGCGCTCCCCACGCAGTCAGTCGTACACTATTATTCAAAGTCATATCTTTTTTGTTTAGATTTCTTTTTATTCATAATAATCAGTAGCTTAGAATCGACTTTGCCAACCCCGACACATTTGGTTAGGTTGGTAGGTATTTTTTTTCTGACCCTTAGTACCGACGAACCCTAATATATTTATAACACTGAACTTAATCTAGTAATATAAGTATATCACTAAACTTGGACCGTTTTATAACTATATTCCTAGTGAGATGTTACGGTATATAATTATATCCCTAGGGATATAACTATATTACGGCTTTATCTATCTTACTGCAACATATATATAGATATATATATATATATACCAGTAGCCCGCCCTGGCTTCGCATAGGTATTTAATTTCAAAATTAAAGATAAATTATATAGCCTATGTCACCCAGAGATAGTGTAGCTTCCCAAAATTGTAAGAATTTTTCAAATCGGTTCAGTAGTTTCAGAGCCTATTTCATGCAAAGAAACAAATCATTCCTATTAGTATAGATATATATACGAGTATATATTTTTTTAATAAAAAAAGTAAAAAAAAAAAACATTGGAACTTGCCTGGGTTCAAACCTGCAACCTTGCCAAACTCCAACTTGATACAAATCCGTTCTTTGAACTGCCCGACCACCATGACTTACGCCTAGATCCTATATCTTTTGATTCGTTATTCGTTAACGTTACGATCCGTCACTAGGCTGTCTCTCATCCGTTCGTAACCAGACGTCAGTTATTTGGGTAACGAACAGTTAAATTTTTTTTATAGGAACAGCTTTATTAAACGCCTCGTTGATATTTTAACAGTTCGTTAAGGAAACGATTCGTTTTTTGTTTATTGGTCCCGGCCATTAGTAATGAAAAATATCAACACGTTATTATTATTATTTTTATTTTACTGTCTGTTTCCCAAGAACTAATATTTAATTAGTATTTATCTGTTTGTCTTTAGGTTTCCCTGTCCGATGTGTAATAAGGGTTATCCGACGAAAGAAGCGATGCAGGATCACTTTAATTATCAGCATCTTGGGAAGACGGTTCATAAGTGTCCTGTATGTGATAAGGTAGGTCTAAAGATATCTGCCCACCGGAGCCCCGCCGAGCATGCTTTAGCGGACCCGGGACTTCGGCAAGTCGGGGCGGGTCACTAGTATTATTAATAATTTATTTCTCGACCTCCATGGTCGCGTGGCGTACACACCGATCTTCAAGGTGTCGCCAGCTCTGAGGTCCCGGTTTCGATCCCCGGCCAGGACAATGTAGAAAACCTCTTTTCTCGAGTCTGGGTGTTTGTGGTACCTTCGTTGTCTCTGAATTCCATAACACAAGTGCTTTGGTTACTTACTTTGGGTTTAGAGCAATGTATGTGATGTTGTCCACATTTATTTATTTATTTATGTATTTTTCTCTCAGCCGATTGCATCCAGAGCGAACGTTGAGAAGCATATGATGCGGGTCCACGGCCAGAAGAAGGAGAAACCAAGAAATCATGTTTGTCAAGTGTGCGGGAAAGCTTTTACTGTGAGTACACTTATACCCTACTTATACAAAGTGTCGTTTTCCATTTTCGTCAAATTTCAGGAGGGTGTTATAAAAGAAATAATCTATACTAATATTATAAAGCTGAAGAGTTTGTTTGTTTGAATGCACTAATCTTAGGAACTACTGGTTCGAATTGAAAAAATATTTTTGTATTGGATAGTCACGTAGATTCGCCGTTTGCCTGAAAATATAATCCTAAATATAACAATGACATATTTTGACCTTTGCTTAGCTGTGGGACAGTAGTACGCAGATATTATTATACTGGCTTGTGCCCGCAGCTCCGCCCGCGTCGGTGTTGGTTATCGCAGCAAAAAGTAGCTTGTCCTATTGTAGGATTCAAGCTCACCCCATACCAAGTTTAGCCTTGAAAGCGTGACAGACAAATAGAAATACAGAGTTACTTTCGAATTTATAATATTAGTATGGATTGACTACAAAGATACCAACCAATTTAAATATATAAAAATCTGCAAATCATTTCTTTATTTTAATTTTACTTACACTTACTAAATACATGTTTAAATAATAAAAAGCACAGACTCGAATTACAATAACAAACATATAATAAATAATAATAAATAAATGTGGACAACATCACATACATTGCTCTGAACCCAAAGTAAGTAGCTAAAGCACTTGTGTTATGGAATTCAGATACAACGAAGGTACCACAAACACCCAGACCCGAGACAATGTAGAAAAGTGGTTTTTCTACATTGACCCGACCGGGGATCGAACCCGGGACCTCAGAGCTGGCGACACCTTGAAAACCGGTGTGTACACCACTCGACCACGGAGGTCGTCAAAAAAATATAATATACATTAAAATAACAAGGGAAAACTTACACGATATCCTTACTAATATTATAAATGAAATTTGTTACACGGATAGTCTAGAGCCCGAGAAAGGACATAGGCTACTTTTTGCCGCGATAACCGACATCCACGCGCATCCACGCGGGCGGAGTGGCGGAAAACAGCTATTTAGCTATAATTTAGAATCAGTGTAAATGAAAACAGAATTATTATTATCATTATCAGCCCATGCTGTCCCACTGCTGGGCAAAGGCCCTCCCTTCCCTTCATTCAACAAAACAGAATAAATATATAAAAAAAAGATTTTATTTTATTAAATATTTCATATCTTTTCCAGGATAAAAAAGCTCTCACACAGCACGAGGTGATACACTCGGGCGAACGCCCTCTGTCCTGCGACATCTGCCAACAGACGTTCAAACAGAAAGCCTCTCTATACACGCACAGGAAGCGAGTTCACAAAGTGTTTCCCGCCAAAAGATTGGTCGAATTTATGGATGCTAAACATTAAAAGTTTAATACGAGTTACAAGGAGATAATGGTACAGATGTCTATGTTTTTTTAATGTCCGTAAGATAGATAATTAACTAATTGATTCTGAGTTGTACCTCGTTGAACTAGAGGTTGAAGTCAGTTCGACTCGCGACACCACCGCCGCCGCGTCAGCTCATGATTAGGGACTCCTATTGAGCAGTGGCGTGCATACCATATAGGCAATTAGGCAGTGCCTACCTCCTAAGATCCAACTAACTATCCTTAATTATTACGATATAAATATAATAAATCAGTCAACACCCATCATACTCATTAATTAAATTACAAATAATAAAACTTATAACCAAACATTTCATTACAAAACAAATAAAAAATGACGTCACATTCAACACAATTTCACAATACGTCGCGAAGTAGGCACTCGCGCCAGTGCCTACTTTACACTCACACACTCAAACCATTTTGGCGTATTCATATACGCACGCACACTTTATAATAAGCTACTTTTTTCTCAAATTTATAATACGGTGAAAGCAAAAAACATCTGTCTGACATGCACAGCACCCTGACATTTGACCTTCGCAATTTCCCAGAACTATAGTAGGCATGCCTACTCTGTAGCAAAGGCATTGACCATACAGCTCAACAATAAAAAATATATAAATTCTAGTTATTATTATATTTTTTATATATCTAACTAATATTATAAAATACTATAACTTGTAAATTGAATATAGATTTTTTTTAAAGTTAACAACTACATAATTAATAATGTAAAGTCGTTTTAGTTGCAATAAATGTTTTTTATTTTCTTTTATCTGTTGCAACTTGCTCGTCTTTTTGTTATTTTTAATCTGTTGTAGTTTGTTTACTTGTTGTAGTTTGCATTATTTTCGTAATTATTTGTTTCGTGTGTTATTGACTTATGGTTTTGTAAAGTTACTGTAGTGTTATAAACAGAAATTGTTGTGTCTGTATAAATATGGAAAAGTTACAGTGCGTAGTTTGTTTGTGTTTCGAAAATACAATCTGTATGGATAAATTACGTGCAAACCCCTTCAAGAAGTTTAATAAAGTTTTCATTTGTTGACAAAACAAATAAATGAAGTAGTAGATTTGTAGGATAACACCCGAACCACAGAATAAGAAATACGAAACTTTAAAAAAGTGAGTAGAAAATAGTTTTTTACATTTGTTTCGTTATTTATAGTAGTAGGTATTTTATTTTGCTCGATTTGCCTAATTTCTGCCTACCTGGTCGGAAAACCAATGCACGCCACTGCTATTGAGTCTGAAACTAGTCGGGCGATCCCGAGAATATGCGTGAGTAAACCGCTTTGTTTTAAATAATTAGAGTTTAAAGATCGTATATCATCAAACTTCTTCATACAAAAGTAGACTCTAAACACTAAAAAAAGGGTTTAAATCAAGTGGAGGTAGTGCGGCGACCGGTCGCCGCTCGGGGTTTGACTGAGACTTGGCTGTGACGTCATGCGCGGTGACCGGTCGCCGCTTGGGTACATGTGGGTTAAAGAATATTACATATGTATTTTTACTTGGAGGAGCTCGTGGCCAAGTGGCATAAAGGTGCCGCGGTTGGTTTGTGGATGGGTGGCCATTTGTAAACATACCGAGACCCCTCCGTGCCTCAGAAAGCACGAAAAACCGTTGGTCCTGACTGTCATACGTTGATCTTTGACAGTCGTTAAGTCATTACAATTCTGACAACCAGTCCTTACTTTGGGATACTGTGTTACTCAGTGACATGGGTTGTGGAGGTCAGATAGGCAGTCGCTCCATGTACAATACAGTATTCAGTTGAATCCGGTAAGACTGGAAGCCAAACCCTGGGGATGAGGCTAGGCAAAAGAAGAAGATACGTATTTTTTTCTTATTTTACTCAGTCCAAAACTTAAGACATCATACAACAAAGAAATAAATACGTATTCAATATTTTTTATTTATCTATTTTACTGATATTAAAAAGAAATAATCATCTACGCAAAATATTCACACATTATCAAGCGTTGCGTAATGTATTTAAGTCTGTGCGGAAAGAGAACCGTCTTGGCATAGAGGGCGCTGCTGTGTTTAATTACTGTATTTGTTATGTTAAAAACACTGTTGCGTCATTACAGTGCGAGTGAAACATCTGGATATTTATAAAATTATGTTAGAACATATTGTTTTCAGATGCCGTCTTCATAATTGTTTTATGGAATGATTTTAATGTTATCATAATGTTAGTTCCATTTTACGCCACGACAGTTCTTTTTCCGCACAGAGTATATAAGCTATTTATAAAGAATAAAATATATTAGTCCCGGTTTTAATGTAAATCTTTGATTGTCTCACCAAGGGATACTCAGAGATAACTGTCGCTCCATATAATTATTATATTATAGTAATAATATTGTATTACAGTTTTTTATGTTTTTACTTATTGATAATAGGGCCTGTTTTGTCTCGAAATATGTATTATTTTTATTATTGAGTGACTTAAAATAATTAGGTATACGCCATACAGTGAACTAAGCATTCACCTAAGTAGCTACATACGTTGCTAAAATATATTTATTTAAATGAAAATGAGTGTTTGTATAATTTTTTCTATAAGTGTTCCTATAATGTCGAATTGGTTTTTTTTAAGACGATTTCTTCATTAGGGATTTAAACCCTTGTGTCGCCGAAGTTTTACAAACATTCAAATCACATGCACAAAGAACATCCAGACTTGGGACAAGCATTTGTGAATCACGAAAATCATTTTTTTTTTATTTCAAGGCCTTTTCAGGCATTTTCAAAACGTTAAATGACTCTAGTTTCGCGGTTCCAAAATGTCACTCCTATGGAGAAGAACCGGCAAGAAACTCCACACAAATTATTGTCCCATGCGGGTATTGAAACCGCAGCACGTCGCGCACAGTATACCACTCGGCTATCCGTGCAGTCAACTATAGCACTCGCTGTGTGGCGTTACATATTATGGTAGTATAAGGTGTGTGTAATCGCATTATTATTAATATATAATTATGTAAAAACAAGTGCAACTTATGACATAATAACAGGTATATTTTATTTACGAATAAATAAGTTATTTTATACTTTTGTTTCATTTCTTGTTCAACCAGGATGAAAGCCAATGAGATAATATGTTACCATTGTAATTACCGATGTCTAAAATCTGATCGCATTGGTAAATTCAATAAAGGCCCCGATTCTGTTAAACCCACACTAAACTTATTTTAAACCATCGGTATCTTTTTCACTTGTACACAATTAGAAAAGGACGACGATAATTAGAGCTGTCAAATTTAGTTTAGATTAAAATTGTCATACAGTTCTACCGACATGCAGAAACGTGTGCACTAGAACACAGTAATGTTCAAGGCGAAAACTAGTTTGATATTTCTAAGTTAAATGTTACCTGCTGCCGTCCTTTTCTGACGCTGTATGTTAGTAAAAGATAACAATTTTGGTTTAGTTAGCGTCCAAGAAAATCGGCGCCAATGTTGTCAAGTTACACTAATTTAAATACAAATAGTAGCAAGGAAAAATTAAAACTTCAGGCAGGACTCGAACCTGCGACTACTAGTTCAACGTACCAGTGGTTTTACCAACGCTACAGACAAAACTGATGTTCAAATTTCTCTACTTGCACGTCTTTTAAGGTGACGTATGCAACATCTAGTGAATTAATTCTTTGATTGGCACCACCTAATGTAGCTCTAAGTTGTCATTTGGTAAATCTGATCTTTTTAGGGTTACGTAATCAAAAGGTATCGTCGTTGCCCTGATACTAAGCCTCTGCTGTTTGTCTATCTACTGGCTGTATCTCATGAACCATAAAAGTTGAAATTTATAGTGCGTACAGTACTGAAAAATAATTGATTGTTTTTTTAAAAATTAAGGGTTTTGTAGAGTAGTAAAAAATTGCAGAAAATGAAAGATCCTTACATACCGAATAGTGTATAAATTTATTGACAATTTGAACACTTACATTTGATACCTTGCAACTAAATATTCTATTTATTATTAGTAATACCATTTACAATTATATACTGTGGTTTTAAAAACTTTCTATAAATCTGATATAATTTCTTTAGACTTTAAGTAGTATCTTCCTGAATTTAAAACACTAGCAAAAATAAACTATTTAAAAGATTACTACATATGCTACTAATAAACTTATTTTATTTGTATTTATATTCAATATTGGTCCCATATAATTTTAATAAAAAAATACAAATCTACCCCAAATTAAAAAAATAAAACTTTCATTAAGTTACGTGTATTTGCTACATTAAGAAAAATATATATTCCAATGAAAAGAATATTTATTATCATTACAACATCAAGGTGTGTGTGTCAGTTTGCCCCTGAAGCCAAGCCATAAATACAAATAAAATTCTTACATTAAACATGGCAATTCCATACATATTTTCGTTCTACAGTTCGACTCGCGACAGCTATGTGATTCAATAGGAGTCCCTAACTCCTATTAAGTCTGAAACTAGTCGGGCGATCCCGAGAATATACGTGAGTAGTTTTGTTTTAAATACATAATTATGAATACTCCTCACGAAAGTTATTATACATATATTTTGACGACCTCCATGGTCGAGTGGCGTACACACCGGTTTTCAAGGAGTCGTCATCTCTGAGGTCCCGGGTTCGATCCCCGGACGGTTCAATGTAGAAAACTACTTTTCTACATTGCCTCGGGTCTGCGTGTTTGTGGTATCTTCGTTGTCTCCGATTCCATAATACTTTAGCTACTTACTTTGAGTTCAGAGCAATGTATGCGATGTTGTCCACATTTACATTATTTATTCATTTATATTTTTTGACATAAAATTTCAAAAAATATTTAAAAACATTCGTGACCATAATTTTGTCTCGACGTTTTACTTTTCACGTAAGTGCTAATAATACATCCTAACGCTACGTAACAGGAGCCACCGGGAGTCAATCCGCTAGTGTCGCATCCTTAGAGTATACATAGACAAGCATAGAGTGCGGGCTTCGGTAGTAGCTCGTTGTGCCGAGCGTTAGCAAGTTTTTAGCTGTAATTACTACGCTCGTTTACTGATTTAAGTAATTTTCCGTGCGACGACAGTCGTTTATGCGAATATATCGATGGTTTATTATTAGGTTTTAATAAAACGGCGCGCTCTGTTTAGACACAAATTTTACTTGTTCGTACTAGTGCCCACAGTTCATACTTGTTAGTTGTTTACTTTATACTTTACATATTTTTAATGTAAAAAAAAAATTTGACTGCCTTGTAGGTCTAGTGGTCGCAAGCACGACTGCCGTGCCCGAGGTCTCGGGTTCGAATCCCGAGTCGAGCCAAAAAATAGTTAATGGGTTTTTCGTTTAGAAATACTCAGTACAGCTCAGCTTGGAGTCAGGAAGTAAGGTGGTGTTTACACCCCCGTGCCTCGGAAAGCAAAAAAGCCGTTGGTCCTGCGCCCGACCTCTCTCCGGTCGTGTCGGATTGCCGTCCCATCAGACTATGAGAGTGAAGGAATAGAGAGTGCAACTGTGTTCGCGCATACACTCGTGCACTGAAATATCTCCCGCGCAGATGGCTAATCTCTGTTGAGAGAAGCCGCCGTGGCCGACTCAATTCAATTGCTATGCTTTATTCAGTATTCTGAATATTCAATTTTATGTGACCTATAAATAAAAGTAAATCAAAAAATATTAATAATTATATATCATAGTAACACTAGAGGCTTTCAAGAAATATTTTCGCCATTTGTATCTTAGTATTTATGCTTAAAACCACAGTACATTTTGACGTTAAAAATTAGTTTTGTAATAATCGACAATTAACAACATGTTAAGGCACTATTATAGCTTAATTATTAACTATTATATAAACAAACAAAATGTATTAATTATCACAGTATACAATGCTATGTTAAAAACAGTTATTTTCACTCGGAACTAGCTTGCCTAATGTATTAAACTTTATAAGCTAAAATAAGGGCTCAAAAACTCTGTAATAAATTTTTTAAACAATAGGGATGCGGACTATTTTTTTTAACACACGTTATAATAGATTATTAAAAAATATTAAAAACGTATTATTTATTTTTTTACTAAATAAACAATGAATCATGGAAGATACAGTGAATGGACATGTCGCGTGACGTCAGTTGTAGCTTTAAGTCCACTAGATAGAAAAAAAAAAAAAACGAAATTTGACATTTTTTATCAATTTGATAAAAATACGCATATTTTTTCTTTTTTTATCTATCTGGTGGACTAAATAGGTATTTTCTTTTCACCCAGTCCGCAAGCCTATTGCTGTTATTGCTATATCATATAATTATTGCCATACACACTCTGGCACCGTCCTTTTCGATGCAAATAACATTTAATGGACCATAATTAGGTCTTAATACCTTTAAATGCGCCCCAATTTTACCTGTACCTAAAATATTCCTAAAATCATTGTCATTTTTAATTTCACATTTTTAAAACTAAATCTACCAGTTCAAAACTATTTATTAAAAAACAGCATATTTAAAATATCATAGAAAACATAACTTATATTATTTAAATAATAATCTAAAAACCCCTCCAGTGATAGGAATTCATTTTAACGTAATTTTAATACAATGTGACATTACAGATATGAAAAATAATTTGATTTCAACACAGGACAATTCATTTTCAAATAAAAATATCATTTTTTTAATAATATTCGTAAGTTTTAAATGTTAAAAAAAAATACAGAATCAACTCTTTTTTTGTCATAAGTTATCTACGCAGTTAGCTTGAGCGCAGACTTTAAGTGCTTCACCGGACTTTTGGCGAGAACCTTAAGGGCCTCCAGCCAGAGCAATAGAAAAACTAACTATGTCAGCAACGTTCACTAAGGGCACCCCCTGTGGGGTTCGGACCTCGACTTAGTGCGTTGCTAACAATCTTAATAGGGCAGAAACAGCAAGGGAGGGCTGGATCTAAAGGCTAGCAAAAATATTATTTTCTCCATTTAAAGCATCACTGAAAAGGTAAAATTTAACTAAAATATTTGAACCTAAAGTATAAAAATAATACTATTCTAATAAACAAAAAAATCTTTGTACCTTAGAAAATTAAATGCAAATTTATTAGATGTGACAGAAGCACCTATATATGTTCGTATTTCAATTCTTGTGCGAATTGATGTAAAACCAACATAAACTTTACGCTAGTGCAAATAAAGTACATTTTAGACTGAATGGCTGTCGAAAAAGTCATAAAAAATATGTAGTTGTAGAGCAAACTAAACCTTACATGTAAGCATTACAGTTGTTTTTCCTAAAACTCATGTTTCGCACAAGAATTGAAATTATACCACAAATAAATATACAAACAATATTTTTTTTGGTTTTAAACACTAAAATTCATTTATTTAGACATGTGATAAATCTGTGGTTTTAGTTTTAGATAGTATCTAAAATAAACATAATATTAAATTTATACCTATTAATTCTGTAGTTGTTAATCTATACTAATATTATAAAGCTGAAGAGTTTTTTTGTTTGAACGCGCGAATCTCAGGAACTACTGGTTCGAATTGAAAAAATATTTTTGTATTGGATAGTCCGTTTATTGAGGAAGGCTATATAACATCACGCTACGACCAATAGGAGCGGAGCATAAGTGAAAAATGTTGCAAAAATGAAAAACCGTTGAAACTAAAACACGCGAACAAAGTCGCGGGGGACAGCTAGTATTTTATAAATATAAAAAAATAACACTATCACTAATTTAAAGAGTGACCAGCGTAAAAATTTGTTTATCATCTGTCAAACTTCAAATCAAGTGCTGTGATTGGTCAGTCAAAATTAGCTGACATGAAATTTGATAACAAATTAATGGCCTGTTTCATCACGCTCAAGTTAAGTTTCGAGTAATCATGCATGTTCTCTCTCGAGCGGTAGGGGCACGGAAATATGTGTCGCGTTTTGACAGAAGGGATCAAAAGGTTAGAGGCCATCAGAAATTAGGAGTTACTATATAGAATATACAACGTGTCGTTTTGCATTCTCATCAAATTCAAGGAGGTAACTATGCTAATGAATCTCGCCACGAATCAATAGTAAAATGAATAGGTATTTTTTTTATTTTTGTATATTGTGTAGCACTGTAACTGCTCTTTTAAACACATAAAGACACTGCCTACCGCATACGCAACGGGGCGATTCTGTTCTTTAAAAGTGGTGTATTCTGAAATACTGTCAAACTTAAATAACTAAAAAGACAAGTATGTATTAATTATTGACCAGTATAGTAATTTTATTACTATACAGCCTCCTGAAATTTGACGAGAATGCAAAACGACACGTTGTATAAAATATATCTATCTAAAAACTAAAACCACATTATAAAAATCTCAAAAATTTGTACAACACTTATGGCCAACACTCAAACGCAACTCAAAGTTGAGTCGTTAAGTTCCATCGTGTCTAACCACATTCTGCAGCACTCAGAGACGTTAATGCATACTTAAGGGATTCTAGACTTCTCAGAGTTAACTTAAGTAATCCCTTAAATCGATTTAAGTAAGCCTATTTTCAGAAGTTTGAGATTTGGCTTACTTAAATGTATAATATCCAATCGTTCAAGTAACCAATAACGTCTCTGAGTACGACAGTTTAAGGAGTAAAGTAGTGACGAATAAGACTTGAGAGCATCTTAAATTTAAGTTCCGTTTGAGTATAGGGTAGTTAAACTGATAAATTTGTACTGCAATTACCACAAGTTTTCACTTGCGCTTCGAATTGGGCCAGCCTTTTCTGCAAATGCATAATCGTCGCATCTTTCTGTTTTAACTGCATTTTGAGGGTAGATATAGAATCTTCTAGAGCACCATAAACAGCTTGGACCTCGGGCTGATAACTAAACACTTGTGGGGGCTCATCGAGGCAAAAGAACTCTCTCACAACCGGATGGTTAGGTAGCTTATTAATAATCGCGTTAACGAATATCTGCAACCCTCGAACTCTCTCTTCCAAGAACGCCGGTTCAAAATTATCTCTAAACCACCGTTTCCCTGGCAACGGCAAATTCAAATTCGGTTGTTCGGCTTTAATTCTGGAAAATAGCCGAACAAAATCCGTGTACCGCCGAAAAACAAGCCACGACTGATCCCTATTATCGTCTTCAACTTTCAACTTATAAATGGTAAATCGAGCCCTCTCCTCCATGATTTCAAAACCCACTATCGGTATCTTTAACGAGTCGTATTTTTTTATATCTTCGCCGTGTAAACTTAGATCGACACTGCTTATACTATTTTGGACGGTTCTGAAGTCTCTGTAACCTTCGTTTAAATTTCCCATGCTTTTGAAATGATTTCTCTGCTGCATGCGTCGCGGTTCCAGTTCGTTGTCGGAAGTAGCTTCGTTATAATGCTTTTTATATTTAGCGAATCGTTTTATTGGTTCCTGATTATCTTCGCTGGATGTTGAAGATATCTCGTTATTCATGCCGTCCCGATTCATATTTGAATTTTGTACTCTATCCATTTTGTACTGTTATCTGTAAAGAAAGTATTGTTTATTAATATTGCTTGTGTTATCCATACTTAATATATAAAGCTGAAGAGTTTGTTTGTTCGTTTGTTTGTTTGAACGCGCTAATCTCAGGAACTACTGATCCGATTTGAAAAATTCTTTCAGTGTTGGATAGCCCATTTAATGAGGAAGGCTATAAGCTATATAACATTACGCTGCGACCAAAAGTAGCAGAGCATAAATGAAAAATGTTGCAAAAATGAAAAACCGTTTAAACTAAAATACGCGAACAAAGTCGCGAGGGACAGATACCACTAAAAATAAACTGTCATTAACTCTGTCTTAAGTAACGCTTTCACGGCGAAACCGGTGAACCTATTTTAATGCTAAGTTGGTAAGGAGTTAGCTTATCCCAAGAAAGGATATAGGCTACTTTTTGTAGCGATAACTGACACCCACGTGGGCGGAGCGGTGGGCAACAGCGAGTTTAATATATTTAACACCGTCGACCCGAAAGGAGCAGGAAAATCTAAATAAAATCCTATGCGGGTTCTAATTTTTTTCTGATTTTATTATTTCACTCCTACAAAAAGATTTGTGTGAACACTTGTAAGATTACTATTTCTGTGATAATTGTATTCCATATTTATGTAATTATTTTTTTTATTAATTTGTCTATCAAACGGACATAAAAAAATGACATCTAGCCTATTGGCGTTGGCTACCCGTGCAGCCTATAGTAAAAGCATGTTTCTCTATACTTAATATTATAAAGCTGAAGAGTTTGTTTGTTTGTTTGTTTGTTTGAACGCGCTAATCTCAGGAACTTATGGTTCGAATTGAAAAATTCTTTTTGTATTGGATAGTCCGTTTATTGAGGAAGGCTATAGGCTATATAACATCACGCTACGACCAATAGGAGCGGAGCATAAATGAAAAATGTTGAAAATTTGAAAATCCTTTGACACTAAAACACGCGAACTAAGTCGCGGGGGACAGCTAGTATTTTATAAATCAACAAACACAGAAATTAAGAATATTTTGTTGTAAGTAATTAAATCAAATATTTTAAGTCGTTACACTTTCTTGTTAACGAGATCTACACTTCATGAATAACTTTGGACCAAAATACTTTCGTTTGGAAAGTAAACAAGATAATTGTTTATTTATTTAAAACCAGCTGTTCCCGCGTTTTCACCCGCGTAATTTTTTTTTTATATTATTGCAATGTTATTCTGCTATTCGAGATGGAGACAAATCCAAAAAATCAAAGATTATAAAAGTCGCTCCCCTTCTTGAGTTATAAATGGTGAAACTAAACAGACTTTATTTTTTACTAACTGTTTCCCGCGGCTCTGCCCGCATGGATGTTGGTTATCACGGAAATAAGTTGCCTATGCCCATTGTCAGGCTGTAGACTATGTGTGCACCAAATTTCGTTTAAATCGGTTCAGTAGTTTTGGCGTGAAATCGCGACAGACAGACAGAGTTACTTTCGAATTTATAATATCAGTGAGGATATATAAAGATTTAAGATACCAGTTGTGAATGGCCTCAAGACATGGTAGATTAATAAATTTGTTTGCAGAAAGATGCAGATTCGAACACAGGATAGTATCAAAATAACTTTTTTTACTAATACTTTGTATTGTAGATAGATACCATATTTATAAGTGCCATCGGCAATATTCGTTTGTGCAGAAAGACGCAACTTTCGCCGACTAAAACCGAACTTCAATTAAATACATGATTGCATTCATTTCACTCACTTAATTTTATTATTGACTAGCTGTCCCCCGCGACTTTGTTCGCGTGTTTTAGTTTTAACGGTTTTTAATTTTTGCAACATTTTTCATTTATGCTCCGCTCCTATTGGTCGTAGCGTGATGTTATATAGCCTATAGCCTTCCTCAATAAACGGACTATCCAATACAAAAATATTTTTTCAATTCGAAACAGTAGTTCTTGAGATTAGCGCATTCAAACAAACAAACTCTTCAGCTTTATAATATTAGTATAGATTACATTTAAAACTACTTTTAAACGGATTCTATCGCACTTTATATTGGAGATCTCAGTTCCTGATGATTTTAGTTTATAATGACTGGACCCTTCAGCATATTTGGCGCCTGGCAGTCACCGAACAAGCTGAAGGCTCTATTCATTATATTAGATTTTATAAACCACAGATCCTAGACAAAGAACACAAATTCCTACCTAGGATGTTTCGTGGGGCTATTGAGACTAAAAAACACCCTAATTTCAATAGAGAACATGGCTGGAAGATATCACCTGCTTGTGACCAAATAATACACAAACTTAAAACCAAACCCAAGAGCAGCGCTGCAAGACCTCAAGACACAGTGAGCTCAAATTGCGTAGGTCGGAATACAAATAATTAATTTAAAAATGAAGGTAGAACGAGCAACATCTACCGTCAAGACGAATACCACCTCAGTCTGCCCGTGACCATGACACCTGCAAAGGCGGCGAAACGTTGGGAACTAAAATCTCATTTAAAACGTTTAAAACCCGTTCAAAAGGGAGTTTTATTTCAATGTCTAACATTCACGTAAACCACGGAAAGCAATAAAGGTAAGGTTTTTTTTGTAAGTAAAAAGTTCAAAGTACTATCTATTTATCCTTAATACTTTAATATTATAAATGCGAAAGTAACTCTGACTGTCTGTCGCGCTTTCATGCCAAAACTAGCCTTTTTTTTTTTTTATTACGGGGTGAAAATCTAATGACTTCGACCCACGCCAAGGGCACGGCGGTGGGGATATGTCGGACTCGCACCGACTAAAAACACCCCGGTCCCGTCCTTGCCTTAGCCAGAGCCGCGGGATCGCTTGTGTATTCTCAGCGCAGCTCCGGCAGGTACACAAATAGCCTTAGAAAATACATAGGTTACTTTTTGTCGCGATAACCGACATTCACGCGGGCAAAGCCACTGGAAACCGCTAGTACTTGAATATAAGAAAAAGTGTCTATTAGCTAATAATTATTATAATTGCTATATTGGACATGATTAGAAATTAATAAGAAATGAACGTAATTAATTTAGCTATCACTTATTGAGCAATTTAGCTTTCATAACAAGTTTTCATTATCATTAATAATTAATTAATTAGTTCTAAACAAGAAATAGTGTGATTCAAATAAGTGTAGGATGTCATTCTGACCTTTATAATGTGTCAACTGGAAAAGTACTGATTCTACACATAATTTGCATAAATACAAAAATAATATTGTAAGTAGCAACTTGCAAACCACTGGGATATTTAGATTGGTGTTTTTTTTTCTCAATATGTTTTAAAAGTTATTTTAAAACTATAACTATTACACATTATTATTAAAATTGAAATATAACCTATAATATAAAAAAAATATTTCTGTATTCAGTAAGAAAATCTTGACTTCAAAATATTTTGACTAAATTCCAAGTAGTTGCTTTATAATTAAATCAAAATACGAAATATGCGGAAGGAATTCCTTTTTGTATTAATCTGAATCACTTCCATACTGTGTAATAAAGCTAAAGAGTTTTTTTGAACGCGCTTATCTCTGATACTACCTTCCAACGGTTTTGAAAAAATCTTTTTGCTTTAAATATCTTAAGTGTTGATAAAAATGTTAGGATACTTATCATTAGGTTATTAGCCTTGGGAGAAAAGGTAGGCGAGTGAATCCTGTAACCTGAAATGGTATTCTGTTTTTTTTCTTATAAAAAAACTAAGTAAGTAATTCCCTGTATAGAAAAACCTCCCGGTATCACACACACATTACACCCATACTTGGAATTGGAACAGACATTTGTGGACTACATAAATGTTTGTTTCATGCAGGGATCGAACCCGCAGCACATCACACAGTGGTAACCGGAGTGGTGACCTATACTACTTGGATATCCTTGCAGTAAAGTATTAAACAATAAACATGTTTTTAGCTATGAATATGTTAAATAAACATTCTATACTTTAAATGTCACATAATTGTTCTAAAATTAGATATAAAATTTACATAGGTGGTTTATGGCTGGCTAGTGCTGTCTTAACTAGATTTATATACAAGTGTGAAGTCAAGCCTACACTTATAAATGTAACTTGCAGACCGACACTCAAATGAAAACTATTCTTAAGATATTCTTAAAAGTATATCTGTTGTTAACACTTTACAGATGGCATAAGACTTAACGGTGATTTAAAATTCAGTACCTGCCTACACAATAGTAATTAGGTAATGTACGCAATACTTATCTAAAAATGCTAAACACTACAAACATGACACACTACACTTAAACTAGGTTCCGTCCAAAAAGGACTTCTATGTTGTTATTTTTTTTGTTATTGATATGTGTATTCAGAAATTAAATTGTGACTATACTTATATTACTTTTAGGTTTTCTTCCAAGGCCAGTAATGTATTATATTGGGCCAACCTATTTGAAATATTTAACATATGAAATAGACAAAGATATACGAATATTCTTATCATAACATAACATATTACTTATGAAATTACTTCAAACCAGTTGGTACTTAGATATTTACTAAATTTATAGTTGTAGATCTATTTTCGAGGTTTTAAAGAATCTTAAAACACCTAAAATGCTTGTTTATATTATTTTTAAACAAAAACGTTAAACTTCAAACAAAAGTTAGTCGTTAAATACGTGTTTGTGATAAACGCGGGACAAAACGCCATAAAAATATAAAGCTATTTAAATAAAAATCGTTTAACAAAGATTAGTCATGTCGCGACGCAAAGTTTATAGAATTAATAGAAGCAGAACCAACCTTCAAGCCAATTAGAATTGAATAGAACTACGGAACACAATAACTTACTCGAATCGAAGTCGTTTTGATTTGACGTCACCTTTAATACATCACCATTTTGCGATTAACGCGAATTCATAGCACCTTATTTTACAAATTGAGCAATCACTAACTTTATTTCAATGCGTTACAATGGCTTTGTAGTTAAAAAGTATTTTCTAAATTAAATATTTTAAGGAAATCATAACACAACGACGTCAATGAGCACTAAAATTACTATTTGTCTGACATTACATTTCGTATTCCGTTCCATTCATTCACAAGTCAAGTTGTTTTTATTTTGCAAGGTGACTTTCGACTTCCTGAATACCCACATATTTAGCATAGAACACATCACGTCCTCTTTCTTACATGGAAAAAAAAAGAAACAATTGGATGCTTCCTAACAAATTTCAAGAAGTATGGAACGCGCGTTTCGTTTTGTTATTCCTTCTGAGACTACTGTCATGTACGTTCGTAACATCAGTTTTGCAGTTTCATCGCATCCCGATAAAAAACGTATATAATCAACGTATTTTTATTACTATATCGATTAAAAGTACGACTCAAGATACGCGGTCGTCTTCTTCTTTCGTGTCGACAATTTTCTTCATATGACCAGCAGAAAACATTGCCAGACCGATTGCTCTTTGTTGCTTCATAGATTTTATCTTTATTCTAAGTGTATTTGATCTAAGACTTTATTTATGTATTGAAAAACATACAATTAAAAAAACTATAGCTAAAGAAAGGAGAACGGCAGGCCCAAGTACTCTTAAGGCCTGCCGTTCAGTTTGAGAATAGCCATTGCCCGGCTGTCTGTAGGACAGTACATCTGTACCATTATTTTATATGTATGTAATATTAGTAAATAATATACAAACAGTCTATACTGTTTTGTGAGACACTGTTTAGTTCATAAGTTTATTATGTATCTTTTAAAACAAAAATAAATAAAGAATAATATTGTAGAATGAAAAGTAAGGGACGCGAAACGAAACGTACTAGGACTCTTCTTTGACATTGACAGTACTCCTCTCACAGCTCGAACGAACAGTAAAACTGTCTCTGAAAGTATAAATGGCTCAAAATGTCGCGTTTCTTGCTATTAAACTTTGAAGACTTCGGCTTAAATCAAGATATCACGAAGACAATACAGCCCCACACTTTATTCTGTATTTGCTGCCTTGAAAGAAACGTTTCTTTCATAAATTTGCTAACATGTTCCCATTCAGATTATTTGGATAACTTTTCAAAACCAGAGGTAAATTAAATCTATACTAATATTATAAAGCTGAAGAGTTTGTTTGTTTGTTTGTTTGTTTGTTTATTTGTTTGTTTGAACGCGCTAATCTCAGGAACTACTGGTCCGATTTGAAAAATTCTTTTTGTATTGGATAGTCCGTTTATTGAGGAAGGCTATAGGCTATATAACATCACGCTACGACCAATAGGAGCGGAGCATAAATGAAAAAATGTTGCAAAAATGGAAAACCGTTGAAACTAAAACACGCGAACAAAGTCGCGGGGAACAGCTAGTAAATAAATATTCTTCAGCACACTATAAGGGTTATCAATAAATAAAAAAATGAAATACTGAAATAATTAGACGACAAACACATTTTATACAAGCATTTAATTGATTTACAAAAATGACTTATTATTTATTTTCTTATACAGTTTATTATTTTTTTTATTAGTATCTTCTTTTTTAAAAATCATCATCTTTCAATTTTTATTAATATTTTGTCTTATTTCAGTTAAAACCTATAAATGAAGTTATATGCCACCCATGTCATGATGTGTTGAAGAAAATAAAGCAGTTCAAGCTACAAGTGGAACAGAGCTTCAGTCTCTTGTCAACACAAGTAAGTATCTATTATTATTCCTACTCCAAATATACATGTTTTTTTTTTTGCTTCAGTAAATAAACGGAAAAGGAAATATCTTTTTGGTCCACCAGATAAAAAAATAAAAAGACTTGTATCTTTTCTTTTATCAAATCAATGAAAAATGTCCAAGTTAAAGCTTTAAAGTTCAGCAGAAGGGGCTTGTGACATCACTTGTTGGTAAAAATTGTAGCCACAACTGACTTCACCCGACATTTTCGTTCACTGTATCTACCTCATTGTTTGTTTAATTGAAAAAGAAAAAATATGTGTCAAATTATTTTTAATAATCTGTGACATGAATGTGACATGTAAATAAAAAAAAAATAGTCCGCACCCCTAATATACAAACTCTTCCAAAACAGTTAATTTATTTAGCCAGCTCTGAGGTCCCGGGTTCGATCCCCGGGTCAATGTCGAAAACTACTTTTCTACATTGTCTTGGGTCTGGGTGTTTGTAGTACCTTCGTTGTCTCTGATTCCATAACACAAGTGCTTTAGCTACTTACTTTGGGTTTAGAGCAATGTACGTGATGTTGTCCACATTTATTTATTTATTAGTTATAATGATTGATGGGTGTTTAAGCATAACAATGTCATATACACTCAGTGTATGAGATTAAACAATGTTTTCTGGTTTTTTAATTTAATAATTGCGCATTGAACATTTCAGGCTCTTGACAGCGAAAATATAGATGGCAAAAAACGTAACTTTGAACACTGCAATGTAGTCAATATATACTTACCACCGGAGACACCTCTTGATGAAACCGAAACAATTACTGAAACACCAGAGAAACCAATACCAACTCAAAACATACCCGCACCAATTAATGAAAACAAGATGAGAAATATAAAGGAAGCTTTACAAATAATTAATAATAACAGTAAGAACTCCTCGGTTAAGTTGTTGACGGACTCCGTTAAGAGTTTGGTTGAGAATGAGGCTGCACCTATCATGGATATTGTTTCAAGTTTTATTAAGACAGAAGTGACGGAACCTGTCATCGTTAAAGTTGAAGGGAATACGTCTGCGGAAGACGAGGCTGTTGTAGGTAAGTCTAGTTAGGAATGTTTTTAACACTTTTTTATTTGTATATTAACTTTTGAGGCATATTCATAAATATTGACGGTTTACTCATGCACATTCTTGGGATCGCCCGACTAGTTTCAGACTCAATAAGCGTCCCTAATCATGAGCTGGCGTTGCAGTTCGACTCGCGACACCGCCGCCGCCGCGTCAGCTCATGATTAGGGACTCCTATTGAGTCTAAAACTAGTCGGGCGATCCCGAGAATATGCGTGAGTTAACCGTAAATATTCCTGTATAACTTTTTTGTTAGCTTGCATCTTGTCACTATGTAAATAATCTTGGAAGTTATATTTAACCCGGTTGTAGATTAAGCTGCAATGTTACATACGCGTTTAGTTTTGATGACATGTACTCAGTTATGTTAACACTGATGTAGCCCGCGGCGTGTCGATGTCCTTTCTTGGGAACCAACCTTTCCCATACCATGTTTCATCTAAATCGGTACAGCGGTTTGGCCGTGGAAACATAACAGACAGACAGATAAAGTTACTTTCGCATTTATTGAAGTAAAACTTCTTTACGCACGCATCACTTGAGGAGTAAGATGGTGAAAGCGTGAAGAGATCGTTACGAAAAGTGTGATCGTGCGAGGCGAACGGAAGTTGAGAGCGAGATATAAGTTGTGAAGATAAATAGAGAGAGAGTTACGTTTTCTTTCTTTCTTTCTCTCATAGGTAGTTGCGTTTCGTATATCTAAGACACAGTGCAGGCCTATTGTCTGTATCACACTGTAGGAGCAAAAGAGAAAAGTGCGCGCGCACATTTTCTTTCTCTCTTCCTCTCATAGACAGATATGTCAGTAGTTCGTTTACTTGTTTGCTAGCGTTACGCGAACGGTTTTTTTTTCGTTTGTATCGTTATTTCATTTCGTTCTTGAACAATTTTATAAATTTATATTTCGTTCAATAGCATTAAATATTTTACGTTTAAATCAAATGAAATTTTGAATACATTTTAAAGTTCATATTTTGTGGATATTCGGGTGAATTATAAAAAATTGTGGCAGGAAGTGACACAGAGTATGAATATGCAAGCGGTGCTCCAGGAACATCAACTGAGATGAAATTACTTACGGAATTTGTGCCTCAAAAGTTTGTGACAACATATTCAAGGCAAGATTTTAATCCTTTTGAGATGCAACCAACAGATGATGACACACTAAGGTGAGTGCATATTCCATATTAGTTTCTTTGTAGTGTCATATGCTGCGTTCCTTTTCACTTGTCTATTTTCTATCTCTTTCTCTACGCGGCATTTTACTCTTGACATTGCGTCGCGTTTGATTCTCTGTCCTTTTCTTGTTTCTCTCTTTCTCCTTGTTACTTTTCTGTATTTCACCCTCGCGTTTTTTAAATTTTCTTCATATAATTTTTGTAATAGGATAACATATAACGTGTCGTGTTGCATTCTCTTCAAATTTCTAGAGACTGTTATGAAAGACACAATTAATCAAATAAAATTACGATATCTGCTCAATAATTAATACATACTTGTTTTTTTAGTTATTTAAGTTTGTCAGTATTTCAGAATACACCACTATCGCTCCGTTGCGTATGCGGTAGGCAGAGTCTTTATGTGTGTGTGTAAAAGAGCAGTTACAGTGCGGTACCACACGGGCCGCGTTTTGAAATGCTTGTCCCACACATGCCGATTTCCGAAAATTAGAAAAATGAAAAAAAACCTACTTATTTTATTATTGATTCGTGTCGAGAATCATTAGTATAGTTACCTCCTTGAATTTGACGGGAATGCAAAACGACACGTTGTATAATTTAACTACACGTAAATAATAAAATACTTTTTAATTGTAGAGGTTCGTCATTACAAATAATTGGTAACATCAAAATTGAATATGACGATAATCAAATGGAATTCGATGATGAATCACCCGTTATAAATCATGTAGAGAACCCGAGACAAATCTTTGGAGTTAGGTAAATTAATTTTTATTATATTATTTTAATAATCATTCCTTACTTTAATAATAATTTATTAAACTAAAATGATGAAATTTTAGGTTGAATAAAGCGCCAAGAACTTCAGCAGAACGTGGTCGAGAATTTAGAGCACGAAGAGCAATGCTTAAACAACAAAGTAAGCGACAACGGGAATCAGATGCAATGGTTGAAATTGCCACAGAAAGTAATGGTTCATCAGAAAACAATCTAATTCCTAGACCCTCTCAAATAAGGACATTAGAAAAAAGAGCTAAGTCTGCAGAGGCTACGCGGCGATGGAGAGCGAGACAAAAAGGCGCCAGTGGGTCATCAAAGAAACAGGCAAAAACTGCAGCTGAACGCATGCGGGAATACAGGCAGAGGAAAAAATTGTAAATATTAATTTATTTTTATTTATAAAACATGCTATTGAAGACTAGACTAAGAACACGCTAGACTTGGGGAAGCTGGTGAATGCGTGACGTGAGCGTTATGAAAAGTGTGATCGGGCGAGGCGAACGGAATTTGAGAGGGAGATATCAGTTAGTAAAGATAGAAAGAGACAGTTACGTTTCGTATATAACTGTAGGGGAAAGAGATGCACACATATTCTTTCTCTCTTTCTAACATAGCCAGTTACGTTTTGCATATAAAGAAGTTTTACTTCAGTCGTGTGGTCTAAAGCACACTTTTTTTAATTATAAAACTTATGCCATTGAAGGCTCATAAAATTCTTATTTGCATTTTTTGTCTTAGAGCAACGAAAATACTGTTGAACCACGAAAGTGATCAAGATTTAGAAGCTATAGTTAGCTCATCGTCACAAGGAAATCAAAGAACTAGTCCTTCACCGAACAGCATACCCGTAGAGCTAACGAGAAGAGGGAATTCGCAATCACAGCAACAAATTGAAAAAACAGAACTTACGCGAGAAAATCGTGAGGTCAGCAGTGATAATATCAACACCGAAACGTAATTATTATTGAGATTATCTAGATGTTGTGTTGAATACATACAGTATGTAACAAAAACCCTGTCCGATCCAATAAAGGCGTATTCCTGGTTCAACATAGGTACGTACTAGAAAAAAATGTCTCGCTCAGGCGGCTTCTTTGATACAAAACTGTAGGTAGTACACGTGAACTTTGTCGAGCGATCAGTGTTGCCTTATATCAGTTTTATTGACGTGATAACGTCTTTAAAATCGTTTTAGTCGGGTGACATGTTCAGAAACTTGTGTCACACCAAAACCTTACGAGCGCGATCGCAGGTATAACGAGAGAGAGACGGACCGATCTCCCGTCTCATCTCGAGCGCTGCCAGTCATTCCGTGAAACTTGTCACGCGGAATCCTCACGAGCGGAGGCTGGCATAGCGTTCGAGTGAGTGGACCGATCTTCCGTCTCTCTCACTCTAGCGGCATACAAACGAATGGAGATTTTCTCGTGCGGTTAAGTTTTCGTTGAATGTTTAACAGTGAAACAAAATGTGAAGTGCAAGTGAAGTGTTACAACAATTGCAACAAAAAAAGGTGAATAAAATAAAATAGCCTACTTACTAACAATTATCATTCTTGAATAAACTTGTAAAAGTAATGAAAGATGAAAAAAGGACACGTGTAAACAAACGAAATTTAGAGGTTATGTTATGATAAAAATGAATTGTGGTAGTGTTAAATAAAAACATAGTTGGACTCATACCCTAAATAATTATAACACGGAAAAAATAGATAAAGGAGCGCGTCGCGTCGTGTGAATGATTAGAATATCGAATTAAAATCTCTCACCTGTCAAAACAATGCATTCTAACCTACGACTCGAGCGACCAATCACAATGCAAGAAACCATTCTCATGTGTCAAGTTGGTTAAGGCGCGTAATACAAATTCAAACATTTAAAATTAGTATTGATTTCAATTCAAATTTTATTTCTAATTGATTGAATATCATTTATTGATAATTTAAACGGAATTATAATACCAAATTAAAATCTCTCACTTGTCAAAACCCTGCATTCTAACCTACGATTCGAGCGACCAATCACAATGCATGAAATCATTCTCATGTGCCAAGTTGGTAAAGGCGCGTATTACAAATTCAAACATTCAAAATTAGTATTGATTTCAATTAAAATTTTATTTCTAATTAATTGAATATCATTTATTGATAATTTAAACGGAATTAGAATTATTTAAACAAATTTTAATCCTAACTAATATTATAAATGCGAAAGTGAGTTTGTTTGTTTGTTTGTTACGCCTTCACGCTTTAGCTACTGTACGGATCACCATGAAATTTGCATACACGTTGTCTGGGGTGTAGAAAAGGACATAGGGTACTTTTTATCCCGGGAAATATTACTATTCCCGAGGGAAGGAATAAACGTTACGCGGGCGGAGCCGCGGGCGATAGCTAGTTGATAATATTTTTTTAGAAAATTAAGTTCAATTCGTTTAACAGAAATCACCACGTTCAATACGATGGATCCCCAAGCGCACGTTGTTTCAACGTCTAGTACACCGATGGAGACTGAGGATTTTTTGCCCTCAACGTCTGCAATACCTCCCACTGTGCAACACTCAGCCAATCCCCTATGATTTACTCGTTACAATAATGAAAAATGTTGATAATAAAATTCCTATATGCGCAATTTTTACCGATATGTCGAAAGCTTTCGACTATGTCAATCATACACTTTTATTTGAAAAACTGTATGCTTACGGAATACGCGGAAATGCTTTAGATTTAATCAAATCGTACATCAGCGGTCGTAAGCAATTCACAGAAATTACTAGGGTGTGCACAAAAACTAGAATTGAGCAAACGTATAAATCTTCCATGAGAGAAATAAAATTCGGAGTTCCACAGGGCAGCGTCCTGGGCCCACTTCTATTTCTGCTCTACATAAATGATCTCCCTCGGCAAATTAATCACCCAATGGTTTTATACGCAGACGACAGCACTGCATTAATAAAATGCCATGAGAAACAGCTATACGAAAACGACGTAAACGATACACTAAAGGTACTGATTAATTGGTTAAATCATAATAACTTACTAATTAACTTAAATAAAACAAATATAATGCACTTCTACCAAAGAACGCGTTTTGAAAACATAAACATAAATTATAATGGTCAAAACGTTGACAAAGTAGAAGTCGCAAAATTTTTAGGTATTACATTAGATAGCCAATTAACATGGAAAGCTCAAGCTGAAACAATATGTAAGAAACTAAGTACATCTGCTTATGCATTATTTAATCTTTCGAAAAAGGTTAATATTAAGACAGTACTAGTAGCCTATCACGGCCTGGTGGTCTCGATACTAAGATTTAGAATTATTTTTTGGGGCAATTGTACTTATAGGGAGGATATCTTTCGTGCTCAAAAACGATGCATACGTTCAATGTTTAATATTAAAGTCACAGACAGTTGTGTTTCAGTTTTCAAAGAACATAAACTATTAACATTCCCATGTATCTATATTTTAGAAATGGCAATATTTGTAAAGACCAATCCTCAATTGTTTAAATCTTTAAAAGAAGTTCGATGTCGCACAGTCTCACTGAGATCACAGTACCAAAACTTATTTTATGAAGGTAACTGTAAAACAGCTTTGTACAAAAAATGTGTTATGGGAATGGCCCCTGTTATTTTTAATAAAATTCATAATTGCATTAAGGATCAACCTTTAAAAGTTTTTAAGAAGAAACTCACTGCCTTATTGTTAAATAATTGTTATTACTCTGTTCAAGAATTCTTAAATGATCCTTCCATTAATTAAACTTTATTATGATCCTTGCTCGTGCGTATGCTCGTAAATGTTTGCATGCCTAAATAGGCAGAATGTACAAGGATTCCTAATATATCTGTAACACCAATTGTAAACACCTACATTCTGTGCAAATAAATGATTACTTACTACTTACTTACTTACTTACCCGCCGAATCTAATACCTTGCGAAACCGTGAGTACAGGAAATGTGTATTTTACAAAACTTTCAAATGACTTCATTTCATTTGGAATTAAAATATTTTGTGTTCCATAGAAATCACCACGCTCAACATGATGGATCCCTGTGCGCACATTCCTTCAACATCCAGTACACCGATGGAGACCGAGGATGCTTTGCCGTCAACGTCTGCAATACCCACCACTGCCGAAAAAAATGCCCTGCGAAATCGTGAGTACAGAAAACGTGTAGCAGCTACTAGAACCCCAGAACAGGCCGCGGCGTTTGCAAGAAAAGCCGCTGAAAGACAACGCAAAGCGTACCATCTACGTAGAGCTGCAAATTTAGCTCTCGCCAGCGGCACGGTGGAGACAACTACAATTGTACAAACCAGCGCTCAGCGAAAACGTGCATCTCGACAGCGTCAAGCCGAACGAGTTAGGAGTGCTGCACAACCCAGTACTTCATCGAATTAAGCAGCAGTGCACCAAGAACAACCTACCTGGTCTACAAAATGGTCTTCGTCAATACATCGATTCAAATCTACTTTCCTGGATAACGATTTTGGCCATACTTGTTCGGTTTGCGATAGATTATGGTTCAGAAATGACCTTAAAGCCATCACTGCTGCACAAATGCAGATAATCTCAGATTGGTGTGTTAAGGAAAATCGGCAAGTACACGCCCAGGAATTTACATTGGTTTGCGCCAACTGTAAACGTTCGCTGAATACAGGAAAGCTTCCGAGTCTTGCGAAGATGAACGGCTTCACATATCCTGAGGTACCTCCAGGTCTACCGCCATTGGATCCAATCAGTGAACGGTTGATCTCACCACGTCTGCCATTTATGCAAGTACGTCGACTCCGTCATGATTTCTCATATGGGATCATTGGACAAGTGATCAACGTTCCAGTCGACGTGCAAGAAATGGTGAAATGCTTACCTCGGCAACTGGATGAGGACGAAGTAATCAATGTCAACATAAAACGGAATCTTGCGCACAAAACGAATTACGTTAGCGGATACACGTCTAAACGTACGATCAAGGAATGGTTGGATGTACTTCAGAAGTCGAGCCTTTATCGTTTATACGATATCAAAGTAGATTTGTCGAAGCTACAGCTTACAGTGCCATCAGAAGAAATCCTGCCGGATGAACCTGGTCCTCGCATCGAAGCAATTTCTGCTGAATATACACCTGAATCTGAAATTCTTGCTGCTAGACAGCACACACTATTGTGGAACGAAGAGGATTGTCTTGACATCGCACCAGGACATCGGGCAACGCCTCTCAACATCATTTATGACCGTCATGCTGAAGAATTATCATTTCCTGCAATATACTTCGGAGAACCACGTCGTTTCAACATGGGAGTTTCGGTGACACCTTATATGATGGCGACCAGTGAAATAAGACGAAGTGACAGACGCGGCGCCACGCCTCAAAAAATCTTGTACGTTGCTATGAAGATCTTACGTCTACGCATGGTGGATGGAATTTACAGCACGTTCCGGAAAGTGCCGGTTACAGAAAACGTAACTCGACGAATGTTAGAAGACCCAGAATTTCTTAAAGAATTTGTTATACAAAACCTTGCCTTTATGAAATCAGTGCCAAACTCCGTCCAGTACTGGACCTCTCGCAAACGGGATCTCTGCTATGCTCCGTCAACTTGGGAAGCCGACCATCTTTCTCACTCTAAGTGCAAATGAAGTACGCTGGTTGACATTACTGAACTTACTCCTCAAATTGAGTAACAAATATCCTGGCAAAGTTGCTGAAGATCTAAACACATCAGAGCGGTGCAGCTTAGTGAGTGACGATCCAGTTACGTGCTGCATATATTTTCACAAACTTGTTGGTACATTGATGAACATGTTGAAAGCGAAGTCGAATTATAATCCGTTCGGCCAATACTTTGTTAAGGATTATTTTCTTCGCATTGAGTTCCAGCATCGCGGAAGTCCCCACGCTCATATTTTACTGTGGTTGAACAACGACCCCCTCGAAACCGTTTCAGAAAATATGCCCAACACCATCGAACTTGTGGAGAAACTAAGTTCAGTTGCCAATGCTGACTACCCGTGTATTGGTACCAATGCCAAAAACTGATGGACGCCGCGTTGCATTCCAGAAAAAGGGTAAAGAGCTACGAACTTCCCTTAGCGACCGTACATATGCTAGCATGGACGACTTTCTGAGGGATCATAGTTTGACGTTCGATGCATACCTCGACGTAGTGCGTTCAACTCTGCGCAGGCCAACATTGTTGTTCAAACGCAACTTCGACCAACTGATGACGAACACATTCAACCCTTACCTTGCTGGTGAAATTAATTCCAACATTGACATCCAGTTTGTCTTAGATGATTATAGCTGCGCACAGTACGTCGTGGAATACGTTAACAAATCGGCTCGCGGAATGGGTAACTTGAATCGAGAGCTGGCGAAAATGATGCAAGAGCATCCTGACCGGGACTACACGGGCCAATTGAAGGCTTTGAGTATTAAACTTCTAAATGCAGTTGAAATGTCGGCCCAAGAAGCAGCGTGGTATTTATTACGACAACCGATGAGCGAAACAAGCCGTCAAGTCGTGTACATACCAACAGTATGGCCATCGGAGAGACAACGTTGCCGCAAACGTCGTGTACAAATGAATCGCGAAAGAATTGATGCTGACAGTACAGCAGATGGACCAAAAATATCATTCAGCGATATGAAGAACGACCTCCTTCCTTGGAACCTGTATATTTGGCCGAGTTTGCTTCGTGGTATGCTAAATGTCAAGATTTCATCGACAATGAAGACGACGTGGACGTGCATGAGTATGAAAATTTGGAACCAGAGACCGAAGAAGAAACGACGTCAAGACAATATCGCAGACGACAGATGGGACGGATCATACGATACAGGCATTACGAAGTAGATGAAATTGTCAACTATCAACGTGAGATGGTGCTGCTGTATCTGCCCTTCCGCAATGAATTATCTGAAATTGTTGATTGCAATAAATTTCTACAATTATACAACGACAACAAGGATGTCATCATGGAACGCCGTCAGATATACGAGAAAAATCTTAACATCGACAGTGTGCTATAGGAGCTTGAAGCAATGATGATTCTGCAAAATTCTAACAGCACAGAACCAGCGGAAACTGAGGCAAGGAAAGTGTCTGTCGAACAGTCTTCAGAAGGTGCCGAAAATAACGATGACGTGAATCAAATCGTTCCACGAGAAGGATTTTCGGTTGTAAAGAAACGTAGCAATGTGATGCCAAAACAGAAGTACTGTGAGCTGATTCGAACTACCAACCCTGAACAACGTGAGCTGATTCTTGAGGTTATACATCGTTTGCATGGCTGCGGAGATGAGGTCGTTGACGCAATTCAAGTATTCTTCACAGGACCGGCGGGCTGCGGGAAAACTTATACATTGAAAAGCTTGATGGAGACCTACAACCGCTACACTCAAAATCACAACTCACTTAACAATGCCTACTTGGCTTGTGCAAGTACAGGTAAAGCAGCAGTTCCTCTTGGCGGAACAACAGTTCACTCAGCGTTCCGTCTTACAACATCTCGAGTCATAAAAGATCTATCTTCTGAAACGTTGCAAGCATACAGGAACATGTTCGTTGGCGTAAGAGCCGTTTTCATCGACGAGATCAGCATGATGAGTGCGGCTATACTGCGTAAAATCAATTATCGACTGCAACAGATCACTGGTAATTTCGATCAACCATTTGGAGGCATTCATGTGATCTTATGCGGAGACTTCAGGCAGCTACCACCAGTACGTGCCCTTCCGTGTTTTAAAATTTCAAGCAACGACCTGGGAGGATCTCCACTTTGGCAAACCATCAAATTCTTTCCTCTGGTACGTGTTGTACGACAAACCGATGAACTGTTTTCTTCAATCCTCACTAAAATTGGAAACGGACTCAAACTTAGTGACAATGAGATCGCACTTATTGAATCCAGACACAAGAGTACAGCCTGGTGCAAAGAAAACGTTCCTGACGCCGTTCGGTTGTTTTACAGCAACCAAGAAGTGGATTTTTATAACCGAAGTGCAATTAACAACGCACACAACTTAGTCACCACAGATATTATGCTCGGATATGCAAATAATTCTGAGAGACACCAGTGTCAAGGGCAACTTCACAAGATGACGGTTTCAGAGACAGACGGATTGCCATACATGTTGCCATTAGCAGAAGGTTATCCTTACATGATAACATCTAACATCGACGTCTCGGATGGATTGGTTAATGGTGCTATTGGAGTCTTGAAGCACATCGAACGTCAACCGGCCAACGTAGATGAAAATTCAGCTGCAGCAGGTCCATCGACAAGCACAACTCCGCCACAAGCTGAAGACGATATCATTACTCTTTGGTTTGAATTTCCAGACAAAAACACGGGTGCTAATGCTAAAATCAAATGTCGACCACATGTCGTCAGCAAACCAAACACTTTATCTGTCGATTGGATACCAGTGTACAAAAAAATTTACAATATTACTTTGTCAAAAACAGTGAAGTGCAAACGGAAACAGTTTCCTTGCGTGCCTGCTTGTGCCATTACAATCCACAAGTCCCAAGGTGGGACATTTGACATCATTGTATACAAGTACTCTTCTCAGCAACCATTGCAATTAGTGTATGTGGCCTTGAGTCGCGTAACAAGTATCGAAGGCTTGTTTATCATTACAGAAAAAGATTCTTGCTTCAATTTCAAACATGGTCGACAAGGAAACGATTCTGAAACTACGAGGGAGATTCGCGATGAATACAACCGACTTCGTGGACACCATCTCCAGACAATCACTAAGAAAGCGCTAAAATTCTGTGATGATGCTACCGACTTGGGACAAACAATTATAACAAACATCAATTGTCAAAGTTTAAGCGCCCACGTTGAGGATTTAGAAACAGATACAGTCATACTAAGATCCGACTATTTAGTTCTGACTGAAACGTGGATGCGAGACATTTGTCCACCACTTCCGATTAACAATTATGAGTGCATATCCAGGAATAATAATCGAACTGATTCAGACACCAACGCAGCTGGAGGAGTTGCAATCTATAGCAGATTATCATCGCCATCTACAGCGAAAGTGGTTGAAATTGCGATTACAGACTCAACTCGTCACATCAAAACCTCTGGAGATGTGTGCTTGACTGAAGTTACTTGCTTTACTGCAGATACCACCTTCAAGTTTGTGCTCGGCGCTATATACGTTCATCCAGGAGCTAGTACGCAAAACGTCGGAATGTTACTCTGGCAAGCACTCGGTCCGTACATTCACAACACCCAGTACGTGCCCCCGTTCCTTCAAGTTGATTCTAATATACCCATTCTTCTGTGTGGTGATTTCAACAAAAACTTTAAGACAGATGACTCATTCCTCAGATTCATGAAAGAAACGTTCAATCTTGAAAATTTGTTAGATGTTTCGAAGTCTACTACGTTAAAAGGAACAACCATCGACCTGACTTTTACAAGGCACATAACAGCTGAAAACCTTCCTTTTATTTCTTACTTTTCCTATCATCGTCCTATCCTGAACAAAATTACCCAGATTGGAAACAGATAAATTTACGTAAAGATTGTAACTGATCGTATTGTATGTATGTATGTATGTATGTATGTATGCATAAATGTTTATATAAATGTATAAAAGTATGTTTGTATGAATGTATGTATGAAGAAAAATGTATATCATAGTCGAATAAGTAAACTTGTCATTTTACACCCGAAATTTATCATCAAAAGTGTGAATAAAACGATAGATGTAATTTAAAATTTGAAAAAATTGTTATCTTCATTTATTCCTTACTTCCCAAAAACTTATATCACCAATAAGACGTTATCACGTAAACATCTCGATCGTAAAACTACTTTACAAACAACCAATTTTTTTTAATTTAATTATATTCACCAGGGAAGAATAATAATCTCAAATCCATTCAATAGTTACGTATATGTGTACGCAGTACGATGCCGAATAATACTCATAAGGATCGGACAAGGTTTTTGTTGCATGCTGTATATGTTGTACAGTTGATAAAAAAAAAACAGCTCATGTTTTATGGTTAAATATATATTTTTCTCTGTTATAGTAATAATTCGTCGGGAAATAATGAAGAACAATCAGACCTCAGTAATTGAACTTTGATATTACAATACACACTCATGAAAATGTCGACCGAAAACTACGGAAGAATCCATTTGTTTATTAATTTATGGCCAGCAATAGATTGTGGATGAAAAATAAATTAAAAAAGACATCTGAGAATGAAGATCTGTGCCCTTACTCTCCAATTTAATTTTAATTCTAATACAATGCCAATGCAAAATTGATGTTAGTTAAAAAGGCAGGAGATTCAGTTTACTTTAAAAAAAACTGCTTTCCATGGATGGAACTGTCTGGAATCTAAATATTGAGAGTATTTTTTTGTATTGTGTTGTTTGTGTGCCTGCTAAATGAATAACAATTTTGTATAATAACTTTCGTGAGGAGTATTCATAATCATTTTAAACAAAACGGTTTACGGCATATTCTCGGGATCGCCCGACTAGTTTCAGACTCAATAGGAGTCTCTAACCATGAACTGACGCTGCGGCGGTTGTGTCGCAAGTCCGACTCGCGATCCCGAGAATATGCGTGAGTAAACCGTGTTTTTTTTAAATAATAACAATTTTGCATTGACGTAGTATTAAAATTTAAATTACATTGGAAAGTAAGGGCGTTGTTAAAGAAATATAGCGGTAAGAAATAATATTATATTGAAATAATATCGAATTATAAAAGTAGTTTATTACTATGAAGAAATTAACAAACTTATTTTATACTTTTCAGAATATCAACAACGTTAACGATGCAGACGACACATGCCTATTCTATAATCTATATACTAATATATAAAGCTGAAGAGTTTGTTTGTTTGTTTGAACGCGCTAATCACAATAAGTACAGGTCCAATTTTAAAAATTGTAGGATAGCCTGTTTATTGAGGAAGGCTATAAGCTATATAACATTACGCTGCGACCAAAAGGAGCGGAGCATAAGTGAAAAATGTTGCAAAAATGAAAAACCTTTGAAACTAAAACACGCAGACAAAGTCGCGGGGGACAGCTAGTTATAGATAAACTATATACATAAAGTATGTCGCATTTCTATTTGAAATTAAGAATAAATTTAAATTAATTTACTTTATAATTATGTATAATTGTATATATCTCGTGAATTATCCTATCAGTCATTAATGACCAATGTAAGAAATTAAAATTACTAGATTTATTTATTATAATGTAGAATATTAAATAAGATGATCTCCGTGGCCGAGTGGCGTTCACACCGGTTTTCAAGGTTTCACCAGCTCAGATGTCCCGGGTTCGATTCCCGGACGGGTCGATGTAGAAAACCCACACTTCTACCTTGTCTCGGGTCTGGGTGTCTTTGGTACCTTCGTTGTCTCTGAATTCCATAACACAAGTGCTTTAGCTACTTACTTTGGGTTCAGGGCAATGTATGTGATGTTATCCACATTTATTTATTTAATTATATAAGCGCTAGAATAATTACGAATTACTTAATTGTCATGCATAAATATCCTATTTAAAAAGAACTGTATAGTTTTTAGAAGAAAATAAATACTTTAAACTGAACTTTGAAAATGGACTTTTTGTTGCGACATATTCGTTAAATCAATATTGGTTAATCATCAATAGGGGTGAGGACTTATATTTTTTTATTCACTTATTACATAGATTATTAGAAAATATGAGACACGTATTTTTACTTAAACAAACAATATTATTTGGGCAGTCCCTAAATTATACAATTATTATTATTAAGAATTAATTGTGTAATTATATTACTATTATTATTGTATACGAAATTACAGCGTGCTGCTGGGGAGTTTGTTGCGCCGTTTCTTCTCTACAGCCAGAGCACTTAGGAAGCGGTGAAGGGTGGGCGAATCAGGGTTCTGTCCATTGTATTGACGTTCTTAAAGTGCTACTTTGTAGCCTAGTTGGAATAAATGAGATTTTGATTTTGATTTATGAAAATACTGTGAATGGAAAAGTCGCGTGACGTCACTTGTAGCTACTAGTTTTACCAGCATGTGACGTCACAAGCCCCTTCTACTGAACTTTAAAGCGCTTTAAGTGGGACTTAATACTGATTTGATATAAGAATAAATACAGGTTTTATTTTTCGTTTATTATGTATCTGGCGAATTAAATGGATATTTCCTTTTTATACCCAGTCCGCACCCCTATTGGATATATAATATTTGTGCTGCTCACTGTGTTTTGGACGATGGAAAAAACATTATAATGATAATTGCTTACATTTCGCCTAATAACACAGTTAATAATATTATAAAGTTTTTTTTTTTATAAAAGACTTATGATTTTAGGTCGAGTAGGCTTTGAAGAATTAGGAGAAAACTATCATACGTTGCCACTAATTTAAGTAGGAGATTTCAATGTTAATTTCGCGTCCGAAGATGGACAACACTTGGTAATCTTCCTACAAGATAAATTAATACTAAAAATGAGTAATATCCGAAATAAGTTTACTACAAGACATGGAACAGCATTCGATGCAGTTTTCTCTAGATATATTCCTAATTTCCATTCTTAAAAAAAAAATAACAGTTTATTTCATTAAAAACACATAAGTACAATCATAATTACTTAACTATTATACTAGCAAAAGATTTTAAAGTTAAGGAGTTGCAAAAAGATAAATAAATCAGTAATAATAACAACAACAATAGTATAATAGTGGGTTCATAAATTTTTCGTTTATAATTCATTCGAAAACTTATGTGCGATATCTTTGTTCTCATACTATAAGCCTTTTGTCTCTGTCTTACAATCATCCAATTTAATAACTGATGTATCCGATCACGAAAATAATGATCAAAAATAAAAAATCTATTTAAGAATATTAATTTATCAATGAATATCCATAATAATTTTAAATATTTGTAGAATAATAATATATGACGTCATTATCATCATCATCCACAGCCTTTGTCATCCCACTGCTGGACCTTTATCATCCCTCGAGGCCTCTCCTTTCACGTGCCATTCTCTCCGGTCCTATGCCTATATAAGATGTACGGGGTGTAAAAAAACTAATCGCATTACTGAAGTCTATGCACTCTGTACATCAAACTACATACATTCACGAAATATAAATGCTGGGCAACGAATTTTAATCTTAGGGATTAAAAAAAAACTGCTTTTTATAGCGCGCAATGTAATGCACGCAACCGACTGTACCTATGTGTGTGTTGTGGGTAAATATTTGTATGGAAGTAACTTTAGTATTAACACTTAGAAACCGTTTTAGAAAAAGAAAAACGATCCCAATGATGGGTACATTACGTGGTATACCTACCTACATATAAATGGAGATAAAGAAGTTTTACTTCAAATGTGATATCGGTAATTGCAATAAAAAGTAGCCTACGTCCTTTCTTAAAGGTCAAGCTAGGTCCACACCAAAATTCATCAAAATCGGTTGTATGATTCAGCCATAAAAGCGTAAAAGACGGACAGACAAACATATATTATATTTAGACTTACGAGATATCTATTTTATAATATTAATACCTCCTATTGAGGCGGTAAAGAGTCGGGCGATTCAGAAATACCTTAAAATACATAACTAATTTCTATTTCAGAACCACCTCTATCGCCAAATCGTTTAAATATAAAAAATATAACGTTAACAGAAGAAGAATTAAAGAAAGAAAGAGATGTCATAGCGGCATCTCACTCATACAGAACGCTGCCATACAGATGTGATAAATGCCTCGTAGGATTTATCTACAGAGAGAACCTGGATGACCATAATAATAGGAAACATTTCGCTGTAAGTAAAATATAACCCACAGTTTCTGATAGGCTTGTCAATGGTGTAGAATGCGGGATATGAAAAGTCAAAATCAAATTAGTCTGTCAGTTAGAAAAGAAAAAAATGTTAGACACGTATTTTTTTCTTTTTCTAAATAAGGAAACACTAATGGCCGGGACCAATAAACAAAAAAAAAACTAATCGTTTCCTTAACGACCTGTTAAAATATCAACGAGGCGTTCAAAAAGACTGTTCCTACAAAAAAAATTGTAACTGTTCGTTACCCAAATAACTGACGTCTGGTTACGAAGAGATGAGAGACAGCCTAGTGACGGATCGTCACGTTAACGAATAACGAATCAAAAGATATAGGATCTAGGCGTATGTAGATAAAACGAATCAAAGTTCAGGAGGTAGTGACGTCATGATTGCGAAAAATTGCACTAAATTGTGACTTAATGCGACATTTCAAATCAATGTATCGTCGTGAGTTTTTGTTTCATATAAAAATAAGAAAATAAGTGTCAATTTTTTTTTATCTGTCAAATTAAAGAAAAAAAGTCGTCTGCGTTATTTAATTAGTTGTCAAATCTAATGATCACGACTGTGATTGGTTGACCAAAATAACTAATAACCAATCACAGCGCTCGACATGAGATTTGAAGGTTTTTTTTTTTTTTAATAAAGGTTACTAGCAATGTGGGTGGAATTCATATTAATAGCAATCTTGTTAACCCCTCCAACTAAGCTAAATATGCTCTTGTCTGGAGTGGGTTCACGTCAATAGTGCAATGGGTGGAGTTCGAACCTGCGACCTCTCGATCACAAGGCCGTCACCCCTAACCATTAGGCTATTGCCGCTTTTAACACATTTTTATGTTGATAAACGTTTAAGAAACTACAACTTAATTTAAAGTTATTTTTATTTATTTAATAAAGGCTTCCGCACTGCAGACCTCTCATTATCTGTATGAGAGGCCTGCAGTAGGACAGTGGGGGAGCGGACTATTTTTATTTACACGTCTCATAGATATTAAAAAAAAACATTAGACACGTATTTTAGAAGATACATTGAATGGAAATGTCGCGTGACATCACTTGTGGCTACAATGTTTACCCACACGTGACGTCACAAGCCACCACTCCAGAACTTTATAGCGCTTTAACTTTGTCATTTTTCATAGATTTGATATAAGAAAAATATAATTTTCCTTTTTTATCTATCTGGTGGACTAAATAGATATTTCCTTTTCATACTGTTCATATTTTCATACTTTTCCCAATTCAGGCTGTTATTATTATCTTTGTGTTTTTTTATTTCAGAAAAAAGGCAGTGTTATATGCGATATTTGCGAGCAGATTTTATATCCGGCTGGCGGTTACACGGCTCACAGATATAGACATTTTTCAAGGTAAGTGTAATGAACAAAAATATATATTTAACATAGGTATGAGACACATATCATAGGATCTTTAAATAATATAGGAGCGCTATGTTTTGCAAGACAAATACACACAAAATAGTGAAAGGAAATACAAAAGTATATAAACTTATTATGTTTTTATTTACATTACTAAAATAGAAATTAATAATTATACAATAAGGTTTATTTAATACTAGTTTTCACTCGCGGCTCCGCCCGCGTGGATTTCGATTATCGCAGCAAGAAGTAGGCTATGTCCGTTCGTAGGATTCAAGCTTATCCGTCCCCATTCCAAGTTTCATAAAAGTCTGTTCAGCGCTTTAACCTTGATAGGGTAACAGATAGGCAGACACTTCGCATTTACAATATCAGTGTGGATGTAATCTGTCAGTAAAAAAAGAAAAAATACGTGTCTAATATTTTTTTAAATCTACCTTACGGTTAGAAGAATTTATTCAAAATATCTATCATTCTTTATTTATTACAAATAGGTATTTCTATTAATTAATTATTAATATTTTTAAGTATATACAAACAACTATATATACACTTAAAACAAAACTAAAAAATAACGTCTAAAAATTCATCCACATTGCTGTCGGAAGTATACCTAAAAGACTGGCGGCATTGCCACGTTGTATGGCAATGCTTATTCTCTGTTCAAGGTAAAAGACAGCCTTGGGTCGCGCAAAGAGTCAACAAGACATATTTATTATATTAATAATTCTATTTACTTTAGACAAGCTGTCCCTCGCGACTTCGACCGCGTGTTTTAGTTTCAACGGTTTTTCTTTTATGCTCCGTTCTTTTTGGTCGCAGCGTAATGTTATATAGCTTATAGACTTCCTTAATAAATGGGCTATCCAACACTGAAAGAATTTTTCAAATCGGACCTGTAGTTCCTAAGATTAGCGCGTTTAAACAAACAAAGAAACTCTTCAGCTTTATTAGCATAGATTTTATATTTATAATTCTGTTTATTTTAGATTTGAATGCGGTATATGTAACAAGCGTTTTCATTGGTACGAGTCGGCAGTGGATCACTTTAATATGACTCATACAGAACCACGAGGCTCTAAGGAAGATAAACAGAGGTAAGGTTACAAGTTTACAAGCATTATAATAACAATATTTTACCGAAACATATATTTCATGATACAGAATTTACCACTCTTCATACTGTGGGGCAAGGACAGCTGCTAAAATGCATGGGTATAAGATTATGATACTGCCGAGAGATGCATCCAGTAGAAAGACAAATAAACCAAAATGGCAAATAATAAATGTAATAAATAAATAATAAATGTGGACAACATCATATACATTGCTCTGAACCCAAAGTAAGTAGCTAAAGCACTTGTGTTATGGAATTCAGAGACAACGAAGGTACCACAACGTAGTTAGTTTTTCTATTGCTCTGGCTGGAGGCCCTTAAGGTTCTCGCCAAAAGTCCGGTGAAGCAGTCAAAGCCTGCGCTCAGGCTAACTGCGTAAATCTCTTCAAAAAAAGAAGGTACCACAAACACCCAGACCCGAGACAATGTAGAAAAGTGGTTTTCTACATTGACGGCCGAAGAACGAACCCGGGACCTAAGAGCTGGCGACACCTTGAAAACCGGTGTGTACGCCAGTCGAGCACAAAGGTCGGAAAAAATGGATCTGTGTTTAACTGTGTGTGTGCCTGTACCATTATAGCTCCTAAATAGGTGAAATGATTTATCACCCATCCACGGACAAACCGCAGCGAGAGTGGTTTAATCTTTATCCATAGCCAGCTCCTCCAAATAATTAATTATTAACCCACATGTACCCAAGCGGCGAGCGGTCACCTGACGTCACATGACGTCACAGCCAAATCTCAGTCAAACCCCGAGCGCGCACTGCCTCCACTTGATTTGAACCCAATTGTTTTGTGTTTAGAGTCTACTTTTGTATGAAGAAGTTTGATGATATACGATCTTTAACCTCTAGCTCAACGAGGTACAACTCACAATCAATGGGTTAATGACTTATAATATTGTTTACAGATCGCCACACACCTCAAAGTTGACGGACGCTCAGAATTCAATCGAAGTTAAGAAACAGCTCGTGTATAAATGCTCAGTTTGCAGAAAAGTAAGTATTATATAATACACTAGCTGTCCCCCGCGACTTTGTCCGCGTGTTTTAGTTTCAACGGTTTTTCATTTTTGAAACATTTTTTATATATGCTCCGCTCCTTTTGGTCGCAGCGTAATGTTATATAGCTTATAGCCTTCCTCAATAAATGGGCTATCCAACACTGAAAGATTTTTTCAAATCGGACCAGTAGTTCCTGAGTTTAGCGCGTTCAAACAAACAAATAAACAAACAAACACTTCAGCTTTATAATATTAGTATAGATAATTGTATATTTATTGACGACCTCCGTGGTCGATTGGCACACACACCGGTTTGCAAGGTGTCAAAGTGTATTTATTTACTTATTTATCTATGTATCTCCAACTCTTCAGCTTTATATATTAGTATAGAGTATAGATACTAGCTGCCCGCCCCGGCTTTGGACGGGTGGTGAGGGATTTTCAAAGCATTCATATCACATCATATCACATCACATCATACGTTGTTCTTTTACTTCTTCTTTTATAAAAACCTTGTTCTTACCATAAGAAACATAACAAAAAATGAATATTTTTTTTGGGAAATTGTGATTCAGTTATCCTTACTAATATTATTAATGCTAAAGTAACTCTGTCTTTCTGTCTGTCTGTCGCACTTTCACGCCAAAACTACGGAACCGATTTAAATAAAATTTGGTACACGGATAGTCTAGAGCTTGAGAAAGGACATAGGAAATTATTTTTTTAATCTTGGTACAGTTCACGGCCATCTGATCCCACACTAGGCAGAGCCTGTATTATGGCAACCAGACAACTGATAAACATAATTATATATTTCTAAATACATACATATTATAGATAAATTACCTACACCCAAACACAGAACAAATGATCGTGCTCATCACACAAAGATTCGTCCTGCGTGGGAATCGAACCCACAACCTCTAATTTAGCAGTCAGCGTCACTAACCACTAGATCAACAGGCCCGTCATATTAGACAATTTCATTTCGAATGCCCCGCGTTGGGCGCCAAGTGAACACCAGCCTGTAACTGTCACACTGTAGACCTCTCATACAGAGAATGAGCATTGATCACTTTGAGCATTGATTGTTATATATATTTCGTTTTTTCAGGTATTGAAGAACTATGAAAACCTGCAGAAACACATGCAGAATCAGCATTTAGATATTCCGGACCTTCAGTGTGATTTGTGCGGTCGTAAATACAGGGTAAGTTATGTTCATTGTATTAAATTAATATCTAATAATATAATCATATCTTGGGACAACTCACACACGGCCATCTGATCCCAAACTAGGCAGAGCCTGTACTATGGCAACCAGACTACTGATAAACATACTTATATATTTCTAAATACATACTTATTGTAGATAAATTACACCCAGATACAGAACAAATGATCGTGCTCATCGCACAAAGATTTATCCTGGATGGGAATCAAACCCACGACCTCCAGTTTAGCAATCAGGGTCACTAACAACTAGACCAACAGGCCCGTCAATTGGAATATTTTTTTACAAGATTTGAGGGCGCCGCGGTTAGTCTGTGGATGGGTGACAATTTGTAAACATACCGAGACCCCTCCGTGCCTCGGAAAGCACGTTAAGCCGTTGGTCCCGACTGTCATACGTTGATCTTTGACAGTCGTTAAGTCATTACAATTCTGACAACCAGTCTCACTATGGGATACTGTGTTACACAGTAAAATGGGTTGTAGAGTTCAGCAGGGTTATTCGCTATGGTAGTTGTCAACTAAAATGATAATTGGTTTTTAAAAAATACAGTGAAAACACAAATTTCGTGTCGTCTTCGATGATCAACTAGATCTACTAAGACGTAGTTGGTCACCGACGTTAGCCTGTCCTGAATTAGTGTTTTTACTGCTATTTTTATCCAGTAAACATCGCTAGGGTTGGCAACTGGACATAGCAAATAAGCCTACTGATAGGCAGGTGCTCCATGTAAAATACGGTATTCAAAACAGACAGACAGAGCTATTTTCGCATATATAATATTAAGTAAGTATACATATGTACAATTTAAATAAATAAATAAATAATCATATTATTTTTTTAATTTATTAATATAATGTTATAAATAACATAATTATCTTTCTAATATTATAAATGCGAAAGTTTGGATGGATGGATGTTTGTTACTCAATAACGATAAAACGACTGAACATATTTTAATGAAATTTGGTACATAGATAGTTTATTATCTGGAATAGCGCATAGGCTACTTTCTTCATCATCGATATTACAATTTTTCATCAACAAGCGAGTAAAACCACGAGGCACACCAAGTATAAGTATAATTATATTTTCATTTTGTTCGCAGACCCGGATTAACTTAAAACGACACATGGCTAAACATTTCGCTGCTAACAAGCGAAAAAAGACATCGACTGAAGCTAAATAAATAAATAAAGTTTAATAATAACCTAAATTTATTATATTTTGCAATAATTAAATTCATTATGTGTAATGTCAAATAATGACAGTCTTTAAGTCATTATAATTCTGACAACCAATCTTATTGGGATACTGTGTTACCCAGTAAAATGGGTTGTGGAGGTCAGATAGGCAGTCCCTCCATGTAAAATACAGCTGAATCCGGTGAGACTGGAGGCCGACCCCAACATAGCATGGAAAAAGGCTAGGCAGAAAAAACATTTATATAATTATCTACCTACAAAATAAATGTAAATGGGTATGTTGACGGGATAAGAAAAGTAAAAATCTATTAACTCCATAAATTCTATAATAAAAATATTAGACATGTATTTATTACTTTTTTAATATAAATAAATACTAAAAAGATAAAGCAAATCAAAGTTCAAGAGTGGAAGCTAATTACGTCGCGATGTTACACAAAACGTACGACATTGTGACGTCATGCGACATTTCAAATCAATGTACAGTCGTAAGTTTTTGTTTACGCAAAAAAATACGTGTCTAATATTTTTAATTAATCTATATGTGAGTCGTGGTGGCCTAGTGGTTCAATGAACGGATTTGTGTGCGCAAGGTTGCAGGTTCGAAAATTACATGCAAGTACCAATGTGACTTTTATATGTACTTTCCTAATTATTCTAAGACATTATTGACAATCGGTAAAGTAAAACATCGTGAGGAAACCTGGATTCAAAAAATTGGAATCTGAAATCGCCAACCCGCAAATGCGTGGTGATCAATGCTCATTCCTTCTCTATATGAGAAGAGGCCTGTACCCAGCAGTAGGACATTTATAGGCTGATAATACTATCTGAAGAAGAAAATAAGAAAAAAAATACAACATCCTTATTAGCTCTGCTGTGTTTGTTTCGATTTTCTGACAGATCCAAAGATACAAGGCATCGTACTATTAGCCGCATAGTCAAATACAACTTAATTTTAAGCCGCCCTTAAGTCTCATGCTGTCTTTGTAACTAATATGTAAAGTAGAGAGAAATAGGCAATAGAAAACATTATAGAGTTAAAATCCGTGTAATTATTTGGGGTTGTAATGCGCTTCAACTAAGAATATTAGAATAGTCATGGATTCCCGCCATTTTAACTGTCAAAAAGTAAAAAATTATGTCAAAAACCATTTTTTTTTTAATATATAAATAGTATTAAAAAATTGTTTTTTGACATTTTTTAAACTGTAAAAAGATGGAAAATGAATTAAAGATTTTTTAAATTATAACATTTTTATTGAAGACACAGTTGTCATTAAAGTCATTGGATTTCTTGTTTTACATATATGTATTGTAAAGTCGGGCATGGCATGTCCTCTCGCTCAGCAATTATTTGCTGTAGCAGTTGTCGAATGCGAGACAGGCGATTTTTGACACATTCGCCATGAAGTTAAATAGACAATCTTTCTTAATAGGGATGCGGACTGGGTATGAAAAGGAAATATCTATTTAGTCCACCAGATAGATAAAAAACAAACTCGTTTTTTTTTCTTCTATCAAATCAATGAAACATGTTTGGATTCTGATGCAGAAGACAGTGTTACCCCATCCATTATACTTCCATTCATCAACTGTCTCCTCTTATGGTTGTATGTATGTATTAAGTTCAGGATTGGGGGCTTGTGACGTCAACTGTTGGTTAAAAAATGTAGCCACAAGTGACGTCACGCGACATTTCTATTCACTGTATCTTACTTATTGTTTGTTTAATTAGAAAAAGAAAAAATACGTGTTTAATATTTATTTATAATCTATGTGATTTGTAAACAGAAAATAATTAGTCCGCATCCCTATTATTGGTCTCAAGTCGACGTATATTTTTTATGTTTGACTACTCGTCTTCCAATATATATTTATAGCAATATGTTTAAGCTTATTTCGTTTAGGTTATATTGAATATTTAAAATTATATTAGGTATGTAAGTTTTAATTATTATCATTATGTTATATTTAGTATGTAAGTAATATTTTAATTGAAAATATATTGAATAATAACACTAGGTACATTGTATTTAAAATCTATTAAATACTTTTAAAGTGTAATGATTTCATTCATTCATAATTTTGTATGTAATATCAGTACTAGTAAAGAACTAAGGTGTTAAGTACAGTACGAAGCGAGATGAATTTGTAATATATGTATTTATAAAATATATTGCCGTCGCACACCTCCGACCTACCCCCGTAAAGTGCGTAAGGGACAACTGCAGCTCAGGCTGATTATATCTACAAAATCGTTGACCAAAAGACGTTTTGTATTCCGCTGTTTTCATCTCTAAAACTGGACTGATCCAAATAATTTTTGTGTTTTGTATTTCAAATATCATTCTGTAAACAATAAAATTAAAATATATAAATATAAAATAATTCACAAGGTTATGAAGATTATGAACACCAATACGAAGCAATTAGAACAGATTTAAAATATTAATCTTATATTAGTACTTAGTATCTATAATTCAATTTCCACTATGAAATAAAACACAAAATAAATAAAGTTACATATTATATCGGAATTTTATTACTTCCCAGCACCTGACAATTTTTGTCATGACAATCTATTCAAAATTTAAATGTATATTGTTTTTCCCGCGCTTTTTTTCGCTAACTTTCTTTTCTACAGACTCTACCGTTACGTACGCTGTGAGCGCCAATCCCCATAGAATCCAGCGCATGGAACAAATATTTTTGAGCTCCAAAAATGTTGGTAGAAAAAATAGAAAATGAATTCCTATCTTTTTCTCCGAAACTCATTTAATCGAATTGCATGAACTTAAAGGGGTTAGGTTGATGATTCAAATGATTATAATTCTGTAAGTACACACTACAAATGTATTAAGGTCGCGAATATTATTTTGTTATAAAAATCATGAAACTGTCCGTCAAATTGCAAAAAACGTAAGAAAATTTGAATTTCGCGGGCTACCCTAATGCTTCTACCTGAAGGCGACCCCCTTGTTATTACTATAAGATAAATATAGATTACAGGATAAAAAGTTGTTGGTATTTAAAGAAACAGGAAATTTCTCAATCGTGTGGAATCACGCAAGTATAAAACTTTGTATTTGTCCGGGTTTTGAAGAAAAAAAATCCTGCTCATCCAAACTGTATAGATATTATTATGGCCGTGATATGAATATTTTGCGGAACTTAACCTAATGATTAGTTATAAAGTTCGATATACTCAAAGATAATGTGTTTACGATGTTGTAAATATATTAAACTTCTGTTACATGAGATACATAGAATAGTTAACTGTAGATAGGTTATATTTGACTCTTCTCTGCCTACTTCTTTCCTAACTTTTATCTACAAGTATTTAATTCTTCCTGTCATCAGGTTTGCTATCAGAGAACTCAATTAGGAATAATGTTCGCATGCGTAGGTAGGTACGTGAATTTTCTTCTTAATATAGAATTAGGGACTTTTTTCGAATCTTAGAAGTTCTAATGTAGATTAGTTAAGCAATTATTCAAGACAAGCTGAGCCAATGATTTTACTTGTACGGTTAAAAACCTTCGTAGTTCCCGATTCTAAGATTATCGGGGAAAAAAACTACCTATTTTTTGTCCAAATTTCCTCCAAATCTGCCAAAAAGTCTGCATGAAAGGGAAATAAACAAAAAACATACATCCTCACAAACGGACATTCATAATATTAGTAGGATTATATAAAGCACGATATATAAAGTAGGTACCTTCTCTGAGATTACACGGCAGGTACGAATAATAGATAGTAGGTGTTTTGGTATTTTACCTAGCTGCGCAACTGTTTTTAATTAATCATTGAGACCGCGATTCTTTATCACTATAATAATAATCCATACTCTACAAGTATTTTTCAGTATTGCCCTTGACACTCGCAAGAGCGGTCACGTCATCTGCACATGTAATATTTATCAGTAAAATGCAAGAATTCTCCGCGACTGGTAAGTAATATATCATGTCAATTAATATTATTTCATTTAACAACTACTTACATTGTTAGTTAACCTAAAAACAGTAATTAATTACTCAAGTGTTTAAACTATGCTGAATTCATTTGAGTACCTACCTAACCTACTCTTTCGGACTTATTTTTTGTATGACCACACTTTCAATGGTATTTTACTAAGATGGCGGGAGAATCAAGATTTTTAAATGGTTATGATTTGATGAGAAGTTTGACGATTATATTTATAGGGGATGATAGGCACCTATACCTACCCGGCTTTCAGATATGGATATGGGTAGGTATTATAATAATATATCTATACCTGGATTCCTAAAATTGGGACCTAAAATGAGCAAGCGTGGTGATCAATGCTCGTTCCTTCTCTACATGAGGAGAGGTCTGTAGCCAGCACTTGAGTATTTATGGGCTGCTATTATTTTAGATATTATTATAAATTATAAAGAAATTTAGGGTGCTTGATTTTGTAGACAGTTTTTTTGAAATTAGCAGGTGATGATAACTTTATACTTCATTTCTGTATTCTTTTAGATTTGTATTATATCTTTTGTGTATAATTACTTCCATAAATTTTAATTTTATTTATTAAGTATTTTACAATAAGCCTTATGTATTAACAGTGCCCCACAAAACCGTTTACACAGTTTGACTGAGGGTGTAAAGACAACGATCACAATAGCACGGTAATTCTAATGACTAACTAAACTTAAGTGGGTATGTTTAAAATTACAGATTCATTAATAAATGTAGTTTTAATAATTTAGATTTTTTTTTTTTTTTTTTTATTTCATTAAAAAAGTAGCTATCGTTTATTTTATCTTCTAAATTATGTTTATTTAACAGCAGAAGCCTTAAAAGAGGTTAATTAAAGAGTAATCGATCGGGCTATTTTTTGGGCTGGTCACATCTAACGAAAACCATCGACACGAAAAGAACAAATCTATTTCGGCTGTTATAATTTTTTTTTAACTTTCTAGAGCACCAGCACGTCCGCTACAATCCTCTCAAAGATGAGTGGGTGCTGGTTTCCCCGCACCGTTGCCTCCGCCCCTGGAGCGGGCAGACGGAGGCCGCTCCGGAGGACCAACCTCCAGACCCTCTGAACCCTCTGCTGCCGGGAGCTGTCAGGTCTAATGGACAGGTAAAGCGTCCTTTATGAAAATGGAGAATGCGTGACGAGAGCGTTACTAAAAGTGTGATCAGGCGAGGCGAACGGAAGTTGAGAGGGAGGTATAAGTTAGTGAAGATAGAAAGAAAAGAAAAAAAAATCCTTCTCTCTTTTTCTCATAGCCAGTTACGTTTCGTATATAAAGAAGTTTTACTTCAGTCTTTTTTCGATTTTAGATTTCGAAGCTCCTACACTTATTGTATTGTATTGCCTTATACCAAATAAGTATACCTGTACTTAAGTATAATGTACCTACATGATACGTAAGTAGATGTGTTCTTAAATATATGATAATGGTTTCCACAGAAAAATCCCGCCTACACATCGACGTACGTGTTTCCTAACGACTTTCCCGCGTTGCTGGAGCGTGTTCCTGACCCCCCGGCATCGGAACACCCCCTGTTTAGGTCCTCAGCTGCCAAAGGAACCTGCAGGTATGTCCCTACTTCCTTCTTACACGACTGACTAAATAAACCGGCCAAGTGCGAGTCGGACTCGCGCACGAAGGGTTTCGTACCCTTGACTAGGCAAACAACAGTAGGTACACAACTTTCATACTGTAACCTTTTTATTAGTTTCTTAATAAAAAAAAATTGGTTGCCTGTAAAGTCGGTATACGGGCGAAAGTTTTACGTGACAACGACTGTCAATGTCAATGTCTGTCTCTCTCGCTCTTAGGCGGGCTAACCATGCCCGAGTGGAAGGGACGCGTGCCTCTCACTCCCTCTCATTGTAAGCGCATAACGTAAGCGGAGCGTAACCCAGTTTCTTGAAGTGTCACCCGGCAAACCAATTTATAAGACGTTGTCACGTCAAAAAATATTTAGGGAAAATATCAACCCCCTAAATATTTTTTTATTTTAATTTTATTATTTATTATTAAAGTAAATATACAATTAAGTATTTTGTGAATATTTCAAGTGCCTTCCTGTTGTCATTATTGATATCGAGCAAAAAAGGGCCAAAATATCGCGTTTGCTGTGAGAGAGTGTGAGAGCCCCCTTAAATATTTATTATATTTTGTTTTTACTATTTGTTGTTATAGCGGCAGAAATACATAACTTGTGAAAATTTCAACTGTTTAGCTATCGCAGTTTTTGAGATACAGCCTGGTGACAGACAGATGGACGGACGGACAGACAGACAGACAGCGAAGTCTTAGTAATAGGGCCCCGTTTTTACCCTTTGAGTATAGAACCCTAAAAATGTGTGTAATATTTTAGAGTGATGTATGTGAGTTTCTTTGTTAAAACCATAATTTTTGATGTTTAAATTCCGGTAAGATTTCAATGTATCCTGTTCCATCATCTCAAATGATGGGATATAATTTATGTGCTTCTTTTGAAATAAAATTATACAAGGTAATTCTTTTATCGTTGTACAAAAGAAAAACATGACCTCTATATCGGTTATACAAACCATTCTCTATACGATGACCTCGGGTAAATTCGTTCGTCGAGAGATGATGCAGCCCAATACTTATTATTTTAAACATCCAGGCAGTGGCCTCGGTAGCTTAGTTGGTAAAGCGACTGGCGCGTCAAGCCAGTGGTCGCATGTTCGAGTCCTGCCTGAGGTTTAGGTTTTTCCTTCTATTATTTGTATTTAATTACAAACTTATGTATAATTTAAGTAAATTTATGTAATACTAGCTGTCCCCCGCGACTTTGTTCGCGTGCTTTAGTTTCAACGGTTTTTCATTTTTACAACATTTCTCATTTATGCTCCACTCCTATTGGTCGTAGCGTGATGTTATATAGCCTATAGCCTTCCTCAATAAACGGACTATCCAATACAAAAAGATTTTTTCAATTCGAACCAGTAGTTCCTGAGATTAGCGCGTTCAAACAAACAAACAAACAAACAAACTCTTCAGCTTTATAATATTAGTATAGATACAACGAGACAAGAGTATATTTTCGTATTTTTAGCGGACAGTTTACTAATGGATGCATTATCAATTTTCGAAGTGCGCTGTTAAGTAAATTTGTAAATACATTTATCTAATCTATTTTATATGACGACCTCCGTGGTCGAGTGGTGTACACGCCGGTTTTCAAAGTGTCGCCAGCTCTGAGGTCCCGGGTTTGGGCACCGGGCCGGGTCAATGTAAAAAAAAAACACTTTTCTACATTGTCTCGGGTCTGGTTGTTTGCGGTATCGTCGTTGTCTCTGAATTCTATAACACAAGTGCTTTAGCTACTTACTTTGGGTTCAGACCAATTTATGTGATGTTATGTTGTCCACATTTATTGTTTATTTTTTTATTTTATAAAATTAATAAGTAAATGTTTTGTTTTTAGAGTGATGTGTTTTCATCCAGACTCCACGATGACAATTCCATTGATGACGGTGGATGAGATTCTTGCTGTCATTGACGAGTAAGTAGTACACAGTTAGATACACTTAATGCGACACACTTATTGTAGTAGGTACATACAACGAACTAGATAGATTTGCAGGTCACACTAACATTTTATATTATACTAACTGCAACCCGCCCCGGCATCGCATATAAAAAAAAAATATATATATATAGCCTATGTCACCTGGGAATAGTGTAGCTTCCCAACAGTAAAAGATTTTTTCAAATCGGTATAGTATTTTCGGAGCCTATTCAATGCAAACGAACAAACAATCAAATCTTTCCTCTTATTAATATTAGTATAGATTATACACTAACATTTTTACTCTGGGGATATTGGAGAAACCCAAATAATTTGAGGCCTCTAACGAAGCTCTGAACCATGATTTCGTTACACGTATTTTAATTCAAGTATCTAGACACACGGTAGCGTGTCAAGCCAGGTTCAAGTAACAGAACTGGCGAACTGGAGCCACTTTTGACCCCTTCGTAACTCAAAACTATTTCACAATTTTATTAAATTAAAAAATTAAAATTTTAATTATTTTTGTATATAAGAACTAGCCAAGTCAGACCTTAGGCTACAATATATTATCCTAAGTTATAAGAAGAAATTATATTTTATATTGTTATAAATAAATAAAATTTCAGGACTGCTCATTGAACTTGGCACCCATTTAGATCTCACTTCTTTTGTCGTTGAAGTCAACAACCAAGGCATATATCATAATATTGAACTTGGCTCTTATTTTACATTTATGTTTTGACGTGACAACGTCTTATAAATTGGTTTGCCGGGTGACACTTCAAGAAACTGGGTAACGCTCCGCTCACGTTATGCGCTCACAATGAGAGCGAGTGAGAGGCACGCGTCCCTTCCACTCGGGCATGGTTAGCCCGCCTAAGAGCGAGAGAGACAGACATTGACATTGACAGTCGTTGTCACGTAAAACTTTCGCCCGTATACCGACTTTACAGGCAACCAATTTTTTTTGATAGGATTATACTACTACACTACTAAGTAATACATATTATATTTCAGATGGGTGAACCAGTTAAAAGAGCTTGGTCGCCAATACACATGGGTGCAAATCTTTGAGAACAAAGGCGCTATAATGGGCTGCTCTAACCCTCACCCGCATTGCCAGATTTGGGCGTCGAGCTACTTGCCAAATGAGCCACGGGTTAAAGAAAGGTAGGTATTATTTTTACAGCACTTTTCAGCGTAGTTACCTTGATGATTATTGAAATAAAAACTTCTTAAGCCGCGTTGGGCACTTTTTTGTAGGGGGAAATCTTGTGGGTTGGCGTCACCAACATGCTTATGACTATATTATACTGTGCTTTGTTAAAATAGTATTTTCTTTGATTATTATTTGAATTTTTCACAGACATATAAGGATTTTTTTAAATAATTTTAAATCTTCGTATTTATTTTAGCGTTTTAAAATTTTGTATTATTTATTTTCTAATATTTAATCTCTGCAATGCATCACGCAATAAGTGAATAGATGTGAAAACCACATTGATGTTCATAATTTTAGTTCAACACTTATAAAATTTTAAATCAAAATTTTCTAAATTTTCACTTCTACCGGCAGTCCCTATAACCATAGACTAAAGTGTATAAAAGGAAACTTATAACTGCCAATATTTTTGTTTGTAATTAAGGTATGATAAGATAACATCTATGCAAATTTTCTCTCTGAAACAGTGTGGAAAGTCATTGAATGTGGACACAATGAATTTGAAGGGTTAACAAAAAAAAAATATAGTAATATTCTATTTTGTTTTTCTATTCGTCTACAACACGATCTCTTCAGATCGGTTACAACTGAATTTTAAAATATGTATTAGAAGCTCTTTGGCTAAGAGTTTTTGGCCAAAACTGTCTAGATATAGCCAAGAATTAAATATATAAAATCATGTTTTATTCCTTCGAATTAATTGACTGTCTATCTGCTGGTCAAAGAACTCCCTCGGCAGTATATTTTGTAAAGTACCTACTTTTAAAATACTTTTTTTTTCAGATGCCAAAAGGAATACTACATAAAATTCAAGAGGTCAATGCTCGCTGATTACTTAAAACAAGAATTAGAAAGAAAGGTAATTATTTGTTTTCCTATTCTAGTGAAAAAGAGGGATAGAGCTATATGGTCAGATAGCACTATCTCTTTTTCATAACAGAAATATAAGTATAAAACATGTCAAAAATTATAAAATAAAGTGATGTAGAAAAGTTAGCTTTGGGCATCTAGCCTTTTCCCAAGCTATGTTGGGGCCGGCTCCCAGTCGTGACAGTATTCAAATGAATACCGCATCAGAGCGTGAGAGCGACATTCTATCTGACCTCCACAACCCATTTTACTGGGTAATACAGTATCCTCTAATAAGACAGAGTATCAGAATTATACTTACTTAACTTTAATATTGGTCTATTCATGCGGATTTGACAGTAACGCTCGGTTTCTGTGGTTTTTTGTTAATCACCTGTCAAACCTTATGTTAAGCGCAGCTGTGATTGGTTGTTAGTCTTTTAGTCACTCAATCACAGTCGTGATCAGTGGATTTGACAACAGATTTCAGTGTTTCAGAAACCGGGTGTTATTCTAATTGAAAATTAATTGAATTACATTGAAAAGTGTACAAATTTGTGTAATTCTTATTTTTTTTTACAGGAACGTATTGTCGTTAAGAACGATGAGTGGGTGGCTTTGGTTCCCTATTGGGCTGTTTGGCCGTATGAGACAATGCTTTTGCCTATTAAAGGCCAACCGCAAAGGATGACAGATTTGAATGACGCTCAAAAGCGGTCGTTAGCAGAGATTATGAAACAACTGAATATTAAATACGATAATTTGTTTAAATGCAGCTTTCCGTACAGTATGGGTTTCCATGGTAAGTTTAAAATGACTTATAAGTAGATTGTATGGCTGTTTTAGTGAATTATTTTTAATCCGCAGAGATTTCAAAGATTTAATTGAAATATTATGCGAAGTGTTGCCAGAAATGGAACAAATATTTACTTATTCAGGGATTCTAAGTATTCCCGTATTTTTATTACTATAAAATTTGATTATTACTCAACGCACACGTAGTTGCAGGCTACATGTAATGTAATATAACTAACAAATTCAAACCAAACTGATTAAATATAACTTTTACTTCATCAAGGTGCACCTACCGGACCGTCTAAAGCGCCCGGTGACTCTCCGCATTGGTTACTACACGCTATCTACCTCCCGCCATTACTCCGATCTGCTACTGTCAAGAAATTCATGGTTGGCTACGAAATGCTAGCACAACAACAAAGAGATTTAACGCCAGAACAAGCGGCACAAAAGCTGAGGGAATGTGACGATGTTCATTATAAAAATAAAAAGTAATTAGTGATGTATATCACTTAACCGTCCCGCCATTTTGTGACTTATGTAATGTCGGCCACGAACGTGACGATATTTAATGATTGCTGTAAAATTACTGGGTAACTTAAATAATTAAGCAATTTTACAGCAATAGTTGTTTTTGTTTGTATGTAATTTTGCCGTCAAATTCTTTCACATGATAGGTAATATCACAAACTTATGCAAGATATCGTTACGTGCGTGGCCGGCATAATTTGGATACAATAGTGTGAGTGACTACCATGTAGATAAATATTTTCATCTATAGCTTCATGGTGACTACGAAACAGATTTGCGAAATGTAAATTCTGTTTTGTGGTGACTGCTAAACAAAGAATAACTACAGGATACTAGTCTATTAGGAAAGTCTATTTTATTAAAATATACTTGTTTTATTGTATTTTTAAAATGTATACATTCCATTTTATAATCGTACCAAAACTTTTTTTGTTATTGCTTTTAAACAATTAGAGTCAATATATTGTGTACTTTAACTTGTTTTTGTTATAAAATAAAAACTTGTCTATTAAAATTAAATTGTTCATTTCCCAATGCACGATATTTTTAAGATTTCAAAATCTATAGTTAGAATTAATCTAAGGTTAGAATATTTATAGACCGTATAATATGACCTTGAACATCTCCATTCATGATGTTGGGTATGGCAACACTGAACAAAATGGTGCGTTCCAAGTACAATCAACAGGTTGTAGTCTATCTCACTCTAGCAATATGCGCTGTCCTGCTCTAATACGCAAGACAGCTGACGAGTGACGTTGACAAATACATAGACAATAGACAAATGTCATGTCACTTTAAAAGTTGTTTTCTATTTTCATTTCCGTTTTATTATTTTGTTTTAAACACGCTTAATTTGTTTTATACTTTAATTTGCTTTCTTTAAAATGAAGACTAAACAAGTTGGTACGTGTACTAAGAAAAACGAGTGCGTCATTTGTAAAAAAGTGATTATCGGTAGTTCATACAAGTTCAAATCACATTTGTATCAGCATAGTGCTGTGAAATCTCGATTCCAGTGCACATTTTGCTCAAAAGAGTATTATAGGCGGGATGTGTACGAAAAACATATATCTGTGCATACTGGGGCTAGAAAAGTTCATATTTGTGACTACTGCGATCGATCATTTGTCGAAAAAAGAAACCTAATCAGCCATTTGAAAATCCACGATGACTTTTTTGCTTATCCACCAGTACAGTACAAATGTATGGCATGCGGCATCGTCTACTGCGAAGAAAGATTGCTCAAGTATCATATAAGAAAACATCACTTTAATTTAAAAGAAAAAGAGCCAAGTCATATCAAAAAACGAAAAAATGAAACATGGGTTGAACGCGTTATGGAGTCTGAAATCTGCGTTGAAATGACAAAGATTGATGACAACGTTATTAACATTAAAAAGAGTGCTAAAACTAATAAAGAGTTTGCTAACATGGAGAATTTGGAAAAGTCAAAATTTGACGAGTATATCTCATCAGTATTCGCTATGAAAGACAGATCTCAGTACTCAAGAGCTATATGTGACTACTGCGGTAAAGAGATGTTAAAAAAGAGTCTGCAATCGCACATAAGAGAGCGGCATTTGAAACTAAAGAGGTTTAAGTGTGAAGATTGTAATGCTAGCTTTAGTCGGCATTATCAATTGGTCAACCATATTTGCGGTAAGGTTAGGACCAGGAACCGGAAGTAATGTACAACGGACTCAACATTGCATGTTATTACTGTGGAAAATTTCTCATCTTATAGTTATGAGAGAGAAGTAAACAAATATTATACTTCCATAGGGAAGTTTTTTTTACATATTATTGGGCTATATTGTAAATTCAGCCACATTTAATACAGCAAAATGCTTGTATGTTACTTAAAAGTTATCTAACCTCTACAAACTTATATTTATATGGTAGTAAAACAATAATATTGTAATATTTTTGTACAATTTTTTCTGAGGTTGGTGATTGGTATAATTCATTTGTGAATATGGCAATACACGTCTGCATTAGTTGTCTGAGTACTAGGGTTATATTAAAATATGTTTTTGTAGAGTGATTAGTAGTTGAACAGATAGTTAAGATTTCAGTGCCTTAACTATGATTAAAAATTAATGTAGATAAATAATTTTCTACATTGATGCTACAGCTAGTTACTTTGGGTTCAGAGCAATATATGTGATGTTGTCTACATTTATTATTTTAAATATATTCTTACAAAAGTGCTCTTGACTCAGGACGTAAATACTACAGTATGTTAATCCACTGCAATATTCATAGCTATATTTCTAGAAATGTTTACAACTATTATTGTTATTGTATAATTATATTTAAAATACTGTAACAAAATTTAAAAACTGACATCAACAAGTTATGTGCCTTATAAAATATTGTTACATTTATAAATAGTTAATTATCTTAGTTAAGTAAACTTTATATTTGTGCTGTTAGTTAAATGAGTAAAGCGTTTGTTACAAAGTCCAATTTTAAGGAAATCAGAAGATGTAGTTGTCATTAGAATTTGATTTAGTGCAAAATTTCGGTATCGACCACACTGCTTCTAAAATTGTTTCAGATTAGGTTTCCTACAGATTGGATAGTGTAATAAGCACTTTAGCACAATCACAATAGTCTTCCATTTGTCAAATTTACAAGTTGTTGCATGTATTAAGTTTGTAAACTCCATTGTAAGCACTAAATAGTGTGTAATTATTTTAAACAAAACGGTTTACTCACGTATATTCACGGGATCGCCCGACTAGTTTCAGACTCAATAGGAGTCCCTAATCATGAGCTGACGCGGCGGCGGTGGTGTCGCGAGTCGAACTGCAGTTCGATCCCGAGAATATACGTGAGTAAACCGTTTTGTTTGAAATAATTATGAATACGCCTCACGAAAGTTATTACACAAAAATAGTGTGTAATGTTGTAAATTTTTTAAAATCCTTTTGTCTTTCATTATTAGATAGATAAATGTGTTAGTAGCTCACTCATTGGTAAGTGAACATCATTTCCAAAATACTTATATACATATCTATAATATTAAACAAAGTTTCCCGCCGCGTCTGTCTGTCTGACAGTTTAAACGCGGTAAACTCAAAAACTACCTAACGAATTTTCAAATGGTTTTCACCAATGGATAGTGATTCAAGAGGTAGGTTTCTGTGTATAATTCATTAATGTTTTAATTAACCGCGCGGAGCCGGGGCGGGTTGCGAGTTTAGAAGAATAAGAATAAATTTATTTGTTTAAACATAGGTAACATAATTATATAAAAGCTCTTAATAATGAAAAAAATAAAGTCTCACTATGTTTCGCCTCACTTGGCATACAAATATTTGCTTAAATCTATTACAACCATGAAATTAGACATAAACACTTAACTAAAATTTGGCAAATTTAATAATTATAAAGATAATGTAAACAAATACAGATATATTTTTTAAGAACAATGTAATAAACAAATTAGATTTTGCGCCCATTTTGTCATGATTATTTTAAAATTTATCGTCAAGGAATTCGGTAATTGAATAGTAGGCTTTTTGTATTAGGAAATTATTAAGTAAACGTTTAAATCTGTCTAGACCATTTCCATCTTTAATGTTTCTTGGGAGTTTGTTATAGACTTTGGGGGCCATTCCCAAGAAACATTTTGAATATAGGGCAGTTTGGTGAGGCTTAATACGTATTGTGTTACGTTTACATTTAAGGAAAAGCTATAGTATTGTATTACTAACGTCTTATTTAAAATGTTTGGGCCTTAGACGTCATTGTAGCCCAGTAAAATAAAAAGACTATTTAGTATAATTTAGAACATGACTCCAACATTTTTAATGTTTGATGGATTCATTAGGATATACAACTTTATGTTTATAATGATAGAGTTCAGAATCAGTAACTGATGTACTGGGGGTTAACGCGAATCAAAAATCCGTTAAGGTGGCTAGTCTAGCATCAAGGCGTGGCGAGAAATAGAACTAACATTACATTCATTCTATAAAACAATTTTTAAGACGACATCTGACAAACATTTCATTTTAACATCTATACTAATAAAAGCTGAAGAGTTTGTTTGTTTGTTTGAACGCGCTAATCTCAGGAACTACTGGTTCGAATTGAAAAATTCTTTTTGTATTGGATAGTCCGTTTATTGAGGAAGGCTTTAGGCTATAAAACATCACGCTACGACCAATAAGAGCGGAGCATAAATGAAAAATGTTGCAAAAATGAAAAACCGTTGAAACTAAGACACGTGAACAAAGTCGCGGGGGACAGCTAGTAATTTAATAAAGATTAAATGTTACAGTCACATTATAATGACATAGAGTTTTTAACTTATTATTTTTTACGCATTAACGCATGCGGAGGATTTATATTTAATTACAACAAGTTTTTAACATAAGAATAGAATAGAATAGAATAGAATAGAATAGAATAATCTTTATTTGCATAAACATGTGTGTGTACATACAGAAGAGATACATACAAGATGTCAAAATAAATGAAGTGCAGACATGTTTGCCACAGGGTGACGTGCAAAATATTATGGTTACAATTTTAAAAATTAACAAATATAAGTGTTGTCATCATTATTGTTGAGATATGTGTAACAATTTAATATTTTCTTATGTCTAAATTCGGGATAGTTTAATTTAATTATGTCATTACAAATTCTTTTTCATTAAGGTACTCAGTCACGCTATAATATGCTCGATTAGTCAAAAAATTACGAAGCTTATTTTTAAACATAGAATGAGGCATTTCCTTCCAACTTTTAGGTAATTTGTTATAAATGACTGGCGCCATGCAGTATACACTTTTGTGCATAAGAGTAGTCTTAGCGGATTGGAGACAAAGTTGACTATCGTCGCGTCTATTGCGTGGAAATTCGTCGGCTAGACGCTTATAGTAATGCGAGTTCGACTTAACAAACACAGCTACTTCTAATATGTACAAGCACGGCAGAGTTAAAATATTGTACTTTTTAAAATAAGGCACACAGCTATCTGTCTTCTCAAGTTTAAACATCGCCCGTAGACATCTCTTTTGAGACTTGAATGCTAATTCTTTTTTTGTTGAGTTACCCCAAAATATAAGACCATAGCGTAGATGCGATTCTACTAACCCGTAGTACGCTGTGAGTAGAGCATCTGTATATAACGTGAATGAAAGTGTGTGTAAAGCGTATGCTGATGTACTAAGTTTTTTAGATAAAGTTTCAATATGTGTTTTCCAATTAAGGTTTTTATCAATCTGAAGGCCAAGAAATTTAATTAAATAAGAAATACGGTAATTGCGCCCTTAATTCCTTGCTACCTGTCAATGAGGACTACTGCTATCTTGCTCACCAGTTGGCGCCACTGGTGCGTCAGTCTATTTTGCTTTTCTCTTATTATTGAAGAATGTCAAACATCTGATGCGAAACTAGCAACTCGAGTGGATTATTGATTCGCGTTAGACGCCATTGCATGTTTTTTAAAACGAGGTGTATACAAAAATTCTCGTTAAGTGGTTAAGTGTCTTAGAAATGATTGTTTTAAACGTAATTTTATAATACTTAAAGATATAAGACTGATTCAAAATATTTGTCTTGTATTGTATTTAAGGCGTAGGTTTGAAAGTTGAAAGTTAGGTTATGAATAGTTTAGTAGATTAACATCTATTATTAATATTCTAGATAGAACTGCTATAGTTAGATCTATTAGAGATTGAAATTTGACATGGTTCAGAATGATGTGGATTGAGTATGAAAAGTAAAAATCTATTTAATCCGTAATTTAGATAATAAGACAATAATAGACACTTATTTATTGCATGACGTGAGGAGTGAAACTAATGACGTAATGATACGATTAAAAAAAGGGTCTAATATTTTTTTAATAATCTGTCTGACGAAAATATATATATATTTTTTTATTTTTATTTTATTGGATGATGTCTACCGCAGTTAGCGTGAGAGCAGGCTTTGACTGCTTCACCGGACTATTGGCGAGAACCTTAAGGGCCTCCAGCCAGAGCTATAGAAAAACTACGTCAGCAACGTTCACTAAGGGCACCCCCTATGGGATTCGCACCTCAAATTACTGCGTTGCTAACAATCTTCATAATGCGAAATATTATTTAGGAACATATTTTTATTGCTTGTTTGGCCAGCTCGAAAAAAATTTAGTTAACATCCTAAATTGTATGTTTCTTTGTTAAAATTCAATCAATAGGGAAAACAATTTCTAGATATGGATATTAATAATATGTGTAGTACCTAAAGTATATTATAATACTCTGTTAGTTTATATTTAGTTCATATTTTATTTAAATTCAGTAATTAGGATTAGTCTAGACTACGTATCCAAAAATGACTTTGACAACACAACTTAATTTTAAATCGCTGTTAAGTCTCATACTGTCTCCATCACTTCAAGGTGGAAGCGTCAGTGTAGCACGCGAAGTCCTATTTTTCTTACCATTTTTGCACTTTGCCGGTCAGCTTTAGGTTTTTTTTTAACAAAACACGATTCGCGGCCGTTATACGTTTGTATTTACATTTTTTTTTATTTATGTCGTCAACCTAACCCTCTAAGTTAATCGTATTTTGTTAAAAAAAAGCCTGAAACTGTCCGGCAAATTGCAAAAAACGTAAGAAAATTAGAATTTCGCGGGATGCCCTGACGCTTTAACCATAAGGTGTAATTTAGTAAATGAACTAAGTTCTCCATAATCGAGTTCAAGTTAAGTTTATGTTGGTGAAATACAAAGTTAGACATAGGCATGGCATTACCTTAGTTTTCGTCCAATGCAAACTGATCATGTTTATAATATATATGCATCTGGAAATTCGGACCTTAAAGTATTTTTTTTAACCGACTCAGTTGGCACGTTTTTCCTTTTTTTTGTGTTACGCATTTTCTTAAGCAATTGTGGATCGATTTCAAAATATATTTTTGTCATTGATAGGGTATACCATACATCAGAGGTGGTCAACATCATTTTTTTTTATTTAAGTCGTCTTTTATTACATTTATATGTAATCGGGCATGAGTGCCCTCACTAGCACCCCTTTTCACTCGACATAAGAGTTTGGTTGGCTTCTCCATATAACTCCGGACACTCACATGCGCGCAAACATACAAACAAGGTTCGCGCGCTTTGACGTCTGTTAAAAATCCGACACAGCTTGGAAATGAAATCATTTGCAAATGTCATCCTACACTTGTGGGTTCGCGTATTCGTGCGAATGTGAGTGACCGGGGTTAGACAGAGGAGCGAATTTAAGCTGCTAAAAGAACTATTGGTGGAATACTCAAACGCAAATTAATTTTAAATCGCCGTTAAGTATCATGCTGCCTCTGTCACGAAATTATATTGTACCGATACGCATCGGGCGCTCGTGTTCATGTTCGTGTTCATTCGTGTGTTCAAGAATCGGTGTGGTAAATTGTAACGTAGCATTAATCTGGATTGTATTGTATTGTATTTTGGAGCTTGTCTAAACAAGCTAATATCAGTATTTATAGTGTTTACTATATTTTTTTATACTTACATAATTTATACTTGATGATAATAAGTAAAACTATTTTGTTAAACAATATGTTATCTTGGTATTCATTAAATTGATTAGAAGTCGTAATAAAGATATAAAAGGCTATTTACGTAATAATGTACCGTAATTTATATAAATTACGATCTCGAATACAATCTAGAAACAAAATCTATAAAAAAACAAGTACAAGTAGAACGCCGATTAACCGAATTAATTGGATCGGGGTCGATTCGGATAATCGGACATTTACTGGTGATTAAGAAAAACGAACTGTCACACATAATAAACATTATTAAGTTTAACAAACACAGTTCTACAATAATGCTCACTTGAACATCTCGATTATAGTAAGTTGCAACCTTGTTACAACAAAACGAAACAAAATTTACTTGGTTTTCATTTTTTATATTACGATTAGGACCGATTCGGATAATTGGCGATTCGTTTAATCGGCGTTCTACTGTACCCTCTTAAAAACAAAATTTTAATATGGATAGTTATAACGGGGGTTAGCGCGAGTCAAAAATCTGCTAAAGTCGTGATCTTGCTGTATTTAGGTCTCTCTGTCGATTTCCACCAATCACAGGCCAGTAGCTCGTCTCTTATTGGTGGAAAATGATCGATACACCTGATGCAACAGTAGCTTCTTCGGCACAGCCGTTTTCCCAAGCTATGTTAGAGTCGGCTTCCAGTCTTACCGCATTCAGCTGAATACCGTATTTTACGAAGAGCGACGGTCTATCTGACCTCCACAATCCATCTTACTGGGTAACACAGTATCCCAAAGTAAGACTGGTTGTCAGAACTGGAATGAATTAACGACTGACAAAGATCAACATATGACACTTATGACAGTCGGTACCAACGGCTTAACGTGCTTTCCGAGGCACGGAGGGGTCTCGGTATGTTTACAAATGGTTACCCATCTACGGACCAATTTCAGCGAGCGCGGCTTTACCTGTATTTAGGGTCAAACCGTATGGCTTACTCTTAGCCACGAGCTCCTCTAGTGACTACGTGATGCGACAGTAGCAACAGTAGTATTTTGACTCGTGGTAGACCTCATTTCTCGTATACTTGTATTTTAGGGTTGCTTGCTTTAAAATTGTATGCGATTATAAATTGGTATGGTCCACCGCACATCGTTTGTAACACTGACATTATAACCCTTATTGCAAGGCTTATTTTCGTATTTTTTTGATACCAATGTGCGATTCACCATTCCTATTATACCCAATAGTGGTCAGTGGGTTCAGTGACTTCTGAATAACTGTTGAAAGTAGTAGCGTAAGGTTAAAATAAAAACAAGCATGTTAAAATTTTATTACAAAATACAAATTATATTTTTATATAAAAAATAAATAATTATTTAGTATATATTATATTTCGATATGTAGACTCCATTGTGCCTTAAAATAACTTAAATGTAAGTAAGTATAAGACTACTCATGAAAAATTCTTATAAAACTTATTTTAAACACGAAAATATAAAGTTATGGTTAAAATGTGTATGTTTTGTCTTATTTACTCTCATTACAGAAGTTGTAAGCTAGACAGTTATAGAAAAATAAGCTTATTCTCATGTGTCACTCGAAATCGCTCGAAAACGCCAGACTCGAACAAGCATGGGACGAATTAGCAAATTAATGCATCTTGCTCAAACTATGTTGTATGTAGACACGGCAAACAAGATAGGTTTGCAGGCCACACTACACTACATATTATGTACTAACATTCATATTACATATTATATTCAGCTTATGTAAGCGGATTCTAATATGTAATGAAAATGTTAGTGTATAATATAAAATGTCAGTGTGGCCTGCGAACCTATTTAGTTTGCCGTGTGTACCTACATATTTTTTCAGATGCGCCTTGTTTTACATTTAACATCGGTAATTTAAGAAAAATCAAAGTAAATAAAACAATTTTCCGACTATTTGTTGTTTAAAAATTTCGGAATAGACATTTCGACTTAAGTAAAAAGGATTTGGCTTTTTGTTTGTCTACTTATTAGGTTTACGATATTAAAACTCCAGCAAGCTTAATAACGATGTTTTAAAAGTGATTGTCATATATCAAATACTAGCTGTCCCCCGCGACTTTGTTCGCGTGTTTTAGTTTCAACGGTTTTTCATTTTTGCAACATTTTTCATTTATGCTCCGCTCCTATTGGTCGTAGGGTGATGTTATAGATGGCCTATAGCCTTCCTCAATAAACGGACTATCCAATACAAAAAGATTTTTTCAGTTCGAACCAGTAGTTCCTGAGATTAGCGCGTTCAAACAAACTCTTCAGCTTTATAATATTAGTATAGATATATCTTTATAGCACAATTTCATTTCAAACCTAAGGCGATATCACCATTTGCAATAAAAACTGCCTAGGAAGTAAGTTCTCCGTAAACGAGTTTTTCAAATGTCCAAGCCAAAATTTCGTATGATTTTGTCTAAACTGAGTAAGATTTATGTCGAAAAAAACGCGATTTAAACAGCTTCAAATGATCTCGTTTATATTATGTACCCGTGAGATTCCCCTGAATTATAATAAGTACCAAAGTACCTACCTACTGTGCCTAATCGCCTTTAAAACCGGTCGTTATCACCATCAAAAAATTTAAGCTAGTTTGATGTCTTAAATTTACGTAAGCCTAAGTGTAGAAAACCGCGTAAGATAATTATTGTTATAATTAACTATTTATAATTAGCCGTGATCGTCCCACTGCAGGGCAAAGGCTTCACTTTCCTCCATAAGATAAAAAAAAATAAACATTAATACAAATATTCTTCGTTTTGTTCGTCGTTCGACTCATGGTAATCATTCTCCATCTTTTTACAGTGCGAAACCGGCTTTGGCTTCAGCATAGTGCTATCTAACGAAAACATATATTTCTTAACCGATTTATCAACAAAATCCATGTTATTTTGCTGTCTTTTTCTCAGTTTCGACTTTAATTTCTTTTTGAAAATTCTTTGCTTTTTCGCGCCATTTGTTGACATTGACATTTCAGTTGACGTTTCTTCATCCGCTATGGTATGCATACCAAAGAATATGCTTTCGACTGTGTCATTCAATACATCTTCCCTTTTGTTAATTCTTAAAGAAAGTAGGTCTAATTTTAGTGGCCGGTCGTTTTTGGTAACTTTTCTTGTGTATGTGTTAAAATGGCCGCAGTCGTCTATGCAAATGAAGTTAGTGTTATTAGGTTTCATTATTCTTGAGTACATAACATCGTTTGTCGAGTTTATTATTCTAAACGTTACATGTTGTGGCGTTATCTAAAAGGAAGATTTATTCTGATTAGTTAGTTTATATTCACAAGACACATGGCAGTTTAATTTGCCACCAACTAAGCCCAAAAACTTAACTTCTAGCTTCGATTTAAACAGAAAAAATAACTTTTCCAAACTACTATTAGAGTCTGTGCAGACCGTCTTGGGATAAAGGGCGCTGTTGTGTTTAATTGCCGCATTTGTTATGTTAAAAACACTGTTGCGTCATTATAGTGCGTGTGTAACTGCTAGATATTTATAAAATCATGTTAGAATATAATGTTTTCAGATGCCGTCTTCGTAATAGTTTTATGGAACGATTTTAATGTTATCATAATGTTAGTTCAATTTTACGCTAAGACGGTTCTCTTTTTTGCAGAGACTATGCATGGAGCGACTGCCTATCTGACCTCCTCAACCTACTTACTGCTAATTAGGAACCTTTCCTTGGTTTTGCTGGTTGGTTTGCATAACTGTGAGGACTTATTACGGACGGACAATTAACCTATTTCTTCTCTCTCTCTACCTTCCGTGGGCACTAGAGTAACCAAAACTAAAAAGAAGTTAACAGTCCTTAGCACTATCGTAAACAAAACGATTTGTTGTTAAAAACGACATCTAGCTAACAATGGTTTAAAATGGCCTAGTAACAGTAGAAGTTTGATGGTCGAATAATGAATCATCAATCAGTTTTAAGTCGCCGTTAAGTCTCATGCTGTCTCTGTCACTTATGTAAAGTACCGACAGATAAACATTTAAGAGCATCTTGAAGTTAAGTTACGTATCAGTATTCGGAGGTATAAGTTAGGTAATTAGTTGGGCGCTTGGGACAAAGTTATGATCTTTGATATTATGTAAACTTATCTATGGTTAAGTTATTGGTAAAGTGCTTTGACGAATGTCATAGATCGCGTATAATAGTCTGGGCAAATAGTTTATCGGCCTATATCGTACCTTAAAAGTAACATAAACTTTATTTCACTCACCTCGTAAGTAGTAAATATTTCACAAAAATCTTTTCCTTCGCAAATAACATTTTCAAACTCCCCTGAAGCGCCGTACAACTTGCTGAATCGCCAAACAGTCTCAATCGGATTATCACAGGTAGCAAGCATATCAGAAAATGATATTATGGACGGGCAATCATTATGTATGTCGTTAAATTGCGTGTAATTTGCTCCACATAATTTACGGTCATCTATCACTGAGAAGAATTCGTAGGGACATGGCGAGGGACCTTCTTCTATCGTCTACTGAAAGAAAGAGGTGGTATTAGTACAAGAAATGATGACCACAAACTCATTGACTTTGTGACCTTTTTAACTTGGTGGTAGTCATTTTTGGTGCCTACTAAAGTCGCGCAAATAGAGTCATTTAACGTTTTTTAGGAATTGATTAGAAATAAAAACCTTTTGTTTTATACTTAATCGACTTATATTAATCCTGCCAAAAATCTAATTTATCAAATATCAAATAATTTTTTCGACGACCTCCGTAATCGAGTAGCGTACACAACGGTTTCAAAGTGTCGCTAGTTCTGAGGTCCCGGGTTCGATTCCCGGACGGGTAAATATAGAAAACCTCTCTTCTACATTGTCTCGGGTCTGGGTGTTTGTGGTACCTTCGTTGTCTCTCATTCCATTACACAAGTGCTTTAGCTACTTACCTACTTTGGGTTTTAAGGAATGTATGTGATGTTGTCCACATTTATTTACGTCTTGAATCAACGAAGATCTTGGTGAATGATATGGCATCATAATCGTAAAGTAGTATATTGATGAATATTAACGGTTTACTCACGCTCATTCTCGGGATCGCTCGACAAGTTTCAGACTCAATAGAAGTCCCTAATCATGAGCTGAAGCGGCGGCGGCGGCAGTGTCGCGACTCGCGAGGCGATCCCGAGAATGTGCGTGAGTAAACCGTTAATATTTCTAAATAATTATGAATAGGTACTCCTTACGAAAGTTAAAGCAAATTAACAGACTTACCCACAATCCACAGTTTTGGCACCCCGTAGCGTTCACCACGATAGGATTATTACACTTATAACAGACTAACTTCTCATCACCTTTTTCTGATAAAACCTTTCTCCAAGTTCGCCAATACATGTCTCGTTTATAATTATACTTCGTTCCTTCCATAGCTATTAATCTTCGAAAATCATTTTCGATATCTGAAATCTTCCGCCATTTTTTGGACTTCTTTTCTGTTATTCTGTAGTGTAAAATTTCATCTAGAGTTTCAGTATCTTTTGTATATTTATCAAGAATCATTATTCTTTGATCTTTTATCTCCCTCTGTCTTCTTCTTTCTAAAAATCTTTCTCTGAAGTCAATATGGCGTTTGTGAAGTAAATGGCACGTCACTATTGGCGCTAGTGATGTAATTAAAAGAAAATATATTTTTAGCAACATATTTCAATTAATATACAACCTCTTTCAATGCGTTTTAAACTTTAATGAGTATAGAAAAATAAAAAGAGAGTACTTAGCCTTTGTTCGCAGTTTTGACGCCATTTTTTTGTACTTATTTTTCAGGTGTATTGATTTGGGCTTAGGTACAATGAAAATATTAATTTCTTTTACAATCGTTACATGCATATTTTCTTATCGATTAGGCTGGTATTTAGGAATTTCGTAAGATTCGAAGGATTTCACTGATCTATTGTTTTTAGGGCCCAATTTGTAAAACAAATGATATTGTTTAGCACCTGCTAAGTTGTTTGTAAAGTTTACAAAAAATTTAAAAAATAATCTGCTAAATACCGTCAGTTTTTTTTATAAACAAGTACCATTTTACTTTAATATTTGTTAAAATGTTTTGTTTATTCCGTTATTTTCTCTAACTCTTATAAATTAGGTATCATTAGAACCCTTAGAGGCTCTAAGATAGAACCTACAATCTCATCAACCCTTTGCACTGGTCGTTAGTATGGTTCAAATCTAAAGCATTTATAAATTTATAGAATAAGTACGTGTAACTTTTAAATAAATTGTGGGTTACTTTTCTGCTATGGTCCTTGAAATATGTGGTCAACATACCTAATATATTTTACTACTGTTCATGCAAATTATTTAATAAGTCTCTAGCTATAGTGTCCCACAGCGACATCTAGTGTCCAAATAATTGTTTGAACAGTGAAACTTATTTTTTTAATAACAGTAATAGTTACGGAGAAATATATTCTATTTTTTTACTATTCACCTTATTATAAAACTTATTATTTTTTCTTTGACCAAGTTAATGCTCGTAGCAGCAGACAATTCGTATTATATTATGCTTACAAATGTACATGTAAGCCGCTGGAACGCACCAATGAATGGCGAAAAAAACTCCGCGAGTATATTGTTGATGGATGTTCCATTCATTCCTTTTCCTTCATTTCATTCCTCATAAAATGTTGGGAGATGACGGGTGTCTGTCGTAATTTCACAAAAATACCCATTTTGTTCAACTATTTTAGTTACGAAAATATTTTGTGACAAGACATTGTGAGTTCTCGTGTGTGTCTGTGTACCATATGTGTGTTTTTATTAATTTTGACCTACGTTTTTCTCTGTATCCGCTGCTCAATTTAATTTGGTATGTATTTTATTTAAATAACTTTGTTTGGTCCCTTTGTTTCGTTTAATATTACTGATTCGAAATGGAAAGTTAGTTTCGCTATTTATTATTCACAGGACTATTGGATAGTATGTTGATACTCTATTGTTATTATTACACAATAAGTATATTGTATGATTACCACGCCCGTTTTATTTATTGTGGACTTATATAGTGATCAAAGCCCTATTTAAGAAATTCAGAGAGATTATCAACTATTGTTTATGCTTGACGAAATTTCTTAAAAAAAATGTCTAAAACTTTTAATATTACCATGAATGTTTTTTCCAAGTTGATATTGATAATAATTTTATTAACACTCTTTTATGTCATTTAATTAAAAACAATCGATTTGGTATGCTATGCCCATTAAATGTCGTTTCTTTTTCTTTATATAACAGTGAATAAAAGTTGTATGAATGAAGTTTTAAACACACTGTATGTTATTGAATTGTCCAGTACCTAACTAAAATTCTAAAGTTTGTGTTGTTTAAAACATAGTTACTTCTTTATTTTATTATTAAATTAAATAAATATAGGGTTTAAACACGTTATTGAACAACAAAACAAATATTATCATTTAAATTTAACCTGAATTTAAACCCTTGCTTAGTGTGATTAGCACAGATTATTGTCTAAGCTAGTGAGAGACAATAGTCAGAGAGTCAACAAGTTTTTTTTTTATTAGGCACATGTGAACACCATTCAGCCATGGTAGAAACTTATTTATTATTTTAAAATTAATTTAGTCCTCAATTCTGGGTAACTCACAGAGATTGAAAGGAAACTGGCACAAAGCCAAACCTTTGTAAAAGGTAAATATAAATGGGTGAATAACACGACAATAATGTTTTTACTCAAAATATAATATATAGACTGCAGTAAATTATATTCCAAACTATAGTTTCTTTGTTTGATTTTTCAGCTAGTATGTAACTAGACATAGGTTTTTAAAACTAAAAGTGGACTAAGGACAGGTTTTATTTTTATTTAGATCAAGATTGGAGGAAAATTATACTGCACAATATTATGCCTATTTGGGCATTGCATTTTTTTTAAACTTAAATGCCATATTGAATTGATTGCGTTAGAGTGAAATAGTATGAATGACCTGTTATGTACTGGAATTACCCATCAACAATCTGGAAAAACAATGATTCATACTAACTTCCAAAGAGTTTTAACTCTTTGGAAGTTATTTAAAAATATCTTGCACATATTTTTATTAAAGTAAGATTATGTTATATGGCAGTCTTACTATGGAATACTGTGTTACTGAGTTATATGTGTAATGGATATCAGATTTGCAGTCACTTTATGGAAGGCTAGCTAGAATAAGAAAAAGAGATATTAAATAGTATTGTATGTACTTTGGTTAAAACTTGATATGATTTCATTTCTCAATAAATAGAGGGGTTGATCATTTTAAGAACTTTAAAAATATGGAAAAATTTATTGAAACATTCTTGTAAATTCAACTGCCACTGGCAAAGCTTGTTTACTTTTAATTGACGCATATTATTTTGCTTCACTGCAGGTTATAGTATAAGGTATGTCTCTTGCAAGATGCGCCATAGCACTTGGCATACTTTTTTTATCTAGTTTATATTTGACCTGTATTATGTATATAATATCATAACTGGTCAATTAAAACAAATTTTAATGAAGAATATACAGTGTATACCATTGTTTAAATGTCCCACTGCGAAAGCCTCTTTTCTTACAGAAAAAACCCAGACAATTGTGAGTCAGACTCTCACACAAAGAGTTCTGTACCATCTTACCAGATAACGCTATGTACTATTTTACTGTTTGGTGTTCTAGCAGTAAAAAAAAATGTCTTCGAAAATTTCAACTCGGTACTGATTACAGTACATGAAAAACAGCCCACTGACAAACAGACAGACAATGGCTTAGTTCAATAAGCACCCTTTAGTTACAACTGTAAATAAAATTTGATTGTTCTGCTACATACATATAAAGGATGTTTTCCACATCAACAAATACTAAATATTTAGTTAAAATTAAAATGTATAAAAAAACAAAACCGATTCTTGCAGTAATAAATTTTATCCTTGTGTCGCAGAGGGTTTTACAAACATTCAAATCACATGGACAAAGAATACCCAGACTTGAAACAAGCATTTGTGGATCACAAAAATGCTTGTCCCATGCGGAGATCGAACCCACGACACGTCGTTCACAGTGGTAATAGGCGTGGTGACCTATACCACTCGGCTATCCGTGCTGTCTAATTAATCATACTTAGATAGTAAAGTTGTACACTGTGAAACAAAGAAACATTTTCAATAGAATTTAAACAATAATATTTAGATCATTTACTAAGAAGGCCATTGTCATACTTACTTATAGTTAAGTAATGAGTTCTTTTGTTATTTATGTGAGTAACTTTTGTTGTGGGACTATTTGTATTGCTGTCTCTTTCTGATGTTTTATGTGTAGAAAGAGATAGTGATGTATGGTAGTAAATGTTTCAATTGAATGACGACCTCCGTGGTCGAGTGGCGTGCACACCGTTTTTCAAGGTTTCGCCAGCTCTGAGGTCCCGGGTTCGATCCCCTGTCGGGTCAGTGTAAAGAACCCCTTTTCTACATTGCCTCGAGTCTAGGTATTTGTTTTGCCTTTGTTGTCTCTTCCTTGTGCTTTAGCTACTTACTTTGGGTTCAGAGCAATTTATGTGATGTTAATATATATACAAATAAAAAAAAATAAAAAAGAATTTGTGGTGGATCAGCAGTTTAATGGCTAGTTTAAAGTTATTTAAAACAAAACGGTTTACTTACGTATATTCTCGGGATCGCCCGATTGAGTTCGACTCGCGACACCACCGCCGCCGCGTCAGCTCATGATTAGGGACTCCTATTGAGTCTGAAACTAGTCGGGCGATCCCGAGAATATACGTGAGTAAACCGTTTTGTTTTAAATAATTATGAATATTCCTCACGAAAGTTATTATACAAAGGCTATTTTAAAGGTTAGAATGTAGAAGCAATGTAAAGTTGTTCAAAGTTATATGTATTTCTAAGACATCACTGGTGGTGGTAAACAAAATTTATAATAGAAACTACCTGGTCCCGCGGATCCACCCGTGTGGGTGTCAATTATCGAGGCAAAAAGTTGCGTAGGTCCTTACTCGGGTTCCAAGTATCTATCCCATACAAGTTTTATCCAAATCAGTTCAGTGGTTTAGCCGTGTAAGAGTAACAGACAGAGTTGCTGTCGCATTTATAATATTAGTATACCTAGATAGCCCAGTTTCATTTGGCGTTGTTGAATGACTCATAAATCATCAGTCATCACAGAATGTAACCTAGGCAGTTTACCTATGTGTTTTTTCGGGTTGTGTACACATGGCAAACTAGATAGGTTTGCAGGCTTTACACTAACATTTTATAATATATAGTGTGGCCTGCAAACCTATTTAGTTTGCCGTGTGTACCTCAAAAAGGAATAAGGAACTCTTATAGGATCACTTTGTTGCCCATCTGTCTGACTGTCTGTCTGCCAAGACTTTTTCTCAGGAACGCGTGGTGGTATCGTGTTGAAATTTATATCATATACACAGGTCTACAAACTCTTGATGCAATAAAAAAATCAAGCTTTTATGTCAAAGCAATTAAAAAATACAGCCTTTTATGATGTTTTCCCCATACATTTCCGAGAAATTCAAAATTTAATAGGGTACGAATTTCGGCATGATGCTAGGTCTAACGTCACAAGTAAAGGGAAAATTGTAAATATGTAGTTTTGTAACACAAAAATACTATTTTTTTTGGGCTTAGAAACTTATATTTACAGTTGATATTTTGATAGTTTTACATCGATGTGTGAGAGAGATTTTTTTCAACCGCATATGTAAGTTTGTTTTTGAAGAAATAACAGTGACGATCAGGAAATTTTTGTACGGAACCCTCGGTGCGCGAGTCAGACTCGCACTAGTCCGGTTTTTGTTATATTTCTTGCTATAGGCCCATAAAATAACGAAATATACCACATAAAGTTGTTTTAAAGCTGTCAAATTTAAAACGGAACTCATTTAATTAAAATATTTTTATTTTTTTAGCAAAGTCATTGTCCGAGGGTAACTGTTTTTAAAAAGAACCGGTTTTTAGTGTTTTGCTTATATGCGGGTGCTAGTGATGTGATTATGGTTATCGATACTTCTTTACCGGATATCGAAGTGGTAGTGTTGATCTTTAACAGTCGATAAGTCTTACTATGGGATACTATATTACCCAGTAAAATGGGCTATGGATGTCAGGTGGCGCTCGCTTCATGTAAAATACGGTATTCAGCTTGATGACTCCGATGAATCCGATGAGACGATTTTACGGCTGTTACACTGTTACACTTTTACGGTTAAACTACACACCAGATTTGATAAAATTTCGTATAGAGATAGCTTGAATTTCTTAGGCTTTTAACCGATTTAAAAACAGGTGAATCTGAACTACTTGGTTTACTTCCTTTATAATTTCTATAGCATAAAATATAAATTTTCATAGGCAAAGTCGCGTTAATATCTAGGTGAGTTATAGGGGTATCTACTTTCATACATTGCGTGCTTCAAACAATTATATTATGACGTCATTTTGATATAGATCTTAACGCACAACACTTGAAAGCAAATGAGGATTTTATATACTTTATCACCCAACAAACGAATTTAGAACTTGCAACTCAAGCTTAAAGTTGAATTTTCTTTAACGTTGTTTTCCCATTAGGTTGTACAGTTAACTTTGTACTTTATGTGTTTGTTATTAAGTTTAATTTAGCTTGAGTTGCTTATGTTATAGTTTATTTACCTTTGGAAGTATATAGTTTGGATTTATTAGAATAGTCGTGTGTTGCTATGGGAGGTAATAGAAGGTTCTAGATATTGTTTCCATGTTATCTTTCTGTACGGATAGCCTTGTGGTATAGTGGGTACCCCCGCGTGACGTGCTGCGGGCTCGATACCCGCATGGGACGCACTTTTTGGTGATTCATAAATATTTTTCCAAGTAATTTTGACTTGGAAATCTTTATTCGTTCTTAATCAGTCTTTATGGATGATCAAAGAAAAATCCTTCTAAAAAAAGTCAATTGCGATTTGCCTCTCTGTCTAGTGGTTAGTGACCCTGACTTGTAAACCGAAGGTCGTGGGTTCGATTACCATTTAGGACAAATCTATGAGCATGATAATTTGTTTTGTGTCCATGTGTAATTTAACTATTATGATGTATGTATTTAGAAATATATAAGTATGTTTATCAGTTGTCTGGTTGACATAATACAGGTTCTGCCTAGTTTGGGATGGCCGTGTGTAAATTGTCCCAAAATATTATTATTAATGACTAGCTGTGCCTGCGGCTTCGCTCCGTCAACTAACTACCTACCTTACCCTACTCTTCCTACCCTACCATTTTTTTTTGTTTTTAAACCTTCCCTGTATTCTAACGAACAAAACAAAAAATAATTATTTCGAATTGGCCCCGCCGTTCTCGAATTTTAGCGAGACTAACAAACAGCAATTAATTTTTATTTATATAAGACTATTCATTTTAAAGCCCGTCAAAGCATCTTTAAGGCCTAAGGTGTTGAAGTTACATCGGTGTTTACTTACTTGTTTACGTATCATTATTAATGATCCACTTTCATATATTTTTTTCTGACAATAAGACTTTCTAAGGGCAAGATAGGCATTCGATAATTGTCGGTAAATTTGAAGTCAATTGGGCTCGTAGCTAAGTGTAAGCCTTAAACGTTTGACCGATAATATGGGTCAAACTCCTGTCGCCGTAGTTGGTCCGTGGACGGGGTGACTATTTGTAAATATACCGAGAACCCTCCGTGCCTCGGAAAGCACGTAAAGCCGTTGGTCCCGACTGTCATACGTTGATCTTTGGCAGTCGTGGTTGTTTACTAAAAATTAATGGGGTCTTTGCTTCAAAATATCACAAAACCGACATTAAAACCTACGAAGATAAAAAACTTAAAGTTTAAAGTCAAGAACCTTTATTTTAAATGAAAAAAAAAATCAATTTGCTCGTTCGACAAACAAACTGAGTTCTTTAATAATATCTTTGGACATCTCACACACGGTCATCTGATCCCAAACTAGGCAGCGCCTGTGCTATGGCAACCAAACAACTGATAGACATACTTATATATTTCTAAATACATACATATTATAGATAAATCACACCCAGACACTGAACAAACGATCGTGCTCATCACACAAAGATTTGTCCTGGGTGGGAATCGAACCTACGACCTTCGGTTTAGCAGTCAGGGTCACTAACCACTAGACCAACAGGCCCGTCTTTATATGTCGGTCAAAAAAAAAGAAGTCGAAAGTTGCGATCCTTCTTTACTCAAGTCGGTAAATAAACAACACATCTAAACGGTTGTTTACCAACCATTTAAGTGGTCTTATTGACCCGCGTTCCGGACGACACAATTGTAGCCAATCAGTGGTCAGATAGCGTTTTGTTGTTGTTGTATCATAATGCGTGAGTATCTTGAGATTATGACCCGTATTATTATGTTTTAAATCAATTTTATAGTCTACTAGCTTTTGCCAGCGATTCCGCCCGCGGCAAAAAGTAGCTTGTATCCTTTCTTGGAGTGTAAGCTAACTCCATACAAAGTTTTATGTAAATGGCTTCAGTGGTTTCGCCATAAAAACGCAACAGAAATTTATTTATTTATTTTATTTAATTACAACGGCTATAACCAATTACCGTAACTAAAACTATAAAAACGACAATAATTATTATAACAAATATTCTAATATATGAAAAAACAAACAAAGTGAAGTAAAAATTTGAAATTAAATACAAATAATAGAAGGAAAAACTTAAACCTCAGGCAGGACTCGAACCTGCGACCACTGGCTTGACGCGCCAGTCGCTTTACCAACTAAGCTACCGAGGCCAGTGGTCGCAGGTTCGAGTCCTGCCTGAGGTTTAAGATTTTTCTTCTGTTATTTGTATTTAATTACAAATATTCGCTCCGCATGCGTTGATGCGTAACAAATAATATAAATTTGAAGATAAAACAAATAAAACACAGTTAAAATCTTTCATAAGTTCGTATAGACATACAGACATGCAGAGACTTATAAGTAAATCCTTACTAATATTATAAATTCGAAAGTAACTCAGTCTGTCTGTGTGTTATGCATTCACGGCTAAACCGATGATCCGATTTTGACGGAACTTGGTACCTATGTGGTAAGCTTGAGTCCTAAGAAGAAGTCCTTTTTGCCGCCATAACCTACACCCACGCGGGCGGAGCCGTGGGCAACAACTGGTAAAACATAACCGATGTCTTCTACCTGATAGGTAAATACCTACATACATACCTATTTTATAAAAACATAAAACGTTTTATACAGCATGCAACAAAAACCCTGTCCGATCCTTATGAGTATTATTCGGCATCGTACTGCGTACACATATAAGTAACTATTATATGTATTTGACATTATTATTATTCCCCGGTGAATATAATTTAATTAAAATAAAACTGATCAAAGGCAACACTGATCGCTTGACAAAGTTCACGTGTACTACCTACAGTTTTGTATCAAAGAAGCCGCCTGAGCGAGACATTTTTTTCTAATACGTATGTTGAAGCAAGACTACGCCTTTATTGAATCGGACAGGGTTTTTGTTACATACTGTATAAAACTAATGCCAAAAAAACTTTATGATGAACTAGGTATCTGTTGTTTTTTTTTTGGAGTAAATTGAATGAATAATTTATCAATCGGTAACGCCCACTAGACACGAGAAACGATTATTTAGATTTTAGAGTGCCGATTTCGCTGAGTACCTACTCCCAAAAATTGCGATGGAATAAACCATTATAGACTTGTGTTTATTTTTCTCCTTGCCCTGTTTCCAAATCGGGATGTTGACTAAACAATTATATAATGATCGTCATGAAGATTAATAAAAATATTAGACAGGTAGGTACTGGCGCCGATTTTGTTAAAGCCACACTAAACTTATTTTAGGCTATCGATATCTTTTTCACTTGTACACAATTAGAAAAGGATAGACGAAAATTAGAGCTGTCAAATTTAGTTTCGACTAAAATTCTCATACAAATCTACCGATACGCAGAAACGTGTGCACTAAAGCACAGTGAAGTTCAAGGCGAAAACTGGTTTGACATTAATAAGTTAGTTGTTAACTGTTGCCGTCCTTTTCTCACACTGTATGTTAGTAAAAGATAGCAATGGTTTAATTTGTTTGTTTTAGTTAGCGTACAAGGGAAACGGCGCCCTTTTTTATATTTTTTTTCGTAAACAATTATTTACGAAACATTACATTGATCTGAAATTGCATGATGTCACACGTTCTTACGTTATGTGGCGTGTGACGTCATTATACTCCAACCCTGAACTTTGAATCGCTTTATCTCTTGAACTTTTACTTATTTTGAGAAAGCAAAAAATACGTATCTAATATTTTATTATTTTGTAACTTACGCACTGAATAGATTTTTACTTTTCATATCCAGTCAACATCGCATTGAGTACCTTTTTTTCTTCACCCTTCATAAATGTGAAAGTAACTCTATTACACTTTCACGGCTGAACCACAGAGCCGATTTTTATGAAATTGGATATGGATTGCAAGAAAAGACATAGGCTACTTTGTTCCGGAATAATCGACATCCTCGTGGGCAAAATCTAGTTTTTTTATTAATACAGCCACCCATCCTCGTCATCACATATCTATGTTACTAGAACAATATATTTAAAACGTTATGATAATGTCTTCAACTCGTGTGAAAAAACTCTTAACAGCTACGTTGATCTTTGTATCATAAATTTGTTAGGTTAATATACCATGACATATCATACAATTACTTTTATTGGGTGGGTGTGTCGACTAGTGATGAGGCTATGTCGATAAAGCTGTTTGTAATAGACGATTTTAGAGGCTCAAAAATTAAAAGCTGTATAGATTGATAATAAAGTTTTATTTTATTATCGACTAGAGATTTGCTCCGTTTTTGCGCGTGTATACAAAACATTAATAAATTATACACACAAACCACCCGATTCTTGAATCTGTCTATTTAATTATAGTACTTATTAACAAAGTGTCTTATATTTTTATATCCCGGAATCACCCACTGCTGAGTATAGCCCTCCCCATTTTTCTGCCATATTTGTCTGTCTTGCGCGTCCCTCATCCAGGTGGTTCCTGTTAACTTAACTATGTCATCAACCCAACGTGCTCTCGGTCGTCCCTGACTCCTTCGACCTGTTCTTGGCCACCATTCAGTAACAGTGCGACTCCATCGGCTGTCTGTACGTCTAGCTAGGTGTCCTGCCCAACTCCATTTAAGTCGTGTCCATTAAATCCGATGACGGATTTCGGTGTTATAACACCAGACTATAAATGTCCCACTACTGGGCACAGGCCTCTTCTCATGTAGAGAAGGAACGAGCATTGATCACCACGCTTGCTCATTGCGGGTTGGCGATTACAGATTCCAATTTTTTGAATCCTGGTTTCCGCACGATGTTTTCCTTCACCGATTGTCAATGATGTCTCAGAATAATTAAGAAAGTACATATCACTTTGAAAAAGTCACATTGGTACTTGCCTGTAATGGATTCGAATTTGCAACCTTGTGCACACAAATCCGTTCATTGAACTACTCGGCTACCAAGACACGGATTTCGGTGTTACGAACTAAATAGTTTTTTATTAATTCAGTACTTCAATAAAATACAAAATATTGAAATATATCGCAAAATATACGCGTGATTAATAAATACATTATCAAAACTGCCTTACTGTTTAGGTGCTAATGTTCCCGTTGTCATCGAATCTGACGCCATTTTGACGTCATACGCCTCAATAAAGATGGCGCCTGTTTCAAATAATATCATTGGGGTATTTGATTATTTTTTATTTCTTATTAAAAAATATTTTGCAAACTATGTCGAGTGGTAAAAACGACAGATTATTTACTTTCATATTGAACTAGTTACAAGCATTTCAATATTGCCAATTAGACAAAGAGAGCTATATCATAATGTGACGTCACTACGGTTTTCTCCGTACTAAACTGGGGCTGCCCCGTTCATGTGGTAGTTTTGCAAAAAGCAGTACATGCGTTACCTACTAACTTTAAAAGCTTATAAATTTTGTATTCGTGTATACTTTTTGATATTATTTCGCAGTACTGCTTCAATTTAATACTGTTAATAGATTTTTTTTTGTAATTAATAAATAATTGGATAAAAGTCAAATACCCAATTATCGAAACCGCCTTACTGCTGAGGATATTGTTCCCGTTGACATCGACTCAGACGTAATTTAGACGTCATACGTCTTAATAAAGATGGCGCCTGTTTCAAATGATATTTTAAATCTTATGTGAGATCTGAGAAATTACGGTTATTTTGTCATTGTATAATATCACTAGCTGTCCCCCGCGACTTTGTCCACGTGTTTTAGTAACGGTTTTTCATTTTTGCAACATTTTTATTTATGCTCCGCTCCTTTTGGTCGCAGCGTAATGTTATATAGCATATAGCCTTACTCAATAAATGGGCTATCCAACGCTGAAAGAATTTTTTAAATCGGACCAGTAGTTCCTGAGATTAGCGCGTTCAAACAAACAAACAAACTGTTCAGCTTTATAATATTAGTATAGACTAGCTTTTGCCCGCGACTTCTTTCGCGTTTCCGTCGTTTTTGTAAAAAAGTAGCACATGTGCTTCCTCACGGTTCAGTGGTTTTGATGTAACAGACAGATTAACTTTTCGTATTTTACTTCACTTAAAAATAAATACCTATAACTACTATACCTAATTAATAAAAGTACCTACGCTTTTACCTACTTAATACAAAGAAACTGAACATAAATTAGCCAAAGCTAACCTATCGGTATCTAAAAATCTATGCTACTACTTCTACTTCTACTACTACTTCACCTAAAAAGAAATAAAATGGAAACTATTAATAATTTGTAATTTGAACGAATATTTAAACACTACCAAAATAACTAATACCTATTTACACAAAAATAATCATTATAGCATGATTCAGTATTCACGCGCGACAGCGCGATGGCTTATTACCGTATTTCATGTATAAGTTTGGTGTTTCTATACCGATTTCTATGATTCTTTTTTTATTGAATAGGTAATAATGTTAACTTTTTTTTAATTAGGGTTGAGTGAGAGTATTATAAACGTAATTGTAAACAAATTTAATCAGAAAGCTCCGAACTGCTAAGCTATCGGGAATTACACGTGTTATTGTGAGTCAACCATAAAAGATAGACATATGCTGTTGTGGGATATTTTTTAGATAATTTTATGTAGAACATTTCCGTCATACATGATTTCTATGTAGCTTTAACCATTTAGGCTGCATACGCGACGGAAGCTTAAAAAATGGAGTAACTTGTCCCGTTTTCCCAACATTTCCCTTCACTGCTCTGCTCCTATTGATTGTAGCGTGATGAAAAGTATACTATAACCTGCCCAGGAGTATGAAGAATAATAGTACCAAGTTTCGTTAAAATCCGTCGATTAGTTTTTGTTTCTATAAGGAACATACAGACAGAAAGACAGACAGACAGACAGACAGACAAAAATTTTACTGATTGTTTTTTTGGCATCAGTATCGATCACTAATCACCCTCTGATAGTTATTTTGAAAATATATTTGATGTACAGAATTGACCTCTCTACAGATTTATTATAAGTATAGATTAGTAATTAGTAATATTAGTAATATCATGTATTTTTATAATAATGTTATATTTTTTGGTAATAAGACTAGTTATAAAGGTGTTACTAAAAAAAGCCTATTCATAGTGATAACCTTTTCCAAAATAACGATGTTCAAAAAAGCAGATTAACACGTTATAAATAACAGTTGCTATATCTAGTTCGTTAAGCAGTTATCGGCTTAGTTACAACTGATATCCAACGACAGAGATATGACTCATCTTAACGTATCATGTATAATATACATAATGTGTAATTGTACGCTTGGAACGTGATAACGTATGTTTGGCTTCCTCAATTGCTTTAAGATAACAAAAAAAGTAATATATAAGACCTACATAAAGACAGCTATTTTTTTAATGAATAACTTTTTCCCGTAGACTTTACATTAAAAACACACCTTGACAAATGCACTCGTATTTGTCAAGGACTTTTTTTTATGTACACGTCACATTTATTATAAAAAATATTAGACAAGTATTTTTTATTTTTCACTTAAACAAACAATGAAGACGATACAGCGAATGGAAATTTTGCGTGACGTCACTTGTTGCTACAATTTTTACCAATACTTGTCGTCACAAGCCTCCACTCCTCAAAAGCACTTTAACTTTGACATTTTTCATAGATTTGATTAAAGAAAAAATACTTTTTTTATCTATCTGGTAAACTAAATAGATATTTCCTTTTTATACCCAGTTCGCACCGAATACAAAAACATTACTAAAATTCGTTGTAGCGTTATAAAGTAATGCTCCGCCATGATAAATGTATTTGTTGCTATAGATGCTATATAATATATACCAGTCAATAATATTCCCACCGTAGAATAAATCTACCTTATAGTAGAAATTTTATGATTAGTATAAAATTTATGATTTAAACAATTATCACCAAACTAACGATTTTGGGTATATTTAACCCATTCTTCTTTTTACCATGGGGTAAATATTTGTGTTATGCGCAAATATTTGTTCTAAGCCTAAGTGTTCTCTGCTTAGAGGATTAAATAAATAAACTATAGAGCGCGCATATCGAGTATGAACTGTTGGCATTAGTGTGAATATGTAAAATAGTAAAATGTGAGTCAAAACAGAGCGTACTGTTTTATTAAAACTATCTCTAAATCTAATATTACCCTAATAATATCGGAACCGTCGATATTTTCGCATAAAATTCTGCCGTCGCACGGAAAATCACTTAAATCATTAAATGAGCGTAGTACATTTAGCTAAAAATGTGCTTACGCTTGGCTTAGGGGGCTACTAGCGATGCGCACGCTCTTTTCTTGTCTATGTTTCCTCTAGGGTACTTTTGTATGTGATTTGAATGTTTGTAAACCCCCGTGCCACGGGTATTTCCTTCTTTCCAATCTCAAAGTCCAAGGATTCTCTGTAGTAAATAATAATAAATAAATAAATGTGGACAACATCACATACATTGCTATGAACCCAAAGTAAGTAGCTAAAGCACTTGTGTTATGGAATTCAGAGACAACGAAGGTACCACAAACACAGACCCGAGACAATGTAGAAAAGTGGTATTCTACATTGACCCAGCCGGATATCGAACCCGGGACCTCAGAGCTGGCGACACCTTGAAAACCGGTGTCTACGCCACTCGACCACGGAGGTCGTCAAAGTCTTTAGATATGCGTGTATTTATGAAGTAAACAACAAGATATTAAAGTCTTTATAGGTTTTATTGCATAGTTATGAGAGGAAAGAACCAACGCAATATGTAGGTCAGGCATTATTGGACATAATAAATGGACTTGTTAGCAAATGAAGGACTACATAATATTTTATCCAATTGTATTGTACGAGGAGTTTTATGATATGAATAGATACTAGCTTTTGCCCGCGGCTCCGTCTGCGTGCGTGTCGGTCAAAATGCAGCCCTTGTCTTTTTAGGATCCAAGTTTACCCCATACTAAGTTGCATTCAAATCGGTTTAGTGTTTTTTTTTTTTTTTTTTAACATTACATATTTTGTTATGTATATACTACAATATCCCACAAAACCAGTTCAGTGGTTTGACTGTGGGAGCACCGGTTTAGTTCTTTTACTTTTTCTTTTCTTCTTCTTTTTCTTTTAGCCTAGAAAGCGTAACAGACAGATAGACAGACAGACAGACAGATTGACAGATAGACAGACCGACAGATAGACAGACAGACAGATAGACAGACAGATTGACAGACAGACAGAGTTACTTCGCATTTATAATATTAGTATTGGATTGATAAAAACGTGGTTTGTTAGATTTTTTTCTATATAGGTTCGAGCCTCTTTCCAATGACTTGTGTTAGGGTTTGCTTCCAGTGTTACTGGAGTCATTTCAACACCAGCTTTTAACATGGAGTGACTAGTTGATCTATGGAACGCATCTCCTGAGTAAATCCCATCTTCTACCCATTACATTCTGAAACAATATTGTGATAATTACGTCACTCAGATATTTTTTAAATTAACAAACAACTTAACAGTACAATAATAAATTAAATCCTTCAAGGCCAGATAAAGCAAAACAAACTTGTTCGTTAACCCAAATCAGTTATCATGTACAGCATTCTGACGTCATCAGAATGGTGTAGATGACGGGTATAAAAAGTCAAAACCTAATTAGTCCGCCAGTTAGATAAAAATAAATATTAGACTCGTATTTTGCGCTTTTCCTAACTAAAAACACACTAAGCGAGTCAAAGTTCAGAAGTAGTGGCTGATGACGTCATGCTTGTGTACAAAAAGCACGAAATAGGCATGTTTCCTAATTTTTTTTTAATGTCCGCCTGGTGCATTAATCAGTTTTTTTGGACACGTATTTTTTTCTTTTTTCCTGCAAACAAAAAATTTTCAAAATACAGAGAACGGAAATTTCGCGTGACGTCACTCGTCGCTACAATTTTTACCAAGGCGAGGCGTCATAAGCCCCCACTCCGAAACTTTAAAGCGCTGTATCTTTGTAATTTTTTATTGTTTTGATAAAAGAAAAAATACGCGTCTAATATTTTTTTATTATCTAACTGACGGACTAAATAGATTTTAACTTTTCATACCTAGTCAACATCCCTATTGTGACGTTATGCGACATTTAAAATCAATGTGTTTTTTGTTTTTGGTTTACGTAAAATAAGACAAAATAAACTTCCAATATTTTTTAATCATGTATCTGACGGACATTGAAAAAAATTGTTGTCACTTAATTTACCCTATTAGGACATGCCAGAATACTGTTAAACAAGCTAATATAATGACTTAATCGCAAAATGTTGTGAAAAGTATGTGTATATGACGGGCCTGTTGGTCTAGTGGTTAGTGAACCTGACTGCTAAACCGGAGGTCGTGGGTTCGCACGATCATTTGTTCTATTTCTGAGTGTAATTTATCTAATATGTATGTATTTAGAAATAATAAGTATGTTTAACGGAATACGAAACGTCTTTTAGTCAACGATATTGTAGCCTGAGCTGCAGTGGTTCCTTACGCACTTTATGGAAGCTGGTCGGAGGTGTGCGACGGCAATAATTCTTTAAATACTCCGTGGTCGAGTGGCATACACACTGGGTTTTCCAGGCGTCGCCTGCTCTAAGGTTCCGGGTTCGATTCCCGGACGGGAAATTTGACAATATAGAAAAACCTTCTATATTGTCTCGGGTCTGGGTGTTTGTGGTACCTTCGTTGTCTCTGATTCCATAACACAAGTGCTTTAGCTACTTACTTTGGGTTTAGAGCAATGTATGTGATGTTGTCCACATTTATTTATTGTATTTATTTATTATGTCAGCATAGATTTCTGCAACTCTCTATTTTAGGATTCTTCATAACTCTTTAAAAAAGACGTAGTTTTATAAAGTTTATTTAAACAGTCATTTTTAAACCGGACTCAAAAACGAGGCCGATTTCAATTTAATGTATTTTGAAGATTACATCATGCCCTTGGTATTTGAAATCGGTTTTTCGAAATTGTGTTATTATTTTGAACGGTATTTTTGTGTTTATAAAGTGTTAGCTTTTACCTGCGGCTTCGCCCGCGTGGGTATCTGTTATCGCGACATAAAGTAGCCTGCGTCCTTTAAGTTATCTATAAAAATCATAGCGGCAACCCGCAACAGTAATACGTCATCTGTAAAAATTTCAACTGTCTAACTATCACGGTTCATGAGATACGACCTGGTGACAGACGGATAGACAGCGGAGTCTTAGTAGTAGGGTCCCGTTTTACCCTTTTAGTACGGAACCCTAAAAAAGCAATTTCTTTCTGCCATCTCTTTCTGGACCGGCCACGATATCTGGGGGCACGGTAGTGCCCCCGCCAAGACGAGCCAAGGGAAGCGCACGGGCACTACCTACCTTTTCTCGAAGCGCTTCGTCGTTTTTTTGAACCCTCATAACTTGGGTTTGAATTATGCTAGATCAACAAAATTTTCGGGATATATTGTCAATAGCGGACTTATTGAACATATTAAGTTTTAATTACATTAGCTTTTATACTTCAGATTTTATTTATATCTAAAAATCGCTAATTTCGTCACTGACTCACTGATGATCATCAAAATTCTTAAGGTATTTCCTAATGTCCTAGAAAGCTGAAATTTTGTATGTAAGCTAGTATTAGCACACAAACAACAAAAAAATTATAAAACTTGTAACTTTCATCCCCCAACCCCTTAAACTAGGGGATGGGAGTTTGTATGAGACCTGTAATTTTAAATTAAATTTTGATGACGCTAGAGGTCTAATCTAATAATCTAAAACTTGGTTCCCCTAGATATATATATGTATAGGTACTCCTTGTAAAAAAAAAAAAAAAAAAAAAAGTAAAAAAATTTGTTACAAACAACTTACAAAAAGAAATGAAATCCCACCAAAAACATTTTCATGTAAAATGTTGCCAAGACGAGCCCATATGACTCGCACTGTCAAAAAGTTATCAGATCTCATGTAGAGCCAAGCTTCTAACACTACACGCCCTAACTCCACAAGGCCTAACTTCACAAACTCTACACCTTAGTCAAAATATGTGGCTTGGCCGTTCGTTACTACAAGAACTATTGTATAACACAAAAGTAATGAACAGTGAATTAATTTTTCACCTTACGCCGATGTGAATGTAGCGAAATGGCCAAGCCACATATTTTGACTAAGGTGTAGAGTTTGTGAAGTTAGGCCTTGTGGAGTTAGGGCGTGTAGTGTTAGAAGCTTGGCTCTACATGAGATCTGATAACTTTTTGACAGTGCGAGTCATATGGGCTCGTCTTGGCAACATTTTACATGAAAATGTTTTTGGTGGGATCTATATTTACTAATATATAAAGCTGAAGAGTTTGTTTGTTTGTTTGAACGCGCTAATCTCAGGAACTACTGGTCCGATTTGAAAAAATCTTTCAGTTGCGGATAGCCCATTTATTAAGGAAGGCTATAAGGTATATAACATAACGCTGTGACCAAAAGGAGCGGAGCATAAATGATAAACCGTTGAAACTAAAACACGCGGACAAAGTCGCGGGTGACAGCTAGTCTGTTGATAACTTGTGGACTCCACATTCTTGTCATTATTCATTTGGTTCCATTCCAGTTCCATTTCAAGCTGGTAACCTATAATAGTACAATTATCAGACAGAAATGCGGAATATAAACACTAATTACTAATTACATCCTTGGGTTAAACAAACGCATGTTTAATGATCTATTTGTTATGTCGTTTGATAAGCGGTGACGTTAGCCATCTGATGATAATAACCGCGCTACAGTCGCCCTTGATTTGATTATTGTGTAGTTATACCTACAGCTAGGGTTGCCAGACGTTCGGATAAAGCCGGACACAGTCAGGCTTTTTCGTTCACTGGAACCCAGCCGAGTATGCTTTAGCGAAACCGGGACTCCGGCAAAGGCAAGGACGGGACCGGGGTGTTTTTAGACGTTGCAAGTCCAACATATCCCCGCGTCGTGCTCTCGGCGCGGGTTGAAGTCATTAGATTTTCACTCCGTAACAAAATAAAAGGATTTTTGGTTGTGTGTCCGGTTTAATTAGACGGTGACAGACGGAATGTCCGGCTTTTTAGGCTATTTAAATTTGACCATTTACTGTTGTTTCATCAAATATAAAAAATACTTAATGGTAAACGATAATAAGGATTGTTTTACTTAAAAAAAATGGTCGTGTTTTAGGTAATTTGAAAAAAAAACTGCGTATCTAGCTTTTTTACCTAAATGTCCGATAAAACTGGCTGGTCTGTCCGGCTTTTCGGTTTTAAGATCTGGCGACCCTACCAGATTTCAATATGTAATTGCAGAGTTAACAAAATTTACTTTTGGTCTATCTAAAGTTTCAGGTATTTTTTTATAACGTGGCTTAAAAAATAGGTTGTTAATTCGACACGTTACATGTTAAATTGATAACCTTGCATGTTAGTAGTTCTTCGTATTTTTCCTTTTCCTTTTAGGGCAATATTATGTATACCTAGCAAAATATTTACATCTTTAGGATTTCTTGTAATATGCCATTATAAGCTGTTCAATAGTAATAGTAATATCCTGGGACAATTCACACATGGCCATCTGATCCCAAATTAGGCAGAGCGTTTTTTTTTTTTTTTTTTTTTTGGGCGGGGTAATCCTCATGGACACCTACCTACCACCTACCTCACTACCCGCTCACTCGGGGGAGCGAACGGGTAGTGTCAGACTCTTACTGACTAAACCTGAACCGCCGTGCTACGTCATCCGCGTGTTGTGTTGGTGCGTGGCAATGCATTGCAATTCATCCCTGTATTATGGCAACCTGACAACTGATAAACATACTTGTATATTTCTAAATACATACATATTATAGATAAATTACACCCAGAAACATAACTAATGATCATGCTCATCACACAATGATTTGTCCTGGGTGGGAATCGAACCCTCGACCTCCGGTTTAGCAATCAGGGTCACTAACCACTAGACCAACAAGTCAGTCAAGCTGGTCAATATTGTAGTGTACATTAGTAGACACAAAATACTGTTGGAATTATCACAATTCTTTTTTATAATAATATACATGTACTAAAGCTTATTTTGATTCGAATATGAACTATGTTTTACTTGTGATTCTTATTCCTAATAGGGGAGTGGACTGGGAAGAATTAAATATCTGTTTAGTCCACCAGACAGATAAAAAAAGAAAAACGCTCGTATTTTTTTTTAATATTTTTTTTTCCGTAAAAATTGTAGCCACAAGTGACGTCACGCGACATTTCCATTCACTGTATCTTCCTCATCGTTTGTTTAATTAAAACAAGAAAAAATACTTGTCTAATATTTTTTTAATATCTAAGTTACGAGTAAATAAAAAAAAAATAGTCCGATCCCCTATTTCGGGGTACATTCGTAAAACTTATTCCTCTTGATATTGTGTTACTGTAGTTATCTTCATTACTGGTGTTAATTAGAAACATTCGTTGATTTAAACGTCACGAGCGACCACCTGTCTGTCGGTAAATGGAACTCGGCTGAGGATAACTTGATCGCGAATCAATGGCGCGGCACTGCTAGGGTTGTCAACTTCTTTTGTTTCAATTGACAACTTATGCAGTGTGTTTTCTAGACTGGCCTTTTGAAGAAAGATAGGCGTAGATAGTGAGTAGTTATACATACTTATATTTAAATAACAAAATTTGTGAAGCTAATAAATTTTCAATAATAATGTAGGATCTGCGTTGACGATGGCATGCAAATTTGGTCAGACAGAAATTTGGAATTTTCAATTAAACTTTTAACTTATTAAATTTGCATATACCTACTTATTGTAGGCAGCCAATAGAGCAGAGTAGAGCATACATAGACAAGTATAGAGTGTGCGCATCGCTAGTAGCCCATTGTGTCGAGAGAAAGCAAATTTTTAGCTGTAAGTTCTACGGTTGTTATTGATTGATTTTCAGTGCGACGACAGACGTTTGTGCAAAAATATCGATAGCTTCGATAATAGTTATGTAATATAAGGTTTTGAGATAGTTGAAATAAAACTGCGCGCTCTATTTTAACACGATTTTACTTGTTCATACTAGTGCCTACAGCTCATACTCGATATTCGCACTATTTAGATTACTTTTTTTTTTCTCTAAGAAGGCAACCCTACAGCGTATCAATGTCAGGTACAATTATCGCCACGGGTAACGGCACGTGATTTGTTAGAATGGAATACAATATTTAACTGAGTGCTAGGTTATTAGGTAAGATAGTTAGTCTAGATATTAGGTTACCTTGATTAGGCTGTTTTTATTATTTTTTACCGTATTGGCCGATTCGTCTACGATCCGACGGACTAATGAGCAAATACTTAAAAGTGAATCAGTTTTAATTCGCACTTAAGGGTTGTTTCAAACCGTCTGTTATCGTAAGTCTGTACGTCAACGTTTAATCAGTGTGAAATTCTCATACAAGCGGCCATATTTAATGTTAACAGACATGTCAATGTATGTGGAAGCGACCAGCCCTAAATCTCATGGTCTCTATCAGTTGTCAGTTTAAGATGTAAAGTAGCTACAGAAAGATATTTCAGAACGTCTTAAGAGGGGCACTACTCCCGATGAGTTGGAAAAATTGGTATTTAAAAAATATATTTTTGTCGCACACCTCCGACCTTCCCCGTAAAGTGCGTAAGGGACAACTGCAGCTCAGGCTACAAAATCGTTGACCAGAAGACGTTTCGTATTTCGCTGTTTTCTTCTCCAAAACTGGACTATTTGTCTGTTTCAAATATTTTTTGCATCAAAATTTAGAGGAAAGGTGTGCTATGCTTCTATTATTCTCTTTCGTGAAAATTCTATGTAATTCGTCTGATAGTCGTCGGAAAACGGGCATTTTTGGATGGTCAGATTTCTTTAACTGATAATGTTTTAGAAAAAAAACAAAATAGTAGGGGCAAGCATTTAGTAAACCGAGATCTTTTTGAAATAAAAAACCATTGCTCCAGACGCATTTTCCACGAAAAAAACTACGGACTACGTTTGTATGGAAATGGGTCCAGTCGCGTCCAAAGTTAACTTGAGTACCAATCACTGAAATGGAGTTAGTTTAATCTTTTCAATCTACATAATGTATCGGAATATAAAGTAATTGCATATATTATGTAATAGGATGCAGATAAACTATATTACGTAACACATAGAAACTGCATTACGATACATTGTAATTATATAGATTAGATACATAACTAGCTTGCCTAGGGATTGCATAAAAGGAAAATACTTTGATCACCACATTGGCTTTGTTCGAAATGGCGTCGTTACGAATAAAAACAATACTAGTTATTCTTTGTATAATAACTATCGTGAGGAGTATTCATAATTATTTAAAACAAAACGGTTTACTCACGTATATTCTCGGGATCGCCCGACTAGTTTCAGACTCAATAGGAGTCCCTAATCATGAGCTGACGCGGCGGCGGTGGTCTCGCGAGTCGAACTGAAACTAGTCGAGCGATCCCGAGAATATACGTGAGTAAACCGTTTTGTTTTAAATAATTACGAGTTATTCTGGTCGGATCTCCAGTACACTGCTTTGTCTTACCTATGAGGTTTGAGGTTCGTGAGCTAAATCATCGAGAAGATACACAATTTTTCACTGAAACGTTTTGTGGACCTATACTTGTATTTAAAATCTTCGTCACAAAATAGGGTACTTTCGGTAGTTATAAATATATTGTGAAATTTGATAAAAATGACGTACAGTGTTTTTGTGGTACTAACAAAGGTTTATGGCAAGAAAGCGTGTTTATATTGCCGAAATATATTTTTTTGTGGCTTTTTATTAAGAAAATCAATATTTTGAAATACTTTTTCAAATATATTAGTACCCTATTTAAAGGGATTTGACACGATGATGACGTATCTCACATCGACGAAAAATCTCAAGCATCTCGAAATCTTCTAAATCAATCAAGTCAATCATGTTGGTATTCATTTTTCAACGATTTGTAATCAAAAACTTAAAGCCACGAGAACCGCAACATTTTATAGTTTTTTTTTTTTGGATGGGATTTACTCAGCCTGAGCTCAGGCTTTGACTGCTTCACCGGACTTTAGGCGAGTACCCTAAGGGTCTCCAGCCAGAGCAATAGAAAAACTAACTACGTCAGCAACATTCAGTAAGGGCACCCCCTGTGTCGTTCGGACCTCGACTTAGTACGTTGCTAACAATCTTAATAGGGCAAAAACCCATGACTATATTTAGTCCACGATTTGGAATAAAACGGCATATGTTCAAATCAGTTTATAGTAATTGGAAGCACAACGCGTGCGTCATTAGTATTATATTTATATTGAATACGTTGTAGGCTAATCTCATTAAATAATTATCTAATTAAAAAAACCTGTACTGGAATGGCTCCACTAATTCATACTTGATAACGTGTTGAGTTGTTTCCCATCTTCTGCGTAGCCTTCTCCCAAGCTATGTTGGGGTCGGCTACCATTCTCACAGGATTCAGTTGAATACCGTATTTTACATGGAGCGACTGCCTATCTGACCTCCACAACTCGTGCTGCGGTTTGTCCATTAATGTTTAAAAGGAGAGAAAACGTCTGTAATCCAGAAATGTTTGTTCTAAGTGACTTTGGGCATATTTAATGAAGATTATGAAACTTCTGAACCACAGAAACTGTTTCTTAGAAGCCTGGGTGGGGAATTTTGATAACACAAAGTGGATAGAGACTATGGTCTATGTAAATAATTGTTGTTCTATATTTGATAGACTCGATTTTTAAACGGATCACGGGCCATCGTGCTTTTTTAAATGGGCCGGTCTAAATAATAAAACCAATTGGACAGAGGCTCTTGGTCCAACTTAATACAGCACAGTTAATCAAGTTGCCTTAACATGTTATATAAAAAAGTGTATTTTTTTGTAACTGATATGTATAAACTTTATAGACAAGTTTATCAGTTAACATTATTATGTGGTAATTGCTTGGAAATATCGATTTATTTATCTAGCACTTCAAAGATTAGATACCGTATCAAAATATCGGCCTGTAACTGTCCCACTGCAGGAGTTACAAATATATTATGTCATTGATCACCACGCCTTCGTCTGACGTCTTTGAATCGCATGGCCAAGTTTCATAAATGAGGACACTACTCCCGAGGAATAAAAAAAATTGGTATTTAAAGAATATATTGGTGTCGCACACGGCCGCACATCTCCGACTTACCCTCGTAAAGTGCAGCTCAGCCCCCCTAGACAAGTGGCATTTCGACAAGCGTTAACGATGATAGAAATGAGTTAAATCAGTTAAATGACATTAAAAGTATGATAATGACATTTCGTTTCGATAAGTCACGTGACTTGGACTTGTCACTTCCATACATTTGAACGATTCGATCAGCGTTATCGCTTGTCGAAATGTCACTTGTCTAGAGGCCCTGGTTACGTACAAAATCATTTACCTAAAGACGTTTCGTATTCCTCTGTTTTCTTCTCTAAAACTTGACTGATCAAAATAATTTCTTTGTATAATTTTTTTGAATTCAAAAATAGGAAAGGTATAGTAATGTCCATGCTTTATTTTATGTTTTGTCTCATAATAAAATCCTATTCTATTTGTCTAATGATTAGGAACACGGCGTTAGAAACGGGCTTTTTTGGAGGGTTATATTTCCTTAATTGATCATGTTTTATGATTATGTTTTGGAAAAAACGAGCCTAAATCTTTTGGGTAAATATCATTGCTCTAGAAGCATTTTCCACGAAAAGAACTGCGGAATAAGGTTTGCATGGAGGGAATCTAGTCGCGTAGCTTCAAAGTTTAACTTCAGAGTACCAATCACTGAAATGAAGTTAGTTAATTAATTTAATTAAATGAAGTAACGGCATATAACGTAAGTGCATATATTATGTAATAGGATGGGTAAATGTAGTTTGTGGATATATAGGAATAATGAAAATATATTTATTATACTACTATCAAATTATTTATTTATTACAAATATTTCTAATAATAGTATTAAATGGAAACAGAACTGCGAAATAACATCAAAAATATATACACGATAGTAAAAGTTATAAGCTTTTAAAGTTATTAGATGTCGCAAGTTCTATCTTATTTCGCAAAACGACCACTTGTACGGGGCAGCTCCAGATTAGTATGGAGAATTACTAAAGTGACGTCACCTGATTGTATAGCTCTCTCTATTTAGCAATATTAAAATGCTTGTAACTAGTTTAATATGAAAGTAATTAATCTGCCTTTTTTACAACTCGACATAGTTTGCAATCTATTTTTTTTTAATGAAAAGAAAGAAAATATGTTTTTATAAGCTTTTACATTTATGTTTATCTTGTTGTCAAAATAGAAACATTTATCTTTCATCGAAATCATAATCAGTCTGGATTTAATCTATGTTTTCTTGCTAAAAATACAATCTTATCTATTTTACTCGTGCGATATCTTCTAGTAACTATACTACTGTAGGTATTGCAATTATCATTTCTAAGTAATTGTAAATTAATTGTATAATGATAATAGTATCAATGTTTGTTCGTCTGAGTTTGTCCACTAAACATAATGAAATATAACTTATTTGTGCTAGTATTAAATATGATAGCTCATGTCGTCTGGACTGTCTCAAAAAGGAAGGTAGGTAAATGGACTTAATTAATGTGTTTTAAAAACTGGACATCTACGAATCTGAATCGCGCACTCGGATTCTGTACAAAGTTTGCTGTTCGTCACGGCTAATTCTCCCAAAACAAACTTGGATTGGGTTTGATTCTCAACACTCACTTCGCGATGCATGGCTTTTAATAAGGGACTAGCCCACCACATACGCCCACCATTGCAACTCCTGTAAGCCAGGATCTACAATAACCAATGAATACCACCTAAACAGTTAAGCTCGGTGTGTCCCAGGGAAACGATTGACTGTCTTGGAACCCGCAACGAAATTAATTAGAAGTATAGTAAATAGGAGGTAGTAGGAAAAAATTGTTTGCACTTCCCTCCATTGCAAGCGGGAGACAAAAAGTAAAAATAAGACAACTTATTTAGGCCCAGTTGCCAAGCACCACGGATAAAATTTTAACATGAATGGGTCCTAAAATTCATTTAGGAGCTGTTATTTTGATTCCAATAATAGGTATGGCAAAATGTCTGAAAGCACGGAAATTTGCTCTGGTAGCAACAAGGTCCTCATAATAAACAACAACGGACGTCGCATGTAAAGTGTCTAATAAAGCGTTACGTTCATTTTGCCAAAGACTACACTCCCACAGTATATGATGTGCAGTTTGCTCAAACTCACTATTTACGGATGAACCCTGACACAATGGTGATGCGTGGTTGTCCGATGTCGTTGGCCCTGCTGGCGATCGTCGGAACCCGGCTTTATACGGTGAACGGTGTAACACTATGTTTACATACCCAAGGCCTTTTCCAATCATGTTTTTGGGATTATTAAATATAGTGTAAGTAGATAATGATTATATTAATCATTAATATTACTTCACACATGATGTGCGTGTGGCTTGTTGTGGGATTCACGTATTTGACGTGTGTTCAGAGTTGCGTGGTATCGACGATAATAGTGTGATAATAATGTTCTCCTGACCGAATTTCGGTCACGGCGGCTTCTCTCAACAGAGATTAGCTATATGCGCGGAAGATTTTCAGTGCACGAGTGTATGCGCGAACACAGTTGCACTCTCTATTCCTTCACTCTCATAGCCCGATGGGACGGCAATCCGACACGAGCGGAGAGAGATCAGGCGCTGGACCAATGGCTTTACGTGCTTTCCGAGGCTCGGGGTTGTAAACACCACCCAACTTCCTGATTTCGAGCTGAGCTGTTCTGAGTTACTTCTAAAAAAAAAACAGTAACAATTTTTGGCTCGGAGGAGATTTTCAAAACATTTCCGTAAGGTGTTGTTTATTTTCTTTTATAAAAACAACCTTGTCCTTGCAATAAAGAACATAACAAAAATAGAATTATCCGATTTGGCGCAGTTTGGATGTTATGGCGTGACTAAGGGTAATCGGGATTCATTTTTATCTATAGAAGACTTGTTTTTTATATGGCCAGTAATATATACAGAAAGCTACATATTATAGAAATCAATACTAATACTAATCTATACTAATATTATAAGTTTGTTTGTTTGTTTGTTTGTTTGTTTGAACGCGCTAATCTCAGGAATTACTGGTTCGAATTGAAAAATTATTTTTGTATTGGATAGTCCGTTTATTGAGGAAGGCTATAGGCTATATAACATCACGCTACGACCAATAGGAGCGGAGCAAAAATGTCAAATGTTGCAAAAATTAAAAACCGTTGAAACTAAAACACGCGGACAAAGTCGCGGGGGACAGCTAGTAATCTATAAAGCTGAAGAGTTAGTTTATTTAAACGCGCTAATCTCATAAGGTACTGATCCGATTTGAAAAATTCTTTTCAGTGTTGGATAGCCCATTTATTGAGGAAGGCTATAAGCTTTATAACATTACGCTGCGACCAAAAGGAGCGGAGCAAAAATGAAAAACCGTTGAAACTTAAACACGCGGACTAAGTCGCGGGGGACAGCTAGTATTATATGAATCTGATATAACCAGTCTTACCAAGGGATATCCTATATCCTTTGTAAATAAGTTTTGGAGGTCAGATAGGCAGTCGCTTCGTGTAATATGATACTACGGTACCTCATCAACTAAATCCGGTAAGACTGGCTGAAGCCAACATAGCTGAGAAAAGGCTTAGGCAGAGAAATGGTATAATAATATAATATCTTGGGACATCACACACACGGTCATCTGATCCCAAACTAGGCAGAGCCTGTGCTATGGCAACCAGACAACTGATAAACATACTTATATATTTCTAAATACATCAATATTATAGATAAATTACACCCAGACACAGAACAAATGATCGTGCTCATCGCACAAAGATTTGTCCTGCGTGGGAATCGAAACCACGACCTCCGGTTTAGCAGTCAGGGTCACTAACCAGTAGACCAACAGGCCCGTCAAAAATGAAATGTCGACTTAAGCGAGCTCAAATAAAATACGTGTAAAAGAGACTGTATAACCTAACTAATGGCATAACACAACAATTCCAATTAAGCGAAAGATTTATGAACGTCCTAATGTAAAGTTATGCTTAAATATTCGGGGTATTAACTAATTTAATTACTACTTTCATCTGTGCGATAAGTTTATTACATAATAATGTATTTTTAACATAAAACAAGCATTAAACGTAGCTAAAATTCGGCTTGACAACGGCGTAAAAATAATTATTTTCTTTTAACCTTGGCAATAATCTAGTAATTCTATAATACTACCGTAAAAGATCGATTTTAGATTATTCATGCTGTTTTTAAATTGTTTTCTGTAGGTTTATAACGAATATAAACTACTTGTTGGTATATACTGTGTAACCCATAATTACCCATGCGATGACCTCCGTGGTCGAGTGGCGTACACACCGGCTTTCAAGGTGTCGCTAGCTCGGACGTCCCGTGTTCGATCCCCGGACCGGTCAATGTAGAAAACCACTTTTCTACATTGACTCGGGTCTGGTTGTTTGTGGTACCTTCGTTGTCTCTGATTCCATTATAAGGTATTCAGTTGAATCCGGTGAGACTGGATACATATTTTTGCCCTCGAGTATGCTTGCATAGACTATATTTACAATAACCTACCCTATGAAATTCAGCAATAAATATGTCAGTGAACAAAAATACACATAAAAAACAGACATAGAAAAAAGCAGTCCGTCTCAGTCGCCACCCCTAGTATTGCTTCCCCCCGGTTTCGCCTGAGAATTTTACTAAAAAAAAAATATTTGCCACCGTGGTTGACGAACCGGGATGTCAACTGGGACATAGTTTTTCGCCTAAGCAGTTTCGGAGATTACCTCTCTGATATATAAAGACAAGATATTAATATTTTATCTCCTTTGTTACAGATTCAAGCCAGCCAATTAAACAAGACTGAATCTACATAGAATTATGTAGCAATATATACATTAATTAGCTATAATACATTCCAAATCTGTACTTAACGTACGTATTATTATGACAATTGGTGAATAAAACAAGATGGCTACTCCTGTTAAGTTGAAGATTGAGGAGAAAGATGACGGGGCGGATGAGAAGCTTCTAGAAGAGAATCAGGTCCTGATTGTGTCAGCACCACAGCGCGATGGATTATCAGCAAAGTCTTCGAAGAAAGGTAAGTTGTAGATTTTTTTTAAGAAAACTTCTCCATGAGCTATTTCGGCCCCAAATAGAGAAATAAATATGTAAACTATTAGAGCGTGCATATCGAGTATGAACTGTTGGCACTAGTATGAACAAGTAAATCGTACAATTTGTGTCAAAACAGAGCGCATCGTTTTATTAAATCATCTCAAAACCTAATATTACCCTAATTATAATAATAAGTCAAGGTCACTAACCACTAGACCAACCAAGTTATTAGTGACTGGCCTAGTCACTAATAGTCTAAGATCCCGCTGCAGGATTGGTGTGCTCATCAAATTTTGATAGGCACCCTAGTAAATATATATTCTCTTAATTATAAATAAACATAAAAATTTGGTTTTAAACAAAAAGTCGATGAGCACACCAATCCTGCAGCGGGATCTCGTACTATAATAACTTTTAAGTAATTATATCGGAACTGTAGATATTTTCGCATAAACGTCTATCGTCGCACGGAAAATCACATAAATCGGTAAACGAGCGTACCTACGCAGTACATTTTGCTAAAAATGTGCTTACGCTTAACATAAAAGCTACTAGCTATGCGCATGCTCTATGCTTGTCTATGTTTACTCTACGATTTTATATGTTCATACTCGATATGCGCACTCTATAGTTTACTTATTTATTCCTCTATGGCTAAGCCTATTTCTCATACTTAAAAGGAGGTTACTACGTAAGATTAACTGTTAAAGTTATAAAATTTAACAAAGATATATTTACTTACTATCCTCAACAATAATCATGTTAAAATTAATAAGTGTAAATTTTTAGTATGGTCTAAAAAGCCTAGTCATCCAATAAAAAATAGTTAATCTTTTTTTTACAAATAAGCGGGTAGTTCTACAATGTAGGTGACACTCCCTCACTTATTCTCAACACTTAGTGATATTTCTCGTTATTCACAATACAGTGTAGTAACAGTTTTAAATAGCAATTAGTGATAATTAGTGCTGAAATGGCCAAACATAGATACAAGAAACTTACAGGTATGTTTATTTTTATATTTATTACTGTCAGGAGACGTATTTTTATGGCTTTGAATGAAATATTGATTGAAAATCAAGCTAACCTCTTTGTTCAAATAGACTTGTATTATAGATTATTGTATAAAACTAGCAACTCGCCCCTTCTTATTGCTTGTAGACACACGCAGCGGGAATTTGTTTTCATAATATGTATAAATATTAATGCCAATGAAATTGTACAACTATAGGTTACTGGAATATATATAACTATTCTTAAGTGAATTACATATTTAAATATTAAAAAATATCAAAATAAAAGAACTTAGGCGTGTATAAAAAAAAATCATACAGACCTTGTCCTTGCCGATTCTAAGCATCCGCTGTCCTTCCGTTCGTCCGTCTGTCGGTTTATCATGATTTTTAACCTACTTTCAAAGAGGAGAAAGTTCTATGTTTTACTGTATGTATTTTTTTTATATATAAGTATGATCGCCGATTATTCCGTCAATGTGGAGCGATTTTCAAAATACTTCTTTTTTTATGATGATTATACTACTGCGGTGTTCCTATTGTCACCAAGTCAGGATCTGATGATGGGATCCCTGGGAAATCGAGAGCAATCACTCAAATTTTATATTTTTATTTTATAACGTGGCATGGCACCGATTACTAACAAATGAGTAGGTAAATTAACAATTAAGTAAATAAGGTAAATTAATAATCCAGTTTATTTTTCGCTCTTTTGTTGTTTTAGGTAGGGAGTTTGTTTGATGTTTTTTATTATATTTATTGTGAAATCCCCTCAACAACAAAGTACAGTCTGATGTTAGCAGTGATTATTATTATACTAATTAAGTAATACATCAATCCATAAACAGAGAGATTATAATTAAAATGATTATACAATATTTTATCGATCATAATTGAAACTCGTAATTAATCGGGTCTATGTCCGATTATAAAGTTAATTAGCTATTATTAAGCCCAAGTCGGGTTGCCAGACGTCCGGATAAAGCCGGACACAGTCAGGCTTTTTGGTTGTGTGTCCGGCCGGCTTGACTGCACGGATAGCCGAGTGGTATAGGTCACCACGCCAATTACCACTGTGCGCGACGTGCCGCGGGTTCGATCCCCGCATGGGAATAACATTTGTATGATCCACAAATGCTTGTCTAAGTCTGGGTGGTTTTTTGTGCATGTGATTTGAATGTTTGTGAAATCCTCCACGACACGACACAAGGATGAAATTCCTTAGTGTTGGAATCGTTTTATAAGATACTAGCTGTCCCCCGCGACTTTGTCCGCGTGTTTTAGTTTCAACGGTTTTTCATTTTTGTAACATTTTTCATTTATGCTCCGCTCCAATTGGTCGCAGCGTAATGCTATATAGCTTATAGCCTTTCTCAATGAAAGGCTATCCAACAGTGAAAGAATTTTTCAAATCAGACCAGTAGTTTCTGAGATTAGCGCGTTCAAACAAACAAACTCTTCAGCTTTATATATATTTTATTTTAGATATAGATATCGGCCAAATTATAGACGGCGACCAACTAAAAATCAGGCTTTTAGGCTTTTTAAATTTGTATATTTTTTGTAGTTTCTTCAAATTTAAATTTCCTCAAAGTTTAATGGTAAATGATAATAAGGATTGTTCTACTTTAAAAAAAAATGGCCGTGGTATGTCACTACTACGACAAAGGAGACACCCTTTGTATTTTCGCGTCAACATATCTTGAAATGTTTCTACCTATTTAATAGTTATGAGCAGAAATCTAGCTAAGTCAGGTGTTAAGTGGCCGATATATTCAGTTACCATATTCATATGAAGGTCAGGTTAAAGTAATCTTGTGTTCACACGATCTCAGTTACTGTTATTATTTACCGTAAAAGTGAATATTATAATCTATACTAATATTATAAAGCTGAAGAGTTTGTTTGTTTGTTGGAACGCGCTAATCTCAGGAACTACTGGTCCGATTTGAAAAAATATTTTAGTGTTGGATAGCCCATTTATTGAGGAAGGCTATAAGCTATATAACATTACGCTGCGACCAAAAGAAGCGGAGCTTAAATGAAAAATGTTGCAAAAATGAAAAACCGTTGAAACTAAAACACGCGGTCAAAGTCACGGGGGACAGCTAGTAAATAATAATTGTGGACAACATCACATACATAGCTCTGAAACCAAAGTAAGTAGCTAAAGCACTGTGTTATGGAGTTCAGAGACAACGAAGGTACCACAAACACCCAGACCCGAGACAATGTAGAAAAGGGTTTTTCTACATTGACCCGGCCGGAGATCGAACCCGGGACCCGGCCGGGTCAATGTAAAACCGGTGTGCCACTCGACCACGGAGGTCGTCAAATTATTGGCGCGATGGGCAATTTTGAGATAGTAAAAATAAATTGAATTCGCGACACTGTTACCGTTACCGATACTTGTTTATAAGTCGATACATATATTGTAATTGTTCAAGTTTTCACTTCTGTCAGCACTCCTGGATCGCCACTGTTATTGAAATGAAAATTTCTTTAGACGCGTTAGGCATTTTTGAGATTAGAAAAATTTATTGAATTCGCGACACTGTTACCGTTACCGTTAAAGACACCTCTGTATATATAAGTAGATACATATATTGCAATTATTCAAGTTTTCACTCCTGTCGGCAATCCTGGATTGTCTGTTTTTGAAGTGAACATTTCTTTAGGCGCGTTGGGCATTTTTTGAGATTGAATGATTATGTAACCCCCGCGATACGGTGATTAAATTCACTAGTGCGGGAGTCGTTTTTTTTTAAATAAATTATAATAAAAAATTTACCCTGTCATGCCTGTAACTTTGTCTGTCTATTTGTTATGGTTTAATCACTATTTTTACCTTTTTATAATTTGTCATTGGAGAGCGGATCCTCCTAGCACAGGTATTGCTTATCCAAAGTCCGGTGAAGCAGTTAAAGCCTGCGCTCAGGCTAACTGCGTAAATCTCTTTAAAAAAAAAAGGTATTGCTTATACTTAAAAGGAGAACCCTATGTAAAATTGAACGTTTCTGTAATAAAACTTTTTATTTTTATTTTATTTATAATTTTATTGGCTAATCAACCGGACTGAATTAAATGAAATGTAAGTAAACTTTAACCATAAAAAATAAATAGGCTATTTGATTGACGGGAGGACCGATATCAAAATTTATTAATTCCCAACGCAATACGTTAATCTATACTAATATTATAAAGCTGAAGAGTTTGTTTGTTTGTTTGAATGCGCTAATCTCAGGAACTACTGGTCCGATTTGAAAAATTATTTCAGTGTTGGATAGCCCATTTATTGAGGAAGGCTATAAGCTATATAACATTACGCTGCGACCAAAAGGAGCGGAGCATAAATGTCAAATGTTGCAAAAATGAAAAACAGTTGAAACTAAAACAATCGGACAAAGTCGCGGGGGACAGCTAGTATTTTATATGTTTAACGTGTTAATTTGTGTATCTGTCTGTAGCATTGTCTAAAACAGTTGAAATGACTTGGATTTCTTATTTTATTTGAAAAGGGACTTTTTCGACAGTGTTCTTAGCTAAAATTCATGATTATTTATTCAGCCTTGACATTATTTTTACATTCTGAATTTGGTCGTGTTATTTTCTGGTTTCGATTTGGGACACTGAATGATTTATTTTAGCCTCTGTAAAAATACTCGTAACATGGCCCTTACCTGTCAATGTATTTATTTACAAGTTAACTACAATATATTACATTGTGCGTACAAGCATATAATTATTGGGCAATCAAGCGATAAGCGATTCTATCGATACCAACACGTCCTATTGTTAACCAGAGTTCACACATACTTGCTGTTAATGAAGCACATTGACTAATATCAAATAATGATTTTTGTTTACTTGAGCTCCTCGATAGATGGCGTTATAGGCAAAATTACACATTGTAACAATGGTTTCGTTACGCGTAAAACTACAAGTACCATTTTTTTTTTTTAATCTTAGGCATACCTGGTGTTTTATTATAGGTATATTACAGTGGTTAGTGGCTCCACCTATGCTCACCTAACTTCCCTAAGCAATTTTTAGGACATTTTCTTACAGTTGCCGGCAGGTATGTTGGTAAGATTTTGGCGTAGTGGGGGAGTTTTCGCGCATCTACGTCACTTTCATTGCTCATGATTGGTTACTGGACTTGTCGCGAGACGCAATTGTCAGATGACTAACCAATCAGGAGCTCGGAACGATGGTCCCGCGTCCGGCGACCCGCGTGATAACCAAAGAGACCTAAAATCGACTTCTGCGCATCTTACAACTCTTGCCAAGTTAGTAGTAGTAATTGGTAAGTAGGGTAGGTTGGTAGGTAGGTAGGGTAGTAGTTAGGTAGGGTAGGAAGTCAGTTAACGGGAGCGAAGCCGCGGGCACAGCTAGTTAATAATAATTCAAATACGAAGACTTTTTAATGGACAAAATTATAATGAAGTTATGCGTATTTGCCTTATGCGTCTATCATTGTGACGTTTTAAAATTATTTGTTTATTGCGCATTAATTATCTATAGGTTTATTTCTATAAATAAACAGCGAAGTATTTATTTTACAACTGTTTTGTTCGTCATTTATTGAAGAGGGGAATTCGTTATAAGCAATTTACAATTTAATTAAAAAGAGGTAAGTACTTACTTGATGGAAACAGTTTTGTCTGATTAGATGTTAAAAAATACATTGACTTCTAACAAAAGAGAACAAACGAGGTTGTAAATTTGATTTATGTATTAAACTAGCTGTTGCCGCGGCCCCGCCTACGTGGGTGTCGGCTATCACTGCAAAAAGTAGCCTATGTCATTTCTCAGTATCAAAGTTTACTCCATACCAAGTTTCATCCAAGTCTGCTCGGTTTAGCTGTGTGAGCCTAACAGACAGACGGAAAGACATACAGAGTTTCTTTCGTATTTATAATGTAGGATAACCTTGGATCAAAAGAAAGGACACAAGCTACTTTTAGCTGCGATAACCGATATCCACGTGGGCAGAGTCGCGGGCAACAGCTAGTATTAGTATAAGCCCTGCATGTCAACTATACAGCATGCAACGAAAACCCTGTCCGACCCTTATGAGTATTATTCGGCATCGTACTGCGTACACATATACGTAACTATTTAATGGATTTGAGATTATTATTTTTCCCCGGTGAATATATTATATTAAATTAAAACTGAAAAAAGGCAACACTGATCGCTCGACAAAGTTTACGTGTTCTACCTACAGTTTTGTATCAAAGAAGCCGCCTGAGCGAGATATTTTTATCTAGTACGTATGTTGAACCAGGAATACGCCTTTATTGGATCGAACAGGGGTTTTGTTACATACTGTATACATTTGTACCAGGTACTACAGACACAAAGGCAGGGCACTAACCTATTTCAAACTGTCTAGACTACCTTATACAATGAATTTTATTACTTCTGTGCTAGCCATAAGACACAGGACAGAAGTTTTACTGGATGAACTTCTGCTTTTGGCCTATGTAATGATTATATTATTATTTATTACGCATTAACGCATGTGCAGCCAATAATTGTAATTCAATACAAATTGTATTAAGGAAAAATTTAAACCTCAGGCAGGAATAGAACCTGTGACTACTGGTTTTACCTGTGACAACGTTTTTCCTTTCTAAAATTTGTATTAAATTACCGGTACTGGCTGCGCAGGTGTTAATGCGTAATAAATATAATGGTATTGGGTTGCGCTATCCCTCGGACTTCTGAATTAACTCATTGTTAATCAAGTTGGTATAACCATTTGAAGAATTGGTTTGTAGTGGTATAAGTACCTATTACTGTACTGTATTCATGTAAGTGTGTTTGTAGCCTTAATTATATTACTATCATAATAAACTCAGTTATGTACCATATCTCGTGTGTTTAACTCGTCTCCCTAACACTCGCCGTACATGGCGACCCTGCCATCGAAATCCGACACGCGTTAACCGATTATGATACACGTTACCATTTTTGGTATGGAACTTTTGCTCTGAATAAATCACATGTTCCAAGTGGATTAGCAAAATGAGTGCGATAATACTACATAGAAAGTTAGACGTGTGTACTGTGAATAAAGGTTACGAAACTATACACGATGGGTAAGCAGCAATCTAAAGAAGAAACAATAATTGTCCAGAACGCTGCGGCTGGTGATAACCAGTCTACTGTGGAGGAATTTCGATTCCATCTTTCGACTACAAACATTTTGCTGTCCATCATTGTGCTCGTCATTCTCCTAGGGATTTTACACTTTTTATATCGAGGATACAAGAGATGTCATGTGCGATGGATGACCACTGAAATTAATCGCATTTCTCTAAGGAGATCGCTGTTTCGGAGAGAGCTGCCGTCAACTGTCAATGCTGAGGGTCAACCAAAGGTGCATAGCAGCAACTGCAGTGCCTAGCGAGTACCAAAGTGCGTAAAATCAGTGAAATGTAATCAGTGAAATCAGTGTGTACAAAGTGTATTTCGTAATCTACAGGCGCGACGTATAATATATTGCAACTTATGTAACTTACAATTTACTCGGCGAAGAATGCATAGACTTACCATAGTGGGATAATTTATTATGATTGGACTTTGGACTTATTAGAAAGAATTTTATTGAGTGTCTCTGTTCGATAATGAATATTAACAGGTACTGGATTGCTAATCTACGTTTGGTGATAAGGTATGGATTTTATTCTGGAACAATTGTATGATGATTTAAAGGCAGTTAGAACATATTTAATTAAGATTGGACCAAAGCGACGTCAAGGACCGGTTTTGCAAAATAAGTTACGTGAAGTTGAAAATATATTTCAACAATATTCTAGTTGGTTAATTGATTTAGATAAAGAGATTAAGAAAGAAAAAATTAAAGATTTTGACATTCAATTAATTAAAAAATCTTGTAAAAATTTTGAGTCATTGCATAAGGAAGTTTTAGCGTTGTGTCAACCGGTTGAAAGTGTAATAGAAAACAACATGGATACTTTTAATTTAAAAACGGCTTTGTCTTTGATGCCGGTTATGTCCAATGACGAGGCCAGTGTCAAACAACTTATCGATAATATTCAATACTATGACTCCCTACTCCAGAAAGCAGAATGTAAACAACATTTAATCAATTTTGTGTTAAAAAGCAGATTATCTCAGGTCGCTAAATTAAAATTGAAATCAGAATATGCTAGTGTATGTGATTTAATAGCTGATATGAGAAGTGAACTTTTGCCGAAAAAGGCTCCAGCTGCAATTCAAAATAAATTATTTAATATTAAACAGGAGGAGTTGTCGATTTCGGAATACGGAAAGGAAGTCACCGAATTATTTGTAGACCTTACAATTTCACAAGCCAACGGAAATACTGAGTCTTATAATATTTTGAAACCTCTGAACGAAAAATATGCAATTAAGCAGTTTTCGGATGGCTTGCGAAATAAGCGTCTGAGTACCATAATCGCGGCTAGGAACTATACGTCGCTTAAAGATGCAATACAGGCCGCCCAAGATGAGGAGGGCCCTGTAGCATCGACGTCAGGAGAAATAATGGGTCTGACGAATAATCAAACATATAATTCCAGGTATTTCCGTAATAATTACAGAGGTTCACGTGGAAGATATAACAAGAGATGGACGACAGATGGTAATAGAAACACTAATTATTCTGAATATCAACAACAAGGATGGGTGGACCAGTCCGGGTACCGGGGCCAAAGATCTCGCGGACGGCAGAACAAAGGTAGGTTTTTTTATAGAAATCGCGGAAACCAAGGGATAAGTGAACATAACATCAATGCCATAAATGAACATCAAAATTCTAATTCTGAGTCGGAAGAAAAGTTAGACACATTTTTTCGTGACTAATTATAAGGAAAATTCAATTTTAGCAAGCCATAACAGTAATTGTTTTATTAATTTAGTTATATCGTCAAGCAACAAATGTTTTACTTTTCTTGTAGATTCGGGGGCCTCTCTGTCAGCCGTAAATTATAAACACGTTGTCGGTTTACAAATTCCTTTCCATAAGGAGACAGTAATTATAAACGGGCTCGGAGGCAAAGTCCAAACCTCCGGATATGTTTACTTGCCTTTAACATTAGGGGATGATGTCATCAGTCACAAGTTTTATGTTTTTGATACCTTACCAATTATGGCGAACGGAATTCTGGGACGTGATTTTCTTAATAAATTTGGAGTAATATTAGACTTTAATAATAGTATTTTAACACTGAAAACCATGGCAAATAAACAAGTTTGTTTGCCCATTACTGATAATTATCATCTTATTGACATTCCACCACGATGCGAATCTATTCATTATATCCAAACAGATCTTCAAGAAGATTGTGTCGTGTGTTCAGCCGAAATACAAAATGGTTTATTTTTAGCAAGTTCTATAGCGACGCCTATAAAAGGAATGATACCAATAAAAATATTAAACGTCACGGAGCAGAATATTGCGCTACCCAATTTTAAACCGACTATTAATAAACTACGTGATTTTAGTGTTTGCGTTTTTGACAAAACTATTAAAAATTCAGATAGAGTAAAGCAATTATTTTCTTTATTACAACTGGATCCGTTAAATGATGAGGAAAAATTAAGTATAAAAAAAGTCTGTGCTAAATACGCCGACATTTTTTATTTACCTGGGGATAGTCTAAGCACTACAGATATTTATACTCACAATATTACCTTGAAGGCTAATACGAGCCCGGTGTTTTCAAAACAGTACAGATTACCTTACAGTCAGAAACCTATAATTAAACAGCAAATAGATAAAATGTTAAAAGAAGGCATTGTAGAACCATGCAAAAGCGACTGGTCAAGTCCTATATTATTAGTCCCAAAAAAGAGTGACGGAGAGAAAAAATGGCGATTAGTGGTAGATTACCGCAAATTAAACAATTGTATTGAGGATGACAAATATCCTCTTCCTGACATAACTGAAATTTTAGAGTCTTTATCGGGTAGCATCTATTTTACCCACCTAGATTTACACCAAGGTTATTATAATGTAAACTTAGATAAAACAAGTAGGAAATTCACTGCATTCTGTTCAGGTCAATTTCAAATGACCAGAATGCCGATGGGGCTTAAAACAAGCCCCAGCTCATTCTCACGTATGATGAATTTAGCAATGTCAGGATTAAATACGGAGAAATGTTTAATATACCTTGATGATTTAATTGTGTTTGGACATAATTTAGAGACGCATAATAAAAATTTACTAAATGTATTTGAAAGACTAAAAAATGTTAATTTAAAATTAAACCCTTCTAAGTGTAGTTTCTTAAAAAAAGAAATATTATACTTGGGGCATTTAATTTCCAGTGAGGGAATTTTACCTGACCCCGAAAAAATTAATACTGTAAAAAACTACCCTTGTCCAGAAAACGTAGATGAAGTGAAAAGGTTTGTTGCTTTTACAAATTATTACCGAAAATTCATACCAAAATTTGCAGAAATAGCTCAACCATTAAACCATCTGTGCAAAAAGAACATATCTTTCCTCTGGACCCCACAATGTCAAGAATCATTTGAGTTTCTTAAAAAGTGTATGATTTCGCCCCCTATTTTGCAATATCCCGATTTTTCTCCACAAAACTATTTTATACTGCAGACCGATGCATCAAATAAAGCCGTAGGAGCAATATTATCTAATAAAAACGGTAGACCAGTGGCTTTTGCCAGTAGAACTCTAAATAAAGCCGAATCAAACTACCCTGTTATTGAGAAGGAATTATTAGCAATCGTTTGGGCGGTAAAACATTTTCGTCCATATCTATATGGCCAACATTTCAAAATTAAAACTGATCACAAACCTCTGATATATCTGTTTAGTATGAAAGACCCATCTAGTAGGCTTATGAAATTTAGACTTTTGTTAGAAGAATACAGTTTTGATGTAGAATATGTTAAAGGTTCAGACAACGTCGCTGCGGATGCACTGTCACGAATCTGTATAAGCTCTGCAGAATTAAAAAACATGCATGAAAATTGTATTAACGTAATAACACGGGCTCAAATAAGAAAATTAAATAATAATGATCCTTTGACAACAACTACTATGGACACAGAATCTTTCGTACTACCAAAAGTAGTGAGTACACAGATTAAACCGTCAAAATCTGTTGAATTACAAATGATAAATGCAAAAAATCTAAGTAAGATGAGAAAAAATTGCGAAATAGAAAGAGAAAGTAAAACTTTGTGTTATGTTCCTAGTAAAAATACTATTTTTATTAAGTATCTGGACTCTGAATCGCAAGTAACGCGACGCGAATTTGTGACGGAGCTGGATAAGTTATGTGAATGTATAAATGTGCAAGAAGTATGTATAGTTAAAAGAAATGATAATAAAATGTTCATTAAAAAATTAATTGAAGAGGTAAAAAATAACATTAATAGATCAGGACCACGAATATGTGTGCTAAGTAATGTAGAAACGATAGCTAATAACGATGATAAAAAAGTGATTTTAAATGATTTCCACCTTCTGCCTAGCAGTGGTCATGCAGGCATGAGAAGAATGTATCACAATATCAAAAAATATTATTACTGGCCAGGATTGGACAATGATGTCAGAGAATTTGTTAGGCGTTGTGACAAGTGCCAACGGCAAAAACATTCGACACCGGTAAAACAACCAATGATTATTACAACTACGGCAAGTACTGCATTTGAAAAAATTTTTCTAGACCTAGTAGGGCCACTAGATACAGATAATAACAACTATTCATACATTTTAACTTTGCAATGCGAACTAACCAAGTACGTACAAGCTTATCCCTTAGTTTCTAAAAAGGCGCAAGAAGTAGCAAAAACTTTTGTTACTAATTTTATTCTAGCATATGGGGTACCAAAGGAGATCGCCACTGACCAAGGAAAAGAGTTCATGGCGGCAACATTCCAAGAGGTATGTAAATTATTACAAATTAAACAGCTTAACTCTACCGCCTACCATCACCAGTCCATAGGCGCGCTGGAAGTAACTCATAAGCATTTAAAGTCGTTTCTTCGCATTCAAACCGACAACCACCCTGAGACCTGGAGTAGTTGGCTTCCTTTCTGGTCTTTTTCATTTAATACGACAGTTCACTCAGAAACTCAATTTACTCCATATGAGCTAGTATTTGGCAAAACATGTTCACTTCCAAGCAATTTGACTAAGGATGTAGAGCCCCTTTATAACTATGATTATTATCCATCTGAGCTCAAATATCGTTTACAGTTAGCACATAAAACGGCTAGAGATAATCTGTTACAAGCTAAGAAAAAGAGAAAAGTTAAATATGACTCCTACATAAATCCTGTTAGTTATAAACCAAATGACTTAGTTTTAGTAAAAAGCGAAGTAGGTAATAAGTTGGATCCCATATTTTTAGGTCCATACAAAGTTATTAGGGATATATCGCCAAACGTAGAGGTTAATAAAAATGGTAAAAATGTGTTAATCCATAAAAACCGCACGAAATTATATTACAAATAATAAAAAAAAAAAAAAAAAAAAAAAAAAAAAACATTAAAGTTGTGCGTCATTATTTTATATTTCTCAATGTCTCGTATGAATTACGCATTACAGTAATATTATTAATTGTGTTAATGTAATCATGTAATCTAAATATACTGTAAAAGTGTAATCGTAATGTAATCAATCATTTATCGTTAAATAAAAAAATTTACAGTGTTATTTTTTTTTTTTTCCTTTGGTGGGAAGGTGTAGTGGTATAAGTACCTATTACTGTACTGTATTCATGTAAGTGTGTTTGTAGCCTTAATTATATTACTATCATAATAAACTCAGTTATGTACCATATCTCGTGTGTTTAACTCGTCTCCCTAACACTCGCCGTACAGGTTCACTAGATACATATATACATATAGATACGTCGCCCCTAAAGACTTGCAAGTAGAAGGAGAAATTTGATCATCAGTCAGTGACCACTGTAGCTTAGTTGATAAAGCTACTGGTGCGTTGAACCAGTAGTCGCAGGTTCGAGTCCAGCCTGAGGTTTAAATTTTGCCTTTCTACAATTTGTATTTAATTATTTATACATCTGTAAAATTTTGTAAACGTTTTTATCAACTTCATGTGTTGCATATGAAATTACTGAACGGTCTGAACACATCCTTACATTAAACATGCAAGGTTAATATTCAAACTAATTAATAAACACGCAATCAATTAAACTCAGTTTGATCAAGATTTCATAGATAAATGTTCGGTTTTTGTTAGCTATGTGTGATGAAAATGCTGTATCTAATCAGAAAAAAGGTATGTAATGCTAACATTTATAGATATATATATAAGACTAGCTGTTTTCCGCGGCTCCGCGTGAATGTCGGTTATCCAGGCTCTAGACTATCTGAGTACCAAATTTCATTTAAATCGGTTCAGTAGTTTTGAAGCGAAAGCGCGACAGACAAACACACAGATTTACTTTCGCATTTATAATATTAGTAAGCATAATGTATGTGTGTGTGTATGTTCTCCTAAAACTCGAGAACCGTTAGCCCAATTGATATGAAACGTTGCACACATATAATGTAAAGGGCGACATAACCACTCCGACGAATATAGTAACGTTATTGCCGGATAGGTGGCGCTGGTGGCAGTGATTTTTATCTTTTGAACCATAGCTCGAATTGTAGATTTTTTAGGTGAAGCGAAACGCACCGGGCGCCAACCAAATAAACCTTACGAGTATGCATAGACAAGCATAGAGTGGGCGCATCGCTAGTAGCCCGTCGTGCCGAGCGTAAGCAAATTTTAGCTGTAATTACTACGCTCCTTACTGATTGAAGTGATTTTCGCCGTGACGACAGACCTTTATGCAAAAATACCGATGGTTCCGATATTATTAAGGTTATATTAAGTTTTGAGATATGTAGTTTTAATAGTACGGTGAGCTCTGTTTTGAAACAATTTTTACGATTTTACTTGTTCATATTAGTGACTACAGTTCATACTCGATATGTGCACTGTATAGTTTACTTATTTTTACTTTAAGGTTTATTCATATCTATACTAATATTATAAAGCTGAAGAGTTGTTTGTTTGTTTGTTTGAACGCGCTAATCTCAGGAACTACTGGTTCGAATTGAAATATTCTTTTTGTATTGGTTAGTCCGTTTATTGAGGAAGGCTATAGGCTATATAACATCACGATACGACCAATAGGAGCGGAGCATAAATGAAAAATGTTGCAAAAATGAAAAACCGTTGAAACTAAAACACGCGAACAAAGTCGCGGGGGACAGCTAGTTCTAGATAAGAATCAATGGAGTTAATATCAGGCATCACATTACAAACCCCTGTAGCAGGACGGGAAATGCACTATAATCAGGGTTTTTGATCAATCGATCAATCGGCTTCGTTTAATGCCCTTTTACATAAGTATACAATGTATACATTTAATACGTATGTAATCTACACATATACTAGGTGCTTGCCACGGATTTACCTGCGCAGTTCTCGTTTCATGTGGATTTCTGGCATAAATAGTGTCATTCTTATTAAGGCGATACACAAATTTTTTAGATTATTTCATATCGTTTTTACTTAGCAACTATAAAAATTATTGGCTTGAAATTTGGTTTATATATAGAAGAGGATATGATGAAAATAAATGTCGATCAGTTACACGATTAAAGAAACTTTCCTCGATAGTTTTATTTTTTTAATCAGCTCTATAAAAAATCTATTTTTGCTTTATCTACCAAACTATTCAACTTAATAATATTATTTTCACACTATTTGATACATAATCATAAGATCTAGATTAATGGCGATTAATTTTTTATTCCATTCGATAGATTTTGATTAATATGAGTATTTCCATTTTGTCGCTTACGTTATTATTTCTAAGATAATCTTTCGCGACCTCGACATATGTTTAGCTCTTTTCGTCCTGTAAGCAAGCAGTTAGTATTATCTCTGTCTTGCATTTCCGGATTGGCTCTCCAGTCCGCTTGACTCCGCCTACTCGCAAACGAAATAATTATTTGTGTAGCGCCTTAAGAGGGCAACTGGCAAGCGATTTGGTCTTTCCCATACAAACGTATTCCGCTGTTTTCTTCGTGGAAAATGCTTCTAGAGCAATGATTTTTTCCCAAAAGACCTAGGTTTTTTTATGCGTGCCCCTATTATTTCGTATTTTTCCAAAATATACTCACAGAAGTATGATCCGTCAAAAATGCCCGTTTTTTTCCGCCGTCTTCCGACTGCTATCTGACAAAATTGATAGGATTGTAACAAAAAAGAAAATGATAGAAGCATAGATATACCTTTCCTCTAAATTGTGATAACTAATTTATTTGTATCAGTTCAGTTTTGGAGAAGAAAACAGCGGAGTAGGTACAAAACGCCTTTTGGTTCAATGTTTGTAGATATAATCAGCCTGAGCTGCAGTTGTCCCTTACGCACTTTACGGGGGTAGGTCGGAGGTGTGCGACAGCTATATATTCTTTAAAAACAAATCTAATTCTTTGGGAGTAGTGTCCCCTATTAATGCATGTTAGAAACTATCTGCTTGTCTTTGACCTTAATCCGTGCTGTCGTTTTTGTTTCCATACAAATATTATTTAAGCGTAGACGCAAGCAATAGCTATATTTCGTGAAAAAATTATATTATCCGAGGAGACGATAAGTTTACTGTTGCTACTGGGCAAAACATCAAGCGGAAAGTACATATTATATAAGTCCAAAAAAAATAATGATGCAACGTCTCTTTCTAATCTATACACAATTATGATGCAACCTTAACCTGGATTTCAGCATTTCTTTAAGCATAATAGATACAAGATTACTTGTTCAAACATGAATTGATAAAATGTAATTTTTATTTACATCAGTTTACAATTTTAAATATTTACACTACAAATTTAATAAAACTAACAAGCCCTAAAAAATGGCATCATAAAATTTATCCTTATCGCTGACTACTGGAAGTGTACCCAAAAGGCTGGCGGCATTGCCACGTTGTATGGCAATGCTTATTCTCTGTCCAAGGTAATAGCCAGCCCTTGGGTCCGATCATACTTCAAGTTAACACAAATTATAAAATGGAGTGTTTCTTATAAATTATATCATTTTAATTATTCTATTATCGCACTAAAACTGCTAAAAACCGTTATCTAAAAACAGGCGATACGAACAGGCCACTAATTTATGTTTGATTGTGTAGATAATAGAGGTCATTGAACTTGTATGTTTGACTCATAAGACAGCTGTTGCCGCTTGTCGCATAAGACATTTTAATATTTGAATAATTTGTTGCCAAGAGATAAAGTTTCTTGACGTGCAATTTTTAACACGCTTTTATTATTATTTTTAATTTTTTGTTACGCGTTAACGGATGAGGAGTGTATATATAATTAAATACAGATCGTAGAAAGAAAACAAAAATCTCGAGTATTGCACTCGAACTAGGCAAATACCAATGTGAATTTTTCAAAGTTATATCTATGAACTTTCTTAATTGACAATCGGTGAAGGAAAACATCGTGGGGAAACCTGGATACCAAAAAATTTTAATCTGAAATCGCCAACCAGCAATGAGCAAGCGTGGTGATGAATGCTCGTTCCTTCTCTATATGAGAAGAAGCCTGTGCCCAACAATGGGACATACATTATAGGCTGGTATTATTATTATTATATAAGCTTGAGCGCATTTGCGAAATACCTCGAACCCTCACAACGGCGAATGTTGATACATTCAAATTCTGGTCTGTTTTGCAAATACTTCTTGTATACAAAAACATCTCTAATTCAATAGCAAAAAGGTTATACTAACAATTCGCAACAAAAATACTTTCTGTTTACTCCACAGAACTCAGCGGTCAGGTATTTCCAAACACTCTGGACCATTGGAATCAATTAAATTGTGGCTAAAAATAATAGTCACTTGTTTTGGTAAACACGGACGTTTAGTATGTCGAGCTCTTAGAGAAAAAATAAGTATACTAGGTATATAGCGCGCATATCGAACTGTGTGTATCATCATCATCATCATACCAACCTATAAATGTCTCAAAGATGGGCACAGGCCTCTTCCCATATAGAGAAGGAACAAGCATTGATCACCACGCTTGCTCATTGCGGGTTGTCGATTTCAGATTCCAATTGTTGAAATCCAGGTTTCCTCACGATGTTATCCTTCACCGTTTGTCAATGATGTCTTAGAATAATTAAGAAAGTACATATAACTTTGAAAAAGTCACATTGGTACTTGCCTGTGTGGGTTCGAACCTGCAACCTTGTTCACACAAATCCGTTCATTGAACCACTAGGCTACCACGACATTACTGTGTATGAACAAGTAAAATCGTAAATTTGTGTCAAAACAGAGGTCGAAGACTATCTCAAAAACTAATTTACTTTAATAATATTGAAATCATCGATATTTTTGCACGATCCCGAGACTTAAGGCCGGTTGCTTCAACATACATTGATATGTCTGTTAAGGTTAAATATTTAAAATTCTCATACAAGCGGCCATATTTAACGTTAACAGACACATCAATGTATGTTGAAGCAACGAGCCCTTAGGGCCCTTAGGCCCATTTTAAAAGCCGTCTCATCTAATACCGACTGCTGTCCATGCATATCACATTACTTAAGGTGTTAGAGATGCTCTTGCCCAGCGGTGTGACTTACCATCAGGTGAATTGCTTAACCAGAAAGCTTGTGTACTGCTTGGAGCAGTTTCACTGCTTCAAGTGGTCGACAAAACAAAAAGCAAACGGGCGAAAGGTGCACCTGGAGCGCGTGAGCGGTCGAGAGGTCGCGCAGTCCATGTACCTACCTTGATCACTGTCTAACAGAATGCTTTGTTGCGCACTGCCTAAACCGGTGATCGTAGAGACTTGAATCTTGGAGGGCGTGTTCTTTGTATGACGTAGGCATCCAATAAAAAAGGATTTTTCGAAATTCTACCCAATTCTACTAAGGGGCTTAAAACGGTACCAAAGTTGGTATGGGACAACGTGATTCTTTGGTCCAATTTACTTCGAATTTTGCATAAACATGCTTTAACAGAATTGAAGAAAGATGTGTTTCGATTTTTTATTAAAACTCATCGCATAACGGGTTTAAAAGGCGTAGAAAGTTATTTTAGGGGTGATTTGCATGGAAGTTAATATCAATACTCATTAGTGGTTTTAATTTAAAAAGAAATTGATTACTTTTTATTTTGACACATTTTTGAAAACTCAATTCGATTTTATCAAAAAAACGTTGACAGTCACATAAAACTTTGGTGCAATGCTCTTGAAAAATTTGAATGTCAAAAACCATTTTCGACTTCTACGCCGACGAAGTCGCGGGCTAAAGCTAGTACAACATATTCTAAAAACAGTTTATTTTCCACTTCAATACTGCATGCTCTCAGTCAAGGCCAGACTACGCCATTTCACAGACCATTAAAATATTACCCTATTTATGTCGTCATAAAGGCGTCATTAATTAGTTATTGCTGCAAACCTATTTGTTCTCAAATAGCCATTAATAATAACGTAAGCTTAAGATGGACAGTTTCTATGGGTGTATTACGTAAGACGTACTTAATCATGGCGCTGTTGATGGTCGAATTACACCCATATTTTTCCGCTTAGAATTTGTTTTAAGGCATTTATCAGGGATTAAAGTAGTCAATGACCTTTTCCACATATCGTCGTGGTTTATTTTTGACCCCCGACGCAATAAGAGGGGTGTTATAAGTTTGATGTTTCGGTCTTTGTATCTGTGGCATTCCAGCTCCTAAACAAAAATTATTATGCGGTTTTTGTTTTGTTTGAAAGCTGACGTGATCGAGATAGTTCCTAACTATAATTTATGTTTCTGTTCAGCGTTTAGCAGCAGTTTTCAAAAATTTATCGGGAGATTCCTAGATTTATTATTTATAGTTATCTACCAAGGGAATATTTCATAGATTTTTTCAGCCCTGGGGAAGACAGGGTCGTCCCGTATTCTTACCAGAAAAAAAATGGGGTGCTCCCCTTTTCCCTTTAATGGGACCAGGTGTTATACGCTAGGCTACCTTGCAGAGCGCAATCGTAATGAATTTCTTCTACACAGGGTGCTATAGAATTACGTGGTAGTATTTTAATACTGCTTCTGCCCATATAAATGATCAACTTTCTTCGAGGACACCATAGTCGATTCCCAAAAAAAGTTCTTACCTACTTATCACACAAAATTATCATCAGCTGATCAAAATTAGTAAGGGAGGTCCATTTGTTCCCCAATTCAATTCATATCTATATTCAGATGCAGTATTTCTAATGTCTTCCCGTAGCACCCTGTATATCACAAACCCTTTTACTTGTAGGTCAGTTAAAGGCTCTGCTGTATGTCTTTGGTCGGAGTAGATCGTGTTTCGATGCAAATTTTGAAAAACATTAAATTTTTCTTTTTTGATATCCTCTTTAATTATCTTCAGTCTTCGTTTAGTTTTTTATTGTTGATGTTGCAATATCGAGCTAATCAAATTAAAAGAATGCAATTTAAATGCATTTACGTCAGTAATAAAATAGGAAAGTTAATTACCTACCTTGTAGTAGATACTAAGGTCACTACTCACTGAAGACTATTAATTAGGATTTTAATAACTATAGATGTATGTTGACCTTCATTCGACTTAATGACATCATGAAGTATTCCTGTATTTTATTATTTTTTTATGAAAACGAGTGGCGGGTTTCTACTTCTAGAATTTATATTAATAATATCCACTAACATATACCTTCACATAGCCTAATTTTTTATTTTTTCCGTTCATAATTTACAATAGTCTTTATCTACTTTGGACCGTTCATATCTGTTCTTCCATAGAGCAGAAGTGGATGGGCCCTATCCCAGTTTAGGACCACTGCGTGTTGGACCTGTGTCCCCATATAAGCTTTTCAAAGAACCGGGTATTCTCGCTACTGAGGATAGCCCGTGGAAAACGAAACAAAAAAAAAATATAACATCTTGGGACAACTCACACACGGCCATCTGATCCCAAATTAGGCAAAGCCTGTATTATGGCAACGTTTTAACTGAAAAACACACTTATATATTTTTCAGATAAATAACACCCAGACACAGAACAAATGATCATGCTCGTCACACAAAAAATTGATCTGGGTGGGAATCGAACTGACGACCTCCGGTTTAGCAGTCAGGTTCACTAACCACTAGACCGACAGGCCAGTTAAGTTCGGGCCAGTCAATTTACATCCTTGTAAATTGGTCAAGCAATTTACCCAAACGATACCAATGGATCCCAATTGCTCACCTTAACCCTTTTTTTTTTTTTTTAACGGGTGGAAATCCTCATGGACTGCCTCCGCCTGGGGAGAGGCGGAGGGGCGTGCCGGACTCTTACCGGCTAAAACCACCCCGGTGTCTCCTCGCACGTGCGCGCGGGGCCGCGGGAATCAAAATTCTTCTTCTTCTTCTCTCACCTTAACCCTAAGCTGTCCTTCTATCCGTCTGTCAGTGGGTGGTTTCGCTAAAACTAAGGTTGACACTACTACTGAAATATTCACATACTACCATCAATTGTCTAGCCCTTTCCCAAGCTATGTTTCGGTCAGGTTTCAGTTTCACTGAATTCAGCTAAATACCGTATTTGTAAGTGGTACATGGTTGGACTGCCTATCTGACATCCAAAACCCATTTTCCTAAGTAACACAATATCCCAATAGTAAGACTGATTTTAAGAATTGTAATGACTTAACGACAGAAAAAGATGATGAAAGTATGACAATCGGGATGAACGGCTTAACGTGCTTTTGCATGGAGTGGTATCTATAATACATGGCCAGACATTCACGCACAAGAAAGATTTCCTAAAATACTATAAAATTCGTTAAACATTCTGACCAAATAAATTTAAAAGGATTTCTCAGTTATATTATACCCTGATTCTTTTAAGAAGTTTATTTGTATTTAGTTCCAGACATTGGATCTTTGCCAAGCTGTAGGGGATGGCTAAATGTGAATATTTGTATTAGTAATTATGGTGAAGTGGGCCAATCTACCCCAATAGGGATGTTTCCTGGGTATGAAAAGTTAAAATCTATTTATTCCGTCAGTTAGATAATAAAAAAATATTAGACACGTATTTTTTCTTTTATCAAAACAATAAAAAAATACAAAGATACACCGCTTTAAAGTTTCGGAGTGGGGGCTTATGACGCCACGCCTCGCTAAAAATCGTAGCGAGGAGTGACGTCACGCGTAATTTCCGTTCTCTGTATTTTGATCATTTTTTGTTTGCAGGAAAAAAGAAAAAATACGTGTCCAATAGAATTAATTAATCTACAAGACGAATATTTAAAAAAAAATAGGAAACATGCCTATTATGTTTAAATAGTAAGATTTTCTGGAACTATTTCTTAAGAGAGGGCATTACTCCCGAGGAGTTTGAAAAATAGGTATTTAAAGAATATATTGCTATCACACACCTCCGACATACCGCCGTAAAGTGCGTAAGGGACAACTGCGGCTCAGGCTACAAAATCGTTGACAAAAGACGTTCCGTATTCCGCTGTTTTCTTCTCGAAAACTAGACAGATTGAAATAATTTTTGCATTAAAATTTAGAGAAAAGGTATATCTATGCTCCTATCATTTTCCTTTTTGTTAAAATCCTTTTAAATTTTTCTGATAGTCGTCGGAACACGGCGTTAAAAACGGGCATTTTTGGATGGTCATATTTCTTTAAGTAATTATTTGTGGGTAAAACGAAACAATTGGGGCACGCATTAGGTTAACTTAGATCTTTAGGGAAAAAGTCATTGCTCTAAAAGCATTTTCCACGAAGAAAACCTCGGAATACGTTTTTATGGAGGAAGACCCAGTCGCGTCTTAAGTCATTACAATTCTGAAAACCAGTGTTACTTATGGTATACTACAATAACATGAATATAAACATTTGTTTATAACGTTCAGAGAATAAAGTGAGTCAGATGTTTGTCGAAGAGTTTTCTTTGTGACAAACCGCGTTGTTTTGTTTGCTACAATTATAATGAGCTTTATGAATATTTACATAATTCAGTGACACGTTATTTTTTTTTTGTGTAACGTGCGTGAGAGATATTCATAATTGTTTATGTTGTTAACGATTAAATTATGTGTTATTCGGGATCACCGACTCGTCATGAATAATTAGTTGATTTATGGGTGGGAAAAATAGTATTTAACAGTAACAGTATGGCAACTAAAAGGCTATTAAAAATACTACTGCTGCGATGAACCAGTAGTCGCAGGTTGAAGACCTGCGTGACGTTTAAAATTTTTCTTTCTACTATTTGTATTTAATTAAAATAATATTTAAGAGCAATACTCTTTTTAATGAAATTTACTAATATAAATCTCACTTTTTGTTTTAAGTAGCACTTTTTGAACATCAACAATTGGTATGATGGACAGGACAGCACCCTGGTTTGTCCTCACAATACATATCAATCTAATACAGTTTCACCTCTCATGTGTCTAAAAAACACATAAGTTATAAAACAAAGACGATATACAGTATGCAACAAAAACCCTGTCCGATCCAATAAAGGCGTATTCCTGGTTCAACATACGTACTAGAAAAAAATGTCTCGCTCAGGCGGCTTCTTTGATACAAAACTGTAGGTAGTACACGTGAACTTTATCGAGCGATCAGTGTTGCCTTTGATCAGTTTTATTTTAATTTAATTATATTCACCGGGGAAAAATAATAGTCTCAAATCCATTCAATAGTTGCGTATATGTGTACGCAGTACGATACCGAATAATACTCATAAGGATCGGACAGGGTTTTTGTTGCATGCTATACATATAAAAAACAAAGTCGGGCTAGTTCACTGAACACTTATACTGGCTAATTACACCATTTATATCTCAAGAACGGGTGGACCGATTCTGATGATATTTGATTTTCAAAACATTGGAAAAAAATGTGTTATACGAGAACGGGAACTCATTACGCGGATAAAACTGCGGGGCACAGCTAGTTAAATACATACAGAAACAATCAAAGGATACAAAAAATAATTGGGGGTTGAGCTTAGAGTAATCATACCGTGCATCCACACCGCAGTTAACTTTTGTGGAGCAACAAAATGCAACACGGTAACATTAGGTAACTATCTGTAACTTATGTGGCTCCTTGTTACTTACGCGTCCATACCGCCAACAGCATAAATTAACAAAATATTACAAAAAATAACTGTCGCACCCCGCGGTCGCCACAGACAGATGCTATTTTTTGTAGCATTGTTGAGACTTGAGGTAAAATTATCTAACAATGTTATCGATTGTAGAGCAACGTTGCTTGACTTATAGTAACACGGCAACAAATATTAACAACTAGCTGTCCTCCGCGACTTTGTTCGCGTGTTTTAGTTTCAACGGTTTTTCATTTTTGCAACATTTTTCATTTATGCTCCGCTCCTATTGGTCGTAGCGTGATGTTATATAGCCTATAGCCTTCCTCAATAAACGGACTATCCAATACAAAAATAATTTTTCAACTCGAACCAGTAGTTCCTGAGATTAGCGCGTTCAAACAAACGAACAAACTCTTCAGCTTTATAATATTAGTATAGATAAATAACTTTTTGCTGTCGGATGTTGCTGAGTAACACTTGGAAACGTTGGTCTACAAAAAGTAACTGCGGTGTGGATGCACGGATAGAGCGTACACATCATCATAATTGATTTCCGTTTGAGTATCCATTAGTTGAACAGTAAGCTCATTCAACTTTCGTCCCGTATGTACCTACGTATTTAACTCCAGCTCCAAAATTGGACGCCCGCCAAGCCGTAGGGGGCTGACGCCATGAACATTATTTTTATCTACAAACGTCTAATGGCAGACGTTTTAATAATTACTGATAGTATAGAAACTATTTCTTACTCGTCAGTAATAGTTTCCTAATGTCGTGGTGGCCTAGCAGTTCAATACCTAGATTCGTATGTCCATGGCTGCAGGTTCGAATCCAATCTAGTTAACTGACTTTTACAAAATTAAATGTATTTTCTTAACTTGATGGAGATACCTTTTACAAAATTAAATGTATTTTCTTAACTTGATAAAGAGACCTGCCTCTGCCTCTGACAATCGGTGAAGGAAAACATCGTGAGGAAAATTGAATGCCGAAATAGAACTAAATGAAAAGGAAAAAAAATCCATTATTGCATTAAATTAGTTAATGCGTAACAAATGATAAAAATAAATAAAGTATTTGGCTGCATCATCTCTCGGACATCTGAATTAACCAATTTTTTATCAAAAGTTGGTTAAAACAAACGAAAAATTAGTTCGCTAGATGTCGCATACGTCTCCCCATAATCGTTAAAAGTGGAAGGAAAAACTTTAAGTCAGTGACATCTGTTCTTAATTGGTAAAACGACTTTACGTGGTTTAAAGCGTTTGTTTACTGATTGTTATAAAAGTAAAACTTCTTTACGCACTGAATAACTTGGGGAGTAAGCTGGTGAATGCGTGACGAGAGCGTTACGAAAAGTGTGATCGGACGAGGCGAACGGAAGTTGATACAGAGATATAAGTTAGTGAAGATAGAAAGAGAGAGAGTGGCGTTTCGTATATTACTGTAGGGGCAAGAGAAAGAGGTGCGAGCACACATTTTCTTTCTCTCTTTCTCTTATAGCCAGTTACGTTTCGTATATAAAGAAGTTTTATTTCAGTCGTGTGGTCCAAAGCACAATCTTTTTTATTATTCATTAAGCCGTGAATGTTATTCTGTCAGAAGTACATTATTATTAATGATACTTTTTTGATATGATCTTCGGTTTTACAAACTGGTATTATTGCCAAAATCTCTTTGAATGTTAAGCCAAGTAGGTTATTGTTCTATACTGATTGCCAAGTCTCGGAAAAAGCCTTTTTTTTTGTCTTAGTTCTCAAACATAAATTCTAAGCTTGCAGGTTACAGATATTTGGATAAAATACAGTCTTTATTTAAAACAAACGGTTTACTCACGTATATTTTCGGGATCGCCCGACTTTTGTTTTAAATAAATATGAATACTCCTCACGAAAGTTATTATACAAAATTCAGTCTGTCTAGTTCTTTTAGATAGATTTTCATCATTTGGCAAATCTCTGCGACAAGTAAATTTATTATTTCTAAACTACTCGTCATCGATTCAATACGTATGTATCTATGTATTTCTACAATTTTCTCAAAAACTACTTACTTTATTAAGATTTAAGTATACTTATATTTTTATCTGGTACTAGCTGTCCCCCGCGACTTTGTCCGCGTGTTTGAGTTTCAACGGTTTTTCATTTATACTCCGCTCCTTTTGGTCGCAGCGTAATGTTATATAGCTTATAGCCTTCCTCAATAAATGGGCTATCCAACACTCAATAATTTTTCAAATCGGTCCAGTAGTTTCTGAGATTAGCGCGTTGAAACAAATAAACAAACAAACTCTTCAGCTTTATATATTAGTATATAGATTTAATATATTTTTTTTATTTTTGTCCACAGTCAAGTTACCGGAGGACTCGGCCGTGGGCGGCGGCCGGTTCACGATCGGTCCGGCGCCAGAACGGGACTGGGAGATGGTGCCGCCGGATGGCAAGTGGGGATGGTGCGTGCTCGTAGGTAATCTGCCCAACAGTGGCCTTATTTATAGTAATAATAATCCTCTCGATCGAAGTGCGTTCAAATCTCAAGTGACATCAAACATGGAGCTGATTTTATTGTGCGCAAACACAAATGCACTATCTGTTCTTTCACTCTCATAGTCCGATGGGACGGCAGTCTGACACAAAAGCAAAGAAAGACGAAGGTTAAAAAAAATCCAAAATTTAAAAATATTTTATTTACCAAAAATAAATTAGCATGATAGATACTTGATATTTGCATTGCATATAGGTATATTATATGTATATACTCAGATGACTGAGTATAAAGTGGAAATCTAATAATCCCGTCAGTAAGATAATAAAAAAATATTAGACACGTATTTTTTTCTTTTTCCCAATAAGAAAACTTAAAGCAGATAAAGCGAATCAAAGTTCAGGAGTCTAATGACGTCATGCGTGCGTATACAATGCACGTAATTGTGACGTCAGGCGACATTTCAAATCAATGTATCGTCGTCAGTTTTTTCACATTACTAGCAATCTTGTTAACCCCTCAAACTAAGCTAAATATGCTTGTGTCTGGAGTGGGTTCACGTCAATAGTACAATGGGCCCCACCCATTGAACCTGCGACCTCTCGATCGCAAAGCCGTCACCCTAACCGTTAGGCTATTGCCGCTTCAATTTTTCATTCGGCGGACATTTAAAGAAAAAATTGTGCCATTTATTTTTTATTTATATAGATTTCTTTTTTACATTTTTCAGGGGCGACGTTAGTGAATATTTTAATTCCTGGCACGATCAAGTCTTTCGGAGTACTCCTGGTTGAGTTTAACGATGTGTTCCAATCGAGCGCGTCAGCATCGTCGGGTATCGTCGCCTTGTGTTACTTCTTGTACAGCAGTTTGGGTGAGTAATCTATACAATAAACTGATTAATCAATGTCTGTAGTCTGTATTTAGACATAAAAAAGGTGCCAGCGGTTTCGCCCGCATCGTGGTCGGCTAACTTTGCAAAAATCGTTATATTTGGAAATTCGCTCCGCATGCGATAATGCGTAACAAATAATTAAAGTAATAAGTATTGGGCTGCATCATCTCTCGGACTTCTGAATTAACACATTGTTAATCAGAGTCGGTGAGGTCAAACGCAAGATTGGTTGACTAGATGTCGCATACGTCGCCCTAAAGACGTAATAAATAGAAGAAAAAATTTAAACTTAGCTTAGTTGTTAAAGCGACTGGCGCGTTAAGCCGGTGATCGCAAGTTCGAGTCCTGCCTGAGGTTTAAGTTTTTCCTTCTATTATTTGTATTTAATTACAAATATTCGCTCCGCATGCGATAATGCGTAACAAATAATTAAAATAATAACTCCTCCTCCTCACAAACTTTCGCGTTTATGAGTATGAAAACTGGGTGATCATAGTCTGCAGTCTGTATTTAGACATGAAAATGTTGCTCAAGGAACACCCAGACTTGGAACAATTTGTGGATCACACGAATGCTTGTCTAATTCAGGGATCGAACCCGCAGCACGTCGCGCACAGTGGTAACTGGCGTGGTGACCTATACCAGTAGGCTATACGTACAGTCAAAAATTGTTTATTATGTAATTATTATGTATACAATTACTAATACACTTCACTTGTTTTTTAAGCTTCCTGGAGTCGACATTTCGTAACTGACTGTCCTCAGAAGAAATGTCGAAAAACATTCAGGGGTTATAGTCTCTTTTAAAGTCCAGACAATTGATTTTCCGCGAGTTATAATGTGTTAAAAAAAATGCAGGGCATTTACTAGGATACTTAGGACAACTAGCTAACACACGGCCATCTGATCCCAAACTAGGCAGAGCCTGTATTTCGGCAACCAGACAACTGATAAACATACTTATATATTGCTAAACACATATTGTAGATAAATTACACACAGACACAGAACAAATGATCATGCTCATCACACAAAGATTTGTCCTGCGTGGGAATCGGACCCATGACCTCCAGTTTAGCAGTCAGGGTCAATAACCTCTAGACCAACAGGCCAGGCATATTTTTTTTATTTCAGCTGTTTATCTGTCAGTTATTTGTGATATATTTTTTTAATGTCAGTTATAGATGGCGCAAGTGTTTAGGGTCCTATATACTTATGAAAATGTTATACATTCCAGGTCCATTATCGTCGATTCTGTCAGTAAAATGGTCTTATCGGACAGTGACCCTGATCGGAGGCAGTTTCGCCGCCTTCGGGATGATATTCAGTAGCTGTGCTTTTTCTATCACCTATTTGTACTTTAGGTAAGAACAGAAATATCTATACTAATATATAAAGCTGAAGAGTTTGTTTGTTTGTTTGAACGCACTAATCTTAGGAACTACTGGTCCGATTTGAAAAATTATTTCAGTGTTGGATAGCCCATTTATTGAAGGCTATAAGCTATAACACTACTCTGCGACCAAAAGGAGCGCAGCATAAATGAAAAATGTTGCAAAAATGAAAACCCTTTATTCCATTATTTTTAGAGTTCCACCCGATGGGTGCCTACGCACCCTATTACTAAGCCTCCGTTGTCCGTCCGACTGTCTGTCTGTCAGTGTGCTGTATCTCATGAACCGTAATAGGAAATAATCAGTGACTGTATTTCTGTTGCCGCTATAGCAACAAATCCTCCATAAATGGTACGGAAACCTTCATGCGCGAGTCTGATTCGCACTTACCGGATTTTTTTTAATGTTAGTTATTTTTTTTCCACAGTTTCGGCGCCATGGTAGGCACGGGGGCCGGGCTAGCGTTTCCCCCGACCGTGTACATAGTGACGTCATACTTTGTCCGCCTGCGAGGCCTAGCCAACGGTATCTGCATGTCGGGAAGCGCCTTCGGAAGTATTATACTACCACCGGTGCTGAGATATCTGCTGGAGGAGTATGGATATAAGTAAGTTGAAGTGCTTGGAAAGACGAATAAAATGAGCCCAAACTCGATGGGTTTGTGGTGATTAGTTACAGAGTTAGCTTCTGGCTCCATCATCAGTTTAACTCCATGGTACCATTGTAAATGAGGTGATGACGATTGTAATAGTAAAATATAGAGTACGCCTAACAGAGTATCAAATCGGAGCACCACTATGAACAAGTATAATTGTAAAATTGGTGTCAAAACAGAGCGCGCCGTTTTATTAAAACTATCTCAAAACCTAATATTACCCTTAGGTTATGCTCAGCACAACCGGTTACTCGCGATTCGCGCACTCTATGCTTGTCTATGTATACTCTAAGGTTAAACGCGGATGAATGACCATTTGTAAACACACCGAGACCTCGAAAAGCATGTTAAGCCATTGGTCCCGACTGTCAAAACGTTGATCTTTGACAGTCATTAAGTTATTACAATTCTGACAACCAGTCTTACAGGATACTGTGTTACACAGTAAAATGGGTTGTGGAGGTCAGATAGGCAGTCGCTCCAAGTACAATACGGTATTCAGCTGAATCCGGTAAGACTGGAATCCGACCATAGCTTGGGAAAAGGGTACGCAGGAGAGGTTAAATTACAATCTTTTGTAAAGTTATTTAAAACAAAACGGTTTACTCACTCATATTCTCGGGACCGCCCGACTAGTTTCAGACTCAATAGGAGTCCCTAATCAAGAACTCAGTTCGACTCGCGACACCACCGTCGCCGCGTCAGCTCATGATTAGGGACTCCTATTGAGTCTGAAACTAGTCGGGCGATCCCGAGAATATACGTGAGTAAACCGTTTTGTTTTAAATAATCATAAATACTCCTCACGAAAGTTATTATACAATCTGTTGTATGTTTCAGGGGGGCAGTTCTAGTTCTTGGCGGTATAATGCTGAACGTGTGGGCAGCCGCGTTACTCTTCCAACCAGTCGAGGAGCACATGGTGAGGAAGTACAAGGAGCCAGAGGAAGACGAAGACTGTCCTCAGGTTAGTTCAATACCGTTATAAATAACATTTGAACCACTGTACTCACGGGGTTAGGCTGCGTCCATGGCGATGGCGGTGACATCTAGTGGCCATTATCAAAAACTTTTACGTTAAGGTGGTGAGACAAATTTTTTTAGCTATTTTCAAATGGTTTTTCTTAACAACTATAAAAGATATTGACTTGAAATTTGGTTTCTAGATTGAAAAAATATAATGAAATTAAATGTCGAGCCGACAGTTTTATTTTTTGAAATCAGCTCTATAAAAACACTTATTTTGCTTTATCCACCAAACTATTTAACTTTTTAATATTTTTTTTCCACTATTTGATGCATAATCATAATATTTATCTTGGGTTCTTGACTGGGTATAAAAAAGTTAAAATACGATTAAATCCGAAAATTTGATAATACCAGAACATATACGGCGGACATTAAAAAAAAACCTATTTTCATTTTAATGTCCGTGAGATTATTAAAAAAAATATCAGACACGTTATTTTACGTAGCTAAAAATTCACGACGATACATTGATTTGAAATGTCGCATGAACGCATAAAAAGAAAATGTTTTATTACATTACAAATTCTGCAAAGGTCAGAGTGAAAAAAAGCTATTTTTGTTATATTTTTATGATGTCATACTTTCGTGCATTCTGTACGCGAGCATGACATCATTGGCGTTGTCGCTGGCCTCCGGTGGCTGTGGTCTGTGTATCGTTTGCGCCAAACCTAAATCATGAGCTTAAACGCGTCGCGTAATGTAACTAGTTGAGCATCTCTTATTTCCTGGCGTGAGTACAGTCGGTTCAGTGTTTTCAACACGTGAAAAATTACTAGTTTTGAAAAATGTGTTCGAATTTCAATTTTTATCGAATCTTTATCATTTTTGGTGTGGTTTCCTTATTACAGAGATTTATTTTAACGCGATTTTATCTATACATGAGAACTGTATGGAATTTATAACAAAAAGGTCATAGCACTCAATTATTTATTGTTATTTTTATGTCAATAACTAATATCTAATTACCTATAAAAGTATTTTCTGTGATATATATTTTTTAATTCGAAAATTTATTGTTTTTAAATTGGAGTCTAATGTGCCATGATCTTTTGAGTTACACAAATGACATTGAACGTCAATATTTCAGTTAAAATCTAAAATTTTAACAAATTAATTTATTTGTGTTATTTATAACTTACTGATTTATCGCGGTTAAAAAATAGCAGAACAAGGTTTATTTATTTTAAGGCATTGTTATTTTAAATTATTTGTTAAGCGTTAAAGCATGCGGAGCGAATATTTTGTATTAGTTATTAAATACATATAGTATAAAGAGACTGGCGCGTTGAGCCAGTGGTCGCAGGTTCGAGTCCTACCTGAGGTTTAAATTTCTCCTTTTTAATATTTGTATTTAATTATAGCATTGTTTAGACGTCATAATTCTCTTGTTTCATAAAAATAAATAAGAATTTTAAGACTATACTAAGTTTTTTAACCCGGACATAATAATAGGGGTGTTTTTATTGTGTATGTCTGTGGTATATCGTAGCACCCAAATAGATGAACCGATTTTGATGCTATTTTTATTTTATTGCTATAATTCAACAACACCAACTTTTTCTATCATGTTTTTTTTATATATTATGTTATTCAGTATTCTAAAAGATAAATAAGCCTCGTCCTGACTATATTTGATTCACGTTTTGAATCGTTAACGTATCTAAAACAAAATTTTCGGACAAATCAAAATTTTCAAAAAAATAAATAGTGTCTTTTTGAAAATGAAACTGGCTCTATGAGCGGGCGGTGCATCAATGTAAAGTAAGCAATTCATTTTTATTATGTTTATAAAAAGCTATTTGTAAAACACTCTTAACCTCACAAGATTATATTACCAACATCATAAAAAAAAACAACTTTAGTTCTAGTCTAGTACTTATAAAAGGGATGATAACTTAATATTTTTAATGACCATTACATAGATTAATAAAAAAAATTAGACACGTATTTTTTCTTTTTTTAGGGTTCCGTACTTCAAAAGGACAAAACGGAACCCTTATAGGATCACTTTGTTGTCCGTCCGTCCGTCTGTCAAGACCGTTTTTCTCAGGAACGCGTGGAGGTATCGAACTAAAATTTATATTCAATACTCAGGTCTACTGTCCCTTGGAGCTGTCAAAAATTTAAGCCAAAGCAATCAAAAGATACAGCCGTTTATGCCGCAAATTTTCGAAACTCGCACGGGAATCAAAACCTACAGGGTACTTCTCGTAGACTTAGAATCTTGAAATTTGGTACGAAGTAACGTCTTATAGTACAGATAAAGGGAAAATTGCGAAAACTCTTTTTGTAAAAAGACTAATTTTGTTTTTTTTTTTTATGATCTGATATACAGTCCTGTGAGGTTAAAAATGTATTATAAATAACTTTATATGTATTTGTGGGCTATAGATTATTTTGAGTTAGTAGATCAATTAATACCTAACATAGTAAACATTATTAACAAACATGAAATATTAATTAATTTTGTTGGGCTTTAACACGAGGCTGGTCAAAGGTATAAGGGATTTTTTAAGGGTTGAGCTTTTAAAGTGGCTTTTATTTAATTTAAACTTTTTATATAAACAAAAATATCGTGCTGGCCTAACTAACGGTTCAATGAACGGATTTGTGTGCACAAGGTTGCAGGTTCGAACCTTTTACAGACGAGTACCAATGTGGCTTTTTCAAAGTTATATGTTCTTTCTTTATTATACTAAAGACACCATTGGCAATCGGTGAAGGAAAACATCGTGAGGAAACCTGGATTCCAATAACTAGAATCTGAAACCGCCAACCCGCAATGAGCATGGTGATCAATGCTCGTTCTTTCTCTATATGAGAAGAGGCATGTGCCCAGCAGTGGGACATTTATAGGCCAGTATTATATATAAACACAATGTACAAACACGTGCCGAATTGGAATTGGCAGAAATGTACAGTTGTACACACGGCAAACTAGATAGGTTTGCAGGCCACACAAACATTTTATATTACATTATACACTAACATTTTTATAACATACTAGCTGTTTCCCGCCGCTCCGCCCGCGTGGATGTCGGTTATCGCGGCAAAAAGTAGTCTATATTCTTTCTTAGGCTCTAGACTATCAGTGTACCAAATTACATTTAAATCTGTTCAGTAGTTTTGGTGTGAAAGTGCGACAGACAAACAGACAGAGTTACTTTCGCAATGGTATTTTTTCAATTATGTTTCAAATAACCTAAGACCAATTTTTTAGATTAAATAAATAGCCCTACAAAATAATTATGAATAAATTCTTACCACAAAAAAAATAATTTAATAAGTTTTTTGATTCGGTTAGGTATTTTTTTAATGTTCTTGTAAATACTTTGTATATTATGTGTCAATGGTTTTTGGGGATAAACAAAGATTAAATATTAAAGCATTTTTTAGTCTGTGTCATACTTGCTTCGCTTACGCCACTCACATTTTTTTGTTCAAAAATAATCACTTTTGTGTATATATTGCCTCATGCTAGCGATTTCAAATCACTATCAATTTTATCAATACAAAAAAGGTGCTGCCGCACTTGTGTATTTAAGCCCTGCGTGTTTGGGGGATTCATATACATTCAAATCACATACACATAGAACACCCAGACTTAGAGCAAGTATTTTTGGAACACACATGTTAAATGTAAGACCGTCTACTTCGCGTGCCACTTTGCGTGCTGTCGCGCTCAGTCTGCATCGGTGCGCCGCGCTTGTAAGTTTCACCAATCTGTACCGGGTATTATTGACAAACGAATCGTACCTATATTAAATTTTAAGTTAATTCTAGTTTGAAATCATCACTAAATAGTGCTTGTGACGTCAGAGTAGTTCTTTATACAGATTGTTATACTTGCGTTATCAAGCTCTATCTATACCTATCTGTGGTTATAGGTGTCATGTCCACAGCAAGTAATATATCTATCAGCAACTATCAGAGTTACTTAATTTTTATACGTATACAACTACTGACAAATAATTATAAATGTGACTCACTAAACCATTTTAAGATATTTAGGCGTTAGGCAAAAAGATATATTGTATGTTATGAGTTAGACGTCTGTACCTATATCTATACTAATATTATAAAGCTGAAGAGTTTGTTTGTTTGTTTGTTTGAACGCGCTAATCTCAGGAACTACTGGTTCAAATTAAATATTTTTTTTGTATTGGATAGTCCGTTTATTGAGAGACCAATAGGAGCGGAGCATAAATGAAAAATGTTGCAAAAATGAAAAACCGTTGAAACTAAAACACGCGAACAAAGTCGCGGGGGACAGCTATTATTTATATATATCCGTATCTGTGTTGTAAAGTCCGGTGACAGACATACAGAGGCTTAGTAATAGGGTCCCGTTGGCACTCTTCGAGTACGGAGCCCTAATAAAACGACCCCAGTGTCTTTTTATTTTAATCACAATGTCAATCACATAAAATTTAATCTCATAAGCACTTCGTCGCATTGTGGTAGCTAGCATAGTCACCATAAGGCCTAAAATCATTAATACATGTGCCTAGCGCTTGCTTTTCATGTTTTATGTAAGTCATCAATACATATACAGTATGTAACAAAAACCCTGTCCGATCCAATAAAGGCGTAATCCTGGTTCAACATGCGTACTAGAAAAAAAATGTCTCGCTCAGGCGGCTTCTTTGATGCAAAACTGTAGGTAGCACACGTGAACTTTGTCGAGCGATCAGTGTTGCCTTTGATTAGTTAAATTTCACCGGGGAAAAATAATAATCTCAGATCCATTCAATAGTTACGTATATGTGTACGCAGTACGATGCCGAATAATACTCATAAGGATCGGACAGTGTTTTTGTTGCATGCTGTATATGAGTACATAGAACCTAACATGAGTCAATATATAAAATTATTTAGTGCCTAGATATTATGTAATAACCGAGAAATCGTTTCATTTTCAAAAAAACGCATTTATACCGGTGTGCTAATACTAAAATTGATAACGAAAGTGATTATACATTTGTGTTGCCATATAAAAAAATGGCGGAATCGAAAAAAGTTTTTTTGAGGTATCTTTCTATTAATAATGTTAAAAGCCTTAAAAGTATACAATAGAAAATGTATCTCAAAAAATATTTTTTCTTATTGTACAAAATTTATACATAATTATTGCTATACCAAAGTAGCTTAATTTAAACATAATATTTTACTAAGCAAATATGTTTTGGGCTTTATAATTAATTATGCAACTAAACTCTTACACTTATGACTACTGATCCCTAAAAAGGTGGTTCAGTATTACTTGTATAAACATTCAGGCGCTGATCAGTCGATGGAAAATTTGTCCGCGAGCGCAAATGGCGATTAGTAGCTTCTAGAGATGGGCTGAGTACGAGATTTAGCGAGTAACCGAATACCGAGTATTATTCGATTATACTTTTATTAAACCGAGTTCTCTGCCTATTAACTGGGTTCAATCAATCAATTAAATTTGGTTATTTTCAGTTTGTTAATTAACTTTTGGAAAATACGTAGACGCTAAGACCTATACAATAAATATAAATAGTAAACTTTATAACAATTGGTTCATTTTAAAACAATATCTATGTCTAACATAATCATAGTGAACAACACTCAGTTGAACCGAATTATTTTCCTGAGTAAATACGAGTACTGAAAAAGAAACGCTGAATATGCAGAGTACCGAGTAACAAACGAGTACTCTTCGCATCTCTACTACCCACGATATCGTTAAGCGCGACGACAAAGCTCCTAACTTGTCCACGGCAACCAGTTGTCGACTACTGATCGCGGCAACCAGTTGTCGACTACTGATCGCGGCAACCATTTGTCCACTACTGATCGCGGCAACCAGTTGTCGACTACTGATCGCGGCAACCAGTTGTCGACTACTGATCGCGGCAACCTATAGTCAAGTGCGGTCATTTCTGACCGGCGGCAAATTCTCCGTCGTCTGGTTAACCCCTTATTGTATTTTAGTAGACAAAGTTAAATTAAACCAAAGTAGAAAGTTATTAACCTACACAATATATGTTGCAATAGTTTACAACAATATTTGCATATTTTAGTCAATGCATGAGTAAAGCAATTTGTGTAGTTTGAGAGGTGAGTGTTATTTATGCCGATAATAATCATTTCAAAATGTGTATTATATAATGTGCGTAAAGCGTATTTAAACGCAGTTCTAAATATTCATTTAAAGACTAAATAAATATTGTGTTAAATTTGAATGTCAAATTTTCTACCATTTCAGTAATTATTTGGCGATAGGAATCTTGACCGGGTAGAAGAAAAATAAAATCCATTAAGTCCGTCAGTTAGATATTAAAAAAATATTAGACACTTTAAAAAAGCAACTAAAAGCTTTGGAGATAAAGCAAGTTCAAAATTGGGAGCTAATTAAGTCACGATGTTACACAATACATACGACATCGTGATCTCATGTGACATTACAAATTAATGTAGCGTCGTAAGCTTTTGGTTTAGTAAAAAAAGAAAAATACGTGTCTCTTATTTTTTATTATTTTTATGGACTGAAGCACATTGAAACAAAATCTAGTCAATGTCTCTATTATTAGATACTATTTATTTATGGAATTAAATTAAACCAGGCATAATATAACGCTCACCTCTTAAATCTAGGAATAAAATAAAAACAAAATAATTATGGCAATTTTAACTTTTTCAGGACGACATCTTATTTGAAGAAGAGGAAAACATCGAAGCGTTTCAAATGACAGTAACGAACCCCGATAAGGTCGAAAATGGTCACGTACAAGACAAGAAACCATCTCAAACGAACATCCAAGCTATGACATCATCACAACAATTACGTCATAACCCATCAAAGCGAAAACTTTCTTACACGCGCCCGATTACTAAAGCGACATACAGTTCGAATTCTATTAATGATGGGATGTTAAAGAAATTAGGCTCTCAAGAAGGCTTCGGAAGAAAATTAAGTACTGCTACAACGGGACCTAAAAGAAATTTTTCGACTTCTAGTTTCGCGCACGTGTCTACACCCTTCCATGGCTCGACGCTATCAGCATTCGAGCAACCAAATGAGTTCGCTTCTCAATTCTCTTTGAAATCTGTGTCTGAAAGCGTAGCTGATGTAGCTTACTGCTGCTTCTGCTGCAAGAAAAAAGCATCAAAGAATCAAGAACGGAATAAATTCTTTGATCTTAGCCTCTTAAAAGATCCGACCTATTTAGTTATTTTGATATCAAGTAGCACTGTAGCGATATCTTGCACGAATTTTATTATACTTCTACCTTCACACGCACAAAATATAGGTTTTGATAAGGCAAGAGGCGCGTACTTACTCAGTACGGTATCAGCTTTGGACCTAGTCGGTCGTATAGGGGGCTCTGCTCTCTGCGATTTGAATTTGATACCTAAATCTTTTTTTTTCGTTGGTGGTTTATTATTTTCTGGTATAACATTAGCGATAATTCCATTTTTGGAGTCATATGTTACTTTAAGTGTTTTCTGTGCGTTGTTTGGGCTTGCTTCTGGAGTGAACAATAGTGTGACAACTTTAGTAATGGCGGAAATTTTAGGTGTAGAAAGATTAATGTCCACTTATGGGATTAGTTTATTCGTGAACGGTTTACTGCAGTTAGTTGGTCCACCGATATGTGGTTTATGGTTTGAAAGAGAAAGGAATTTTATTAAAATGTTCTTGACTTTTGGCCTTATTTTTATAGGCGGTGCCTCGCTATGGCTTCTCATGCCTCTTATTAATAAACACAAGAAAAAGAAAGCTTTAGAAGAAGCGGCCAGGAATCGAAAAGTTTTATTATAAAAATTTATAAATGTTTTTGTATAACTTTGGTTTAATACGTACACTTAATTTTGAGACTTTGTTAAAAGTATATCTGTCTCTACGTTACACGTTAAAGTATCAGAGACAGCATTAAACTTAACGGTGATTTAAAATTTGAGTATTCGACCTATATCACACAGGTTTGAATGTAATTTAAACAAAATAGACTTTAAATAAATCACTACTATTACAATTTTATGTATGACAGTCTTTATACAGAGTGTTACGAAAATGCGTGGTCATTTACTTTCTCCGAGAAACAAAGACTATTTCAAAAAATATGTTGGACCCTCCGTAATAATTTTGATCAGCTGATGATAATTTTGCATGGCCAGGGCAATATTTTTATTAGTTTCCTTGAAGACAGTTATTCATTTCTATTGGCAGAAGAAGTATTTCAAATATGACCACGCATTTCCGTAGCATTATATAAACTTTTTTTTTAAAAGGAATTTAATCCTTGTGTCGCGGAGTTTAAACATTTAACTCACATGCACAAAGAACACCCAGACTTGGAACGAGCATTTGTGGATCACACAAATGCTTGTCCCATGCGGGGATCGAACCCGCAGCACGTCGCGCACAGTGGTAATTGGCGTGGTGACCAATACCACTCGGCTATCCGTGCAGTAAAAATTACCAATATTATAGTATATTTTTATTGAAATTCGTCTGATGATAAGTTGAATCAGGTATTCAAAATTATTATTAAAACTAACTGACCTGATTTTCAATTAATAAATAATAAATTATTTGAAGACTCGTTGTCCAGTCAATTTTTGACATTTCCCGCGAATTTTTCGCAAATTCTTGTTCCTACAAACCTTATCCTGACAATTGCAAACACAACAAAATAAACAGCCAAATCGGTCGAGCCGTTTTTAAGTGGTGTTCCGACATACATGTGGCAATTGATTTTTAATATATAGATACGATATTTGTAGCTTGAAAAGTTCTAAGCGAGTTTGATTCATCGTGAAACTCATATTTGGTCAAGTTAATAAGCAATTAGCTCGTTCTTTCTCTTAGCAAATGCTCATATTGCAATAGCAATTACATACTGCCTTTTACCGTATTACATGTGCCTTGTTTCCAAACAGCAATTGCTAATGCTTAGCAAAAGTACGAGCTAAGTATCTTCCTTTGGTCAGTCTAACTCAAAATTAGTTCATATTTGTGACGAAGTGGATTCAGGATTGTCGTTTGGGGAGGGGAGGGGAGGGGTAGGTCGACCGAAACCAGATAAACTCTCGGTTTCAAAATGACTGATCAATGTAATCTGTAGTCAAATCTATTGTCAAGGAATATGATTGGTTGACCAAAAGACTAACAACCAATCGCAGCACTTGGCTTGAGATTTTACAGATGATATACTTATTAATATTTTTGTTGAATGTCCGTTCAGAAACCAAGGGTTAGTATAATAACTTTCGTGAGGAGTATATTAATAATTATTTAGAACATAACGGTTTACTCACGCATATTCTCGGGATCGCTCGACTAGTTTCAGACTCAATAGGAGTCCCTAATCATGAGCTGACGCGGCGGCGGCGGTGGTGACGACCCCGCCCCCCCCCCCCCCCCGTCACTAGATCAAGCTGGCCCGAGCCGGCCAAACTAGCAATAAAAATATGTCCTTAAATAATAAAAATTTAGATCCAGCCCACCCTTGCTGTTTCTGCCTCATTAAGATTGTTAGCAACGCACTAAGTCGAGGTCCGAAACAGGGGGTGCCCTTAGTGAACGTTGCTGACGTAGTTAGTTTTTCTATTGTTCTGGCTGGAGGCCCTTAAGGTTCTCGCCAAAAGTCCGGTGAAGCAGTCAAAACCTGCGCTCAGGCTAACTGCGTAAATCTTTTCCAAAAAAAATTACTATTGCCATACTATGTAAGTAGTAACTTAACATTGCCAAAATGGTGCTTAATTATAGTTAATAGTAACTAATTAATACTTTAAGCAATAGGGTAATTAAAAGCGAATCCAATTTACAGAATGCGGTAGATGCCATTATTTTTAATGTCAGATAACTGAAAATAAAAGACACGTATTTTTTTTTACGGAATCAATAACATGAAATTACTTTGATTTGAAATGTCGCATGTAGTCACGATTTTGTTCGATAGCTTGACGCTATTAGCCCCCACTCCTGAACTTTGTTTCATTTTATTTGCTCAGATTTTTATTTATTTTAAAAAGCTGAAAAATTTTCTATTTTTTTTATATTATTTAACTGAAGAACTTAATATATTTTGTCTTTTTATACGTAGTCATTAAACACTAACTATTTAAATCAATGTGTCGCGGGTTTTAGAACCATACAAGTCGCATCCACAAAGAACACACAGACTTGAAACAATTTGTGTATCTTACAAATGTTTGATCTTTGCGGGAATCGAACCGTCAGCACGTCGGACAATGCAGTCTTAAATTAAAATTAAATTAAAATTATAAATAAATAAATCACGTACATTGTCCTGAACCCAAAGTAAGTAGCTAAAGAACTTGTGTTAAGGAATCAGAGACAACGAAGGTACCACAAACACTCAGATCCGAGACAATGTAGAAAAGTGTTTCCGGGGATCAAACCCTGGACCTCAAAGCTGGTGACACCTTGAAAACCTGTGTGTACTCGACCACAGAGATCGTCCAATAATAAATTGTTTGTTTTAATATGTGTTAGTTGTACTAATTCTTTATATTAATTATATAATTAATAAAAAATGTTTTATTTATTTGGTTTATGGGGAAATTAAATTGTCTCGACTGAATGGCATTTATTTCTATTTCGTGCTGGTTTAACTAAAATATTTATTTAACTAGATGTAAAGAATTTTTAAATTTATTTTTTTTGTAAATTGTCTCATCTGGTGCGGAAGTGAGGTAACATAAGCACGTACTTAGATATCGGCGCTACGCAAGAATTTATACATACTGTTATGTTCCCTAATTATGTAAAACTTTGGAGTAAACATAGACAAGCATAGAGCGCGCGCATCGCTAGAAGCCCTTTGTGTCAGCGTGAGCAAATTTTTAGCTAAACGTACTGCACTCGTTTACTGATTTAAGTGATTTGCGACGACAGACGTTTTTTTTTTTTTTTTTTTTTTTTAAAGTTTACTAGCAATGTGGGTGGAAATCACATTACTAGCAATCTTGTTAACTCCTCCAATTAAGCTAAATATGCTTGTGTCTGGAGTGGGTTCACGTCAATAGTGAATTGGGTGGGGTTCGAACCTGCGACCTCTCGATCACAAGGCGGTCACCCTAACCATTAGGCTATTGCCGCTTGAATTATTCGAAAATATCGACGGTTCCGATATTATTAGGGTAATAGTCGCTTCTGGGATAGTTTTAATAAAACGGCGCGCTCTGCTTTGACACTTATTTAAAGATTTTACTGGTTCATACTAGTGCTTACAAGTTGCTCGATATGCACACTTTATAGTTTACTTATTTTTACCTCTAACGCCTAGATCCTATATCTTTTGATTCGTTATTCGTTAACGTGACGATCCGTCACTAGGCTGTCTCTCATCCGTTCGTAACCAGACTTCAGTTATTTGGTTAACGAACAGTTACAATTTTTTTTTATAGGAAAAGCTTTTTTTAACGCCTTGTTGATATTTTAACAGTTCGTTAAGGAAACGAATCGTTTTTTGTTTATTGGTCCCGGCCATAAGTGGTGAACCCTACTAAATCAAAATAGTACATTACTGAATAAATAAACATAAAGATCGTTTATTTGTTAAAAACATAATTTTGCACACGCACAAGGTGTTAAGAAATTCAATTATTAACTATCATGTTTTGCCAACAAATATTTAAAACTTGCGTATATTATACTACTTTACACATAAGTACTTTAACGAGTGCAGACGTACTTACTAACATGTTTAAAACAAAGTATATTGTAACTCTTACAAGTACTTAATCAAGGCTTCCAATTAGTAATTTCGCCACCAGAGGCGCTCGTCGCACGTGGTGTCCGAAATGTCAAATTCCATAGTTTGTTGGTGGGTTTTGACAGCTGACGCGCCAGTGGCGCCAAATAATGAGCGCAAAACCGGTAGCGCTCATTATAAATTAAAATAAATGCTAAGCAATCTAAATAAATTACTGAACGCACTGTTAGAGTGAGAATGCAACCTTTTTCCAAGTAATAAGACTGAAGTTTCAATGCAATATGAATTTGTTGGTACTTATATTACTTGTAACGCTTCTAAGTCCTCTTACCTATACAGAGATTCATTGAACACCACGCTTGTGAGCAAGAGTTAAGCCCCACGTTGGGCGCCATAAGCCGCGCTGCTAACACCTGTAACTGTCACAATACAGGCCTCATACACAGTGAATGTTGATTTAAAACGCACTGTAGGTTATTATGTATTTTATCAACTTAATACATTATGTAATATTAATATAATGGTGCTTGTTTTTTCGCACATACACTTAATTAGATCATAAACACATTATAATACCTCTATTTCGCACAAGTAATTTAAAAACAGTAGTTATCATGGCCGCTTGTTCACGGTCTCTTTGAAGCAGATTAAATGCTTTTGTTTCGACTATTTACAAAAATCAAGGGGCTGGAGGCGCACTTTACGCGCGAGAGAGGTCGACAGCTCGCGCAGTCCGTTTGCTTTGAGCACTGACCAACTGTTCGTGTTTGATATACAAATAATAGAAGGAAAAACCTAAACCTCAGGCAGGAATCGAACCTGCGACCACTGGCTTGACGCGTCAGTCGCATTACCAACTAAGCTACCGAGACCACTGCCTGGAAGTTTAAATTTTAAAAAAATATTGCGGAGCGTATAACAAATAGTCGCTCCGCATGCGGTAATGCGTAACAAATAATTAAAATAATAAGTATTGGGCTGCATCATCTCTCGGTCTTCTGAATTAACACATTGTTAATCAGAGTCGGTTAAGCCAAACGTAAGATTGGTTCACTAGATGTCGCATACGTCGCCCTAAAAGACGTAATAAATAGAAGGCAAAATTTTAACTTCCAGGCAGTGACCTCGGTAGCTTAGTTGGTAAAGCGACTGGCGCGTCAAGCCAGTGGTCGCAGGTTTGAGTACTGCCTGAGCTTAAGGTTTTTTCTTCTACTATTTGTATTTAATTACAAATATTCGCTCCGCATGCAATAATGCGTAACAAATAATTAAAATAATCAGTCCGTAGTCCGTTTACGGGTGGCCTTAGTATCTCACTGTTCTTAATGTATTAATAACATCTATCTTAGTTGACTGAGATATGTAATAAAATAGTAATTTCGATAGATTCAGTGCCAATAACTTACTAAGGATATTTAACAAAAAAGTCCAAATCAAAAATATTTGGATATTTCAATATTTAAATACCGTGTTATAAAGTTTTATTATTAGTAAAGATCTTCGATTTTTTTTTACATGTTAGCACAGGGATTTTTTATTTCGGTTGCCATTTTATAAGTTTAGTACGTATTTACATAAAATGTGCACAAATATTTTAAGTTAATGTTTAAAGCTTAAATATGCCTTGTTTTGACTTACCAAATGTAAATTTTATTTACATTTATTGTTTTTACAATAATGATGCTATACAGTAACTGTCCCAATGCTAGCCTCTCATACAGAGAACGAGCATTGATCACTACGCTTGTGAGCGGGTTGGAAAATCTAGAGTTTAATTTGAAGCCTAAGTTTAAAAAAATGGACTAGTTTCCTAAAATCTAAATTCCAAATCCTAAATGTGAAAGTAACTCAAGTGTGTTACGCTTTCATGGATAAATCACATAACCGTTTTTGATTAAATTTGGTATAAAGTTAACTTGAACTCAAAAAAAGGGCAAAGGCTAGTTTGTGTATTCCCGTTGTCCCCGTAGGCCATATACCCGTTAAAGAGGAAAAAGGGGATCTAATAAAATAATTTAAAATTAACTCCCGTTGTCCCCACAGGCTGTCCCCTTTAAGGAGACAAAGGGAATTTAATAAAATGATTATATGACTTCCCATTGTTCCCATACGCTGTCCCCTTTATAGGGGGACAAAGGGCATTTAATAAAATAATTTAAAATTACTTCCCGTTGTCCCCGTACTATGTCTCCGTTGCTTTATCTATACTAATATTATAAAGCTGAAGAGTTTGTTTGTTTGAACGCGCTAATCTCAGGAACTACTGGTTCGAATTGAAAAATTCTTTTTGTATTGGATAGTCCGTTTATTGAGGAAGGCTATAGGCTATATAACTTCACGCTACGACCAATAGGAGTGGAGCAAAAATAAAAAATGTTGCAAAAATGAAAAACCGTTGAAACTAAAACACGCGAACGAAGTCGCGGGGGACAGCTAGTAGTAATATATACTTTTTAAATTATGCCCCTTAAAGTAATTAGTATAAAGAAAACATTGTTTTACCAATAAATGACTAAACTTCGTTTATGAAGAGAAGAGTTATTATTTAAAAAGCTATAATTGTCTTAAGTTACCCAAAGAGGCTTGCAAAATTAATAAATTAAGTACTTTTTTATTGGCGTCTATTACTTATAAATAATTTAATTTTTATTATATTACTTTAACCGGATTTTTCCAACGCCAGATAATTTTTATTCGTGGAATAAAATTAACGTTAATTAACAGATTTTGTATGGAAGAACTGTCAAAAATTCAAAATTATTGCGCGGAAAAATGATCTAGCTTTGGAAAAATCCACTTTTAGTAGTTTTACGTAATTATTAATAGGTAATGAACTATCTCTTTCTTTTATATTGAATAGGAAAGGGTTAGAAAACTGAAAATTAGGAAACGTTAGTAATTAACTCCCAATTGTTTCTAAATGTCTATCCGTCGTTGACACACTTTGAAGTGTCAGAAACAGTATTAGACTTAACGGCGACTTAAAATTAAATTGCATTTGAGTATACGGTTATAAATAACTTCATTCATAAAAATTATAGATGTCTAAAGGATTCCAGTTTCATAGATATTAAAATCATATGCAATCATTACACACAGACAGACTCGCACAAATTTATTTCTTCTTTTCTTCTTTTTTTCTTTCTTCTTTTGATAAAAACGACTCCCGCACTAAGGAATTTAATCCTTGTGTCGCGGGGGGTTTCACAAACATTCAAATCACATGCACAAAGAACACCCAAACTTGGAACAAGCATTTGTGGGTCACACAAATGCATGTCCCATGCGGGGATCGAACGCGCGGCACGTCGCGCACAGAGGTAATTGGCGTGGTGACCTATACCACTCGGCTATCCGTGCAGTCAAAAAATCAAGATTTATTATCTATATCGTTGTAATTTAAATATGTTAAGTGCTTATTACACTATCCTAAATTTCTTTCTAATAGGGATTAAAAAATATAAGACACGTATTTTTTCGTTTGTCGCCTTAACAAAAAAAGACAAAGACACAGTGAATGGAAACGTCGCGTGACGTCACTGTAACAATACGTCAACAGGTCACAAGCCAATTTTAGGTACTTACCCCTAAATACTAAAACGAAATTAACTTTAAGACGATCTTAAATGTCGATATTTTACACGTTAACAACAGACAGAGACAGCAAGACTCTGCTTCAAATTTATTGAAGTTTCAACGATAAATGACGTATTTAGAAAAATCTGTTAACTTATAGTTATTTAATTATGTTTTGATGTATTTTTTTACCATTAATGATGATATTAGGTTTGTTAATTATTTTATTAATAATTTAATTATATAAATAGTGTGTCTTTATTATTTTAATTTAAAATAATGTCCAACTTATTATTTACTATAGTATCTTGTAACTGTAGTATAGAAAACGAGAACTAATCACGACGCGTATCAGCAAGGATGAAGCCCCACGTTGGGCGCCATTAGCTGAGCCGTTAACACCAGCCTTTAACTGTCACACTACACTCGTCTCATACAGAGGACGAGCATTGATCTCAGTTTGAATAAATCCAGGTTTTCTCATATTGCCTTTACCGATAGTTATGTGATATCTTTGACTAACTATGACAGTACATGTAACTTTGCAAAAGTCTCGCTTTTAAGGGTTTGCCCATTAATCACGTGATGTTTTTTATAAATTTAATCCTTTCCTTCGCCCCTTGTGATATGTGGTGAGGTTTTAAGTAACTCCCCTGCATCACTACCTAAAATCACGTGTATTTTTTAGTACAAAGTAGGTTGCACAGCCTTCACAGGGCTGGTAGAGACCACAATAAGTGATAAGACCGCCTTTAGTCTACTAGTATCAGTTTACATTGTTTTTGTGTTTAAGTATTTAGTGTAAAACAAAGAGTTATTATTTATGGAACTTTTAAACCGAATTTAGTTCTGGAGAACTAAGCACTGAGATAAAAATGCCCCAACAGGAATGGAAACTGTCAATCTATACTAATATTATAAAGCTAAAGAGTTTGTTTGTTTGTTTGTTTGTTTATTTGTTTGTTTGAACGCGCTTATCTCAGGAACTACTGATTCGAATTGAATAATTCTTTTTGTATTGGATAGTCCGTTTATTGAGGAAGGCTATAGGCTATATAACATCACGCTACGACCAGTAGGAGCGGAGCATAATAAAAATGTTGCAAAAATGAAAAACCGTTGAAACTAAAACACGCGAACAAAGTCGCGGGGGACAGCTAGTAATAAAATACACGTGATATCCTACTAAACTCCCCGTTTTCGAGCTTCACATGATTAATGGACGATCTCTACCTGGGTTCGAACCTGCAACCTTTGTGCATTCAGAAACAGCTAGATACATATAGTCATAACGTCCAATGCCGCTAAAAATTGTATTAAAAATGAATTGTCTTATTTCTAGATTAAAAGTTGTTAAATTTTAATTAAGTATTAAGTAGCCAATATTAGTACTTAAGTCATTGAATGTATTTTTTAAATAAATTATGTATTTTTTTATAGATTGTTTTACTAATTAAAATATTTATTGCACACTTTTCAGAGAAAATACCGATCTGAATTTAAAACATTTATAACAAAATAAATGAAATGTCTTTTAAGGGTTAATTGTACATAATATTAAGAAAAAAAAATACTATGGGATTAACATTGATATTGAGAATAAAAATCGACTGCCCCATACATTTATGTGCGCAGATTTCGACAAAATGTACTGAACAGCTGATTATTTTTTCGCGATTTTTGGTTTGGTCCCATTGTAAAAGTCGTTAATAATGATGAGTACAATGACCCTTTAAGAGGTATTGCGTTGGTTCTGTTACACGTTGTATACTAATTTTAGTAACTATATTAGTCTGATATTTAAACAACGCGCCGTTTTGCATTCTCGTCAAAATTCAGGAGGCTATTATGAAAGACATAATTAATCAAATAAAATAACGATATCTGCTAAATAATTCTTACATACTTGTTTTTTTGTTTACTTAAGTTTGTCAGTATTTCAGAATACACCACTTTCAAAGAACAGAATCGCAACGGGTTGCTTATGCGGTAGGCAGTGTCTTTATGTGTGTTTGTACAAGAGCAGTTACAGCGCGGTACCACAAGCGCCGCGTTTGGAAATGCTTGCCCCACACATGCCGATGTCCGTAAATCAGAAAAAAATATATTATTGATTCGTGTCGAAAATCATTAGCATAGTTACCTCCTTGAATTTGACGAGACGAGAATGCAAAACGACACATGAAAAACATACATATAAAAAACGTTGTCTATTTCTAAATAGTAATCTTTGGACTACTAAAGCAAATTAAAAATTATTTAACTGATAATATCTACTTTATTACCGAGTGTCATAAGGTAGGTTTTCTAATAAAAAAATATGTCAAACCGTTGACAACAAACAACTATTATAAAACTCAAAACTTTAATTACAGTTGGAGCCTTTCATTGAAGAAGATGTCGGCGACGTTGAAGTGTCTGAACACCCGAAACTGATTTTTACACCCGAAGAGATTACACCAGGAGACGTCCCTAACGGATCACCACCGATATTCAAAAACCAATCAAATGTTAATTTGGATGAGGACACGAAGCAAGATTTCGCTAGATCTGCAAGCGCAGTACAGGTAACTTCTAAAGACGTTGAACGAAATCGAAAATCTACGCCTGCGTCATCGCGCCATGGACTCCAACATATGTCCAGTAAAAATCATCTACCAAGCAATCCATCTTTACTAGAGTCAGTCCCCGAAGGAAAAAGCAGTCGCGTTAATTCTCAAGAAGCGTTTGGTAAGAAACTCGGAGTCCCAAAAACACCGAAACGAAGCCCTTCGACTTCTAGTTTTCAATATATGTCGACACCTTTCCATGGGTCGACGCTGTCAGCTTTTGAGAAACCGAGCGAGTTCGCTTCCCAATTCAGTCTTAAATCTGTGACTGACAGTCTAGCACCGATTACTTACTGTTGTGGCTGCAAGAAACGGGCAAAAGAGGATGACTCCAAGAAGGAGCCTAGCAAATATTTCGATATACAATTGCTAAAAGATCCAATCTATTTGGTAATACTTATATCGAACTGTACTTGTGCTATTTCGTACACAAATTTTATTATTCTCGTACCATCGTATGCTAAAGAATGTGGTTTTGATAAATCGTTAGGGGCGTACCTTTTATCGATAATTTCTGCTCTAGATTTAGTCGGCAGAATCGGTGGGTCAGCACTATCGGACTTAGTGTTGACACCTAAGCGATATTTCTTTATTTTTGGACTGTTACTTTCCGGTATAAGTTTATCAATGATACCTCTTGTTTCAAGCTATTCAGCGATTAGTGCTTTCTGCTGTATATTTGGTTTAGCTTCGGGTATTAACGTAGGTGTCACAGCACTAGTTATGACAGAAATGCTAGGGACCGAAAGACTTATGTCTTCGTATGGTATAAGTCTATTCGTGAACGGTATTCTACAATTAGTAGGTCCCCCTGTATGTGGACTTTGGTTTGAGTATACTAAATCTTATAAGTCTTTATTTGTGACCTTAGGATTTATATTAATATTTGGGGCTGCGTTATGGGGATTCGTTCCCTTTATTCACAGAAGGAGAAGATTAGCACAGAGGAATAAGGATAATGTAATCGATAAAGCGTAGTGTTGGGGTTGTATGTGTCGGTTAAACTATTTGATATACTATAAATGTAGTTAGATTCGTGAAGTGCCACTTTTTATATAAAACTATATATTAGATGTATTTGGGATTGAAGCAATCTAAATTTAGTACAAGTTATACTTGAAGTGAATATATTAATTTGTAATTCCAGAGTGGATTTTTGATAGTTACTTTTATTTTAAAACCAATTAAAATTTCTATAAAGTATAAAGTTTATCGCCTAATTACTGTTTTGTCTACTTTTTTATCAATCGTTGAACCGTTACTAATTTAAAATGCACGTGGTTTTAATAAAAAAAAATACATACTGTTTTTGAAAATAAACTGTGCCAGTGAAACACAAGTTAAGATTAAAAATATATTATTACCATTAGATTTTTTAAGTAACTTGTTTATTTTATACTATAAAAAGTTTAAAAATAAATAAAAACATATGTGATTCTCCATATTATAGCGTATTAAATAGTTTTAACGATACATACACCTAATGGCGATCTGTCACCAATTACAAAACATGTATAGGAAAATAAATAAATTAAACATGATTAGCTTGAAAAATACCATGGAAATAGGCGTCTCTACAGAAAGAGAATAAGCACGCTTAAGCAAGGGTGACGCCCCACGGTGGGCGCCATTAGCTGAGCTGTTGACACCAGCCTGTAACCGTCCCACTGCAGACCTCTCATACAGAGAACGAGCATTGATCACCACGCTTGTGAATAAAAGTTGGTTTGCTATCTCACGACGGTAATTTTCTGGCAAAAAAAACATATTTGCAAGCTAAAATCATTGATTGCCTAAATATATGTATAAATAGCCTATAATTTGTAATATGAGTAACATAGTATTTTTATATTAATAGAATATATCATGGCTAGTTACTTCCAAATAGATTAATATTATAGTACTACTTAAAAGAGATTTCCCAAACGTCTGTAGATCTTGATAACTTAATACAAATACGAATTTATTTATTTCCGCACTACATTTTTTGTCACTCATTATTTAATGATATATTGTGTAAAATATACCTCTAATTCAAAATCAATTTACCTTAAATAAAATGAAAATAAAAATTATGTAGTTCTTCCATTATTTATAAGACTAAATTAACTAATTATTAATTATTATGTCCAGTTAGGGTTACAACACACATAACAGGCTGGGCAGTTAAATCGAATATCTAGATTAATGTTGAGGGGAAATGTCGCTCGGCATTCGCTAAAGTAAAACTCGGCAAAAGCCGAATAATGCCGAATGTACCATAGTAGTTACTTCGGGTCGGCTTTTTAGTGTCACAAAGAATGCCGAATCGAATAATGTGTCAAGACGATTGAAACCGAACAAGTGCAGTAGTTGCATCAGCTAGACAAGTGGCATTTTGACAAGTTTTAACGATAATATAAATCGCTTAAATGACATTAAATGTATGGAAATGATATTTCGTTTCGATAAGTCACGTGACTTGGACTTGTCACTTCCATACATTTGAACGATTCGATCAGCGTTATCGCTTGTCGTAGTGTCACTTGTCTAGGAAGGTAGGTCCGTTTAGTTGTTCGACAAATATTGCCGAACCGACAATGCCGGCTTTCCTTCTGTGTGTAGCAACCCTAATCCCTTTAACGCACTGGAAGTTAACAGGCGTTTGCATACTGAACTGGAAAAAGCGACCTGTCGCGTACGGTTAACCGCCAATGCGTAAGAGGGTTTTTTAAAATAACAAGTTTTGGTTGCCATGGTAACCCAAAGCATACTATATAAAAACAATTAAATTTATTATTGTTGAGTAACCCTTCAGAATCTAAGGGATAGTGTCTGTATGAAAATTACATGGAAAAAATGAAATATGAAACTACTTAAATTATGAATTTATATATTTAATAGCTATATTTTATTCATTAGATATATTACTATTTTTATATTTAATTAAAGTGGCTTAAATCATTATGGTAATATACTTAAATTATGCTTTTAAAAATAAATTAGAAATGAATACGATAAATTATGAATTAAATTTTATTTAAACATTATAGTTATTAACAAACAAAAGAATATCATCAGTTTTCCTGCTATCTGTACCGTTAAAGATGCCTCTCGTATATAGAAAGAGCGTTGATCATTACGCATGTGAACAAGTGCGAAGCCCCACGGTGGGCGCCATTAGCTCCGCTGTTGACACCACCGTAACTATCCCACTACGTTAATTTAAACAAAAAAACGAGTATGTATCTGACCACACGACTGAAGTAAAACTTCTTTATATACGTAACGTAACTGCCTATGAGAGAAAGAGAGAAAGAAAATGCGTGCTCGCACCTCTCTCTCTTGCCTCTACAGTAATATACGAAACGTAACTCATTCTATCTTCACTAACTTATATCTCCCTCTCAACTTCCGTTCGCCTCGCCCGATCACACTTTTCATAACGTTCTCGTCACGCATTCCCCAAGTCAAGCGTGCGTAAAGAAGTTTTAAATAAAGTGCAAATTAAATATAGGTTTTATTTAATCTTTATTATATTAAACTTAACTCTATCGGTTTAAGTAATTTAAAAGGCAAAAAATCTTGATAAGAATATTATTTCCCAAAAATATACTTAGTCTCTGATTCCATAATGTGCTTTAGAAACTTGGGATTCAGAGCTATATATGATGATGACCACATTTATTTAATTACTAGCTGTCCCCCGCTTTGTTCGCGTGTTTTAGTTTCAACGGTTTTTCATTTTTGCAACATTTTTCATTTATGCTACGCTCCTATTGGGCGTAGCGTGATGTTGTATAGCCTATAGCCTTCCTCAATAAACGGACTATCCAATACAAAAATAATTTTTCAATTCGAACCAGTAGTTCCTTAGATTAGCGCGTTCAAACAAACAAACAAACCTAGCTTTATAATATTAGTATAGATTTATCCATATTTTAAACGCAAAAAGGGAATATGCATAAATCACTGATTCCGTTAAAACTTACATCGAATGCTATTTCATATTTCAGTCCTAATCCATAACGTAATGATTAGCTTTTCATTTCAATAACAACAAAATAAAAGAATAAAATATTGATAGCAAAATAAACGCGGGAATTTTGACATAACAAAACGCAACGCCATTGGTCGGAATGTGACGTCACGGTACGCGCTGCATTAGTGTTATTGTTCCCGTTGACAGCGACTCTGTCATTATTTTGACGTCAATATGCACTGAGAGGCAGAAAAGATGGCGCCGGTCAAAATAGTGCATGTTCCTTATAGACTACAATCTCCTAACGATGTATCATAGCACACACATTATTATGTCAAATTTTAACATAATTAATAACTATTTTTGTATAAATGTAAGTTATTGAATAGCAATAAAGTCGCTACTTCTTACCCGACTGCGCCAGAAGGAGGGTTATGTTTTATAGGTAAATTAATAGCGTTGATACGATACTGCACGATAATAAATAAAAAAGTAAAGAATTTAGGTGAATTGTTTTAAATTGTAGGCATATTATTAACCCTGTAGGTATAACACAACGAAACTTAACTTTAACGCCTTCTTAAGTCTATTTGTCGCTACTGTACACCTTAAAGAGACAGAGACAGCATGAAACTTAACGGAGACTTAAAATTGAGTGGTGTTTGAGTATTTGGCTATTAGACTTCATGTGATTAAAGATATTTGTTGCTCTTTGCTTTTTTAAACAAAATTTAGCACAAAGATAGTTTTTTACCTGGATAAACATATTTGAAACTTTTTACCCTCATATATCCGAAGGAACGGGAACAACTCGGGTAAATCCGAGGGATACTGCTAGTCTAAAATAATTTCAGTACTTTTGGCTTCTTAAATGAAGCATTAGTTTAATATTGCCTACATTTTAAAACTATTTGTTTAAAAAGGGTCAGCATAGTTAGTTGTGATAAATAGAATTTAAAGGACCTCTTTATTTAGATTTTAAAGTATATAAGATATATATTATAATGTATAATTTTAATATGCTGCAATGTTTTTGCAATATCCCAGTTTAAAATCGCATCGCTGACAAAATTGGGCTATATATCAAATCCACAGATAAAGAGATAACTAAAGTATCACGATCTGTATAAAAACCAAGCAAGCCTTTTTTGACTACCTACTATGACGTCAAAAGCACTATTTAGTGATGATTTCAAATTAGAATCAACTTAAAAATATTTTGTAGGTTCGATTCGTTTGTCAATAACGCCCGGTACAGATTGGTGAAACCCACTAGCGCGGCGCACCGATGCAGACTGAGCGCGACAGTTGCCACGTTAAGCATATTATGCTTAAGGCACGCGAAGTAGATTTTCTTGCCTTATCTAGGTCGACCTAGTACCTATATCTGTCTGTTCAAGTCTTTTTTTACAGACAATAAGTTTTAATACAATGTTTGGTAATAAAAACTCAATAATTTATCCTACTCATTAATTTCCAATAATTATGTTATTTTGAAAAGCTAAATTTTTGTCGCTTCTACATAAAAGTCAGCGTAATAATATATAATGCAAAACTATACTGAATTAGCAGTCTTAAAAGAAATGTACCTACTTATAATAAAAAAAATATTGGATATATGATTGTTTTTCCAATTTCCGTCAGATATATTATAAAAAATATTGGACACGATTTTTTCGTGCGTTTTATACGCAAGCATGGCGTCATTAGCCACTCCTAAACTTAGGCTACTCAGTGTTTAAGAATTACGAAAAAAAAAAAAAAAAAAAAATACGTGTCTAATATTTTTTACTATTTAACTAACGGACTAATTAGATTTTGACTTTTTATACCCAGTCTTCTACTCCATTGAGAATGTAACACCAATAATTATAAATATTTACAGTATAACAGTTAATTTGCCACGAATTTTGAAAACAAACATAGGTTATCTATATGTTCATTTTGGCATTGAATGTATTTTAATTTCAAAGCAGATTGATATTTGAATATATTTGATAACACTTATGTGCTCTAATTTGCATAAAAATAATCTCTCTGTCGCTAATTTACACCTTCGGTTCGGCGCACACGGGTCAACGAAGGCCAGCGATAGTAACTTACACACTATTTCATATATTTTGTTTACGCGTCTTACACTTGTAGCTGGTGGCGGCCACTCCCCACCGGAGCCCCGCCGAGCAGGCTTTAGCGGACCCGGGACTCCGGCAAAGGCAAGGACGGGACCGGAGCGTTTTTAGTCGGTGCAAATCCGACATATCCCCTCGTCGTGCCCTCGGCGTGGGTTGAAGACATTAGATTTCAAACCAGTAACAAAAAAAAAATGGTGGCCGCCACTTGCTATTAAGACAAATATATATGAATAAGTGTGTTAATTAAAGTCACTGTCGCTGGCTACGGCTGTCGTTGGTGGGATCTTTGCTTCGAGCCTTAAAATTAAATGACTTTTTGAGAATTCGACCATTAGTTCCGTATGTAAATAGTTTTAGTACAAATTATAATAATATGCATTTGTTTTGTTCCATAAATGTCACAAATATCCACTACCTACTATAGAAGTTTGTATTATAAAGTCCACTGCACATCAATTTTACAAAAATCATACTTTATAATAGTAAGCCCGGCCTATAATTGTCCTACTGTTAGGCCTATAATTGTCCCACAGGCCTCTTCTCATATAGAGAAGGAACGAGCATTGATCACCACGCTTGCACACTTGCGGACTATTTTAGATTCTAATTTTGGTATCCTTGTGATGTGTTCCTTTACCTATTATATTATCAGTGGTTTATATAAATAACTGATAAAAACAAAATATATAATAATGTACCCACTAGGTTTGATAACATCAGACAAATTTGCTTGCCGTGCTATTATATGCTGTCATTGTAAATTTTTTCTACAGAGTTCGAGCTTTAAGTCTAAATTTGAATGCTAATTTTTCTGCTGTGCGGAAATCGAGTTTTATCATACCAATAAAACCTCTGTCAATGTCTAAGTATCTATGATGTGCGGTTGATTATAATCGTCACAAACTAATCGATATATAATCTATTTGTGGATAGTTTTCCAAACTAGAGGTATAAATTTGACACATAACACAAGGGCCATACAAATGTATGGCCCTTATTTCAATGTAATATAATTTTATCTGTAGTAAAAAAACTATCTATGTATAGGTATACATCCAGTATATAGGCTGCTACAGAATTTCGTGGTCATATTTGAAATACTACTTCTCCTCGCCATATAAATTTATAACTTTCTACAAAAAAGTAAGTCTATTCCGGACCTCTCGTACTAATTAGGGGACTTTTTTGGAAATCGCTATGGGTTTCTTAAAGAAAGTTGTTCATTTCTATGGGCAGAAGCTGTATTTAAAATATAAATATGACCACGCATTTCCAAAGCACCCTGTATATCTATTTATACCAATAAAGTCTCATGCCTAACTTATAATAGGTTTAATGTAAGATTTTCTACAAAATAGTAGTTTACATTATTTTAGTTTTAAGTTTGTATACAAATCAATTAAACGCTTACGGTGTTTCCATTGCTGTCAGTTAATCCGGGTCTGATGTGGCAGTTTCTGAAAATAACATTGTTAGAAAACATAAATTAGGGCTCTGGCCTAAATATTTTGATAAATAAAAACAAGTCTAACGTACTAGGCCACATCCCTAACTTATGTTTACTGACAATGGTTTGTGAAAAAACTGGCGCTGCAGACACGGATTTAACCAGTGTTTTTCAATTATTTAAACACTGTTTAATAGACTGGTAACACCTTTACTGTTTGTCAATTGCGTGACAGGTGCCATTATGGAAATAATCAAACTTTGCCTCACTTGTAATTTAAAGGTAGTTATTTCATAAATAAATATCATTTGTATTATACGTGTTTGTTATTTTTATCTCTTTTTTCTGAGTATATATGCTAAATAGATTTTCCTCCCGGTTCTGTCTGCGTGGATATCAGTTATTGCGACAAAAATAGCCTATGTCATTTCTTCTAACAGACAAAGTTACTTTCGAATTTTTAATGTTTCTCTTGCTTTCGAAGCAAGAAGACTTTTAAACGAAATTGTTAATTACCCGCAAATTTAATAAATAAAATATATTTTAATATATTTCGTGAGGTGTATTCATAATTATCTATATTAATATTATAAATGCGAAAGTAACTGTCTGTTACGCATCCAGGCTAAACCGTAGAACCGATTAGGATGAAATTTGATATGGGTTAAGCTTGGATCCCAAGAACATAGGCTACTTTTTGCCGCGATAACCCACACCCACGCGGGCGAGACCACGGGCAACAGCTAGTTAAGGAATATTGTGTCGCGCGTCGAACAGTTCGAATCTCGACACCGCCGCCACCGCGTCAGCTCATAATGATTCCTCCTCATTGACCTCTTGATCCTCCTTCCTAATTGACTCCTCCGGACGAGCCCCAGAATGCGTAAGTAAACCGTCCATATTCCTAAATAAAATGTAGTAAATAAAACAATAAAATTCATTATAAAAATTTATTGCAGACTCATAAATCGATCACATTACAAGATATGTGTACAAGTATATTATGATAATAATTAATCACAATTTATTAAACAGCAACACTGGGTTCCTTCTGCCAAATAAAAAAAACAAACTAGAAAAAAAAAGGTTAAAGCCAATGATATTATACACAAGATATGTCACCTTCATAGTTACCAACGTTTACAATCTGATCGCACTGGTATATGTCAGAATGTTGTCAAGTTGCTCTAATGAATAGTACAAAAGATAGGATAAGCACGGAAGTAAAAGAGATAGCTATCATTGAAAACTTCCTAATTAGGTTTTTGAGTTCTCAAAATGCGAGCGCTAATAACATATCTGCCTCATTGTTATATATAATATCATTGTTCAAAACACATAGCTTGCAAAGGAGGGAGTTACTAACAGGGTTATTTAGTTTATTTTTACGATCATCAAACGTAACTTAAATTTAATACGCTCTTAAAAGTCGTATCTGTCGCTACTTACACCTTAAAGTGTCAGACAGCATGAGCCTTAACGGGGACTTAAAATCAAGTGACGTTTGAGTAATCGTCCGCAAAAGCATCTTAATTTTAGGCAACTTGATTTATGGAATGTTTTTTTTATACTTCAAAATTTAGTTATGCACATCTTTACACAATACATAACCACCCTGTTTACCAATTGCCTTTGCTCATTGCATCCAATAATCAAACTTAAGTTAACAAAATCCATAAAATATTTAGTTCGCGTTTTCAAATCCAAGACCAAACATAATATTTGAATCGGAAACTCATCATTTAAGAGCAGCATCTTGATTGAATTTCGGCACCCTCAATCTGACTTCACGATTAAAGCTTGGTGCTCTATATGTATATTTATCACCTTTACACCACATAATTAGTGTTACCACTATTAAAAAATAATAATTTTCAGCTGAATACAAAGTATTATATAACATAATAAGAAGTCTTTAACTTGACAACAGATAACATTAATTATTACAATCACTGATTTTATAAAATAACTAGATCTATCTCATTTAATCTTTATTAAAAGAAAAAAAAACTGAGAGGGTCTTGTGGCTAAGTATAAGCCGTATGGTTTGACCGATAATACAGGTTAAGCCGCGCTCGACGCGGTTGGTTCTTGGATGGGTGACCATTTGTAAACATACCGAGACCCCTCCGTGCCTCGGAAAGCACGTGAAGCCGTTGCTCCCGACTGTCATACGTTGATCTTTGACATTCGTTAAGTCATTACAATTCTGACAACCAGTCTTACTTTGGGATACTGTGTTACCCAGTAAAATGGGTTGTTGAGGTCAGATAGGCAGCATATCGCTCCATGTAAAATACAGTATTTAGCTGAACCTGGTATAAGACTGGAAGCCGATCCCAAAATAACTTAGGATAAAGATGAAATGAGATAATATATGTAGCACATAAACTCAGTGAATAGCAAAAAGCATCGATTATTAGTAACTTACTATGAAATACAAAATAAAATGAAGTAAATAATTTATTTAAAGAATTAGCCAATAAATATGTAGATTCATTAGAGATCGCAATTTAATTCTAAAAAGACCAATAAAGCTGGTTTAAACCAAACTAGAAATATCTTTTTTTATGCCTTTGACCAGTTTAAATAATCAACAATACACAGTAACCCTGACATGTCTTTTAATCTTTAAATTGTATTTAATTATATAATAATAAAGTATAGTTTTAAAAACTAAAAACCACGCTTTTTTATAATCGGTTATAACATATTTAAATGTCAAAAACAATTAACTAAGTTAACCATGGATTGTGATCCAAACTAAAAGTATATATGCAAAATTCTAGCTTTGAATCTGTGCGGAAAGAACCGTCGTGGCGATAAATGGAACTAATGAAGACGGCATCTGAAAACATTATGTTCTAACATAACTTTATAAATACCCAGATGTTACACTCGCACTGTAATGACGCAACAGTGTTTTTAACATAACAAATACGGTAATTAAACTCAGCAGCGCCCTCTATGTCAAGACGGTTCTCTTGCCGCACAGACTCTAATCGGAAGTCGACTATCTTTGTATATCAAACAAAGTCGGGTTAGTTACATCATTTATACCTTAAGAACGGATGAGCCAATTTTCATGATCATTGACTTGTTGGAATATCGACAATCGGAAAAAGAAAAAAAAAATACTTTAATACTAGATGTCGCATACGTCGCCGTTAAAGACGTAATAAAATAGAAGGCAAAATTTAAACTTCCAGGTAGTGACCTCGGTAGCTTAGTTGGTAAAGCGACTGGCGCGTCAAGCCAGTGGTAGCAGGTTCGAGTCCTGCCTGAGGTTTATCGCGGATTTACGGGGGTGAAACTGCGAGCTACCGCTAGTTTTTAAAATTAAAAGACACGTCAAGATTTTTTAAGATTATTAAATTAACTAAACTTAAAGATTACAGTTAACCAACGCATGCCTTAAATAAAAATATACACTTTATATTCTTAAAAATATATGGACTGAATTTGTTAACACTATTATGATTACAGCAGCGATATAAAATGCGAACAAATCGATCGAAAGTTCCAAATGTCATAACAATACTTACAAAAACGAAATAGTTTATAAAAACAATTCTTTTTAATCATGGAAACGAAAATTGTCACTTGCTAAAAACAAATGCTTATTTTTTAATTGTTTTTGGAGTATATATCAATGGGGTAGATGACTAATTTTATTTTAAGGTCAATTAGTTAGATTAAATTATTACAAAAATATTACACACGTATTTTTCTTACTTTATGTAACCAAAAACTCACGACGATACATCGATTTGAAATGTCGCATGACGTCATAATTGTGCGCGTTTTGTACGCAAGCATGGCGTCATAAGCTTCTACTCCTGTACTTTTATCTACTTTATCTACGTAGCGTTTGCTTATTTAAAAAAGCAAAAAAATACCTGTCTAATATTTTTTTATTATCTAACTTTCAGATCAATATTCGCTCCGCATGCGTTATTGCGTAAAAAAAAATAATTAAAAAAATAAGTATTGGGCTCTGTCATCTCTCGGACTTCTGAATTAACACATTGTTAATCAGAGTCGGTGAGGCCAAACGCAAGATTGGTTCACTAGATGTCGCATACATCGCCCTAAAATTTAAATTTCCAGGCAGTTAGCTAGGTAGCTTAGTCGGTAAAACGATTGGCGCGTTGAGCCAGTAGTCGCAGGTTCGAGTCCTTTCTGAGGTTTAAGTTTTTCCTTCTACTATTTGTATTTAATTTTCCTACGCAGTCATCAACCCTATTCTTAACACTGGTTCGTGGAAAATCATTACTATTTCGTTATAACAACGTATTTGATGCAAACATTTATTGCATTGTAAAGATTAATTGAAGATTATTATACAATAAAATATATACATATCACAAGATTAAATTGCTTATAATTTGATTCTACTGCCATCAAGCCATAGACTAGAAAAATGTATAGACTTTGAGCTTGGCTGCCTAAACTGAAACAGTGTGCCAATTGCGGTCTTTTTTCAACAATTTATTATTATTATAAAGAAAAAACAATTTATTCTATTAGCGGCCATGATATTATACACAAGATTTATTACCTTCATAGTTACCGACATTTAAAATCTGATCGCGCTGGTATATGCCAGAATATTGTCAAGTTTTACCAATGAATAGTACAAAAGATAGGATAAGCACGTGAGTAAAAGAGATAGCTATCATTTAAAACTTCCTTATTAGGAGGTTTTTGAGTCCTCAAAATGCGAGCGCTAATAACATATTATCTGCCTTATCTTTACTAATATTATAAAGCTGAAGAGTTTGTTTGTTTGTTTGTTTGTTTGTTTGAACGCGCTAATCTCAGGAACTACTGGAATGCAGCGGAGCATAAATGAAAAATGTTGCAAAAATGAAAAACTGTTGAAACTAAAACACGCGAACAAAGTCGCGGGGGACAGCTAGTTTTGATATACAGGGTGTCACCTAACAACAAGGATCAAAATCTTATTACGTCACTTCTTCATGATATGACGCTTCAGAGGTCTGGTTATGAATTTACTATCGAATACCAGATGCGGTAATTTGGATATCCATTAATAAATTTAATTTATTTTAGTCTGAAATGTTTAAACTGACTGACTGACTTTTGGTAACCCCATATGTCATTGATAAGCGGATTCACACTATTTAACTTTGTCTAAGTTCGTAAGTTGCTTTGTCTAACATTTTTTCTAGCCTTAATTTGTGCTAGAATCAAAAACTAATAAAATCAAAAATTGTATCTTCATAATCGTATAAATGACAAAAAATTATCCAAAAAAAAGACTTGACATTATTAATTAATTAAAGAAAATAACACTAACCTTGAAGCTGAGTAAGTGATGATTACAATAAAATAATAATGATTATAATAATTATTTATAATAAATGAAAAATGATCTATCAAAATGTCTATAGCCTATTTAAATTGTAAATTGTATACAAATAGTTAGTAAATATTAAAAAAAAATGTGTTTCGAGACATTTAAAAAACAAAGTAGATTGTGTATATTTTTAAAAAATTGATCCCTTACTTATGTACCATAGAAAATCGCAAACGATTTAATACAGTTAAAATGACAACACCAGTCTAACTGTCACACTTCTGACGGCCTCTCATACAGATAACGAGGATATATCACCACACACGAGATCACGGATTCTCATTAAAAGAAAAACAAATGCGACTCCCGCACTAAGGAATTAAATCCTTGTGCCGCGGGAGGCTTCTCAATAATTCAAATCACATGCACAAAGAACACCCAGACTTGGAACAAGCATTTGTGGGTCACACAAATGCTTGTCCCATGCGGGGATCGAACCCGCAGCACGACGGGCACAGTGGTAATTGTCGTGGTGATATACCACATGTATCCGTGCAGCAAAAATCGCCTGCCACCCGCACCCCACTTGACCCCCTTTGTCTTCATACCCCCACGACCCTGGATTACGCAGACTCATACTTTTAGACATTACTCAGACAGCCGTCTCGTATTATAAAACAGTTTACAGTTCAGCTAATGGCGCCCACCGTGGGACTTAACCTTACAAGCGTGATAATCAACGCTCGTTCTCTGTACGAGAGGCCTGCAGTGGGACAGTTACAGGCCGGTATTATTAAATATTCTCCCATCCATACTTAAACCCTAATATATTTACATACATACATATTTTCAAGACTTATACATATATATTTGACTAATGGTCAATGGAAACAGGACTGGCCTATTTCCAAACTAAATATTAATTTCCAAATCACGAGATATATTTACAATTTCTTATCCTCCGAATACTGAGACGCAACTTAACTTTGAGACGTTCTTAAATATCTATCTCGCAAATTTACACCTTAAAGTGATAGAGACAGCACGAGACTTAACGGCGACTTAAAACTGATTGACGTATCAGTATTCAGCTATTAGTTTGATAATTTAATTTATATAGATTGCCATTTCTTATTGGGCTGCTGAAATATACACTGGTTAAGTATGTAATAATAATAATAATATTTTGTCTCTTTTCAATTATAAATAATAGAAAATAATATCCAATTAATAAAACAAAAATCTTAAACACATCTTTGTCAGAGGATCGAACCTTTTAATGGTTCATTTAAATTTTTATGTAACCCAATCATGAATTTTTGTATTTATATTTGTGACAAAATATATATATATATTTTTTTTTTTGTGTTTTTGTGTTTAAAAAACGACTCCCGCACTAAGGAATTTAATCCTACTTGGAACAAGCATTTGTGGGTCACACAAATGCTTGTCCCATGCGGGGATCGAACCCGCGGCACGTCGCGCACAGAGGTAATTGGCGTGGTGACCTATACCACTCGGCTATCCGTGCAGTCAAAATATTAAACGATATTTGTCATAAATATCGTTTTCCTTTTATCAATAAATAAAAAGAGACAAAATTATATTTAAATAAACTAATAATTAATAAAATGATATAAGCCTCTATCGAGTTACTTTACAAAATATATATTATAAAATATAATATACTATTGGAACGTAAAATATTTTTTTTTTATAGAGTCCTTAGACATACATTTTAAACATGACCTGTAGGCCTATTCGCTATCTCCAGTTGCCAACCCAACCGATGTTTACCGGATAAAAATAAGTATAAAAATGCTTATTCAGTATCGGCTAACGTCGGTAACCAACTAAGTAGTAGTAGATCTAGTCTGTCATCGAAGTTACACGATAAGAAACTTGTGTTTTCACTGTCTTTTTTATAAAGCAACAATCGCTTTTGTTGACAACCGCCATAGTGAATGTTTTTTTTTTCATAGAAACTTAAAAATTTTGTATCAACAATTCGCGTGACATGTGAGTTAATATTTTTCTACTATTGCGTAACTCAGAAAGCTATATTGTATCAAATATTTGAACAAAATACACATTCCCAGATTAATATTATACACATATTTTTAACCGACTGCAAAAAAGTTGTCCGTTATTAGGTGTCCGTAACAGAAGGGCGCCTACTATTAAATCCTTTCGTCCATCTGTATGTTAGCGAGCTGTATCTTATAAACCACGATAGATTTGATATCGTTACAACAACAAATAATAAAATATACTTAGGGCTAATTTTTCCATCGCCAGATAATTTTTATTCGTTGAATAAAATTAAAGTCTGACAGATTTTGTATGGAAGAACTGTCAAAAATTAAAAAATATTCGTCGGATTATATTATCTGGCGTTCGAAAAATCAGCCCTTAGTGTGATATTTTTTTGAGTGTTACGGAAATAATATACATATATATTACACTAAGTATATATACAAACGTGTGTATATACATAGGTATATATACAAATGTGTATCTATAAGTAAATATACAAACGTGTGCGAATCCAACTCACACTTTACTGATTTTTATTACACTTACACAAACATAATAAACTTTTAACTACACAGATTTTCTTGAAACATTATACAATATTAACATGAGAATGTGTTATAACAACTTGTGTCTTATCTCAATCCCAGTAAGGTCTTGTTCCCCTTGAGCGCGGCCCGCAGTTTCTTAACCAACGCCGACGGTTGGATGAGCACCGACACTTCGGTACCATGCTTACTAAGCCTGTTCATGTCATCTTCGCCACCCTGGGGACAATAAAAATAATAAAATAAATAATAGAATATTACATTTGAAGTGTCTCCATTTGATTCTGTAGCGCTAACAAACCAATCGATAAGTGTCAAAAATGAACTACTTCTTTAAAAAAAATAAAAGACCAACTAAGGAATTTAATCCTTCTATCGCGGGGGTTTTACAAACATAAAAATCACATGCACAAAGAACACCCAGACTTGGAAAATAATTATGGATCACACAAATGCTTGTTCCATGCGGGGATCGAACCCGCGGCACGTTGCGCACAGAGGTTATTGGCGTGGTGACCTATACCACTCGGCTATCCAAACTCACTTTTTCCGGCTTCTTTTTGCCTAAGCTATCTCAATGATATATTTTTAGTTTATTTTCTCATACGGATTAAAATACCCAATTAATAACAAGCAGCAGTGCCGGGGCAGTAGTAAAGGACGATGAAAAACGTATTTAAAAAAAGAGTGCACACTACTGAAGTACAACTTCTTTATATACGAAACGTAACCGGCTAAGAGAGAAAGAGAGAAATAGAGTGTGTGTATGTGTATGTTTGCACCTCTCTCACTCTCTCTTATCCCTACAGTAATATACGAAACGTAACTCTCTCTCTTTCTACCTTCACTAACTTATATCTCCCTCTCAACTTCCGTTCGCTTCGCCCTATCACACTTTTTGTACCACTCTCGTCAAAAATTCACCAGCTTTCTATCCAAGTCAAAAACGCATAAAGAAGTTTTACTTAAAAAAATATTAAATCGACTTCAAAAATAATAAGACCCGCTGAAAAATAAGAAATAACATTTTTATAGTAGTAGGAGATCTTAGGATCTCACCGGAGCCCCGCCGAGCATGCTTTAGCGAACCCGGGACTCCGGCAAAGGCAAGGACGGGACCGGGGTGTTTTTAGTCGGTGCAAGTCCGACATATCCCCACGTCGTGCTCTCGGCGTGGGTTGAAGTCATTGGATTTTCACCCCGTAACAAAAAAAAATGAGTTCTTAAGACAATACCTTTAGTAAGTTAATGGGTCTATTATTGATCTCGGTGAGCGCCCAGTTCCCGGGCGGCGGCAGGCCCGCCCGGCCACACGGGCTGCCGGGCTCCACACTTACTATGTTGCATTCATTGTCCAATTTCAACCCTGCGAAATTAAAATCAAGTAAATTTTATGTACACACGGCAAACTAGATATGTTTGCAGGCCTTACTAACATTTTATGTTATATTTAGCTTAAGTAAGCGGAGTATAAACGTTACTTATATTATAAATGCGAAAGTAACTCTGTCTGTCAATCTGTCTGTATGTCGCGCTTTCACGCCAAAGCTACAGAACCGATTTAAATGAAATTTGGTACACAGATAGTCTTTAGCCTGAGAAAGGACATAGGCTACTTTTTGCCGCGATAACCGACATCCACGCGGGCGGAGCCGCGGGATACAGCTTATGTAATAAAAATGTTACTGTATAATATAATATAAAATGTTAGTGTGGCCTGCAAACCTATCTAGTTTGCTGTGTGTACATGAGTTAAGTATTAAATATATTACAGATATTCCAACAATTTATTCTACTTTAGACCTTAAGTATACATAGACAGGCATAGAGTGCGTTAGTGGCTGTTGTGCCGAGCGTAAGAAATGTTCGTTTCGTAGAAAATCGAATCGGTAAGATACTATGACATCACTAAATTAATCTGTTACAAGTTAAATGGCTGGAACATCTACAAAGTAAAACATAATAAAATCAGCCGTGCATTGAAGGCGTACAAATTTGTACCTTTTGATAAAACCTTAACCAAAAAATTTGCATAATAAATTCTACGAATATATTATTATGAAGGGAGGGGTTGAAATTTAAACAGACTTGAAATAAAGAGGACCTTTTTAATAAGACGGGGTTTTTTTAAGTCCATAAGAAAGGAGGTATCTTTAAGTCAATTGCGTGTCTCTGTCAGTTTAAGGTGTAAAGTAGCCACAGATAGATATTTAAGAACGTCTTAAAGTTAAGTTTCGTTTCAGTATTCAGGGGTTATTCTATGAAATAAATACTTACCGATACTTTCCTGGTCTCTCTTGCTGATAACATATATCTTAGCAAGTGGCACGCGATGAAATAATATGTCGACCTATAAAAATATTAATTAAACATTAATTAGATGTTTTAAAACAATACTCACTTTTGTTCTGGGACTTAAAATGTAATTTAGAAACAAAAGAAAATAAAAGGAGTGTGCTTTGGACCACACGACTGAAGTAAAACTTCTTTATATACGAAACGTAACTGGCTAGGAGAGAAAGAGAGAAAGAAAATGTGTGCTCGCACCTCTCTCTCTTGCCCCTACAGTAATATACGAAACGTAACTCTATTTCTATCTTTACTAACTTATATCTCCGTCTCAACTTCCGTTCGCCTCGCTCGATCACACTTTTCGTAACGCTTTCGTTACGCATTCACAAGCTTGACGTGAGTTATAATATAATAATATAATATAATATCTTGAGACAACTCACACACGGCCATCTGATCCCAAACTAGGCAGAGCCTGTATCATGGCAACCAGACAACTGATAAACATAAATAAATATTTCTAAATACATACATATTATAAATAAATTACACCCAGACACAGAACAAACTATCGCGCTCATTACACAAAGATTTGTCCTGGGTGGGAATCGAAGCCACGACCCCCAGTTTAGCAGTCAGGGTCACTAACCACTAGACCAACAGGCCCGTCAAGTGTGTACTCACGGCGTGTGCGTGTGGCAGAGCCAGCAGCTGCCTGGCGTGGGCCGCGTCCCGGGGCGTGCGGCCGCGTAGTGCGGCCAGCCGGTCCCCCGCGCGCCCGCCGGCCCGGGCCCCGCCGCCACCCCACCATGCTAACCTATGTATGAAGATTTACCTGTATCTCGACTGCCATCCCACGAGAGGTGTCAGGTGAATTTGTGGTCGAGAATAGGAGAGCGAACTACTTTTTTTCTACTTACACGTCACATAGATATTAAACAAATATTAGACACGTATTTTTTCTTTTTTTAATTAAGCAAACGATTAGGAACATACAGCGAATTAAAAAAAAATGCGTCACATAGATAGTAACTATTTCTTTTTTTAATTAAACAAACGATGAGGATGATACAGGGAATGGAAATGTCGCGTGACGTCACTTGTGAGTACAATTTTTACCCACACGTGACGTCACAAGCCCCCACTCCAGAACTTTAAAGCGCTTAAACTTTATCATTTTTCATTGATTTGATAAAGAAAAATTATTACTTTTTTTCTTTTTCTATGTATCTGGTAGACTTAAAAGATATTTCCTTTTCATACCCAGTCCGATCCCATATTCTCGAGAAATTTGTCTTTAGCTGAGACGGTAAATAAACTTAACACCTCGCGAGTTTAAGAAATCAGTTCTGCGCGCTAGGTAATATAAATAGTATAGTTTGTTTAACAATTTAATTTAATTATTTATCACTATGCTCAAAATATACGGTCTTCCAGAAAGCATGGACGATCAGCTGTCCAGAGATAGAGGACACTTATGGCCAGTTTTCATATGAAGAAGCCATTCGTTTTGCTAACTGACTGTAGAGTTTTCTTTTATTTGCTTAAAAAATTCTACCTTCCGTTAGCATAACCAATTATATTGTTAACTAGCTGTCCCCCGCGACTTTGTTCGCGTGTTTTAGTTTCAACGGTTTTTCATTTTTGCAACATTTTTCATTTATGCTCCGTTCCTGTTGGTCGTAGCGTGATGTTATATAGCCTATAGCCTTCCTCAATAAACGGACTATCCAATACAAAAATAATTTTTCAATTCGAACCAGTAGTTCCTGAGATTAGCGCGTTCAAACAAACAAATAAACAAACAAACAAACAAACTCTTCAGCTTTATAATATTAGTATAGATATAGGAATCAGGCATTGGAGGTGTCCGACCCCATTCATGTTTAGTAAGTTTTTTTTTTTTAATAATATCTTGGGACATCTCACACACGGTCATCTGATCCCAAACTAGGCAGAGCCTGTGCTAAAGCAACCAGACAACTGATAAACATACTTATATATTTCTAAATATGACGACCTCCGTGGTCGAGTGGCGTACACACCGGTTTTCAAGGAGTCGTCAGCTCTGAGGTCCCGGGTTCGATCCCCGGCCGGGTCAATTTAGAAATACCACTTTTCTACATTGTCTCGGGTCTGGGTGTTTGTGGTACCTTCGTTGCCTCTGAATTCCATAACACAAGTGCTTTAGCTACTTACTTTGGGATCAGCAATGTATGTGATGTTGTCCACATTTATTCACTTATTTAAATACATACATATTATAGATAAATTACACCCAGACACAAAACAAATGATCGTGCTCATCACACAAAGATTCGTCCTGGGTGGGAATCGAACCCACGACCTCCGGTTTAGCAGTCAGGGTCACTAACCACTAGACCAACAAGCCCGTTTAGTGTTGCCATTGATCAGATTTTTTTTTTATTTAATTATATTCACCGACGAAAATTAATAATCTCAAATCCATTCAATAGTTACGTATATGTGTACGCAGTACGATGCCAAATAATACACATAAGGATCGGACAGGATTTTTGTTACATGCTGTATAAGATCTGAAACTCACCACACATGATTATCATAATCAGCGAAGACGGGCGGGTCTCGTAGCGTCAGCGTAGCAGGTAAAGCGGCGGCCCTACGCTGCGTAGCTCGTAGCGCCGCCGCCTGACGCGCGCGTAGCGGCGTCAGTGACGTACTGGCTGACGAGTCTGTAGGTAACGCGCCGATACTACATCCTGTATATAAAATTATATTTTTTAGTACGTAATTTAAGTTCCAAACTAAAAAATCCGGTCAAGTGCGAGTCGGACTCGCGCATCAAGGGTTCCGTACTATTTTATAGAGCTTAGCTTTTCACCAAACTATTCAACTAAATAATATATTTTTCACACTATTTGATGCATAATCATAATATCTAGATCTATTCCATGCGATAGATTTCATTTAATATGAGATTTTCCATTTTGTCGCTTACGTTATTATTTCTAAGACAATATTTCGCGACCTTGACATATGTTTAGATCTTTTCGTCCCGTGAGCAAGCAGTTAGTATTATCTCTGTCTTGCATTTCCGGATTGGTTCTCCAGTCCGCTTGACTCCGCCTACTCGCAAACGAAATAATGATTCGTATAGCACCTTAATTAAGGTTTATAAGATACAGCCTACTAACAGAATAATTAGATTTTGACATTTTATACCCAGTCATTTTACCCCGTTAAGTGATAGACTCTTACCATTACTTAATGAGCTACTTCTTCTCCTGGTGGCATCAGCTCTGCCCTCCGGCCGAGACCTGTGCACCACTTTGACGGGCGATGTCACCGCTGAACTCCTGCAAACAAAATACTATATTTGTATTATAACTTTCGTGAGGAGTATTCATAATTATTTTATCAAAACGGTTTACTCACGTATATTCTCGGGCGGCGGTGGCACCACCGCCGCCGCGTCAGCTCATGATTAGGGACTCCTATTGAGTCTGAAACTAGTCGGGCGATCCCGAGAATATACGTGAGTAAAATAATTAAAATACTATATTATAACCGCACGTGTTGTTAATATGTTTTTGACGACTTCCGTGATCGAGTGGCGTACACAACGGTTTTCAAGGTGTCCCCAGCTCTGAGGTCCTGGGTTCGATCCCCGGACGGGTAGAAAAACCACTTTTCTATATTGTCTCGGGTCTGGGTGTTTATGGTACCTCCGTTGTCTCTGATTCCATAACACAAGTGTATCAGCTACTTACTTTGGGAGCAGAGCAATGCATGTGATGTTGTCTACATTTATTTAAAAAAAAAAAAACATTTTGGCATAAAAAAATATGTCCACAATTTTGGTTTTAGTGTAAAACGTATGAAATTTACATTAACTGTGAAGATCAGAAAAAATTGTACGCAACCCTCAGTGCGTGAGTCCGACTCGCGCTGAAGCCGAAGCCGCGGGCAGAGCTAATCTATACTAATATTATAAAGCTAAAGAGTTTGTTTGTTTGAACGCGCTAATCTCAGGAACTACTGGTTCAAATTGAAAAAATATTTTTGTATTGGATAGTCCGTTTATTGAGGAAGGCTATAGGCTATATAACATCACGCTACGACCAATAGGAGCGGAGCATAAATGAAAAATGTTGCAAAAATGAAAAACCGTTGAAACTAAAACACGCGAACAAAGTCGCGTGGGACAGCTAGTAATTAAATAAATAAGCTAATGCATTTGACTCACCAATCATGATTATCATTGTGTCTGGTAGGGCTATGCTTTTTAGTTAGTCCGATAGATTTCAATCTAGTTAATAACGACAGTTCTGTCAATCCTCGCTTCCATATTGGTTTATTTTGAGTCTGTTCTGAAGGTTCTGAAACAAAACATATATATTTTTATTTTATTTTAAACCTAAACTGTCATACTCTAGAGAAAAATTATATTAGTTTGTAATATATTATTTATTTAATTCATTTCACATCCATGGTAAAAATATTTTTAAACGTGATAGAACTATCCTCTCCAACCAGGTCTGAGTGAACGGGTTATACTTAACTTTAAGACGTTCTTAAATGTCTAATCCCCGAATACCGAAAGGCGACTTAACTTTAAGACGTACTTAAATATCTATTTGTCGGTACATTACATCTTAAAGAGACAGAGACAGCATGAGAGTTAACGGCGACTTACAACTGATTGACTTTTCAGTATTCGGCCCTGCTCTGCTTTTGAGTATTTGGATGTAAGAATATGTAGGAATTACAAAAATATTCAAATAGTTATTCATATTACGACAGAAAAAACCTTACCATTTTTAACTTCCCTCTTAGGACTATTATTCTGTGCTCTTCTATTTACGTTCTGTCTCGTTCTAGTGGAGTCATATGCGTTCTGACTTCTAGATCTTTCTACCGCCCTTAATCTTAAAGACTCACTTGAAGGCGAAGATATCTGGACCCCAGTATTGATAGAATTCTCACCGTTACAATTAACTTCAGCAGTTACATTAACTAAATTAGTATTATTATTACTCAAAAACAAATACTCATAAGTCGAATCAGCGACTTCCAAATTCGGTAGAGAAGACTTTCGACTTTTATCGACATTTTTCAACTTTTTTACCGGTAATGGAGACGGCTTTGGGTTTGAAGTTGACGCCATACATAACCTTTCGTATAACTCTTCGTTTTGATTGCTAATTGGAATAGTCGGATTAGTCGAAAAATTCGGATATTCAGAATGTGAAGTCCCAGTCAAACTGACAGTGGTAGTCAAACTTAAGTGGCCATAATCCGAATCGTTTTTAGAAAACGTGGTTCCGTAGTCATTTTGTTCTGTATGTACTATGTTTACGAAATTAGGGTTCGGCGTGTCTGTTATAGTGAGGTTTTGTTTAAACTCGAAGTCAAATACGTCAGTTTCAGGTCCCATAACTGGTATTGCGGTGTGTGGCGGGTCCTTGTTAGATACTTGAATAACTGTTATATTGGTAGTTTGGTGATCGCTGTAAAAAAAATATATAAATAATAAATAATAATAATAAATGTGGACAACATCACATACATTGCTCTGAACCCAAAGTAAGTAGCTAAAGCACTTGTGTTATGGAATTCAGAGACAACGAAGTTACCGCAAACACCCCGACCGAGGTTCGAACCCGGGACCTCAGAGCTGGCGTCACCTTGAAAACCGGTGTGTACGCCACTCGACCACGGAGGTCGTCAATATATCTTTAGAGTTCTGTTTTAAACCTTGTTTAACACTAATTTAACGATTTTACTTGTTCATACTAGTGCCTACAGTTCATACTCGATATGCGCATTATATAGTTTACTTATTTTTACTCTAAGTACCAACTGAGAGAGACTGCAGAACCAGTTGTAGGAGTAGATATTTTATGTACCTATATAAGTTAAAAAAAATACATAGGTGCATACCTATTTTCACCCGCTAAATTTTCCCCATTCTCTCCGTTGCTAACCAAAACTCTCTGCTTGTAATCATCATCACCCATCCGATCTATTTCAGCGAAGAACTCATCATCACTATCAGTCGTATTCCTTTTAAATATGGAGTCATCTAAGCATATATTTTGCCCACAGATTTTAGCGACACTTTTCCTTGGTTCACTCTTCACTTGGCTTGTACTTGGTAGGGAGGAAAATGGGGTGTCCCAACTAGAGATGTCAATGTCTGGAGTTGTTGGGTTTGATCGTGTCGGTTCTGTTTCTGGTTGTGGTTGTGGTTCTGGGGTCGGTTCCGGTTGAATTTGAGCTGGTTGTGGCTGTGGTGGTGGTCGTGTTGTTAATTCTATGCCTGGCACCCTGAAAGAGATAGGTCTATTGATTAATAAATCGCACACAAATATAACGAGAAAGCAGAAGACTTTTAGAATTTTCAAAGGATTTTGAGAATTTCGTCAAAAAATATTGAAAATGGGAATATTTTTTTTTTTTTAACCGGGCTTGTCCCACGCATACCGAATTGCATTTACGAAAACCAGAAAAATAAAAAAAATGCCTACTTATTTTATTATTGATTCGTGTCGAAAATCATTGGCATATTTACTTCCTTGAATTAGACGAGAATGCAAAACGACACGTATATAAAAATGAATCTCAATTTCCCTTTGCCATCGCATCACACGTGCATTTTTTATTGTGTTAATTATTGTCAAAAGAAGGTTTTTAGATAAAGAAAAAAGAAATCCCATCTCCGCCGGTGTCCGCACCTGTCGGGGGGCGTGGGCGGCGTGGGGGGCAGCGGGGAGGTGGGGTCTCGCGCGGCGGCTCGCGGTGCTGCGGGCGCTGGCCCCGCGCAGTACACGTTCTCCCCCTTGCCCAGGATCTTCAGCTCGTGGAGCGTGTTGCGGAGGGTCGTCACCCAGTCTTGCATTGACTCCCTAATAAATAAATAAATGTGGACAACATCACATACATTGCTGCAACCCAAAGTAAGTAGCTAAAGCACTTGTGTTAGGGAATTCAGAGACAACGAAGGTACCACAGACACCCAGACCCGAGACAATGTAGAAAAGGTTTTCTTCATTGACCCGGCCGGGGATCGAACCCGGGACCTCAGAGCTGGCGAACCTTGAAAACCGGTATGTACGCCACTCGAACACGGAGGTCGTCAGCAATATTAATTAAGATAAAAAGAATGTAAAGATATATTACAAAAACATGAACAAGTTTTACAGTTAATCTTACATATAACTTCCTTTTTATTAAAAGCAAAGAAATAAAAAAACAAAAACAGATTCTAAAGTTTATTTTCAGACCAAGGAATATGTGCTTACACACTTTTGAAAGTGCCTAAAAAGTAGAGTCCGACCGAAACCGGTTTTCCGGCCGAAACTGAAACCGAAACCGAATATTCGGCCGTGGCTTTAGTTTCGGCCGAAACCGAAACCGAACTTTCGGTCGGACAAAATATTATTATTATCTTTATTTTGACGTCAGTATCGTTCACTGTACTATCGTTTAGCACACATACTAATCCAGAAAATCTTAAACCAGTCTATCTGTTTGTCTGTTAAACTTGGATATTTTGCATGGAGTAAGCAAAAGAAAGATTTTTTTTTATATCCTTTTTTTGTCGCTTTAACCGATATTCTATATATATGGTGTTACTTGACGGTTCTTCTCCATAGGAAGGACACTTTAGAACCGCGCACCTAGAGTCATTTAGTTCTGTAATTTTAAAGTTTCTTAAGCGCCTTTGAGGTTTACAAGAAATAAAACACTATTTAAAAACAAAACGGTTTACTCACGCATATTCTCGGGATCACCCGACTAGTTTCAGACTCATTAGGAGTCCCTAATCATGAGAAGACGCGGCGGCGGTGGTGCCGCGGCAAAACTAGTCGGGCGATCCCGAGAATATGCGTGAGTAAACCGTTTTGTTTTTAAATAATTATGAATACTCCTCACGAAAGTTATTATACAAATAAAAAACTTAATTTTGATTTTATTCCCGCGTGTGGAGTCGCGGGCAATGCCTAGTATAATAAAACTATAACGAAAGGAGAATACTCACCAATCCGGAGCTAGCATCCTAACAGCACCATTATCCGTATCGACAAGGAAGTCGTACTGATCTCCGCAGTGTGGCTTCACACTGGCCGTCACGTGTCTCGCAGAGCGGAGACACGCCCGCCATATTGGTTTGTGGGAGACAGTGGCGGGACTGATAGCATCGGGGTACTGCTCCAAGTATGGTGTGCGTCCGTTGTGTACGCAGAACTGTGTCCACATCGGTTTTAAGGGAATTTTCTGGAAGAAACAATTATAAGAATATAATAAATGTGTACACACCGGTTTCAAGGTGTCGCCAGCTCTGAGGACCCGGGTTCGATCCCCGGCCGGGTCAATTTAGAAAACAACTTTTCTACATTGTCTCGGGTCTGGGTGTTTGTGGTACCTTCGTTGTCTCTGACTTCATAACACAAGTGCTTTAGCTACTTACTTTGGGTTCAGAGCAATGTATGTGATGTTGTCCACATTTATTTATTATTTATTTAATATATGTACTTACATATATACTCTTTACTAGCGACCTGCGCTGGCTTTGCAAAGTTAGAACAGTATCAACATTACATTTATAGCTTTAAATTACATTTATAGCTTCTATACGGAGATTACTTGAATCCGCCAACAGTTTATTTATCCAATTAATTTATATACGATGTTGACGTACTGAGATTTTTATTATTTGTTTTTTGATGTCATCTTTTCAAACTGCGTAGTGTAAGATACTTGCGAACATTATAATAATATTTTACATTTTTTGTCGTTGATTTCAAGTATCTAGTGCAAATCTATACTAATATTATAAAGCTGAAGAGTTTGTTTGTTTGTTTGTTTGAACGCGCTAATCTCAGGAACTACTGGTTCGAATTGAAAAATTCTTTTTGTATTGGATAGTCCGTCTATTGAGGAAGGCTATAGGCTATATAACATCACGCTACGACCAATAGGAGTGGAGCATAGATGAAAAATGTTGCAAAAATGAAAAACCGTTGAAACTAAAACACGCGAACAAAGTCGCGGGGGACAGTTAGTATTTGATATGTTTTTTAAATTACAAATCTTTTAATTTTGCGGCTTTTCTGTACTATAATATGCATGTATTATACATTATATAAACCTTCCTCTTGAATCATTCTATCTATGGCTGAAAAATGCATTAAAATCTCTTGCGTAGTTTAGAAGATGTAAGTGTACAAACAGCGGGTGCGACTTTGTTTTATACTTTGTAAAGATGGTAATGATAGTAATTTGTTTATCTATGTAATATAAGTATTTAAGTATGTCAAAATTATGTTTTTCTTATTAACTAGCTTATTTCACGCGCACTATTCGGGAATGTCCGATCACTTTCGGAATTCTGACAAGTTCGACTCGTCAAGACGACTAGACTAGGCTAGATAAATACAAATAATAATAAATGTGGACAACATCACACATTGCTCTGAACAATGTAGAAAAGTGGTTTTCTACATTGACCCGTCCGGGGATCGAACCCGGGACCATAGAGTTGGCGACACCTTGAACACCGATATGTAAGCCACTTGACCACGGAGGTCGTCAAAATAAGTTTCTTAAATATTTTGCGCGGTGCGGTTAAACTGCTATTGCTTACGGTTACGATCGATGGCTTATGGTTAAGCTCAAATTGCAGTCGCCTAAGTAATTTAATGAGCAGAACTTATGTCTATTGACATACCTTACTGCCCAAAGGTTTAAGTTTGCTTCCCCCCACATCATTGGGTATCCGCTTAAGGTATGCATTCTTTTGTATCTCCCGGTAATATACTGGGCCTTCATCTCTGCTGGATGCCATTGTGGTACAGACATTCAGAGGCTGGAATAACACAAAAAAATAAAAGACAGTTGCTTTATTTGAAAAAAAAAAAAAAAAAGACTTACTAAGGAATTTAATCCTTGTGTTGCAGGGGGTTTTACTAACATTCAAATCACATGCACAACAAACACCCAGATTTAGAAAAAGCAAACCCAGGTAGGCCTCTATAACCACAACATAGCAATATGAAGAATTTATCGTTTCTCTTGATACCAAATGAGAGTGTGATGCTCCCAATCAAACCATGCCCTTGTTGGATTGCCCAAAGTGTCCATACAAGTGCACTTGTCCATACAACTGCACTTTAGATGACTTAAGGCATATTAATGATGTCACTATTACTGAGACAACATAGTTTTCCCATTTATTATAAAATAACTAGCTGTTTTCCGCGGCTCCACCCGCGTGGATGTCGGCTATCGCGGCAAAAAGTAGCCTATGTCCTTTCTCAGGCTCTAGACTAACTGTGTACCAAATTTTAATTAAATCGGTTCAGTAGTTTTGACGTGAAAGCGCGACAGACAGACAAACAGAGATACATTCGCATTTATGATATTAAGTAAGGATTAAGTATCATCAATACGAAAAAAATAAGAAGTGGTACACATTGATTTAACCCTATTTAATGTAACACAGAAACTCACAAACACATACAACAGTTAAGTCACCACTTACTTTCATACATAAAAACCACATAATTGGAACAATTTCAACAAACCATACAATTTTTTATTAAAATTCTCATAATGTATACTGCACACAAGTACCTTAATTGTTTGAGTTAAATAAAGCTATTGATAACAAATACAAATATACTGTTTTTTGATAACAATTGTTAACTGTGGGCAAAACAGTATAGAGGAATTATATTGAATTATGCCCAGCCATGGCTGATTGTAGATGGTTCAGTGAATTAAGGGTTTTGAATATAACAAAATAGCTGTAACCTAAAAAGAAGGGACTTTTGGCTAAGTCTAAGCTGTATGGTTTGACTGATAATACAGGTTAAGCTACGGTTGCCACGGTTGGTCCATGGATGGGTGACCATTTGTAAACATACCAAGACCTCTCAAGCATGGAGGGGTCTATGCCTTTATCAAGGGGTCCACTCTAAATGTCTAAAAAATCAATAACTACACTTCTATTACTTTTGGCCTTACCACTGAAAATTCCTGACCACCTTTTGCTTCCCTGACTTCCTGACTTTCAAGTGGACACCCTGATCATCATTATTTCTTTGAAATTCAATGTATATGATAACCAGTAGTATGTAACAGTATGATTGAAATATCATAGACAAACAACCTTGGCTTCTGTTTCTAAACAAATTAAATACTTCCTGTGACCCTTATTTCCCTAATTTCACTTAACTACTTAAGTTACAGTAGAACCAATAATTTAAGAATGTTAAATACAGTTAATAATCACCGTTTATAACAATGCTGCTAAGTATAAGCTGAATACTTAAACAGTTAATTAGTATAAGTCTACAGTTGCACTCAATTGCTGTAGAATGCATGTATCTAAAGTTACAATCAAAAATTAACGCTCGATTAATCATTGAGGATGTTAGGGACAACACTGACCGGTGACTCAGTCCTTAAAAATTCGAGGACATCCTAAATAAGGTCTCTATAACTGTCTAAAAGACAGTGCTAAAAGCGATGGGAAAACTTTCGATATACTGAGTACATAATAGAATAACGCGGAAATGAACACATGTAAGACTCAAACAGACTCGTAATGTAATAGTTAACTAACAATTATGTATACAGCGCAAAAGAAAGCACAAAAAACTATTACCTTTTTTTTACGAAAAGTGTAATGCCTTTCTCTTCGGTTTTTAGCTGCTGTTATCGTTTGACCTTCATGCTATTTTGGTATAGCACTGGCTATAACATATCATACAATGTTATTTCGAAATAAATACCAGTCGGTTTATAAAACTACGATATATTTGACAGAAAACAGACACAATGAACACAAAGCATAGACGCCATATTTATTATTTATGACATTTCCACGTAGAGTTGCCATTTGAAATCACTTTCATCCTGTAAAGCTGAGTACAGACAACAATAAATAGTTAGTCGATTTGTCTAACTACGGTTCGAATGATTACCAGCACCAATCTTTCCCTACTTGCTGCACGCTTAAAGCAGTACCAAGATTACCGAGGCCATGGCTTAATGCTGCATAATACCGGACTAACTAATGATATTCAGTGTCCAAGCAAACGATCGTTGGCATCTGGATTCGAACTGCGCGTCTGTACTGCGCTCTTTCACTCTCTTCTAAAGTTCTTACTAGTATTGTGCTCTCGCTTTAACTGGGCGCTCGTTGGCCTTTTGCGATCGTCTCTAATGAGTTCGATCCAAAGGTTCAATTTCTATGATGTTATCGCCTTACCGCTACGCTTGGGACCGCCGGCAAAGGCGAACAAACGATCGGTAGCAAAGATTTTTATTGGCCCGTTATTGAATATTAACTAATTTCGTGATAATTTTACAGTGTTTAAATTTACTTGTTGTAAGTTGGTTCTAAAATACTTGTGTACAATCCTTGATGATATCAATTATTTTAAGACTGGTAGCAGTGGTAACACTGATTACACTTTTTACTCTTTGTTTATGACATAGCATATTAGTCTTTAATCTGTGACATAGCAGCAAGTCAAGTCTATTTTGACATTTCTCGGTTTTTACGAAGGGGTGAAAAACAAGTTGGAAAAGTATAAGAAACGTAAGTAACTCTATATTAACAAATCAGATAATAAGCTGAGCATTCAAATTGGCTATACGAACTACGTTTTCGAAGCCACAAGTCCTTGGATATTCAATATATTCTCGAGTTATCATTTAACATCATTGCTGTCAAAATGTTTTAACTTTTTAATTTTAGTACGTGTCATCTGCACCGCGGCGCTGCAATCAGCAGTTATTTTGATCACGTGATCATTTCAACCGCCAAAATTATTGTCATTTTTTTCGGCGACCCACAGATTTTTCTGTCGCGTTACACGAAAACGATCATATTCCTGATATTTCCTACGTTATTACCGCTGATTATTTACGCAATCGCGTGCTGAACGTTAATTTGAAGTGACAAAACAATAAAAACTTGCAATCATGGCTAAAGTGCACATAACCAATGTTGTGGTATTGGACAACCCGAGTCCGTTTTTGAACCCGTTTCAATTCGAATTAACCTTCGAATGCATTGAAGAACTTAAAGAAGACTTAGAATGGAAGATGATTTACGTGGGGTCTGCAGAAACGGAAGAACACGATCAAGTTTTAGACACAATATACGTTGGTCCAATACCTGAGGGCCGTCACATGTTTGTGTTTCAAGCGCCGCCACCCGACGTTACTCGAATCCCTGAAAACGACGCTCTCGGCGTCACAGTGGTCCTCCTTACATGTTCCTACAGAGGCCAAGAATTCGTCAGAGTAGGTTATTTCATAAACAACGAATATTCGGAATCTGAACCGGAATTACGAGAGAATCCACCAGCGAAACCTCAATTTGACAAAGTCGTGAGGAATATCCTTGCTTCGGAGCCTAGAGTGACTAGATTTAAGATTAACTGGGCTGAGCCTGATGCGGCGGCGGCCGCAGACTCCGGTGATGGTAATCTGGAAAGTACACACGCACCTAGTAATGATTCGTACGGCGCATCCTTTAATGCCGACAGCCAAATAAGTGGTATAGAATTTCAAGGCAGTTTGAGTGGGTATGGAGATAATTCTAATTCAATTGCTCCAATGGAATGCTGAGGTAAGTGTGTATCATATTATAAATGTAGTTTTTATTACATCAATATGCTATTTTCATGATGATGATGATAATATTTAGCCAGTTCTGTGCACAATTACAATTTATTAATAATTTTATGTGTGAAGTCTAATCAAAACAGTCTAGTAATAGATACAATTTATTTCTGTAGTAAATCACTACACACTACTACTTAATTATTTTTGTTAAGTAAGGGGTAAAAAGAAAGGATTGTGTGAGAAACACCATCTTACACTCCAAAACACAAATAGTAGATGTAGGAATTCCAAAAGCCGAGCCAAAAGTGGAGCTTAGATTATGAACATTCTAGCCACATATTCATAATAATACTTGTTCAAACTTGTTTCCTCCTAGGAAATTACCATAAATGATTCATACAATGTTTTAGATGCAGGTAAGACAAAAGGTCAATATTGTATGTACTAGCCCATACTAATATTATAAATTCAGTCAGTTACAATATCAAATATAAATTGTTAAAAAGATTTGCTTTTTTTAAAAAAATACAACTCCATCTCTATTGAATTTAAAAGCTTGTATTGCAGTTAGTATAACTACAAACATTCAAATCACGTGCTGAAAAAATCACCCAGATTTGTAACAACCATTAGTGGATCAGACAAATGCTTGTCTGTTGGGATAGAACCCACGGCTCGTCTCGCACATTGGTAATTGGCGTGGTGACCTATACCACTTGGCTATCCATGCACTTTAAAATTGTTATAGGTCAGGGGTTCCCAAACTTATTTTGTCTACTGCCCACTTTGAGAATAAATTATATTTTAGCGTCCACATTTTTTCACCTACTTAAAAACCACTATAACTTCAAATTAAATTTATAATTGTGAGCTATATTAGCGGAGATTTGATTTTATTTCTGGGTCTCTTAGCGCCCCCCTTTAGGCCTGCAGCGCCCACAAGGGGGCGTTATCGCCCACTTTGGGAAAGGCTGTTATAGGTTAAGCTTGGATCCTAAGTAAAGACAAGTTACTTTCCATAATAAACATGCTAACAACATATATTTATAGTTACAACAAAGGTTTCGCTCACCTTTGATTTCCATTTATTTATAGGTCTACATAAATGTCAGGCCATTAGCTATATGTCAGTGAAACACGTGTCTTCCTATTTATGTTTTATGCTTTTATAGACTCAATTAGTTTCATGGAATTTATGTAATATAACTATCTTCTACCTAGCTTAGTAAATATTCTAGTCTTATTAGAGAACAATTAAGAACTTACTATTCTTTATATAGAGTAAGGTATGAAAAATAATGAAGTTGACAATTTAAATTAATCAATTAAATCTCCACCCTGTATAGCAGAATAAAAATAAAACTATAAAAACATTGGAAAAAGTCACAACTAGAACTCACTTAAGCAGTTGAAACTGCGAGGCACCGCTAGTAATAAAATATAACCTATGCTCATGAAAGGAAGTATGTAATAAAAATAATACCAGCCACTATAAATGTCCCACTGCTGGGCACGGGACTCTTCTCATATTGAGAAGGACAATAATTGATCACTGCCAAAAAAATATTTACAAATTTCTTCTTTAAAATGGAGCTATTATCGTCATCATCATCACCCAGTTTTTTATAATAGGGATGTTGACAGCATATAAAAAGTAATAATATATTTAGTCCGTAAGTTCGATAATAAAACCTTATTAGACACGTATTTTATGCTTTATCAAAATAATTTAAAACTAAGGAGATAAAGCGAATCAAAGTAGGAATGGGGGCTACTGACGTCATGATCTTGCACAAACCGTACGACATGGTGACGTCACGCGACTTTTCAATGTATTGTCATGAGTTTTTGGTCACGTAAAAAAAGTAAAAATACGTTTTTAATATTTATTTATTAATCTAAATAAAGGAGAATAGTTTAGTTAACATCCCTATTCAAGCAATATTTATTTAATAATTTCTTTATTACTTTTTTTTTATACAAGGATATGATAAATTATATCTTTTTGTTGCAGGTCACCAAATCATAGTGTTATAAGTACTGGACTTGTTTTTGTATAGTGTAAACTCAATAATGGACTGAATGGTTAGCCAATGCAGCAGGCAAGCAGAAATGTTGACTATAAGCCCCGCAAATTGGTAATGCGCCTGGCCGCCATTTTGCTTTGCATTTGCTGCTTGCATTTTTATCATTGGGCGGCGAGTACGGATTTGAGTTGCGGATGACGTCACGTGGATGTTAATTAGACATGGGCTCAACGCATTAGCAATTTGCGGGGCTTATAACATAATAATATTTTTAAATAAAGTGAATATACCAGTGTTAAGAATGGCCTCCATTCCCTAAAAGGTCTATCAATCTCATCTGATGAATTAAATCTTAAATCAGTTAATGACATTTTTTTATCATAAGAAAAGCGCTCGTTTGCGCGAACTTTGAGAGATTAACGATTATTTTGTTGATGGGCATTCTAGCAACGGTGGGTTACTTACTTACCCGACACTAAGCAATGTCGCTACATAGCCAAGTTTACATACTCAAGCGTCGCCAACTTTTATATTATTAATTGAAATATAAGTGTGATCTTTTTTATGTTAACTCCTGAGAAAAAAAGTAAACTTACTACAGTACTCGGCAATAAATATTGCACATCGAAATTGTCCTCCTTTTTCAACCATCTCTCAAACCCCGGTCACTCAAATGCGCGCAAAAATTTCGACAAAAGGTTCACGCGAATTGATGTCTGTTCAAAAACCGACACAGCTTGGAAATGAATTTTTTTTGCAAATGTCGTCGTACACTTGTGGGTTTGCGTATTCGTGCGAATTTGAGTGACCGGCATTAATTTTTCCTTTAGTGTGGGATTTATGGTAGATTCTATATAGATGATATTTTTTCCTGTTTATAGATTACTAGTGACTTGCCCTGGCATCTCACGGGTAGATAAAACATGAATTAATTATCCACTTAAACCTTCCTCTTAAATCTATCCATTGTTTTTGAGTTTCCGCATTCAGACAGACTGACACGGCGGGAAACTGTTTTATAATATGTATAGATGTTGACATATCGTTGGCCTATTCTATTGACTTACGCCTAGATCCTATATCTTTTGATTCGTTATTCGTTAACGTGACGATCCGTCACTAGGCTGTCTCTCATCCGTTCGTAACCAGACGTCAGTTATTTGGGTAACGAACAGTTACAATTTTTTTTATAGGAACAGCGTTTTTTAACGTCTCGTTAATATTTTAACAGTTCGTAAAGGAAACGATTCGTTTTTTGTTTATTGGTCCCGGCCATAACAAGGACCGATGTGCAATATTTATCGCCGGGAAACTGTATCTTAAGTGTAGTTGCCACTTGTAATGTACACTTACTAAAGGTGGCATAGAGTGAAAATCAAATGTCGGCAAAGCTTTATCACTATGCGACTCTGCAAGGTTATTTGCGATGGCGGTTGTCAACTACAGCGATAATCGCTATACAAAAAATACTGTGAAAACAAAGAAAATTGTATCGCCTAACGTCGATGACCAACTAGATCTACTACAACGTAGTTGGTCACCGATATTAGCCGATACCAAATTTGCGTTTTTACCGTTATTTTTATCTAGTGAACATCACTTGGGTTGTCAACTAGAGTTAGCAAATACGCCTACTGTTCCGTGTAATAATTCCATACGCAACTGTTCATTGGGTTATTATTAGTTTGATCCTGTGTGAATTTGACAAATTCTGTAATGAAGGTTGTTGCAGGTAGCTTAAAATATAACTATAGATTAAGAAATATTTATATAAGTTACATAATAGATATATTTTTGTATTATACAGTAAACATATTTTTCTTTTGTACTATTTATATATTAAAACAAATAAATCTCAGAATTTCTCACAAAACTCTTGAATACATATTCTTAAATACTATCTATTTTTGTTCAATTTTCTTTTTTCTGTGCTGGCCATGTGATTTTTAATGTTTTAGTTAAGTCTATGATTATGAAACTTGTTTCGATTTTGGCAAATATTTTGACTTGATAGCGTAACTGCGCTGAACGCACTAGTAGGCTATTGGTTAGTTTCGTCTCACGTTCCCAGTTGTCTGCGTTTATAGAATCCTTAAAATACCCTTTTCTAAAGTTTGGCGGTGAATAATTTCTTCGGCCCAAACGGCCATCGGTTCTTCGAGCAATGTGCCTTGCCCATTGCCAATTAAATCTGGCAAATACCTAAATTACAAGTATACGGTAAATAAGGCTTTTTGTTTAACATTAATAAATAACCTCGCAATACAGTGTAACTAACATATTTAACAACTAATTTTATTCTAGAACTTTCGATAAAACTAATTTAAACGAAAACTCAAACGTACCGCCATTTTGAGTCGACGTAATGTCTCTGTCTCTCAAAAGGTGTAACGTAGCTACAGATGGAACTTAAGAATGCCTCAAAGTTAAGTTGCGTTTGAGTATTCGTGGCATAGACTGTCAAAATACATAAAAAAAAATATTTTCTATATATTTTTAATATTTTGTGCGTATTTAGGATTTAGTTAAAAATTAGATAAAACAGTATTGTAATATCGAATTCGTCTTGTTATATTGCAATGTAGTTATGTAAGATATTCATTTGTAATTTGTTTCCTATGTCGGACGGTATGTCATTTTTTTTAATTAATTATTCAGTTTTTATTACCGGGAAAAATAAATATTACTCAACATGGTCATGTTTTTTAAATATTTTTGTAAATGTTCCTATCGACCATTTAAAATATTCTTTCGATAATTAATTACAAATAGTAGAAAGATAAAATATAACTTCAGGCAAGACACGAACCTGCGACTACTGGTTCCAGCACAGCAGTAACTTAACTAAGGATAAAAAACTTTTCTACATTTGCATTTAATTACAAGTATTGTCTGCGCAGGCGCTAATGCGTAATAAATAATTAATAAAATTCTTGGGTAATAAATAATTTATAAAATCCTTACACTTAACTATTTAATGACACTTTCAGACAATGGAAACAAAACTGAAATTTTTAATGTGTTTGTTTAAAATTGTAAATTTTCTGTAAATATCTCTGGTTTCAACTGATTATAATAATGTATTGTACAGTAGGATAATTATATGGTTTATAACGAAAATTTGTTTTATTACCACTTATTTTTCAAACCTTAATTTTATTGTCCCACTGTGTGAGTTGTATTAGATACCTAAAACACAAAAGATGGCTTGAAAGAAATGTCTGAAAAGGAATTAATAAATCATAATGTCTTGGGACAAACATACTTATATAATTATTTAAAACAAAACGGTTTACTCAAGTATATTCTCGGGATCGCCCGACTATCATCGGTCGGGACGATCAGTTCGCCTCGCGACACCACCGCCGCCACGTCAGCTCATGATTTGGGACTCCTGTTGAGTCTGAAACTAGTCGGGCGATCCCGAGAATATGCGTGAGTAACCGTTTTGTTTTAAATAAATATATAAGTATGTTACTCCTCACGAAAGTATTATACCAACATACTTACCTATATGTTTCTAAATACCTACATATTGTAGATAAATTTTGAAACAAAGATTTGTCCTGGTTAGAAATCGACCTCCGGCTTTGCAGTCAGGGTCACTAACCGCTATACCAACAGGCCCGTCATAAATATTTTTTATTTCAGCCTCGCACTCTAATTTACTTATATTTTCTCTAACGTGGGTGCAGATTCGCAAAGGTATAACTATCCCTTTCAAAATGTCGGTGTTTTACAGCCTTTTATAAATATAGGTCGTTCAGGAGAATTTGGCTCAATATAACACAAATAAAGAATATTGTAATTAACTGACCTTTCAATACACCTACGCTTGTACCTCCCACGTTGAAATAAAGTTCACGGGAAAATGTAAACCATTGTGCTATACTGAGGATACTTTATCTTCCACATAAGGTAATGTATGTAATAATGTACGTTAGGTAGTGTATGCAGTATATTTTTAAGTTTAAATTAACAGGCGGATTTATCCGGGTGACCTGTTTTATAGACAATCGATAAATGTGGACATCACATACATTGCTCTGAACCCAAAGTAAGTAGCTAAAGCACTTGTGTTATGGATTCAGTGACAATGAAGGTACCACGAATACCTAAACCCGAGACAAAGAAAGGTGGTTTTCTACACTGACCCGTCCGGCGATCAAACCTAACCTCAGAGCTAGAGACATCTTGAAAACCGGTGTGTACGCCACTCGACCACGAAGGTAGTCATAGTTATTAATAAATAGATAAGGTGGTAATTACGTGTTATACCTATAACACGATGTCGTGGTAGCATAGCGGTTGAATGACTGGATGCGAGTGCTCAAGGTTGCAGGTTCAAACACGGGCTAGAACCAATGTAAACTTTTAAGACACCATTGATAATCGCTGAAGCAAAACATTGTACCTAAGGATATCTGAATTAAAAAAATAATGAATTCAAAATTCGGCCGCAAGTGATCAATGGCCAGCAGTGGGACAGTTACAGGCAAATATTATATCTATTTGTACGTAGGTACAGTTAACCTTTGAAAAGGTTTTTTTTTTAAAAAACGTTTTCCTGCCATGTGGGTGGAATTTTGCATTACTAGCAATCTTGTTAACCCCTCCAACTAAGCTAAATATGCTTGTATCTGAAGTGGGTTCACGTCAATAGTGCAATGGGTGGGATCGGACCTGCGACCTCTCGATCACAAGGCGGTCTCCCTAACCATTAGGCTATTGCCGCTATTATATAACAAAAAAATAACCATATTTATAATAAATTTTTCTAAATTATTTGTCCCACTATCTGCCTACCTAGCCTGCCTGCCTAGTCCTGGCTCGCAGCTAAGTGTAAGTCACACGGTTTGACCGATATTACAGGCTAAGTGACCATTTGTAAACACCGAAACCCCTCTGTGCCTCAGAAGCACGTTAAGCCGCTGGTCCCGACTGTCATACGTTGATCTTTGACAGTCGTTAAGTCATTACAACTCTGACAACCAGTCTTACAGGATACTGTGTTACCCAGTAAAATGGGTTGTGGAGGTCAGATAGGCAGTCGCTCCATGTAAAATACGGTATTCAGCTGCACCCGGTAAGACATGAAGCCGACCCCAACATAGCTTGCGATGCAACATGGCTAGGCAGATTTTATATCTGCCCCCTGTCTGGCGTGAAATCCTAGGAGTATCTGCCCCCTTTTGTCTGGCGTGATTTTGTTTGATTATAAAATGTACCTAACTAATCGTTATTTGTTTTATTTATCTTCGTTCTTGAGATAACATGGTATCTCCTAGTAACAAGAAATGTTAATAAAAAATTGTAATGTAGGAAGGGTATTAAGTAAAAATCTGTTTTGTGGCAAGCTTGGATCCCAAAAAAGTACATAGGCCACCTTTTGCCGCGATAACTGAGCTGACACCCACGCGGGCGGAGCCGCGGGCAAAAGTTAGTTATCTATCACTAGCTGTCCCCCGTGACTTTGTCCGCGTGTTTTAGTTTCAACGGCTTTCATTTTTGCGACATTTTTCATTTATGCTCCGCTCCTATTGGTCGTAGCGTGATGTTATATAGCCTATAGCCTTCCTCAATAAATGAGCTATCCAACACTGAAAGAATTTTTCAAATCGGACCAGTAGTTCCTGAGATTAGCGCGTTCAAACAAACAAACAAACTCTTCAGCTTTATAATATTAGTATAGATTTATGAAAATCTGTTCAGTATTTTGAAAGATATTGGCAATATTACATTTTTAATTTATGGTTATTATTTTAAAATCATATCAACTTTAATCTTGAATAAAGCATCCATTAGTTACCTACTCAATTTGTAAATCTAAGTTGTTCATTTCATTGTTAATTACTTTAAAACACAAATCATAAATTAAATTGTAAGAGATGTAAACCAATAAAAAATTATACTTTATTATCTTTGATGCAATCTTACGAAGGTTGATAAGTATTCAGTGCTGTTTTATCATTGGTTGTAATTAATCGTGTATTGAGTTGGTAATTCTTGGATAATATTCCAGTCAATATCGGTAAAGGTAAGTATTTTTTGTATTTAATATGTACTAGCTATTGCCCGCGTGGGTGTCTATTATTGCAGCTTAAAGAAGCCTATGTCTTTTATTTAAGATCCAAGCTTACCGCATACATAGTTTCATCAAAATCGGTTTAGTGATTTAGCTGTGGAAGCTTAACAGACAGAGCTACTTTCGCATTTATAATACTAATTGTTGCCCGCGGCTCCGCTTGCGTGGGTGTCATTTATAGCGGCTATGAGTAGCCTTTGTCCTTTCTTGGGATCCAAACTTACCCCATGTCCCAATACCAAGTTTCATTCGAATCGGTTCAGCCGTGAAAACGTTACAGAAAGACGTTTGACGACCTGTTGTCAAATGGCGTACACATCGATTTTCAAGGTGTCGCTAGCTCTGAGATCCCGGGTTCGATCCCCGGACGGATCTATGTAGAAAAACCACTTTTCTACATTGTCCCGGCTCTGGGCGTTGCGGTAACTTCGTTGTCTCTGATTCCATAAACAAGTGCTATAGCTACTTACTTTGGGTTCAGAGCAATGTATGTGATGTTGTCCACATTCATTATTATTAATTGTTTATTAGAGAGAAAGACAGAATTACCTTCGCATTTAAGTATGTATAATATTGGTATGGATTTCTAAAGTAGTTAAAGGCTACATTAGTTCTAGAAGGCATTTAAGAATAAGAATATAATTTTGTTATCAGTGGTCCCCAAACTAAGCCAAAGCTTGTATCTCGGGGGCCGGAGTGAGATGTTACAATACATTCAAAGTAAACACAATAGGCATGTTTCCTATTTTTTTTTAATGTCCGTCTTGTAGATTAATGAATTTTATTGGACACGTATTTTTTCTTTTTTCATGCAAACAAAAAATGATTAAAATACAGAGAACGGAAATTACGCGTGACGTCACTCCTCGCTACGATTTTTAGCGAGGCGTAGCGTCATAAGCCCCTACTCCGAAACTTTAAAGCGGTGTTTCTTTGTATTTTTTATTGTTTTGATAAAAGAAAAAATACGTGTCTAATATTTTTTCATCATCTAACTGACGGACTAAATAGATTTTAACTTTTCATACCCAGGAAACATCCCTATTGTAGCAGTATAAAAGCAAAGAATTAATATTAAAAAAAGGTTTAATTATATAATAAAAAGGATAAAAATTGTGTACGTGGCCTGAGTGTGTGTGTAATATGTGGTGTGTGTGTTTGTGTGTTCGTATAGTGTATGGTGTGTCTGTGGTGTGGCTGTGTATGTGATGTGTTTGCGTGTATTATAAAAGAATTTCTTCTGTCTCTTCGTACGATAGTGACGTCAGCCAGTCTTTTATAATTTGATATTAAACCTTCATGGGCATTGAATCGCTAGATCATTAAAACAAGTACTTAAAGTAAGTCATATTACTTAGTATATTTTTGTCACGTATTTTCTCTGAATAAAAGTAGGCCAAAGTTAGGAGGCAATGTGATTTTTAAATTAGTTTTTACATGCCTCCATATTATTTTGATCTTTAAAAGTTTATAGGTACGGTTTAAAATGGTACGTTATTTCACTATTGCATTGGATATCGCCTTGATTGTATGATATAAAGGTTTGTTCACTTGGGTTTTTTAACCGATTTTAAAAGGAGGTTTTCATGACGGTATTTTTGTATGTTTGTTACACGACATCTTCGGCAATTGTGGATCTGAATTATTAATGATAATTTATTGACATTGTCCCACAACAGAAATGCGTTCATAAAAGACGATGCATCTGCACTACTGTAGCACAACACGGGCTTCTAAGATAGATCATAAAAAGCATACTATACTTATTTACACCTGGTATTAGCCAGGGGGATTTTACAGTTTACATACGTTCTCCTCCCGGGCAGGCGAATGGTAGAGGTATGGAAAGGTAAAGATAATTGCCGCGAGTCGCGTCACGCGTAATTCTATTGTTAGTATAAATTATTTGCAGTCGTAAGGGGCAAGTCTACAATTCTAACGCGCCGCACCAGACAGAGTTAAACGTTAATGTTAGGGCTTTAAGCGCTTAGGCGAGCTGAATTGGGTATTTGACATTTTTTAAATCATTTTACAAAAATATATTACGAACTATGTCGAGTTGTAAAAACGGCAGATTAATTACTTTCATATTGCACTATTTACAAATATTTTAATATTGCTAATTAGACAGAGCTATACTATCAGGTGACGACACCTTCGTAATTCTCCATACTAATCTGGGGCTGCCCCCTACAAGTCGTTGTTTTGCAAAAAAAATATAGCACATGCGTCATCTGCTACCTTTAAAAGCTAATAACTTTGGTATTCGTGTATATTTTTTTGATATTATTCCGCAGTTCTGCTTCAATTTAATACTATTTATAGCTATATATTTGTAATAAATAAATAATTCGATGGTAGTCTGATACCCTATTGCACTTTGTTGCGTCACAGGTAGAGACGCTATTTTTTTTTTCGCGTGGTGAATCCTTTTTTCATATTGCAATTCATTATTTAGTGCTAAAACGAATACTTCAATATTTATACAATATATATTTATCTGAATACACCTTTACTTAACTCCTATTGTACCTCAATTCTAAACTCCAATAATTTATTAGTCGTCTCTTGATACCGAACGAACAGACATTTGGCGCGAAACTAGATTGTGTCACTGATGTCATTTAAAAATGACATTTTATTTTAATTATATCAATCGTTGTCCTCCCGACGACGGAGCCATACAAAACAAGAACTGAACTGAACTAATTATATCAATTTCAATCGTTTTTCCCATTATTTTAGATAAAGTTAATTGCAGTGTATTTTATTTTTAAGTTATATTTCTAATTAATATGTGGCGACCGTGTTATATATTTGCTGTTTTTCTTTGAGTATCTATTATTTTTGTACATAAAATTAAGTTTTACAATCTCCGAAGAGATATTTATCAATCTTATACAATATAAACCATTATTATTACGCTAGTTACAGGATATAGTTACATAGTAGAGGTACATTCAATAGGTAGGCAGGTTTAGTTAAAGCCCAAATTGAAAGGCTGGTAAAGCATCTTCTTTTGCAAGTAAATGCTTGCCTTTTTTTGGATATAATAAAATAAAACTACTGTTCTACGCTCTGCACGTGTAAGTACAGCACAGACTTATAACCTACTTACAATTTTTTTTAAAGCTATATTTTTTTTGTATAGTTCGCATATCGAGTATGAACTGTTGGCACTAGTGTGAACATCTAAAATGGTTAAATTTGTGTGAAATCACAAAACCTTATATTACCCTAATAATATCGGAACCGTTGATATTTTCGCATAAGCGTTAGTCGTCGCACAGAAAATCAGATAAATCAGTAAACGAGCGTAGTACATTTTGCTAAAAATGTGCTTTCGCTTGACCTAAGGCAGTGGTCGGCAACCTTTTGGCAGGCAAGGGCCACAAAGTGGCTAACTAAACCAAACGCGGGCCGCACTTGTGATATAAACCCTAGAAGCCAAGCGTTATATTTTTTTCTAGGTAAAAGAAGTAGTTACCTATTTGACGCATTAAATATTTGTTCATTAAGGTGACAGTTGATTACGGGAAAAAAAACGTTAAAGCACGTTTTTTTTAATTTGGGTGGCTGTCCTGATTACTTGTCAATGTGAACTGCCTCTTACAACAAGAACTATTGTTAGTGTAGTTAAATAGTAACTTTTATTTAAACCCTGAATAGTGATTTTATATTTTTATCTACCCAGGTAAATAACTTGTAAGTTTAAATACATCTGTCCCAGAAAAACCTTGCAACTTTCGGTGGTTAAATGTTTAACGCCAATATTTTTTCATAGGACCTCTCTAGCTCGCCTTTCGTGCGCTTTGAAGGTATGCACAAGTGCCACCTAAGTGTTCGTAGTAGACTGAAGTGCGCAGCTGCCTGCGTGTTCCCTCCAATAATTTAAATTTATCAGTTCAGTGTCATGGGACAACATATTTCTCATTTCCGTTTATGGATATAACTTGGTTGCCAATAAGCAAAATAAAATTACAAAATACTCGTGAACGCGCGCCTAATAATACTATGTTTATTTGTGTAGTATTCTTTCACCCTATTATAAATGGTTTTCTTGTAATTCTAATTAATGTCCTTGTTATCATTTCATTGATTTGGTGGACAGTTTTGTCCACCGAAATGATAAAAAGTCCACCGGAGTGACAAAAAATCCCATTTCGGTGCATAATTATATCATTTCGGTTGGTAATTGTTTCATTTCGGTGTAAAAACAGGCCAGCTGTAGATTTTTTCCCTGGTGGAAATTTGTATGGGCTTTCCACCCTGAAGAAAGAAAGGCAGGGGCATGGTTTTTACCGGCTAAAACCACCGGAGTACTTGTCTCTACACTTTACCAGCCGGTTAGTTTAGTTGCTAACTACGGCGGTCTAATTTCTTTGAAGTGACGGAGAAAATATACTTAGTTTCCACCCATTTGGTTCATTAAAGAGGCCCACGGGAAACTAAAACAAGTTTCTAGCGCTGCATCGCCCAAGCACCACATTTATTTATTTACTTTTGGTCATTCAGGTCAAACAGTCATTCAATTTTATATATTTATTTAGGTAAGCCTGTCTTTTATTGGTATAAGTACAAACATTTTCAGTCGATTTTAATTTCAGTGGATAGGTTGTATCATTTCGGTGGCAAGTTGTTTGCCGACCGCTGACCTAAGGGGTTAGTGATGCGTACGCTCTATGTTTGTCTATGTTTACTCTTTGGACGAGACTTATATTTCTGTCTTACATTATCATTAGCTTATATACAACCTAGTGCTGGGATAAGCCCTCTCCCAAACATCGAACCCTTTGCAAAAAAATCTTCATCAACAATTTCCTAATTCGTTTTACTTTTACATTATATTTTTCATTAGAAACTTTTCGCTAATCAGTTGTACTGATTATAAATGTTATTTACCTGCGTTTAAAATATGTAATTGTTGTACACAGTTGTGCCGTGCGGTCGCGCGCCAGGACGCATGAAGATAGACGCCTATTCAACGGAGATAAAGGTATTTAATACTTCTTTTTGTCTTTTTTTTGTTACGGGTTGAAAATCTAATGACTTCAACCCACGCCGAGGGCACGACGTGGGGATATGTCGGACTTGCACCGACTAAAAATACCCCGGTCCCGTCCTTGCGTTTGCCGGAGTCGCGGGTTCGCTAAAAGATGCTCGGCGGGGCTATTTATTTAATGCTAGCTGTTGGCCGCGGCTCCGCCCGTGGGCGGCGCATATCGCGACATAAAATAGTCTATGTACTTTCTTGGGATCCAAGATTTCAGAACAATGCATGTGATGTCCACATTTATTATTTATTAAATACTATTATAAATACTTTTCTAATAAGTTTGTCAGTGGACGTATGGCCCATAGATATATACTTTTCTAATTAAGTTTATCAGTGGAAGCAGTCGCGATATTTTGAAGTGCCTAGTGGTCGAAAGCGCGACTGCTGTTCACGAGGTCTCGGGGTCGAAACCCAGTTCGAGCCAAAAATAGTCAGGAAGTTAGGTGGTATTTACCTGGTGGTCTTGCAAGGAAAGCACGTAAAGCCATTGGTCCTGATCTCTCTCCGGTCGTGTCGGATTGCCGTCCCATCGGACTATGAGAGTGAAGGAACAGAGTGCAACTGTGTTCGCGCATACACTGATGCACTGAAATTTTACCCACGCAGATGGCTAATCTCTGTTGAGAGAAGTAGCCGTGACCGAAATTCGGTCTGGGGTGACTGTGTGACTTTATTATTATACCTATTTTTTGTTTTAGAAGCTTTCCACAATATGTCGCTGCAGCGACTGTCGACGCTGCGCGCGGTGATGGCGAGCCAGCCGACTGCACTGGCCGCATACATTATACCTACTGCCGACGCTCATAATGTAAGTATTACAGTAATAATCCTAATAAAAACACCTCCGTGGTCGAGTGGCGTACACACCGGTTTTCAAGGTGTCGTCAGCTCTGAGGTCCCGGGTTCGATCCCCGGCCGGGTCAATGTAAAAAACCCCTTTTCTACATTGTCTCGGGTCTGGGTGTTTGTGGTACCTTCGTTGTCTCTGAATTCCATAACACAAGTGCTTTAGCTACTTACTTTGGGTTCAGAGCAATGTATGTGATGTTGTCCACATTTATTTACTTTATTTAAAAATACCTCTCATGCAGAAAACAAGCATTAAACAAAGTTTAAAATACACTAATGGAAAAAATTAAAGTATCAAAAAAAAAATCTAAATTTTTAGGCGATTTTCAACAGGCTCTAACTTTGAGAGAAATGGTCGTACAAGAAAAAAAAAAAAGGAGATTGTAGCTCCAAGTGTCTACTTTTTGGATTAGAACTTTAAAATTTTTTAGCGTCAGCAGTTTTTGAGTAATCTTGAAAAAGCCAGCGACAAAAAAATTTGCAAATTTTTTTTATTTTTTTTTTTGGTCTACGGGCGTGGAAAAAAATATTTTTGCTTAACCCCTATAAGGGTCGGATACCTTCATTATTCAGCTTTAATTTCTTTTTTTATGGACCTTGATACGTCCACTTCTCGCCGAGATATCGATCTTCAAATGGAAAAGGATCTTTTTGTCTTTGATTATCGATATCTCAGAAACCAATGATCGCACAGAAAGTTAATGGTGGGTTTTAAAAACTTGAATAAATTTCCTAGGCCTAAATTCCTTAAGCAAAAATAATTTTTTACACGCCCGTAGACCAAAAAAAAAAATTAAATAAAATTTGAAAATTTTTTTGTCGCTGGTTTTTTCAAGATTACTCAAAAACTGCTGACGCTAAAAAATTTTAAAGTTCTAATCCAAAAAGTAGACACTTGGAGCTACAATTTCCTTTTTTTTTTTTTTCTTGTACGACCATTTCTCTCAAAGTTAGAGCCTGTTGAAAATCGCCTAAAAATTTAGAATTTTTTTTGATCCTTTAATTTTTTCCATTAGTTTAGATCTTATAATATTTTAAAAGAATATAATAGGTGTCACATGTCGAGTATGAACTGTAGGCACTAATATGAACAAGTGAAACCATAAAATTAGATCCAAAACAGAGCGCGCCGTTTTATTTAAACTATCTCAAAGCCTAATATTACCCTAATAATATCGGTACCATTGATATTTTCATATAAACGTCTGGAAAATTACTTAAATCATTAAACGAGCGTTGTGCTTAAAGCAAAAAATTGGCACAGCGGGCTACTAGCGATGCGCGTACTCTATGCTTGTCTATGTATACTCAAGGCACAAGCCCAGGCATCAACGTAATTACTTGTCATAGATTTATTACACATCATACTGCGTGTATGATGTGTAATAAATATACGAAGCCACGAAATCCATCGCATCTTTTCTCTCCCATTTTCTAAAATCTAGACAATGGCCCCGATTCTGTTAAACCCACACTAAATGTATTTTAAACCATCGGTATCTTTTTCACTTGTACGCAATTAGAAAAGGACAGACGAAAATTAGAGCTGTCAAATTTCGTGTCTATTAAAATTCTCATACAAATCTACCGACATGCAGAAACTTGTGCACGAAAACACAGTGATGTTCAAGACGAAAACTAGTTTGGCATTTATAAGTTAGTTGTTATCTGTTGCCGTCCTTTTCTCAAGCTTTATGTTAATAAAAGATAGCAATGGTTTAATTTTAGTTTAGTTTAGTTTTAGTATTTTTTTTTATTTTCAGTCTGAATACATAGCGCCCGTAGACGCCCGTCGCGAATGGATATCCGGGTTCACCGGGTCGGCCGGTACAGCTCTAGTGACGTCATCGTCCGCGCTAGTCTGGACGGACGGCAGATATTACACCCAGTTTGAGAGGGAGGCGGACCTCAAGATATGGACGTTAATGAAGCAGTGTGAGTAATATAATATAAGATACGTAATTGTAACCCCCTGTCCCTAGATCAAGCTGGCCCGAGCCGGCCAAACTAGCAATAAAAATATGTCCTTAAATAATAAAAACTTAGATCCAGCCATCCCTTGCTGTTTTTGCCTTATTAAGATTGTTAGCAACGCACTAAGTCGAGGTCCGAACCCACAGGGGGTGCACTTAGTGAACGTTGCTGACGTAGTTAGTTTTTCTATTGCTCTGGCTGGAGGACCCTAAGGTTCTCGCCAAAAGTCCGGTGAAGCAGTCAAAGCCTGCGCTCAGGCTAACTGAGTAGATCTCTTTAAAATAGATATATATATATAAGTAACGGGTTTTTTAAGGTCTCGTACCTCAAAAGGATAAAACGGAACCCTTATAGGATCACATCGTTGTCTGTCTGTCATTAAAAACCCTTTATCTTAGAAACGCGTGGAGGCATCGAGTTAAAATTAAAACCATCTCAGGTTTACAGAAAAAAATCAAACTTCTAAATAAACCTAAAAAAACGATCGGATCGTTTATGCCGCAAAAAAGTATGTTAAAAAATTCAAACGAATCAATTTTTTTAAATTTTTTTTTTCTGTCGATGTTATTTTTTCTCTAAGAGAATGTGTTAATTTATAGGATTTGACTGTAGTATTATTGTCACAGCTCTCCCCGAAACTCCGACGTTAGAGAAGTGGCTGTGTAGTAACCTGACTGAGGGCGCCGCGGTCGGTGTCGACCCTCACACCTTCACGAGGGACGAGTGGACGCCATTACAGGTGAGAGGATACACTGCACTGATAGCCGAGTGGTATAGGTCACCACACTAACTACTACAGTGCGCGACGTGCTGCAGGTTCGATCCCCGCATGGGACAAGCATTTCTGTGATCTACAAATGCTTGTTCTAAGTCTGGATGTTCTTTGTGAATGTGATTTGAATGTTTGTGAAATCCCTCGCGAGACCAGGATCAAAAAAGGCAGACTTTAAAAAAATAAAAACGAAAGTTAAATATAATGAGAATAATTCCAAGAAACTTAACTACCCAAAAATAAAGCAAAATAAAATAATCTTATCAAAAAAAACCACTCGTAAACACTAATGGTTTGTAATACTGTTTTTTTTGTTCACCGAAATATTATCTCACACTGGGTGACTTTTATTGGAGAGAACGATATTTTGTGAGGGTAGATGGACATCACCAACTAATATAAATAACGCGCGCGCATTTTGTGGTGTCCATTTCGTCGGTGTCTCTTGGAGCGGCAACATCTTTTAAGAACCGTAAGATTTATTTATTTACTTGTAATTATTTACTATGTATGTTAGTTACTCTGTCCGTTATTTACTCTGTCCGTTATTTACTCTGTCCGTTATTTACTCTGTCCGTTATTTACTCTGTCCGTTATTTACCCTGTCCGTTATTTACTCTGTCCGTTATTTACTCTGTCCGTTATTTACTCTGTCCGTTATTTACTCTGTCCGTTATTTACTCTGTCCGTTATTTACTCTGTCCGTTATTTACTTTGTCCGTTATTTACTCTGTCCGTTATTTACTCTGTCCGTTATTTACTCTTTCCGTTATTTACTCTGTCCATTATTTACTCGGTTCGTTAGTTACTCTGTTCATTATCTACAAGCAATTAATGCGTATGTCTGTGTTATTTTTTTTTTCTTTGAGTAACTGATTGTGTTATAGCTCTAAGTTTGATTTATATAAAGTTTAAATAAATAACGCATCTAACCTCTTATTCCCAAAACTATTATTAGGTAATAGTTGAAGCCCAGTGCGCTTTGCATCACCTAAAAAAAATCTAGAATTCGACTTGTGGTTCAAAACATAAAATTCACTGCCACTAGCGTCACCTATCTGGCACATGTCGCTCTTTGTGTGCAAAGTTTCATATCACTTAGGCTAAGGGTTTTCGAGTTTTAGGTGAACATACATACACACATTTTTATATATGTAACTTAATTGTTTTTGACAGACGGCCCTATCGAAGGTCAACATGCAACTGATAGCTGTTCCTACCAACTTGGTTGACGAGGCTCGTCGCGTTCTTCACGACCCACCCCCCAGTAGACCCAACAATACCATTATACCACTACCAGTTAACTATACAGGTAAGTCGAAGGATTTATAAGCTTTTAAATGTTTTGACCTGAAACCTATAGTGACGTCACAATTTCGTGCATTTTTACACTTTTACATATAATTTGTCTGATTTACGAGTGGCGGGCGCTCGCTACACTGTACATACCTACATGTAAATATATGAAAAAGTGTGTCGCTGGCCTCCGGTAGCTGTGGTCGGTGCCCCGTTTGCACCGACCCTTAATAACAAATATTCTAGTTCACTCACTAGAGTCGTGGTGGCCTAGTGGTTCAATGAACGGATTTGTGTGCACAAGGTTGCAGGTTCAAACCCATTACAGGCAAGTACCAATGTGATTTTTTCAAAGTTATATGTACTTTCCTAATTATTCTAAGACATCATTGACAATCGGTGAAGGAAAACATCGTGAGGAAACCTGGATTCCAAAAATTTGAATCTGAAATCGCCAACCCGCAATGAGCAAGCGTTGTGATCATCGCTCGTTCCTTCTCTATATGAGAAGAGGCTATGCCCAGCAGTGGGACATTTATAGCTGCTGCCAGTATTAAATGGCGTTATCAGCCCCCACTCCTGAACTTTGATTCGCTTTATCTCCGTGTTTAATATTTTTTTTATTATATAACTGACTGACTAATTAGATTTTGATTTTTAATAATTAGGCATCTAACCTTCTATATACGTAATAATATGGAGTTAGTTATATTTTATTATTATTATAATAGGTAAACCTGCTGGACAGAAGATAAAGGAGCTTCGTCTTAAAATGGTGGAGAAGAAAGCATCTGCTTTGGTGATCACTGCCCTTGATGAAGTTGCTTGTAAGTGTTACTCTAATCAAAACTCATTTATTTAAATTAGGCTACAAAGTAGCACTTTTTAAACGTCAAAATAATAAAATAGACAGCACCTGATTTGCCCACCCTACACCGCTTCCTAAGTGCTCTAGCTGTGGTGAAGAAACGGCGCAACAAACTCCCCAGCAGCACGCTGTCTTACTGTAATAACAATAATACAAAGTATAATTTAGGGACCGCGACAAATAAACAATGTACTTACAAATGTAACAATTTTCTGGCACAATCCAGGCATCTAGAAGAACGATGTAGATAGAATTTCTGCCATTTAAATTTGTATTCACGAAATGGCATCGCTGGTATAAACCCTACTCTATTTATAGTTTTATGGTGGTTTCTTATAAAACCACCCACAAATGGTAGCTTTTATACCGGCGATGTCATGTCATGAATCCAAAGGAGACCATTCATATTGGGCCTAAAATGGAAAGTGCCGGCCACTAAAAAAAATATTTTATACTGTTCGGGATATCATTTTAAGCATTTGGTACTATGGCACCGTTATTGTAGCGGCTATATAAGTTTAAAAATCATATTTCTCGTACATTTGACTTTAAGCCGGCCAGTACATAAAAAAGGGGTTATATCTGTTTGATACATCATTTTAAGCATTTTCACACACTTTCGATTTTGGGCCCAACCTTGTATGAAACCTGAATGATTTCCTTTTAATGGCAGAATTTCTGGAACTTAAAAAACCCACCTTAAAACTATACTTAGGGTATTGACCTTAGAGTAAACATAGACAAGCAACGCTGAGCGTAAGCACATATTTAGCTGAATGTACTACGCTCATTTAACGTTATAGGTGATTTTCCGTGCGACGACAGACGTTTATGCGAAAACATCAACGGTTCCGATATTATTAGGTTTTGAGATAGTTTTAATAAAACGTTGCGTACTATTTCAACACTGATTTTAAGATTTTACCTACATGTTCATACTAGTGCCAACAGTTCATACTCGATATGCGCGCTCTGTAGTTTACTTATTTATTCCAGAAAGGTAGAACCTAAGTTTAGTTAAAAGGATCATTATACCAACGGTATTACATTGGTATCCTATATTAATAACAATTTTAAATCCCAAACGGAATTCCCTATGTTTGTGGTTTTGTTTAACATTTTAATCAAGATTCTACAATTCTATTCAATTTTTTTTCTAGACACTTTAAATCTCCGAGGTAGTGACATAGAATACAACCCCGTGTTCTTCTCCTACCTCATCGTCACGCCGACAACCGTAGTGTTGTTCCATTCTGGAGAACTACCGGAGAATGTTCTCCATCAGCTGGCTAACGAGGGGGTCGATATTAAAAACTACCCAATTGGAGAAGTCGAGGGGTATTTGAAGAATATGGCTGTGAGTATGAGATACTGTTTTTTTAGTTTTTATCTGACTTTAGAGAAAGGTGTTATTGTATTCAGGGCTAGTTTTAAAATTAAGATTAGAAATTACACCCAAGATGCATTTTAAATATTATTAGACGACCTTTGTGGTCGAGTGGCGTACACACCGGTTTTCACGGTGTCGCCAGCTCTGAGGTCCCGGGTTCGATACCCGGTCGGATCAAGGTAGAAAACCACTTTTCTGCATTATCTCGGGTCTATGTGTTTGTGGTACCTTCGTTGTCTCTGAATTCCATAAAACAAGTGCTTTAGCTACTTACTTTGGTTTCAGAGCAATGTATGAGATGTTGTCCACATTTATTTATTTATAATAGATTATATATAAAAATTTAGAGTGATTAGACGTTTTATTAATTGTAATATATTTTCTAAATAATAATGTTTATTTTAATATATTTTTTTAGAAAGAATTATCAGAGAGCGGTAAGCATTCGATCTGGCTTTCAAGTGACGCTAGTGAAGCGATACACAGAGCGGCCGCCGGAGTAAGTACGCTATTATATAATTAACTAGCTGTCCCCCGCGACTTCATCCGCGTTCTAAGTTAACCGAAAGTGCCCTATGTTTTAAAACCTATATGGTAGTTCCCGTTGACCTAGATTCACGAAATTTGGCAAAAAGCTAGGTCTTACAGTACAAAAAAGAAAAAATTATAACTTATTAAAAATATTAAAAAGTAGCTGTCCCCCGCGACTTTGTTCGCGTGTTTTAGTTTCAACGGTTTTTCATTTTTGAAACATTTTTCATTTATGCTCCGCTCCTATTGGTCGTAGCGTGATGTTATATAGCCTATAGCCTTCCTCAATAAACGGACTATCCAACACAAAAATAATTTTTCAATTCGAACCAGTAGTTCCTGAGATTAGCGCGTTCAAACAAACAAACAAACAAACTCTTCAGCTTTATAATATTAGTATAGATTAAAGGGTGTCTCCATACATATACATAGTTGGCGCCAATTAAGATAGGTCCTCTGAGATATATGGGCGCTCATACCTTTTAGAGGACTAGCTTAAATTAGCCACCAATAAAAATTATACCAATTTTATTATGGCAGTTTAATCGGTAGGTATGGAACCGTCGGCGCAAGAGTTCGACTCGCACTTGACCGTTTTTTGTTTTTCTATTCTAATATTGGTATTTTACTTTTTCAGGTCGATGTAATCAAAACTCCTTTGACACTAATATCTGAAGTGTCGCCTGTAGCTCTTATGAAACTCATCAAAAATGAAATTGAACTTGAAGTAAGTATACTTTAATATACAATGTAATAAATAATATAATAAATATTATTATTATTATTATTTAATATACAATAGATACATAATAGGTACGTTGACAATTTTTTTAATGTATTTTTGGTAGATTAATGAATTTCCAATTAATCTGTTTCAAATGTACGAGAAATATGATTTTTGAACTTATATAGCCGCAAAAATAATGGTGCCATAGTTTTGGTGCCATAGTACCAAATGCTTAAAATGATGTCCCGAACAGTTTAAAAACTTTTTTTACTGGCTAACTTTTTATTTTGGGCCCAACTTTGTATGAAACCTGAATGATCTCCTTTTATTTTTTTAGGGATTTCGTCAGTGCCACATCAGGGATGGCATAGCAGTGAGTCGCCTGCTCAAATGGCTACACGATCAGATCGATAAAGGTGTTATTGTAACTGAAATCCAGGCCGCGGACAAACTACTGGAATTCAGGAAGTAAGCATTATAATGTTATACAGCATGCAACAAAAACCCTGTCCGATCCTTATGAGTATTATTCAGCATCGTACTGCGTACACATATACGTAACTATTGAATGGATTTGAGATCATTATGTTTCCCCGGTGAATATAATTAAATTAAAATAAAAATGATCAACGGCAACACTGATCGCTCGACAAAGTTTACGTGTACTACCTACAGTTTTGTATCAAAGAAGCCGCCTGAGCGAATCATTTTTTTCTAGTACGTTTGTTCAGCCAGGAATAGGTAGGTTTTTGTTACATACGGTATAAGTAACAATAATATAAACTTAGATTATAATTATATGTCTAGATGGACTGTATGGCTATTGAATATGGCTATGGAAGCGTCGAAAAAAATAATCGCAAACTATTTGCGACTATTTTTCGGAAACTGGTAAAGCTGAATGTCATTTCGGGAGTGTAATACGTAGTTGTCACGCTCACCAGCATAATAAAGTTTGTCAATGATAGCTATCTCTTTTACTCACGTGCTTATCCTATCTTTTGTACTATTCATTAGTGCAACTTGACAACATTCTGACATATACCAGTGCGATCAGATACTAAACGTCGGTAACTATGAAGGTAACTTTAACTGTTAAAAATCCTTACTAATATTATAAATGCGAAAGTAAATTTGTCTGTCTGTCGCGCTTTCACGCCAAAACTACTGAACCGATTTAAATGAAATTTGGTACACAGATAATCTAGAGCCTGAGGAGGGACATAGGTTACTTGCTGCGATAACGTTAACTGCGATATATGTTTGGATACGTTAAATAAGAAAAAATACTTATTTAATATCTTATTAACTGAAGGACATTAAAAACATTAGGTTATATAAAAAAGTCCTAGTGGTTCAATGAACGGATTTGCGTGAACAAGGTTGCAGGTTCGAACCCACTACAGGCAAGTACCAATGTGACTTTTTCAAAGTTATATGTACTTTCTTAATTATTCTAAGACATCATTTACTATCGGTGAAGGAAAACATCGTGAGGAAACCTAGATTTCAACAATTGGAATCTGAAATCGCCAACCCGCAATGAGCAAGCGTGGTGATCAATGCTCGTTCCTTCTCTATATGAGAAGAGGCCTGTGCCCAGCAGTGGGACATTTATAGGCTGGTATTATTTATTAAAAACATTGCCATCTTACCCATGGCGGAGTGGCAAAGTAATAAAACAAAGATGGCAGATTAAAAATGGCCGCCATACCTAATTAACTATCTATTTCTTGTTTCCAGGGACGAAGCAGACTTCATGGGCCCATCGTTTGAGACGATCCCTGGAGCCGGTGCGAACGGTGCTATTATCCATTACAGTCCTTCACGGGAAGGCGTGCAGAAGGTCATAGAGAAGAATGAAATGTTTCTTCTTGACTCTGGTGGCCAATACAAGTAAGATTTCTTAATCTATACTAATATATAAAGCTGAGAGTTTGTTTGTTTGTTTGAACGCGCTAATCTCAGACTACTGGTCCGATTTAAAAAAATATTTCTGTGTTGGATAGCCCATTTATTGAGGAAGGCTATAAGCTATATAACATTACGCTGCGACCAAAATGAGAGAAGCATAAATGAAATATGTTGCAAAAATGAAAAACCGTTTAAACTACACGCGGACAAAGTCGCGGGGGACAGCTAGTAATAAATATAATTCCCATAACATATTTATATTATTTCTCCATTAGGGATGGTACTACTGATATTACAAGAACTCGCCATATGGGCAGGTCGCCCACTGCTGAGCAAAAGTCGGCTTTCACCAGAGTCCTGAAAGGTCAAATGATGGTCGGAAGTGCTTTGTTTCCACAAGGCGTTAAGGTAATATGATAATAAACATTATCTATATATACAAAATTCTCGTGTCAGTGTTTGTAACCAACCACCTCCGAAACGGATAAATCTATTTTAATGAAATTTTTCGTAATCTTTCGCGCATATTCTCGGTGACAACACCGCCGCCGCGTCAGCTCATGATTAGGGACTCCTATTGAGTCTAAAACTAGTCGGGCGATCCCGAGAATGTGCGTGAGTAAACCATTTTGTATAATAAATAATTATAAGTTGATGTTATTCGGGGATAAAGTTACTTTACTATTTCTCTTTTATTTTTCCAGGGTAATGTATTAGACAGCTTCGCTCGCCACTGTCTCTGGCAAGTTGGTCTCGACTACGCGCATGGGACCGGACACGGCGTGGGACACTTCCTCAACGTTCACGAGGGACCGTCCGGAGTGTCGTGGAGACCATACCCTCATGACCCTGGCCTCAAGCCCGGACAGATACTTAGCAACGGTAGAATATATAGAATTACTTTATACAGTCCCACGTTGGGCGCCAATAAGTACCACTGGAGTCGCCAGTTAATCTTTATGCACTATACCTAAACATCTCACGATCATTTAATATAGACAGATACTAAGTAACATACATATTAAAAAATAATAATATAAAATAAATGTAGACAACATCACATACATTGCTCTGAACCCAAAGTAAGAAGCTAAAGCACTTGTGTTATGGAATCAGAGACAACGAAGGTACCACAAACACCCAGACCCGAGACAATGTAGAAAAGTGCTTTTTCTACATTGACCCGGCCGGGGATCGAACCCGGGACCTCAGAGCTGGCGACACCTTGAAAACCGGTGTGTACGCCACTTGACCATAGAGGTCGTCATATTATATGTAATTTTCTTTTTCTCTTTTATATTTTTTATTTTGTTTTGTGCTGAAGGCATCAGACTTTTGTTAATGTGTCGACAATGTAATTTGAAGTAAAATGTACGATTTCATATTTATTTTTTCTTCCATTTTGGATGTCATATTATACATTTTGCTATTTACAAATTGTCGCATATTTTAAGAGAATTGTATTTTTTTAACATTGTATGTACTAACATAAAACTCTTTTTTTACAAGAGTAACCTATGGAGATTCTTGCCGATTCTTCTCCATAGGATTTATAGTTATATTATATTCTCCATAGTTGGAACCGCGGGACAAGAGTCATTTAACGTTTTGAAAGTGCCTGCAAAGGCCTACTTGGCTAACAAGCATCAAAAACTTCATCGTCATTAATGTTAAGTTTTTAACAATTTTCAGAGCCGGGTTATTACAAGGTGGGCCATTTTGGTATTCGTCATGAAGATTTGGTCGAAGTTGTGAAGGTCACTAAGGATTCCAAACATCCTAAGGTTAGTTTTTTTTTATAATCTATACTAATATTATAAAGCTGAAGAGTTTGTTTGTTTGTTTATTTGTTTGTTTGAACGCGCTAATCTCAGGAACTACTGGTTCGAATTGAAAAATTATTTTTGTATTGGATAGACCGTTTATTAAGGAAGGCTATAGGCTATATAACATCACGCTACGACCAATAGGAGCGGAGCATAAATGAAAAATATTGCAAAAATGAAAAACCGTTGAAACTAAAACACGCGAATAAAGTCGCGGGGGACAGCTAGTATCTTATATATAAAAATGAATTGCTTATAATGTTGTTTATTTCGTAGGCTAGCGGTCTTGTGGGAGACTTCGACGGCCGCGGCGTACTAGGATTTCATACGCTAACATTGGTACCAAATCAGAAAGAATGTATTGATGTGACTCTGCTGTCTGATGCCGAGGTAAATAAATAATTATTTGTATGCATGACACTTTACTAGCTGTGCCCGCGGCCTCGCCCTTTTAACTGACTACCTACACCACCCTTTTTTTTCAATGAATCACATAAACCAAGGAAGGCTTATGCCCAGCAGAGGTTTAAAGTTATTTAAATAATAATTATATCTTGGGACTACTCAAACACGGCCATCTGATCCCAAACTAGGCAGAGCCTGTATTATGACAACTAGACTATACATATATTATATGTATGTATTTAAAAATGCATATATATTAATATAATTACACCCAGTCACAACAAATGAGCATGCTCATCACACAAAAAATTGTCCTGCGTGGGAATATAACCCACGACAAATTTGTCACATTACAATAAATGTAATTATAATATATTTTATTTCAGTTGACATACATAAATAATTACCACGCGCGTGTGCTTGAGACTCTTGGACCAATTCTGAAACAAAGAAACCTGAACGACGATCTGAATTGGCTACAAAAGGAATGTTCGCCGTTATTCAGAGCTTAATTTTGGTATGTAGTGTTTTCTATTTTGTTTCAAAATCAAATCAAATTAATTTATTTCAAATTAGGCTACTAAGTAACACTTTTTGAAAGTCATCATATCAGACAGCACTCCGATTCGCCCACCCTTCAACAGAACCTGATATTCTTTAACTATACAGAAAAAAATAGTATTTATAGAGTGCGCATATCGAGTATGAACTGTAAGCACTAGAATGAACAAGTTTAATAGTAAAAGAAGTGTCAAAACAGAGAGTGCCGTTTTGGTAAAACTATCTTAGAAACCTAATATTACAGTAATTATATCAAAACGCGCGGTAAATCACTATACGAGTGTAGTATTTAGAGCTAAAAATTGGCCAAAGCTCGGTACAACGGGCTACTAGCGATACGCGCCCTCTATGCTTGTCTATGTATTAATTTCATTATATTTTAAGTGAAAAACTTCTTTAGGCGCGTTGGGCATTTTTGAGATAGGAAAAAGTATTAAACTCGCGACTCTGTTACCGTTACCGACACCCTGTTTATAAGTATCTACATATATTGTAATTATTAAAGTTTTCACTTTTTAAAACAATTAGGTCATATCACATACATAGCTCTGAACTCAAAGCACTGTGTTATGAAAACAGAAAGAACCAAGGTTCCACAAACACTCAGACCCGAGACAATGTAGGAAAGTGGTATTCTACATTGACCCGTTCGGGGATCAAACCCGGGACCTCAGGGCGACAACTTGAAACCGGCGTATACGCCACTCGACCACGGAGATCGTCAAAACACCAATACAATGCCAATGCAAAATTGACATTAGTTTAGCGGACACGTGATGCACGTTTCTTGAAAAAAATAAAAAGCTGTCAATGGAAACTTAACTGGAATCTTAACATTGACAGTATTTTTGTACTGCCTGTTGTTTGTGTGCCTGCTAAATGAATAACAATTGTGCATTGGCATTGTATTAAAATTTAAATTCATTCAAGAGTGACCCCCCAAGACTTACTGAGATGAAATGTAAAAATAATTCAGTTTATGTAGGTGTGAGAGAACCAATAGTCATTCTTATTATTCTTATACCTACAGAGTGCTACCAAAATGTGTGTTCATATTTAAAATACAGCTTTTAATCATACAAAAAATCAACTTTCTTCAAGAAAACCGTAGATAAAAGCTCAAAAAAATAATTGGCCTTTGCCATAAAAAAATTATCATAAGCTGATCAAAATTAGTAAGGACCATATTTTTATTTTCGGTGTTGTATATTACTTTCTTGGAGCTTATCTATGGGCAGAAGCAATATTATAAATGTCGCTTTTATGTAGCACCCAGCACCCTGTATATTGGACACATTTCGATTAAAACAAAACTTTATTAATAACCATCTTGAAAAGGATATTGTTTTAAATTAGCCGTTTAAACTAGTAAACAAATTTTGTATTACATGTGCCTATATCTTGTGTTTTATTATTTTCAGATACACAACTCAAGCTGTTCAAACAACAATTATTTACATGAAGTACAATACACGTATCATACAGATTTGCTTTTTTATTTGCGACTACCCACATATCAAACCAAGATTTCCGAGGTCATTTAATTTTTATTAATAAATAAAACTATAGGCACACTGTGGGTCGGTTTGAGGTGGCGCATAATTGAGAACTATGGAGAAAGTGTTTGCCCAGCAGTGGGACAGGTTAGGGTAATTAAAAGAAATAGTACTATATGCATAAAAAAGTAGTTTATTGAAAAATGAAGTAACAAAAATTTATTCAAAACGATAATATTAAATAAATTATATTTTGTATGTAAGTAACGTAACAAATGAAATCGAAATTTTAATTAAAAATTAAAAATACATTTCCGCGAAATAGCAAAATAAATATTGTCTTTATTCTTAAACTAACCGAAATCAATGTGCACAATTAAAATAACAAGTATTTTTAACTATTCTAAGGTATAATAAATATTTTATAAAAAACACACAAAATAAATTACTTCCATTTAGTAATCTCCAGTTTCTGGAGGGCTAAACTTTTGTTGCACCAAACGTCAGCGAATATTATTAGGTAAAGTAAAGCCTAACCCAATCACAGCGCTGGACAGGTTCGACAGATGATGCCATCAAACTTTTTTATATTGATCGGCTTTTTGAAAACCGGGGCCATTTAATAAAGTAAAAAAAAATGAGTAGGTATAGTGTAAAAAAATTGTTAGTTTAGCGAGATAAAGGCGCCGGTTCCCTTGTACGCTAACTACAAAATTAAACCATTGCTATTTTTTACTAACTTATAGCGTGGGAAAAGGACGGCAACAGATAACAACTAACTAAGAAATGTCAAATCAGTTTATGCCTTGAACATCGCTGTGTTTTAGTGCACACGTTTTTGCGTGTCGGTAGATTTATATCAGAATTTTAGTCGAAACTAAATTTGACAGCTCTAATTTTCGTGTGTCTTTTTCTAATTGTGTACAAAGTGAAAAAGATACCGATGGCCTAAAATAATCGTTTTGTGGGTGGAACACAATATCGGGGCCAATATAATAATTATAATATAGTTTTGTTAACTGGCCTAACAATAAACATAGCTTCCCTAGAAATATCAAATATAAATCTCTTAATTATTTAAAAACAAAACGGTTTACTCAAACATATTCTCGGGATCGCCCGACTAGTTTCAGACTCAATAGGAGTCCCTAATCATGGCGAACCCGAGAATATGCTTGAGTAAACCGTTTTGTTTTAAAATAATTATGAATACTCCTCACGAAAGTTATTATACATATAAATCTCTTGCTAGACTAAAAACTTTAACAATAATAAATAAATCGCAAAAAAATAATTAATTAAAAAGTAATAATGTTACCGAAATATCTATCTGAAATGGGAAAACAGTACATATCTGGTACAGAGTCAGTCATTAAAAAGTACTTTTACTGCAATGTCTAACATTCGCCGAAAAACTAGGAAAGTTGTACAGAAAATATTGATTTGTTGTGGTACCAAATATTTATAGTACCTACCTATAAAATCATACTCTATAAAGTGTTACAAAATTACAGCTCAAATTACAACCCAAACCGGCGACTTCAACGAGTATGAATACAAATATGATTTTGCAATCTACTTTTATCACTAAAACAGTTCTAACATATATCATGTATCATTTGTAAGGCTTTTTACCTGTGTACTTATAATAGGACTAGGAGGATAATACTACTTGTAATAGGAAACAGACAAGTATAGAGCGCGCGCATCACTAGTATTCCCTTGTGCCGACCGTAAACAAATTTTTAGCTGAATATGCTACGCTCGTTTACCGATTTATGTGATTTTCCGTGCCACGACAGAGGTTTATGCGAAAATATCGACGGTTCCCATAATGTTTTGACACTAATTTTATGATTTTACTTATTCATATTATCATATTAGTGCCAACAGTTCAGACTCGATATGCGGGCTCTATAGTTTACTTATTTTTTTTCTCTAAGGGTGTCTAAGAATATGTTTATTTAAAGTAGATTTGTGTTTAAAACATCGCTGACAAACATCACATTTGTAAGGCTTTTCACCTGTGTGGATATGAAGATGGCCTCTTAAAGAACTCTTTTGACTAAAACCTCTCTGACACACATTACATTGGTAAGGCTTCTCACCTGTGTGGATACGAAGATGGTCTCGTAAATGAACCTTTTGACTAAAACCTCTCTGACACACATCACATTTGTAAGGCTTTTCACCTGTGTGGATACGAAGATGGTCTCCTAAAGAATCCTTTCGACTAAAACCCCTCTGACACACATCACATTTGTAGGGCTTTTCACCTGTGTGGATACGAAGATGGCATTGTAAATTAACCTTTAGACTAAAACCTCTCTGACACACATCACATTTGTAAGGCTTTTCACCTGTGTGGATATGAAGATGGCCTTTTAAAGAACTCTTTTGACTAAAACCTCTCTGACACACATCACATTTGTAAGGCTTTTCACCTGTGTGGATACGAAGATGGTCTCGTAAATGAACCTTTTGACTAAAACCTCTCTGACACACATCACATTTGTAAGGCTTCTCACCTGTGTGGATACGAAGATGGTATTGTAAATGAACCTTTTGACTAAAACCTCTCTGACATACTTGACATTTGTGAGGTTTTTCGCCGGCGTTACCAATATTTCTTTTTAAATCTTTTTTAATACTATTATTATGACATATCTTATTAAGATTGTGTTGTTTTATATCTTCATCGTTAATACCCATATAATTACACGTCTTACATTTAAAATCACTATCATTATTATTATTTAATAATGTGTCTACATGTAATGAACTACAGTTTTCATTGCTATTAGGAGTATTATTAGGCCTAGGTTTTGTAGCAACTTTTTCAGTCTTTTCTGTGGTTAATTTTACCTTACTGGTTTTAGCTTTTAATGTTTTCTTTGCCTTTTCCGTTTTGTTTGACTCTGTTATTTTAGTTTCTTCTATTTTCTGGTTACGTGTGTCTATTTTAGGTTTCCTGACACCTGAATAAAAATTATATATTTATTAGGTACGCATCTTTAATATTATGTTTTAATCCAGGTTATAATTCACATTTAGGCTTAAGTTCTTGCATGAAAGAGTCATCACAAACATTTCTACAAGTTTACAACCATTTAATTTACTAGTGAGGTCACACGAGCGTTATTTTGTAAGAGGTGAGACGCGTATTCTGAGGTCCGCAATTTGCGTTCAACTAAAATTCGGTAAGGCTTCCACTACTGCCAGGATAGCCGTCTTCAGATGCTATCCGACGTTTGTATGGAGTGCCTCTCACCTCTTCCTCAATAATGCGCGTGTGTTAGCAGACAAATCATTTTGTTTGTTTGTTTGAACGCGCTAATCTCAGACTACTGGTCCGATTTAAAAAAATATTTCTGTGTTGGATAGCCCATTTATTGAGGAAGGCTATAAGCTATATAACATTACGCTGCGACCAAAATGAGAGAAGCATAAATGAAATATGTTGCAAAAATGAAAAACCGTTTAAACTACACGCGGACAAAGTCGCGGGGGACAGCTAGTAATAAATATAATTCCCATAACATATTTATATTATTTCTCCATTAGGGATGGTACTACTGATATTACAAGAACTCGCCATATGGGCAGGTCGCCCACTGCTGAGCAAAAGTCGGCTTTCACCAGAGTCCTGAAAGGTCAAATGATGGTCGGAAGTGCTTTGTTTCCACAAGGCGTTAAGGTAATATGATAATAAACATTATCTATATATACAAAATTCTCGTGTCAGTGTTTGTAACCAACCACCTCCGAAACGGATAAATCTATTTTAATGAAATTTTTCGTAATCTTTCGCGCATATTCTCGGTGACAACACCGCCGCCGCGTCAGCTCATGATTAGGGACTCCTATTGAGTCTAAAACTAGTCGGGCGATCCCGAGAATGTGCGTGAGTAAACCATTTTGTATAATAAATAATTATAAGTTGATGTTATTCGGGGATAAAGTTACTTTACTATTTCTCTTTTATTTTTCCAGGGTAATGTATTAGACAGCTTCGCTCGCCACTGTCTCTGGCAAGTTGGTCTCGACTACGCGCATGGGACCGGACACGGCGTGGGACACTTCCTCAACGTTCACGAGGGACCGTCCGGAGTGTCGTGGAGACCATACCCTCATGACCCTGGCCTCAAGCCCGGACAGATACTTAGCAACGGTAGAATATATAGAATTACTTTATACAGTCCCACGTTGGGCGCCAATAAGTACCACTGGAGTCGCCAGTTAATCTTTATGCACTATACCTAAACATCTCACGATCATTTAATATAGACAGATACTAAGTAACATACATATTAAAAAATAATAATATAAAATAAATGTAGACAACATCACATACATTGCTCTGAACCCAAAGTAAGAAGCTAAAGCACTTGTGTTATGGAATCAGAGACAACGAAGGTACCACAAACACCCAGACCCGAGACAATGTAGAAAAGTGCTTTTTCTACATTGACCCGGCCGGGGATCGAACCCGGGACCTCAGAGCTGGCGACACCTTGAAAACCGGTGTGTACGCCACTTGACCATAGAGGTCGTCATATTATATGTAATTTTCTTTTTCTCTTTTATATTTTTTATTTTGTTTTGTGCTGAAGGCATCAGACTTTTGTTAATGTGTCGACAATGTAATTTGAAGTAAAATGTACGATTTCATATTTATTTTTTCTTCCATTTTGGATGTCATATTATACATTTTGCTATTTACAAATTGTCGCATATTTTAAGAGAATTGTATTTTTTTAACATTGTATGTACTAACATAAAACTCTTTTTTTACAAGAGTAACCTATGGAGATTCTTGCCGATTCTTCTCCATAGGATTTATAGTTATATTATATTCTCCATAGTTGGAACCGCGGGACAAGAGTCATTTAACGTTTTGAAAGTGCCTGCAAAGGCCTACTTGGCTAACAAGCATCAAAAACTTCATCGTCATTAATGTTAAGTTTTTAACAATTTTCAGAGCCGGGTTATTACAAGGTGGGCCATTTTGGTATTCGTCATGAAGATTTGGTCGAAGTTGTGAAGGTCACTAAGGATTCCAAACATCCTAAGGTTAGTTTTTTTTTATAATCTATACTAATATTATAAAGCTGAAGAGTTTGTTTGTTTGTTTATTTGTTTGTTTGAACGCGCTAATCTCAGGAACTACTGGTTCGAATTGAAAAATTATTTTTGTATTGGATAGACCGTTTATTAAGGAAGGCTATAGGCTATATAACATCACGCTACGACCAATAGGAGCGGAGCATAAATGAAAAATATTGCAAAAATGAAAAACCGTTGAAACTAAAACACGCGAATAAAGTCGCGGGGGACAGCTAGTATCTTATATATAAAAATGAATTGCTTATAATGTTGTTTATTTCGTAGGCTAGCGGTCTTGTGGGAGACTTCGACGGCCGCGGCGTACTAGGATTTCATACGCTAACATTGGTACCAAATCAGAAAGAATGTATTGATGTGACTCTGCTGTCTGATGCCGAGGTAAATAAATAATTATTTGTATGCATGACACTTTACTAGCTGTGCCCGCGGCCTCGCCCTTTTAACTGACTACCTACACCACCCTTTTTTTTCAATGAATCACATAAACCAAGGAAGGCTTATGCCCAGCAGAGGTTTAAAGTTATTTAAATAATAATTATATCTTGGGACTACTCAAACACGGCCATCTGATCCCAAACTAGGCAGAGCCTGTATTATGACAACTAGACTATACATATATTATATGTATGTATTTAAAAATGCATATATATTAATATAATTACACCCAGTCACAACAAATGAGCATGCTCATCACACAAAAAATTGTCCTGCGTGGGAATATAACCCACGACAAATTTGTCACATTACAATAAATGTAATTATAATATATTTTATTTCAGTTGACATACATAAATAATTACCACGCGCGTGTGCTTGAGACTCTTGGACCAATTCTGAAACAAAGAAACCTGAACGACGATCTGAATTGGCTACAAAAGGAATGTTCGCCGTTATTCAGAGCTTAATTTTGGTATGTAGTGTTTTCTATTTTGTTTCAAAATCAAATCAAATTAATTTATTTCAAATTAGGCTACTAAGTAACACTTTTTGAAAGTCATCATATCAGACAGCACTCCGATTCGCCCACCCTTCAACAGAACCTGATATTCTTTAACTATACAGAAAAAAATAGTATTTATAGAGTGCGCATATCGAGTATGAACTGTAAGCACTAGAATGAACAAGTTTAATAGTAAAAGAAGTGTCAAAACAGAGAGTGCCGTTTTGGTAAAACTATCTTAGAAACCTAATATTACAGTAATTATATCAAAACGCGCGGTAAATCACTATACGAGTGTAGTATTTAGAGCTAAAAATTGGCCAAAGCTCGGTACAACGGGCTACTAGCGATACGCGCCCTCTATGCTTGTCTATGTATTAATTTCATTATATTTTAAGTGAAAAACTTCTTTAGGCGCGTTGGGCATTTTTGAGATAGGAAAAAGTATTAAACTCGCGACTCTGTTACCGTTACCGACACCCTGTTTATAAGTATCTACATATATTGTAATTATTAAAGTTTTCACTTTTTAAAACAATTAGGTCATATCACATACATAGCTCTGAACTCAAAGCACTGTGTTATGAAAACAGAAAGAACCAAGGTTCCACAAACACTCAGACCCGAGACAATGTAGGAAAGTGGTATTCTACATTGACCCGTTCGGGGATCAAACCCGGGACCTCAGGGCGACAACTTGAAACCGGCGTATACGCCACTCGACCACGGAGATCGTCAAAACACCAATACAATGCCAATGCAAAATTGACATTAGTTTAGCGGACACGTGATGCACGTTTCTTGAAAAAAATAAAAAGCTGTCAATGGAAACTTAACTGGAATCTTAACATTGACAGTATTTTTGTACTGCCTGTTGTTTGTGTGCCTGCTAAATGAATAACAATTGTGCATTGGCATTGTATTAAAATTTAAATTCATTCAAGAGTGACCCCCCAAGACTTACTGAGATGAAATGTAAAAATAATTCAGTTTATGTAGGTGTGAGAGAACCAATAGTCATTCTTATTATTCTTATACCTACAGAGTGCTACCAAAATGTGTGTTCATATTTAAAATACAGCTTTTAATCATACAAAAAATCAACTTTCTTCAAGAAAACCGTAGATAAAAGCTCAAAAAAATAATTGGCCTTTGCCATAAAAAAATTATCATAAGCTGATCAAAATTAGTAAGGACCATATTTTTATTTTCGGTGTTGTATATTACTTTCTTGGAGCTTATCTATGGGCAGAAGCAATATTATAAATGTCGCTTTTATGTAGCACCCAGCACCCTGTATATTGGACACATTTCGATTAAAACAAAACTTTATTAATAACCATCTTGAAAAGGATATTGTTTTAAATTAGCCGTTTAAACTAGTAAACAAATTTTGTATTACATGTGCCTATATCTTGTGTTTTATTATTTTCAGATACACAACTCAAGCTGTTCAAACAACAATTATTTACATGAAGTACAATACACGTATCATACAGATTTGCTTTTTTATTTGCGACTACCCACATATCAAACCAAGATTTCCGAGGTCATTTAATTTTTATTAATAAATAAAACTATAGGCACACTGTGGGTCGGTTTGAGGTGGCGCATAATTGAGAACTATGGAGAAAGTGTTTGCCCAGCAGTGGGACAGGTTAGGGTAATTAAAAGAAATAGTACTATATGCATAAAAAAGTAGTTTATTGAAAAATGAAGTAACAAAAATTTATTCAAAACGATAATATTAAATAAATTATATTTTGTATGTAAGTAACGTAACAAATGAAATCGAAATTTTAATTAAAAATTAAAAATACATTTCCGCGAAATAGCAAAATAAATATTGTCTTTATTCTTAAACTAACCGAAATCAATGTGCACAATTAAAATAACAAGTATTTTTAACTATTCTAAGGTATAATAAATATTTTATAAAAAACACACAAAATAAATTACTTCCATTTAGTAATCTCCAGTTTCTGGAGGGCTAAACTTTTGTTGCACCAAACGTCAGCGAATATTATTAGGTAAAGTAAAGCCTAACCCAATCACAGCGCTGGACAGGTTCGACAGATGATGCCATCAAACTTTTTTATATTGATCGGCTTTTTGAAAACCGGGGCCATTTAATAAAGTAAAAAAAAATGAGTAGGTATAGTGTAAAAAAATTGTTAGTTTAGCGAGATAAAGGCGCCGGTTCCCTTGTACGCTAACTACAAAATTAAACCATTGCTATTTTTTACTAACTTATAGCGTGGGAAAAGGACGGCAACAGATAACAACTAACTAAGAAATGTCAAATCAGTTTATGCCTTGAACATCGCTGTGTTTTAGTGCACACGTTTTTGCGTGTCGGTAGATTTATATCAGAATTTTAGTCGAAACTAAATTTGACAGCTCTAATTTTCGTGTGTCTTTTTCTAATTGTGTACAAAGTGAAAAAGATACCGATGGCCTAAAATAATCGTTTTGTGGGTGGAACACAATATCGGGGCCAATATAATAATTATAATATAGTTTTGTTAACTGGCCTAACAATAAACATAGCTTCCCTAGAAATATCAAATATAAATCTCTTAATTATTTAAAAACAAAACGGTTTACTCAAACATATTCTCGGGATCGCCCGACTAGTTTCAGACTCAATAGGAGTCCCTAATCATGGCGAACCCGAGAATATGCTTGAGTAAACCGTTTTGTTTTAAAATAATTATGAATACTCCTCACGAAAGTTATTATACATATAAATCTCTTGCTAGACTAAAAACTTTAACAATAATAAATAAATCGCAAAAAAATAATTAATTAAAAAGTAATAATGTTACCGAAATATCTATCTGAAATGGGAAAACAGTACATATCTGGTACAGAGTCAGTCATTAAAAAGTACTTTTACTGCAATGTCTAACATTCGCCGAAAAACTAGGAAAGTTGTACAGAAAATATTGATTTGTTGTGGTACCAAATATTTATAGTACCTACCTATAAAATCATACTCTATAAAGTGTTACAAAATTACAGCTCAAATTACAACCCAAACCGGCGACTTCAACGAGTATGAATACAAATATGATTTTGCAATCTACTTTTATCACTAAAACAGTTCTAACATATATCATGTATCATTTGTAAGGCTTTTTACCTGTGTACTTATAATAGGACTAGGAGGATAATACTACTTGTAATAGGAAACAGACAAGTATAGAGCGCGCGCATCACTAGTATTCCCTTGTGCCGACCGTAAACAAATTTTTAGCTGAATATGCTACGCTCGTTTACCGATTTATGTGATTTTCCGTGCCACGACAGAGGTTTATGCGAAAATATCGACGGTTCCCATAATGTTTTGACACTAATTTTATGATTTTACTTATTCATATTATCATATTAGTGCCAACAGTTCAGACTCGATATGCGGGCTCTATAGTTTACTTATTTTTTTTCTCTAAGGGTGTCTAAGAATATGTTTATTTAAAGTAGATTTGTGTTTAAAACATCGCTGACAAACATCACATTTGTAAGGCTTTTCACCTGTGTGGATATGAAGATGGCCTCTTAAAGAACTCTTTTGACTAAAACCTCTCTGACACACATTACATTGGTAAGGCTTCTCACCTGTGTGGATACGAAGATGGTCTCGTAAATGAACCTTTTGACTAAAACCTCTCTGACACACATCACATTTGTAAGGCTTTTCACCTGTGTGGATACGAAGATGGTCTCCTAAAGAATCCTTTCGACTAAAACCCCTCTGACACACATCACATTTGTAGGGCTTTTCACCTGTGTGGATACGAAGATGGCATTGTAAATTAACCTTTAGACTAAAACCTCTCTGACACACATCACATTTGTAAGGCTTTTCACCTGTGTGGATATGAAGATGGCCTTTTAAAGAACTCTTTTGACTAAAACCTCTCTGACACACATCACATTTGTAAGGCTTTTCACCTGTGTGGATACGAAGATGGTCTCGTAAATGAACCTTTTGACTAAAACCTCTCTGACACACATCACATTTGTAAGGCTTCTCACCTGTGTGGATACGAAGATGGTATTGTAAATGAACCTTTTGACTAAAACCTCTCTGACATACTTGACATTTGTGAGGTTTTTCGCCGGCGTTACCAATATTTCTTTTTAAATCTTTTTTAATACTATTATTATGACATATCTTATTAAGATTGTGTTGTTTTATATCTTCATCGTTAATACCCATATAATTACACGTCTTACATTTAAAATCACTATCATTATTATTATTTAATAATGTGTCTACATGTAATGAACTACAGTTTTCATTGCTATTAGGAGTATTATTAGGCCTAGGTTTTGTAGCAACTTTTTCAGTCTTTTCTGTGGTTAATTTTACCTTACTGGTTTTAGCTTTTAATGTTTTCTTTGCCTTTTCCGTTTTGTTTGACTCTGTTATTTTAGTTTCTTCTATTTTCTGGTTACGTGTGTCTATTTTAGGTTTCCTGACACCTGAATAAAAATTATATATTTATTAGGTACGCATCTTTAATATTATGTTTTAATCCAGGTTATAATTCACATTTAGGCTTAAGTTCTTGCATGAAAGAGTCATCACAAACATTTCTACAAGTTTACAACCATTTAATTTACTAGTGAGGTCACACGAGCGTTATTTTGTAAGAGGTGAGACGCGTATTCTGAGGTCCGCAATTTGCGTTCAACTAAAATTCGGTAAGGCTTCCACTACTGCCAGGATAGCCGTCTTCAGATGCTATCCGACGTTTGTATGGAGTGCCTCTCACCTCTTCCTCAATAATGCGCGTGTGTTAGCAGACAAATCATTTTGCGTAGCCGTGTGGTACGAACAGGACTTAAGCTCAAAAATAAATGATTACGTAGTATGAAGCCGAAAGCGTAAATTCCGCGAGTCACAGCTAAAAAATTTACGCTCGTTTGGCCTTACCCTAAAGCTGGGGTAACGCGGCCTGATTTATCAACAGGCCAGATCGCGCCACGCTCGACTAAACAGGCCTATTCGCTATCTCCAGTTGCCAACCCAACCAATATTTACCGCATAAAAATAAGTACAAAAATGCTTATTCAGTATCGGCTAACGTCGGTAACCAACTAAGTAGTAGTAGATCTAGTCTGTCATCGAAGTTACACGATAAAACACTTGTGTTTAAGCTGTCTTTTTCATAAAGGAACAACCGCTTTTGTTGACAACCGCCATAGCGAATAACCCTGCTGGTCAGGTTAGAATCCACCGGGCTGACTTGCGCCGGTGGCACTCTCGGGGCCGCGGTAGGCCCCACTAGTCCTTGCCTCGTAACAAGGTGTGGGACCCCACCATTAGTGTCCGAAGTATTTCTGAAAGTGCTTACCAAACTTCTGCGCGTATCCCGGCGGCGAGTTGTATTTGCTCAGGTTGATGTGAAGAATATTCGTAAACTCGCTGCCATAGAACACCATTAATTCGGTGAACCGAGGAATTATTTTTATGGTACTGAAACAGAAACGTAGTAACTATTCTTTTATCTAGTCCTGCTTAGAGGTCCGTACCTGAAGGGTGTCAACTAGGTGTACAAGGGTGTCTGTCCGCGTGCTGTGTCTCATGAACCGAAATAGCTAAAAAGTTATGATTTTCACACAGTGAGTATTTCTATACAAACAAAATAAATAAAAAATTGAATGGGGCTCCATGAAACGGAACCGAACTCTTAATGCGCGAGTCCGACTCGCAATAGACCAGTTTTTTTTCAAGCAGGGTGCGGTCGGCTTCCGGTCTCACCGGGCTCAGCTGAATTTAATTATTTGACATGGAGCGACTGCTTATCTGACCTCCACAATATTTACTAATATTATAAATGCGAAACTAACTCTGTCTGTCTGTCGCACTTTCACCCCAAAACAACTGAACCGATTTAAATGAAATTTGATATACAGACAGTCTAGGGAAACAGCTAATACATTATATAGGTTAAAATGAAGACAGTATCCCTTGGTATGACTGGTTGTTAGAATAGGGATGTTTCCTGGGTATGAAAAGTTAAAATCTATTTAGTCCGTCAGTTAGATAATAAAAAAATATTAAACACGTATTTTTTCTTTTATCAAAACAATAAAAACTTACAACAAAGATACAGCGCTTTAAAGTTTCGGAGTGGGGGCTTATGACGCCACGCCTTGGTAAAAATTTTGGCGAGGAGTGACGTCACGCGTAATTTGCGTTCTCTGTATTTTGATCATTTTTTGTTTATAGAAAAAAAGAAAAAATACGTGTCCAATAAAATTCATTAATCTACCAGACGGACATTAAAAAAAAATAGGAAACATGCCTATTGTAATTAGTTGTCTGTTAAAAATCAACGTACGACAGTCGTGAACAACAGCTTAACGATTATTAATAACAAGTGTCTTATACGTGTGTTACCGGTAGTAGAGTTGTCCTTGATACTGGTAGGCCAGCAGGTTCTGTTCGCGCCAGTGCCTCGCGCAGTTGACGTAGCGCATCCAGTTGGAGCGGTTGCCGTCCGCCGCGTCCACTACGTGAGACGGCTTGTTGTTGTGGTCATAAATCTAACACATTATTTAGTTCAGTCGGCCATTGATATAAAGATTTTTAACTTTTATAGATTTACTAGCGGACACGGCAGACGTCGCCCTGCCCGGTTCCTCCTCGCGCGCCCCTCAGGACAAAATCAGTTAAAGACCGATTGCAGCGCCATCTACCGGGTCCAATTGTGTGTTTAAACCATCCGGAACCCATTGAAATACACACAAACAAATTCAGTCTAGGCGTTTAGGACGAGTTAGGTTACAAACACACGTACAGAAGAATTATATGTATTAAGATTTTACCGACCGAGATGGAGCTAAAGGGCCTAAAATGACTCCTACCGATGACTGTCCATCCTGCCACGGGACAGATATATGTGGAAGACAGAGGTATTATCTACCCTGCAATGGGGTATAAAGCTAAGTGGTGGGCATATCACAAACATAACATTTGAATTATATACACGAAAAATACCCTGGAACAAATTTTTGTGGTTCACACATGAGTTTGTCCCATGCAACACGTCGTGCAATGGCAATTGGCGTGTGCAGCATACAATGAAACCCCCCCGTCCCTAGATCAAGCTGGCCCAAGCCGGCCAAACTAGCAATAAAAATATGTCCTTAAATAATAAAAACTTAGATCCAGCACTCCCTTGCTGTTTTTCTTTTTTTTTTAGGTTTTCGCCAAAAGTCCGGTGAAGCAGTCAAAGCTTGCGCTCAGGCTAACTGCGTAAATCTCTTCCAAAAAAAAAACATACGATGAAACTACTTTTTAGAACGACTTACCTGCCAACAATACATGGATTCGACATTTTGTGTTCGCTGCCCGCAGTACGGACCGAACCGAACTCCGCGCGGCAACGTCAATGTACTGAATACTCCTAAACCTGCACCTAAAAGTATCGTAAATATATTTACTTAATCACTAGTGACTAGCTGAACTCCGTGGTAGCTTTCTTCTGGTAAAATAATTTTCAAAACCGGTTCAGTAGTTCCAGTGATTACTTCCTATAAACATACTCATTAACTCACAAACTTTACCTCTTTATAATATTACAACTTATAGATATAATTGTATAGTAGTGCACCAAGAATATTAATATATTTAACAACAAGCGAAAGAGAAAGGGCCCTCAATTTGACGTGTATATTTTTTTTGCAGGATATTTAGATTTGAAATATCTTATTGTTTACAAGGCTGCCTTGGATAGAAAACAAATCTAAATTGATCTAGATTCTAGGTGAGTTAGGGTTAGGTACTTACCTGGTATTATAGAAGGTGCTATGTGTAGGAACACGTGTGGGATAGTCAGGGCGGCGCGGGGAACGAAGGAAGGGAAATTGGTTTTTGTTGGGACCTGAACAAATACCTTATTTATTATGAAAAGGATTTTTTTGTAAATAAATATTAAATTATTTAAAACAAAACGGTTTACTCGCGCATATTCTTGGGATCGCCCGACTAGTTTCAGACTCAATAGGAGTCCCTAATCATGAGCTGACGCGGCGGTGGTGTCGCTAGTCGTCGAACGTGTTGCGTGAGTAAACAGTTTTGTTTTAAGTAATTATGAATACTTCTCACGAAAGTTATTATACAAAAATAAATATTAAACAAAACGTTTATATCGTCAACTTTTACAACTACATTTACTTAACAGTTAATCTTACGTAGGGTCCCTACGTAAGATCCTTTTAAGTATGAGAAATACTTGTGCTAGGTAAGGAAGGTAGGTACCTATATATTTAGTATAGTATAGGTAGCTACAGTTAATAAATAAATAATAAATTAATAAATGTGGACAACATCACATACATTGCTCTGAACCCAAAGTAAGTAGCTAAAGCACTTGTGTTATGGAATTCAGAGACAACGAAGGTACCACAAACACACAGACCCGAAACAATGTAGAAAAGTGGTTTTCTACATTGACCCGGCCGGGGATCGAACCCGGGACCTCAGAGCTGGCGACACCTTGAAAACCGGTGTGTACGCCACTCGACCACGGAGGTCGTCGACAGTAGTCTTTACGGCTTCGTCTGCTTTGACGTCTCTGCACAAAACTAATTAACAACGACGTATTATAGAAAGAGTGTTTTTTTAATCAGAAATATGGTTTTAAAGATTTTCTTTTTGCAACCAAACTTATAAAAATACTATGATAATGATAATGGTACAAATTGTACTTCAATAAAAACTACGTAATCAGAAAAAGGTTTAGTGATCTGTTTGTTAGCATGTTTAGAATAATATCCTAAACTGCAAAACTGATTTTGATAAAGCTCTGGACTGAGACAAGAAGACTCATCACACGAATTTATTTATTATGTTCAACCAACTAGTTGAAAGTTGCTACAAAAATTGACAAATAACAAAAAATAATTGTACTGACCTTATCATCGGGAATAACGAGTAATGATCCATGAATAGCGCAGTACTCATAAACGAAGTCACAACATTGGTCACAAACTGTAACAAAAATATTTTAATCTAATTTTATACAAACTGTGCCCCGCAGTTTTACCCGCCTCAACATCAATTCCGACTGGTAGTTCCAGAGATTAGTGTGTTTAAAAAGCAGATAATTAATTTTATATTTATCTATCGATATTTTCTCATTTATACGTCGAGTGTTGTACTTACGCTTGTAGCACAACGGGCTACTAGCGATTTGCGCACTCTATGCTTGTTTATGTATACTCTAAGGGTCTTTCTAATAGTTTAGTTGGACTTACATATATACTCGTCCAAACTCGGTTCTTCCGGCTCGTAGTAACTTATGCGCGGCCGCTGCCGCAAATTAGGACGACTCATCTAGAATATAGTGAAAACTGAGTAAATACCTAAATTATCTAAGCCAGGATTTCTACTAGGTAGGTACCTAAGTACCTAAATTTACTACGAAATCGAATTGCAAGTAGGTACCTACTCAAAGTTAGCACCTACCTATTCCTCGAACACTCAGACGCAACTTAACTTTAAAGCCGTGTCTACAGCTAGTTTTTTCTCAAAACATTGTTAAAAAACATAAATAGAGATGTAGCCTAAGTATTTGTCTAACAAAAACTGTTCAAACGTCTTAGCCGGAGTTCGTGAAAATCATCCCCCGCGTGGCGAGAGTTCATTCCAATGACACTCTTTAGTTCCAGGCTCATATACTTCTTATCTATGATTCGATGTCAGATTTAATTAAGTAGATTTTTCGCGCGTTGAATGTGATTTACGAAACTATGGAGTACAATTTTGACTGGAATCTTGAGACTTAGTACCTAAGCGAAAGAACAAATCCGGGATACTTCGTCGGAAGGAAAAAAATAAAATAAAAACAAAGACACATGTAGGTACCTTCATTTAACGACGACATAAAATTAAGTAGCGTTTTTGGCTAATCGTGTAATTTACTTAAGTTATTGTACAAAACCTTAAATCAATCTTGAATAGAATAAAAGAGCACGATCACGATTATATCGTACTCACACTATTTATGATTATTGTAGTTCGCGTTAAAACTAAAAAGACATCTAGAATAGAAAACAAATCTAAACCATTGATTTAAGAGTTGTAGCGTAGTTAAAATAGCAATAATACCTACTTTCACTTAATTAGCTTTGTTGGTTATCTTATATGAATATAAAATGTCGGAGATAAATACCTTAATTACAGCTTTTTATTAACTAATCCGCATCTGTATTTGAAAAACTCAGTAAAATAAATATATTTTAACTTTTATTCAATGACTATCACCGTCCATCGGACTTTCATAGAATGATTGATTAAATAAAATAAATTATGCCGCGCAATCAAAGAAAAGCAAAACAATATCTAACTGACTGAGCTTATTTCCCGCCAAATGTTACCGAATGTATTCCGTAACCGTATTCGTATTACGAATACTGTAGTAAAAGTTTAGTCTATGCTCTATGGCAACGACAGCCCTGCAAAACGCAAGTTCTGCTAAAATATTCAATATTTATATTAAACTGTGTTCATACATTTGTTTATTTTAAAATAATAATTCTTGCTTTAAATGGATATCATCTATATGCCCAATAAATCTAAAGGACGAAAATTAATATTGGCGAAAAACCAAATTCTCAAACATTTCCATTGCCATTTCATTGTGAGCGTCAAGATGGCGGGACCAAGTCACCAATTCAAAAAGTATTACATGAAAGTGTTTGTACTACATATGTACTATTTGTACCCGAAACAAAACATTTGTACCTCTAAAGGCAAAGGAAGTATATCAAGACGTCCCTGGTCCCGCCACTTTGACGTCAAAGTAGCGGGACCTTCTGAAAGAGCTACTCTGAGGCAAGTAATTTACACCCGAAGACTTAGTACTACATATGTACATATTTATACTCGATTTTCAATACAATTGTAAGTGCCAAATTAATTTTATGGTATTGAAACATTGATCCCACCAATTTGATGATTGATGTTATCGCTGAACATATATGAAAAACGTTAGAAATCGTGCAAAATCTAATGTAAAAACTTAGTACGTCCTAAGTACATAAACATGGTGTAATTTTCATGTTAATAATCTAAGTACATCAAAAGTTATCAAGCATTCATCGTTTTATCTCTGAAGGACACATTTATGCAGAAATGAAACAACCCAAAATTGCTTTCATAATTATTAAATATATTTCGATTCAACTCAAATTAAAACTGTTGCCTTTAGTGTTCTAATGATAAATTGACTAATATATTATAATAGAAATAAAGTTTGACAAGACTTATTTTTGCGCATATATTAAACAGTTAGGCATAATGTACGTTTGACTCTCCGTAACTTTCGTCTTTAAGTCATCGTAACACTCCCACTTGCCAATTATTCGAGAAATATGAGCTCGATAATGCCCGATACCGCTAGATGTAGGTGGAGCTATAAACTCTATATAATTGGCAAGTTGGATTGTTACGATGACTTAAAGACGAAAGTTACGAAGAGTCAAACGTACATTGTGACTGTTTAATATATGCGCAAAAATAAGTCTTGTCAAACTTTATTTCTATTATAATATATTAGTCAATTTATCATTAGAACACTAAAGGCAACAGTTTTAATTTGAGTTGAATCGAAATATATTTAATAATTATGAAAGCAATTTTGGGTTGTTTCATTTCTGCATAAATGTGTCCTTCAGAGATAAACGATGAATGCTTGATAACTTTTGATGTACTTAGATTATTAACATGAAAATTACACCATGTTTATGTACTTAGGACGTACTAAGTTTTTACATTAGATTTTGCACGATTTCTAACGTTTTTCATATATGTTCAGCGATAACATCAATCATCAAATTGGTGGGATCAATGTTTCAATACCATAACATTAATTTGGCACTTACAATTGTATTGAAAATTGAGTATAAATATGTACATATGTAGTACTAAGTCTTCGGGTGTAAATTACTTGCCTCAGAGTAGCGCTTTCAGAAGGTCCCGCTACTTTGACGTCAAAGTGGCGGGACCAGGGACGTCTTGATATACTTCCTTTGCCTTTAGAGGTACAAATGTTTTGTTTCGGGTACAAATAGTACATATGTAGTACAAACACTTTCATGTAATACTTTTTGAATTGGTGACTTGGTCCCGCCATCTTGACGCTCACATTTCATTTTCCAATCACAGAATTCAGACAAAACAACCACAGATCAGCAAGCAAATTTAGCTAAAGCTGTTGTCAACTAAAGCGATAAACGCTTTACTTATAACACCGTACAAACAAACACAAATTTCGTATCTTAACGTCGATGACAACTAAATCTACTATAACGTCGTTGGTAACCGATGTTACCCGATACAAAATTTGCATTTTGACCGTTATTTATCAAGTGAACATCGCTTGGGTTGTCAACTGGAGATAGCAAAAATAAACTAATATCGTATCAATCAATCGATTTCAAATCAAAGCCAATGGTATTCGTTTGTAACTTTGTAATCTAAGATTTTAAATGTTTGTCATTTGTTTTTGTTATTGTTGATTATTATTACTTTTCTACCTAGTGACCTAGTGAGAAAAATCTTAATTGAGCATTAATTTTCCTAGAAATTATAAAGGTTGATAAGTTGAAAATTCTGGATTGAATATACACAATTTTCCAATAATTGTACCTATATATTTTTTATCAATAGGCATTAGGATTCTTATTGAAACTGTATTTTAATTATTGATTGAATAATGAGTGCTAATAATGAAAATATTTGCAAAACAAAGGTAAGATTTATACGCGAAAATATTGATGATTTGTTAGTTGTGTGTAAATTTAAGTGAGCAGTGAATTGTTTTTAAATGTTAAATATTAACTGTTTTTATATATCATTTGGTATTTCTAGGTTTGCAAGGTATGTTTAGAAAGAGTTAAAGAATCAAATATATTGGAAAAAAGGCTGTATAAGCAAATCACAAACATTTGGGTATGTTTTGTTTCTTATCATATTTTACATCACAAAATCTTGTGGTGGCCTAGATTATAGTGCACAAGGTTGCAGGTTCGAACCAAGACCAGAACCAATGTGACTTTTTTAAAGGTGTGAAAAAATATGTCTACTTTTTAAGACAACATTAATTGGTGCAGGAAAACATTGTGAGGATACCTGTATTCTAAAATTGGCATTTGCTACCCTCAAATAAGCCAATTAAAGTGGTGATCAATGCTTGTTTTTTCTTCTCTAATATAAGACTGTAACTGTAATCTTGGTTCACTATCTGAGATGCCTTATTAGTTCCAATCCTGACGAGGGTCCATAATCACTAGCTTATAATGTAGCAGTGTTGCAAGATGAACTGGATGACCATCAAGGTGCCTGGCGAAGGTCACAGGGTTGAGATTACTGCTAGGTTAATAGATCCCTGTTGCATCGTCAAAAGAAATCTTTTTCTCCTTCTCTGTCCTTGTATTTAGATTGTGGAACTCACTGCTGCCTATTATACATAACTCAATATCAATATCTTTAAGAAACTGCCTTTCTTCTTAATTAATAAGTGTATATATTTTTGTGGTCATGGTGGCCTAGTGGTTCAATGAACAGATTTGTGTGCACAAGGTTGCAGGTTCGAACCCATTACAGGCAAGTACCAATGTGACTTTTTCAAAGTTATATGTACTTTCTTAATTATTCTAAGGCATCATTGACTAGCGGTGAAGGAAAACATCATAAGGAAACCTGGATTCCAAAAATTGGAATCTGCAATGAGCAAGCGTGGTGATCAATGCTCATTCCTTCTCTATATGAGAAGAGGCCTGTGCCCAGCAGTGGTTTATAGGCTGGTATTATTATTTAATTACTAGCTGTCCCCCGCGACTTTGTTTGCGTGTTTTAGTTTCAACGGTTTTTCCTTATTTTTACATTTTTCATTTATGCTCCGCTCCTATTGGTCCTAGCGTGATGTTATATAGCCTATAGCCTTCCTCAATAAACGGACTATCCAATACAAAAAGATTTTTTCAATTCGAACTAGTAGTTCCTGAGATTAGCGCGTTCAAACAAACAAACAAACTCTTCAGCTTTATAATAATAGTATAGATTTTGTGAATGTAATATGTATGTATTACATTACTATCTTATAATACTTTTACATTATATCTCCACACACTGCTGTCTCGATATCTGACATATTTCTGAGAAATTTCTTTAAGAAATAAGCAGTACCTTTGTACTCTTCCACATCATTATTCAGTTTCCTGTCAATTCTTTTAAAAAATATATAACAATGTTTTGTTTATTTCAGGAAATTAGTGGGAATCAGCCTAAAGATGTGTGCAGAGAGTGTCTCTTGAGAGTTGTTACGGGAGCTACCTTCAGAGACAAGGCTCTGAAGAGTGAAGAACTGTTATATGAGATGTTGCAGCGAAATTCGTAGGTGAGTAATTAATGGAGTTATATTTGTGGACAACATCACATATATTGCTCTGAACACAAAGTAGCTAAAGTAATATAATAATAATAATAAATAATATCATGAGACATCTCACACACGGTCATCTGATCCCAAATTAGGCAGAGCCTGTGCTATGGCAACCAAATAACTGATAAACATACTTATATATTTCTAAATACATACATATTATAGATAAATAACACCCAGACACAGAACTAATGATTGTGCTCATCACACAAAGATTCGTCCTGGGTGGGAATCGAACCCACGACCTCCGGTTTAGCAGTCAGGGTCACTAACCACTAGACCAACAGGCCCGTCATTAACGTATTTGTGTTATGTAATCAGAGACAACGAAGGTACCACAAACACCCAGACCCAAGACAATGTAGTAAAGTGGTTTTCTACATTGACTCGTCCGGGGATCGAACCCGGGCAGGTCGTCAGAGTTGGCGACTTTGAAAACCAGTGTGTACGCCACTCGCCAACGGAGGTCCATATCTATCTGTACCACGGCATTGCACAGCAATCTACATAATATATTGACTTTGTGGATTTGGTTAATGCCACAATACTACTTAAAGATAATTGCATTCAAATGTTTTTAAAAATAAGCTTGCAACACCCCATAATCAAACGGACCAAGATACTTATTTTTGTAAAAAAAAATATTTTCTATTAAACTTATATTTATGCAAGTATTGATGATAAAAAAGCAGCTGTCTACTAAATTCACATTCATCAAACACGCGAAGTTAAAATTGTCGTTAGCTATTCTGAATTTTTCCAATTTTCTTTATTTTTCTTTCCGTAAGAACTTTCAACATAGTATTAGAAAACTGAAATAGAAGAGATGAATGAAATCGGTAAAGTTGTTCTCAAGTTATGGCATGACTAAGGGAAATAGGGATTCATATACAGTATGTAACAAAAACCCTGCCCAATCTAATAAAGGCGTCTTCCTGGTTCAACATACGTACTAGAAAAAAATGTCTCGCTCAGGCGGCTTCTTTGATACAAAACTGTAGGTAGTTCACGTGAACTTTGTCGAGCGATCAGTGTTGCCGTTGATCAGTTTTATTTTAATTTATTTATACTCACCGGGGAAAAATAATAATTTCAAATCCATTCAATAGTTACTTATATGTGTACGCAGTACGATGCCGAATAATACTTATAAGGATCGGACAGGGGTATTGTTGCATGCTGTATATATATAGATAAGGATTTCAAAAGACTGAAGCTATATCTAGTATTCGTTGGTTTCAGGTACAGAGTCGAAAGACAGCAAGATAAATATGGACTATACAGGGAATGAAAAAAAGCAACAAACGAGTTATGAGTTACAATAAACATGAATAAAAAAAAAAAGTTGCCTTTAATAAGTTATGTCGATACAAGTCACTATAATAAATTATTTAACTATAAAACTTTCATTTTACATACAAAGATAGTTTAAAAAGTAAATAATTTTATATAAGTTAACTTAAATAAAAAGCGATTTAAACTGTCATATTTCATACAATCTTCTTCTTCTTCTTCTTCGTGACACTCTTGGCAGAGCGGTCGTGGTCATCAGGTCGTGACTTCAGTGGAGGCAGATGTTATTCGCCTCACGATCATCCGCCATTCCTCTCTTTCATACAATAGACTATACTTTAAAAAGTAAATAAATGTATTTATTTACTGTACTATTTATGTAAACAAGTTATTTTAGTACATAAAACATTCAGACAGAGGATTTTTATATTTTTGCACAAGGCCCTCTGATCTCAAACTAGGCAGAGTCTGTATTATGGCAACCAGACCACAGATGTGTGTTTATTAAAGCGATACACAAGTTTTTTAAATATTTTCATATCGTTTTTACTTAACAACTATAAAAGTTATTGACTTGAAATTTGGTTCCTAGATAGAAGAGGATATGATGAAAATAAATGTCGATCCGTTATACGATTAAAGAAACAATCTTCGATAGTTTAAACGAAATCATTATTCGTGTAGCGCCTTAATTATCCATAAAAACCCAACGCGGCACCCTTCGACGCGCGACGTTGCCGCTTTGTGACCTACAGCCGACAGGGAAGTGGAATTTCTAAATGGTGTTTGCGGTTTTAGTTTGATTTTAAGCTATTTAATTTATTTGTAAATTGTATTTTCGTTTTACGTGTTAATATAGATAGTATAGAAGGAAAACTTAAATTTCCAGGCAGTGACCTCGGTAGATTAGTTGGTAAAGCGACTGGCGCGCTAAGCCAGTAGTCGCAGGTTCAAGTCCTGCCTAAAGTTTAAGTTTTTTATTCTATTACTAGCTGTGCCCGCGGCTTCGCTCCCGTTAACTGAACACTTACCCTACCTACCTACCCTACCCTACCCTACCCTACCTACCTACCTACCTACCTACCTACCTACCTACCTACCTACCTACCCTACCTACCCTACCTTCCCTACCTACCCTACCTACCCTACCTACCTACCCTACCCTACCTACCTACCCTACCTACCTACCTACCCTACCCTACCTACCTACCTACCCTACCCTACCTACCTACCTACCCTACCCTACCTACCTACCCCACCCTACCTACCTACCCCACCCTACCTACCTACCCCACCCTACCTACCTACCCCACCCTACCTACCTACCCTACCCTACCTATATCCTTCTCCTAGTTCTTAGCTACCTCCCTACCAATTTTCAGCAAAATCGGTTCAGTCGTTCTTGTGTTATAAATAGTGTAACTAACACGACTTTCTTTTATATGTATAGATTTGTATTTAATTACAATTATATCGATATTTTTTACTTTCGCATTTATAATATCAGTATGTTTTATTGTAGGTGTATAATAATTTAATTGTTTATTTATAATAAACATAAAAGACTTGCCTACTCTAAGCATATATAATATGTTAGACTTACCACCATTGGTTTTTCAAAGGCTGATCTTAATAAAAAGGTATTAGAGTCTTTGCGAAAAAGAACTGTTGCGGCGTAAAATGAAACTAACATTAAGATAACAATAAATCATTCCATAAAAAAATTATGAAGACAGCATCTGAAAACATCATGTTCTAACATAATTTTATAAATACCCAGATTTTACACTAGCACTATAAAGACGCAACAGTGTTTTTACAATACAAATACGGTAATTATACACAGCAGCGCCCTCTATGCCAAGACGGTTCTCTTTCCGCACGGACTATGGGCAATTGTCCCTGAAGTCACTTTCACAATAAAAAAAAATCGTTAATAAAAAAAATGTTTTCAGAAACCATACATGTAATCTAGTCTTAATAAGTTTTCATAGCACAGCGCCCTCTGGCGGGTTACCATACCACCTAGCATATTTATACTGGCTGTAATATACACTAATTTCAATTTAAACTTGTTTTTTTTTTATTCTTTCCTTATAAAATAATATTTTAGTAAGTATGTTGTGTAATATTACCGGTCTGTAAATGTCCCACTGCTGGGCACAGACTTCTTCTCATGTAGAGAAGGAGCGAGTATTGATCACCACGCTTGTTCACTTGTATGATGGCGATTTCAGTTTCCAATTCTTGGAATTTCATTATCAAATCAATGAAAAATGACAAAGTTAAAGCGCTTTAAAGTTCTGTAGGCCTATTCGCTATCTCCAGTTGCCAACCCAACCGATGTTTACCGGATAAAAATAAGTATAAAAACGCTTATTCAGTATCGGCTAACGTCGGTAACCAACTAAGTAGTAGTAGATCTAGGTAAATTCGTTCATAAAAGTTGTAAATAAAACGACAAAATCAATCTTAAATCTTATTAATTATTACTGCTTCCAATAAATATATTACACACATTCGCACACATACAACTATAAAAATGCATTAATACTTTTATACATGTTCCACTATCCACAATATACTTGCAAATCTTCAGGAACTCTATTCCCATTTAAAAATACCAACATAAAGATACTTAAATCATAGAAATAAGAACAATCGGCCTGTAGCTGTCTTGCTATAAAAAATTCTCATACTGAGAACGAGCATTGATCACCGCGCTTGTAAGTGTGAAGCCCCACGGTGGGCGCCATTAGCTGCGCTGTTAACACCAGCCAGTAACTGTCACTCTTACAAAGAAAAAAAAAAGGAAATTTGCGATATATTTATTATTTATATTTCATTAGAAGCTTTACTATCGTCATAAATGTTGACATAAACACGTGCTGTTAAAATGGCCAGAATCAAATCAAATTTCGTAGAATTTAAAATAATTTAATTTATTTTTTAGAGGTCTTTGTTTCTATAATTTAAGATCGATGCATAAGTAATTCATTATAATTTATAATAAAATAAATCAATTTAAAAGCTAGCATTCATATTTACATTAAATAATTAAGTTTACTTTTATATGTAGAAGCTATAAAATATTTTTGAGTATTTTTTGGAAGAGCTTAAATTTATGTAGAAAAAGTAAATGTAAGCCTCGTTAATTGGTTATGCGCCTAGCCGCCATTTAGATGACGTAACCAAACACCCAGTACAGTTAGTACAGTACGATGCAAACTTAATGGCGGCTGTGAACACGAATCGAGTCGCTGCGCAGTACCAAACTTATGCGCCAGCGGGGGCACGGGGCGAGGTACTGCGCAGCGTTTAGCGAACTTCACAGCCGCCATTAAGTTTGAATTGAACTATATCTGTTGTTGATTAGACATGGTTCCAGCGCATTAGCAATTTGCGTGGCTTATACTATAATCATTTACCGACAATTTAACCGCACTTTAAACGTTGTCAGTCCGTCCGTCTTTCTGTCAACGGGATCTCATAAACCGTACTAGCTGAGAGTTGAAATTTTAACAGAGTGTATTTGCCGCTATAAAAAAATAATTTATAATTAAAGAGGGCTCAGTAAACTGGTACTGAACCCATCATGGGCAAATCCGACTCGCACTTGCCCGGTTTTTTATTGATCATCATTTATCGAGTCTGTGTATTTAATATACATTTTTAAATAATTCCATCTCACTTTATTTCACGATTATATATCATTTTCCTTATATATTGAACCTATGACCTACGATTTGAAGGCGTCTAAACTTAAATACGGACCTCTTGTTAATTTAATAGAATTTCCAAATTAGGAGGATAACATGAATAATAAAAGAACCAATGCCATATCATTTATAACTCTAGTATAAATAAAAAATCAAATAATCTCGAACAAAAAAAAAATTCCACATCAAAATCGATCCATACATTTGGAATCTAAAATTCCACAGACCGACTCACAGATACATAATTTAAAATTATAAAACCTCTTTTTATTGAGGGCAAAATAGCCTTTATGAGATCAATAGATGAGTACAACATAGTATATTCTAATAAAATAATATTATTCTACATTTAATTAGACAAATGATTTCTAAAATGCATCTAATGGTAATTAATTTACCATAAATTATTTGTTTTTACCAACAGGAACACGTTGTATGTTATACTGTAAAAACCTAATGGCCTTATTAATAAAAGTCGCGATGGAGCTTAACAACGGACTAACAGATTCTAATTTTGAATTCTCCGTATTCTTGAATATAGAATCTGCTAAGCTATCGCTAATCGCTGTCGAGATTTTTATTAATAAGGCCATAAGAGTATAAATAAGTTAACTATAGAGTGCGAATAACAAAGTATGAACTGTAAGCACCAGAATAAACAAACGTCGTCGTAAAATCAGTGTCAAAACAGATTTATTAAAATCTGTAAACGAGCGTAGTAATTACAGCAAAAAATTTGGCTCGGCACAATGAGCTGCTAGCTATGCGCGCACTCTATCCTTGCTTATGTATACTCAAAGGTAAAAACACAATAAAACCACAGATAAAAACATAGTATTATGATTATAAAATGGATATTAATCAATAAAATATGGAAGTATATGGATTCTAAAGAGTATAAAATCTCACTGATAGTTTGCTTTGATTATGGAAGAATATACTACTCACAAGAACTTAACTTTAAGAGGATGTTAAAAGTCTATCTGTTGCATACCATCACCGCAGGCTGGCAACGTCCCATTTATAGAAGTTTTTCGTCACTTCAATTTTTTTTTACAGTATTTTGATATTAACTAATACAAATTGTGATATTTCGCATGAGTTCCTTTATTACGATTCCATATTTTTATTTACTGTACAGTATGTTGAAAATACTTAATTATAAAATACAACGATCTAATTCATGGCTGAAAATAAGTATTTGAATTAAAATTATTGTGATTGTACACTTCTTCCTATCCTCATTAGTTATTTTATTCCACTCAAAGATTTGCTGTTAGAGAACTCAATTTTGAGTTAAGCTCGCCTATGTACATAAAATTTATTATTTTATTACTGTTTTATGTATTATGTGTACAATAAAGAATTGAATTAAATTCAAACAATCAAGAAAACCTAAAGAAATGCGACGATGCCAGCCCGCGCGGGATGAACGTTCTTAAAGTGGCAGAGACAGCATGAGACTAAAAGGGCTCTTAAAATTGAGTTGCTTTTGAGTATTTGGCCTTAAATCTATGTTTATGATGAAGTACAAAATCTTGCTAGTATACATATTTAATTATATTACCATAGTTCAGCATTAAATAATATTATCTTATAAATAGGATGCCTGATTTACTATAGTATGATTATCTCACAGAATGGTTTTAACATTTTGGAAGATTTTATTATTCTTATCATTTATAACTCAACATTATAGGCTGATTATTTATTTACCATAATGTAGTATGTACACATGGCAAACTAGATAGGTTTGCAGGCCACACTAACATTTTATATTATATTTTACACTATAGCAATGTTATTATACATTATATTCAGCTTATGTAAGCGGATTATAATATGTAATAAAAATGCTAGTGTTTAATATAATATTAAAATGATAATGTAGCCTGCAAACCTATCTAGTTTGCCATGTGTACCAAATATTACAAAACTATGTACCTTAGATTGTATTGCATGACATAGGTCACAAAGAAGTCTTTAAATAATTTACAAAATGTTAGTTGATATTATTTAAAGTTCATTTTGCCAGTGTTGCCGAATATTTTAACTTGATAATGGCGCTAATTCCTTTTACGCAAACTAAATAAAAATTAAACCATTGCTATCTTTTACTACGATCATTCATCATTAGACGTCCATTGTTGAACAAAGCTCTAATTTTCGTCTGTCCTTTTCTAATTAAATAAAAGTGAAAAAGATACCAATAGTCTAAAATAACTTTAGTTTGGGTTTAACAGAATCGGGGCCAATATTAGTCGGAACTAAATTTGAAAGCTCTAATTTTCGTCTGTCCTTTTCTAATTACGTAAAAGTGAAAAAGATACCAATGGTCTAAAATAAGTTTAGTTTTAATGTAACAGAATCGAGGCCAATGTTTTGTCAAGTTGTAACAGACTTTTTTTAATAGTAATTATTTTAAAAAGTTCTCCATATTTCACGCTTAAGTACCTAATCCGACATTACACACATTTTTGTATAATAACTTTCGTGAGGAGTATTCATAATTATTTAAAAACAAAACGGTTTACTCACGTATATTCTCGGGATCGCCCGACTAGTTTCAGTTCGATTCGCGACACCACCTCCGCCGCGTCAGCTCATGATTAGGGACTCCTATTGAGTCTGAAACTAGTCGGGAGATCCCGAGAATATGCTTAGTAACCGTTTTGTTTTTAAATAATTACACACATTTATACCTTCATTTTCCACACTCAATCCTCTACACTGGGCACATCGCACTTCCAGTCCCTGCCTCTCTGCCGAGCCCGCTTCGGCCACGGTTTCTTGAGATGGACGTGCTCCACGTGCGCCCTGTGCTCGCCGGACGTCGTGAAGCATTTGCCGCAAGTATCGCATTTGAAGGGCTTTAGACCTGTGTGTATCTGTATAAAAAAATGTGTCGTTAAAATAGATGGACAAACGTTTAAAAAAACATTCAGACAACCAAAATATGGAAAAAATAAAAAAAATATAATATCTTTTTTATTATATTTGACTGGCTTGTTGGTCTAGTGGTTAGTGACCCTTACTGCTAAACCGGAAGTCGTGGGTTCGATTCCCACCTAGGCCAAATCTTTTTGTGATGAGCATGATTATCTGTTCTGTCTGGGTGTAATTTATCTATATTAAGTATGTATTTAGAAATATATAAGTATTTATATTAGCTGTCTGGTTGCCATAATACAGGCTCTGCCTAGTTTGGGATCAGATGTATAATACATAAAAAAAACTTTGATTATTTGGTTGATTATTGAAAACTAACCCAGTAAATATTCAAATCGTTAAAAAAAATTGTAACTCCACTGTATTCACGCGAAGATTTTGGTGATGTCCAACCAATACTATTACTACTAGTACCTATCTACCTTAAATACATATTTATTTGCGACGTGACCTTTTTCATTTTAAAAAATAATGAAAATAATGTTGAATATATGTAAAATCGAATCCACATTTATTTTTGTCCTTATATGACACCAGGAAAAGAAATAACTGCATAAGATCCCAGTATAATATATTACACACAGGTGCATATAAAACAGCCCTTTTAAAAAAAAGCGTAATGTGTATGGCACCCACTGTCTATAATAAAATACCTCAATGTATAAGAGATCAGCCATTAAATAAATTTAAAAAGTACCTTATAAAATTACTTGTAGACAAATGTTATTATTCAATAAACGATTTCTTAACAGATAAGTTAAATATGTAACTGAGGTTTGGCTTTATTTCATAGTTTAGTTTTAGATTTAAATCTGTAATAACTTTTGCACGCCTTATGGGCAGAATGTATAAGGATTCTTTAAAAATATGCCATCTGATTTTTAATACCTACATTCTAAGCAAATAAAATTTTCTATATCTATTTCTATTTCTAAATATATTATTAAAACAGTAATAATACTCACAAACATATGTCGCCTCCTATTATTGAAGAAGGCGAAGTGTTTGCCGCAAAGCGGACACTCGTACGTCGGCCTGCTCGCGCTGTGGACCCGCATATGGAACACTAGGTTCGTCTTCTGAGTGAAGCTCTTTGAGCAGCGATCGCATTTGAATCGCTTCTCTCCAGTGTGCACCCACATATGGTCCTTGAGTAAGGCCATACTCTGAAAACATTTATTTATAGTTGACTTAATTATTTAAAATAAAACGGTTTACTCACGCATACTCTCGGGATCGCCCGACTAGTTTCTGACTGACGCGGCGGCGGTGGTGTCGCGAGTCGAACGTGTATGCGTGAGTAAACCGTTTTGTTTTAAATAATTATGAATACTCCTCACGAAAGCTATTATACAAATCATGGTTGACTGGCGGAAAATAGAGTATTTGACAGGTTAAAAACTGTTCTACGTTAATCACTGATGTCTAAGGACACTATAGAAAATCTATACTTTACGTTCCATTACATACAGTGCAATACAAAAAAAACATCTTGCGAAAACGCTTTTCCTGACAATATGGCGCCTCATATCATCGTGACGTCACCTGCTTGTAAACTTTGGTTGTTGACTACTGTTGAGACGCATCTGTTTACAAGTAGTCGACGTCATTAACTATTCGCCCAATCACAGCCGTTTACGATCACGATACTACAGTAGACAAAAAAAAACATTTTTTTGTAGATTTTCTCTTAAAATATCTCGGATTTTTTCTTACTAAATAGTTAGCTGTCAAATACCCTATTCCTAGTAGCATTAGGTCCACTTTGTACACCATTTTTACAGAAAGTTTTAAATAAATAAATAAAATTAAGATTTTATTTTTATTTCTTGGTTTATTTTAACTGCTACTACTATTCTTGTATAGTCTTTTTAATTATTGTACGAATTAATGTTATTAACATAACTTTGAAGGTTATACTTATCTCACAATAAATAATGACACAAAAGATCGTATGACCGAATACGAAACGAATGAGGGCTACAGCTTATTGCGATCACCAGTTGGCGCCACTGGTCAAAAAACTTTGGAATTTGACATTTCCGGACAGCACTTGCTACTAGCGCACCTGGCAGTAAAATTGCTAACGGTAGCCTTCATTTATATATATTTATAAAGATATTACAAAAGTAAGTGACGAAATTAAAACACCTTTTTTTTTTATTACTTTAAATAGTTTTTGTACAAACCTGAAATATTTTTCCGCACTGCTCGCACATACACGGGGTTTTCATCGCGGGGTACTTAGTTCGATTCTTATCCGGATGTGCTCGCCTGAAGTGTTGAGCGTAAAGCCGTAAATCTCGGAGTTGGATGCCACACTACAAAAAAGCAAATAAGTATTTATAAGAAGATATTATTTGTAATATAAATAAATAAATGTGGACAACATCACATACATTGCTATGAACCCAAAGTAAGTAGCTAAAGCACTTGTGTTATGGAACCAGAGACAACGAAGGTACCACAAACACCCAGACCCGAGACAATGTAGAAAAGTGGTTTTCTACATTGACCCGGCCGGGGATCGAACCCGGGACCTCAGAGCTGGCGACACCTTGAAAACAGGTGTGTACGCCACTCGACCATGGAGTCGTCAAACTCTATGCTTGTCTATGGTAGGTCACCTGTTCACAGTTGACGGGCGCGTGTGGCTCGTGGCGGGTGTCGGTGGGGTCCCGCGGGTGTATGACGGGCCGGCGCTCTATCCTCCTCATCACACGTCCGTTGCGTTCCGTGTTCATGCTTTGAGAGTCGTTTCGAATCCTGTTCCTAAAACACATAACCCTTATTAATATTATAAATGCGAAAGTAACTCTGCCTGTCTGTTTGTCGCGATTTTACGACAAAACTACTGAACCGATTTAAATGAAATTTGTTGCGCAGATAGCCTAGAGCCAGGGAAAGGACATAGGCTACTTTTTGCGGCGATAACCGACATCCACACGGGCGGAGCCGCGGAAAACAGCTAGTATCATATAATTCTTTGTCTTTAATATCTGCCGCAGTTAACCTGAGTTTAGGCTTTACTGCTGCACGGGACTTTTGGCGAGAACCTTAAGGGCCTCCAGCCAGAGCAATAGAAAAACTAACTACGTCAGCAACGTTCACTAAGGGCCCCCCCTGTGGGATTCGCACCTCGAATAAGTGCGATGCTAACAATCTTAATAAGGCAAAAGCAGCAAGGGAGGGCTGGATCTAAGTTTTTATTATTTAAGGACATATTTTTATTGCTAGTTTGGCCAGCTCAGGCCAGCTTGATGCAGCTTTAAGCATTAACTACTAACCTACCTAACCTTGTTATAATACACACAAACACGTACTTTTTTATGATATATCTCTAAGTTGTTATTATATTTTCACCACTTTTACTATTTTATAATTAGTTATTAAAGAGCGGAGATAATGCAAAAGGAGGTCCTTATGTAAGATTTACTACAAAACTTGAACATGTTTCTGCAATAAACCCTTTTATATACAGCATGTAACAAAAACCCTGTCTGATCCTTATGAGTATTATTCGGCATCGTACTGCGTACACATATACGTAACTATTGAATGGATTTGAGATTATTATTTTTCCCCGGTGAATATAATTAAATTAAAATAAAACTGATCAAAGGCAACACTGATCGCTCAACAAAGTTCACGTGTACTACCTTCAGTTTTGTATCAAAGAAGCCGCCTGAGCGAGGCATTTTTATTCTAGTACGTATGTTGAACCAGGAATACGCTTTTATTGGATCGGACAGGGTTTTTGTTACATACTGTATGTGTATACATTTTTTTATAATATGTGTTTTATATAGAACTCACGGGTCATGATCACTGCTATGCCTTGAGGATAACTTCAGATGTCTTTCATGAGCCTCTTCTGACACGAACTTCACATCACAGACTTCACAATATGGACCTTCTAATGTTACCTGTAATAAAAACAAAAAACGTATAATAGGGATGTTTCCTGGGTATGAAAAGTTAAAATCTATTTAGTCCGTCAGTTAGATAATAAAAAAATATTAGACACGTATTTTTTCTTTTATCAAAACAGTAAAAAAATACAAAGATACACCGCTTTAAAGTTTCGGAGTGGGGGCTTATGACGCCACGCCTCGCTAAAAATCGTAGCGAGGAGTGACGTCACGCGTAATTTCCGTTCTCTGTATTTTGATCATTTTTTGTTTGCAGGAAAAAATAAAAAATACGTGTCCAATGAAATTCATTAATCAACAAGACGGACATTAAAAAAAAATAGGAATCATGCCTATTGACAACATTTCTATAATAGATATAAAAAAAAACAAGGGGTTCTTGTTGAATGAATTTACATTTTAATACGATTCCAATGCAGAATTTAGAGTATTCATAATTATTTAGAACAAGACGGTTTACTCACGCATGTTCTCGGAATCGCTCGACTAGTTTCAGACTCAATAGGAGTCCCCAATCAAAATGAATTCGACTCGACGGCCGCGTCAGCTCATGATAAATATATACTTTTTGCGAAGTGATCCTTCTGTTCATAGTACTATTAATTATTCTGTGGTAAAACAGTTAATTGTCGTGGTGGCCTAGTGGTTCAATGAACGGATTTGTGTGCACAAGGTTGCAGGTTCGAACCCATTACAGGCAAGTACCAATGTGACTTTTTCAAAGTTATATGTACTTTCTTAATTATTCTAAGACATCATTAACAAACGGTGAAGGATAACATCGTGAGGAAACCTGGATTCCGACAATTGGAATCTGAAATCGCCAACTCGCAATAAGCAAGCGTGGTGATCAATGCTCGTGCCTTCTCTATATGAGAAGAGGCCTGTGCCCAGCAGTGGGACATTTATAGGCTGTTATGATGAAAACAGATAGAGGTATTATAATACTTACAGCTTTATCAACTAATCGGTGTTTCTTCTTCTTGTGTACATCTATCCCTTTCTTACTAACGAACGTGTAGCCGCAAAGTTCGCAAACGAAATCCGACACATGTTTTATTCTTATATGCCCCATATATGTGGTTAGTTTTCTGTAAAGGATATACAATATTTAAAACAAAAAGATTTGAGATTAATTTCGTAATGAGCTCGTCTTGTAAATGATATCTAGTTCCTTTACATTTTAGAGACCGTTATGTTTGTTAGACTAAATCCAAAATTATTTCCCTTGTTATCTGACAAAGTAATAAGAAATAGACGAGATAATAACAAAGTATGTGTTGTTAGATCCAGGACTGCTTTATTACATAACAGCATATTCTGTATGGCGCCTATAATTTATAATAAATTACCAAAGCCCTGGAGGGAATATACAACAGCAAAATTAAGAAGAAAATTAAAGATTTTTTTACTAGAAAAAGTCTACTATAGCATAAAAGAATTTTTGTCCGATAAAATAGTCAATAGTATATAATAGTAATAATAGTAAATAGTAGATTAGATTAATTGATTTGTATATTCACATTTTGTTATTAATTTTATTGAATTTTAAATGGTGAATTTTTTGAATTTTTTGTAATTGGTTGAATTTGTACGCTGATGAGGCAAAACATGACTGTTACTTATTATGTAATATTATAACATCTTGCATACCTACTCTGTGTGTATACTCATGTTTTTAACAAATAAAGTATCTTGTATCTTGTATCTTGTATCTTTAAACATGAAATTTTTAACCCGTACGCAATAAAAGGATGCAAAGTTTTTGTATACATTTGCTAAAATATAATGATATTTGTTGGAGGTGACTAAAAAATAATAATCCTTCTGAAAACGCTGCCTAAACCTTTTGAGGTAATAATAAATAATAATAATATCTTGGGACAACTCACACACGGCCATCTGATCCCACACTAGGCAGAGCCTGTATTATGGCAACCAGACAACTGATAAACATACTTATATATTTCTAAATACATACATATTATACATAAATTACACCCAGACACAGAACAAATGATCGTGCTCATCACACAATGATTTTTCCTGCGTGGGAATCGAAACCACGACCTCTAGTTTAGCAGTCAGGGTCACTAACCACTAGACCAATAGGCCCGTCATAATATACCGATATAACAAAATGATGTATGGTAGAAATGTGTATCTTACAAAGGTCTACAGAAAAGTCCGCGATGGCGGATATGTCTTAAGGATAACATACTAAATCCATTTTAATACTTTAAAAAATGGGCAATTATAAAGCAGTGAGGCCTCTCTCCGGTCGTATCGGATCCCATCCAGTCCCATCAGACTATGAGAGTGAAGGAATAGAGAGTGCAACTGTGTTCGCGCATACACTCGTGCACTGAAATATCTCCCGCGCAGATGGCTTATCTCTGTTGACCGAAATTCGGTCAGGACGACATTAGTAGCTAGTATATTTCAATGATACACTTACTCAAACTCGCTAGCACAATGCGGACACTGGTATTTAGTTCCGGCATGCCATTTCTCGTGCTCCCTCGCTACTCCTCTGCAAAAGAAATTATACTTAAAGCCATATACCAAAGAATACTACTTACATTTTACCTAAACAATTCAAAAAACCGTCTTCAGCGTTACCTTTTCTCAATCTGTGTTGGGGTCGGCTTCCAGTCTTACCAGATTCAGCTGAATACCGTATTTTACATGGAGCGACTGCCTATCTGATCTCCACAACACATTTTACTGGGGTTTTTTTTGGAAGAGATTTACGTAGTTAGCCTGCGCGCAGGCTTTGACTGCTTCACCGGACTTTTGGCGAGAACCTTAAGGGTCTCCAGCCAGAGCAATAGAAAAACTAACTACGTCAGCAACGTTCACTAAGGGCACCCCCTGTGGGGGTTCGGACCTCGACATTTTACTGGGTAATACAGTGGGTATACAAACGTTACAGATGGAAATGAAAGAGTAGTAATTGAGTAAGGGCACAGGTAGTCTATAAGATCCGAAGGGAATGTGGAAAATTGACAGGACAATGACTGTCGAGTCAGATATCTATATATATAAAATGCTTTGTCTTGCATGACTGAAGGATCAACGCACAGCCTAAACCGCTGATCGTGGAGGCCTGAAACTTGGAGGGCGAGTTCTTTGTATGACGTAGGCATTCGATAAGAAATGGTTTGGCGAAATTCTACCCCCAAGGGGTTGAAAAACGGGACCAAAGTTTGTATGGGATAACGTGATTCCTTGGTTTAATCTACTTAACATTTTGCATAAACATACTTTAATAGAATTAATAGAAGTCATGTTTCGTTTTTTATTGAAACTCATCGCCTAACGGGGTTAAAAAGGGGTACAAAGTTATTTTGGGGGTGATTTGCATATAAGTTGATATCAATACTCCTTAGTGCTTTTGATTAAATTACATTTTATTTTGACACATGTTGAACGTTGAAATCACTTACAACCTTGATTCATTGCAATACTCTTTAAACCATTTTAGACTTCTACGCGGACGAAGTCGCAGGCGAAAGCTAGTTTAATAATAAAAATGTAAATAGGTCTTACCTATTTCTAGTGACGAAAGGGCATCCTTTACAACTATATTGTTCAGTATGCTGCGCCGTCAGGTGCTTCCGTAGGGCGCGACTAGTTTTCAACCGAGTCTTACAAATAAAACATTCGTACGCACCACTTTGCTAAAAATTTATTTTATGGTTATTATTTTTTCTAGTTTATTATTAGACACTGTAATTGTCAAAAACCTAACTATATATATACATACACAAAAGAAATAACAAAATGAACTAATCTAATTAAAACATAAACCCAAAATATGGCATCAAAAAATTCGTCCACATCGCTGTCCACTGGGACTGGAAGTGTACCCAAAAGGCTGGCGGCATTGCCACGTTGTATGGCAATGCTGTTACCTTAAGGTTATATCTAACCAACTGGGGTGAGTGCTGAGTCAGTATAATGACGGTTTCCAAAATTTCAGCTCAAAATGAGTTTAAATAATTGAATTTTTCACATTTATTAATCGACACAATTTAATCGTAATAAACATGTCACAGCACTACGACGGTCAATATATTACTTTAGCTAAATGGTAAAAGAAGTCTCTAATTGCTTAATTTTGAAGAAGAAACTATCCGACTATACTTATACAAGGTATTTATTTAAGATACATGGCTTTGGCGGTTTCGCTGATGTCTTTTTTTTTCTTTTTAGTAATTCATGTGACTTAGACTTGTCATTTCCAGACTTTTAAGGAATGCAACATTAGATTTAATTTAAAAAAAGAAATAATCGAGTCCCGCACTAATGAATTTAATCCCTGTGTCGCGGGGGGTTTCACAAACATTCAAATCACATGCACAAAGAGCACCCAGACTTAGAACAAGCATTTGTGGATCACACAAATGCTTGTCCCAAGCGGGGATCGAAACTGCAGCACGTCGCGGACCGTGGTAATTGGCGTGGTTGGTTGTATATTTTGTCTTACATCTATGTATACAATAACATACAATTAACAACGTTTCCACACATTACCAAAGTATTATTAAAGTATTTAAATTATACTGAATAAATAGGTTTTAAGCGTGTAAATTTTTACCTTAAAATTTTAAACTTTAAAATCGTTGGTTGCCTGTAAAGTCGGTATACGGGCGAAAGTTTTACGTGACAACGACTGTCAATGTCAATGTCTGTCTCTCTCGCTCTTAGGCGGGCTAACCATGCCCGAGTGGAAGGGACGCGTGCCTCTCACTCGCTCTCATTGTGAGCGCATAACGTGAGCGGAGCGTTACCCAGTTTCTTGAAGTGTCACCCGGCAAACCAATTTATAAGACGTTGTCACGTCAAAAAAGTAACAAACTCACCTCGCTATGTCTAACAGAATGTGCTGTATATCTGTCTTTGATCTGGAACCCGCGGTAGCAGACAGTGCACTTGTAGGGGGCAGCACTGTAGCTGACACTCTCCTGACGCTTGCTAACCTCTTCAATCTGTTGCTCGTACGAAAGCGATGTGATCGTGAACAACGAACCATCGAAGGCTTCGTTCCCCCTTCTGCGTTTCACACCGTTTTTCTTGTATCTGCGGGGCACAAAAACCAGGATAATTATAGTATATCAGCCGGGGTAAAAATAAATGTGGACAACAACACATACATTGCTCTGAACCCAAAGTAAGTAGCTAAAGCACTTGTGTTATGGAATTCAGAGACAATGAAGGTACTTTTGTATAATTTAAAATCAATGAGCGAAAATTCTCATTAGTTGAAGATAGCTGATTAACTAACGCCTTAACGTCAAATAAAGATGTGGACTGGGTATGAAAAGTAAAAATCTATTTACTCCATAAATTAGATAATTAAAAAATTATAGCACAAATTTACTTTTTTTTTAACTTTACTTTTTTCATAAACACTAAAAACTAAGGAGATTAAGCGAACGAAATCTCAGGAGTGGGGGCTAATTACGTCACGATGTTACACAAAACGTACAACATTGTGACGTCATGCGACATTTCAAATCAATGTATCGTTGAAAGTTTTGAGTTATATAAAAAAATACTCGACTCGAATTTTAGTCAACATCTCTATTTTCGCTGTCCATTCTATCGTTTTTCTGTCTCTTGGCTTTCGCAAATTAGGTAATAGGTTATGCCATACCACTGCCAAACCAACATTGAAAGATAAATTAAATCTCTTAAAAATATCTTACTTATCTGTAGTCGATTCAGGATCTTCATCTTCTTCGATTTTCTTTGGCTTAACCTTCTTAACCATCTTCTCTTTCTTCTTCTTAACTTTAACCTTTTCTTTCTTCTCCCCGTAAACATCACTTAAAGCTTTATCATCGTCATCGTCATAATGATCATATTCCTCAAAAAATATCTCATTGCTTGTCTCATCTTTCACTTCTATTTCTGTAATAGGAACTAGATCCTTAACTTCTATTTCTAAGTTATCTCTGCTTTCTTCTAAATCCTCTGTTCCTTCTAGAAGTTGTTCAGACTTGACTAAGTCTTCATCTATGTGTAAATCGTAGTCGGTATTGTCAAATATTTTATGTATGAGACTTGATTTTAAGGAGCTGTGACTTCGATTTATTGATTTAATGTCTCGTATTTTTATCTAGAATTTGATTAAGTAAATATAGTTATATAAAAGGTACATAGGAATATTATAAGTCCGAAAGTAACTACGTCTATATAATATGTGTCAATGTTTCCTCTTTATAATTAACTAACTTTTGCCCGCGGCCATCGCTGAAAACCAGCGAGTACATATGTGTATTTTTATAGATAAAGATTATAGATAGACATACTATAAATGATAAATCTAGACTAATATTATAAAGCTGAAGAGTTTGTTTGTTTGAACGAGCTAATCTCTGGAACTACTGGTCCGATTTGAAAAATTCTTTCAGTGTTGGATAGCCCATTTATTGAGGAAGGTTATAAGCTATATAACATTACGCTGATACTAAAAGGAGCGGAGCATAAATCAAAAATGTTGCAAAAATGAAAAACCGTTGAAACTAAAACATGCGGACAAAGTCGCGGGGAACAGCTAGTAATTGATAAATATTTTAATATGTAGCGGATAACAGCATGTCCTGTAGTAAGATGTGGCTCTGTTCCTGTGTGTGTGTGTTGTGTGTGTGTGTGTGTGTGTTGTGTTTGTGTGTGCACTCACATATGTATCAGGTAGCAGAATGTCCTGCAGTAAGGCGTGACTCCGTAAAGCCTTGTTCCTGAAGGCGACAGCGGCCGCGAGACGCGCGCCACACTCCCAGCACACACGCTGCGGCAGCCGCTCTTCACTACTAGCCTATTAAATAGGTAAATAACATCATCTGCCTTGTTTTTTGCCCAAGCTACGTTGGGGTCGGTTTCGGAGGGTATAACACCACCAACTACCTGACTTCGATTTGTATAATAACTTTCTTGAGGAGTATTAATAATTATTCGACACCACACTAAAACCAGTTCGACTCGCGACACCACCGCCGCCGCGTCAGCTCATGGTTAGGGACTCCTATTGAGTCTGAAACTAGTCGGACGATCCCGAGAAAATGCGTGAGTAAACCGTTTTGTTTTTAATAATACCTAACTTCGAGCTTCACTGAGTAATCTATTAACAGTAAAATCCGAGTCACAATTACTTTCCCGAGACCCTCGCGCTTGCGAAACTAGACCATTGAGGCAATGAGGCAGTAATAGAAATATATCTGTACAGTATGAATTGGATATATGGGTAATACTTGAAATTACGCCTTTACTATCGCTATTCACAAAAATTAATGTACAAAATTTCAGTTTTTTATTTTTTTCGATTTTGTTTTATTTACCAATTTTGTTATACTTCTGTGAACGAGTATTACTTGGGGTCAAATCCATACTGTATGTAACTATATGCAAAAAAAAATATTATATAAAAATAATTTTAATTTAAAAGAACCATTATGTATTATTTTAATAATTTGTTACGCATTAACGCATGCGGAGTAGTTTGTAATTAAATACAAAAGAACCATTATGAGAAAAAAATACATTATGATGAAGGTGTTTTTTTGTTTAAAATAATATATTGAACACTTACCATTAGCCCAGTAAGTTGTTCGTACTTTTGATCAAATTTGAATTCTCTAATGTGATACATTTTTGTATCCATATCTAGACATATCCTGCAAACCTGAAAATAATATTTATTAATTATTATTATTATATATCATTAAAAAATTATTTTTGTAAAACAATTTTTATGAATTGAATGTTTTAATACAGTGTAAATACTTACTCTTAATGCGGCCGGCGCATCAAGATCGTCAGATGAATCCTGTAAATAAATAAATTGCTCAATCTTCAAATAATATTAATACCTAGTTGTTTTTAACTAACATATTGTGTGAATCTTACATAATGTGTAATCCTTACCAATATTATAAATGCAAAAGTAACTGTGTGTCTGTCGGGCTTTAACCAACAAACCACTCAACCGATTTCATTAAAATTTGGTACATAGATAGTCCAGAGCCTGAGAAAGGACATTAACACTTTTTGCCGCGATAACCGACATCCACGAGGGCGGAGCCGCGGGAAACAGTTACTTTATAATAAAGTTATTCTATTTGTGCAATGGATAATGTACCTGTTCCACAACAGGCACTGCTCCATTCTTTATCTTACGGAGTCCTCGTTTAGTTTCATAAAAGTCTTCATTTCGGAAATGCTCGGAGCATATTGTGCTCCTATCTTTGGGCTCCCAATCAGCCATACCCAAGGCTTCCACCCATGCTGTGCGGAGGTTTGGTTCTTTGGGAAACCTTTAAACAAAATAAAGCAACATTTTATTTAAGGAATTGTGTATAAAAAAAAAACCTATAATAACCTTCATGAAATAAACCTGACACCTAAATTTAAAAAAGAAATATATAAATAGTGGAGATGTATGTAAGTTACAAAGAAAAAAAAATATTTAATAAAAAATAGTAAGTAGGTATTTTAAAACTAGAACTATTTGGTATTCTGATAAACAAACATAACCTATTCTATCTTTATGTACGAGATTTTATATTTATTATTAAACTAGCGCTGACCCTAGCAATTTTCATAACTAATAGAGAATACGTCGTTTAGTTTCCAATTTTATTTATTTATTTACATAGTGATAAAGTGATAACATTGGAATTGCAATAATAAATATTTCAGTAACTTACATATGAAAGGTGATTCCATGGCTTTTGGTAGTTTTCTTTGTGTCATTACAACAATTCTGAACACTGCACCTCATTATATTATCGAGTAATTTTATTATATATCCTATTACTAAAACGTAAACATAGTGTAGTATATAACTTTTAACTATCCTGATTTTATATGAAAAACATACAAGTTTTCATAATTAATTGCATTGTTAACTTAATAACCTATTATAGTTCCATATTTTCTAATTAGATATTATTGTTTATCTCAAAATTTTTGTGTATTTTCGGTATACACAATCTGTCAAACATGGTAAGCGTCCACCATGTTTGATATTTTTTATACTTTTTATTTTTTGAAGCTTCAAGCTGGTACATTGTCTTTTTGCACGATTTTTTAATTATGGCGCCTGTTTCAAATAGTATAATTCTTCTGTAAGAGAGAACGAATGGTTATTTTGTATTTGTTTTTTTAATACGGCTACCTGTAAGGCATCAAAGTTAAAATTCAACTTTAAACACACAAATAAAATGTTTTAATTTTCGGTTGACGCATAAGTCACAGAAAACATAGTTTATTTTAGTTTAAGATAAAACAATAGATGGCACTTACTGTATTTAAAACATTTATTTATTCAAAAAACAATAAAATCATACTGTAATTGTCCCTCTACTAGGTACAGATCCTCCTCTCATACAGATGAGGATTATGAGGAACGTGCCTTGATGAATCATTTTTATTTATTCGTATAAAATTATATTTTACTTGCATTAAATTAAAACGAAGTAAGAGAACGTACTATAATGCGTTCGCAATTTATATGCCAAATATGTAAACAAACACGAGTTTTAAGAAAAACAACTGTAATTGCTTATACAGAAAGTTCACTTTCCACTACAACTCACAGCACCGTATAGCAACGACCACTAAGGGCACCCCCTGCGGGGTTTGGATCTCGACTTAGTGCGTTGCTGACTATCTTAATAAGGCAAAAACAGCAAGGGATGGCTGGATCTAAGTTTTTATTATTTAGGGACATATTTTTATTGCTAGTTTGGCCGGCTCGGGCCAGCTTGATCTAGGGACGGGGGGTAACATTTACGTTACTATTATTTATAATTCGCGACGGGCCTCGCCGGTGCGGACGTAGTATACGGCGGTTGTGTTTTATATTGCTACTGCTAGCTAAGTCAAATGCTTCTTGTAGAAGCGTTGTCTTATCGTCGGGATAGGAGAGAGTGTGTCTAGGACGTTTTATCTTAGAGATGACTGAAGGTCGGTACCGCGCGGCCGCTACGATTAGCGGGTTACGGTGGGTTTCGGCGGTGTCGAAGAAACAGGTCGCGGCGCGTTTCATGAACTGCTTGATGGTGGGCAGCTTTAAGTCACAGTGCAGCTGCAAGTTACGAACGTAACCTGGAGCGCCCATGGCTTTACTCATGAAACGGTTTTGGAGGGCTTGCATCCTTTTTAATCTATAATCGGGTACGTGAGAGAATACGACGCTGCCGTAAGTAATGATAGGTCTCACGCACGCAGTGTAAATTCTCTTCTTACTGGTAAGACAGAGTTTACTACGCTTGTTCAACATACAATGAAGTCGGCTGAGGGCGAAGACGGCTCGCGCGCGTGCCGCTTTTATATGAGATACGAAGGTAAGCTTCCGATCAAGGATCACACCCAAGTATTTGGCTTCCTGCTCCCAAGGGATAGGCTTGCCGAAGAGGGTTATAGGAAGAGGGGGAGTGGGGGCCACTGTTTGCTACAAAACAGCACGGCTGCGCTCTTGGTGGGGTTAATTTCGATTCTCCATTTCGTGAACCACTGCCTGAGGGCCGTAACCGCGGACTGGAGATGTCGACCTATCACTACAGGGCTAATGCCAGAGTAATAAATGGCCGTGTCGTCGGCATTAAGAGCTACTTGGGGCTTGCCATCGCGTGGAATGTCGCTGGAGTACAGCAAGAAGAGGAGTGGAGAGAGGACGGAGCCTTGCGGGACTCCGGCGAGGATCGGATGAGGGGAAGCGAGTGTGCCTTCTACGTGATAGCGAAAGGAGCAATTCAACAAGAAGTCACGGATGATGTGCACGAGACGATCTGGCACTTCGAGTTGGTACAGCTGGTAGTGTCTCCCTCCGACCACAGAGTCCTTTATATATAATGTAAATCCTCCGACCACAGAGTCTTTTTCCTCCGACTGACAGTCGGTGCTCTGTAGAGTATATTTGTTCTGTGATTTGGAGTCTATTGACGTTAAAGTTGAACTATTTTTTTTATTTTTATTTACCAATTTTGTTATTATATCGTAACAAAAATGCCGAAATGTTGTGTGGAAACATGTGGTAACAATCAAATGAAGAAGTCTGAATATCCATGGCTTACATTTCATTTGTAAGTGTAAGAATAACTACCGATAATAAGACTCGCCTCAGATAGTATACATTTTTTTGTTAAGCTGCATCAGTTGAGTCAATATACGCCTTGAGCCGACACCAAATAGTTCTAGTTGGGAACAAGGGATAATGATGATGACTATTGGGTCAACCTATAATAGGCATGCATATTAGAAATATTATTTAGTAAATAACCGATAGAATAATATGTAATGCTGTTCGTATATCTATTAATCAACTGTCTTCAACTGTTATCATACTTCTTTATTTTTTGCGTGCCAGTATTTTTAAGTACCTATTCTATCTAACTTATGTCCAAAATATATCCATACTGTTTCTGATTTCACTGTTAGTCAGTGGTCAAAAGACAAGGAATGCATGAGCTGTCGACGTGGGTTTCCCGCCCGTTTGCTTTTTGTTTCGTCCACCGCTCAAAGGAGTCTGCTTCAAGCAGGCCATGTACGGACGGCCATAGAAATCTATAGTTCACCATGTGGTTGTGTATTGCCGTAACTATTATATTATATTTCCAGCTTCCCAAAAGACCCAGATCTCCGGAATTTTTGGATAAAGGCAGTTGGTAGACAAAATTGGGAACCGAGGACTTGCTCAGCCGTTTGTAGTGTTCATTTTAATAAGGATGACTTTAGATACACTAAGAAAGGGGGACGGAGATTAAAACAGGGAGCAATACCAATAGTTGACGGAATTGTAAGTTATTTTTAAGTAACTTCAAAATGAAAAGTTCTCAACATGACTATAAATTATTTTTGCTGTAAATCTGTTGTGCATTATCTTCAATTATTGAAAGTTGATGTGAATTTATTTTTTATGGAGAAATTATGCTCTTAAGTTCCATATAAGTTTTAGTGAAAAATTCACATAATTGGACAGTATTTTTAAAGTAATTTTTGCATGGAAGTATGTTTATTAATACATTTATGTGTAATTAATTATTTTAGTGCAATATGCCTGTTTGGGGCATTTTAGGACCAAACCTTCCTTAGTAATCATTCACAAAAACCTCCTCTGCTTTTTCTTTTAAAAAGCTGTTTGGGAAGGCTTTCAGCCTTAAATACTGTTTTATCTGATCTCCACAGCCCATATAACTGGATAACACAGTATCCCATACTAAAATTTGTTGTCAGAAGTGTAATGACTTAATAACTGCCAAAGATCAACATACGACATGGGGCCAACAGCTAAACGTCCTTCCAAGGCACGGAGCAGTCTTTGTTTGTTGACAAAAAGACCCCTCCACAGACCATCGTCCATCCATTATTCTTAGCCACAAGCATCATTCAAGAACACTTATAGATTTAACTTTAAGAAGGGTGATGAAAGATTTAAATCATTTTCGTTTTTGTTTCAGTATGATCTGAATGAACTGTGTGCTAGATTGAGGGTAAGACTATTTCAGTATATTTAAATATAGTCTTTAAACAAACTTAATAGGGTAGTGACTTGGTATGGAAAGTCGAATATCTGATTAGTCCATCAGTTAGATAATGAATAAATATGTGATACGTATTTTTTGCTTTTTCTAAATAATTAAACACTAAGTAGATAGAGTGAATTAAAGTTCAGGAGTGGGGGCTAGTGACGTCATACTTGCGTACAAAATGCACGAAATTCTGACGTCATGCGACATATTATTTTTAATTATTTGTTACGCATTAACGCATGCGGAGCGAATATTTGTAATAAAATACAAATAATAGAAGGAATAACTTAAACCTCAGGCAGGACTCGAACCTGCAACCACTGGCTTGACGCGCCAGTCGCTTTACCAACTAAGCTACCGAGGTCACTGCCTGGAAGTTTAAATTTTGCCTTCTATTTATTACGTCTTTAGGGCGACGTATGCGACATCTAGTGCCAACTAGATGCCAAATAAAGGCAAACCATAAGGTTGGTTCACTAGATGTGGCATACGTCGCCCTAAAAGTCATGCGACATTTCATATAATGTATGTATGTATGTATGTAATGTATCGTCGTAAGTTTTGGTTCATTTTAATAATCTATCTGACAGACATTAAAAAAAATGTTGTCTACCCCATTATTTATTTGATACTAGCAACATCTAACAGTTTTAGTACTAACCTTTTTGTTAGCTATGTATCTACAAAATTTCGTCCAAAACGTTTAAGTAGTTTACATTTGCAAGTGTTACTAACATACATCCAACCTCAAACCATCAAAATAAAAGGGTTTGTACATTTTCAGGTGTGCAGGATTTGTTTATCTCTTGATCGTAAAACATACTACATGGGTGGCTGCAACCTTGAAGATATGTATACGAGTATGACAGGCAGGCGTGTAAGTATATATTTATACAACACTAGCTTTGCTCGCGGCTTTGTTCCCGTCAGCTGACTGCAGGTAGGATACATAGTCACCTACTCACACTACCAACCTACCCACCCTATCTACCTGTTTTCTCATTCACTCACTTGCTTTTCATATATGAAATTTTTTGACGACCTCCGTGGTCGAGTGTCGCACGCACCGGTTTTCAAGGTGTCGCTAGCTCTGAGGTCCTGGGTTCGATCCCCGGACGGGTCAATGTTGTAAACCACTTTTCTGCATTGTCTCGGGTCTGGTTGTTTGTGGTACCTTCGTTGTCTCTGATTCCATAACACAAGTGCTTTAGCCATTTAATTGTGTGTGTTTCAGAGAAATGTATGTGATGTTGTCCAGATTTATAAAAAAAACTGTTTTTTATATATAAAAACCTTGTCCTTACAATAAAGGACACAACAAAAAATGCATATTCCGATTCGGTGCAGTAGTTAAGAAGTTATGGCATGTCCAAGGGAACTTGGGATTCATTTTTATATATGTATACAGAGTGATATTTTATTCATTGTAAAATTTTTTTAGGGTAATAGTAACCGCGAAATTGAACAACTTTCTCTAAGGGAAAAAATAAATTGGACCCCCCTGGGACTATGGGAAGCTCCAGATTAGTATGGAGAAAACAATAGTGACGTCACATTTTGTTATAGCACTCTCTGTCTAATTAGCAGTGTTAAAATGCTTGTATAGTTCAATTCAAACTTAATGGCGGCTGTGAAGTGCGCTAAACGCTGCGCAGTACCTCGCCCCGCACCCCCGCTGGCGCATAAGTTTGGTACTGCGCAGCGACTCGACTCGTGTTCACAGCCGCCTTTAAGTTTGCATCGCACTTTAACTAGTGCAATATGAAAATAATTAAAGTGCCGTTTTTACAACTCGACATAGTTGGTAATATATATTTTTAAAGGAAATTAAAAAATAAATATTTATATACCCAATTCTGGTTAGTTAAAAAGCTTGTATTTCAAACTTGTTTCAGGTTTTTGATGATGTAGGTAGATTGCCTCCCCAATTATGTTGGGAGTGCGCAGCAAGGCTCACAACGGCAGCTAATTTTAGAGACAAAGCGATTATGACTGACAAAATATTGCACAGATTCCTTGATAAAAATCCAAGTGTAAGTATACAAATAGAGTTAGATTACTATAGAATTATTTATTAATTACAAATATTTCTAACTAGCTGTCCCCCGCGACTTTGTTCGCGTGTTTTAGTTTTAACGGTTTTTTCACTTTTGCAACATTTTTCATTTATGCTCCGCTCCTATTGGTCGTAGCGTGATGTTATATAGTCTATAGCCTTCCTCAATAAACGGATTATCCAATACAAAAATATTTTTTCAATTCGAACCAGTAGGTCCTGAGATTAGCGCGTTCAAACAAACAAACAAACTCTTCAGCTTTATAATATTAGTATAGATAATAGTATTAAATTGAAGCAGAACTGAGAAATAACATCAAAAATATATACACAAATACAAAAGTTATAAGCTTTTAAAGTTAGTAGATGACGCATGTTTTATCTCTTTTTCGCAAAGCGAGTTGTACGGGGCAGCCAGATTAGTATGGAGAATTACTAAGGTGACGTCACCTGATGGTATAGCTATCTCTGTCTAATTAGCTATATTAAAATGCTTGTAACTAGTTCAATATGAAAGTAATTAATCTGCCATTTTACAACTCGACATAGTATGTAATATTTTATTTTTAAATCTATACTAATATTATAAAGCTTAAGAATTTGTTCGTTTGAAAGCGCTAATCTCAGGAACTACTGGTTCGAATTGAAAATTATTTTTGTATTGGATAGTCCGTTTATTGAGGAAGGCTAAAGGCTATATAACATCAGGCTACGACCAATAGGAGCGGAGCATAAATGAAAAATGTTCAAAAAATGAATAAACGTTGAAACTAAAACACGCGAACAAAGTCGCGGGGGACAGATAGTTAAATATAAAAGATCTTGTCAGTTACCAAATTAACGGTGCAATATAGATTTCTTTAATGTTCTAGGTTTGGTCTGCGATTTCGCCCGCTTATGTCGGCAATAAGTAGCCTATGTCCTTTTTAGGGTTTCGTACTCAAAGGCTAAAACAGAACCCGATTACTAAGACTCCGCTGTCCGTCCGTCTGTCCGTCTGTCACCAGCCTGTATCTCATGAACCGTAATAGCTAGACAGTTGAAATTTTCACAGATGATGTATATCTGTTGCCGCTAAAACAAAAAGTACTAAAAACAGAATAAAGTAAATATTTAGGGGGGGCTCCCATACAAAAAATGTATTTTTTTTCCGTTTTTATATAAAATGGTAGATAACCCTTCGTGCGCGAGTCGGACTCGCACTTGGCTGTTTTGTTTTGTTATTCTTAGTCCATACCAAGTTCCATCATCGGTTTAGCAGTTTAGCCGTTAAAGCGTAACAGACATATAGACAGAGGAACTTTCACATTTATAATATTAGTTTCAATAGTATGCACAGTATAGGTATCGTATGCTATTGAATAATGATTTTATTTTTTATTTGCAGTTAAAAATTCGTGACGTTATCAAACTGTGCAGTGCCAACACTAAAGTTAAATCGAGTTTTGTAATCGATCGTGCATCAGATAGTATCGATGGAAAAGAAAGCATTGCCGGTATAGTTAAATCCGACTTAAGTTTGCCAAATTACGAAATAAATACTGTTCAAAACTTAGTTGAGATTCCAGTTAAAAATGAAATTGAGATAGATGCAACACAAGCTTTTTATAGCTTTGATCCTAATGCAGTGAAAACCGAAGTCGATATGGTAACTACTGACATCACTGACAATAGTGATGCGATAGAACACAGCATAAACAACGATTATGTTAAAACCGAAATTGATTTGATACCTAATGACATCACTAGTAATAGTAATGACATCACTAGTAATAGTGATGTGATGCAAGGCGACGACAGTATCGATACAAAAGCTTTTTATCACGAAGAAAATACTGAAATTAAAGAAAAGGTTGCTAGTAAAGTTTTTGTTAACACGGAAATACCTAAACAAAGGAAAAAAATTAAGCCGAGGAAAGAAAGGATAACTCCAGTAGTTGTTAGGTAAGATATCTATATATTCATACAAATAAATAAATAAATAATTGTGGACAACATCACATACATTGCTCTGAACCCAAAGTAAGTAGCTAAAGCACTTGTGTTATGGAATTCAGAGACAACGAAGGTACCACAAACACCCAGATCCGAGACGATATAGAAAAGTGGTTTTCTACATTGACCCGGCCGGGGATCGAACCCGGGACCTCAGAGCTGGCGACACGTTGAAAACCAGTGTGTACGCCACTGGACGGACGTGGTCAAATATACGTGTACAGTGTGTTAATTCAGAAGTCGGAGAGATGATGCAGCCCAATACTTATTATTTTTAATTATTTGTTACGCATTAACGCATGCGGAGCGAATATTTGTAATTAAAAACAAATAGTAGAATGAAAATAATCTACAATTTATTGTAGCTAAGTTTGTAACAAGAATTAATTGATAATCATCACACACGTCGCCCTAAGACGTAATAAGTAAAAAAAGTATATCAAAACTTCCAAGCAGTGACCTCGGTAGCTTAGTTGGGAATGCGACTAGCGCTTCAAGCCAGTAGTCGCAGGTTCGAGTCCTGCCCGAGTTTAAAGTTTTTCTTTCTACTATTTGTATTTAATTACAAATATTATAAATATTTAATATTATAAACATTATAAATATTTAATATTATAAATATTATAAATATTTAATATTATAAATGTTATAAATATTTAATATTATAAATATTTAATATTATAAATATTATAAATATTAGCTCCGCATGCGTTAATGCGTAAACAAATAAATAAAAATAATATTATAGTTTGATTTGTTTTCACATGTACCTTGTTTTTTTTTAAACGATTTTTATCTGTTTACAGTAAAAAAGAAAAACTTTCAAGACCTATAGATGAGACCCTATATACAGTAAAACATTTGACAGAGGAACAGGAATTAAAGGACCTTATAAATAGACAACACACTCTTAGGTACATAAACTCGATTTTTAAATGTAACGTGTGTTTCAAAGGTTTCCCTACGAAAGATAAATTTGAAAGACACGAGTTGAAACATAGTGAGGTGAGAATTATAATCATTATTTATTTATACGACCTTATTGTTACCCGACTGCGGCAGAGCGAAAAGGAGGGTTATGTATTTGAATTGTATGTTTGTTTTTACGTTTGACGGCTCGTAACTACAAAGGGTATATTCGATTTTGATAAATTACGTGTCATTAGATTCGCATATATATATATATATATATATATATATATATATATATATATATATATTTATACTTTATGCAAGTTGTGTATAGGCGGTCTTGATAGCGCTAGTGTCACTGTGAAAATAAAAAAAAATCTAAAAAAACTAAATGCCGGATGTTTTGTGATTTAACGTGCAGAATAAAATATTCTTTTCAAATCCGTCGAGTGGGGTATCCAAATAAAGGGCCTTAAAAGACGAGTACGAATATATAAATATGTATATATAATATCTAATTAATATCTTGGGACATCTCACACACGGTTATCTGATCCCAAACTGGGCAGAGCCTGTGCTATGGCAACCAGACAACTGATAAACATACTTATATATTTCTAAATACATACATATTATAGATAAATTAAACCCAGACACGGAACAAATGATCACACAAAGATTCGTCCTGGGTGGGAATCGAAACCACTAGACCAACAGGCCCGTCAAATAAAAATATACAATTTAAATAAAAAAACTGGCGAACATATTATGTATCTTTAAATATGAGAAAAATATTATTGTTTCAATTATTACAATATGGGTATCAAAGTTCTAGATGTTAACAGAGCACGTACTGACACAATAGGGATGCTTACAAGTTTATTTGATGTCCGTCAGTTCGTTTCATAATAAATAATGAGTATATATTTTTTCCTTTTTAACGCAATCAAAAACTTGACTATACATTAGTTTGAAATGTCGCATGACGTCACAAACTGCTACAAAATGTACCGGTTTATAACCTAGCGAGACCTAACTCCATAACTTTAATTCGCTTTATTTAAATAGTATTTTGTTAATTCAAAAAATCAAAAAATACGTGTTGAATATTTTTTTATTCAATAAATTACGGACTAAATAGATTGTTACTTTTCATACTTTTTTTGACGGGCCTGTTGGTCTAGTGGTTAGTGACCCTGACTGCTAAACCGGAGGTCGTGGGATCGATTCCCACCCAGGACGAATCTTTGTGTGATCATTTGTTCCGTGTCTGGGTGTAATTTATCTATAATGTGTATGTATTTAGAAATATATAAGTATGTTTATCAGTTGCCTGGTTGCCATAGCACAGGCTCTGCCTAGTTTGGGATCAGATGACCGTGTGTGAAGATGTCCCAAGATATTATTATTATATTATTATTATACATCAATATCCCTATTATATAACTGTAATTTAAAACTTGTCATTCACTTTTATTAAGTTAGATAAAACGATTGTCAAAACGCGAATCGAAAAGATAATTATGTCTCTGTTTCAGAAAATGGGTCCGCATGCATGTCGAATCTGTAAGATTCGGTGTAAGACGAAAAGCAGGTTAAGAATGCATATGTTGAGGCAACATACGTTTGAAATAAGCTGCAATCAATGCCCTTTCGTGACTCGATGCAGGTGAGTTATACCTATAATAATATATTATGTAAACTGGCTGGAGGCCCTTAAGGCGCTACACTAATAATTATTTCGTTGGCGAGTACGCGGAGTAAAACGGAGTGAAGAACCAATTCGGTAATGTAAGACAGAGATAATACTAACTGCTTGCTTACGGGACGAAAAGAGCTAACCATATGTCAAGGTCGCGAAAGATTGTCTTAGAAATAATAACGTAAGCGACAAAATGGAAAAACTTATATTAATCGTAATATATCGGATGGAATAAAAAGTCAATCGACATTAAGCTAGATACTATGATTATGCATAAAATAGTGTGATAATAATAATATTAGGTTAAATAGTATGGTAATTAAAAAAAAATAAGATTTCATAGAGCTAATTAAAAAAAAACTATCGAGGAAAGTTTCTTTGATCGTGTAACTGATCGACATTTATTTTCATCATATCCTCTTCTATCTAGAAAACAAATTTCAAGTCAATAACTTGTATAGTTGCTAAGTAGAAACAATATGAAAATAGCGAAAAAGAAATGTGTATCGCCTTAAGGTTCTTGCAAAAAGTCCGGTGAAGCATTCAAAGTCTGCGCTCAGGCTAACTGCGTAGACATCTTGAAAAAAAAAAAGAGAAAATATATATAATATGTAATGGGAATTGCTTTACGTTTGACGCGAATTATCTAATTTATAATTTTTGTGTCTTTCAGAACTTTGGTATTCAAACATATGAATTACCATGCGGGCAACAAATATAAATGTCTACATTGCGACAGTGTGTTCGAGTAAGTATGTTCACCTTAACAACTAAAACCCTACATACAACTAGTACCCCCCCCTTCCCTAGATCAAGCTGGCCCGAGCCGGCCAAACTAGCAATAAAAATATGTCCTTAAATAATAAAAACTTAGATCAAGCCCTCCCTTGCTGTTTTTGCCTTATTAAGATTGTTAGCAACGCGCTAAGTCGAGGTCCGAACCCCACAGGGGGTGCCCTTAGTGAACGTTGCTGACGTAGTTAGTTTTTCTATTGCTCTGGCTGGAGGCCCTTAAGGTTCTCGCCAAAAGTCCGGTGAAGCAGTCAAAGCCTGCGCTCAGGCTAACTGTGTAAATCTCATTCAAAAAACTTTAAACTTTTACATACAACTAGAACCTACGTACAGTACGGTGCAAACTTAAAAGCGGCTGTGAACACGAGTCGAGTCGCTGCGCAGTACCAAACTCATGCGCCAGCGGGGGTGCGGGGCGAGGTACTGCGCAGCGTTTAGCGCACTTCACAGCCGCCATTAAATTTGAATCGCACTATTCACGTGATTATCCTTAAGTTCTTGTTATGTTAAACCTAAATCCAAGGGTGGGGACAAGTTGATCTGTAATACAGGTTAACATCTATAATGGACACCAGCTTCTCACATACACTTGATGTTTGTTTTCTTACATAAATTTTGATTAACCTAGTTTCATAATTAAGGTCTTGTATTTGTAAGGAGAAATAAACGTAAATTATTATTATTATTTATACAAGCTTGTATTTAATTTGCTTTTGACGACCGCCGTGCTCAAGTGGCGTACACACCGTTTTCAAGGTGTCGCTAACTGAGGTCCGGGGTTCGATCCCCGGGCGGATCAATGTAGAAAACCACTTTTTTACATTGTCTCGGGTCTGGGTGTTTGCGGTAACTTCGTAATCTTTTATTCCATAACACAAGTGCTATTGCTACTTACTTTGGGTTCAGAGTATTTGGGTTCAATGTATGTGATCACATTTATTTTATTTACTTGCAAGGCGCATAACATATGTTTGTTAGCTTGTCGTTTCGTTACAGAATTCCTTTGCCTTCCGGATCCAGTCTAGCAGAGTACCCCCCCCCCCCCCCTTCTTCCCCATCCCCTCCTCTCTTGCTCGAAAGTATTGTCACTAAACTAAGATACGTATGCAAAATTTCATTTGAAATAGGATATCAAAAAGTTATTCTTACTACTCAAAATTTAACCTTAACAAACTAACATACATATGTTGCAAGTTAAAGAAAAGTTTGTAAATAAATGTCTGCAAATGTTTTGCAAATCTGTATGCAAAAATTAAATTTATAATATATATTTTTGTTTTTAACGAGCCTGTCAGTCTAGTGGTAAGTGACCCTAACTGCTGAACCGGAGGTCGTGGGTTCGATTCCCACCCAGGACAAATCTTTGAAATTTGTTCTGTTTCTGAGTGTATGTATGTATTTAGAAATATATAAGTATATTTATCAGTTGTCTGGTTGCCATAATACAGGCTCTACCTAGTTTGGGATCAGATGGCCGTGTGTGAGTTGTCCCAAGATATTATATTTAGATACTAGCTGTCCCCCGCGACTTTGTTCGCGTGTTTTAGTTTCAACGGTTTTTCATTTTTGCAACATTTTTCATTTATGCTCCGCTCCTATTGGTCGTAGCGTGATGGTATATAGCCTATAGCCTTCCTCAATAAACGGACTATCCAATACAAAAATAATTTTGTTATTCGAACCAGTAGTTCCTGAGATTAGCGCGTTCAAACAAACAAACAAACTCTTTAGCTTTATAATATTAGTATAGATTATTTTGTTTTAGAAAACAGACGACATATTTGAATCATCTGCGCCTGAAACACATGTCTCATTTTGTGTGTGAGCTATGTGGGTACACGTTTGTAAGTACCCAAGGAGTATTAACTCATAAAAAGATAAAGCATCCATTATTTAGCAAAGATGTAAGTATAAAAACTAAATACAAAAACAGTATTATTTTATTATTTTTATTTTTATTACACGTTTCTGCGTGTCAGTAGATATGTAAATCAACTTTAGTCGAAACTAAATTTGACAGCTCTAATTTTCGTATGTCCTTTTCTAATAGGCATGGTTTCTATTTTTTTTTAATGTCCGCCTGGTATGTTAATGAATTTTATTGGACACGTATTTTTTATTTTTTCCTGCAAACAAAAAATGATCAAAATACAGAGAACGGAAATTTCGCGTGACGTCACTCCTCGCTACAATTTTTACCAAGGCGTGGCGTCATAAGCCCCCACTCCGAAACTTTAAAGCGCTGTATCTTTGTAATTTTATTATGGTTTTGATAAAAGAAAAAATACGTGTCAAATATTTTTTTATTATCTAACTGACGGATTAAATAGATTTTAACTTTTCATAACCAGGAAACATCCCTATTGTGTACAAGTGAAAAGATACCGATGGCCTAAAATAAGTTTAGAGTTGGTTTAACAGAATCGTGACCAATGATTAAATTATTTTAATATTTCCAGATTACATGGGATGGTCCGAGCTGCGAAATTTGTGATGTTATATTCCTGTCTCAAAAGGCCTATGATAGACATCTTAAGTTGTCTTCAAAACATATAAAAAGCGAAGATGATCCGTAAGTCTTAACCTTTTGACCACTTGTGTCGAATTTACGCGACACATATTTCCGTGCCCCTACCGCACGTGTCGTATTTCTGCGACAGAGAACACGCATGATTTATTCGTTTTATTTTCGTCCTATTAACTGCGTAGTACAACTAAAATTATTATTAAATAGAGGTAATTATTTACAAAAATTATTTAAAATTATATCTCGTAGCTCTAAATATTGAATAAACTTAAACAAAAGTCATCGGATTTTATTTAGTCAAGCGCTTAAAATGTAAACAAATTAAAATAAACTATCCTCTAATTATTTTTTATCTTTAATTAGCAAAAAGGCTGATAGTTTAAGGCGGCGGAGTCCCCGCTAGAGTAAACTCTCGCTCCCTAGACATTTGTGACATTTCGACAAGCTATAACGCTGATCGAATCTCTCAAATGTATGGAAGTGACAAGTCCAAGTCACGTCACTTGTCGAAACGAAATGTCATTTCCATACATTTAATGTCATTTAAGCGATTTCTATCATCGTTAAAGCTTGTCAAAATCCCACTTGTCTATGGGTGCTGGTCTATTCCAAAAACATATTTCGAAAATAGTCAGTTTTTATATAAATAGATATTTATACATATATAGATGTAGGCCTCCGTGGTCGTGTGGTGAGCCAGTTCGATTTGCGACACCACTGCTATGATTAGGGTCTCCTATTGAGTCTGAAACTCGGGCGATCCCGACAATAAGCGTGAGTAAACCGTTTCGTTTTAAATAAATAAATTATCGTTTATATTTCAGGAATCGTATTAGTAACGATCCCAGTATAAAGAGTAGACAATTGGCTCGTATCAGTCGGAAGCCTGTGAGAAGAACGGTCATTCGTCCGAAGGATAGGAACGCTGTACCACAGAATAAAAATGTTACCTGTGAACAGGTGATGTAGAACACAGATATAGACACCTTAAAGATGGATATATCCTCTAGACACCGAAGCCTCTTTTAAAATCACTTACGACTACGGCCGAATGTACTAAATAAAGCATCAAATTATTATTGCTGCAAAGGCCGAGACCTTTCAAGTGAATTACCTCGTCGACCACGTGCCGCCATTGTTGTAAACTCGTGAGCATGCGTCGCAAGAATGGCGGCCGCTCGGAAAGAAATTTCTATCGAAATCGAAGGACAAACTATCGCCATTGCTTTATTTTAATTGGTTAAAAGAAATCACAAGACCAAAACTTAACTTCGGGAATTGATGCTATAAAAAGGTTGGCCGGTCGTACTCGAAGCACAAAGTTCTAAAACGTTCGGCCTTTACAGCAAGATTTATTTAATACTATTCAGCACTCCAGGTGTCTAGAGGATATAGACAGGCTGAGAAAGACCGAAAATGAGATAGATGGACTGTGTGAAAGGAGTGTACACACCCAGACTTGGAACAACCATTTGTGGGTCACATAAATGCTTGTCCCATGCGAGGATCGAAAAGCCAGCACGTCGCGCACAGTGGTAATTGGCGTGGTGATACCACTCGGCAATCCGTGCAGAAAAATATATTTTTTACGTGACCATTAGTATTGCTGCCAAACCATTCGCAACTACGTCATATTTTTAAATTAATTCAGTTTGAAATCATCACCCATCACCATGCCAATTACCTACCACTGTGCGCGATGTGCTGCGGGTTCGATCCCCGCAAGGGACAAGTATTTATGTGCTCCACAAATGCTTGCTCCAAGTCTGGGTGTGTGCACCTTCTTTCACACAATCCATCTATCTCTTTTTCGGTCTTTCTCAGCCTGTATATCTATCCAGTTTTATAATAATAACTCTTTAAATTGCTGTTCGATAAAAAATAATACAATTTAATTAATGTCGTGGTGGCCTAGTGGTTCAATGAACAGATTTGTGTGCACAAGGTTGCAGGTTCGAACCCCAACCGAAAAACAGACGACGAACCCGAACAGAAGACGAAGTACCAATGTCACTTTTTGAAAGTTATATGTACTTTCTTAATTATTCTAAGACATTGACAATCGGTGAAGGATAACATCGTGAGGAAACCTGGATTCCAAAGAATGGAATCTGAAATCGCCAACCTGCAATGAGCAAGCGTGGTGGTTGGTCGTTGGTGGTTCAATGCTTGTTCCTTGTCTATATGAGAAGAGGCCTGTGCCCAACAGTGGGACATTTATGGGCTGGTATTATTATTATAATTAGTTTCTTTTATATTTTTACAGTGCGGAGAAGTATTTTCAAATTTACTTGGTTATGTTGTTCACTTCAAAAAGTCGCATCCGGGGAAGAATAGAACCAAGTACTCAACACAAGGTACGCCGTACTTATGTGAACTGTGCGGTAAAATATTTACGGTAAGATAATTAATTCTATCTGATCCCAAACTAGGAGCCAGTACTATGGCAACCAGACAACTGATAAACATACTTGTTTATAATTCTAAAAAACCGGACAAGTGCGAGTCGGAACTCGCGCACGAAGGGTGCTGTACAAATATTTTTATCATCTATATACTTACTAATATATAAAGCTGAAGAGTTTGTTTGTTTGTTTGTTTGAACGCGCTAATCTCAGGAACTACTGGTCCGATTTGATAAATTCTTTCAGTGTTGGATAGCCCATTTATTGACCAAATCCTTATCGGATAATCCTTATCTTAATTATTTGAAGTTTTTTTCCAACATGAGTAAGGAATGTTTTTTTCATCATATTTATTTAAACATTTTTTATTGATGAAAGTTTATTTTTCTATTCTAGAATTACACGATCCTCTCCTACCACATGTGGGTGCATACAGGAGTCAAACGCTATCAATGCGATCACTGCCAGAAGACATTTAGCGTCAAAGCGAACTTAGCAAACCACATGAGCGTACACAACTCCTCGCGTCGATCGTACGACTGTCGCGTCTGCGGAAAACAGTTCGCCTTCTCATTCAACAGGACACGTCATATGTTTGTAAGTAGACAGTATGTAACAAAAACCCTGTCCGATCCAATAAAGGCGTGTTCTTCAACATACGTACTAGAAAAATGTCTCGCTCAAGCGGCTTCATTGATACAAAACTGTAGGTAGTACACGTGAACTTTGTCGAGCGATCAGTGTTGCCTTTGATCAGTTTTATTTTAATTTAATTATATTCACCGGTGAAAATAATAATCTCAAATCCATTCAATAGTTACGTATATGTGTACGCAGTACGATGCCGAATAATACTCATAAGGATCGGACACGGTTTTGGTTACATACTCCATAATTAGACTTTAGGCCAATGAAACAATAATAGGGGATCGGAATTTTTTTATTTACTCATCACTTAGATATTATAAAAATATTAGACATGTATTTTTTCTTTTTTTAATAAATTATTCTTATAAATATAATTATAAATTAAAAAATATATATGTTTATAAATTAAAAAATAAATATAATTATAAATATCGCGTGACGTCACTTGTGGCTACAATTTTTACCCACAAGTGACGTCACAAGCCTACACTCCAGAACTTTAAAGCGCTTTAATTTTGCCATTTTTCATTGATTGATAAAAGAAAACATACGAGTTTTTTTTTCTTTTTTTATCTATCTGTTGGTCTAAATAAATATCCAATAAGTAAACTGTGAGCACCAGTATACAATACAGTACAAGTAAAATCGACAAATTTGTTACAAAACAAAGAGCACCGTTTTATTAAAATCGATTATAATAACTTAATTTTACCCTAATTACATCGGAACCATCGATATTTTTGCATAAACGTCTGCTCTGTCGTCGCACGGAAAATCTCTTAACCTGTGTGATGCCAGCGACACCCAAGGGTGTCGGTCTGTTTGTGTCTATTTGTGGCATGGTAGCTCCTATTCAAAATGGACCGATTATGATGCGTTTTTTTTTATTTAAAGCTTGCGTGATAGAGGTTAAATCAGTAATTAGAGAAAAAAAAATAGCTGACAAAGAGTGACGTCACAGCGCCAGGTTCACAGTTAATTTGGACGATTTGTAAGCGCATTGTACTGAACTAAAAATTACAAATAAAACGTTTATTTATCTTTACAGCTACACACTGGACTGAAACCTTTTAAATGCGATGCCTGTGAGAAATGTTTTGTTACATCAGGGGAGTTAAAATCTCACGTCGACTATGTGCATTTGAAGAAACCACGACCAAAACGTGCGAGGAGAAGAATTAAGAAAACTGAAACTACCGAAGATTATTAACATTTAAATAAAAACTAGCAACTTCTTGTTCGCACGTGTTGACAAAATATTTATGAATTATACACAATAATAACCTTGCTCTTGAATCACTCTAAAAACTATTGCAAACAATTGCTGAAAACTGCATTAAAATCCGTTGCGTAGTTTAAAAGATTTAAGCGTACAGACAGCGTGAGCGACTTTGTGTTATACTATGTAAAGATATTTTTATGAAACTTTGTGTGTCCCAGAGAAACGATTGACTATCTTGGAACCCGCAACGAAATTAATCAGAAGTAGTAAATAGGAAGAGTAGGAATAGTTTCCACTTCCCATCATTGCAAGTGAGAGATAAAAAAAAAGATAGGCCATAGGCAAAGAAAATATAAGACAGCTGAGTTAGGCCCAGTTGCCAAGCACCACGGATATTTTCCATGAATGTAGGACACATTCATGTAAAAAAATATTTGGGAGTTATTATTTTGATTCCAATAATAAGTATTACGGTTGATGAGATACAGCCCGCTGAAAGACAGACGAACAGACAGCGGAGGCTTTATTATTATTATAAAGACTCGCTAAGAAGAAGAAGATAGCAACGGGAACCAAAGAAGAAGAAGATGGCAACGGGAACCTATTGGTTCCCGTTGCCATCTTCTTCTTCTTAGCGAGTCGATCAATACCAGTCAAATTTTCCCAGACCAGTACTCAGCCCGTTGCCATGCTTTGGGTAAACCCTAAAAAATGTACTTAGATAAGGCGAATTATAGTTTTTAGTTTGGGCTGGATCGCTTCGTTAAGTACAAAATGTATAAAATTGTGACGTGCGACATTTCAAATCAGTGCCCTTACTTTCCAATTTAATTTTAATTCTAATACAATGCCAATGCAAAATAGATATTAGATTAGCAGGCAGAAGATTCACCTTTCTAAAAAAAAAATGCTGTCAATGGAAGGAACTGACTGGTACCTAAACATTGAGAGTAGTTTTTCGTACTGTGTGATGTTTGTGTGCCTGCTAAATGAATAACAATTTGGTATTGACATTTTATTAAAATTAAAATCAAATTGCAGAGTAATGTCTTACGTTTTTTTTATTATTTACAAAAAAAATAATTATATTATATTTTACATTAATCTACCTGACGGTAATAAAAATATATTTTTAGTCGTTATTCCTATTTGGGACCGAATTAAATCGCGAAAAATAATTATAACCTACAAACTGTCCGACCAGCTGATTACTTATTTATGGTAGTCGTTATCTGTGCTATTTCGATGTTGGTCCCAAGTTGGTCTCATTATTTCTTTATTATTTTGATGAGTGTATCCGAAGCGAGGTTTTTAGGCGGTAATATCTAAAAATCAAGGTGGGTATGGATTCTGTAAATTGTGAACAGTATTTTAGAATCTCCTTTCTCCGGAGAGGTTAAAGTACTGTACAAGTTAGCAGTTATTGTTTTGGTAGTTAAATAATTTAGTTTTTGATATTGTTAAGTTTTTTTTGTTGTATGTATATGTGTATTGTCGCCAAGCGACAAACTTCTGAAATTGTAAATAAAAAAAAAAGAATCAACACCTTAAATATTTTTATTATTATTATATATAACCTTTTAGGTGTCCCACTGCTGGGCAAAGGTCTCCCCCAATTTGCTCCAGGATCTTCTGTCTGAAGCCGCTTCCCACCAATCCGGTAAATAGCGATCGATATATATATATTATATATAATAATAATAAATAAGTTTATATATATATATAAACTTATTTATTATTATCATGTGCAATATGTATATGTATATATATATATACAATGTGTCCCAAAATTCAACGATAAGCGGGCGCCAAAAGGTAGACCTGCTCATGAGTACATAAATAAAAATAATAAAAAAAATATACCTAGTTTTTTTTTTTAGTTACAAGAAAATTTTAGATAATTTGAACGACCACGATGACAATTTCTCAAATATGCTTAATATTAATAAATAAGTGCATAATATATATGCATATAATATGCATAATAATAATAAATAAGTTTGAAATAAGTAGTGTTGTTTTTTTTTTATACAAAGCAGATGTTAAAGCGAAAATGGCGGGAAGGATTTGACTTATTTCGAAATAGTAGACCAAACAACCAAACTAAGGAGTTTTAAATTAATATTGTAGAAAGAAAGACCTTTCACTGTGTAACAAGATGGTAGGGAAATAATAAAAACAATTACGTATCACAAACTCTGAAATTATTTCAAAAGGGTACAGGTGCACTGCAAATAATGGTTTTTGAGCGCATCGACACAACAACGCTTTTTGTTCCATCTTGATTCCATGCATAATCCTAGCTTAAAAGTATTTGAAATTACGCCTTTGCCAACTTTGAACTTATTTAGTTACTAGGAACGAGTTAACTGGTAAAATTGCCTTTTAAGATGGATGTTCCGACCGTCCGTCCATACATTTTGGATAGCTTTTTACGCTAAACTCAGACCACCTCTCTTTAAAACTAATCAGTCTACAATGAAATGTACACGCGACCAGCTCGTTTCGACCTTTTTAGGCAATAACAAATATAAAAGGTACTTTGTGGCAATAACTTAACTACGGCTATTTAGAAAACCAAGTTGGCAAATATACTATCGCGGTTTATTGTTTCTCCAGAATCAGAATCTAGTATAGCAAGGAGTTGAATCTAGTATAGCACATATAATGTATAACAGTGCCTTCACTGGATTTCACATTATACATAAGCGGCGGTTCTTGGGCGCTAGATAGCTTATTTGCAACTTTATTACAGTTTTACTGTAAAAGCACGATTATTTTTGAATAACAGCGTTTTATTTCATTCAACACGGTAAAAGGCTACTTAAACCATAACTAAAACAAATTATCCTCATCAAATGAATATCTGATGATCGATTTAACTCTTAGAATCGACTAACGACCAGGTTTTTAATAAAACGATCTCTATTTCTGACACTGCTTAAATATTATTAGTCTATAATTTGCGCTTAAATTCAAATTGATTGTTTTCTGCGGTTTTGTGTTTTAGATTCAGAAGTTCCAAGATAAAACCCATTGAATTGAAATTGTTGTTTAACAATTTTGTGATTATAACAAAACAATAATGGCAAAATGTTGCGTGCAAGCATGTCATAATAGCCACAGAAAGAAGATGTCAGAAAGTCCATGGCTTACATTTCATTCGTAAGTGTTTTAAATTAATAAATACCTAAAAACTTACTCGCCTTAGAGTCAAAGCAAAGATGATTTACTTTTTATTAGTTAAACTACAGTACAGTAGTCAGTAGACTGACTCCAACAATTAAAATTTCACAATAAAATTCTTCCTTCCTTAACTTTATCACATCTCTCGTATCACTCAAAGGTTTGCTGGTAGAAAAATCAATGATGAGTTAAGCTCGCCTCTGTACATCGAATGATAAATTATTGTAATAAATGATTACCTACCAAACAGCAGTATTTTTTTTTATTTTATTATCGTTCTGTTGATCTTGAGCTCTGAATAAAATAGTTTTAATTTCATAGTAGTAGGTAGGACGTATCGACCTCAAACTTGTTTATTTGGCGCGGCCCCTAAATGTTATTTATTGTCGTAAATGGAATGACAGCATGCTGCTGGGGAGTTTGTTGCGCTGTTTCTTCTTCGCAGCCAGAGCACTGAGGAAGCGGTGTAGGGTAGGCGAATCAGAGTGCTTTCCATTGAATTGACGTTCTTAAAGTGCTACTTTGTAGCCTAGTTTGAGTAAATGAGTTTTTAATTTTGATTTTTGATTTCATTTTATTCTTTGAGCTCCTTGCAAGAGACAAACTGTCTTCAACTGACTCCTCTATCTTGTTCAGTGCGATAATCTAGTTCACTAGTTATTATCTTCTATATATCCTAAACTCAGATAAAAATAAGGAAAGTACAAAGTGTGCCCTAACAGACTATGAACTGCGAGCTCTAGTATGAACAAGGAAAATCGTAACATTTGAGTCAAAACGGAACGCGCCGTTTTATTAAAACTATCTTAATACTTTTAATATCGGAACTATTATTATTTTCGCATAAATGTCTGAAATCACACGGAAAATCTCACAAATCAGTAAACAAGCTTAGTACTACAGCAACAAATTTGCTTACGCTCGGCACAGCGGGCTAGTTGCGATACGCGCACTCTATGCTTGTTAATCTATACTCTAACATAACTATTAATAAAAATTGTGACTAAGTTAAGCAATGGATTAACAGATTCTAAATTTAAATTCCCTATAAAAAAAGTTGCAAAAAATTTGCTAAGGATAGCTAATCAAGATTTTTATTAATAAGGCCATAAGATCTTAACAATTTCATATTATATTTTCAGGTTTCCCAAAGACCATAATCTTCGTGAATCTTGGATACAAGCAGTTGGTAGAACAAATTGGCAGCCAGGGAAAGCCACAGTTGTCTGTTGTGCTCATTTTAAAGATGATGACTTCCAAGACATAAAGAAAGGGTTAAGAAGAAGATTAAAACCTGGAGCGAGACCAGTAGTTAACCCAATGGTAAGTTATTTTTAACAGACTATGTTTAAAGACTCCCGCTCTAAAGATTGTTGGATGGTTATATGTTTATTTTAGTTTGATCTTGGATAACATTTTAACTAGGGTGATAAAAAAATATTAAATAATTTTTGTTTTTGTTCCAGTATGATCTGAATTTGTGCGCTAGAATGCGGGTAAAACAAAGTTTCTTATTATTTATTTATATAAGTTAAGTACACACAACATACAAAGAACACAAAAATCTTAAAGAAATTTTGTTACTAAGGTAATATCTAAGACTTCAAACAGAGGAAAGGGAGGCCTTTGCCCTGCAGTAGTTAAATAATGACTGAAAATAAATATATAATATACATGTGTGTTGCAGTAAAAAGATTATATGTACCTACTAGCTGTCCCCCGCGACTTTGTTCGCGTGTTTTAGTTTCAACGGTTTTTCATTTTTGAAACATTTTTCACTTATGCTCCGCTCCTATTGGCCGTAGCGTGATGTTATATAGCCTATAGCCTTCCTCAATAAATGGACTATCCAATACAAAAAGAATTTTTCAATTCGAACCAGTAGTTCCTGAGATAAGCGCGTTCAAACAAACAAACAAACAAACAAACAAACTCTTCAGCTTTATAATATTAGTATAGATAAACAATGTTAAAAAAAATATATTTTAAAAGATGCGACAAAAACTACAACTAACGCTAGACGACATCGCGGCAGACCAAAAAAGAGGTGGAGAGACCAACTTGACTCCTACCGAAAGGACTGGCCCATCCTAGCTCAGGACAGAAGTGCGTGGAAGAGGGAGAGGGAGGTCTTTGCCCTGCAGTGGGACAAGACAGGCTTATTAGACAGATAGATAGACAAAAACTATAGCAAAATGTATAATATGACATCCAAAACGAAAAAAAAAAACAGTTTATGCATCACAAACTCTGACATTTATGATATAAATATATTAATGTTTTGTATATTTTCAGGCATGCAGAATATGTCTATCTTTGGACCGTCAAATGTATCGAATGAAAGACACAGAGCTTGAAAAAATTTATACAAGCATGACAGGCAGGCCTGTGAGTATACTATAGTCAATTTATCTATACTATATTATTTTAATTATTTGTTACATGCGGAGCGAATATTTGTAATTAAATACAAATAATAGAAGGAAAAACTTAAACCTCAGGCAGGACTCGAACCTGCGACCACTGGCTTGACGCGCCAGTCGCTTTACCAACTAAGCTACCGAGGCCACTGCCTGAAAGTTTTAAATTTTTGCCTTCTATTTTATTACGTCTCGTCAGTGTCGGTGAAAGCCAAACCAAGTAAGGTTGGTTCACTAGATGTCGCATACGTCGCCCTAAAAGACGTAATAAAATAGAAGGCAAAAATTTAAAACTTTCAGGCAGTGGCCTCGGTAGCTTAGTTGGTAAAGCAACTGGCGCGTCAAGCCAGTGGTCGCAGGTTCGAGTCCTGCCTGAGGTTTAAGTTTTTCCTTCTATTATTTGTATTTAATTATCTATACTATATTTGTGTAATAACTTTCGTAAGGAGTATTCATAATTATTTAAAACAAAACGGTTTACTCACGTATATTCTCGGTATCGCCCGACTAGTTTCAGACTCAATAGGAGTCCCTAATCATGAGCTGACGGCGGCGGTGGTTCGACTCGCGAAACCACACAATATACGTGAGTAAACCGTTTTGTTTTAAATAATTATCTATACTAATATAAAGAGGAAAGATTTCTATGTATGTATGTAACGAATAAACTCTAAAACTAATGGTTCGATTTCAAAAATTCTTTCACCATTTGATTGCTACATTATTCCAGATTAACATGGGCTATATATAGATTTTTGGTGTCAAATAAAATTGATGCCAACTACAATAACCAATTTTCACTTAAAACCTTGTGAACTGACTTTATACCAGATGTACTCTTCACCCCTTTTGGATAGATATACCCTATAGGTTACACCCTGTATATGAGAAGAGGCCATTGCTCCATATATTTACAGATTTTAGAAGATGAAGGCAGATTGCCTCCTCAACTGTGCTGGGAATGCGCTGCGAGGCTCACTACTGCAGCTAATTTTAAACACAGAGCAATCGTGGCGGACAAAATATTGAACTGTTTCCTTGACAAAAATCCAATTGTAAGTACTCATTAAACACTACTCTCTACTCTACTAGAGATGCGCCGAGTACTCGTTTTTATTCGGTACTCTATTTTTTTTTTGTTACGGGGTGAAAATCTAATTACTTAAACCCACGCCGAGGGCACGACGTGGGGATATGTCGGACTTGCACCGACTAAAAACACCCCGGTCCCGTCCTTGCCTTTGCCGGAGTCCCGGGTTCGCTAAATCATGCTCGGCGGGGCTTCGGTGGGTATATTCGGTACTCTGCTTAATCGATAGTATAATCGGGATTGTTTTAGTACTCGTATTGGGCCGAATAAACTGGTTCGTTAAAGTTTTATTAGTAAATTGGTCCACATTAATTTATTAATTAAATTTTCAGTTAACATATCGCGACGTCGTAAAAATGACTTGTGACCACGCTAATGTGAAAACGAAGATTGTAATCGATCGATTATCCGACAGTGTTGATGGAGAAGACAGTTTTGCCGGGATAGTTAAGTCAGACTTAAGTTTACCGAATGACGAAATAAAAACAATACAAAACTTTGATTTAGTTGAGATTAAGCAGGAAAATGAAATAATATTCGATAGTTTCGATCCTAATGCTGTGAAAACCGAAATCGATTTGATACCTGATGACATCACTAGCAATAGTGACATCACTAGTAATCGTGACATCATTAGTGATTTTGACATCACTAGTAACTGTGATATCGCTAGTAATTTTGACATCACTAGTAGTTGTGATATCACTAGTAATTTTGACATCACTAGTAATTGTGGTATCGCTAGTAATTTTGACATCACTAGTAGTTGTGACATCACTAGTGATTTTGAAATCACTAGTAATTGTGACATCACTAGTAATAGTGACATCACTAGTTATAGTGATGTGATGGAGCAGGATGGCGACAGTATCGATATAAAAGATCTTAATCACGAAGAAGAAAATAATGAAATTAAAGAAAACGGTTTAAGTAAAATTTTCGTTAACACTGAAATACCTAAGAAAAGGAAACAAGTAAAGCCGAGGAACAAAAAGATAACTCCACTAGTTAAAAGGTAAGCTTAACTTAACTGGCGCGTTGAGTCAGAAGTCACAGGTTCGAGTCCTGTCTGAGGTTTAAATTTTTACTACTATTTATTTCTTTCCATTAATATAGCTCCGAATACCCATAAGATGTTCTTAAATATGTCTGATCTGTTTTTCTAGTGGTTAGTGACCCTGACTGCTAAACCCGGGACCGTGGGTTCGATTCACACCCAGGACAAATCTTTTTGTGATGGACATGATCATTTGTGTAGTGTCTGGGTGTAATTTATCTATAATATGAATGTATTTAAAAAAATATAAGTATGTTTATCAGTTTTCTGGTTGCCATAATACAGGCTCTGCCTAGTTTGGGATCAGATGGCTGTGTGTGAGTTGTGCCTAAATATTATCTATCTATCATATGTATATAAAACCTTAGACAAAATCTTAAACGGTGATACTTTTTGTTGACGTGACGGCATATCATTATAGGACACCGTGTTCTGGTAGATACTGATTATGAAAATCTAAATATATTTAGTCCGTCAGTTAGATAATAAAAAAATATTAGACATGTATTTTTTGCTTTTCAAAATAAAAAAAAACATTAAGTGGAAGTTCAAGAGTGGGGGGGGGGGGTATGTCGTCATACTTCTGCACAAAATGTACGAAATACGAAGGTCGAGTGCACACACCGGTTTTCAAGGTGTCGCCAGCTCTGAGTCGTGTTTGATCCCTGGCCGGTTCAATGTAGAAAACTCCTTTTCTACATTGTCTCGGGTCTGGGTGTTTTTGGTACCTTCGTTGTCTCTGATTCCATAACACAAGTGCTTGCTACTTACTTTGGGTTCAGAGCAATGTATGTGATGTTGTCCACATTTATTATTTATTATGATGTCATGCGACATTTCAAATGAATGTATCTTCGTAATTATTTGCTTACGTAAAATTAGAAAAAATACATGACTAATATTTTTTCAATCTCTGTTGAGATATGCCGTGACCGAAATTCGTTCAGGAGGAAAATATATTTTTAATATGTTTACAGAATCTATATACGTAATGGAACTCATCTACTAGGGCCGCAGAGCAAGCAAAAGATAGCAAATAATATTGCTAAACCAACCAACCAGATTAAAGCACAAAATGTTATTTTAAAATACGACATATTTTAGTCACGCACCTCCTATATCTTCGCGTGAGTAACACCAGCCTGTATAATTGGGTATTTGACAAGTTTTTATTTATTTAATTTAAAAAAAAATATATGTTTTTAACTATGTCGAGTTGTAAAAACGGCAGATTAATCACTTTCATATTGAATTATTTACAAGCATTTTAATATTGCTAATTAGACAGAGAGAATTAATGTGACGTCACTATGGTGATTCTCCATACAAAACTGGGGCTGCCGCGTACAAGTCGTCGTTTTGCGAAAAAGAGATAAAACATGCGTCACCTACTAACTTTAAAAGCTTATAACTTTTGTATTCGTGTACATTTTGATGTTATTTCGCAGTTCTGCTTCATTTTAATTCTACTATTAGAAATATTAGTAATGATAAATAATTCGATAGTAGTCAAATACTTAATTCTATATGTCCCACTGCTGGGCTAAGGCCCTTCCCCGTATAGAGAAGACGAGTATTAATAATCTTGGTCACTTGCAGATTGGCGATTTCAGATTTTATTCCTCACGATGATTTTCTTCACCAATTTTTATTGATGTCTTGGAATAATTAAGAAAGTAAGAACATTTAATTTTGAAAATATTTTATTGATACTTGCCTGGGTTTGAACCTGCAACCACGTGCACGACATTTTACTTCGCGTGAGTACCTACAGTAAAAAAAAAACAAATTACAGTTATTTTACAAGATTTTGTTTTAATTTTCAAAGTATAATTTGTTTTTATTTATTACAGATGAAATAGTTACTGGGATACTGGGTCTCGAAGAATAAAAATACCAAAGACAATGTCACCCACTCAAGTAGCAATCCAAGCCTTTTGATAGAAACGCTCGATCAATAAATTTCAACAAGTCATGTGACGTATTCATGTCATTTCCTTTAGCGATCAACGTTGAAATTTAGAAATGTCAAATTATTTAGAAACAAAACGGTTTATTCACGCGTATTCTCGGGGTCGCCCGACTAGTTTCAGACTCAATAGGAGTCCCTAATCATGAGCTGACGCGGCGGCGGTGGTTTGAATCGCGACACCACACAATATGCGTGAGTAAACCGTTTTGTTTCTAAATAATTATGAATACTCCTCACGAAATTTATTATTCAGAAATGTCAAATGTTAGAAATCTCACTTTGCTAGAGAGCACAGTCAAACTCACGCATCCGTAGATTAAACTTTTTCATATCTTCGCCATCTAAAGAAATTTATATTCGTTGCCAATTAATGTTATTTCCACATAAATAAACATTCAACTTAATGCAAGTGTAAATAAAGTTATTTTCAGTCTGATTAGTACTGTTTAAAAGTTATTAACAATAATAACTTGTGACGCAAATTGGACCTTATATGTAAGCATTACAGTTGTTTTTCCTGAAACTCGTGTTTGTTTACATGTTTTACATATACATTGGAACGCAGTATATGTTTAAAACTTTATCATAAAATACAAGATTTTTGTTTTGTCTCGTTGTTCGCGCAGAAACATTTGCACAGCGCACGAGACACGTATAGATATAATAATAGGGATGTTGACTGGGAATGAAAAGGAAATAACTATTTAGTCCACCAGATAGATAGAAAAAGAAAAAATGACTTATTTTTGCTTCTATCAAATCAATGAAAAATTTCGAAAGTTAAATTGCTTTAAATTGCAGGAGTAAGAGCTTGTGACGTCACTTGTTGGTAAAAATTGTAGCTACAAGTGATATCACGCGACATTTCCATTCTCTTTATCGAGGAATATATTATGTTTAAGTAAAGAAAGAAAAAATACGTGTCTAATATTTATTATTATTTATAAGACGTTCAGATATAAAAATAATTGTCCGGATGCCTATTATAATACCTAATGATTCTGAATTAATTTACTGATTGTTAAAATTTAAGACACGTTTTGACTTCACTGTACCGATAGCTTACCGAGCGCTTAGGTTACAATGAGCATTTCCTGATGAGCTCCGTGTGCGCGGAAGTTCCGAGCCAAGACAAATCAGTGGCCTTACGAGAGTCAGTGCGGAAAGAGAACGTTTTAGGTTAGACGGAACAGGTGTATTGTGTATTACCGTATTTTTTATGTTGACAACACTGTTGCGTCAAATATATTTGTGACATGTATAGCGCGGCTGTAACCCCGTTCACTCACATGCGCGCAATCATTCAAACAAGGTTCGCGCGCTTTCATGTCTCTTAAAAAACCGACACAGTTCGGCAATGACATAATTTGCAAATGTCGTCCTGCACTTCTGGGTTTGCGTATTCGTGCGAATGTGGGTGACCGGCATAACATCTTGATATTTTAATACTATTTTAGAACATAATGTTTTCAGATGCCTTCTTAAAAATTGTTATAGAAAATTATTTTAATGTTATGATTTTTATATTATTATAAGCCACGCAAATTGGTAATGCGACTAGCCGCCATTTTGGTGACGTTATATCACTTACCGTTAGGGCCGGCGCCCACTGCCGGCACGGCACGGTGTGTCCTGGCAAAGGATTTTAATACTAATTAATTTATTTTGAATCTTATCTCAATGAGTTTAGAAATTATGTTACTTTATTTTGATACCACGATGCCGCGACGTGCCGCAGGATGCTGCGGCATGACGCGACACGCCGCAGGATGCGGCGGCATGACGTGTCTTGCTGTTTCATTCCACGGGATGCTGCGGCGCGCCATTGCATCCTGCGAGGAATTTTGATTGCTAGCTAGTTGAAATAAGGTTGAAACTTGTTCAGCATTTCGGTGGGGCGCAGTCCGGTCGGTGCGCAGGGGCAAGAGAGGGAGAAAACTGTGTGTTCATCCTATCCTGTGTGGCATCCCGCGGGATGCCACAGCACGCCGCGGGATGCCACTGCACAACCTGCCGTGCCATGCCGTGCCACGCCGTCAGTGAGCGCCGGCCCTTATTATCACTGGACGGCGAGTACGGATTCGAGTTGCGGATGACGTCACGTGGATGTTAATTAGACATGGTTCCAGCGCATTAGTAATTTGCGTAGATTAAAGTTCCATTTTACGACAGTCCTCTTTTCGTACAGAATCTAAGATAGTGATTGTAAGTTCAAAAAGATTTTTTATGATTAAATATTTTAATAAATTCGCGGTCTATCGTTTCATTTAAAATTAAGATATATTTTTTTGTTTGTCTTTGGCCAAGGTGTTTGACTACCATTGGTCAAAGGTGTCGGATAAAACTCTAAATAGAGAGATTGGAAAAATAAAAGAGACTAAGGTATTTATGACTTCCTCCTTGGTCGAGTGGCGTACTCACCGGTTTACAAGATTTCACCAGCTCTTAAAGCCTATTTAATGGCTAACATTTACAACCTGATACGATATCTACATTTAAGTATTTGGAGTTATGGCGGTCCCGGGTTCGATCCCAGGACGAGTCAATGTATAAAACCACTTCCCTACATCGATTCCGGTCGGGGTTTGGTGGTACCTTCGCCTTCTGAGTTCAGAGCAATGTATGTGATGTCTACATTTATTTGCTTTGCTGTGAAACTACTAAATAATAAAATAAAAACCTTTTAAATTAATCAAAATACTATTATCCTAACATACGGGCATAAATCGTCCTGGATATCTGAAGAAGGAATCGCCCGCGAAGTTGAAGGTAGTATAACGATCTAGTCAAGCAATTCGCACGTGGAATAGCTAAGATACTGACATAAGTAAGCTCCTTGAAGATTCTATAAAAACCTATTTAATCCATAAAAAAATTACGCCTTGATAGTTTTAGTCGATTTCTAAATTCTTCTACTTATTACCTCTCATCTTCTAAAATACATTTTAAGGTCTGTTAACACTTGCAGCAAAGCTTTGCTACTTCTTTTTCCATTACTCTCACGGAAATTTACATATGTTAAAGTGAAACAAAACATTGATTGTATAGTTATGTTTACATACATTGTTGTGTAATACAACTAAATGAAAAAGTAGGTTTAATGACAACTTACACAGTCTATCTCTTTTTTTCATCAAATTATACCGTAAGAAAAAGGAGCTTAGAAAGTAAAACGAGGCTAATGACATCAATCCTGAATTTTTCAAGTTTATAGTTGTCGGCGAGTAAAATGACAGATAATAATTTAAAGAATTTTCGTAAATTATCTATCCAGCGATCTTATTAGAGAGAATTACTAGTAAATCTTACTTGCAAACATTTAAAGCCAATGTTTTCACTAGAATTGTGTACAAAAATGTGTATTTTCCCCGAAAAATCACGATGTCAAATCCACTTTGTCCTTCTCGTATTTTTATAGTATTTGACGTCTTATATCTCGTATATATTGAGTTAAATACGTTAAGAAAATGAGGTGTTGTGTGCCGAACTGTAAGAATGATTCTAGACATATATCCAAGTCACAAGGACTCACATTTCATGTGTAAGTTATGATCATACTGTGAGCGCTTTTTTATTTATTTTTCTTGCTTGGACGCTGTCTTGTGTAGTCAACTGTTACTGTTAATATTATATTTTTATAAACTAGATGTAGCTGAGTTTGCAGGCTATACTATGACTTGAGAAACTATATAACTTTATTATTAATTAAATCCTAATCAAAGCATATTATTAAGTGCATAACTAAAATACAAATAGTTAAAAGAACAAATTTAAATCAGAACACACAAACAGAACACAGAAAACACACCATTCGCTTTACCAATTAAGCTACAGAGGTCACTGATAAAAAGTTTTTATTTAAATAAAATAAAAAAAAAACACAAATTTCGTACTGTCTAATATCAATGACCAACTAGATCTACTACTATGTAGTTGTTCATTAATATTGCTCAGTTGATCAACTATTGATAGCAAATAAGCTTACTGATCGAAATTAATAAAAGCTTTTCCTTCTTCCAGCTTCCCAAACGAGGCATCTCTTCGTACATCATGGCTCAAGGCCCTCGGTAAAGAGACGTGGGAGCCGAAGGAACGCAGTGCGATATGCTCGGAGCATTTTCTCTGTGAAGACTTGTATGAGACTAAGAGTGGGCTGCGGAAGGTCAAGGCTGGTGCTGTACCGTTGATAGTACAGGTATTAAGTATTTATTAAAATGTTATCTATGCATATAATAAAATTTCTTTTGCCAGTTGTCAAATTATCTGTAAAAGGTTGCATCAAAACATACTTAATAGATTGCTGTAAAATATTGAGAAAATATTTTCGAAAAATCGTAGAGTGCACTTGGCTATTTAAACACGCTATTACATCCAGGTGATGAGATATAGAGCTTTAAATTTTTAAAAACAAAGTCATCTGTAAACCTATATTGGTATTTTTGACATATAAACAATTTGGTAACCATGGCGAAATTAGGTAACCATAGCAACCTGATATCTTATTTTGATCATAGTATGATTAACTATTTAGTAAACTATCTGTCGTAATAAACAGCTTGTTGGTTGTAAGATTGGAGATTAATGTTCTTGATGCAAGTTCAAATCAAGTTGTTACCATATTCTGTTATTTTTCTGGCATCCTATTTAAAAGAAGTTGAATGCCTTGTTACTCCAATTTCCTATAGATGACTGATATCAACGCGAACAACGTCGCAGGCACAGCTAGTATTAAAAGTATGATGATATCTTTATAACCACAGAATATAGAAATACATACAGAAGGATCACGTTGCAAAAAAGATATATAAATAGCGACTCTAGTAGCTACGAAATAAAGTGCAATTCAGCTTGCATAAGCGCATGCCTAACAAGATATTTACCTAAATATTAACTCTCTCTTCTAACGCGTAACTTTGACGATTTGTTGTTTGCCACAAAATAACTAATTGACTAGGTATCTAATAATAGAAGTACGTCCCAGCGGCTAGCGGCAACCTAATGCCATTCGCCTGCTCGGGAGGCGCGCCAGCCGAACGTACCTAAACTGCGGAGTGAAACCCTCCTGGAATACCTTATAATGTTTTGTTTGCTTTATTGTATGTTTAAAACTCATTATTCGTTTCAGGATTCCAACATTTGCGACTATGGAGAACCTGCTAGTTTAAAGGTAAAATTATTGATTATTGCCTGCCCCCCTAGACAAGTGACATTTCGACAAGCGATAACGCTAATCGAATCGCTTAAATGTATGGAATTGACAAGTCCAAGTCACGTGACTTATCGAAATTTAATGTCATTTCCATACATTTAATGTCACTTAAACGATTTCTATCATCGTTAACGCTTGTCGAAATGCCACTTGTCTAGAGGCTCAACTTCCTATATTCAAGAAAAGATTCGTTTTGCTGACGAACGGTAGAATTTTCAAAACGTAGAAGCAAAAAACAAAACGTAAAAGTAGCAAAACTTGAATATAGGAACCTAGGCCATTACACAGCACGGATAGCCGAGTGGTATAGGTCACCACGCTAACTACCACTGTGCGCGACGTGCCGCAGGTTCGATCCCCGCATGGGACAAGTATGATCCATAAATGCTTTTTTCAAGTCTAGATGTTCGATGTTTGTGAAACTAGAGAATACTAAGCGCACTTAGTTATTCACAATGGGGATGTCGCCTATTTTTTTTTAAATGTTCTCCATTTTGAATAGTAAAAAATATTAGACACGTATATTATATTTTTTTACGTAACCAAATAATTACGACGACACATGGTTTTGTAATGTCGCGTGACGTCACGATGTCGTACGATTTGTAACATCGTGACGTCACGATTTCGTACGATTTGTAACATCGTGACGTAATTAGCCCCAACTCCTGAACTTTGATTCGCTATATCTCCTCAGTTTTTAACCCCCCCGTCCCTAGATCAAGCTGGCCCGAGCCGGCCAAACTAGCAATAAAAATATGTCCTTAAATAATAAAAATTTAGATCCAGCCCTCCCTTGCTGTTTTTACCTTATTAAGATTGTTAGCAACGCACTAAGTCGAGGTCCGAACCCCACAGGGGGTGCTCTTAGTGATCGTTGCTGACGTAGTTAGTTTTTCTATTGCTCTGGCTGGAGGCCCTTAAGGTTCTCGCCAAAAGTCCGTAGAAGCAGTCAAAGCCTGCGCTCAGGCTAACTGCGTAAATCTCTTCCAAACAAAAAAAAATCCTCAGTTTTTAGTTACTTTTAGAAAGTAAACAATACGTTAAAAATAGATAATTATAAACAATAGATTATTATAAAATACTAGCTGTCCCCCGCGACTTTGTTCGCGTGTTTTAGTTTCAACGGTTTTTCATTTTTGCAACATTTTTCATTTATGCTCCGCTCCTATTGGTCGTAGCGTGATGTTATATAGCCTATAGCCTTCCTCAATAAACGGACTATCCAATACAAAAATAATTTTTCAATTCGAACCAGTAGTTCCTGAGATTAGCGCGTTCATACAAACAAACAAACAAACTATTCAGCTTTATAATATTAGTATAGATATAGTAATAATATATTTTTTACTGTTCATACTCAGTCAACATCTCTATTAATAACTTATTCGTTTTACAGGCCTGCAGAATATGTTTAGTAATGGATACAAAATTAGTACCCATACGAATTTATAAACTACAACAAGCTTATGAAAATCTAACGGGCATATCGGTAAGTTTACTTTTTTTTATTTATAACCTTTTAGGTGTCCCACTGCTGGGCAAAGGTCTCCCCAATTTGCTCCAGGATCTTCTGTCTGAAGCCGCTTCCCACCAATCCGGCAAATAGCGATCGATATCGTCTCGCCAGCGTCTTTTCGTACCCCGTTTTCGAGTTCCGGATCTTGGTACCCATTCGGTGGCAATTCTCGCCCATCTATCCCAAGTTTACTTAATTAAATATAAATTTTAACCTCAGGCAGGACTCGAACCTGCGACCTCTGGCTTGACGCGCCAGTCACTTTACCAACTAAGCTACCGAGGTTAGCAACTAAGCTCCTTCTTTTGGTGTGTTGATACAGTGGTCGCAGGTTCGAGTCCTGCCTGAGGCTTAAGGTGGAAGCAACAGGGTGATGAGATGAGTTTTTCATGAAATATCATTCAATCGAATTGCATGAACTTACGAGGGTTAGTTTAATGATTTAAATGATTATAATTCTATAAGTACAAAAGTATTACGGCCGCGAATCGAATTTAAAAAATAAGCCTGAAACTGTCCGGTAATTTAAAAATAATAATACCAGCCTATAAATGTCCCACTGCTGGGCACAGGCCTCTTCTCATATAGACAAGGAACAAGCATTGAACACCACGCTTGCTCATTGCAGGTTGGCGATTTCAGATTCCAATCTTTGGAATCCAGGTTTCCTCACGATGTTTTCCTTCACCGATTGTCAATGATGTCTTAAGACTTAGAATAATTAAGAAAGTACATATGACTTTGAAAAAGTCACATTGGTACTTGCCTGCAGTGGGTTCGAACCTGCAACCTTGTGCACACAAATCCGTTCATTGAACCACTAGGCCACCACGACATTCATTTAAAAAAAAATTAAGTTCTCGGGCTACCCTGACGCTTTCATCTTAAGTTATTCTTTCTACTATTTGTAAGTAATTAATTAATTAACTTGTCGTTAACTTATCTCTCTTTTTAGTTAGATGAAGAAGATAAATTGCCTCAGAAATTATGCGTCGAATGTGTACAAAGGCTTCAGAACTGCAATAGTTTCAGACACAAGTGTCTGAGAGCAAACTCTCTTATGCTCGAAGTTATTAAGAAGCAGGACTGCGTAAGTATTTTCTTAATATATATATAAAAGCCAAATACTCAAACGTAACTGGATTTTAAGTCGCCGTTAAGTTACTAAAACGAAACTTAACTTTAAGACGTTCTTAAATATATATCTGTCTCTTATTTGCACCTTCAAGTGACGTAGTTTAAACCACATTTTAATAGACACATATTTGTTATTATTAAAAAGTAAGTTCTAAACTACTAATAAAAGTATTTATTGTATAATTATAGAATTATAAAAAATAAATAATAAAATAGCAGTTTTAAAGATAGTACAAATAAAATCGACTTAATGTTCGTTTCAAATTTAAGACGACCTCCGGGGTCGAGTGGCGTACACACCGGTTTTCAAGGTGACGCCAGCTCTGAGGCCCCGGGTTCGATCCTCGGACGGGTCAATGTAGAAAACCACTTTTCTACATTGTCTCGGGTCTGGGTGTTTGTGGTAACTTCGTTGTCTCTGAATTCCATAACACAAGTGCTTTACAAGTAGCGGCACGAAACTTTAGCGCTGACCGTTATTGCGCAGAAGTAAAAAGTAAGGTACCTGAGGGGGGCTAGCGGGATGAAGGGCGAGCGTGCGTAGCGCCGATTGGCTCTCCAGCCGTATTCCGTTTCCCGCACTGATACGACGCCCCGCGCACATCCAGTGTACAGTCGCGTTCTTAATTTTATTGTTATTGCTGTTAATTTTTGTTGTTGTAGTTTTTTAAGGTTGTTTGTGACTTTAAAGTGAATATGCCTAGGAGAAATACTGTTTTGAAAAGACAGTCAAGGAATATGGTTTATGACGTAAATTTATTTTTTTAAAAGGGAATCTAAGTCGAGACACCATTGAAGGCGTGATACCATCCTCTGATTCAGACTAGACTTAAATCTAAAATAAAAATTGAAAAATTAACAGATGTTTTTATTTTTCTGCTCCCCATAAACTTGTTAAAAATTATGTCTTAGGTACCTACTATAAATCATTGGACGTTGGTATTGAAGATAAACTATTTATTAAAGTATAGGTAATATTACTTATTTTTATTTATATTTAACAGTACATTAAAATAATGTCTAACTATAACTATAATAATGTCTATATTTTTACTACTTATTATTTGACATTACATTAAAATAATGTCTGACGTTATTTAGCTAATAATTAATTAAAGGTATAATGAGTATTGCGTGCGCGACAGTACCCATGCGCAGCTATCCCCTCCGCGTATCGTTCAGCGCTAAACTTACGTGCCGCTACTTATAGCTACTTACTTTGGGTTCAGAGCAATGTATGTGATGTTGTCCACATTTATTTATTCATTATTTAAATTACCCGTGGTTTGCATATAGCCCCACTTTATTGTACCTAAATAATAAAAGTTAATTTATTTCAGTTGACCGTACAGAATATAAAAACAATTAATAGAGAAAATAATCTTTTAGCGTCCACTTTATCTATAAAACATTTTGAAACAAATCATTTTGACTCCATTCTACCTTCTCCATTACAAGAAACTTGTGACGTGGAAATAAAACAAGAAAACGAAATATTCTTCACTGAAGAAGAAGAAAAGAATGATTTGGAGAAGAATATTCCCACTGAAGAATATATAGAAAAAGATTTCGTGCAATCTGACAAAGAATACGTATTATCGGAAAAAGATAATTATTCATCAGACGATAGCCTCCCTTTAGAAAAATGTAAGACGAAAAAGATAAAAAAACGTAAAATTAAAGAAAAGAAACCGGTTAAAAGATTGAAAAAGGTAAAAGATCCGCCTGAACCGAAAATAGATCGGAGAAGAAAGCCATTTTTAAATGACGATTTAAATGAAACTCTCTTTACAATAACCGATTTAACTGTAGAAGAACAAATTGCTGAGATACTTAAAAGACAAGACAGTTCAAACTACAAAAATGCTGTGTTCAAATGCACGGAATGTTTCAAAGGATTTCTAGATGAAGACGCATATAATAGTCATATGACGAGACACACAGATGTAAGTAGTTTTACCGACTTCAAAAAAGAAGGTTCTCGATTCGAAGATCTTAATTGTTTTAAATATTTGTTTCGTATTAACGCATGCGGAGCGAATATTTGTAATTAAATACAAATAGTAGAAAGAAAACTTTAAACCTCAGGCAGGAGTCGAACCTGCGACCACTGGCTTGACGTGCCAGTCGCTTTACCAACTGAGCTACCGAGGTCTCTGCCTGGAAGTTCAATAAACTTCCAGGTTTAAGTATTTCTTTATACTATGTGTATTTAATTACGAATTAATTGTTGAGGGTTCTGTTCCTCAAAAGGAAAAAAAAACCCTTATACGACCTCCGTGGACGAGTGGTTTTCAAGGTGTCGCCAGCTCTGAGGTTCCGGGTTCGATCCCCGGCCGGGTCAATGTAGAAAATCACTCATCTACATTGTCTCGGGTTGAAGTGTTTGTGGTACCGTCCTTGTCTCTGAATTCCATAACACAAGTGCTTTAGCTACTTACTTTGGGTTCAGTATTAATATTTCACTTCCGGTATTTGTACATCGTCTAAATTTTCAAAGCAACGAAAAAATTCGGCGCTTTTATATGAATTAACTGACTAATACTTTTATTAGGTCGACTACTTGTTAAAAATAACAAAAAAGTTAACTTTTTTAAATATCTTGTCGCATAAAACCATAATTTATATTTACCCATATATAATTTTTAAAAGTTCTTGTGTTTCTTTTTTTTGGTTTTTATCTTTCAACTTTAGTTTTGTACCCACATCAACGTAGTTTTCATTTCCACCGAAAGATTAAATGTCGGTAAATGCCTATTGGCATTAAATCCACCATTTTGTACATAAATATTTAAATAAATAATTATTTACAGCAATGCGGCGAACACGAGTGCGAGATATGCAAGACACATTTCAAGCACCCACACGCTCTCCGCAAGCACATCACAGCGCACCACACGCAAAGATTTAGCTGTAAGCAGTGTACATACGTCACCACACACAGACAGACAGCAAGACTACATGAGAGGTGGCATAAGGGTACCAAGTATAGATGTCCGCACTGTCAAGACGAATTCGTGTAAGTCAACCCTCTAAAACTAAAACGCAACTTAAGTTTATGACGTTCTTAAATATCTATTCAGCCAGAGACAGCATGAGACTTAATGGCGACTTAAAACTGATTGATGTTTCGGCATTTGGCTATTAGAGATAAAATAAGTAAACTATAGAGCGCGCATATCGAGTATGAACTGTAGGCACTAGTATGAACGAGTAAAATCGTAAAATTAGTGTAAAACAGAGCGCACCGTTTTATTAAAACTATCTTAAAACCTAATATTACCCTAATAATATCGGAACCATCGATATTTTCCATAGTTATTATTGAAAACTTCCTAATTGAATGCGAAGTAACTGTCTGTCTCTTCACGTCTAAACCGCTAAACCGATTTTGATGGAACTTGGTATGGGAAAAGCTTGGATCCCAAAAAAGGACATAAGCTACTTTTTGCCGCTACAACCTATACCCACACGGGCGGAGTTGCGGGCGAAAGCTACTAAATTATAAATATTAAATATTCTAATAGAGCGGGCTTGCAATCATTTAATAAAACGAAACATTAACAGATTTACATAAATTTTATCAAATTATTAATCGTACTTATCAAGATGTTAACAATTAAATTTAAATTGTGCAACTATCGGCTAATGATACATCCACCACGATCGAAATAAGAGTGTGCCTCTTGACAGCTCGGTGACACGTCATCACCGGAAGCTCAGCCACGCCCCCTTCGAAGTTCTCTTAATTCATTTGTAACAATATAATCTAGACACGCGGTAGCGTGTCAAAGCCAAGTTCTAGTAACAGAACTGGCGAGCAGCACCGTGTGTAATATTACACGAACCATTTGGAGCCGCTTTTGACCCCCTCGTAACTCAAAAACTATTTCACATAAACGTGTCAAGTTTGGCTCATGTTATTGAGACTTGCGAGATTTATTATATATATTATGTTCGATGGCTAGTTTCTACGAGCAAGCCAAATTTTCGGAATAATAAAATAAGAACCGACGAGTAACAGGTTTAGAACTTGCGAAGGCTATAATATAATTCATATATGAGAACTAGCTAAGTCAGACCTTAGGCTACAATATATTATCCTAAGTTATAAGAATAAATTATATTTTATGTGAATATATGAATGAACTTGGCACCCATTAAGATCTCACTTCTTTTGTCGTTGAAGTCACCAACCAAGGCATATATCATAATATTGAACTTGGCTCTCATTTTACATTTATGTTATTGATGGGATATATTTGTTTTCAGCAAATTTACGACATATATGGGTCATATACGCATCAAGCATCCCTCAGACTTCGTGTGCGAGCTGTGTGGGTACTCCTTCGTCAGTGCTAAGGGTATTGAGCTGCATAAGAAACTCAAACATCGGCTGGATAATGCTCAGGTTTGTGGATATAATAGGAATGTTGAATGGATATGAAAAGTAAAAATCCATTTAGTTAATTAAAACAAAACGGTTTACTCACGCATATTCTCGTGATGGCCCGACTGACTACTAGAACTGATTAGGGACTTTGTAAATAATCTATTTAGTCCGATTTAAACTTTAAATTAGAATTATAATAATATAATAATTATACCAGCCTATAAATAATGTCCCACTGCTGGGCACAGGCCTCTTCTCATATAGAGAAGGAACGAGCATTGATCACCACGCTTGCTCATTGCGGGTTGGCGATTTCAGATTCCAATTTTTGGAATCCAGATTTCCTCACGATGTAATCCTTCATCGATTGTCAATGATGTCTTAGAATAATTAAGAATTAATTAGGTAATAATAATATAATAGTGTATGTTCTTTGTTATGTTTTGAAAAAGTAATATAAAAGTTTTGTAGAAGAAACATAGGTAGGTATATATTAAATATATTTAAGTTTATTGTTTTTTATAATGTAATAAATTCGTTGTATATACAATATATATATATATGTGTTCTGAAATAAATAAATTAATACTATTATTATTATATCTATAATTTTCGGTTAAGTTTTTAATTGAATTACTGACAAATTATTATATATTGTAGATCCCCGACGATGGTCCTCTGTGTGAGCTATGTAACGTTAGATTCGTATCCATTGAAGCACACAGGAGGCATCTCAGTGTATCCGCTCGACATCACACAGGTAAATAAATAGATTACGGTAAAATAAATAAATAAATGTAGACAACATCACATACATTGCTCTGAACCCAAAGTAAGTAGCTAAAGCACTTGTGTTATGGAATTAGAAACAACGAAGGTACCACAAACACCGAGACCCGAAACAATGTAGAAAAGAGGTTTTCTACATTGACCCGGCCAAAGATCGAACCCGGGACCTCAGAGCTGGCGACACCTTGAAAACTGGTGTGTACGCCACTCGACCACGGAGGTCGAGGTCAAAAAAGAATATGTTGAATAGATAGTTGTTTTTTTTTACATTTTACTCGTACTACTTTAATCAGTTTTAAGTCGCCGTTAACTATCTTGCTGTCTCTGTCACTTTTAGGTGTAGAGTAGTGACACATACATATTTAAGTACGTCTTGAAGTTTAGTTGCCTTACAGTATTTGGGGGTAAAGGTATTGGAGGACCCCCCCGTCCCTAGATCAAGCTGGCCCGAGCCGGCCAAACTAGCAATAAAAATATGTCCTTAAATAATAAAAACTTAGATCCAGCCCTCCCTTGCTGTTTTTGAATTATTAAGATTGTTAGCAACGCACTAAGTCGAGGTCCGAACCCCACAGGGGGTGCCCTTAGTGGACGTTGCTGACGTAGTTAGGTTTTCTATTGCTCTGGCTGGAGGCCCTTAAGGTTCTCGCCAAAAGTCCGGTGAAGCAGTCAAAGCCTGCGCTCAGGCTAACTGCGTAAATCTCATCCAAAAAAAGGAAAAAAAGGTATTGGAGGATTCTCAACTAATAAAATGAATTAATAAAGCTGTTTTTATGTGAAATTATATGCATGCGACACGATAAGAGGTAGGGATCATTTTAATATTAAGGAAGGCGTGGCGTACACACCGGTTTTTAAAAGTGACGGTAGCTTTGAGTTCCCTGGTTTGATCCCCGGCCGGGTCAATGTAGAAAACCACTTTTCTACATTGTCTCGGGTCTGGGTGTTTGTGGTACCTTCGTTGTCTCTAAATCCCATAACACAAGTGCTTTAGCTACTTACTTTGGGTTCAGAGCAATGTATGTGATGTCCACATTATTAAAAAAAAAATGTAGAATACCACTTATCTACGCCCCCCTCGTCCCTAGATCAAGTTGGCCCAAGCCGGCTAAACTAGCAATAAAAACTTAGATCCAGACCTCCTTTGCTGTCTTTGCCTTATTAAGATTGTTAGCACAGTTGTTTGTGGTACTCGTACTAGTAAACAAATATCAATTTTGCATTGGCAATGTATTAGAATTAATATTAAATTGAAGAGTAGGGTTCGAGTCTGTCTGAGGTTTAAATTTTTCTATAAACATGTAATTTTTTTTTGTTAAATTGACTCATTTTTTGTGATTGTTTTTATATTTTTCACTTACCAGGTAACGACAAGGACTCTCGAGAATCCAACAAGCCTAAAAAAGGGAGAAAGACGAAAGAATCTAAAGATCTCGAGAGGAGAGCGCGGGAGAAGGAACAACAAGAAGAGACTGACAAGAGAGTGTACCCCAGCCAGATGAGGAAGGCGGAGGGCCCTATTCCTTGCGAGCAGGTATAAACATATATTAATATTATCGACCTGGAAATGTCCCACTGCTGGGCAAAGTCTACCTATACAGTATGTAACAAAAACCCTGTCCGATCCAATAAAGGCGTATTCCTGGTTCAACATACGTACTAGAAAATATCTCACTCAAGCGACTTCTTTGATACAGAACTGTAGGTAGTACACGTGAACTTTGTCGAGCGATCAGTGTTGCCTTTGATCAGGTTTATTTTATTGACCGGGGAAAATAATAATCTCAAATCCATTCAATAGTTACGTATATGTGTACGCAGTACGATGCCGAATAATACTCATAAGGATCGGACAGGGTTTTTGTTGCATGCTGTATAGAGAAGGATATTCACTGTGTGGAATTACCAGGAACACAATTAACAGGAACTACGATACCAAAGACAGACCCATAGTATACGGGTCTGTCTTTGGTATCGTAGTTCCTAAACGAATTGACCGATTTTGATACTATTTTTTGTTTTAAAGCTTATGTGATTGAAATGGTTTTTAGCAAATTTATTATTGTTTATGAAGATCTCTTCAACTGACGATGGGCTCTTGGCCGAGTGTAAGCCGGACGGTTAGACCGATAGTAAAGGTTAAGCCGCGCTCACCGCGGCTGGTCCGTAGATGGGTGACCATTTGTAAACATACCGAGACCCCTCCGTGCCTCGGAAAGCACGTTAAGCCTTTGGTCCCGACTGTCATACGTTGATCTTTGACAGTCGTTAATTCATTACAATTCTGACAACCAGTCTTACTTTGGGATACTGTGTTACCCAGTAAAATGTATTTTAATTAAAATGTATATGATTGTAGAAGTCAGATAGGCAGTTGCTCTATGTAAAATACAGTATTTAGCTGAATCCGGTAAGACTGGAAGCCTTCTAAATGAATTTTAGGACCCATTCATGTTTCTTTTTGTCTCCCGCTTACAATGCAGGGAAGCGGAAATTATTTTTCCTACTCCTCCTATTTACTACTTCTGATTAATTTCGTTGCGGGTTCCAAGACAGTCAATCGTTTCCCTGGGACACACCGAGCTAACTGTCTCGGTGGTATTCATTGGTTATCATTGTAGATCCTGGCTTACAGGAGTTGCAATGATGGGCATTTGTAGAAACTGGAGGCCGACCCCAACATAGCTTGGAAAAAGGCCAGCCAGAAGAAAGTAAAATCTAGAACTTAAATTTGATGTTATGTTTATAAAAATCTTATATTTTTCTTTATCCTAGTGTGGACTCCAACTCGAAGACTCCAGAGCATACCACGGCCACTTCAGACGAATGCACCCAGACAAGAATCGAACCAACTACCCGTCCATGAAGTCTCCGTGCATGTGTGAGGTCTGCGGCAGAATGTTCCAGGTTCGTTGCTAGTTTGTAACGTGTTATATTTGTGTTGACATGTAAAAATATTATGTTGAGGTTTGTAACAATAGTAGTTTAAGTTAATTAAAAAATGTCATGAATTTACAAATAATGAATTGAAGACTACTTGTAAGTATACTGACTTCAAAATATGACTGGGCTAGTGGTGGTGACCCTGACTCGTAAATCGGAGAACTACTCACACACGGCCATCTGATCCCAAACTAGGCAGACCCTGTATTATGGCAACCAGACAACTGATAAACATACTTATACAACGTGTCGTTTTGCATTCTCGTCAAGTTCAAGGAGATAACTATATAAAATAAGTAGGTTTGTTTTCTTCTTTTCTAATTTTCGGAAATCGGCATGTTTGTGACAAGCATTTTAAAACGCGGCCCGTGTGATACCGCACTGTAACTGCTCTTTTACACACATAAAGACACTGCTATCGCATACGCAACGGGGCGATTCTGTTCTTTGATATTGATGTATTCTGAAATACTGTCAAACTTAAATAACTAAAAAAAAACAAGTATGTATTAATTATTGAGCAGATATCGTAATTTTATTTGATTTATGTCTTTCATAACAGCCTCCTGAAATTTGACGAGAATATTAAAAGATAAATTATACCCAGACACAGAACAGATGATCATGCTCATAACACAACGGTTATTTCTAAGTGGGAATCGAACTCACGACCTCCGTTTTACCAGTCAGGGTAACTTACCGCTAGACCAACGTCCAGTCAAAGTTATATACCATGTTAATTTAAATTAATGAATTAAAATAGTTATTGTAACATATACTTTCATTTTAGAGTTACGCCCTCCTAAAAGACCACACTTGGGTCCACACCGGCGAGCGGCCGTTTAAGTGCGAGTCTTGCGGCAAATCCTTCAGGATGAAGCAGCGTCTCGTGGCGCACAGACGCGTGCACAGCCAAGTGCGCGCGAGCTACGTGTGCGCACTCTGCGGGAAACACTTCTCCACGCACAGCAACAGGCAAAGACACATGTTTGTAAGTATATATATATTGTATACTAGCTCGGTTATCAGTGTTCAGTGTATCAGTGCTCGGTAACAGTAGCCTATGTCCTTTTGTAGGATCCCAGCTTACCCCATACAAATTTTTATCTAAATCGGTTTAGCGGTTTAGCACAGTGTTTGATATCGAACGGCCTTTGGCATTTACTTGTTTCTTTTTTGTATATTTGGTCTGAGAGGTTTCTCTACCCATAGATGATATCTCCATTATTTAATTTTTTCAACATACTTATACAATATGTAACAAAAACCCTGTCAGATCCAATAAAGGCGTATTATTTTTTTTAGTGTTTTTTTTTTTTTTAGATAGAGATTTACGCAGTTAGCCTGAGCGCAAGCTTTGACTGCTTCATCGGACTTTTAAAGGCGTATTCCTGGTTCAACATACGTACTAGAAAAAAAAAATGTCTCGCTCAGGCGGCTTCTTTGATACAAAACTGTAGGCAGTACACGTGAACTTTGTCGAGCGATCAGTGTTGCCTTTGATCAGTTTTATTTTAATTTAATTACATTCACCGGGAAAAATAATAATCTCAAATCCATTCAATAGTTACGTATATGTGTACGCAGTACGATGCCGAATAATACTCATAAGGATCGGACAGGGTTTTTGTTACCTACTGTCTAGCAAAACAAAGTTTGGCAAGTCATCTAGTTTTTAAATCCATTTTTATTCTTTACAGATACACACCGGTCTTAAACCTTTTAAGTGTGAGATGTGTGGCAAAGGTTTCAAGCATGCGAGCGAGAAGAGGGCGCATATAACGTACGTGCATTTCAAGAAACCCTGGCCGAAACGAGCTCGGGGCAAGCGACGACCGGAAACTAGACAGGTAATAATTAAATTTATATAAAACTAGCGACTTATATAATGTTCTGGCTGTTTCCCGCGGCTCCGACCGCGTAGATGTCGGTAAAAGTAGCCTATGTCCTTTTTCAGGCTTTAGACTATCTGTGTACCAAATACAGGCGGAGTTACTTTCGCATTTATAATATTAGTTAGGATAGATATGGCGCTGGCAAGACGTCTTGGATCGCTATTTACTGGATTAGTGGGAAGCGGCTCCAGACAGAAATGCCTGAAGCAAATTAGCGGAGATCTTTGCCCAGCAGTGGGACACTACACAACTAGCTGTTGCTGGGGTGTCTTTTATAGTGGTAAAAAGCAGCCTATGTCCTTTCTTACTAAGCTTACCATGCCAATAACCCATAAAAAGTTTCATCAAAATTTGTAGAGCGGTTTCGCTGTGAAAGCGTAACAGACAGACAGAGTTACGTTCGCATTTATAATCACTAGGCTTTTTTGCGGCTCCGCCTGCATGGGTGTCGCACGCAGGCGGAGCCGCGTGAAAAACCTTAAGCTTAATGCGGCAAAGACTAAACTATTTCCTTTCTTGGGATCCAAACTTACCGTATACAAAGTTTCATTGAAATCGGTTTAGCGGTTTAGCTGTGAAAGCGTAACAGACAGAAAGACAGAGTTTATCTCGTAGTTATAATACTAATATGGATTTGTTTTGTTACAGGGCCAACTGGCGCCCCAACAGGGACCCAACAACGATATGGACATCGCCCCTCAAATGTGGCCCCCGATCGACCCCAAACTATCCGACATGAATACTATGATAGAAGATAAACCAGTTTATTATAATCTAAAGATTTAAGACGATTATTTAAACGCAACTCAATTGTAAGCAGCCGTTAAGTCTCATGCTGTGTCTTCTCTCTCGTCACTTTAACGCGTAATCTTGGAGTATATATAGACAAAGATAGAGTGCGCGCATCGCTAGTAGCCCGTTGTGCCGAACGTAAGCAAATTTTTAACTGTAAGTACTACGCTCGTTTACTGATTTTAGTGATTTTCTGGTCCGACGACAGACCTTTTTGCGAAAATATCGATGATAGGCATGTTTCCTATTTTTTTTTAATGTCCGTCTTGTAGATTAATGAATTTTATTGGACACGTATTTTTTCTTTTTTCCTGCAAACAAAAAATGATCAAAATACAGAGAACGGAAATTACGCGTGACGTCACTCCTCGCTACGATTTTTAGCGAGGCGTGGCGTCATAAGCCCCCACTCCGAAACTTTAAAGCGGTGTATCTTTGTATTTTTTTATTGTTTTGATAAAAGAAAAAATACGTGTCTAATATTTTTTTATTATCTAACTGACGGACTAAATAGATTTTAACTTTTCATACCCAGGAAACATCCCTATTCCGATATTATTAAGGTGATGTTAGGTTTTGAGATAGATCTAATAGAACGGAGCGCGCTGTTTTGACACTAATTTTACTTGTCATACTATATATGTAAAATAACTTTCGTGAGGAGTATTCATATAAATATTTAGAAATATTAACGGTTTATTCAAACTAGTGCCTACAGTTCATACTCGATATGCGCACTCTATAGTTTACTTATTTTTACTCTAAGGGCGTAATGTAGCGACAAAATCGATATTTGAGAACTTCTTAATAAGGATACGTTTAAGTATTCTGGGTAAGATATTTTTAGTGGTAACCTAATAGGGACTTAACTTTATACCGCACGACTTAACAAGTGATATATCAGCGCGTTTAAGCGTTGCTTAAAGATAAAGATAAGTTTAGCAGAGATTTGTGGTATGGTAATTTTTAATTGGCGCCCAACATGGGCGTTAATGCATAATATTACGAAATTGTAATAGGGATGTTGACTGGGTATGAAAAGTAAGAATCTATTTATCCCGTAACTTAGATAACTAAAAAATATTCGACAAGTATTTTTTGCTTTTTCAAAATAAGTAAAACTTTAAGAGATAAACTGAATTAAAGTTCATGGGGGTGATGACGTCACGTTTGCCACAAAACGTGCGAACGTGTGACGTCATATGACATTTCAGATCTATGTATGGTCGCAAGTTATTAGTTACGTAAAAAAAAGAAAAAATAATACATATGTGTATAATATTTTTATTAAACTGTTTTTTTTTAATGTCTTGGTACAACTCACACACGGCCATCTGATCCCAAACTAGGCAGAGCCTGTATTATGGCAACCAGACAACTGATAAACATACTTGTATATTACTAAATACATACATAATATATATAAATTAAACCCAGACACAGAACAAATGATCATGCATCAAATATTTGTCCTGGGTGGGAATCGAACCCACGACCTCAGGTTTAGTAGTCAGGGCCACTAACCACTAGACCAACAGGCCCGTCAATCTACATCCCTATTATTTTTTCGCCTATCCTGCTTATAGATTTATTTATATTTATAGTCTGACTAAAATCTTACCAAGAAATTGTGTTATGGAGGTCAGAAAGACAGTCGCTCTATAACATACTGGTGTTCAGCTGTCAGTGACACTGGAGGCCGACCCCAACATGACTTGGGAAAAGGCTACGTAGAAAAACTTCTTAATTAATTTAAGTACTAAAAAGCCTTTGTAAACTTACACTAATAATTTGTTAAGAAATAGATCTCCAACAGAATCTTCCATATTTTTTTAAAGAATGCTAATCGTGTTTAATTATTTTAAAATGTTTAGTTTACTATATGTATAGAAGGGCTCGTGTAACGGTTTGAACGATAATACAGGTTAAGCCGCGCTCGCCGCGGCTGGTCCGTGGATGGGTGACCATTTATAAACATACCGAGACCCCTCCGTGCCTCGGAAAGCACGTTAAGCCGTTGGTCCCGTCTGTCATACGTTGATCTTTGACAGGCGTTAAGTCATTACAAATTCTGACAACCAGTCTTACTTTGGGATACTGTGTTACCCAGTGAAATGGGTTGTGAAGGTCAGGTAGGCAGTCGCTCCATGTAAAATACGTGAGACTGGAAGCTGTCACCAACATAGTTTGCGAAAAGGCTACGTAGAAAGATGTATAGTTTAAGTATGTGACACGCGAATATAAATCTCATTAAAAGAACAAATAATTTATAATATATGTACTTACATAAAATAGTCATAATAAGTTTGCATAATATTTAACTCTTAATTTCCTTACTAGAGAATTTTGGATAACTGAATAAAAATAATATACCTGTACGCGTAAAGTCTAAAGTGAGCAAGCGTGGTGATCAATGCTCGAGCCTTCTCTACATGAGAACTATGAGAAGAGGCTTGTGCCCAGTAGGACATTTATAGGCCTGTATTTTAAATCCAAAAAAATATTTTCACTTCCAACTGGTAGTCTTCCAGATTAGCGCGATTTATTTCAAATAAAATAAACTAATCTATATTCATATTCATATTTATTTGCATTTCACAATGTATAAGAGATCTAATTAAACATAAACCTAAAATGTGGCATCAAAAAATTCGTCCACATCGCTGTCCACTGGGAGTGTTCCCAAAGGGCTGGCGGCATTGCCACGTTGTATGGCAATGCTTATACTCTGTCCAAGGTAAAAGCCAGCCCTTGGGTCGCGCGAAGAGTCATTAAACAAAAAAACTCTAGCTTTATATATTAGTATAGATATTATGGATACAAATATAATTTAACTTAAAGCATATAATTTTTTAAGATATTATTATTATATTATCTTTTTTTTATTTGCCGTTAGGTACCAATGGATATTCCACTTCCATATTGCATAATCTTTTAATCCAAACAATTACTTATTGGCAAATATAAAATTTTTAAGATAATCCAAGAGGCTAGCAGAAAAAACGAAATGTAAATATATTCGTTCCCAAAATTCTCTAGTAAGGTACTTTTAGCAACTACTAAATCACAACAGTAGAACAGTGCCTCTATCGGTGGAAAACAGAACTAAAATTGATAGTTATATTCAAAATGGTTTTGAAAATAAGAAACGTGTTTTTGAATAAAAAGCGTTATTCACTACTTTCTAAATTATTAATTAACATACTTATTTTTCTTAATAATAAGGTAATGTTCTGACTTAGTAGTAATCTCAACAAATTTCACTAAGTATTCATGAACTTATACCGACCTTAATAAAATAATATGTTTTAATTTAGGTGCTAGAAAAGTTACTATTACAATATACTTTGGTGTTCGTTTTGACTGGTAGAGGCGCTGTTTCTACAACAAAATGGCCGCTATGTGGCCATTCAATTGTAAATAATAATTTGTATAAATTGAAATGTAACATGCATTTTTAGCTGGTATTTTATCGAGTGAGTAATTTATTTAATAAACGCATTTAATCAGATGTTTTTGTTTTATTAAAGTGAAACTTTTTACGAACGTTTTACTTGGGGAGTAAGCTGGTGAATTCGTGACGAGAGCGTTGTGAAAAGTGTATTCGGGCGAGGCGAACGCGTTACAAAAAGTGCGATCGTGCGAAGCAAACAGAAGGTTACTCTCAGAGTAAACATAGTCAAGCATAGAGTGCGCGCATTGGTAGCCCCTTGTGCCGAGCGTAAGCTAACTTTTACCTGTAAGTACTATGTAGAGTACGATGCAAACTTAATGGCGGCTGTGAACACGAGTCGAGTCGCTGCGCAGTACCAAACTCATGCGCCAGCGGGGGAGCGGGGCGAGGTACTGCGCAGCGTTTAGCGAACTTCACAGCCGCCATTAAGTTTGAATCGAACTATACGCTCGTTTACTGATTTATTGCCGATTCCTATATTCATAAAACGATTCTTACGGACTGTAGAATTTTCTAAGCAAAACAAAGAATGGCTTTAAGTAATTTTCCGTGCAACGACAGACGTTTATGCGAAAATATCGATGGTTCCGATATTATTAGGGTATATTAGTAGGTTTTCTGATAGTTTTAATAAAACGGCGCGCTTTGTTTTGACACAAATTTTACGATTTGTCTTGTTCATACTAGTGCCTACAGTTCATATTCCATATGCGCACTCTAGTTTACTTATTTTTTCTCTAAGATAGCTATTGCTGCAGTCAAAACAAATAAAAGTCAATATTATTTATTAAGATTTTTATTACTTAAATTACGTCACAAACAGTCATGTCGATCCTAGATTATAAGTAGGTAGGTACGTTTAAAACATTGCATTTTTTTATATTAGGTATGTTGATATTTAAGGTAGGTATATATTTCTAAAAAATTTGTTATTGAAAATATTGTACCAGTTATCAATTAAACGAACAAAAAAAACTATTGGGAAAGGTATCTCTGCTGCTTCTGTAAAACAAACAAACTGTACCTGCGTTAAATTTTTATTATTTTTGGCGAAGGTACTACCTATATATTATAGGAAAAATACCAATGCTACGTAGTTCATAAAATACCTCGTGATATTATTAATTAAAAATATTCACAGTGATTCAGTAACAATGTAGAATGTAGGTATAGTACGATATATTGTAGAAAACTGAGTCTGAAACTCATCGAGCATAAACCTCGAAATAATATAAATACTATTTTATAAATAGCACTTCTCGCAACTAAAACTATAGTTAAAATAAATAATGGCTAATAATTTTTGAATTTGACAGCTGTCAAATAGCGCGTTTTTTGACGAATTTGTTTTTTTTTTTTCTATTTCCCAAGGTCATCATAATATGACCATGCTATGCTATGATCGTCGTGCCCATGCTTGCTTGTCTTTGGATCATGGGGTTTATTTTTCGAGAATAGATTCTTCAGGACTCTTAACATTTCAGACAGAAATGTTTCCGCGTCTTTTACCTGTAAACAATTGTTAATTTATTTACTCCCAGACACTCAAATCGAACCACCAGATATTATTTATACTAATTATACTATTCTAGATTTTGATTTATCTTATTCTTTTCTCTGTTTCAAACTGGAAACGGCGCTGATTCTGTTCAACTTAAACTAAATTTATGTTAGCTTCATTAGAATTAGAACCGTCAAATTATGTACGTAGGTATTAAAATGTTAAATACTTACTAGTTGTTAAGTAGTTACTATATAACATTACGCAGCGACCAAACGGAGCAGAGCATAAATGAAAAATGTTGGAAAAATGAAAAACCGTTGCAACTAAAACACGCGGACAAAGTCGCGGGGGACAGCTAGTAAAGAGATATAAATCATAGTGACGAAAGGATAAGCATTCCAGTGGTTAGTGGTCTTCTATAATTGTGTCAATCTGAATGTTATTAAAGATAGCAATGCTTTAATTTTAGTTTAGTTGGAGTATAACAGAATAAGTGCCATATTCAATTTTGTATACCTACAAAATTTTAAAAGCTAAATCCTGATTTTGTTTTCAGGACAAAGCGAGATGTCTCAATATAAGTGTACAGGAGTAAATTTTGTAGTAAATTAAGTAGCGTATAGTTTTGTTATTTTACGTATACATATGAATACATTTCTCACTTACCTTAGAAAACCTGTTTGAATTGTTAGTTTTCTACAAACCTAAACACATAAGATTAATATGTTTGAGGAGGTAAATAAATATGTTTACTAAGTGTTCAGTGTTTTTTATTTATCATTATAATACATTAAATAAACTAATAAATGCATTTACTCACAACCTAGGTTTATTACATAATCATTCCTGAAGCAGATACATTTATAAATAAGTAATAAATTATTTAATTTGTAATCTAGTTTAAATGTACCTACATATGTGTGGAGTAGATACCTATGTACACACGGCAAACTAGATAGGTTTGCAGGCCACGCTAACATTTTATATTAAGTATATTATATTATACACTAACATTTTTGTTACATATTATAATCCGTTTACTTATCTATATCTATACTAATATTATAAAGAAGTAAAGTTTGTGTGTTTGTTAAATTGTAAGGGGTAATCTCGGGATCTACTGAACCGATTTTAAAAATTCTTTCACCAATAGAAAGCCACATTATTGCTGAGTGTCATAGGTTATATAAAAAACCGAAAAATAAAAAGTCTTTTACGTGGTAGTCCGTTTTGCAAAGTGAATCGGAGAAAAAACGGTCGAATAAAAGCGTTTCTTTCGAACACTGCCTTAACTATGAAAGATATATTTTTGAGTTCTAGAGAAAAGATGTGGAGCTTGAAAATGCCTACAAAAAAGTCAACGACAGCATATGTCTAACTTGTATATTTAAGTTACAAAAAGTAGTTTTTTAAATATCCGGATAGATAATTTAATTTTTAATATTAATAAAATAATTTAAATCGTTAGGTCATATGTACTAAAAAAGGATTATTAAATTATGCCCATAGGCACGGGTCAGCTAGTGCTGAATATAATATGTAATAAAAATGTTAGTGTATATTTAATATAATATAAAATGTCGTTGTGACCTGCTAACCTATCTAGTTTGCCGTGTGTACCTATAAAAGTGTTACTATTCTCGGTTGGTTTGGGTAATTCACGTAAACGGTATGCAAAAAAACCTGAAATTCACAAAAAGTTGAAGAATATCATTAGCAAAATACTTAAATATGTTTTTATTTTTTTACCTATTTTATTAATTACCCAAACTGATAAACTACTTAGGTATTATTATGTGTACTTATATACTTAGCTTAATTAGTTAAATTAACTTATAATTGAGTATTTTAGTTTATTTGTTAGTATGTAACTACTTTAGATATTGTAAGATGGTAATGTAAACAGTTTTAACTAAAAATATCTACAACTAAATTTATCTACTTTATTAAGCAAACTACAAAGTTGTTAGTAATTCTAAATGAAATCTAATTTGTTTTAGTGAATGTATGCGATTTTTATTTAAATTAACTTTCCTGACATATGTTTTTGAATTAGAATACAAACAATAAAAATATGTTAGGTATCAAAACGTTGGGAGTGTCAATTTAAATAAAAATCGCGGGAATCCGTTTAAAATTGTTTAATTTCAACAATTTATTGACCAGAAAATTATAAACAGGTGCTAATATTCAACTATGATATTCAAGTAGGTGCATAATGAGTTCTAGATTTAACAAAATAGTTGTCTATGCTTTTCTATATTACAAAGACGACAAAGTTATTTTTTTTTATTAAATTCTGTTTGCGCGGCTTTTGGTATAAAACACTTGATTGTACTTATACCTCTCTTTTCTGGTCTATGCTTTGTTATGCTATTCTACCGTAACATTAATTAGAATTACTAATAATACTTTACTTAAACTACGCTTACTCTACGACAACTTCTTGCGACATAAATTTCTTGACCGTACACACTCGACACGCTTTGGTCTGGATAGCGTGTGTGTCAAAATAATGCTACCGCAATTCAAAAATCGCCAGGGTCGCAAGTCTTGCATCAGGTCTATCTGTCAATTTCCACCAATCACAGGCCAGTAGCTTGTCTCTCATTGGTTTAGTTAGAATGACAGATAAGTACACTTAATGCGACACTAGCGACCCTAGCAGATTGTCCCTCATTGTCCCACATACTGACACTTGTACTCACACCTACATCGGTGTGGTAAGTCTGATTGCATAGTATCGTAAAGTAAGCGTTGCACCCTTAGAGTATACATAGACAATCATAGAGTGCGCGGATCTTAAGTAGTCCGTAGTGCCGAGCGTGAGCAAATTTTTAGCTACAGATGGAGACCTCCCTCGTTTACTGATTTATTTTCCGTGCGACGACAGACGTATATGCGAAAATATCGCTGATTATGAGATAGTTTTAATTAAACGGCCCACTTTACTACTAGTTCATACTGCAGATACTGCTCACAGTTTATAATTTACTTGTTTTACTCTAAGGTTGCACCCCTCTACCTCATTAACCAAGCGAACCAAAATGAATCAAATCTAAAACATATTTTATATGTGAATAATACCCATGATAGCGCATGACAGTGTCATAAGTAGAATTAATATACCCATGAAGTATATTAATCCGTCTTATTTTATCGTCTACCTCTCGTTTTGTGTTCGTGAATAACGAAAGAAGTTTATCTTTTTCCTCTGCCTCATCCACTGTTGCCCTTTCAGAAAATTTCGTAGCGATATATGGCAACATTTCAGTTGACCCATATGAGTTTGGATCCTGTAATTCTTGCAACTGTGACCTACTTCTCCAGCTAGATTTTTGCGAGGTTATAAAATGAGCCTGTATTATCAGACATAATGTATCTGCAATAAAATTTTATAGTTAGTTTTGCTTGGGCAAGGAAGCTGTGAATTAGGCGGGGTAATTTGGGCACTGTAAATTTAATAACGTACAATATTTGCTACTCACCGTAATGTTTATTTAAGGCTATTGGTCATATTAGTAAAAATCGCGATGATGTTTAGCAACGGATTAATAGATTATAAATTCAAATTCTCTATAGAGTCTGCTAAAAAGTTGTCAAACGACGTCGAGAATTTCATCAATAAGATCATATAGGTTACTTATTACCTAAGAATATTACTTAATTGAGACTTAACGGCTAATTTACTCACAATTTTGAAACGCAACTCAGCTAAAGACGTTTATATAAGTCTAGCTGTCACTATTTTATACTTTCAAGTGGCAGAGACAGCATTAGACTTATTGAAACTAATTTTGACGTTTCAGAAGTTAGCCATTAAAGTTGACAAGTTTTATGATTAAGACTTTTTAGGTCAGTTTATGGCTAACTACGTTCCAACATGTATTTTATACATTAAAAAAATATGATTTCTAGGAAAATAAGAAACGTATTACAATCTAACGCGGTCTAAGTAACGAGATACTGTGTGGCCTATACTCTCAGTACCATCCATTGATAATATTAAACAGTCAATAAATTACCCAAATATAATCTATAGACAATGCACGTGGCAATATTAATAAAAATCAATTGCCACGTGTATGACAGAACATCACTTATAGAGCTTGGCCGATTTGGCTGTTTTTTTTGTTTTAATTTATTGACAGGATAAGGTTCATATTATGAACGATAAATTGCAAAAAAAAACGCGTGAAATGTCGAAAATTTACAGGACAACTGTTTCTGGCTGTGCTGAACCAATACAAATATTACTTACATTTTATAAAATTCGTCATCACGACAATTCTTTATAAACAGAAATATCGATACCAATCGCTCGACCGTTTAAAACAAAATGAATGGAACTAATAAAACGATTCGTAAGTCAATTTGTAATCTATAATTTGACATGTAAAGTTAACATGAAAACAAATTGCACATTTCTATATAACTGTAAAATGTACTTTTAAATCGTTCTTGTGTATTTTTTATCGAGGATTTAAAAGAGTTTTGTATTTATATACAGGCATGGTCAAAAGTTATTTAAATTATTTTTGTTACCTATATCCTTATAGAATTTACTTCTAGATAAAATGTAACCATGCATCAAACATAGATAACAAGTTGTATTTCTTAAAAAGCATAAAAAAGTGGGTGCTTTAGACCACATGACTGAAGTAAAACTTCTTTATATACGAAACGTAACTGGCTATGAGAGAAAGAGAGAAAGAAAATGTTTTTTTGCACCTCTCTCTCTTGCCCCTACAGTAATATACGAAATGTAACTCTCTTTCTTTCTATCTTCACTAACTTATATTTCCCTCTCAACTTTCGTTCGCCTCGCCCGATCACACTTTTCGTAACGCTCTCGTCACGCATTCACCAGCTTCCTCTCCAAGTCAAGCGTGCGTAAAGAAGTTTAAAAAAAAATAACGACTCTGCTAGGTACATACGTATATACAAATAGCCCTATGGTCACCATGACAACTGTCATTGCCTGGCTTTGATAAAAAAGTAGGTATATTATTTGATCGAAACTGCGCGGTGACTGACGCGTGCTGCGCGGGAGCGAGCGTCTCCTAACATAATATTTGATCCAAAAATGCTCGTTCCAAGTCTGGAAATTCTTCGAGTTGTGGCTTTCGAAGAACCGCCATTTTCATTTATTATTTTAACTTGCAAACGCGGTTTAATTAACAGAATTGTGTGCTCAAGGGTGGCAACTAACTAGTTGGAATCCTATACAGGTAAGTACCAAAGTGACTTTTTCATCTTTTTTAAATTTTTACAATGTCTTGGGACATCTTACACACGGCCATCTGATCCCAAACTAGACAGAGCCTGTATTATGGCAACCAGGCAACTGATAAACATATAAAAACATACATATTATAGATAAATTACACCCAGACGGAACCAATGATCATGCTCATCACACAAAGATTTGTCCTGGGTGGGAATCGAAACCACGACCTCCGGTTTTGCAGTTAAAGTCACTAACCACTAGACCAATAGGTCAGTCACAATGTTATATATGTACTTTCTTAATTATTTTGATACACTATTGAAGATCGGTAAAGGAAACATCGTGAGGAAACCTGAATTCCGAAAATATGAAATCGCCAACCCGCAATGAGCAAGCGTGGTGATTAATGCTCGTTTCTTCTTTACATAAGGTCTGTGGCTTGAAATAGGACATTTATATGCCGGTATAATACTTGCACAATAACTTTCAATATAGAAGCTAACGAAAAACTAACTTTGTCACAACAAGATTTAACTATTTATACTCTCCAGATCTCTCGTCAACGTAAAAAAAGCAAAAAGAAATCATTAGTTTGTTTTGTTTAAAATACATTGATTATTACATTCGCTACATAGTTCGAATGTTGTTCTTAAATCGAAATACACAAAAATTACATATTTATTGGTAGTAAATACATAGGCTTATTAAATGCATATTCCATTATGTAGGTTTTGACATGCCTTGGTTCCGCTGGTCCCGACTGCCATACGTCGATAGCTCATCGGGCTATGAAAGTGAAGGAATAGAGAGTTGTGTAAAGAAATATCTCCCGCGCAAATGGCTAATCTCGGTTGACAGAGGCCGCTGTGACCGAAATTCGGTTAGGAGGACATAGTGTAAAAAAAATAAAGAATATCTTTCTGGCCGCGCCACTCCGCTGCTGTGTCGGTCTGTAGGCCTATTTGCTATCTCCAGTTGCCAACCTAACCGATGTTTACTGAATAAAAATGCTTATTCAGTATCGGCTATCGTCGGTAACAAACTAAGTAATAGTAGATCTAGTTTGTCATCGAAGTTACACGATAAGATATGTTTGTTTCCAATGTCTTTTTTATAAAGCAACAATTGCTTTTGATGACAACCGCCATAGCGAAAAACCCTGCTGGTGTGATTTGGCCCTAAGCCTTGTCGGCTTTTACGAGTCATCATCAGCGACGCTGATGCTGCTTTACGTAGGTACCTGTGAAGATGAGATGGTAGGCCGTGTTAGAACGTTGGGCTGCATCCTGACACTATTCACCATTCCTATTCAAATCTCAATTGGAACAAGAAAATAATTATATTTACTCAATCAGGACTATTATTAGTAATTTCGCCGCCAGAGGCGCTACTCGCACGTGATTTCCATAATAATGTCAAATTCCATCTGTCTGTTAGTTGGTTGGCTTTGACAGCTGACGCGCCAGTGGCGCCAACTGGTGAGCGTTATAACGGTGGCCCTCATTCTTATAAATATACCTTTTCTTTTTTGGAATAGTTCTACGCAGTTAGCCTGAGCGCTAGCTTTGACTGCTTCATCGGACTTTTGGCGAGAACCTTAAGGGCCTCCAGCCAGAGCAATAGAAAAACTAACTACGACAGCAACGTTCACTAAGGGCACTTCCTGTAGGGTTCACACCTCGACTCAGTGCGTTGCTAACAATCTTAATAAGGCAAAAACAGCAAGGGAGGGCTGGATCTAAGTTTTTATTATTTAAGGTCATATTTTTATTGCTAGTTTGGCCGGCTCGGGCCAGCTTGATTTAGGGACGGGACGGGTGTTCAAATATACGTACATATCTTGGTACTTATCTTGGAATATCGTAAACATAGTCATAATAAAATAAATTGACATCCCTTTTTCTGATCGCTTAAAATAATTACAAATTATTTCATTTAGCCTCCAGCGGCGACTGTAAGATTATAATAATAAATAATTAATTGAAAATAATTGTTAGGTTCTACAGTAATCGGGTAATTTCTTGATAAATTACAAACTTGCTAAATACCTGATAACGATACTAATTAATTATTAAAAGCCGTATTATAATGTTTTAAATCATGATTGTTAGTAATAGAGAGGGACAGAGTTATATGGCTTGACAATTCCCGCGGTTTTACCCACCTTTTTCTCGTACCCATTAAGATATGTAAATTTTATTTTCCGCGGTAAACACTTGTTTTCCCAACTTTGACATTGGCAAAATCGTTGTCCTCCCGACGACGGAGCCATACAAAACAAGAACCGAAGAACTGATAAATACATTAAAATCGGAATAGGGTATTTGACAGCATGTAAAATATAGGATCTATTGATGGCATCCGTATTGAATATGATTTTTGGAAACCAACTATTTAGTCAGTTAAGAGTTTGTCTACTTTAGTCACGTGATCGTAAACGGCTATGATTGGCCGAATGGTTGATGACGTCGACTACTTGTAAACAGTTGCGTCTCAACAGTAGTTAACAAGCAAAGTTTACAAGAAGGTTATAGGATATAATTTAAATAATATTTTTGTTTTCGTTTTTTCTTGCTCAATATGTAATGGAACGTAAAGTATAGATTTCCTATAGAGTCCTTAGACATCAGTGATTAACGTAGAACAACACCTCTCAATTACCCTATTTGTCCCAGAGCGAAAATAATCGCAGGCGAAAGAGGGCGAATTACTGGACCGATTTTGGGCGAATGTTGCTCAAAGATTATTTATTACAACGTGTGATTACAAGTATTGCCTGTATTTATGTCGTATCCATAATATCTAAATTCTCTTACATAACACAGCTAATGTTTTAGTGGTAGGCAGTCGCTTCTGAATAAAAAAATGTGGACACCATCTCATACATTGCTCTGAACCAAAAGTAGCTAAAGCACTTGTGTTATGGAATTCAGATACAACAAAGGTACCACAAACACCCAGACCCGAGACAGTAAGGAAAAGTGGTTTTCTACAGCGACCGTCCGGGGATCGAACTCTGGACCTCAGAGTTAGCGACACCTTATGTGTACGCCACTCTAAAACGGATGTGTACGCCACTCTAAAACGGAGGTCGTTATTTTCTTTTATATTCTTCCAAATATGTTTGCAACTTTTTTATGTAATTAATAAACTTAATTTCAAAGAAAACCAACAAGAAGGAATAATTATTTGATAATATCACCAAGAACAGGCAACCGTATTTATTTCAAAAGGTCACTCGACGATAAGGTTTAAAAAATAAAAAACAATAATTACAAAATTAATGGTTTATTTAAAAAAATATGTATAACAATGTGCTTCACTGCTCAACAGAATAATAATTATTTGATTTAGTAGTGATATGATTATTAAAATCTTTAAGGCATTTTACCTAACCAGTAAACTGTCCAAAGAAATTACAATAATACTAAATTTAGTTAAGAAATTACAATTCGTGACAAAATTAGTTGTTTGAAATGGCGGGAAATTCAATATCATTTGTCTTGTCAACTGTTTTTGATGAAAATTTATGATTTTATCTAATTCTTTGGAGGCAAATTTATTTTAAATGTAGTATTATTATGTTTTTAATAAAACTAAATGAATTAGAACACAAATCGTTTTTTTTTACGCACGGGTGTTTTGAATTTGCCAATAACTTTAAAAATATTGTAGTCCCCGCCACAAACTTACTTCAAAATAAATAAATGGCTATCAAACTAATACCGGTTTCAAAACTTATCTAAAACAGTCATTTAATTTGTATTAAATTATTGATTAAAATGTAATAAAATTATTATTATTAATTAATTAATCATTAACATAATTATTAAAAACTGATTGATTTTTTATCACGATTTGAATTCACATAGATTAAAAATGTTTGGTTTTCCCGCTCAAATTTTAACTGTCATTTGTATTCCTTCTCTTTTCTTCATAAGAAATAAAAAGAGATGGCAATATTGGCTTATTTTATGTAGCTTTTGAGCATTGATTAAATACAAGCAAGGTTTATGTGAAGCAAATATTATGTTATAACAAAAAGTGTTTAAGTTTAGACAGTGATTAAGTATATAGCTTTTACGCAAAAAATAGTAAAAAAAAAAAAAGACAAAATGAAGCCGAAAATGTGTGCTGAAATGTAAATAAAGTGCCAATATATTCAATTTCTGATTGTTTTTCAAACAATAGAATAACAAATAATTCAATATTTTTTACTTCTAATTCGACTTCACATAAAACTTTATTTTTCAAATTGTATATTTTAAACAGCAGACTTTAACATTGTCTAAATTTAAACAGTTTTCAAGTAACACCTTATACATAATAAAATAGAAAAGTGTGTCTCTATCAAAGACGAAATGCAACAAGCTAAGCTTTCAAAATCAACGAAAATTCACACATTTCGATATTACTTCTTAAATAAACAACAATCACTTAAATTAAAACATTATTAAGCATAATTGGCAAACAACTTGACGTATGGCGTATTAATAACAACTTTTAATCTTATCCATCTATATAAATAAAAGAGAATGTATGTGTGTGTGTATGTTCACCTAAAACTCGAAAACTGTTAGCCCAATTGATATGAAACTTTGCACATATATAAAGAGCGACATGATCACTCCGACGAACATAGTTGCGTAGGTGCCGGATAGATGGCGCTGGTGGCAGTGATTTTTATCTTTTGAACCATAGCTCGAATTGTAGATTTTTTTTAGGTATAGCAAAGCACACCGGGCTCCTGCTCGTAGTATATAAAACAAAGTAGCGTTAGTTACACCATTTATAACACAAGAGCGTGTGGACAGATTTTCATGATTTTTGATTTGTCAGGTTCGTCTCCACCCCGAAAAATGTCCGGAAAGGAGACTCGAGGCGAGCGAAACCGCGGGGCACCGCTAGTTTAGTATAAAATATATAATATTACAAACTTTCATGCAAAGTTAAGAATACTGAATGAAAGTTTGAAAAAAATTATATTTTTAGAATTCTGCGTGTTGGTATGTCAATTATAAATTCATACTTAATAATTATAAATGCGAAAATAACTCTCTGTCTGTTACGAGTTGACGGCTAAACCACTAAACAGATTTTGATAAAACCTGTTATGGGGTTAGCTTGGATCCCAATCAAGAAATAGGTTATTTTTTGCCGCGATAACAGACACCCCCGCGGGCGACAGCTAGTATACTAATAATGTGTGATTATTTGTTTATTTTTATTCAAGTTGTTTGCCTGTAAACTATAAAAGCAGTGTTACGGCTATCTTACATTCTTCTCCTAAGCCTGTTCGGGATAATCGTCTTGCGCTAATTCTTCTTCTTCATCAAAGTCATCGTCGTCATCCACCATTGCCTCCTAGAAACATTAATAGAAATCAGAATTTTCTAATCAACGTCATGGTGGCCTAGCGGTTCAATGAAAGAATTTGTGTGCACAAGGTTGAAGGTTCGAATCCATTGCAGGCAAGTACCAATGTGACAGTATACACAAAAGATTTTGTTACTCTTTAAGGCATTTTTTTTTAAATCAAGACATTTCAAAATTAACCTTAATGGCACCCAACGTGGGGCATGTTTTTAAAATTTTCTGGTAATTTCTAGAAGAAATATTTACCTGGTACTGTTGATACTCTGATATCAGATCGGCCATGTTGCTCGCAGCCTCCGTGAACTCCATCTCATCCATACCCTCACCGGTGTACCAGTGGAGGAAAGCCTAAAAAAAAATAAAAGTATTATGTTATCTAGTATCTCTCATTTTTCACGGGCTATCCTCAGTAGCGAGAATACCCGGTCCTTTGAAAGGCTTACGTGGGGACACAGGTCCAACACGCAGTGGCCTTGTTGAGAATTTCACTCTAAACTGGGATGGGGCATCTACTAGGGCCCATCCACCTCTGCTCTATGGACGATCAGATATAAACAGTCCAAAGTAGATACAAGGCTATTGTAAGTTATGAACGAAGAATCATAAAAATAGGCTATGTGTAGGTATATGTTAGTGGATTGGTTATTGGAGCTAAATCGGGAAACTATGGCACCTGCCTTCTAACACGTGTTAATGAAATCAAATAGGCAGGACCCTCCAACATATATAAGGTTATATATATTATTATAATATCTAACATAAAAAGCGATAAAATTATTCGACGGGCCTGTTGGTCTAGTGGTTAGTGACCCTGACTGCTAAACCGGAGGTCGTGGGTTCGATTCCCACCCAGGACAAATCTTTGTGTAGTGAGCACGATCATTTGTTCTGTGTCTGGGTGTAATTTATCTATAATATGTATGTATTTAGAAATATATAAGTATGTTTATCAGTTGTCTGGTTGCCATAGTACAGGCCCTGCCTAGTTTGGGATCAGATGACCGTGTGTGAGATGTCCCAAGATATTATTATTATTATAACATGAGAAAATTTATATTTTTTTTTATTACGCCTCTTAATTTTCAGCTGAAATTCTGTTAACTGACTCTATACCAGATATACTCTCTATCCCTTTTAAATAATATTATAATATAATATATCTTGGGACAACTCACACACGGCCATCTGATCCCAAACTAGGCAGAGCCTGTACTATGGCAACCAGACAACTGATAAACATACTTATATATTTCTAAATACATACATATTATAGATAAATTACACCCAGACACAGAACAAATGAACATGCTCATCACACAAAGATTTGTCCTGGATGGGAATCGAACCCACGACCTCCGGTTTAGCAGTCAGGGTCACTAACCACTAGACCAACAGGCCCGTCAACAGATATACCCTTTCAGTAACACCATGTATAAGTATTTCGTAATGCTAGACTCACCTTCCTCCTAAACATGGCAGTAAACTGTTCGGATATGCGCTTGAACACCTCCTGAATGGCTGTGGTGTTTCCTATGAATGTTGCCGACATCTTTAGGCCGCGGGGAGGAATGTCACAGACGGCCACCTTCAGGTTGTTGGGAATCCATTCAACAAAGTAGCTGTGAAATAAATACTTAGTTATTTATTTATTTAAAATGTTTGCACAAAATTGCGGACTTAAGAATTAAGGCGGACTTAATGCCTTAGGTATTCTCTATCAGTCAACCAAAGGTGGTGTAGAGATAGGATATTACTTGTGTAATAACTTTCGTGAGGCGTACACATAATTATTTACGAATATTGACGGTTTACTCACAGTGGAAGCTAAAAATTTTACTAAAATTCTTACTAATATTATAAATTGCTAAAGTAACTCTGTCTGTCGCGCTTTCACGCTAAAACTATTGAACTGATTCAAATGAAATTTGGTACACAGACAGTTTAGAACCTGAGAAAAGACAAAGGCTACTTTTTGCCGCGATAACCGACATCCACGCGGGCGGAGACGCGGGCAACAGCTAGTAATATTATTAGCTATTTTAATTATCAAATAATTGTTTTTAATTGTTTGTTACTTCTTTTAAATTGTTTGTTGATTGTTTTTAATCTCCATCGCAAAGAGTGTTATACGTTCCATGTGTCTGTGGCCTTGTGACTTCCAAACGAATGAACCGATTTTGATGCAGTTTTTTTTTGTTTTAAAACTGACGTAATCTAGATGTTGTTACCTTGAATTCTTGTTCTGTATAGCTAGTACTTGCTCGTCCACCTCCTTCATGGACATGCGGCCCCTGAAGATCGTGGCCACGGTGAGGTAGCGGCCATGACGAGGGTCACAAGCTGTCATCATGTTACTTGGGTTGAACATCTAGAAATAATAATAATATGCTTAAATAGTACGTATAATAACTTTCGTGAGGAGTATTCATAATTATTTATAATAAAACGGTTTACTCACGTATATTCTCGGGATTGCCCGACTAGTTTCAAGACTCAATAGGAGTCCCTAATCATGAACTGACTGAAACTAGTCAGGCGATCCCGATGTACGTGAGTAAACCGTTTTGTTTTAAATAATTATGCTTAAATAGTACTCTACTACACACAGACGCGACTGAAGTGTACGAAGTCAGGAATTTGGATTCCGGGTCGGGCCAAATATTTCTGACAACTAGTCTTACTATGGGAAACTGTGTTACCCAGTAAAATGGGTTGTGGAGGTCAGATAGGCAGTTGCTCCATGTAAAATACAGTATTCAGCTGAATCCGGTGAGACTGGAAGACGACTCTAATATAGCTTGGAATAAGGCTACGCTGTGGTATTAATCATTGTTAATTATTATAGTCGCACAATAAATTAAATAATAAAGATGTTTAGAGACCCCGCCAAAATTAAATTAACAAGTTTTTGAGGTTTATATGTATCAATATGAAATTAAAAGTATTATCTACAGAGCCCAAGGTCAGCAGAACGACCAGTCACCAATCTTTACAACAGATTTTAATGCAGTTTTTAGCAATAAATAGACTGATTCAAGAGCAAAGTTTATGCCAGCTCTGAGGTTCCGGGTTCGATCCCCGGCCGGGTCAATATAGAAAACCACTTTTCTACATTTTCTCGGGTCTGGGTGTTTGAGGTCCCTTCGTTGTCTCTGAATTCCATAACACAAGTACTTTAGCTACTTACTTTGGGTTCAGAGCAATGTATGTGATGTTGCCTACATTTATTTATTCATTATTATTATTTATATTATAAAATAGCATAAAGAATATAATATATTATTAACTTACTTGACTCATTAACTCAGAAACAGTTTGAGGACGGTAACTGAATGAAGATCTTGCTGTCAAAGGCGCGAAACCTACAAAAATCAAACAATTTAAAAATTTATATATATAGGGTGTCCAGTAGTAGACTTTTTATACATGGGATTAATCGTATAACTTTCGTGAGAACTGTTCGACTCGCGCCACCACCGCCGCCGCGTCAGCTCATGATTAGGGACTCCTATTGAGTCTGAAACTAGTCGGGCGATCCCGAGAATATGCGTGAGTAAACCGTTTTGTTTTAAATAATTATGCGATTATAAATAATAAATAAAATACTCTAATAAGTATGTTTAGTGATACGTTCTTAGTTATTGCTTTTAAAAAGTAAATTTAAGTTATAATCCTTAGTAGTTTAGTTACTCTACTCCTTGGTAAATTTTATTTTTATCAAAAAGAATATTATATTGACGAAAAAGTAATTAACTTAACGATGACGAAACTTGCCTGTTTGATTGCGATATTATTATAATCAGCCCGATAAACTCAAAATAGTTTTTTTTTTTAATATTCTGTAAAACAGTACACTAAAACTTTTTATGGACAATAATACCCCAGTCTTATCGTACCTTGATCTAAATGACACTAACTGTATGTACTTACTATATAAACAGTACGTATGGACCTACCTCTTTGTTTAAATAGAAATACAGTATGTAACAAAAACCCTGTCCGATCCAATAAAGGCGTATTCCTGGTTAAACATATGTACTAGAAAAATGTCTCGCTCAGGCGGCTTCTTTGATACAAAACTGTAGGTAGTACACGTGAACTTTGTCGAGCGATCAGTGTTGCCTTTGATCAGTTTTATTTTAATTTAGTTATATTCACCGGGGTAAAATAATAATCTCAAATCCGTTCAATAGTTACGTATATGTGTACGCAGTACGATGCCGAATAATACTCATAAGGATCGGACAGGGCTTTTATATTTTTAATAAACCTAACTTGTTTTTATAACTCCATTATTTTTGTTTTATCTCACCTGGCATGAAGAAGTGCAGCCTAGGGAACGGCACCATGTTGACTGCAAGCTTGCGGAGATCCGCGTTCAGTTGTCCGGGGAAACGGAAGCAAGTGGTCACACCTGACATAGTTAGCTAAAATGATAAACAACATTAGTTAAATAATTGACCATCTTTTACAACTTTTTTAAAATAATGTGTGTGGCTGTGTGTGCGTGTGTGTGTGTGTGTGTGTGTGTGTGTGTGTGCGTGCGTGTGCGTGTGTGTGTGAGTGTGTGTGTTTGTGTGTGTGTGTCTGTACAACTCATATTGTCGATGCTTGCAGGAATAATTCAATGTTATCATAGGTTTCCGGTTTTAGCCATTGCACTATTGCCTGTTTGCAGTCCTTAGTAGTCATGGTATTGTATTGTATGTATTAACTATATATTTTTTTACGATTATTTAGTAGATTTTTATTTATTTTTTTTATTTATTACGCGTATTTACTAGAATGATCATGAAAATGTTCGGAGCGATGTTTGGCTCAATGCTTGGATCAATTCGTCAAATTTAAAAACGGCGAATAGTATATTAGTACATTGACTGGCCTGTTGGTCTAGTGGTAAGTGACCCTGCCTGTTAAACCGGAGGTCGTGTTCGATTCCCACCCAGGACAAATCTTTGTGTGATGAGCAGATTTATTATGTTGTGTGTCTGGGTGTAATTATCTATAATATTCATGTATTTTTATAAACATATAAGTATATTTATCAGTTGTCTGATTGCCATAATACAGGCTCCACCTAGTAAGAGTTCAGATGGCCCTATGAAAAGACTAATAATATGTATAAACATAGCACAAATTAGTTTTAGCACCACAATGCACAATAGTTCTGTAGCTACTGTTCTCCCATAGAGTAGGGGTGAATGGCCCCTGGTAGATGCCCTATCCCATATTAAAGTTCTCCTCAACAAGGCCACTGCGTGTTAGACCTGTGTCCCCACGTAAGCCCTTCAAAGGACCGAGTATTCTTGATACTGAGGATAGCCCGTGAAATATAATAGATATAAGATATGTATAATAATAGAATAATTGATAACTTACCGAAATAAGATGGTTAAGATCACCGTAAGTCGGGCTAGTTAACCTTAGAGTCCTGAAGCATATGTTGTAGAGAGCTTCGTTGTCTATACAGAAAGTCATGTCAGTGTTTTCTACCAGTTGGTGTACTGAGAGCGTGGCGTTATACGGCTCAAGGACCACCTCGCTGACCTACGGAAAAAAAGTATTTATTTATTTAATGTAATAAAAAATAAAAATGTAACAGGAAATAACAATGATAAAACACTGATTCTCTTAGGCTATCTCTGTCTCTTTCGTTTTTATAAAAATAGAAAGGGATGCATACATCACAGATTTTTTAATTAAGTGCGAACTGATTTTTTAAAAAAATTCTGAGACCCAGAAACGTCGTGTGCAGCAAAAATGCAGTTTAAATCGTAGACTTCATTAAAGATTAAGTTAGTTGTTATCTATCACGCTGCATATAGTAAAAGATGGCAATTTAAACTTCCAGGCAGTGACCTCGGCAGCTTAGTTGGTAAAGCGACTGGCGCGTCAAGCCAGTGGTCGCAGGTTCGGGTCCTGCCTGAGGTTTAAGATTTTTATTACAAGTATTTGTTTATTTTATGTAATAAAAATATAACAGGAAATAATAAGTTCACAATGACACCGATTTTGAACAGAAACTAAAGTTTTCTTAGGCTATCTGCCTCCTTCTCTTGTATAAAAAATAGAAAGGGACGCATACAACGCACATTTTAAATTAAGTTTGAATTGATTTTTTATAAAAAATTTAATACTTAGGAACGAGTGCACTAAAACACAGTGATGTTTAAAGTCATGGACTAGATTTACGTTTAAGTTAGTTGTTATCTACAACATGCCTACATTTGGCATAAACCTATGCCAAATGTAGGTAGTAATTATGTTGAAAAAAATGGGGTTTAAAATACAGTCAAACATGGTAGAAATTTAGTTAAAATCAGTGATAACTCTCTAAAAAGAGGGGTTAATATGTCCATCTTACCTTAGGAGAAGGCACTACGCTGTAGGTACACATGATCCTGTCTGGGAACTCCTCACGTATCTTGCTGAGCAAGAGAGTGCCCATGCCCGAGCCGGTACCGCCGCCCAGAGAGTGGGTGAGTTGGAATCCTGGGGGTAATAAGATAAGTCTGAGTGGAGCATGACTAAACAATGAAAATGACAGTAAAAATTGTGTTTTTAGTACAAGATACATTATTAAAGCATGTTCTAAAAATATTTCCGAATCTATTTAGTAACAAAATTACTCACGCATATTCTCGGGATCGCCCGACTAGTTTCAGACTCAATAGGAGTCCCTGACAGGCAACTTTTGCATTTATAATTTAGTAGACAAGCTGTTGCCTGCGGCTCCGCCCGCATTGTTGTCGGTTATCGCGGCTAAAAGTAGCTATTGTTATATATGTTGTTATATATGTTTTTTCTTGGGAGCCAAGCTTACCCCATACCAGGTTTGATCCAAATCGGTTCAGCGGTTTACCCGTAAAAGCATAACAGACAGACAGAGTTACTTTCGCATTTATCGACGACCTCCGTGGTAGAGTGGCGTACACACCGGTTTTCAAGGTGTCGCCAGCTCTGAGTCTGGGTGTTTGTGGTACCTTCGTTGTCTCTGATTCCATAAGACAAGTGCTTTAGCTACTTACTTAGGTTCAGAGCAATGTATGTGATGTGGTCCACATTTATTTATTATTTATAATATTAGTAAGGATTATATTTACCTTGTAAGCAGTCGCAGCCTTCTGCTTCCTTCCTGATAACGTCCATCACTGAGTCAACGAGTTCAGCACCCTCGGTGTAGTGACCCTTAGCCCAGTTGTTACCTAAAAATGGTCAAAACAGGACTTTATTTATAGGCTATATACTTTTTTTTTGAAGAGGTTACCGCAGTTTGCCTGAGCTTAAGCTTTGACTGCTTCACCGGACTTTTGGCGAGAACCTTAAGGGCCTCCAGCCAGAGCAATAGAAAAACTAACTACGTTAGCAACGTTCACTAAGGGCACCCCCTGTGGGGTTCGGACCTCGACTTAGTGCGTTGCTAACAATCTTAATAAGGCAAAAAGAGCAAGGGAGGGCTTGATTTAATATTTTATTATTTAAGGACACATTTTTATTGCTAGTTTGGCCGGCTCGGGCTTGATCTAGGGAGTGTAGACTATCTAATTATTTTCTTATTAATATCCGTATTCTATCCACTCGTGTACCAGTCGGACTATGAAAGTGAACGACTCTCTCTATGAGTGCACCTGTGTTGACACACGAAATATCTTTGTTGAAAAAACACGCTGTGACTAAAATCCGACGGACATTATAAAGAATGAGGGCTAACGTTATTAATTTCGCCGCCAGAGGCGCTAGTGGTACGTGATATCAGAAAATGACAAATTTCTCATTTAGTTGGTGGGCTTTGACACTTTAACAGCTGATGCGCCAGTGGCGCCAACTGGTGAGCGCAATATCGCTAGCCCTCAGTAATTTGTAAAAGTTACCTGCACCACTCTGGCCGAACACGAAGTTGTCAGGTCTGAACAGCTGACCGTAAGGTCCGGACCTCACCGAGTCCATGGTCCCCGGCTCCAGGTCCACGAGGACCGCGCGCGGGACGTATTTACCTGGGAAATAAATTGTATACTTAGTTCAGGAAGAAATTCCGGTGGATTGTGACTTTGGCGCTGATTCTGTTGTTCGTAGCATTGCTAGACTTTTCTAACATCGACAAGCATAGAGCGTGTTCATCACTTGTTGCTCCTTATGCCAAGCGTTAGCACAATTTAGCTAAATGTACTACGCTCGTTTATTGATTTATGTGATTTTGACCATAGGAGTTTATGCGAAAATATCAACGTTACCGATATTATTAAGGCAATATTAGGTTTTTTTGCGATAGTTTTAATAAAACGGTGCGCTCTGTTTTGACACAAATTTTACGATATTGCTTGTTCATACTAGTGCCATGTTCATACTCGATATGCGTGCTCTATATTTTACTTATTTATTCCTCGAAGACGGCGATAGATAAGAAATAAGATTAGAAATGTCAAACTAGTATATGCCTTGCTTGACATCAATGTGGTTTTAGGCTGGTTTTATAGCTACGCTGTTAGACGCGCCGTTGAGCAGCGCCGCTGTTAGCAGCGCGCGTTTGAACAACGGTCCGCTGTAAAACGAGATTAGTACCGCGCGTTTCGCTGCTGTGTACAGTCGTCTACAAAATGAACATTAATGCGGTTAGAGTAGTGGCTATTTACCTCTTATGGAAAAGAAGGCAAAGAAGACTAGCTGTTGATCCTTATAATGGTACAAGGTTAGTGAGAGGTGAACACGTAAGATCTTTTTGCGATTTACGAGAAAATAGTCATAAATTTTATAAATATTTTCGCCTATCAATAACTAGTTTTGACGAATTACTCTGCAAGTTACAGTCCTCTTTACGACGATCCAGCTTATTTCGCATCCCCATAACTCCAGAGGAAATATTGGCGATCACTCTAAGGTAAATGAAATAAAATCGATATTATAATTCATGTTGTACTGTACTTAACGGCGCGTCTCAACAGCGTCACTCTAAAACGCATACTGATCGTATCGTAACTAGCGGCGCGCGCTTCGGCAGCGCCGGCGAACAGCGCGCGTTTACTCAACAGCGCTGCTCAAGCGCGTGGCTATAAAACGAAACTAGAACCCAGAACAAATCCGAACGCGCGCGCTTCAACCGCGCTGTCGAAACGCGTAGCTATAAAACCAGCCTTAGTGCATAAAAATTTAAATATGAAATGAAAGAAAGTTTGAACTTTGACAGTTCCAATTTGTGTCTGGCCTTATCTAGTTATGTACGAGTGAAAAGGAAAAAGATGGCCTAATTAACATAATCAAGGTAACTGTTAGTTAATACTCGCAAGAAAATATACCGCGGGTTTTAACCCCGCATGGGACAAGCATTCGTGTGTACCACAAATGGTTGTTCCAACCCTGGGATTATATACCATAAGTGCGGGAGTAGGATATTTTTTTTTTTGTACACTTATTAAATACAACCTCTTTTTCTATATCTTACCTCCGGAGGCCTCATTGTAGTATACGTTTATCCTCTCACGCTGCAAGTCGTTCTCGCCAATGTAATTACCATTAGGATCAACTCCATGTTCATCCGAAATGACCTCCCAAAACTGTTGACAAATAATGGGTAAATTTATTTTAATGGCTGGCAATTATTTATTAGTTAAATATTCGACACTAGATGGCTCTGTATACAGTTTTTAAGTTGTAGAGTGATTTTTCATGTTACAAAATGTATTTTTTTAAACTAAATATATACATTCTTTTGATTTATAAATAAAAAGCAATGAATTAGTGAGACAATCGAAAAATACAATGACTAAATTTTATTAGATTTATGTTAATTATTATTATTATGTAATATTTTATGGCACAATCGAAAATGCGTCAGTGATGACAATGTATTATTGAAAACATATTTGCTACATAAAATCCGTGATTAATGTTTTGTATATAGATTTTCAACAACTTAAATTATTATTTATTAGTACGACTGACTAAGATTTTAATTGGCAAGACATCTAAATATGTAGGTTGTAGGTAAACATGGTCATTGAAGAAGAACGTTGATTTAATGACAGCCAAGGTGAGGCTATAGGAATTTGGCATCAGGGATGACTCAGAGTATGTAGGTTTGTCGACAGAATATTTCTGGAAGAACGCATAGCCGTTAGTGCGTGACCTCTCTTCTTTCGTGTTCCTACCAGACTACTACATATAAGGAATAGAGAATGCCACTTATATTGAGCTATGCGCACACACTAGTGCTGGTAAATATCTCCTAGGTTGTATTTATGTTGATAGAAGCCACCAAGTGATTTTCTGTTAGGTCAATATTATTTATTTCTAGAAACATTTGAATAACAGGTACAACATCAAAATAACAACAACAGGCAAATGAATTGGTTAATTCTCAGTATCGGTAGTTTCGTTCTAAAATAATGGTGACTACTTCTATGTATTTGATTTCATTCGTGACTATTTTCCGAAAATAGTTCTTTATCAATGTATTAGAAACTAACTGCCGCACTGAGTATTCGTTAAGGGTTACTTAAGGGATTCCTTATTTTCGATTCAAGCAAGCATCCTCTGAGACTTCTAAGAGTGAATTTCTTAAATCGATCCAACAGAACTCCTTTATTAACTACTAGCTGTCCCCCGCGTCTTTGCTCGCGTGTTTTAATTTCACCGGTTTTTCATTTTTGCAACATTTTTAATTTATGCTCCGCTCCTATTGGTCGTAGCGTGATGTTATATAGCCTATAGCCTTCCTCAATAAACGGACTATCCAATACAAAAAGAATTTTTCAATTCGAACCAGTAGTTCCTGAGATTAGCGCGTTCAAACAAACGAACAAACTCTTCAGCTTTATAATATTAGTATAGATTAACGTCTCTGAGTACGGCAGTAAGTTAGTCAAACAGCAATGACTGTATCCTAATGAACTATGTAATATAGCGCTATCGTACGAAATACATGACAAATAATGATAACATTTCGGTGCATGCGATTTGGCGATGCATACTCGCCCACCGATAGTAACGAGGTTATCATAAGATTATTTAGAACAATTCGTATTGTCTAAAAGACAATGACATCAGGATACAGGTTAATAATAAATAACATTCGGCCTTCATAGATAGCCGATAACTGAGCCCATAGCACGAAGTCTATCGAATATGTATTCGTATCGAAGCGTCATGATTTACATGGAAAACGGTGTTCTAAATTCAAAATATCCATTCTAATCGTAACGTTAGTGCTGTGGGCTCTATCGTCATGTAGTTAAATTTTCCAAGCTAGGTAACCAAGGCCGATAATCAAGTTAACAGACTTAAAAAAAAAACAAGATTTTCTATTCGTAGAAATCTTTTTTTATTCATTCTTTTTCATTCTTTTAAAAAAAAACGACTCCCGCACTAAGGAATTTAATCCTTGTGTCGCGGGGGGTTTCACAAACATTCAAATCACATGCACAAAGAACACCCAGACTTGAAACAAGCATTTGTGGGTCACACAAATGCTTGTCCCATGCGGGGATCGAACCCGCGGCACGTCGCGCACAGAGGTAATTGGCGTGGTGACCTATACCACTCGGCTATCCGTGCAGTCAGTCCATTTTTATTTTTAATGTATGTTCCTCGATTACTCGAAGATGCCTTAACCGATTGGTTTTTTATTGTTTAAATATTTTTTTATTTATTTAATAATTTATGTACACACAAAGTCATATGATTAGTTGTTGTTTTATAGGGTATACTTCCCCTGTCGTTTCATGGTCATCATGAAAATCGAGGGCAAAGAGCAATTTTTATAGCCACGTATTAAGTGTTTCAAGTTTTCATTGATTTTGTTCTAATTTGAAATGATTATCACTTATTTTAAAGTTGGTTTTTTACAATTATGTCATCATCATCATTATCTTCAGCCCTGTATAGCCCACTGTTGGGCATAGGCCTGCTTTTGTTTATGACATTCGCCTCTGTCTCTTGCCGGTCGCATCGATCCTACTACAATTATGGGTATGTAATCAATTATTCATATTACGGCCTCATTGGACTTCGAGAGGGACTAGAACAGATTAAAGTACAAAATTGAATTAATTTATTTATGTACCGAGTAATCTCCGTCAAAATCTGTTAAGATAGGCAGCCTTGACCGAAACTACGTCAGCAGGCTCATTGCCTATCTCTAGTTGACAACTCAAGCGATGTTTACTGGATATAAATAACGGTCAAAATGCAAATTTGGTATATTCTATCGTCAGTGACCTACTAGGATGTATTAGATCTGGTTGGTCAGGTTAGCTGATACAGAATTCGCGTATATTATAGAAAAGAAAGTTTGAGAATATGATTGGTTGTTTACTACTCTTTCACGTAAAAACTAATCAACGGATTTGAACGAAATTCGACACACTTATAGTTTATAACGTGGATTAATACATAGGATAAGTTTGAAACTAAAAGGTACATGAAAATGGGAGATATGCGGGTAAAACAGGACGCTGCTAATGTTATTGGAGAGATAAAATAGCGTGGGTCCCATGATTGGCAGTCTCGAAAATTCTCACTTCTTAGGTCAGACCTAATAAGTGCTTATAGTTTAAATTTATTCAGACTTTGAAATGTGGGTGGTACACTCCTGTTTTAGAATTCTATGCCAACAAGGCCATACTTTTATAGTAAAAATATGACATTTGTTGTTTACTGTTTGAAAATATGATTAACTATTTAGTCACCAGAAAAATGTCGTGGCCAAGCGGTTCAATAAACGCATTTATACAAGGTTGCAGATTCAAACCATTACAGGCAGGTACCAATGTGACTTTTTCAAAGTTACATATAGTTTCTTAAATATTCTAGAGACATAATTTACCCCGGATTTTTCGAAAATTATCGATCATACAAATCTTTTCCAGATAATACGGCGCCAAAAAAAAACTTAATCGGTTTGAGTTGTCTTAAATGATGCTCCATTATACATGGGGCTATAGATTTTTATTTATACAGATAAGGTTGATACAGAAAACTGAATATGGCTTCATAGATTCGAGGTGTGACAATGTTTGTTAAAGGTATGACGTCAGGAAACCGTAAGCGTACTATAACCGACATAATTGAGTCTAATAGATTATCAAGGTCTTTTGTAGCATGGAATCCTTGTTGACCCTCTTCCTTGCTAAATTGAATTAACGTAGATTTTCTTAGCCCCGCCAACGTGAATGTCGCAGCTAAATGTAGCTTTTGCCCATTTTTGGTGTTCAAGCTAACTTTATAAAATCTAATGTGTGCTAATCTTAGAGTAATCATAGACAACCATAGAGTGCGTGTATCGCTAGTAGAGCCCCTTGTGACAATTTTTTTTGCTGAATGTATTACGCTCGTTTAGTGATTTAAGTGATTTTCCGTGCGACGACAGACGTTTATGCAAAAATATCGATGGTTCCGATATTATTAGTGTAATATTAGGTTTTGAGATGGATTTAATATTACGGCGCGCTCTGTTTATACACTAATTTTTCGATTTTACTTGTTCTACTAGGGCTGGGCCACAGTTCTTACTCGATATGCGCACTCTATAGTTTACTTATTTTTATCTAAGGTGATAACTTTTAAACTATCGCGTTGCATCTTTGTTAATTGCAAAAATGAGTTGTTAAGGTAATGAATTGTTAATCTTACGTTCACTCCGCATATGTATATTAACCTTCGATCAATTATTTCGCTCCACAACCTCGATAATTGATTACACAGAAATGTAAAAAAAACCGACCACGATACCAGAAAATACAAAATACGCAATTTGGTTAAAACATTCTATGTAGGTAATTGATTAAAAAACCAAACTACTTAATCGATTTCGAATAAATTATTATGGAACACCTCTAAGGTATCGACAGCAAAAAGAATTTTGATCGATCCGCAATTGCCGGAATCGCGTAACAAAAAAAAGACAGTAGAACCTCTTTCTTTTGGCATCAGTTAAAAAAAGAGGCTAAGTCATTATTAAATGTTTAGGAGGTATTGCTATAGCAACAGCACAGCAATAGGTACAACACATATCGAGCATATCCTTCTATTAAACATTTTCACATTCAAAACACTAGAGTGATCGTCAAGGGCATTTTTCGTGAATAATGCTATGTTTCTGTAAGGTCGGAAGCATCGCATTTTGTGAGCCCAATGAGGAAGTGACCTCAGTAAATAGTGACAAATCTACTTATTAGCATGTATTTGTTCAAGGATAAATATGTGGTTTAATAAAGGATGTTGACTGGGTATGAGAAGCAAAAAATCTATTTAGTCCGTAAATTAACAACTTAATAAAAAAAAATTACTTTTTCAAAATTACTTATAACTAAGAAGATAAAGCGGACCAAAGTTCAGGAGTGGGGGCTAATTACGTCACGATGTTACAAAACGTACAACATCGTGATGTCATGCGACATTACAAATCAATGTATCGTAGTAAGTTTTGGGTAACGTAAAAAGAGGAAAGGATACGTGTCTATGTCTAATATATTTTACTAAACAACTGACGAATATTAAAAAAAAATAGTCAGCGTCCCTATTGTACTTGTGTTTATCTTATGTTATGTATCCTCTTAGGTTCGTCATCGTTTTAATTACAATAAATAAATAAATTACATGAAGATACTGGTTTTTTTATCAACTAGGTGTTGCAGTGACTGTCAAAACCAAAAACAAAACAATTGTTTTTTTTTACAGCTTTTGCTAGCTCATCATCTGTGTAATATCTCAATAATTATTGATTAAAATTTATGATCAGAGTTAAATATACAGTTACAAAAGGAGTCTAAAGTGACTATTAAACATTTATTATAGACCCAGTTATAAAGCCGGATAGAAAGCAGATCTATTGCATTCACATTTCATGATCTTAATGACATTTTAGTAAGTGAAATTTATGTGTTATATGTATGAAGTACCTAAGCAAATATTTTGCAGATCCTGACCTAACGTAACTAAGAAACCGTTCGGAAAGTTTAGTGATATAGGGGTCAATACGCCCACTACAACTGCGCGGCCGCGAAACGCTACGGACTCGATTCCCGCATTTAGGGTTGCCAGGTTAAAAACCTAAAAGTAGGACAGACCAGCCAGTTTAGTCGTACATTTAAGTGAATATTCCGGCTTTAACCGAAGGTCTGGAAATGCCATCCGAAATGCACGAACATAATACATAGATTATACGGAAATGTTTATCCAACTACACTAGGAATGCTGTTCTGCGCCTTCCGCGAGACAGGAAATAATAAATAAGTTACAGCATGACAAATAATGCAAAACAAAATCCTTTTACAGCTAACGCTCTGGTCTTAGAACAATTGCCTAGTTAGGATATAATAGATTATTTTCTTAAATATACATAAATGGTTTGCATGATACTTATTTCGACTTTGACACAGCCAAAACACGAAAAAAAATCGCACTGAAACAGCACCCTAAGATTACAATAAACTCCCCTAAAACTCGGAAAATCATAACATCTAGCAACACTGGAGTATAATTCATGTGCGTGTCTATGACATTTTGCGCAATGCGCCGGTATAAAAAAATTACGTGTGACGCATTAGTCATTTTTTTTTAAATGACTGTAAAGTAAACGGTGCTTGTGTGCCCACATATACAATTGTAGTTATAAACTATTATTGTATTATTTATGATGATACATCAAACTATAACAATAAAAATATTTACAGTAGGTATTTGACCTACTTTTATACGTCTGTGGCTCATTTTGATAAGCTGTACAATATTATACCAAACCTTATTAATTTTTCGCTTTATTATCACTGTTTATTCTTTCGGAGCCATTGCATTCAAACTAAAACATTCCTTTAAAGTAACATAAACTACAAAAAACATTAAAATGTTCTTTTCCGTTTACAGAAAACGCTCTAATTCAAGATTTGCCTTCACATGTGAAGTCCGTAAAGATTATTGCAAAAGAAATATGCTATGAAACAAAAGTTATTAACCTTTCATTAATGACATTTTTAGTATTTTTAATGTAAATGTGACAATCGTAACATGCTATATACAGTTGTTTATCTAATCTTTCGTCATTTTATGAAGCTCTATCTGTATGAATAGAAATCCCTGCGCTACTTCAATGGATAAAAGTGAAATACATTACAATAAAATTACTAACCTTGGATCCAATTTGATTACCACATTGTCCAGCCTGTACATGCACTATTTCACGCATTTTGAAACACTAATCTCTTGCTATAGAACCTTTTTCGAAATTAGGTTCTAAAATGAACGTTCAACAAATTGGGAATGTTAAAATGTTTATCTCAATATTCTCATATCGCCAAGTTTCAATTCTTAGTAAAAGTTGATTGCTGTGTTGCCGTTTTATAAATTTACCACAATTTGGGAAGGTATAAACGGTTTCGGTAAGAGGTGTATTGACATTTTGTGAAATGAATAATCGACTAAAAGATTGAGTGTTTATTTGAATTTATTATATGTTTAGTAGTTTTAAATACATTCTTTGATGCCATGGTAAAACTTGAAGTTGAAAGTAATTAAATAATAGGACAATATAAAGATTAGGTAAATACTTATAATTTTTTTAGATTTTTACTATCATTTGTAATAAATGACATTTTACCATAAATTACAAGTTCAGGTCAAATAAAACCTAACAAATTATGTAGTTGTAGCAAACCGAAATAGTATTTTAATGTTTTATTTTAGTTTTCCATTTAGTTCTTCATTAATATTTAGTTTTCTTTAAAACTAGTTTTATCTTACTCAAATACTTTATCATGTTATTTAATAACATTCATAATCAACAGATTGGCCGTAAAACTGATATTTTTAATTAGTAACCAGATTTCTCAAATGCGAAGGAAATTTTATGTCCTTAATTTGGCAACACTAGCTGATAACTAATGCAGGTGATAATGATAGATAAGGTTGCCGGACTGCCGGTATAATCAGTATTAACCACTATCCAGCGATTTATATCTCTACCTAAATAAATATATATTTTTTATATATAAAAATCTATTTTAACCTGGTAATATTAACAAAAGTTCTAGATTCTTCTACGCTCAATAATAAATTAATGAGTGTCACAAGAGCTATACTTAATCGGATAGACTTTTTTATTTGTCATTGAAATATTATTACATCATTTGAGAGTGTGGCTGTGGCAAAGCATTCTTTAAAGTACTAGAACACTCGCAATATATGGTTTTTATTACCCGTCTATTGTAAAGATCATAGCAATTATTTTATAGTAGGCTTTACTAAGTCATGTATAGTTTAAAAAACTCCTGTATAATATATTAGTTATGGCAGGCAAGTGCCTAATCAATAGACCAATAAACTCAGAGTACAGTAATACATTTCAAAATACCGATGCAAGAAAAAATATTAGTTCGATCGAGACGCGCTTGACATAATTATACTCTTTGATTGAATATTGAAAATAGAAACAATATTAGGTACTCAGAGTAAACCACAGAACAAATATACTCTACGAGAAGAATGTCAACTTAGTACATAAAATTTGGGACCGACTGGCACGACTCGTAGCGTGCCACCCATAGAACTAAAACTGACAATTTCACCGTTCGCGGGAATTTCAAATTTCATATTCCTTTGTATTTAATAATAATTGGTATTGAAAGGGTAAATAAAGCTAATGAAATAAAAATCGTATTAAGTACAATTATAATTTATTTTTGATAAACTTAATTTAGAATATAAAATAATCAGAATACTTAAAAAATACGTTTAAAATAAACAAAAATACATTTTACAACATTCATTGTACTACAGCTGTTACATAAAATTGTATATATTATATTATATATACTTTTTACTTAAATATTAGATGGTATATTATAAATATTCTTGAAAATGTATGACGAAAATATTTTTTTTTATATATTTTAAAGATTTAAGATCTATTGTAAGAAAGATTTTATTTTGTTACATTCTTTCACAGAAAAATAATTTATGTAACGAAAACATTCATTAGACAGATTGAAAAGAATTTTTGTTTATTCAAACAACAATAACAATTGGATTTACCTGACACATAATAACTAAATTTTAAGATTAGGTGTAATAATTAACCTTTGGCAATTATTGATATTTGTATGATTTCACAGGACAAGTTGATTCAAATTCAAATTCAAATTCAAATTCAAATGTATTTATTTGTGGAACATAGGTGTATATTACAAAGATGTTACAATATTTTATCGAACGCTATGTCCTGCCAATCATGACGTACAAATAAGAACTTAAAAACTAATAAAACTAAAACATCACAAATCTTTATAACTATATTTAACAATTTTTAAAATAAGGACTTGTCGGTCAGGTATTCATCGACCGAATAATATGTTTTATTATGTAACAGTTTTAGGAAGGCTTTTTTAAAATCACTTATTTTATCTAATTCTCTTATTGTTCTAGGGATCTTGTTATAAATTCTGGGTGCCATTCCTAAAAAGTTTTTGGTATAGAGTGCAGTGTTATGAGACTCAGTACAAATTTCATTATGTCGCCGTTTTGACTTCAAGTTTTTGAACAAATTTGCATTAGTCTTAATAAATAGTGCTGTTTCGAAGATGTATATACATGGTAGCGTTAGAAGACAAAATTTTTTAAATATTGGAATACAGCTATCTCTAGGTTTAAGTCTAAACATGGCCCGTATGCATTTTTTTTGGGCTTTAAATGCATTCTCTTTGTCTGTAGAATTAGATTCTGAACTATTCTGAACTATCACCTTAGGTGTCTTGATAAGGTTGTGCTTGCATCGAATCGACATAATATTTTGTTTATGGCCTAAAAAAAGAATAACAATGTTAATTGATGATTTAAAAAATAATTAATTCACAAGCGTACAATATAACAAGACAGTGCTACACTAAAGTATTTTATGTATGGCTACAAACATTTATAATCATTTACCCAGGTTAATTAAGGATATTAAAGGAGGACAGATAATTTAGTTTAGTTTAGGAACCAATAACATCATGCAATATTTATTTAGAAATGGTTTTGGATGTTAGTACTTTAAACAATTATAATGGTGGGAAGTACCAAACCTAGATTAAATATATGGCATGATTTTATTGGTTCTTAGGCCTCCATACATTGTTGCCCGTCCTCCTTTAGCAAATATTCATTTACAATAGTTGGAATTGTTATTAAAGAAAGTACTAAGTACTATGCTGTTGTTTAGTACCCATATTCCCAAATAAATAATTTGATTAAACAATAGGTTTATACTGACCTTCTTAAATCCTTCAGGATGCTACTGTTAATACTGTAATATTATAACGCTCCTCTCTTCTCTATTAAGGAAGAGTCCTTCGCCATGCAGTGGAACATTTACAGGCCAATATTACTATTCTGTATTTATTGTAGTATTTAATATTTCAGGATGAAAAATATACGCGCCCATAGTAAAACTGTAATAAATAAAGGTATTTAGATACACTGAAATATTTTTATGTTAGCCATTGAACAACGATGACTTAACTTTTACATCAACTTACTTATATATTCACGCAACACTTGAAGGCTATTTTGTTCAGTTGAAGTCTTGAAGATCAACCCTCCACGTAATTTCTTTATCTTCATCGGACTATGTAGAACTATATTATTATAGTTTTCAATAGTCATAACATTATTACCATACTTAAAGCAAATAAACAATGGTACTCGATACTCCATTAAACAATATTATTTCAATATAAAAATGAAATTAAACTGTGGCTTATTGTTAAAATATAAAAATACAAAGAAAAATAACATTAAAAGCAACCGACGCTATTAAGGAGGCCATTTTTTTTATGGTGTTTCTATTATAAATACATATGTTGATTTTAAAATGTCTTAATTGATATAATGTTATTTAAATTTCTGATTGTATTGTAATTTTATATGTATTTTAATAACAAACACAAAAAAGGACTTATTACACTTTTTAAATTTACTATGATATAATTAAAATTGAAATACGGTAACGAAAATTTCAATTTTTTTACTGGTAACGTTTTAGCTATAGATTAACGTCATCAAAAACGATCTTCTGACCTTGAGAGCTTGTTACACATCTCTTTGTAGTCTATGCCAAAGAGTATATAAACTCTACGTTTTAGTCTATGATTTCCCACCCACAACAAACCCCGCTGTCATCCATACAAGTTGACACCCCCTGGAGTAAACATTAGACAAGCATAGAGTGCGCGCATTGGACCCTTGTGCCGAGCTTAAGCAATTTTTTATATTAAAGTACTACGCTCGTTTACTGATCTACGTGATTTCCTGTGCGTCGACAGACGTTTATGAGAAAATATCAATGGTTCCTCACTATTAGGGTAATATTAAGTTTTTAGATAGTTTTAATAAACCGGCGCTCTCTGTTTTGACACAAATTTTACGATTTTATTGTTCATACTTGTGTGCGCGCTTTATAGATTTTACTTTTTTCTCAAGACTAGTGTTGCCGCTCGATAGTACACTATGGATAGGCTATCGATAGCTTATCTATTTCGGTTTTAGTGCAATACTATTTATTTATCAATACTATCGATAGTATAAATCTCGAAGCTTGAATATATTATCGATAGTATTGATATTATCGAATAAAAATAGTAGTATTGGACGCAATGTGTTTATCTAGGTTTATCTATATTTGTGGGCCAGCCCATCTGATTATAAGGTCTAATATCGATAAGGTAATATAAGGTCGGTAATATCGATAGCAGTCAACATTGTGTAAACTAGATTTTACAAAGTTTTATTTTTGTAGCGGTATCAAAGATGTCAAATTAATCACAAAGTTCGGATTAAATGTAGCAAGCTAAAACATAGTTTCCGAACGCAATCCAAAATATTGTAATGTAATGTCAAACAAAGTTACAGTCAGTCCATTTAATTACAAAATTCTTTACATAATTACAGTCTAAGAATGTAATTAGTGAAACGAATATGTAGTGTTACGTGTAGCAAAGCTTAATGAACTCGATAAAACACAAAAAAAATGTAAACAAAAGCATAACCTAGAAAATGTTTGATAACAAAACAAAATGAGATTTTTTAAAGTAATTCTGTCTATAGCAATAATCTGTGCAGCCTATTTCGGTGACTACGTTGTGTTTCGTTCAAAATACTCGAGTTCTCAAAATTTTCGCGCCATTGCTGATTGCAGTGTTCATGCAACTTTGGGATTTCTGTCATCCTTAATATTTTTTAGTCATGAACACAGTTTTAATTTAGAAATATGCGTGTTAAATGTAATGATTTGCACTGTTGTATCTATACTAATCGATATAGATCACGCTTTTGTGGCTAGATCTATTTATATAAAGGTGAGTTGAAAAATTGTAAAAATATTGTATCTTTGTCTATTGATTTGTTGAAGCCATTAATCTAATAATAATTATGTATCTATTAGTCGACCTTTTTGATTTGGAAAAACTTGGTTTCAAGAGTTGTTTATACTGTTTACACAGGACCATAGTATAATATTAAGTTACCAACATTCATAATAATATTCACTTTAACTCTACCCCTAGAGTTCAATCTGACTTCATCAAAAAATTCATCAAAATCAGTTGCGTGGTTGAGCTGTAAAAGTGTAACAGACAGAGTTACTTTCACATTTATCATATTAGTATGGAAGTATGGATAAGTGTAGAAAGGTCTATTTAAATATAAAAAAGGCAGAATAATTATTCTTTGCCTATGATTTCTATTTATTGTCTATAGATTCCTTTTAAAAAATATATAGGCAAGTATGCATAGAAGATTCCTTATTGAAAGATGCCTTTGCCGAGCTGTGGGATATTAAAGCCAGAGTAAACATCTGCCTCCTACCTAGACTTTTCTCAAGCTATGTTGTAGGCAGTTTCTAGACTCATCAACAGCTGAACACCAGTATATTGTAGAGTGACTGCTAATCTGATAAACACAACACATTTACACACAGCAAACTTGATAGGTTTGCAGGCCACACTAACATTTTATATTATATAGCTGCCCCCGCGACTTTGTCTGCGTGTTTAGTTTCAACGGTTTTTCATTTTTGCAACATTTTTCATTTAGGCTCCGCTCCTATTGATCGCAGCGTAATGTTATATAGCTTATAGCCTTCCTCAATAAATGGGCTATCCAACACTGAAAACATTTTTCAAATCGGACCAGTAGTTCTTGAGATTAGCGCTTTCAAACAAACAAACAAACTCTTTAGCTTCATATATTAGTATATGGATTATACATTCTTAATTAACGCTTATAACTGCGGAATATAATATGTAATATAATAAAAAATATGTGTATGCGTGTACCTAACTAACTTAGTAATTTTATTTCTGTTTTCAGGATATGGCAAACTTAAAACATCGGGGCATATTCCATTGTACAACATTTTGGATGTTAATAACAATAATACTATTACTCTACAGTTATCTTGAAAAAAAGATAAATGTATACCTTTTATCTTTCATGCTCATCCTTGCCTACTCAAGCCATCACTTAAGAGATGGCAATCGGAGAGGTCTATGGTTATACCCATTTGGTAGCTCACCACCCATAGACAAAAATTTGTATGTTTTTTTATTATCTGTGTTGCCGCATGCCTTTGCTTATTTATATCACACATTCAAAGGAGGTTTTGTTAAAAGTTATGTTGTTTATAGTAATGTTTAATTTTTTATATTTTATGAGTCAAATACTCATGTGAAAGTACTATGGCTGGAATATTTACGTTTAGCTAAATGTTGATTTAATATTTATATTTATTTGTAAATAATTACAAATGTATTTTATGGATATTACAACTGATTTTTAATGTTGTGCTAGAGTATTCTGTAATAAATAAGTGGTGCAATATATTTATTGAATTTGTATGCTAATTAAAAAGCCATGTAGGTATGTCTGCACCGCCAGATTGACCGTCGGCCAATGTTTTGGAGCATAAATTAAAAATGTTGCAAAAATGAAAAACCGTTGTAACTAAAGCATGCGGACAAAGTCGCGAGGGACAGCTTGTGGTTAACAAAAATAATAAATTAAAAACTGCCGCAGTAGACTCGGTTTTACATAGTGACCAACGCACAGTCACGTGCGCTTTTCGCTCGCTCGCCTTTTGAATTGTCGACTGTCGAATGGCTTAAAGCAGTCCGTGTGCACTGTTCACCATGCAGTCCCAGTTTGAAGCAGTTGACACCGACAGCAGTCTACAAAAAATTGTACAATTAAGGGTCAAAATAAATAATGAATAAAAAAAAATATATATTTTTCAATAAATTGGAAATGAGAACTAAATACAATCAGTATGTGATTTTAAAAAGACTGGACTATATCAAAACTAGATTCCTCCGAAAAGCCCTAATTTTGTTTTGTATAAATTATTATTATATATTTTCTGTTATTATATTATTAGTAAAATGTTATGTCGTAATAAGTTGTGTGTATGTGTACTTAGCTTTACTAAAGTATGAGTAAAATGAAAATGCTTAGATAATAAAAAAAGTATTGGCCTTTATAATTTGGTAACAAAAATTAATGATGTATTTGTATAGGAAGGGTAGACTGGGAGAGAATGCCTAAGGCAAGTCCGCCTTTGAACCAATTTTGTGCAAAAAGTTTAAATAAATAAATGAATTAAAATATATAATTATGTTGTTAAAATCTGATAAATAATAGATCACAAAATAAAATAATATTTTAATTAATACTCACTGTCTAATATAATCTAAATAGTAACCGCAAATCAATGAAATTAATTTATGAAATACATATGAACTTAATCTATTTTCTTTAATGGTTGTTTTATTTACATTAGGTATCATCCTACATTCTTACCAGCTAACTGCATGAGAAGTTATGTTACCCCAAAAAAAAGATGTTAATGGCCAAATATTCAAATGTAACTCAAATTAAAGCCGCCGTTAAATCTCATAGTTTCTGTTTCTATAAGGTTTAAAGTCAGATATACATTTAAGAACGTCTTAAAGTTAAGTTGTGCTTGAGTAAGTAGTCGGGGGTAATATAGTGACCCATCTACACTATTACTACTTTTATTCTTATCTGTTACTTAGCAACCTACAACCTTAACGCATCTGTACGTTATATTAAAACAAGAAGCACCTATCAAAACTATATCTGTCATTCTCCACTAGAGAGACGAGCTACTGGCTTGTGATAGGTGATATTTGACAGATGGACCTGATTCGATATCGAGACCCTAGCAGATTTTTTTGTTGCGGTAGTCCCATGAGCAATAAGTTACCATTTACCAGTCCCTGGTAAAAATGGAAAAGAGAAGAAGTCCTGTGGTTTTAGTAGTGCAGTATTATACCCGCTCCCGGGACGCAAGCTGAGGATTTCTCCGCTAAAACTTAAATACCTAGTTAGGTACCTATATTAAAATAATAAGCGCATTATTTTTATGTTAACAATTTTTATTGTCAGAAACAGAAAAATATCGAGGTATGTAGAAAACATTGTTTACGTATATAATGGTGTTCCAACAAATGTGATTTGATTGTCACTTAAAAGCTATGTTAGAATATCGTCTTATTTAAATATGTTACTGTCAAAAATAATGATATTTACAATGTTGTATTTAAATCATCAGAAAGGTAGGTAGGTACATAGACAAAATCGTTCAATGATTTGACATCAGCTTGTGTAATGTATTTTTCTTTTAAAATACAGCTTAGTGATATCAATTTCAATAAATCTACGCCAATATCTTTTCTCTAACTGAATTCTGAGAGCACGGACTTTGTCTGCCTTTTCACTGGTTAGTGGGTGATTATACTTATTATAACAAGTTATTTTACCAGTGCGGTAATTTAAAATTAACCTTAAAAGAAAATAAAACTATATAAACTTCCCTTTTCAGTTTTAATATTTCAAATAGAGATCAAAAATAAGAATGAGCATAATCAAATGCTTGAAGGCACCATAAGAAATTTTGTCATTTTTTATTAGTATAAAAATATAGACACGATTTGTCAATTGTCGTTTTAATTAATAATAACATAAAATCAGGTGAACAGATTAGAAAAACAGCCGAACATCACAAATTTAAATTATTTACAACAAAAGTTTCGACGCCAAAACATTTTTTATTGACGTTGACATTTAAAAAGGCGCCAAATGATTAAACTTAATATGCCCAATAGACAAAAAGTCTCAAAGTTTTCTATATCGGTGAAAGAAACTGTAAAGTGTAAACTATTCTTTAAAATAGCAACATTAGTTATTTTTACCGATTTAGATAACTTTGTAGCAATAAATCTTTCACACGAACCAAATAAAAAAGATAAGACGTTCGTTTTCAAAAGCTTTCGTTAAAGAAACAGCTTTTGCAATGTGTTTCTCATTGATCGGCTTCCTATCTTATCATCGTATTCTTTTTACCTGCTTCATTTTGAGCAGTACTTTCTTACTTTTTTTATTTGGTCAGTGCCTTACAACATAAAATTAATTGTTATTTCTTAAAACCTTATATACTTATTGGCTTAACAAACTGCTTGGTTTAAAAAACTTCATTCAATTTAAAACATTGAATGTCTTCTAAATGGTTTTCATGATAGCTTATAATTAAATTAAGCTCTTATCAATTCTGACGCATCCATTATTTTATTATGTTATTAAAAAATTATACTGACTGATAAAAATAATAAAAAACGCAACCTATATGCACGCAAAGTAAAAAATATTTGATAAGTTGTTTTACAAAACGAGAATATTTTTCGTGTATAATTAAAAAAAGAATATATAAAAATAAAGCAAAGACAACGGCTAACTCTAATAATTTTCGTAATTCATTTTACGTCAGAATCTGCACTAAAAATATAAAATGTAATTGAAGTTACACTAAAATGTACTAAAACTAAAATACGTAATTCAAAAAAATTATCAACTTTAAATCTAAAAGCTTACTTTAATAATTTTAGAACATTTAACGCCATTCTTGATATTACTTTAATTTATGTCAATTTGTTTTCTAATATCACAAAATGGCGTCCATATTAATACATATTATATATAAAATCTTTATGAAATCGCACAACCATGTCAAGTATATATTTATAAAAAATATAATGTTATCAATATAATGTATACAACAGTAAATTACCTTTTTATTATTATGTTTGAAAAACTTAGCCCTCGCTAACATTATTATTATATTAATTAATAATCGCAAAACAAACAAAAAAACCAGTAAGTTTTCAAAGTTCTTACTTTTTTAAGACTGTTAAAAACTCTGTTTCAGTAGATTTAGGCGTATGTTTATATTTAACTCCTGTCGCGCATATGCGCAATCGTGTCTGGTGTAATATACAAGCAACGAGTTTTTTTTTGTATTATTTATATTGAAAGTACGAGGTATCTCATATTGAATTTTAGATATAAATACCGATTTATTTAAAGATGTATAATACTCGCACATAAATGGTAACATTTTTGACTAATCGTTGCCAATAATAATATTAATGTCATGTCAATATTGTTTCTGTAAAACCAGCAACAGTTTTACTTATCTTGCAAAAGCACAGAGTACTTTCAAAAGTGAACAGACAGCAAATCATTCACAATTATTCCTGTCAAATTGATAATTTAATTTTGTGTTACCTATAATTTGAATGCAATAATTGTACAATGTTTGCTGTCGCTTTGCATTTGCAAAACACTTAACAAGGCCGCATATATTTGTATTGTCGTTCACTCACATGCGTACCAATATGCGAACTCACAAGTTTTACACGACATTTGTCATTATGCGAAATTTGTCATATTCTTTTCCAAGCGGTGACGTCGAATAAGCAGAGTTTGCGACTTTTTTAAATAGAGTATGTGCGGAAAGAGAACCTTCTTGGGATAGAGGGCGCTGCTGTGTTTAATTACCGTATTTGTTATGTTAATAACACTGTTGCGTCATTACAGTGCGAGTGTAACATCTGGGTATTTATAAAATTATGTTAGAACATAATGTTTTCAGATACCGTCTTCATAATTGTTTTATGGAACGATTTTAATGTTATCATAATGTTAGTTCCATTTTACGTCACGACGGTTCTCTTTCCGCACAGACAGTATTACGTGTTCGTGTCCGGGGTAGTTTAACGGCATTTCTTTAGAAATTCCAAAACTTCTTGTGGATAATTTTGTCTTGTTGTAGTTTTTGCAGCCAAGCGAGCTAAGTCAATTGGTGTTTTAGTGCTGTGAACAAAAATATACAGTATTAATATAAAACAGACAACTATTATTATTATATACAGTATGTAACAAAAACCCTGTCCGATCCAATAAAGGCGTATTCCTGGTTCAACATACGTACAAGAAAAAAATTCTCGCTCAAGCGGCTTCTTTGATACAAAACTGTAGGTAGTACACGTGAACTTTGTCGAGCGATCAGTGTTGCCTTTGATCAGTTTTATTTTAATTTAATTATATTCACCGGGGAAAAAATAATGATCTCAAATCCATTCAATAGTTACGTATATGTGTACGCAGTACGATGCCGAATAATACTCATAAGGATCGGACAGGGTTTTTGTTGAATGCTGTAGATAGTTTGAAATATATATTTATTACGTTACATATATTGCTCTGAACCCATAGTAAGTAGCTAAAGCACTTGTGTTATGGAAACAGAGACAACGAAGGTCCCACAACGGGGGTATTCCTAATACTTAGTTATTTGTTATTTACCTGAGGTTAGGCCAGTGAGCGATGCTCTTCCAGTCTTTACGGTCAACCTGCTTAAACATGAGTAGAATCAACTGTAAGTCGCAGTTAGCTGAGTTCACCGCAAGATGGAGGGCTGTGTCGCGGCCTTTTTGATCCTAGAAAACAAACAAATAATTATAATACTATTAATTATAAACTAATAATAATGTGGGGACGTAGGCTCTTTTTTTCAAATTACATAAGCTGATTATAATCTATACTAATATTATAAATAGGAAAGATTTGATTGTTTGTTTGTTTGTATTGAATAGGCTCCGAAACTACTGAACCAACTAGAAAAATTTTTTCTTTGTTGGGAAGCTACGCCATCCCTGGGTGACAAAAGTTATACCTATTATATTCTTTAATTTTGATTTTTTTGTTAAATACCCCTGTGAAGTCGGGGCGGGCTGCTTTATTGTAATAAAAATGTAAGTGTATAATATATTATGTGTCTGGATGTAAATCTACTATATAAAAATAAGTCGGGTTTTCCTTCCTGACGCTATAACTCCAGAACGCACGAACCGATTTCCACGGTTTTGCATTCGTTGGAAAGGTCTCGGGCTCCGTGAGGTTTATAGCAAAGAAAAGGCAGGGTAGGTAGGGTAGGGTTGGTAGGGTATTGTAGGTAGGGTAGGGTAGGTAGGGTAGGGTAGGTAGGGTAGGGTAGGTAGGGTAAGGTAGGGTAGGTAGGGTAGGGTAGGTAGAGTAGAGTAGGTAGGGTAGGGTACGGTAGGTAGGGGAGGTATTTTTTATTTATAGGGCAAAACAACGTTTGCCGGGACAGCTAGTTATGTATAATATGCAAGAATTTAAATAAATAAATAAATGTGGACAACATCATATTCATTGCTCTGAACCCAAAATAAGTAGCTAAAGCACTTGTGTTATGGTATCAGAGACAACGAATGTACCACAAACACCAAGACCCGAGGCAATTTAGAAAAGTGATTTTCTACATTGATCCGTCCGTGATTCGAACCCGAGACTTCAGAGTTAGCGACACCTTGAAAACCGGTGTGTACGCCACTCGACCACGGAGGTCGTCAATTTAGAAACATATAAGTATGTTTATCAGTTGTCTGGTTGCCATGATACAGGCTCTTCCTAGTTTGGGATCAGATGGCCGCGTGTGAGTTGTCCCAAGACATTACTATATTATATTATAACTACGCAACGGATATAAATGCAGTTTTCACCAATAGATAGATTGATTCAGGAGGAAGGTTTACATGTATACATTGCACCCGTGGGAAGCCGGGCCGGATCGCTAGTCTATACTAATTTTATAAAGCTGAAGAGTTTGTTTGTTTGTTTGTTTGAACGCGCTAATCTCAGGAACTACTGATTCGAATTGAAAAATTCTTTTGTATTGGATAGTCCGTTTATTGAGGAAGGCTATAGGCTATATAACATCACGCTACGACCAATAGAAGCGGAGCATAAATGAAAAATGTTGCAAAAATGAAAAACCGTTGAAACTAAAACACGCGAGCAAAGTCGCGGGGGACAGCTATTAAGATATAAAACTTACCCCTTCAGTGATGTCGAATCCGGCGTGCACCAACAGAACATGCACTGTATGTAGTCTGGGGTTGGCCGCGCTGTGTTGGCTGCAAGCCACGTGCAAAGCTGTATATCCTAAAAAAAAAAAAAAAAAATAAAATATAGACAACATCACATACATTGCTCTGAACCAAACGTAAGTAGCTAAAGCACGCGTGTCATGAAGTCAGAGACAACGAAGGTACCACAAACGCTCACACCCAAGACAATGTAGAAAACCAATTTTCTACATTGACCCGTCCGGGGATCCAACCCTGGACCTCAGAGCTAGACGTCACCTTGAAAACCGGTGTGTACGCCAATCGACCACGGAGGTCCTCAAATAACAATAAACAAACTTAGCATTATTGAGGTGAAACTTCTTTAGGCGCATGAGGGTAAAATTTTTACAGATGAAACGTCACGCCGGTATGCAACGGAAGTGTAAATTCGCTTTTCTAAATTTTGAATTCAAAAACAAAACTTAATTAATAATTTCTAATATTGACAAAAAAAAAAAACATGCGTGCGTACAAAGTACACATGTCAGAAGTGAAACTTCTTTTTGGCATTGCAATCTGAAAATGAAAAGTTATTTGAAATTAATATTTAATAATAAAAATAATTAAAGAGAATTATTAAAATAAATTTATTTTATATTGTTTGAAAAATAATATAGTCAAATCTCAGATGTTGAATATTAAATTAAAATTCCTCGTGATTTTTTGTAAATATTAAAAATACCTAATCCAATTTAAATATATACAAAATTTTTGTAAATTAATGATAACTCTAGAAATTCCAATTTTTAAATTAAAATTTCGTCAAAAGAATTTATGAAATATTGTTATTAGTATTTTATGCACAATGATTTATTGAAATCTCAAATGACGAATTGTAAATAAAAATGCCACGTGTTTTTTGTCAATATTAGGAATTATTAATTAAGTTTTGTTTTTGAATTCAAAATTTAGAAAAGCATATTTATGAAATATTTTTATTTTATGGTAAATGATTTATTAAATTATCAAATGACGAGTGGCAAGTTGAAATACCACATGTTATTTGTAAATATTAAAACTACCTAACCTTCAAACCAATTATCATAAAAAATTGACTTCCGTTGCATACCGGCGTGACGTTTCATCTGTAAAAATTTTACCCTCATGCGCCTAAAGAAGTTTCACTTCAAAAACACGTGGCATTTTTATTTACAATTCGTCATTTGAGATTTCAATAAATCATTGTGCATAAAATACTAATAACAATATTTCATAAATTCTTTTGACGAAATTTTAATTTAAAAATTGGAATTTCTAGAGTTATCATTAATTTACAAAAATTTTGTATATACATATTTAAATTGGATTAGGTATTTTTAATATTTACAAAAAATCACGAGGAATTTTAATTTAATATTCAACATCTGAGATTTGACTATATTATTTTTTTATTTTAATGACAATTAAATTCCTAACCTATCTTCCTTTTTCCCTTCCTCTTAATCTTGGAAATTAAAAGTTTTAGATTTGTATAAATATAAACAAGATTTATAAATTAGTTCGCCAAAGAAGTTTCACTTCTGACATGTGTACTTTGTACGCACGCATGTTTTTTTTTATATTTTAGTCAATAAGTAATCTACACTAATATATAAAGCTGAAGAGTTTGTTTGTTTGAACGCGCTAATCTTAGGAACTACTGGTCCAATTTGAAAAATTCTTTCAGTATTGGATTGACCATTTATTGAGGAAGGCTATAAGCTATATAACATTACGCTGCGACCAAAAGGAGCGGAGCATAAATGAAAAATGTTGCAAAAATGAAAAACCTTTGAAACTAAAACACGCGGACAAAGTCGCAGGGTCGACTACTGTCGCCAGTACTAATTAAAACGACTCTAGCATTCCTTAGTGCGGGAGTTGTCATTGATAAAGATAGATAAACATAGGTAATGACTCCTTAGTGTAACCTTGATCAATATCCTTGCCAACTCAAAGTTATGAAAAGGCAAGGGTAAATCCTCTACGGTTGGGCGCCATTAACTGCGCTGTTAATACCTGACTACAATGTCATACTATAAAGACCTCTCTGATTCCAAATTCCGATTAATTTCTTTTCTTCAATACTATAACAAGTTTCCCTACCTTTGATTCTGTAAAAATCCACTCTTTACTAATCTGTTGCTGCAAAAATTGATATGGCAGATGCACAGATGTGCGAGCCAAAAGACTCTCATCACAAATGGGAGAGAAAAAAAAAAAGGACCTCTTCTTAGAGTAAACACTAGACAAGCATAGAGCGCGCGCATTGCTATACTTCATAAAATATAGCTTGATACCTGCGACGTTAGCGACTCTGTTTTAAAGACAGCTTTACTAAATTTATTTCTGAAAAAGTTTAAGTTTTTAAATATGAATACGACATTTGTGTATAAAAATAGAACACATTTTTAAAAACAATCATGTTATTATAAAGATACCAGTAAAAACAAGGGTAATTCAAATAATTTCTAATTTTGACGTGACAACGTCTTATAAATTGGTTTGCCGGGTGACACTTCAAGAAACTGGGTAACGCTCCGCTCACGTTATGCGCTCACAATGAGAGCGAGTGAGAGGCACACGCACTTCCACTCGGGCATGGTTAGCCCGCCTAAGAGCGAGAGAGACAGACATTGACATTGACAGTCGTTGTCACGTAAAACTTTCGCCCGTATACCGACTTTACAGGCAACCATTTTTTTTTTCTTAAATATTTTTTTGTTTGTTAGCTTATTTTATAAACGCGTTTTGAAGACAGGTAGGGACGTGTAACTGACTGACAGACGAATATCGATAAAATAATAGTATATGAAAATTTCACTAGTATTAAATGGATAAAATTATTAAATAAAATAATGTTTTTACTATAGATTCGTATTTTTTTAGTCTAGCAATAATGGTTTCGCGTGCAGGAAACAAGCGGGCGCCATCTTTTTTGAGTCAGTACGAGCGTCGACGCGACGAATTAACTATTAAATAATATTTTGGTTACTTTTGCTCTTTTTTTGAAATAATAATGAATGGCAAAATAAACCGATAGTGGGGAGTTTTCTAAAGAAAACATATATTTTCACCTTATTATGATTTAAACTTAGGTACATTTTTCATTTTATTCTTTCTTCATTGTTTCTTTCAATGTCGTTACAATGTCATTTTTTATAAAACTCATTACGACATAGATATCGATAAAATACGAAAGACGCTCCCATCCCTAGTAATGTCATTCTGACAAACGTCACAGGTATCAAGCTATATTTTATGAAGTATAGTAGCCGCGGTGCCGTGGGTAAGCAAATTTTTAGCTGTAAGTACTACGTTCGTTTACTGATACAAGTGATTTTCCGTGCGACGACAGACGTTTATGCAAAAATATCGACAGTTCCGATATTATTAGGATAATATTAGGTTTTCAGACTGTTTTGATACGGTGCGCTCTGTTTTGATACTAATTTTACGATTTTACATGTTCATACTAGTGCCAACAGTTCATACTCGATGTGCGCGCTCTATAGTTTACTTATTTTTTCTCTAATGTCCTCTCATACTGAGAACGAATATTAATCACATTTGCTTACCGTATCTGTTCAGAATATAAAATATAAGTTAGCTAAGTATTTTCCTTCCTCGATGCCTTTAAACATGTAAGAAAATACGTAGTAAGTTAAATATAGACTAATAAAACGATTTGGAAAAAAAAGTATAACATTTTATAATTATTTAAGATTCGTACAACCGGATTTAGAAACTGAATCATATACTTAAACCGAAACGTAAACAATTATAAGGAAATCAAATGTTCAGTTTATTTAAAAGCGTAATAAAGTTTTCTACTCTACAATCCACCATTTTGTTTTATTAATTTCATCATTATATTTTACATTAATTTATGTTGAATTCAACATGTTCGCAGCTTTATAAACAACAATTACCTATTGCTCTTAAATTGTGTACTTTTATCTGTCGTTTGCGTTTGCAAAATACATAAAATTGCCGTGAATATTTTTCTTTAATTTATTTAGCGGCCATCATGGTTTTAATTTTTTATATAAAATAAAGCTGGGCGATCCTGAGAATACGCGCGAGAAAACCGTTATATTCTAAATAAATATAAAAATAAATGAAACTGATTATTCTAGAAACATGTTCTACTTTTACAGTAAATCGGGACCTCTTTTTAAGTAAATCTTTTTAATCCTCCATGACCAATCCAACTAAACTACCTCTAACGATTTAAAATATACAGCATTCTAGAGGTCAAATTTGCCTGTCATAAAATCGCGGGACTTTTTTTTATTTGTCTTTGGTTACCAACATATTTTAGGTACCTACGAGGTCCTAAAAGGAAGAATATTTAATTTCTTTTGCCTCATTTAAGACATGACACTAATACAGATTAAAGAGGATATTATATATGACCTTGAGGTGACTGACCTATTCTCAATTCAAGGTAATGTCGCATATTGTAAAGCATTTACTTTTTTTATATGTCGCGGTGGCCTAGTGGTTCAATGAACGGATTTGTGTGCACAAGGTTGCAGGTTTGAACACATTACAGGCAAATACCAATGTGACTTTTTCTAAGTTCTAAGATCCTATAAGGGATCTTTTTTTCGTTTTTAGATATTTACTGAACCCTAAAAATATGGGCAAATCCGAAGGATATTATAGCTAGTTCAGCACAAATGCATAATAGGGATGTTTCCTGGGTATGAAAAGTTAAAATCTATTTAGTCCGTCAGTTAGATAATAAAAAAATATTAGACACGTATTTTTTCTTTTATCAAAACAATAAAAAAATACAAAGATACACCGCTTTAAAGTTTCGGAGTGGGGGCTTATGACGCCACGCCTCGCTAAAAATCGTAGCGAGGAGTGACGTCACGCGTAATTTCCGTTCTCTGTATTTTGATCATTTTTTGTTTGCATGAAAAAAGATAAAATACGTGTCCAATAAAATTCATTAATCTACAAGACGGACATTAAAAAAAAAATAGGAAACATGCCTATTGCAGGCTTACTACCGAAACTGGTTTGGTTCTGTTTTTGATTTTGATTCGAACTCGATTCGGTTCTCGATTTGATCCTGAATTAGTACTCCCGAACCAAACCGAAACGAAAACCGAGATCCAGTTATAATCAAGTGTTATCAGCGTCGTTTGCAGTAACTATACTTGTGACTACGTCATCATAAAGTTCTAAAAGTCTTCAGTTTATTCAGTTTTAATATTTATGATATCTTTAACGCTTTCTGACAGATTTTCTCTTAGGTTATTCTCGATCGAGCTTAGTTACCACTCGTGCCACTGCCCGATCTGGCGCTAGTGTCGGCTTCTAGAGTACCATCTCGATCTCATTTCGATTGAAACAGAACTCGATGGAGTCGGGAGTAAGGGGGCAGTTCTTACCATCAGCATTGGTGTGGTGCAGCTTGAACAGCGGCGGCTCCTTGTCTTCAACCTGCACCAGCTCGTACAGGACCTCCGAGCAGCGGTCGCCAGCTCGAGCACAAGCTATTATTAGATTGTCGCCTAGGATGTCCACCTGAAAGTATACATAGATAGTTATAATACAAGGTGAGTTTTATCGTTGTACAAACAAAAACTATGACTTCTATATCGGTTACAAAAACGCTCTGTATAAAAAACTAAAAAAATTATAATTTTAAGTTATAGTTTCTTTTTATAAATAATTTATTATTGTTGCTTAATTACAATCAGTAATTATATTATTTCATATACATGTGTTAACTTTGACATGGACAGATTCGTCGCTTACCCACCATGGAACTATGACCAACAAAACTGTATTGAATTGAAAGTAATGTTTGTTGAATATACCTAGTTCGGAAATTAATTTCATTAAATTCAACTCATTGGTCAAACTAGCAATAAAAATATGTCCCTAAATATTAAAAACTTAGATCCAGCCCTCCCTTGATGTTTTTGCCTTATTAAGATTGTTAGCAACGCACTAAGTCGAGGTCCGAATCCCACAGGGGGTGCCCTTAGTGAACGTTGCTGACGTAGTTAGTTTTTCTATTGCTCTGGCTGGAAGCCCTTAAGGTTCTCACCAAAAGTCCGGTGAAGCAGTCAAGGCCTACAAGCTATCTAAGAAGAATTCTTTAAATAAAACCTTTTTTGTAGTTTCGTGACTATTGTATGGTGAGTTTAAACCTTACCTCATGAAAAACATGGTCTTTCCCCGCGACTGCAGCTGCGTTGTTCTTCAGCGCGCGGCGGACGCACTGCACGAGATAGCGCGTGAGGAGCGGCCGGTGAGGGCAGCGGAGAGCCGCAGACTTTAGCAAGCTTAGCCCAGCTATGGGAACCAAGATAGTGCATAAGAAATCAGAAATACACAAAAAAAAAACATAAAAATCGGTCAAGCCGTTTCGGAGAAGTACAAAACAAACAGTGTGTCATGATATTTTTATATAATACTAGCTGTCCCCCGCGACTTTGTTCGCTTGTTTTAGTTTCAACGGTTTTTCATTTTTCCAACATTTTTCATTTATGCTCCGCTCCTATTGGTCGTAGCGTGATGTTATGTAGCCTATAGCCTTCCTCAATAAACGGACTATCCAATACAAAAAGATTTTTTCAATTCGAACCAGTAGTTCCTGAGATTAGCGCGTTCAAACAAACAAACAAACTCTTCAGCTTTATAATATTAGTATAGATAAATGTGGACAACATCACATACATTGTTCTTAACCCAAAGTAGCTAAACCACTCATGTTATGGAATCAGAGACAGCGAAGGTACCACAAACACCCAGACCCGAGACAATGTAGAAAAGTTGTTTTCTACATTAACCCGTCCGAGGATCAAACACGGAACCTAATAGCAGGCGATACCTTGAAAACCAGTGTGTACGCCACTCGACTATCGACAGAGGACGTCACGATATATTAGAAAAAGAAGAAGATTAGCTTACCATCTCCGATAAAGACAGTGGGATCTTGAGCCAGCATCTTGTCGCAGACGAGACCGAAGAGCGCGATCTGCAGATCCTCCTTTTCAGACCCATTCACCAGACTTAACATGATGTGGAGGAGCACACTGCAAACAAAACATAATATTATTTATATGTTATTCTATGTTAGAAGGTAGAGTCTGTGCGAAAAGAGAAACGTCGTGGCGAAAAGTGGAACTAACATTATAATTATCCTATTTCGTAAGTCAGTTAGGTACTGTAAATTATGAAGAAATCGAAAATCTTGTAAAAGTATAATGTTTACTTGTTCTAATATTTCTCCGTGCGGTCACACACACACACACACACACGCACATAAACACACTCACACACGCACATAAGCATAACACACATCATTTTAATGTTTTTTTTTTGATTTTGTTTTATTTCTTGAATACCTAGTATTAAGTTAAGTTTTTGTAATGTTTTTTAACACTGCTGTCCATCTTGGAAGCGGGCGCTAACAATTGAGACACAGTTGTCTTAAGTAATGTAGCTTTATTTGTTTTTGTTCAAATAGTTGTTTTATGATTTTTATTTCAGTAATTACATTAAGTGTTAAAAATCTAAAATCGTTATCAGTTTATTCGATTATCGATTACCCCTAGCGGGCGACCCGTTACAGGTAGGTACATTGCATAAGATTTTACTTTTTTATACTTAATTTTAACAATGACAAGACAATTTTGCAACGACAGACAGACAAAAACCTGTCTCTAGATGCATTTGTATAAAAAACTATTGTACTCTAACAAAATAAAATTGATCTGTTAGCTACATCAATTTCCATACTTCTTTACAAATATTATACTTGCGAAAGTAACTTTGTCTGTCTGTCTGTTCGTGTATCGTGTAACTGATTTTAATGAAACTTAGTATGGGGTAAGTTTTGATTTTAAGAAAGGGCATAGGCTACTTCTTATTTATTTATTTTAGAAAATTACAGATCTTATAAATTAGTACAATTCTTCATATTTCGCCTACTTCGTTCAGCATGCAAATTTATATCCAATTGGGTAGGTATTAATTAATAAATTTATGACACAAACTAGTTCAAGTTACATTACAATTAAATTATTTGACTGCATTACATTAATAGTTGTTACTAATACATAGTTATTAGTGTTTTTAGTAATAAATATGGTAAAATCAAATTAATTATCTACTATTCTTGCCGCGATAATCAAAACAAACGCGGGCCAAACCGCGGGAAACAGCTAGTAATATTATAAATGCGAAAGTAACTGTCTCTTTGTCTGTAAGGCTTTCACGGCTACCAACAATTTTGATTAAATTTTGTATGGTGTTAGCTTTTAACACAAAGAAAGACATAGGCTACTTTTTGCAGCGATAACTGACACTCCCGCGGGCGGAGCCGCGGGCGGAAGCTGGTATAGTTCAATTCAAACTTAATGGCGGCTGTGAAGTGCGCTAAACGCTGCGCAGTACCTCGCCCCGCACCCCCGCTGGCGCATAAGTTTGGTACTGCGCAGCGACTCGACTCGTGTTCACAGCCGCCTTTAAGTTTGCATCGTACTGTACCTACAGTATATAACCTCAAATCATTGACACTTAGGTATCAATGACATTTGAAAAACGTTGCTATGCAGAATTAAATCTCAGTCGTGATTCGATTATAGATTCAAATCGAATAAAGTTACACGCGAACCAAATTAAATGGTAGCGAATCGAATTCGTCTTCGGCAAATGGCGATGGACTCGATTTGTTTAAATTTATGTATCGATATTTATTTTAAACTAGCTGTGCCCGCAGCTTCGCCGCCCTACCACCATACTTACCTGCCCAACTACCATACTAACCTACCCTACCTACTTACCCAACTACCTACACGCCTATTTTCTCATTCAGTCACTCACTTTTCGTATATATTTAAAAAATGTTAGTTTTTTTTTATACCATCCTACTCACTTTTCGTACCTATTATGATATTTAAAAAATGTTATTTTTTTTTCTTTTATACATCCCGCCACTAAGGAACATGACAAAAAAAGAATTAGGTATCCGATTTAGTGCTTTAGTTCAGAAGTTATGTTTGTACATACATTTTGGAGATTCATTTTTTTATATGATGATGTTTACAGTGAAATATGTGGTTGCTATGGTAACCATAGTTGCTGCCATTATTAAAGTAATACTAGTAACGCTTTACGGTTTTACTCGCGTTTATTTTGTGCTCTAAAATAGTCGGCGACGTTGCACAAAATCAATGAACGAATATTTGATCGTACTTTAATAGAAATAAAAGCCTATCCGAACTACTAATAAAAAATATAACGTTTTATCAAAGAGGTTATTGACGCTATGTGTTTCTTACGCAAAAAAACCTAAGAACTTTAAGTGGACCAGACACGTGTAAGAGTGACCTCAAGTCGAGAGAAAAAGTAAAGTAAAATAGCGCCTTTTTTGCTTGTCATTCAATGAATTCGAAGTTTTAATAATCCGTGTATACTCAGTGGCATACATGTAGGCAGCGGTGACTTATACTAAGTAGGTACATTACTAATTATTACTTATATAAAAGTATTGTCAAAAGAGCTGTCAAATTAAGTTTAAAACATAGTTCAATATAAGATTTTATCTTACAGCAATAAGTAAGTACTATAGCGTGCGCATATCGAGTAAGAATTGTTGGAAGTGTCAAAACAGAGCGCACCGTTTTATTAAAACCAGCTCAAAACCTAATATTACCCTAATAATATCGGAACCTTCGATGTTTTCGCATAAACGTCTGTCATCGCACGGAAAATCACTTAAATCAGTAAACGAGCGTAGTACATTTAGCTAAAAAAATTATTACGCTCGGCTTATGTGGCTACGTGCGATGTCACGCTCTATGCTTGTCTATGTTTACTTTTGAGGTTCGAAATAAGATTTTATACAAAATTTTAAAATGCATGAACGTGTGCACTAAAACACAGTGATGTTCAAGGCGTTACTTAGTATGACATTTTTAAGTTAATTGTTATCTATCGCCGTACTTTTCTCACATTCTAACCCACGGTATAACACATTTTCTTTTTTAATCACCTGTCAATCCTAATGTTAAGCGCTGTGATTGGTTGTTAGTGTTTCTTTCAATCAATCATGTTAGTGATCAAGTAATTTGACAACAGATTAAATTGATAATTATTTTCCTTGTCGAAGAAACAAAAAACTATTTAAATAAAGCGAATTATGGAGTAAGGGCAAGCTGTGTTACAAACCGGTACATGATAGCGGTTTGTGACGTCATGGGACATTACAAATCAATGTATCGTCGCAAGTTTTTGATTACGTAAAAAAGGAAAAAGTACGTGTCGAATATTTTTCATTTAACTACCAGGACGGACATTAAAAAAAAATTGTCAACATCGCTATTGTGTAAGTACCAATAATTATGGTGAAGAAATTGATTGATTTTATCTTACTGAAACTGAACTGTATCTAATCGTATTATGTCAAGGTATAACAATCTTATAAGATGACGTAAGTTATTTAAATCACCGTTATTCAATCTTCAAGAAAATGAAACTGTTTTAAATAATCTTAACCACAATTTAAAAGGTATAGTTACGCGACTCAGTAAAATAATAAAATGTTTTATTCGGTGCAGTAATTTATATTATGTTTTTAGTAAATTCAAAAAAGGATAAACTAAACTGAGTAACTATTACATTGTCCATAATTCAATTCAATTTTTGTCGTTGGATTCTGGCAATGTCAGAGTTGGAAGAACAAGTGTTTACCGCGGAAAAAACAATGTGTAGGTACTATGATATCCAAAATGAAAAAAAAAATAAACAAATCAGAAATCGTACATTCTACTTCTAATTACATTGTCGACACATTGAATAAGAGTCTGATGCCTTAAGCACAAAACGAAAAAAAAAATAAAATAAAAAACAAGAGAAAAAAAAAATAAAAGGCCATGTGGCAGCTAGATAACCAAAAAAATGTATTAGAGAGCTTTATTTCAACCGCACTGTTAAGTTTGCTTTTTGAGAGTGAACCACGATGATTAGCAACATTTATACAGAACCCTCGGTGCGTGAGCCAGATCCCCACTTGTCCTTTTTTTTTACTGTCTCGCGTCATGATAATTTTGTTTGTGGTTAAGATTGCATAAAACAGTTTCCTTTTGTTCAAGGTCGTATAACGGTGCTTTAAATGACTTACGTCATCTTTAACGATAGACCTTAGAGTAAACATAGACAAGCATAGAGTGCGCGCATCGCTGGAAGACAGTTGTAACGAGCATAAGCAAACTTTTGGCTGAGCTATTTTTATATTTAAAGCCACTCTTTGTTTATGCTACTTTGTCCATTGCCAGCCGAAACCATCCGACTCTTACATAAATCTCAATGTATATTGCTTAGAGAAAAACATAAGCAAACTAAATAATAGAGCGCGCATATCGAGTATGAACTATAGGCACTAGTATGACAAGTAAAATCGTATAATTTGTGTCAAAACAGAGCGCGCCGTTTTATTAAAACTATCTCAAAACCTAAGAATATCGGAATCGTCGATATTTTTGCATAACGTCTGTCGAACGGAAAATTGCATAAATCAGTAAACGAGCGTAGTACATTGAGCTCAAAATGTGCTTACGCTCAGCTTAAGGGGCTACTAGCGATGCGCACGCTCTATGCTTGTCTATGTTTACTCTAGGGTTCGAACCTGCAACCTTGTGCATACAAATTTGTTCGTTAAACCGCTAGGCCACTACGACATATACGACCATAGTTAAAATATTGGAGTTCTATTTCCCAATTATTTTTTTTAAACGACTCCCGCACTAAGGAATTTAATCCTTGTGTCGCGGGGGTTTTCACAAACATATAAATTACATGCACAAAGAATACCCAGACTTGGAACAAGCATTTGTGGGTCACACAAATGCTTGTCCCATGCGGGGATCGAACCCGCGGCACAGAGGTAATTGGCTTGGTGACCTATACCACTCGGCTATCCGTGCAGTCAGTTTGCAATTCTATATATAATATTAAATTCTTTATTGTACACGCTAATAAATATCTATGTTACATAGGAGTTTAAGAGTATAAAATATAAATAATACTTTATTTTCCTTCATTAAAATTAATACTTTTGTCATTAATCACGTTTTGACGTCATACCTATAAGACTATGAGGAAAATAATAATTATTTCATTCATTATCTATAAACTACATATTATAAGCCATATATGTTATATTCATGTGTTCTATTTAAACAAAGAAAAATAATTATTAAAAGCCAGTAATGTAAATATATAGTCTAGGTACCTAACTACCTGAATCAGATTTAAATTATTTACCATTGACAGTAGAAATGGCGGGAAATAATGGAAACGTCCAGAGTTGCTAGCCTAAATATTACATTCAGATAGAAGCAGTGTTACCAATTTAAAAGAAGCGATTTAACCTATAATTTGTCAGCAGCAATATCTTTTATAATGAAACTTTTTTGGAAAATCGTTTTCTTGATTTATATTGGATTAAATACCAAGAACTTAAGCCTTTTCGATACTCAGAAAACATCACAACATGCAGTTGTGTCGAAATATTGTATCGAATACATAATATCGTCGAATGATTGGAAATAATCGGGTAAAATTACAAAATAAAATGAAACGGTTTAAAAAATGAAGACATAACATCATAATATATTATGTATTTTTGATACTTTATTTTTTTTTTGGGTTTCACATTTATTTGCTAACGCTCTGCCTACCTGTTTTGTTTCTTGTCTTTGCTTAAAATATTAATAAAAAACACACTTACCCATAAGCTTTTTGCAGATCCAATCGAGAGACTCCTACGCACAAGTTCTTGCGTTCATTAGCATTCAATTTCTTTAGATGTTCCTCAAATAACTCTTTACAACTTTTCCGGCTAACTTGACAACAATCTTTTTTCGAAAAATTGTATACAATCTCTTTTTGCATGTCCTTAAATTGTTTCATTGTCATCGATGACATTGACAGCGTTCTTTCGCGCGCTTTTTTGTCTGTGGCATCTTTTTCTTCTTCAAAATGAGGTATCTCTTGGTATTTCTCGTAATCACTGTTGTAAATTGGAGATCTTCCAGGGGATAAAGTGTATTCTGAGTTTGATGGGTAGAAAGAGGCTGGGGATGCAGACATAGGGCTAGGTACGGTTTCCGAACGCGGTGGGGTTGGGTATGTGTAGTCGGTGTTAATGTACCCATCGTTGGAAATATTATTCAATTCATTTGACACGTAATTGAAAATATGAGTGAAGTCTTCTTTTTCCAAATTATTGTTGGCAAATTCACCGATAGCGCTCGTCATTTCTGGAGGCGACTGAACGAAATTATCTTGAAGAAGCTGTATTATTTCGTTATGCTCAACGACTTTTTCTTCAAAATCGCCTAAATATGTACCTTGAATCGATTTCTTATCCAGATTATAATCGATATTTGGAATATTTGGGATCCGTTTATCTTGTGGAATATAATCGTTTCCAACAGTTTTTTTGTTAGTATCTTCGTTGATATATTCCAGTACATCTTTGAGGTAATTTTCGCGGTCATTTTGGAGAAACTGTGAGTTCTTTTGGACGCTTTCGAGAGCGATATCGATTTCTGAATAGTTGTCAGGAGTTTGGCATTGGTTGACAGTTACTTGGCCTCCCGTTAAAGTGTGCTTGTTGATTTGGCTTATCTGCAAAAGAGAATGTTGTATTAAAGTATAATCAATTAGTGATGAGCTTAGAGTAAACATAGACAAGCATAGAGCGTGTGCATCGCTAGTAGCTCCTTATGCCAAGCGAAAGCACATTTTTAGCTAAATGTACAACGCTCGTTTACTGATTTATTTAATTTTTCGTGCGACGACATACGTTTATGCGAAAATATCGACGGTTCCGATATTAGTATGGAATTTACATTTCATTTCGAAAAGTCACGTGACCTGCCCCCCTAGACAAGTGGCATTTCGACAAGCGTTTACGATGATAGAAATCGCTTCATTGACATTAAATGTATAGAAATGACATTTTGTTTCGATAAGTCACGTGACTTGGACTTGTCACTTCCATACATTTGAGCGATTCGATCAGCGTTATCGCTTGTCGCATTGTCACTTGTCTAGAGGCCCTGGACTTTTCACTTTACTTACTTATACTACTACTTACTACATTTGAACGATTCGATTAGCGTAATTGCTTGTCGAATTGTCACTTGTCTAGGGAGGCAGCTTAACTTCAGAAATTATTATAACAAAATATTTTTTGTCATTTCGACGCTGCTTAAACACTGAATGTTAAGAAAATAGCATTTTTCTTTTATAATTTATTATAAATCATTACTCAGCATTAGAAATTGCCTCAGTATTTCCCGATCTAGTATCTAGAGTCCAAGGTCTTACTTAATACCCTATTAATTTCCTTAGAGCTATAATTTGTTGTGTACCGTTATGTGTCTTAGAAGCCACGGAAATTTCCCATATGCGTCAAAATCAAGACAATTTATTTACTATTTCCTTGAGACAATACTCATTATATTTACATAGTAAGTATAAAACAAAGACGATCTTGCTGTCTGTACGAGTAGATCTTTTAAACTACGCAATGAATTCATTTTTTATGGAACTATATGGTATGCGGTAAGCTTGGTCACAAGAAAGGACATTAATACTTTTTGCCACGATAACCGACACCCACGGAGCCGCGGGCAACAACTAGTTTGTGTATAATAATGATGCTTTTTGATTACTCTTGTTAGAGAAAGTGAAAGAGTATTTTCATTATGAAACTGAAACTACTCCTGTAGATAGTCCTCAAGTTACTTAAGGCATATTAACATTTCTTCTATCCCGCCAGTAGACATAAGAGTTAAACAGTCTGTTAAGTATGGTCATATGTAACTCATGGGACAAAGAAATTGTTAACAAAACGACTGACTGGTTTAACTGGCCTGTTGGTCTAGTGGTTAGTGACCCTGACTGCTAAACCAGAGGTCAAGTTCGATTCCCACTCAGGTCAAATCTTTGTGTGATGAGCTCATGAGCATGATCGTTGGTTCTGTTTCTGGGTGAAATTTATCTATCATATGTATGTATTTACAATAATTGTGCAAGTATGTTTATCAGTTGTCTGATTGTCATAATACAGGCTCTGCCTAGATTGGGATCAGATAACCGTGTGTCAGTTGTCCCAAGATACTATATTATCATTATATTATAAAACATAGGTTTCTTGGATCTGTGTTATAAATATAAACCGAAATTATACACATTTGTTTAAGATATTTTAAATCCTGTCTGACAAAGAACTGTCCAGTTGAAAATCCCAAACCAATAATAATTGCATGTCGGGAATACATAGATGCAATATGGCTTCCTTATTCCTGCTTAAATTTTGTTTGCCTACGCCCTACGTGAATAAGTAATCTTAGTTCTCAATTCGTATGAGGAAAACTAGCTACAAACAAAGAATATAGCTATAAATACCCATAATGTACCGATACATTAATTTATTAACATCAATTTAAACATTTCAAACTCGCAAAACTAACAGCCTTGATAATAACAAAAAATTACGTCAAATTTGTGACAGCGCCATCTATTATTATTATGCCCGCAACAAGTGTTAACAAAATCTGGGAGATGCTCGCTTACGTTCCTCTCGGCCAAAGTGTATACCGGCCGTACAGTGGAATCTACTGTATCCTTTCGAGTGTGTTTCAGGATACATTTTTGTTTTGTAATAGTGATATAATTTCTCAAACATTAGACTATGCCGAAACAAATAGCATGCCAGACATGTCTGAGGATGAAGATGAGTGCCAGATAACTATATTAAAAGCTGAGGTTGAAAAGTTAAATACTCAGGTAAAAAGTGCGCAAAAGGAAATTGAAACCTTAAAATTAGAAAACAAAAATTTAAAGCAGTGTAATGAAGATCTGATCAAAGAAAAATGTGAACACAGAACTGATACAATTAGTCCGGAAAAATCTAAAAAGAAAACTCCAAAGAAAAATAAAAAATACAGTCCAAAAAACACCGATAAAGAAATTAGAAGTGAAAATGCTAATTTAACTTCCTCAAACACCACTCAAGGAGTATCACAGAGCGCACATCAAAATACATCGGTACCTGTGTCGTCATCGTCTCCAAAGAACAAAATATACATGATAAGTAGTGAAACTTCTAATAGGTTATATAACATAATTGAAAGAACTCATTACAATAACGAAATATGTCATTACCGGATGCCTAAATGTGGCCTAAAAGTTCTACTGGACTGCATTGATAAAAAAGTAGAAAATCTTACATACTCTGATTATTGTATTATCTATATTGGTGAAGACGATTTCAAAAAAACACACAATTACATAGAACTCGTTACCTATATACGTGAAAAACTAACGCCATTACAACACACAAACTTTGTAATATGTTTACCAATGTTTAAATATATGGTGAATACAAATATAATGTTTAATAGCCGAGTGGACACTTTCAATAACTTGCTTTACTTAGATGCAGAAACATATAATTATGCGTATATTTTAGACTCCAATTATAATTTGCCATACACGTACGATACATATAATCTATCTGGTAACTTAAATTACAAAGGATTAAAAATTATAATGTCAGACTTGCTTGATCTTATTCTGTACATAAGTTCACTACAAGCGAAACATATAGACTGCTTCCAAAAAGACCTTACACCTTTGTCATCAGACATCCAAACACAAACTGATTCTCAGTTTTTTCTATAATTATGTCAATATATTGCACCAAAATATTGCAGGCCTAATTAATAAATCAGATGCCCTAGTAGTAAAGTTGGACGAGCTGTCTAATAAAGGAACAAAAATTGATGTCATCTGTATTACAGAACACTTTGTAGAAACAGGTTATGAACGTTTATTATACTTACCCAATTTTTGCCTAGCAGCTCACTACTCAAGAAGTGTAAAGAGAGGAGGTGCATGTATTTTTATTAGGACCGGATATCAGTATAAAGAAATGCCGGAAGTAGCAAAACAGTCAGTTTCAGGCGTGTTTGAACTCTGTGCCATTGAACTAATATCACATAATGTTATTATTATTTGTATTTATAGGGTTCCTAAATATAATTATATAACATTTTATGAAAAATTAGACAACATATTAAAAAAAATTAATTTTACAAAAAAAAAAGTTATCTTAGCGGGAGATTTCAATGTTGATGTGCTAAAGAAAAACAAAACTACTCTAGAGTTAGAATATTTTCTCTTAAAATATAACTTAAGACTGGCACTTTACACGCCCACTAGATTAAGCAGTAAAACGTGCATTGATAATTTCGCACACAATTATCAAAAGGGATGTAAAGCACAAGTGGTAGATTTAGTTCTTTCAGACCACACATCTCAAGTTCTTAAAATCCCTACAAAAAAATCTAGTCTCTTAAAATCTTGGAAAATTAAAAAAAGAGAATATTCAGGAGAAAATTTAACAAAATTTAAAACTTATTTAGAATGTCTATCATTTACACAAGTATTTAACTCCGATGATGCAAACAAATGTTATGATAATTTCATGGAAGACTTCCTTCTTTTGTACGAACTATGTTTCCCCATAAAAATTATAAATATTAAATGTAACAAACCGACAAAATGGATTTCTCGTGGCATAAAGACATGCAGTCACAAACAAAGGCAGCTGCTTTGGACGTACCGTTTCAATCCAAATGAGATAAATAAACAAATTTTCAAAAACTACACGAAGCTGTATAAAAAAATTATTAAGCTCACACAAAAAGCACAAAACAATCATTACATAAATACGTCCAAAAATAAAGCAAAAGCCGCTTGGCAAATCATTAATAGCTCTAAGAAAACGTGTTTCCCACAAGAATCCATTTTGACATTAAAAAGAGAAGGTTTAATTTTTAAAAACCCTGTTGACATTGCTAACGAATTTAATAATTTTTTTATTGACGACATTGAAAATAACATTAACAATGATGTTTTGAATAAAAATAAAATCAATTTTGATAATATAACATCTCAATCACTATTTATGCTACCTGTATCAAACAATGACATAATTAAAATGATTAACAGTCTTAAAAACACAAATACTGTGGGTTACGACGGGGTGTCTACTAAGGTTATTAAATACGTGAAAGATACATTAGCAGCACCACTGGCTTGTATAATAAATTTGTGTATTACCGAGGGTGTATTCCCTAATAGCCTCAAAACCATAATTATCAAGCCATTACACAAAAGAGATGATAAAACAGATATAAAAAATTATAGACCTATTGCAAAAATTCCAATTATATCAAAAATAATAGAAAAAATAATTTATCATTCACTTTACACGTATTTTGAAAAATATCATTTATTCTGCAAAGAACAAAAGGGGTTCCGAAAAAACTCAACAATTAATATGGCACTGTATGATCTAATCTCTAAAATCATAGCGTCAGTAGATAGAAGAAATCCCATTTGTGCTATCTACACAGATATGACTAAGGCATTTGACTACGTAGACCATAAGATCTTGCTACAGAAACTACAAGGATACGGTGTCAGAGGAAATGTCCTTAGACTGCTAGAATCATATCTCAGTGATAGATATCAGTTCACAGAGATTACAAGAATCTGTCCTAAGACCAAATTGGTAACAACCTATCAATCTGAAGCAAGACGAATTAAGTATGGCGTCCCTCAAGGAAGCGTCTTAGGACCATTATTATTCTTGATTTACATCAATGACCTTCCGAAAACTACACGTCATAAAATGGTCCTATTTGCTGATGACAGTACTGCCATAATTGAATGCAACAATCCACTCAATTACCAAAATGATATTAACAATTCTCTTTCTGAAATCATTAACTGGCTTCACAAAAATAATTTAGTTATAAACCTAAAAAAGACAAAATTAATGCATTTTCATCAACGACGAGAAATTCCTACTGTGAATGTTTCGTATAAGGGCAATGAAATAGAAAACACTAGTCATGTCAAGTTCCTAGGTATTACAATTGACAATAAACTCACCTGGAAGCCTCATACAGAAGAACTATGCAAACGCTTAAGTCAGGCAGCATATGCACTATTTCAGTTGTCGAAAATAGTCCATGTTCAAACTTTGTTAACAGCTTATCATGGACTGGTTGGTTCAATTTTACGATATGGGCTGGTTTTTTGGGGGCAGTCAACTGATCGAGAGCTTGTTTTTAGGATGCAAAAGAGGTGTATAAGATCAATGTACAATATGAAAATAACTGATAGTTGTGTACCTGTTTTCAAATCCTTAAAACTACTTACATTGCCATCACTGTACATTTTGGAAACTGCATTGTTTGTGAAAACAAATTTACACTTATTTGTCAAATTATCAGACGTAAAAAAAACGCCGATGCGTATGCAATATAAAAGTCAATTATGTCATGCAAAATGTAAAACATCCCTAATGAACAAAAGTTTCTTTGCCATAGCACCAAGAATTTATAACAAAATACCTGATCAAATAAAAAGCTTACCATTTCAGAAGTTCAAAAAAACAATACAAAATATTTTAATTGATAAATGTTATTACACAGTTGATGAGTTCCTAAATGACTGACTCAACTAATGCTTTATTAATTATTCTAAAATATCTTAAATGTTGTATAATTAGTTATATTTTTTATATTATTCCTTATTTGTATGTCTCACAATAGACAAAACATGGCGCTCTATAAACCTGATTGTAAGACCTTTATTTTCTATGTACCTACCTATGTTTTACAAATAATAAAATGATTTATGATTTATGATTCATATTTTATTAGTGTGCTACCTCGATCCCGCAAAAACTAGCTAGCAAAACTCCCTATGTTTGGTGTGCTATGGCGCCTCCCGTTGATCTAAGAACACAATTGACAATAACGCCATCTATCGTTCACAAACGTAACCTATTTACCTTGGACGCTACAAATATGGTATAGTATTGTAGTATGTAGTATATGATACTAGGTTGTTTTTCCGCATCGCAGTGTAGAATGTGTATTGCAAAAATCCAAGTACGTTGTATGAATATAAACTGGTTTTATAACGTGCATGAGCGGATTAGGAAAGACGGTATAGCGATTTCCCTTTAAAGATTCGTTCATGCGTAGTTAAACACTAGATTAATAATTAATATTGTCTAATTATTTCGTTTTTATAAACTTCAGAAAATTATACGAGGTGGCAGTATGATCTAAAAAGGTTGGATTGTGGTTATTAAAAAAAAAAAAAAAACGAAAAGTCTGTAGTGTTTTCGCGCCATTTCCTATTAAAACAAAGATGGTAATTCGAGCTGTCAAACTTCTCCATTACAAAGCATGAAAAATGCAAAAGCAAGAAATAACACCTATTGATATAAATACACAAATTTTATTTATTTAATGGCCGCTACTTATATTGTTCGTTAATTAAATTAATTAACATCAGAGTCGTTAAATGTAGTCTCGTTGTGGTTACAATGTAAACTATATTTAGCTTTGTAAATACGTTTATAAACTGATGTTCGTATTTTATTAAGTGTTTGTACCAATTAACAGCTACTTTGTGAAGATGTGTCGAGGTAATTTCAATTGGTGCTGAGTTTCTGACTCATATATTATGCGAAGATGGCAAATAGTAGGTACCTACTTTGTTGGTTATTTTTAACTCCCGACGCAAAAACATTGGTGTTATAAATTTGTCGTGTCTGTTATTCTGTCTCTCATGGCACGCCACGAATTTCAATTACCTATATCCCAACACAAAAATCAATAAAAAAACTATTTTTGTTTTTCTTTATCGGTAAACTAGATAACATTCACAGAAGTCGTTACTATGTACTAAGTATTATAAAATGCTATTATATTTATTATGTAATAATTATAATAGATACCTACCTACCTATATGTTTTATATTTTTGTTAAGTCTTAACAATCCTGACAACCAGTTTTACCATAGAACACTGTGTTACCCAGTAGAATGGGCTGTGGAGGTCGCAAGATATAAAATACGGTGTTCAGCTGAATCCGGTAGACTGGAAGTAGACCCCAACATAGCTTGGCAACAGGCTAGTTAGAAGAAGAACAGATATTTTAACAAAGACTTTCACCATATTATTTTTTACCCCAACAACCTACTCAATATATATTTGTTCTGTGTCTGGGTGTAATTTATCTATAATATGTATGTATTTAGAAATATATAAGTATGTTTATCAGTTGTCTGGTTGCCATAGCACAGGCTCTGCCTAGTTTGGGATCAGATGACCGTGTGTGAGATGTCAAAAAAAAAAAAACTAATTTAATACACTCTATTAAATTAAGATTTTGTGTTTTTATTTCAGAAAGAAATAAAAAGTAAAAAGGTTTTATCAATAGTTTTTATCAGACATTTTGTGTCCATACTTTGGCCTCTATTTTTCAAGACAATTTAAGAAGTCTGTTAAAATAAATAAGTACTTAAAAATTATTTAAAATTTTCCTAGTAACTTTGTACAGCGTGTTACCCAAACGGTATATCTATCCAAAAAGGGGTGAAGAGTACATCTGGTATAAGTTCGAGTAAAACCTTCAGCTAGCTCACAATTAGTTAATTAAATAACTCTTCTTAATAATTATTCGACACCAAAAATCATAACAAACGTGTCACTGTACTACGAGTCAATCTTATTACGTCACTCGCTAATGGCCGGGACCAATAAACAAAAAACTAATCGTTTCCTTAACGAACTGTTAAAATATCAACGAGGCGTTAAAAAAGGCTGTTCCTATAAAAAAAAATTGTAACTGTTCGTTACCCAAATAACTGACGTCTGGTTACGAACGGATGAGAGACAGCTTAGTGACGTATCGTCACGTTAACGATTAACGAATCAAAAGATATAGGATCTAGGCGTTAATGTTAAGATACATCGCTGTAACGGTCTGGATTTGATTTTTGTGTCAAATAACTGATGCGAAACATTGGGAATCCATTAATTATAACTCTATACCATATGTACCTACTCTTTACCCGAGATAATTATCTATACTAATATTATAAGTTTGTTTGTTTGAACGCGCTAATCTCAGAAACTACTGGTTCGAATTGAAAAATTATTTTTGTATTGGATAGTCCGTTTATTGAGGAAGGCTATAGGCTATATAACATCACGCTACGACCAATAGGAGCGCAGCATAAATAAAAATGTTGCAGAAATGAAAAACCGTTGAAACTAAAACACGCGAACAAAGTCGCGGGGGACAGCTAGTCATGTATAAAAACTGTAACGGCCTTGTTTTGGGCACTAAATGGCTTTTAGCACTTTTATGAAACTTGTTTGATGTAAGTATAGGACAAAAAACTTTATTATAACTTAGTAGTTTATAAGGAAAATGGCAGCTGACATACAACACCCACGTACAATCTTAGAGGAATAAATAAGTATTTTTGGTGCCATATTATATACTAGTAGTTCCTGAGATTAGCGCGTTCAAACAAACAAACAAACATACATACAAACAAACAAACAAACTCTCCAGCTTTATAATATTAGTATAGATTAAAAAATGTTTTTTTGCTCAAAACCTATAATTTTAAATCTACATTGAAATAAAACTAGTTTGGACGGATTCTATCGCGGTTTATTTTTGATTTTTGTTCCCGACGTTTCGACGCCTTTGCATTTTAAATCTACTTTACCGGTAACATTATCTTTTATGACAATGTATCATCTTCTTCAACCCTGTATAACCCACTGCAGGGCATCAACCTCTTTTTTATGCCACTCTGTCCATAGCCAGTCGAAACCATACTATAACCATACTATACATAAATGTCAATGATTGCCTATTGCATAAAGAAAAAAATATGTAAACTATAGAGTGCGCATATCGAGTATGAACGGTTGGCACTAGTATGAACAAGCATAATCGTACAACTAGTCTCAAAACAGGGCGCACCGTTTTGTTAAAACTATCTCAAAACCTAATATTACCCTAATAATATCGGAACCGTCGATATTTTTGCATAAACGTCTGTCGTCACGGAAAATCACGTAAATTAGTAAACGAGCGTAGTACTTACAACAGCAAAAAATTTGCATACGCTAGGCACAACCGGCTGCTAGCGCCATCTATGCTTGTCTATGGGTAGCCCTCATTGAGTTGCGTGAGTATTCAGGTTATAATAGAAAATGAACAAACCTGTCTAAAGTGTTCTTGATCGTGTGTTGGATACGGAGCCACTGAATAACTACAAATCTTTGTCTTCTGGGGACCCCTAGCCACACAAACTATATGCGTTTTCTTCTTCTTCTTTCCATCCAGGTCCAACTTATCTAGTTCTTCAGCCAAATCATCGGAATTATCTGAATTTTCTTTTTCTTCGCATTTATTTACAGTATCAGTGTCTTTTTCGGAGAAGCCACTGTCTTGAGACGTTTGTGATGGTATCCTCTCCCCTCTTGGTTCATCTATAACTTTGAAAGCGAAATTCTTTAATTCATCTTCATCATCATCTTCGTCGTCCTGTTTTTCTTGTCTCACCGGTTTGTTCTCTTGTAAATTTAATTTATTAAAGTTCTCCAAAATGGCGGCGACGGTGTTCGTGTTCTGAATCGGTTTTTCTTCAACCTTTATCGGTTTTTCTCCATTGTCTTTCTTTTCGATCTTCTGTTTTTCCTTTTTCTTGTGGAATAGTGATTTTATTAAGGTTTTAAGTGACTTTTTATCGGAGTTCTCCATTGGAATTGGTTTCACATTCGGTATTGTTGCACTTCCCATGGTTGCTATTTTATTTCGTTTAATTCGTTATCCAGGGCATAATATCTGTAACAATGAAAGACAAATATTAAATATTGAAGCATTTTGCACGTTCTTTATAGGTTCGCACCATGAGACTTAGTTTTGGAGTAAAATAACACTCTTTTTTTATGTCATAACATGTATTTTGACATTTATTTTGAGACACTGAAAATCGTGAAAAATATTAGATTTAATTAGTCTGATTTTGGAAAACCGCCGCGTGCAAGCGATGCGATCAATGCTTGTTACTTCTCTATGTAAATAATAGGAAGGCTATTGGCTATATAACATCACGCTACGACCAATAGGAACGGAGCATCAATGAAAAATGTTGCAAGAGCTTCAGTTGTTTGCGCTGCATCAACGGTTAATGATACGCAAAAGCAGTTGGAAAAAGGCTGGTATTGTTATCTAATACTACACACTACTACTTTACACTCGGCTTTTATTTATTTATTTTTATTTATTTTATTAGGGACATAAAACAGTTACATGCTAAAGAAAATACAAGAAAATCCTTAAAACTAAATGCACAAACATGTAACCAACTCCAATGTCCACATATTAACATAAGAATAAGAGAAGTGAAGGAGGGTGGTAAAAGTTACTTTACCCGTATTTACATTGTCGATGATATTTGTATATAGAAAACTTAGGGTATGGTTCCTGACTCTCAATAATATGGTGGCAAGGAAAGAGACAACGTGATTGAAACCTAATTAGCTGTTTTTACATTTCCCGAACTGAATATAATTTACTTTAGTAACTTAAAATTTTGGATTAAAATTCTTTTATTCAAGATAGTAGCACTTTTAAAAGGTCAACCAATATCTTAATATTAGATATATAGACCGGTCTGTGATTCGTCCACCCTTCACCGCTTCCTAAAGTGCTCTGGCTGTGGAGAAGAAACGGCGCAACAATCTCCCCAGAAGCACACTGTTATTTGTGTCGCTTTGTTTTCACAAAAAATATATATAAATGTTCTATTGTATCTATACTAATATTATAAAGCTGAAGAGTTTGTTTGTTTGTTTGTTTGAACGCGCTAATCTCAGGAACTACTGGTTTGAATTGAAAAATTCTTTTTGTATTGGATAGTCCGTTTATTGAGGAAGGCTATAGGCTATATAACATTACGCTATGACCAATAGGAGCGGAGCAAAAATGTTGCAAAAATTAAAAACCGTTGAAACTAAAACACGCGAACAAAGTCGCGGGGGACAGCTAGTGCCAAATAAAACCAGTGTTTGAGGTAAATATATTCATAGATTTATAACTTGTAACAAAGGTGAATTACCATCCCAACAATACGGATTAATAGATTGCTTTTTAGCAGACCTATCTTTACTATAGACAAATATCTTATGGCTCGACTCCAAAAACTAAAATAGATTTGCATAATGATTTCTCCGAATCCTGATAAACTTCAGCTGACCTTCGAAAGAGATTTCGTCCCAAATTCATTGGCCCGGATAAAGGTGATAAAACTATGTCAATTTTTATGCTACACTATACATACATTAGTTGTGTTAGGAGTCCCAGCTCGGCACGAGATGTTATCTCTTTACATTTTTTTTTTTTAAAACAACTCCCGCACTAAGGAATTTAATCCTTGTGTCGCGGGGGTTTCACAAACATTCAAATCACATGCATAAAGAACACCCAGACTTGAAACAAGCATTTGTGGGTCACACAAATGCTTGTCCCATGCGGGGATCGAACCCGCGGCACGTCGCGCACAGTGGTAATTGGCGGGGTGACCTATACCACTCGGCTATCCGTGCAGTCAATTTTGGTGAAAATAAGTAAAAGTAATCTCGAATTTTCTATGTAGGCAAAATTTTCTTTTTGAAGTAAAACTTCTTTATTTAGGCGCGCTTGACTTTGGGAAATAAGCTCGTGAAGGCGTTGGCAAAGTGTGATCGGGCGAGGCCAACGAATTACGAAAACTTTAATTGCGCGATTTAGAATCCATGCCGTTTTGTCAAACTGTATGGAGATTGAGAACAGCGCCATCTGTTTGTATAAAACGAAACAATTTTCTTTTACATCTACTTTTTAAAATAATTGGTGTACCTAGCCATCCAATCCTATGCCAAATTGCCAATTTACGGAGTAACTTTTCCTCTACTCCGTAAATTCGTAGACAGAGCGTTACGTTTCGTATATTACTGTAGGGGCAAGAGAGAGAGGTGCAATCACACATTTTCTTTCTCTCTTTCTCTCATAGGCGGTTAAGTTTCGTATATATAGAAGTTTCACTTCAGTCGTGTGGTCTAACACATTCGTTTTTTGACGTGACAACGTCTTATAAATTGGTTTGCCGGGTGACACTTCAAGAAACTGGGTAACGCTCCGCTCACGTTATGCGCTCACAATGAGAGCGAGTGAGAGGCACGCGTCCCTTCCACTCGGGCATGGTTAGCCCGCCTAAGAGCGAGAGAGACAGACATTGACATTGACAGTCGTTGTCACGTAAAACTTTCGCCCGTATACCGACTTTACAGGCAACCAATTTTTTAACAGTATTGTGGATTGACATATTATATTTCCCTACTAAATAAAATACGAAAGTTAATCTGTCTGTTACATCAAAACCACTGAACCGTGAGGAAGGACATATGCTACTTTTTTTACGAAAAACGACGGAAACGCGAACGAAGTCGCGGGCAAAAGCTAGTTTGAAATAAACATGAACTGTTATATTGTTTTTAGTAGAATGACCTTATATATCACAAATGTTTTCCTTAAATTTTATTTAAAGACGTATATCAAACTCCGATTTATACAAAAAATTCCTGCCTTATCTGTCATAAACTTATTTTACAACTAGGATGCAACTTTTATTATACTTATACATTTATGATAATGTCCTTATTATCGTTTCTAGACGCAATTAAAAATGGGCTTCATAAAAAATGGCGATAATTATATTACATTTAAATAGATAAAAATAAACTTTAATAGGTTTTGAAATTTAGATCCCACGACTGACCACATATAACCGATAGCTGCTGTCCCCCGCGACTTTGTCCGCGTGTTTTAGGTTCAACGGTTTTACATTTATGCTCCGCTCCTTTTGGTCGCAGCGTAATGTTATATAGCTTATAGCCTTCCTCAATAAATGGGCTATCCAACATTCAAAGAATTTTTCAAATCGGACCAGTAGTTCTTGAGATTAGCGCGTTCAAACAAACAAACAAATAATCAAACAAACAAACTCTTCAGCTTTATATATTAGTATGATAATGTACAGCCCACTGACAGACAACGGACGGACAGCGAATGCTTGGTAATAGCGTCCCGTTGACATTCTCCCCCTTAAAACATCCCACACTAAGAAATTCTTTCGCGCCGTGAGCACGTGTTATTTATAAATATGAGGTGTGAAGAATTTTTTTGTGGATGACTATAAAATATGTTTATGTACAACAAATGCTACTTTTACCCGCAAATACTTAAACGCGAATTATCTTTAAGACGTTCTTAAAATCCTTCTGCGCTACATTACACTTCAAGTGTCAGAGACAGAATTTAAAATTGAGTTGAGACATGTGATAAAATGGTTGAGAGATGAAATATAAAATTCAATGTCACCAACTATTTTTTTTTATTTAATAAAAAAGTTTATTTCAGAAAAAGAACATAGCAGAAAAAAGGTATCGATTACACTTGTACTAATGACAATAGGGGTGCGGACTGGGTATGAAAAGAAAGTCCGCCAGATACATAAAAAAAAAAGAAAAAAAATCGAAATTTTTCTTTTATCAGATCAATAAAAAATTATAAAATTATAGCACTTTAAAGTTCAGGAGGAGGGGCCTGTGACGTCAAATTTGGGTATAAATTGTAGCTACAACTGACATTACGCGACATTTCCTTTCACTGTATATTCCTCATTGTTTGTTTAAGTAAAAAAATACGTGTCTAATATTTTTTTAAAAAAGTTACCTATGTGACAAGTAAATAAAAAAGAATTGTCCGGTCCCCTATTCCATTGTATCACAGGTGCCAGTGCCTTCCTTATTCAAATTTACAGAAGAAACATAATTATAACAAGAAAACAAGATAAAAGATGTTTTTTTTACAACCGTATAGCTCATATAAATAATAATAAAACAATTTAATACAAGCATGAGAATGACTAATATTCATTAATTATACAAATAAAATTTAAAGTATTTAATATACATTTGTATCTGGATAAGGAAATGCCACAGAAAATCTAGAAAACGTACACATGGAATGATCTTTTTATACAGGACATGTTTAATAATGCAATGTGACTTCATTAGTATAGTATTGCCGACTGTATTCATGTCACATACCACATAAATAGTAAGGCAAATACCCGATTTCTCAAAATAAAGTATGAAAAAAAAAAAATCGTTGGTTGCCTGTAAAGTCGGTATACGGGCGAAAGTTTTACGTGACAACGACTGTCAATGTCAATGTCTGTCTCTCTCGCTCTTAGGCGGGCTAACCATGCCCGAGTGGAAGGGACGCGTGCCTCTCACTCGCTCTCATTGTGAGCGCATAACGTGAGCGGAGCGTTACCCAGTTTCTTGAAGTGTCACCCGGCAAACCAATTTATAAGACGTTGTCACGTCAAAATTAAAAGGTTTATTGCAGAAACATGTTCAACTTTTACACCGATCACTCACATGCGCGCAAACATTCGACAAAGGTTCGCGCGATTTGATGCCTGTTAAAAAACCGACACAGCTTGGAAATGAATTCATTTGCAAATGTTGTCCTACACTTGTGGGTTTGCGTATTCGTGCGAATGTGAGTGACCGGCATTACATTTTAAGTAAAAGCAATACCTGTGCTAGGAGGACCCGCTTTTTAATAACTAATTATGAAATGGTAAAAGTGGTGAAAGTATAATAACAACTTAGAGATATATCCTAAAATAGTGTGTATGTGAGTGTGTGTACAACTCTTGAAATTATGGACAACGATAGCCCAACAGACGTAGACATAACATAACCCTTTCAATATAAAAAAAAACACTATCAGTTTTTAGACGGCATTGCTTATGGAGACTAAAATTATCGGCGTATATCATAAAAATTGGTTAATTTTCTTTTGTCAAAGTCATTAAATTGTTTTCTTAATCACCTGATGGTAGGTCAACACTGCTGACCATGAACTTGTACCAGTGATCAACATATGCGTTGCCGGATTGTAAAATTTATTCATGCCATCCTAAAATGAGAACTCATTCCTTCATTATATTTTAATGTAGCAAGTTTATGAGCTGATAAAACAAATGTCGTATATATTTCCTGCATTATTATTATGCTAGTAAAACAACAGGATAAAGTGTTGATTTAAATTAAATATTACATTTAAATAGAACGAATAATTATACAATTATTATTATATTGTATAAGTCGTGTCGGATACTGTGTTAACCAGTAAGATTGGTTGAGGAGGTCAGATAGGCAGTCGCTCTGTAAAATACGGTTTTTAGCTGAATCCGGTAAGACTCCGACCCCAACATAGCCTGCGAAAAGGCTAGACAAGAAGAAGTTTTGTAGATAGAATACTAGCTTTAGCCCGCGACATCGTCCGCGTAGAAGTCCAAAATGGTTTTTGACATTCCAATTTGAAGGAGTTTTATAGAGTCGCATTGCATCAAGGTTTTATGTGTAAATAAAAAAATAAATCAAAAGCACTAAGGAGTATTGATATCAACTTTGATGCAAATCACCCCCAAAATAACTTTCTATCTACCCTTTTTTAACCCCGTTAGGCGATGAGTTTCAATAAAATACAAAACACATATTCTATTAATTCTGTTAAAGAATGTTTATGCAAAATTTGAAGTAGATTGGACCAAGGAATCACGTTGACCTAAATATTCTTATTTCAATATTTTTGAGTCTTCCGCAACCCCCATTGACGTATATTACTGGCCGGATATAAATGAGCCATCAAAGTTCTCACACAAAAAAAATCTAACAAAACTTTCCGAAGACTGTAAAAAACAAGTTTCTGTTATATTTATCTTTTTATGTAGTATTAGTTTATACAAATTACGTATCCAAGTAGCTATCTTGCTACATGTTTTTTAATTAATCATTGCTACCTAAATTATTCACGTAAAAGTTTTAATATTAATGAAGGCTAGCTACCGTTTGTGCTCACCAGTTGTCGTCACTGGCGCTTCATCTGTCAAAGCACAAACAAACTATGAAATTTGACATTTCCGACAACACGTGTTAATAACGACATCGTCTAAATTGCTAAGGCTGGTTTTATAGCTACGCGTTTCGACAGCGCGGTTGAAGCGCGCGCGTTCGGATTTGTTCTGGGTTCTAGTTTCGTTTTATAGCCACGCGCTTGAGCAGCGCTGTTGAGTAAACGCGCGCTGTTCGCCGGCGCTGCCGAAGCGCGCGCCGCGAGTTACGATACGATCAGTATGCGTTTTAGAGTGACGCTGTTGAGACGCGCCGTTAAGTACAGTACAACATGAATTATAATATCGATTTTATTTCATTTACCTTAGAGTGATCGCCAATTTTTCCTCTGGAGTTATGGGGATGCGAAATAAGCTGGATCGTCGTAAAGAGGACTGTAACTTGCAGAGTAATTCGTCAAAACTAGTTATTGATAGGCGAAAATATTTATAAAATTTATGACTATTTTCTCGTAAATCGCAAAAAGATCTTACGTGTTCACCTCTCACTAACCTTGTACCATTATAAGGATCAACAGCTAGTCTTCTTTGCCTTCTTTTCCATAAGAGGTAAATAGCCACTACTCTAACGGCATTAATGTTCATTTTGTAGACGACTGTACACAGCAGCGAAACGCGCGTTACTAATCTCGTTTTACAGCGGACCGTTGTTCAAACGCGCGCAGCTAACAGCGGCGCTGCTCAACGGCGCGTCTAACAGCGTAGCTATAAAACCAGCCTAACGGTAGCTCATTAATTAATTTTATTTTATAGGCGACGACAGCTGATATGCAAGATGGCGGCTTTCATGATACTGTCATTTTCGCGCGCTTAGGTAAGCAGTAACATTTACATTCAGCTTTTGAAATGGCTTCATCTTAGGAATTATTTAAATAGATAAAATAAAATTAGTTTATTATTTTACTACATTTGCACGCGGTTTTACTCGCTTTGCTTTACTCCTAAAGCAAGTAACGTGATGGTAAATAGCCTAACGTTAATCGAGAATTAGACTATCACATGCAATAAGATGGGAGACCGCGTCTCGGCAACCGTAAGGTGGGACGCCCCCCCGCCAGATGGACTGACGACCTGAAGAAGGTCGCTGGAGGGGACTGGATGCGAAAGGCGGAGGACCGGGTGTTGTGGCGCAAATTGGGAGAGGCCTATGTCCAGCAGTGGACTACGAAAGGCTAAATGATGATGATGATGATGATGATGCAAAAAGATTGTCTAAATCAGTCTGGAAGTTTCACAGATTATACCCCTAAGTATTTTGATAAAATTTTATGATTTATCATAAAAAAAAAACATAATATAACCTTTAATTTTCACACTACTACCACCAACCCCTATTTTTTATTTATATGTCAAAACAACATTTGCCGATATAGATTTGATGAATAAAGGTTTTTATTTAGAGACTAGCCCACCACACATCCCATCATTGCAAGTCCTGTAAGCCCTTTCTACAACGATAGCCAATGAATACCACCGAGACACTTAAGCTCGGTGAGTCCCAGGGAAACGATTGACAGTCTTGGAACCCGCAACGAAATTATTTAGAAGTAGTAAATAGAAGGAGTAGGAAAAAATTGTTTCCACTTCCCTCCATTGCAAGTGGGAGACAAAATGAAAAGATAGGCCATAGGCAAAGAAAAGATAAAACAGCTGAGTTAGGCCCAGTTGCCAAGCTCCACATGCATAAAGGTTACTTCAAATATCTATTTTATTTGTTTCAATAGTTCATTCAGTAAGCTTCTGTAATTCCGTTAAATAAACACAACCGGTATTATCCCGGATTTCGACAATTGACCTTTGCAATGCTCTCAATTTATGAGTTAATTAATGTATAGTGGATTATGTAACTATTGCGCACGCGCATACACTTACTCTATAAATCCGTCTCCGGTTAGTGATCTAGTAAATAGTTTCGAAAGAAATATGGCAACAAGCTCTTTTTTTGTGGACAACATCACATACATTGCTCTGAACCCAAAGTAGTTAAAGCACTTGTGTTATAGAATTCAGAGACAACGAAGGTACCACAAACACCCAGACCCGAGACAATGTCGAAAAGTGGTTTTCTACATTGACCCGGCCGGGGATCGAACCTCAGAGCTAGTGACACCTAGAAAACCGTTGTGTACGCCACTCGACCAAGGAGGTCTTCAACATGTGGTAGAAATAACCGCGGTTCACCTGATGGGAAGTGAACACGCCTCCGAAATGCTTGGATACAAAAATAATCATCTGCGAGCCACATGGGGGGGAAGGGGAGGGGGGTTGGTCTAGTGGTAAGACCCTGACTGCTAAACCGGAGGTCGTGGGTTCGATTCCCAACCAGGACAAATCTTTTTGTGATGAGCATGATCATTTGTTCTGTTTGGGTGTAATTTATCTGCAATATGCATGTATAAATATATAAGTATGCTTATCAGTTATATTATATACCCCTATTTGGGATCCGATGGCGGTGTGTGAGGTCACAAGCTATATTATTTACTAACTAACCTATAACTGTCCTTCAGCAAAGACTTACAAATGCAACATATAACTTAACACGCTTATGACAAGAACATTTAAGAATTCAGAATAATCAACGTTAATTGCAAAAATGAGTTTTAACATAGATTAGGCTCTGCTTGAAATGTGATGAATACAGCTAAATACAGTATTTTTCATAAGCGACTGCCTACCAGACCTCCACAACCCATTTACTTGGTAACACAGTATCCTATGGTAAGACTAGTTGTCAGAATTGTAATGACATAACGGCTGTCAAAGATCAACGTATGACAGTCGGGACCAACGGCTTTCCAAAGCACAGTTCAATAAAATAATAGATAAGTAGAATAAAAAGCTATCTAACTAAATAAAGCTCCTTTATTTAAATAAAGATAAACATACATTTCACAAACGTGTCGCAAGATTCAATCATTTGCAATTTAAAATAAAAATGATAATGTCGTCTCGCTTGACACATTAGCATTCAGAATTCATAATGTGAACGACCGTGTTTTATTTATCCTAGCATTCAAAATGGCGACGATCGATGATCAAAACAAAATTCAGTTTTCCATTTATATATTACAACCTAATTTGCTATAATAATAGAATATCTAATATAGAAAACGTTATCAATACTCGTAGATATATCTTTATTGGATTTAGGAAACAACAAAGGATGTTTCAATCAAGATAAATATGTATATAATAATGCATGCATTTACATAATTGGCTACAACTTCTTAACACCTATTGATTTATTGAACACTAGCTGACCCGTGCCCACTTCGTTGGGCATAATGTTAATAATCCTTTTTTGGTACATATGACCTAACGGTTTAAATTATTTTATTAATATTAAAAAATAAATTATCTATACTAATATTAAAAAAACTACTTTTTGTAACTTAAATATAAAATTTAGACATATGCTGTCGTTGACTTTTTTGTAGGCATTTTCAAGCACCACGTCTTTTCTCTAGAACTCAAAAATATATCTTTCATAGTTAAGGCAGCGTACGCTTTCATTCGACCGTTTTTTCTCCGATTCACTTTGCAAAACGGACTACCACGTAAAAGCCTTTTTATTTTACGGTTTTTTATATAACCTATGACACTCAGCAATAATGTGGCTTTCTATTGGTGAAAGAATTTTTAAAATCGGTTCAGTAGATCCCGAGATTACCCCTTACAATTTAACAAACACACAAACTTTACTTCTTTATAATATTAGTATAGATTTATATATTGTTATCGTGTATGCAGTTGACTTTATGTGAGCTTAGTCGAATGTATATGCTAAATAGCTAATAATATATAACAATAATTCTTTTGTAAGTAACCTAGAATTTATCTGACTAATCTTCACGTAATTCGTCGCTATGGTTACCATAAACAATATCTATGGATATGGTGGATGTAATTTTTAGTTTGGTAAAATGGGGTTAAAAGAAATGCGAATAGATAATGTTTTTTTTTTACATTTTACACATTAAAGGTATACATACCTACATGTTATGAGCATTTTAATCTATTAAAAAATTATAAGAAAGCTGTGTTTATGTAAAATTATATTCATGCCACATTAAGGAATCCTTTTCCAAATTTGTGCCTAATCAACCCCCAATCATTTTTATTCATCCATTCTATGGATTTCGTTTCACGTAATTGTCTTAACTGTCGAGTAGTGTATTCTTCCTTTCTAAATATACTTTCTAAAGACCACTGACGTTGCGATTTAACTAAAATCTGAAAATTTCTCACGAACAGAATAAAGGCGATAAGATTAAACATTTTTTTATTACTTTCGTTTTTTTTTTAATTTACATAGGGATGTAAATTATAAAAAAAAAGTAATAAGAATAGTTTAAAAAAAAGTGACGGGATAAACGCTCAATAAAGAGTTAAGAGCGTCTATCCCGTTATTGAGTTATAAATACCAACGATTTAATTCTTGGCTGGTAATAATCTTAAAAAAAAACTAGAAATGCGACGTTGCCCATAGAGCACGAGATGAACGCTCTTTATTTAAATCTCTTTAATTCTGTTGTCCTTGTCCGTTATCTTAGGTTAGTTAGGTTATCTCTGACCACTTTTACTTGCACGTCAGTTCATTAATTTTTTATCTTTAAGATGTTCAATTTTTTCTTTTGGATTTTTGTTTTATTTTTAATGCCCAGGATTTTACTTCTAAGTTCTAATTATGTAGTTAGTATTGGATATGTATTGGATAGTCCGTTTATTGAGGAAAGCTATAGGCTGTATAACATCACGCTACGACCAATAGGAGCGGAGCATCAATGAAAAATGTTGCAAAAAGGAATAAATATTATTTATTTCTGAGGTTATAGGCTGAGGTTATATTATTCATATGTACATTTATTTTAGAAAAAGAATTAGGGTTTCGCGCAAAACACACGTAACCCATGAAAGTAAAACACGCAGACAAAGTTGCGGGGGAGAGCTAGTAAATAAATAAATGTAAAAGTACCTATGCTGTATACAGCCAGCAGACAGAATGGCAATGAAACATGTTTTTTTTTAGGATAAAAACATGTGACCCAGACAATCTAATGAGTCATTTGCGTCAGTATTCACGCAATTCTTTATCACATACATGTAATAATCCCACGTACACACAAATTTGTGGAATCACAACTCGCAAAATATCAAAGTGATAAAAAATGTACTTCCTAATAGGGGGCGGACTGGGTATAAAAAGAAAATATCTATTCAGTTAATTAGCGTGTCAGTATTGGAGGGTATGTGTACTCTAAAAGTAGAATCAAATATCAAATGATTAAAACATATCTCTACATTAAACTGACTGAAATGGTGAGGCGAACGAAATCAATCTACTATTTGGCAATTAGCTACAGCAAATATCTGTATATTCTATCTCTTTTTGATATATTACCTGTGAAAGAGATAACATATAGTATATTGTAGAAAAACAACTTCCTTCACGTTGAATTATAAAAGAAGTAATTTAACTTTTTATAGTTATAGCGCTATTTTTATCAGACTTCAAAAAGGCAAGATATTTAATTATTTTAGGGTTCCATTTCAAACCCAAGGGTGCCAACCTGTCGACGGAACCTCCACTTTCACATTTATAATATTACCTAATTATCTAAGATAACAATTATTTATTAGTACAGATAGCGATCAGAATCTAATTACTGTATATTTTTTCCTACTCAAATTGGACCACTTATTGAAGCGTGACTATAAGGTTTTTTTATTAGTCTGGCTATTTATAGACAACGTTCTAAACATGTATTGTATTTGTATGTATTGAAAGAATGTACTAATTGATAGCGATTTCAATTTACATTTGGGATGCAAGAGAAACTAATGTAATGTGTAATAGAATTGACAACTTACCTTTCATTGAAAACTAATTATTTTTAACACAATACTACATAGTAGGTAGCGTCGGAAGAATTGTTAAGCCGTTGGTCCCGACTGTCATACGTTGATCTTTGACAGTCGTTAAGTCAATGCAATTCTGACAGCCAGTCTTACTATGGGATAGTGTTTTACCCATTAAAAGATATGTAGTCGCTCTATGTAAAACACAGTATTTAATTGAATTCGTTAAGACTGGAAGCCGACCCCAACATAACTTGGGAAAAGGCTACGCAGAAGCAGAAGAACCATGCTAGTTAGCCTAATGACATATTTAAGAGTTTAAACACCCACACTAAAATTTTTAGACACGATTTTCCACCCCCCGTCCCTAGATCAAGCTGGCCCGAGCCGGCCAAACTAGCAATAAAAATATGTTCTTAAATAATAAAAACTTAGATCCAGCCCTCCCTTGCTGTTTTTGCCTTATTAAGATTGTTAGCAACGCACTAAGTCGAGGTCCGAACCCCACAGGGGGTGCCCTTAGTGAACGTTGCTGACGTAGTTAGTTTTTCTATAAGGTTCTCGCCAAAAGTCCGGTGAAGCAGTCAAAGCCTGCGCTCAGGCTAACTGCGTAAATCTCATCCAAAAAAAAAACACGATTTTCCTTAGTCAGCATAAAAATTGACAAAGATGTCGATCAGTTGAACGTTTAAAAAAACTTTTCTCGATAGTTTTATTTTTTGTAATCAGCTTCTATACAAAGACTTTTTGGTTAATACACTAAACTATTCAACTTTATAATATTTTTTTCACACTATTTGATGCATGATCATAATATTTAGATTAATGTCGATTGATTTTTTATTCCATCCAATAGATTTCGATTAATATGAGATTTTCCATTTTGTTGCTTACGTTATTATTTCCAAGACAATCTTTCGCGACCTTGACATATGTTTAGCTCTTTTCGTCCCGTAAGCAAGCAGTTAGTATTATCTCTGTCTTGTATTTTCGGATTGGCTCTGCAGTCCGCTTGGCTCCGCCTACTCTAAAACGAAATAATTATTCGTGTAGCGCCTTAAGAATAAACAACAACTTTTAATTGCAATAAAACTCTGCATCGCTTAATTTTTTATACAAATAACCCTGTAAATTTTAATTAGCATACAACAACATAAATTATTATATAATTTAAAGTTTTAAACATAACAAAGATAAATATCAAGTCTTTGGGAATCACAGCGTACCGGTTCGCGAGGAAACTGGACTGGTTTACTTCTAGAGAAGCAATGAATCATACTCTATACGATAAATATGCAATAAATAAAACCACATATAATAGTCGATTGAAGCAAAAATAAAACGGATTTTTAAGTTACTAAACGGAAATAAAAAGAGAAAACTGAATTTACAAATATTAATAAGACAAAAGCAGCAAGGGAGGGCTGAATCTAAGTTTTTATTATTTAAGGACATATTTTTATTGCTAGTTTGCCCGGCTCGAGCCAGCTTGATCTAGGGACGGGAGGATAAAAGGGACTCCTTAATGCCGGACACACGTAACGCTGTAACTGCGCAAGTCTACCGTATTATGTATCTTGATAAAGCATTTGGAACCGAAATTTGCACTTGCAATTATTGCTGTACAATTACTAATTCAATACAAATAGCAATTTGACAGCAGTAATTGTGCAAAATAATACGGCAGACTTGCGCACTGCGCAGTTATCTTGTTACGTGTGTGGCTAAGGCCCGCTTGCACACGCCCGGTTTATCTTTTTAACTCTGAGTTAAATGCTAACACGAGGTTAAATTGAAAGTTTGTCATACAATATTGTCATTTTAACTTCGTGTTAGCAACTAACTCTGATTATTTAAAACAAAACGGTTTACTCACGTATATTATAGCTGACGCGGCAGCGGTGGTGTCGCGAGTCGAACAGAACAGAATCAGTTCGACTCGCAACACCACGGCCGCCGCGTCAGCTCATGATTAGGGACTCCTATTGAGTCTGAAACTAGTCGGGCAATCAAGAGAATATACGTGAGTAAACCGTTTTGTTTTAAATAATTATAAATACTCCTCACGATAGTTATTATACAAACTAACTCTGAGTTAGGTTTTTCGTGCAAGTAGACCTAAGAGTTTAGTACACGTCGAGTCATTCCTGCATATATTCAGTAGTTACACTTTTAAATAGTGTTACAGATGTTTAATATGTATTACTTAAGTTATTTTATTATACAAAACAATTATCACATTCATCACAAATTAATTGTATTCTGTAGTTTTATTGACAAGATAATTCGACTCCATTTTTGGGTCAAAGCAATTAATATGCGTTTATGTAAAACTTCGTAATGATTGTGTCTATGTTCTTTAACAAATATCTATTACTAGCTGTCCCCCGCGACTTTGTTCGCGTGTTTTAGTTTCAACGGTTTTTTTTTATTTTTGGAACATTTTTCATTTATGCTCCGCTCCTATTGGTCTTAGCGTGAAGTTATATAGGATATAGCCTTCCTCAATAAACGGACTATCCAATACAAAAAGAATTTCACAATTCGAACCAGTAGTTCCTGAGATTAGCGCGTTCAAACAAACGAACAAACAATCAAACAAACAAACAAACAAACTCTTCAGCTTTATAATATTAGTATAGATTACTACCTATTTTAATTAGCCTGATTAATCCAATGTAATTAATTGCGAATAGGGTATATTTTTTACTGTACGGATTGTTCTTAGAGGAATAAATAAGTAAACTATAGAGGGCGCATCAAAAAGTCACTTATACTATAAGTAGCTGTCCCCCGCGACTTTGTCCGCGTGTTTTAGTTTCAACCGTTTTCCATTTTTGCAACATTTTAAATTTATGCTCCGCTCCTTTTGGTCGCAGCGTTATGTTATATAGCTTATAGCCTTCCTCAATGAATGGGCTATCCAACAATGAAAGAATTTTTCCAATCGGACCAGTAGTTCCTGATATTACTGCGTTCAAACAAAAAAACAAACTCTTCAGCTTTATATATTCCTTATATTCTTCCTTTATATAGCCCATTTATTGAGGAAGGCTATAAGCTATATAACATTAAGCTGCGACCAAAAGGAGCGGAGCATAAATGAAAAATGTTGCAAAAATAAAAAAACCGTTTAAACTAAAACACGCGGACAAAGTCGCGGGGGACAGCTAGTGCATGGATATAATAGCAATTTAAAATTGAGTTGCGCATTACATTCTAGTCGTATACTCAGTATCAAACGCTACTATACAAAATTTTGAGTTTTGACGTACTTTTTCCTTTAGACCACAGTGCGATCAAAGCTAATTTTTTAAACAATAGCATACATGCTTATGGTATATGATCTATTTATCTATCTAGGTACACATTTTTACCGTTTTCCTGTTTTAAATATATTATCATCTAATCATACCTCTACGGGTGATTTAAATAAATTCTGTCCCTAATTTACTGCATAAAATTTACATATATTTACAAGTCTAAGTCGATAGACATCTAGTTTTCTAGGAGTTCTTAACTTTATTTATATTATTTAGTTGTCAACAAGTATTTATCTTATGTAGGTTAATAAGGTCATACATGATTTTAGAATCATCAAATATATCTAAACTATATCAAGACGACCTCCGTGGCCGAGTGGCGTACACACCGGTTTTAAAGGTGTCGCCAGCTCTGAGGTACCCAGTTTCGATGGCCGCCGGGTCAATGAAGAAAACCACTTTTCTGCATTGTCTCGTGTCTTAGTGTTTGTGGTAGCTTCGTTGTCTCTGATTCCATAACACAAGTGCTTTAGCTACTTACTTTGGGTTCAGAGCAATGTATGTGATGTTGTCCACATTTATCTTATAGAGACTGACTTGTGCCTTTTTTTTTTTTTTTTTTTGCAGGTGAAACTCATTTATGAGCCAGCCTTGCATCCCCACGGGGGCGGAGATGCAAGAGTCCGGGCTTCCAGAGCCTTTAAAAAGGCTCCGACTACTCCGGCAAAACACCTGGTGCCATCCTTCGCCTTAGTGGCGGCGTTACGGGTCCAACCGAAGTCTTAACACCATAACGCCCCCGGCGACTGCCCGCTTCGTGGTGGGCCCGACATGACCTCCCTCCTAGCTAGGAGGAAGGACAGCGAGGGCAGTGCATGGCACTACACCACCCCCACCCAGCACGGAAGGAGACGCGTGCAATGAAGGCTGAGGGACCCCCGTCCCCGCCCTCTGCGTCCCCCCCAGAGCAGGTCTGGCTACGGGATTCCTCGTCCGCGCCCTACCCACCCGCCGTCGGCGGAGCTGAGAAGCGGAAGGATCAGCCTCCCGCTCGCGCTCCGAGGTCTCTTTCTGCGAAATGACATTCTCGCAGAAATGAGACACTGCCCGCCAGACACGATCGTCCGCGAGCATGGCATTCACCACACCCGCGAGCGAAAGGTCCGGGCCAGCGACCCCATGCAGGACACGGCGCTCCGCCTCGAAGGCAGTGCAGGCCTCGAGGGTGTGCTGCGCTGTGTCTTCCGCCGCGCCACAGTGATGGCACGACGGGGATTCCTCTCGCCTTATTCGGTACAGGTACGTTCCGAAGCACCCGTGTCCGGACAGCACCTGCACCAAACGGTACGTGAGGAACCCGTGGCGTCGCTCCAGCCACTGGTCCAGGAGAGGACCCACAACTTCGGTGAGACTGCCTTGTGCCTATCTGACCTCCACAACCTACATACTGGTCAATTCAGTATCGCATAGTAAGACTGGTTGTCAGAACTGTAATGACTTAACGACTGTCAAAGATCAACGTATGACAGTCGGGACCAACGGCTTAACGTGCTTTCCGAGGCACAGAGGTTTAGTTATATTAAGTATAATTATTATAATAATGGATAGTTTCTCATCTCCATACCGTTGACAACAGTGTCTTTGGTAGATATCTTAAGTAGCTATGGGCCTTTATAATAGTGGCGGTAAAAAAGATAAGACATTACAATTTGACAACTTACCATGGGATACTGTGTTACCCAGTGAAATGGGTTGTGGAGGTCAGATAGGCAGTCGCTCCATGTACAATACAGTATCAAGCTGAATCCGGGAAGACTGGAAACCGACCCCAACATAGCTTGTAAAAAGGCAAAGCAGAAAAAGATAACTGACGGGCCTGTTGGTCTAGTGGTTAGTGACCCTGACTGCTTCTGTGTCTGGGTGTAATTTATCTATAATATGTATGTATTTAGAAATATATAAGTATGTTTATCAGTTGTCTGGTTGCAATAGCACAGGCTCTGCCTAGTTTGGGATCAGATGACCGTGTGTGTGATGTCCCAAGATATTATTATTATTATAAAAAACATGAAAAAAAACAAACTAAACATTATTATTTTTGGTACACCTCTAGAAAATAACAAGAACTAATATAATTATTATAGATATGAAAGTCACTCAATTGAAACAGTACATTATCACAGGACAATTTAACAAACATTTTTTTCATTTGTTTTTAAATTGACCCAGGACAGTACGTACGTGAGTACATTGAGCTGAACAAAAACAATGACGACGATTAATCAAAAATAGACCTTAGTACATTAGAAATAAAAGCGCTGTTAATGTAAATATGTTACTATTTGCGTTCAGTTGACGGTACAATTATCTAACTCGATTTGGACAATGTTTCAATTGTACAGGTTTAGATAACATATAAGATTATGTTCTTCAAACATTGATATTACATAGATTAGCTATCAAGGGGTTATGTATTACATACAGTATGTAACAAAAACCCTGTCCGATCCAATAAAGGCGTATTCCTGGTTAAACATATGTACTAGAAAAAATGTCTCGTTCAGGCGGCTTCTTTGATACAAAACTGTAGGTAGTACACGTGAACTTTGTCGAGCGATCAGTGTTGCCTTTGATCAGTTTCATTTTAATTTAATTATATTAACCGGGAAAAATATTAATCTCAAATCCATTCAATAGTTACGTATATGTGTACGCAGTACGATGCCGAATAATACTCATAAGGATTGGACAGGGTTTTTGTTGCATGCTGTAGCCTAATGGTTAAGGTGACCGCCTTGTGATCGAGAGGTCGCAGGTTCGAACCCCACCCATTGCACTATTGACGTGCACCCACTCCAGACACAATCATACTTAGCTTAGTTGGAGGGGTTAACAAGATTGCTATTAATGTGAATTTCACCCACATTGCTAGTAAGATTAAAAAAAAACATTGTGAAACACGAATAAATGATATAATATGTTGATAGCATAATTATCCTTGGCATGACACACCAATAGATACAGCTCTAGATAAAGAGAATTCTATGTACAGCTAAAAATACGTATTTTACAATATCGCGATTCTTTTAACGATAATAATCGGACAAATAGTTCACGTGATGGTAGGCATACATGATTACCACTGGTATAATTATGTTTAAAGCGCAGATATACGACTTCTGACGATTTTAAAGTGAAGATCACGTCAAAAAAACAAGTATTGAATAAAAATAAAAATAGACTTTATTCGCTCTGACCTTTGCACAATTTGTAATGTAATAAAACATAAAACTATAATAACTGTACTTACCTATACTATACTAACTATGCCTACCTAATTCTGTTTTCTAGTAACTTAACAACAAGTATTAATGATTAGAAAAAATATATATAAAATTAGAACATTTTCTTAACAAAATATGAACATTTTTTTAATTATTATACCACTAAGGCCGACTAGCAAGAAAAACCTAACCTCTGGGTTAAGCCATCGGTTTCTTTTTCACTTATACACAATTAGAAAAGGACAGACGAAAATTGGAGCTGTGAAATTTAGTATCGACTAAAATTCTCATAGAAATCTACCGACACGCAGAAACGTATGCACTAAAACAGTGATGTTCAAGGCGAAAACTGGTTTGACATTTATAAGTTTGTTGTTATCTGAGCCGTACTTTTCTCACGCTGTATGTTAGTAAAAGATGGCAATGGTTTAATTTTGATTTAGTTAGTGTACAAGGGAATCGGCGCCATTGTAAATTTAACCTCGTGTTAGCATTTAACAGTTAGTTAATAAGATCACCCGAGCTGATGCAAGCGGGCCTAGAATTAGTGTTGAATATTAACAAATACCGCAAATATAAAATCTAGATAGGTATATATTAAAAATAATGTAAGTTTGTATGTTTGTTCACCTAAAACTCGAGAACCGTTAGCCCAATTGATATGAAACTTTGCACATTTATAAAGGGCAACACGACAACGAGCTAAACGTACAAACACTGGTAGCAACTTTGTGTTATACCAATGACGCGCTCGCACGTGGGTCACGCGGCGGGCAAAGCAATCTCAATTGTTTTTTTTTTTTTTTTATGAATAGATTTACGCAGTTAGCCCGAGCGCCTCCAGCCAGAGCGATAAAAAAAACTAACTAACTACGTCAGCAACGATCACTAAGGGCACCCCCTGTGGGGTTCGGACCTCGACTTAGTGCGTTGCTAACAATCTTAATAAGGCAAAAACAGCAAGGGAGGTCTGGATCTGAGATTTTATTATTTAAGGTCATATTTTTATTGCTAGTTTGGCCGGCTCGGGCCAGCTTGATCTAGGGACGGGGGGGGTAACATTCACGTTACAATTATTTATACGCGACGGGCCTCGCCGGGCGAGGACGTAATATACGGCGGTTGTGTAGCTCAATGCTCAATTCTCTTTGTGCGTATTTATGGTACATTTCTGCACAGCTGGTTATGATTTTGTAGGTTATTATGATTTTGTAGGTTATTATAGCGTAGGTATTTACGCTTTTGTATTGGAGTGATGTATCTGTTACGAAATAACTATTTAGTAATCTGTGGTGGCAATAATAATGTGTGAAGAGCTGAATGAAGATCGGGCTCAGTGGCGTGCCATAGGAGAGGCCCATGTCAAGCAGTGGACGAAGATAGGCTGATGATGATGATGAATCTGTGGTTATACTATGTAAAGATAGCAAATACCTATTTCGATCCAGATTATATTTAGTTGTGCTTTGAATAAGAACCAATGTCAATTATCCAAATTAATATGACCCATGTAATAATAACAATGGCAGTGCGTTGGTGATAATAACTTAATACCTATATAATTAGTGGAAACATAATTATAATTATTTGTTATCTTAAACACGAGAAACACTGTATTAATTATTAATTAAGCAATCGGGTTTCATTTATTTATGCTATACATTTGTTACTAGCTGTTTCCCGCGGCTCCGCCCGCGTGGCTGTCGGTAATCGCGGCAAAAAGCCTAAATTTCCTCCATAGAAATAGCTCAAATGACTTAAAATGTATGGAAATGACATTTCGTTTCGATAAGTCACGTGAATTGGACTTGCCACTTCCATACATTTGAAAGATTCGATCAGCGTTATCGCTTGTCGAAATGTCACTTTTCTAGGGCGGCAGGTTTCGTAGATTTGGCGTGTAAGCGCGACAGACAGATGGACAGAGTTACTTTCGCATTTATAATATTAGTAAGGATTGTTTTTGTTTGCGATTTTGAGTTGCGCTATAGAAAACTGAATCATCCGACGCGAATATAAAACTGATTTAAAAGTATATTTTATGTTAATCCCAGCCATGATCCATACCACGGTATTTTGCAATTCTTTGATCCATGAGCCAAATCCATAATAATATTATAAATGCGAAAGTAACAATGTCTGTCTCTTTTACTTCCACGGCTAAACCACGCAACCGATTATGTTGAAATTTGGTATGGAGATAGTTTGAACTCAAGGAAAGGAAAGGCTTTTTAAAGCGACAACAGCGCTAAGATAGTTTTATAAAAGCGTTGAGACGCTATCGCATAGATATCTCTATATATAAAGACAAACTTTTATATCAACATGGCATTGTGACTTTAATTTTAAGTATGTTTCGGATATTGACTGCACGGATAGCCGAGTGGTATAGGTCACCACGCCAATTACCTCTGTTCGCGACGTGCCGAGGGTTCGATCCCCGCATGGGACAAGCATTTGTGTGACCCACAAATGCTTGTTTCAAGTCTGGGTGTTCTTTGTGCATGTGATTTGAATGTTTGTGAAACCCACCCGAGACACAAGGATTAAATTCCTTAGTGCGGGAGTCGTTTTTTATTTAAATAAAAATAAATAAAATATGTACTCATGAGTAAATATTGAATGTTCACACCTAGGTTGTAGATACACTTTCTTACTTATTGAGTAAGGAAATAATTCTGATAAAATAAATAAATAAATGTGGACGTACGCTCTATACTGGTCTGTTTACTCTAAGCACTAGTATGGTATGACACAGTATAAGTTCCAGGATAATATTCATTAAAAAACTTCTGAAAAACATACCTAAATACTGTTTACAGCGAAAATGCATAGTCATTATTTCTAACTAATCGTTGCAGTTAAAATAATGTGGTTTTAAAACAAGTGAATAATGATTAAATGACTTTAAAAGCTTTAATAAATATAGCTTTGTCATTTATAAGTACCTATATACCTACCTTTCAAATGAGGACTGGTTGACATACAATACGAAAAAAAAAGACTAGGATTCATTTATAACTTCGGGCTAACGAATGAGGTCATTGAACCACTAAGCAACTAAGTTTTTTTATATATATTTTTTAAATACGACTCTCACACTAAGGAATTTAATCCTTGTGTCGCGGCTTTTCCAAAAATACAAACACGTGCACAAAGAACACTCAGACATGTAACAAGCAAGTTTCATTGTATATTACACAGTTTTAACAAAGGATACTATTTCAACCAATGTCAGGCAGTCCAGCACCTGTAGCCTAGTAACGCTTGTACAAATATTACTTTGAACTTTGAAGGTACAAAGACAGTCGCTCTATAACATACTGGTGTTCAGCTGTCGGTGAGACAGGACGCCGCCCGCAATATAATTTAAGAAAAGGCTATGTTGAACGCGATTCACGATATTATAGATACATAATAAACAACGGATTTCACTAACTCTGTGGTCCTGGTTTCGATCCCCGGACGGGTCAACGTGTCGTTTTGAATTCTCGTCAAACGTCAGGAGGCTGTTATGAAAATAATTAATCAAATAAAATTACGATATCTGCTCAATAATTAATATATACTTTGTTTTTTTAGTTATTTAAGTTTGACAGTATTTCAGAATACACCACTTTCAAAGAACAAAATCGCCCCGTTGCGTATGCGGTAGGCAGTGTCTTCAAGTGTGTGTAAAAGAGCAGTTACAGTGCGGTACATTCATGCCGATTTCCGAAAAATAGAAAGACAAAAAAAGAACTTGGTACTTATTCAATTATTGATTCTATTTTATTAGTTACCTCCATAAATTTGACGAGAATGCAAAACAACACGTTGTAGAAAACCACTTTTCTACATTGTCACGGGAAATGTCGAAAGTTGACAGGACATGGGATGGGTCAGATAGTAAAAAATAAAAATAATCTTTTTTCAATGTAAAAACAAAGTAAATATATATTTTCCTATAGTATTTGCTTGACAAAATGCCATTGCATGATAGAAAACCCGACAATTACATTCATGACACAATAATAAATGGACTGTCATTATCATTACATATTAATACGTCGCATAATAAACATTATAATTTATAATAAAATAAATGTAGACAACGTCACATACATTGCTCTGTACCCAAAGTAAGTAGCTAAAGCAGTTGTGTTATGAAAACAGAGACAATGAAGGTACCACAAACACTCGGACCAGAGACAATGTAGAAAAGGTGGTTTTTATACATTGACCCGCACCTTGAAAACCGATGTACACCACTCGACCACAGAGGTCCTAGAATATCGAACGCATAAACGTTAGATATGTTTTTATTTTTTTATTTTAGTCAAAGTTTAATAATATACTGACAGAGACAGACATTAAGTAAATAAAACGGTTTGATTGAGACCTGAAATCCAGTTTGACCGGAATCTTAAGTACTATTTACTTAGGTATAATTTAAAATTTTCCACTGTTACATAAAATCTAGATAAATATTAGCGCCATTAAATGTTGCTCGATCTTATGAAATATAATCATTTTATAACTAATCATAGATTTAATTTATCTACACGTAAATCGCACGTCATTTATTATTATGAAGATAACTTATTAGGTGAATTTAATATAGATAATTTTAAAGCCGTGCCATTTTTAGTTACAAGACAAAGCTCCACTAGCTGTCCCCCGCGACTTTGTTCGCGTGTTTTAGTTTCAACGGTTTTTCATTTTTGCAACATTTTTCATTTATGCTCCGCTCCTATTGGTCGTAGCGTGATGTTATATAGCCTATAGCCTTCCGCAATAAACGGACTATCCAATACCAAAAGATTTTTTCAATTCGAACCAGTAGTTCCTGAGATTAGCGCGTTCAAACAAACAAACACTCTTCAGCTTTATAATATTAGTATAGATAATAATATTCTTATACATAGTATAAAACAATGTCGCTACCGCTTTCTGTACGCTTAAATCTTTTAAACTACGCAACAGATTTTAATGCAGTTTTTAGCAATAGATAGAATTATTGAAAAGGTAGGTTTTTGAGTATAAAATTTATTAAAGTTTTGTCTACTTTTCAGAAGCGAGGGCGGGTCGCTAGTGGTCTTCAGAATAAAGAGCCGACAAATGATGCCAAAAGTAAAATAAACATAGACAAGCATAGAGCGTGCGCATCGCTAGCAGACCCTTATATCAAGCAGAAACACATTTTTAGCTAAATGTACTACGCTCGTTTACTGATTTATGTGATTTTTCGTGCGACGACAGACGTTTATGCGAAAATATCGGAGTTTCCGATATTATTAGTGTAATATAAGGTTTTGAGATAGCTTTAACAAAACGGTGCGCTCTGTTCTGACACAAATTTTACGATTATACATGTTCATACTAGTGCCAACAGTTCATACTCGATATGCGCACTCTATAGTTTACTTATTTATTTGTTCCTCTAGCAAAATTTACACACCGAAGTTTGACAGCGTTCTTTTTTTTTAGTTCTGAATGTGACAAGCTACGGAGCGAGTGTTACTGGCCCAACTTAGGATAGGACCTCTCCCAAATGCCAATATGCCTAGCAACTAATATAAGCTCAGTTGATTGGTTGTTTCAATTCGTTGACATTATGACAAAAAAAACAGCGTTTTTTGTTATATTTTTAAGCAACAATTAAGCAATTGAGACTTTACAATGTATGTAACATTCGCAATACATACGTATCTGTCGTAACATATATAGTTCTTCGTCTTCAAGGATTTATGGATATTAGAAACTAAAAAAAGATAACATAAGTGACCTTTGACTTTCTTGCGCGGGAATTAGATAAGCATTTAAAAAAAAAATCGTATGAATGTCTGAAAATACAAAACATTTGCTGTACATAATATTCCGATTTTATTTGAATGTGATTGTTCCTCTTTTCTGACATATGTAATATTAAAAAGCATGAATGACATTTACTTCTTCTGCGTAGCCTTTTCCCAAGCTATGTTGGGATGGGCTTCCAGTCTTACCGGATTCAACTGAATACCGTATTTCGCATAGAGCGACTACCTTCACAACTTCCCAAAGTAAGACTGCTTGTCAGAATTGTAATGACTTAAAGACTGTCAAAGATCAACGTATGACAGTCAGGATCAACGGTTTAACGTGCTTTCAAGGCATTGTATAAATATAAGCACATATTACAAACATTCGGTAGTCTGTGTGTACCTATTACTTACGCAACCATTGTTCCAAGAAAATAACACAACATGGTAATATTTTGACAACTCAATGACGTAAGAAATCCCGCCTTCGCGCTTTTTTTATCACTTGCTGTCTATTTTCCACGCGAGTATCATGCATATTGCGGTCTCGCTCACACGCGGGCGTGTGTCACGCTTAGTTGCTGTCACTAAGAGTTTTCGTTATCTAAACACGTTTTTATTGATCATTGTTTAGATATATTTGAAACTATTTATCTTTATTATCGTTTGGTAACTAATGGGCGTAGAAATATAATGCCAATTTTTATTTCTACTAATTATTTAAAGATAAAGTTTAAAACTTCTAAACAATTTAGGTATTAAACAGTAAATCAATAAGTGAAAAGTCTACGTTGAAATTCAAGTATTTTTTTTCTCACCTCTTTCTTCTAACTAGTAAAAAATAATTGCCATCAGTGTATGCGACACTAATTTTACGATTTTACTTGTTCATAGCAGTGCCAACAGTTCATATTCGATATGCGTGCTTTATAGTTTACTTATTTATTCCTCTAAGCTAAGGGCTCACAGTACCTACTAGTAAAGCCTAAACATGAAGGGATTGCGTCGTTACATTACAGAGTTCCTGTGGCTCCATTATCAGAGCAGCTCAACTTTTAGAAGACTCAAAAAATGACTGTATAATATAAAGAATTAATAATTTCGGTACCTTAGTAGTACTTAACTTCTACCTTCCAACCAGGGTAGACATATAATTAGAGCGTCAGTTTTACCGGGAAAGTAGTTTTAAAATAAAAACAGACACAGCACGTACATACCTACTTGTTTTAACAAGAAAACCCACATAGTTCAGCAGCAGTTTTATTATTCTTAGTGAGCGGACTTTGGACTTTATCATGCAAAAGTGACAGGCAGTCTATCTACCCATTTATTAAACAAAGTAGTGTTATATAGGTACCTATATATTGGCGGGAAATAATTGCACGCGCGTTTTTGTACGTTTTGTTTGTGCTTAAGATAAAAAAATCTTCATGGAATTAAATTAATTGAGTAAGTTCCAATATTTTTTAAGCAATTAATATACCTAGTAGGTATTTTTAGAATAAGCTACAAACAATACGTTACACTGAAAAAAATATACCTAGGTAGGCGGCGACTCAAAATTACTTAGGTAACTAAAATGAAAAACGTTACTTTTCTTTTTTAGTTTTTTCGGCGGATATTTTTTTTTGTTAAAAGTACTTATTTATTTAAAAAAAAATTGTCGCTATAATGGAATACCTACAAACATGATGATAGCATTAAAATTCTTCTATAAACAATCATGAACTGAATGAGCTGAAAACATTATGTTCTAACATAATTTTATAAATATCCAGATGTTACACTCGCGCTATAATAACGCAACAGTGTTTTTGACATAAGAATTACGGTAATTAAACTCAGCAGCGCCCTTAATCCCAAGACGTTTCTCTTTCCGCACAGATTCTACCTAGAGTTTAAGAAGCAGAGCAAGCAAGAGTTTTTAGAAAAAAAAAAATGAGGATTTTTGGGTTTTATTTGTCAATATGATTACACAACATTTCAGTTCATTGATTTCAGTAACTTGAATATAATCTAGAGGATAAGTAATGAGTAAAAATATTCGCGTTCGCGGAACAACCTTGAACATTATACGATAACAAATAAATTCACATTGATAAAAAATAGTTCGTAATTCACGAGATAGATGGCGCTAAATCACTTTCATGAAGAAAACAGAAAATCTCTCAATCAATTTAGTGTCAATACATCGTAATGAGAAGTATTTAAAATATGAAGATTAAGATATATAAATAGGTAGGTACCTAGTTTTATCTGGATTCTCTAGATTTCTATATTGAATGTCCGAAGGTTGCCTGGAAGATATCGCTATAAGAAATAAGACCGCCATAATAATTGTACCCTTTCACTCAGCGAACTGTATTATTTAATGATATATTTAAAACATAATAAAATATAATCTATCAATTATATTTGAAACCTAACCTTTCAAATTATTTGACCCATACCAACAAACAGGGCAAGCCAAATAAAACCGTAAAGGTACCTACTTATGAAGACAAATCAAGCTAAAAGTCGATGGTATTCCATCGTTTTTTTTACAATTTCTATGGGTACTTTCTAGCCATAAGGTCAGTTCGATGCTACCTACCGTATTATTATAAAGCCATCAGTACATCATTGTATCGTGAAAGTCGGCAGTAATGTGTATAATAATTGCCGATTTTCTCAATGATAAACAATAATCCATAGACAAATAAAGTACATACCCACGACCTTTTAAATAGCGTGTCAAACATTTTAACCTGTATCTTATAGTACACTAGCTGACCCGTGCCCACTTCGTTGGGCATAATGTTAATAATCCTTTTTTAGTACATATATGACCTAACGATTTAAATTATTTTTTAATATTAAAAATTAAATTATCTATACTAATATTAAAAAAACTACTTTTTGTAACTTAAATATAAAAGTTAGACATATGCTGTCGTTGACTTTTTTGTAGGCATTTTCAAGCTCCACATCTTTTCTCTAGAACTCAAAAATATATCTTTCATAGTTAAGGCAGCGTTCGTAAGAAACGATTTCATTCGACCGTTTTTTCCCCGATTCACTTTGCAAAACGGACTACCACGTAAAAGCCTTTTTATTTTTCGGTTTTTTATATAACCTATGAGACTCAGCAATAATGTGGCTTTCTATTGGTGAAAGAATTTTTAAAATCGGTTCAGTAGATCCCGAGATTACCCCTTACAATTTAACAAACACACAAACTTTACTTCTTTATAATATTATTAAGTATAGAAGTATAGATAGACAAGCACAGAGTGCATCACTAGTAGCCCGTTGTGCCGAGCGTAGCAAATTTTTTGCTGTAGGTATAACCCCCCGTTCACACTAGTCGTAAGTCGCATAAGACTTACCCCCCGTTCACACTAGTCGTAAGTCGCATACGACTAAAAGTCGAATGCTCTGGTCACCATACACTTTATATGGAGCTGTTCACATTGGATGAGACGCGATTTTTAGTCTAATACGACTCAAAAAACCATCCGACGGGCCAGCGCCCGTCGTAAGACTAAAGTCGCGTCGAATCGTGCTCGCATAGGTGCCTGCTTGTTGCTGTTCACACTAGTCGTGCATCTAATCGACTCGAGCGCGTTGTTACCTCTCTCCCCACCCTGCTTCCTAGTTCGCTACACATAAACTACGACCTATACCGTATACGACTCGCGACGCAGTGTGAACCGGTACATCAGACTTTCGACTTTTAGTCGTATGCGACTTACGACTAGTGTGAACGGGGGGTAAAAGTCGAAAGTCTGATTTTATATGTAAATCGCGTCTCATCCAATGTGAACAGCTCCATATAAAGTGTATGGTGACCAGAGCATTCGACTTTTAGTCGTATGCGACTTACGACTAGTGTGAACGGGGGGAGACGTACTACGCTCGTTTACTGATTTAAGTGATGCGACGACAGACAAATTATCGATTTTTCCGACATTATTAGAGTAATATTAGGTTTTGAGACAGTTTTAATAAAACGGCACGCTTTTTTTAGACACAAATTTTACGATTTTACTTGTTCATACTGTTAGGCGCACTACAGTTTTCTTATTTTTACTCTAATCTTGTATTATTGTATAATCAAACCACACTTAACATTAAGACGTTCTTAAATGTCTATCTAACGCTACATTACAATTTAAAGTGACAGACAGTGAACTAACGGCAATTTAAAATTTAGTTGCGTTGATTATTCAGCCATTCTTTTGTTTATAAACAAAACTCGGTTTGTAACGTAAATATCTAAAGAAAAGATTATAAATAATGGATCGGGTGCAAATTACAATTTGAAACTAGGCCCAACTACCTTAACCACCATTTAGATGTATTCATCGATAGATATTGGAACAACAGATCAATGCTTGTACTCTATTTTCATCCATAATAATTTCCATACTAATCTATACTAATATTATAAAGCTGAAGAGTTTGTTTGTTTGTTTGAACGCGCTAATCTCAGGAACTACTGGTTCGAATTGAAAAATTATTTTTGTATTAGATAGTCCGTTTATTGAGGAAGGCTATAGGCTATATAACATCACGCTACGACCAATAGGAGCGGAGCATAAATGAAAAATGTTGCAAAAATGAAAAACCGTTGAGAATGAGAAACTAAAACACGCGAACAAAGTCGCGGGGGACAGCTAGTATTATTATAAATGCGAAAGTAACTCTGCCTCTCACGGCTAAACCGCTCAACTGATTTTGATGAAACTTGATAAGGGTTAAACTTGGATCCCAAGAAATAAATTTGGCTTCTTCTTGCCGCGATAGCCGACACACACGTGGGCGAAGCAGCGAGCAACAGTTAGTATTAAATAAATTTTAAATACATTATTAAACATGTTTTTCCTAATTGGGTCAGGGCAGTGATAAAATAGGTAAGTAGGTACCTACTTTAATAAAATGGACAATAATTAATTAACATATTATTTACATACAAGCACATAATATGTACCTACCTAAATGTGCTTATATTGTAAATTAATGCGGGAGTAATTGTTCGTTTGTTTTTACATTATTAGTACCTACCTACTTGCGCAAGTCTGCTGTATTAAGTATCGTATAAAAAGTAATTGAAAGCAAAATTTGAACAACTATTGCTGTCAAATTGCTTATTTTTGAATTAGTTAATAATTTGACAGCAATGATTGTGCAACTTTTACTTTGAAATGATTTTGCAAGAAAAGTAGGTACTTAATTCGGCAGATTTGTACAAGTAGGTAGGTATATCGTTAGTCAGCATTAAGTTAATATCAGGTTACTGGTTAGAGATCTAATGTGAAAAGGTTATCAGAACGTCCTTGTAAGCACATTCTATAACTGTATTTACATCATAAAATAGATAACTATTTGTGACTAGCTTTTGCCTGCGGCTGCTCCCGCGTGGGTTTAGGTTATGGCGGCAAAAAGAAGCCTATATCCTTTCTTAGGATCTAAGCTTATCACATACAAAGTTTCATTTCAATTGGTTCAGCGGTTTAGCCTTGAAAGCTTAACAGACACTCAGAAGGACAGAAAGAGAGACAGACAGACAAACACACTGACTGAGTTACTTTCGCATTTATAAAATTAGTATGAACACTACCCTGGGTATTAAACAAAACTTAACATTAAAGCCAAAATATTTAGGCCACACCCCAAATTTGTTTTTTTAATAATGTTTAGTTCAAAAAGTGGCGCAGCAGACCCGGTTTAAAAATGCTCTTAATATTCTGTCTCTGCATTACACCTGAAAGTGCCAGAGACAGCATGAGACCTAAATCTGAATTTTGTTTGTGTATTTAGCCAATGGTTTACTAAATTAATGTAATTATGAGTTTATTATAATTTAAAAGCTTATATACAGCATGCAACAAAAACCCTGTCCGATCCTTATGAGTATTATTCAGCACCATACTGCATACACATATACGTATATTGCATGGATTTAAGATTATTATTTTTCCCCAGTAAATATAATTACATTAAAATAAACCTGATCAAAGGCATCACTGATCGCTCAACAAAGTTCACTTGTACTAACTACAGCTACAGTTTTGTGTCAAAGAAGGCAGCTGAGTGAGACATTATTTTCTAATACGTATGTTGAACCAGGAATACGCCTTTATTGGATCAGACAGGGTTTTTGATACAAACTGTATATCATGTTTTTAATATTGCATAAGTAACAATTAAAAACTATGTGAGCTTTTATATTTAACCTAACCTTTTATGACTCCTGTGCTTGAAATATAGATTTTCTACTCTATTCTATAAATTGTTTTTCCTTATACAGTGTCAGCCACTTGATACAGCCCACAAATATATAACAAGAGTGTTTGGTTGCTGCCACTGGCCACCTGTAGCTATGGTTGATTTGACAAGCCTATTAGTAAAACCAAAGTACCTATGTGTTTTAAACAACTAAGCTATTCACTTAATGGTGGATTAAAGGAAGGCCTGAGCTGAAGTCAAAACATACAAATGTAATTATAAGCATAAGAAAGGTTCAAAATATAGGTAACAAATTAAAGTCCTGACAAAAGAATGATAAAAAAAAAGTAAAAAGAAAAAATTACATTATTAAATATTATTTCTGGTTTTTGGAGTTTATTACATCATATACAGTATAAAAAAGCTATAAATAACTTGATTTGTACAGAATACCTTAGCATTGTAAATTAGTAGTCATAAATCTTTAAAAACAACATGTTTACAACCTCAAGAGCAAACGGTAGCACATTTGTAAGTAAAAATACATCCGGTGTCAGACTCATGCGATTTAAACAACATTGCATGAATTAAGTAACTACAAAACCCTGTATATTCGCCATTGTACCTTGATATCTTAAAATGCTGTATCTTTTTTTTTTCTGGTGTACAATTAAGAATATATTATATATTGGAACAAAATTTAACTTCGATACTGATATGTGTTTCTACATTATACCTTGAAAAAATAGTTGTGTTGGAAGGTGGAATAATCAAATGCACTATCCTCATTTTCAAAATGGAATACATTTGAGAATTCCATTTTGAAAATGAGGATTTGAATGTGTAATGTAATGTGTCATGCTGTCTTTGTCACTTTGTGTAATGTAATGTTGAGAAAAATAGACTTTAAATATTTTCCTTGTTTGTTTGTGTAACCTGCAGTTGCCATAGAGCTATCTAGCTTATTTTTTCTACAAAGGATTAAGTTAGGAAATGATCAGTATGCTTATTGGCTAACTTAGTCAACAACTCAAGTGATAATCACTGGATAGAAAAAGCTATGAAAATCATTTATTATTGTCTGTCGCCAACTAGATCTACTGCACCCTAGTTGATCACCAATATTAGCCAATACTACATTATGCATTTATAGACTCAAAGAAACTGTGGTTATTTAATGAATTTTCTGAAAATGATACAGTAAGTTAACAATTAAAGTTTTGAGTATCAGAATGAATAAACGTAAAAACTTAAATAGACATTCAGCCATACATTTAAGCTTATTTATATTACTAATAGGGTATGTTTATCAAGTTATCATTGTGAACAGAACACACTATCTATTTTGATGTTTAATGTTATTATGAGTAACCTTTAATATATCATGAGTACACACCTACAGTACCTATGTACGTAATAAAGTACTGAATGACTTGATAAACACAGGATATGCGTAGGTATTTTTGATGAGATAATAACAACAATGCATTTGACAGGTGAATAGTAGTCAACAATAGCCATAATTATCTCAAATGTTCTTAAAAATCAAAGATTCTGAGTTGCACGTGATAACTGCATAATTTTGATGAAATTAACAGTTTATACACAGTAATCATAAGTAAAAAACGCCTTTCACTTCACCGCCAAAATTACATTCGTTGGGTAACTACTCTATGCTTACGTTTTCTTTTTTTTTGCACCAGCTTACTATATACAGCCAAGAGGATATTCTCGTTAACCATTTACATTGCAAATAAAAAGAGAAGGCCTAGTTATGTGGGGCACTCACCTCAGTACGCCAAGTGAATTGTAAGAAAAAATCCAGCAAACAATTATGCACACAGTTTTTATATATCACAACACACAAATCCAAAATGGCACTTGTTAACACGGCAATCACCGATAAAATCGGCCGCGATATTCCCAGAATTATTTTGTTTTCATTACATACGGTTTTCGCGAGTATTACATGTCATGACATACAATGCGCACGAGTGCGAATGATGTGATGTGATGAACTTTATTACCTACCTGTTTGGTATTGCCAGTACACTAATTTTAGTCTCGTTGGACTGTTGCTGTTTTGCCTATTTTTTGTATATTTTTATTAACCAAACCTACATAATGTTTGGTACATATAATATTTATAATAAATAATGACATATGCCAGAAACAAAATAACCATTTGAGAAGCAGTTGATTTTCGGCGTAGGACTATGTAGTTATCATTTTACCCCGAAATAAAAAAAAACAACTGGTACAGTTTATTTTAGCATGTAATATAGTTAAGTGTTGTACCTATCATAATATTATGGTAGTAATTCTAATAGTTACTAAAAATTACACAAGATCTAAAATGCATTTTTTAATCAAACACATTAAAATTATGTCTGTTAGGTAAATTCATTGTCTTTGTCTCATTAAAAAAAAAGCTATCTAAAATAATTAGTCGTAAAACTTTTACGTTTTCTACTATTATTACCGTAATTTATTCAAAATAAACTTAATTTAACTTTAATTATTATGTTCGTTTGTCGTTGCTTCACACGAAAGTGACAGACAGAGACACAGTATGGGACTAAACGTCGACTAAAATAGAGATAGGAAAACATTACTCTATTATGGAATGGGGCATTTACTAAGGACTGTGCACCCCTACTGTATAAAAAATAATAATAATGTGGACAACATCACATACACTGATCCGAACCCAAAGTAAGTAGCTAAAGCACTTGTGTTATAGAATTCAGGGCCAACGAAGGTATCACAAACACCCAGACCCGGCCAGGGATCGAACCCGGGACCACAGAGCTGGCGACACCTTGAAAAACAAACTTAAAGTATATGCAGGTGTATAGAACTATTGTACATTTTGGTTTAATAAAAGTAATTTGGTCTGTAGTGATAAATATGTTTTGTGGGATGGTTATTTAATTTTACTGGAAAACTATGACTTCTACACAATACATGTACATGTAAATTAAAGGAGCAGACGGTGACTCGCCAGCTCACTAGATGGGTTCCCAAAACAACCGCCACTGAAGGCAGCAAGAGGCAACACCAGTGCAGGCGACTAAGGATGTATTACGTTATTAGACACTTTCACCCCCTGATCATATAGCTGATATTATAGCCTTATCGACTTCTCTCCAGCCAGCCAGTTAAGGCAAAAAATAGGCGGGAGTCTTCGTAATGAGTGAACCCCTGGGGCTTTCAGGTCTATTGTGGTGTTACTTATAAACAGCTCGACACAAGCAGCCCTGCTGATATATGCTCCTACATAGACCTTCAAATACAGTATTTATTTATATCCCAAGGTTTGAAAAAGCTAGTTGATATGCCTCAGGTATGGCGATATTCTCATGATGAAGTAACGACTTGTGCAATGGTAAGTTGTTATTAAGTATAAGTTATTATCAAAAGCTCGTGTCATCAAAAAGAATTTATCTAATAACCTATTTACTTCCCGCATTTTAATAGTCCTAAAATAACATGGCAACACTTTTCACTTACGTACGTCTGGTATTGAAAATAGTCATGCGTCATCGATACGAAAGAGACAGCAATTCTCCTGATAACCATTGCTGGAGGGAGAGGGATGTATGTACGAATATTGCGAATGTTGGTGTGTTTTAATGCATAATTTAATTATTTTTGTAGATTTGGATTATACTATATCTTTTATCATTTGTCCTTTTATTGGTCAGAGGAGGATTAAATTAGGTTTGATAATAAAGTGCAGTAGATACCTACTTGATAAAATGTAAGAGATACGTCGAATTTGTGGAATGCAATAAAACTATTGAGTACCTACGTAGGTTTATTGAGATTTGCGTCAAACACCTATGAATTCTCATTGAAAACGACCTTGTAGGTAGATACCTAGTTTTATAAGGCGCCTATTGACAGCTACATAGGTGTATATTATTTTTATGCGTAAGAAAATATGTATTCAGCAAGTTTTATTTTCTTAGCAAGCATTTGGCAAACGTGGAAAGAAGTTTAAATAGAAGTTTGAATTTCACCTAAAAAGATTTCTTATAGCCAAGTGTTACTACAGCTTTACAGAATTTTTGAACGACCAGTTTTGATAATTTTTAATATAAGAATAATACAAAATATGTATTATAAAACGCTGTACCAATAAAATTGATGTAAAATGTTATTTTGTTAGTTTTTTTTTTCATTTAAGTATACCTATTTACGTATAGTTTGTAATTTTTTGTACGCCATTACGGCAAAACATGTAGATACTGTTTATATTTTACCACCTTGTACTTATATTACTCATGTTTTACAAAATAAATATCTTTATCTTTATCTTTTATTTTTAGCAAGTTTCTATTTTCTTCTTCTTCTAGGTATTTTACACATTAAAATACCAGATTCACCTACGCTAGGCACAAATTTTGATATTCATATCTTATTACCACATGTAGGTAAGTTCTTTAGAATCTAGCAGACATTGACCTCATATTCTATTTGACTTACTGCATACCTACCTACCGAATTCTATTAGGAGTAATTATTCTGTGGTAGTATAACTATTAATAGTATAGGTAAGTGTCTACTGTTTAGATAAATATAGGTTAATTGCCGCGTTTATTATTATTCAATACTGACAAAGACACTAAAGTAGGTATATTATGTAAAGACAGGCCCTGATTATAGGCCTCTACCATTTAGATTTTATCTTAAACTAGCTAACTAACTAACTAGCGTGTTAAAACACGCGGACAAAATCGCGGGGGACAGCCAGACAGAAAGTCGCTAAAGTTTCAACGGTTTTTTATTTATGCTCCGCTCCTTTTGGTCGCAGCGTAATGTTATATAGCTTATAGCATTCCTTATTTAATGGGCTATCTGACACTGAAATAATCTTTCGAATCGGATCAGTAGTTCCTGAGATTAGCGCGTTCAAACAAACAAACAAACTCTTCAGCTTTATATATTAGTAAGTAAGTATAAATATTTAATTTTAATTGGGCTTGAATCATTGTAAATAAATATTAGAATTATCGCTTTTTTTTGTATATCTATCTATGGTCCGTCTGCACTTTTTAGAATTCTGTTCACAAAGGGCGTCAACGCTGTCAACAATCACCTATTACTAAGCTTCTGCTGTCCTTCTTTCCGTCTGTCTGTCACTTACCCTAAATATCAAGAAACGTATTAAGTAGTTACCTAACGAGAATTGCCATTTTCAGGTATTCAATTAACGGAATAGATAATTTTATTCATATTGCTTTAAAATTACCGCCGTAGGTATAGAAAAAACTACTTTAATAGCGTTATACCTACCTATCCATTACGATGGTACGGAATCCTTTGTGCGAATCTGACTCGCACTTTATTGTTTTTTTAAGCGGCTGTTTTTAGTTGGCTGAATGAAGTGTGTACTCGTGTAAAACGTTTGAAATGTCATTGTACCTTCTGTGATGGCGCGTGGACAAAATGGCGGGATTAGTGGCTGTGGAGTTTGCCTTGTCAAATACCTGTAGGTACAAAGTAGGTATACCATTATGGGGATAAATGGATGGCTGTGTATGAAAAGTCAAAATATAATTAGTTCGTCAGTTAGGTAATAAAAAAATATCAGACACGTATTTTTGATTGTTCATAATAAGAAAAAAAGTAGATACCTAGTTACTTAAAGCAAATCAAAGTTCAGGAGTGGGAGCTAATGCACGAGTTGTGACGTCATGCGACATATCAGATCAATTTATCGTCGTGAGTTTTTAAAATAAGAAAAAACATGTCGAATATTTTAGGAAATAAAAAGAAAGGAGTCATCTACGCCATTGTTGCTTTTCCCAAGTGCACTATAACACGATCATCTGTTGGGATGAATGCAGATTATGTGTTTTAGAAGGCGACAGACGGATTGCCGTATAAGTACATAAGACAAAATCGGGGTGGTTACAACATTTATAACTCAAGAACAAGTGGACTTATTTTCGTTATCTTTGTTTTGTTGGATTTGTCTTCGTCCTAAATCTATACTTTACTAATATATAAAGCTGAAGAGTTTGTTTGTTTGTTTGTTTATTAATTTGTTTTTTTGAACGCGCTAATCTCAGGAACTACTGGTCCGATTTGAAAAATTCTTTCAATTTTGGATAGCCCATTTATTAACGAAGGCTATAGGCTATATAACATTACGCTGCGACCAAAAGGAGCGGAGCATAAATGAAAAATGTTGCAAAAATGAAAATCCGTTGAACTAAAACACGCGGACAAAGTCGCGGGGGACAGCTAGTAGTTGAATAACTATCAAAATATGTCTCACGGGAACGGGAACTAATTTCACGGATAAAACCGCGGGCACATCTAGTATCTCATAGAAAAAGATGGCGTCTTTTTTACAGGAAAGAGAAGAAAACAGCGCAGTTAAAATCATGGCAGGAAGTTTGTCAATTGTTTTTTTTATGTTGAAAAATGAATTCTAATTGAATGCTAATTTGCATGCTATACACGGGGCGGTAATAAATTGATTCGTATAAATTTAAATATAAATGTTACTAAGGCTTCTTTCCTGCCATAGAATTAAATTATATGCGTAGCATAGAGATATATATACAACGTGTCGTTTTGCATTTTCGTCAAATTCAAGGACGTAACTATAATACAAATGATTTCTCGTCAGGAATCAATCTTAAAAAAGTAGATTTGACTTTTTATTTTTTTGGAATGCATGTGTGGGACAAGCATTTCAAAACGCGGCCCGTGTGATACCGCACTGTAACTGCTCTATTACTCACATAAAGATACTGCCTACCGCATACGAAACGAGGCGATTCTGTTCGTTGAAAGTGGTGTATTCTGAAATACATATCTGAAATACGTATGATCAGGTTATACTTCGTCGATCTCTTTAACAAAGTTACAAGTATTGCTCTTAACCGTACTTTTAAATATTGTTTTTTGAACACATCACAACCATACATGTCTATTCATACACTCTCATTCTTACACCCCTATTCATATCCGCACATCATACACACACACTCTTAATCACTCTCACACCTACACCCGCTAGGACTCACACACGATCATGCTCACACAAACAGGGTTTTTGCACTCAAACCTTCTGGTATATCCTTAATTTTTTTGTTATTTAATAGTAATTTCTACTTATTCAATTGCATTAGTTTATCCAATCTCATGTGTTTAACTAATGTTTTTTTCATAGATTAACTGCGGGCCCTGGTGACCTGTAATAAAGCTTGTGCTGTTGCACAAACCTACATCAGGCACCAGTCTCTCACAAAGTTACCTATTGATCTGGCACAATTGTTACACGAATAGCATTAAGGAAACTATTGTGATGAGAAAATAATAATAATAATAATTATTATTTAGATAACAAAATTAAAGGTACACCATAAACAACCTAAATATACCTCAAATAAAGACGAAATTGTCTTAAAATATATACTTATGTTCTGGAATAACAATGATTAGTGTCCGTAGGTACGACCTTGAAGTTTTTATTACCTACTATGGGAAAAATGATCACGTAAATAATATAATTAGAAATCTAATCCGAATACCAGTCCGAGTGTGAGGCATTCACACACACGTAGACACCATCCAGACAATAGGAAATATGCACAAACCAACGATTTTGTTTAAACTTTCATATCGAATGCTATCTCAGTTCTATACTTCTAATTCATAACCAAATGATTAGTTTTTATTTCAATAATTGAACAAAAAAAAGTATATCGCAAAATTGACGCGGGATTTACATTTATGACATGCCAAAACGCAACGCCATTGGTCGGAGCTAATGTGACGTCACGGTACGCGCTGCATTAGTATTAGGCTGGTTTTACAGCTACGCGTTTCGACAGCGCGGTTGAAGCGCGCGCGTTCGGATTTGTTCTGGGTTCTAGTTTCGTTTTATAGCCACGCGCTTGAGCAGCGCTGTTGAGTAAACGCGCGCTGTTCGCCGGCGCTGCCGAAGCGCGCGCCGCGAGTTACGATACGATCAGTATGCGTTTTAGAGTGACGCTGTTGAGACGCGCCGTTAAGTACAGTACAACATGAATTATAATATCGATTTTATTTTATTTACCTTAGAGTGATCGCCAATTTTTCCTCTGGAGATATGGGGATGCGACATAAGCTGGATCGTCGTAAAGAGGACTGTAACTTGCAGAGTAATTCTTCAAAACTAGTTATTGATAGGCGAAAATATTTATAAAATTTATGACTATTTTCTCGTAAATCGCAAAAAGATCTTACGTGTTCATCTCTCACTAACCTTGTACCATTATAAGGATCAACAGCTAGTCTACTTTGCCTTCTTTTCCATAAGAGGTAAATAGCCACTACTCTAACCGCATTAATGTTCATTTTGTAGACGACTGTACACAGCAGCGAAACGCGCGGTACTAATCTCGTTTTACAGCGGACCGTTGTTCAAACGCGCGCTGCTAACAGCGGCGCTGCTCAACGGCGCGTCTAACAGCGTAGCTATAAAACCAGCCTTATTGTTCCCGTTGACAACGACTCTGACATTATTTTGACGTCAATATGCGCACTCAGAGGTACAGAAGATGGCGCCTGTTTCAAATCACTACATAGTATAAAACAAAGTCGCTTTTTCTGTCCCTATGTCCCTTTGTATGCTTAAATCTTTGAAACTACGCAACGGATTTTGATGCGGTTTTTTTTAATAGATAGAGTGATTCAAGAGGAAGGTTTATATGTATAATAACATCCATTAAATAGTAGAGAAGTACTGTTATTTTTGAGGTTTCTAATGTGATGTCGTAAATAATTACATTTTTTCCGCTTACATTGCAAACGCAGGCTGAACCCTACGAGTCTTATCAAAATAATGTACTAAGTATTGTACACATTGAAAAGGTCTACAGAAAAGTCCGTGATGGTATATGTCTATCTCTTATGGATAACCCACAATAACTTTTTTTTGTCATTTACTTTTTACGACAAATAATGGCTAATTTTCGAAGCGATTTTAACCAATACAGCATTAATCCTTAACCAATTAAATACCTTGAATACATTGTTCATTTAATATAGATCTATATGGCCCTTTACACCGTATGATTTAAGTGAATATTTTCGAAGATATTACAGATTAAAAAATTGCGGGACGTATTATTATTCCGTTGCGTAGTTTCAAAGATTTAAGCATACAAAGGGACATAGGGACAGAGGAAGCGACTTTGTTTTATACTATGTAGTGATTAAAAGAGATTGTTCTTCTCTCATTGTATACTCGGAAAAAGGCGTTAAAACTGTCTTAATGGCCGATGAAAGATCGGCGTAGTCACGATAATTGATACGGTACTTAATATTTGTTAATTAATTTATACGATGTATGACAAAGAATTCTATCTATTTAATAAAAAGTCGTTACCTTGAATGTTGAAAAAAATCTACAAAAAAATATTTTACATTAAAATAAATAAATATCTTAGGACATTTCACACACGGTCATCTGATCCCAAACTAGGCAGAGCCTGTGCTATGGCAACCAGATAACTGATAAACATACTTATATATTTCTAAATACATACATATTATAGGTAATTTAAACGTTTACAGTTTCCGGTAAAGACATCTTTTGCAATGACCATTAATAAATCGCAGGGTCAAACCTTCAACGTTGCAGGCTTAGATTTGAGCGTTGACTGTTTTTCACATGGACAACTGCATGTCGCTCTTTCAAGAGTGACCTCCAGAGAAAACATGTTTGTATTGTCTAATGACAAGAAAGCTGTGAACGTTGTTTATAAAGACATTCTGTAATATGTTGTAAAAATAAAATAAGTAGTTAAAAATGTAAAAAGTAAATAAGTAAAAATGTAGTGTATGAATTTAGATATTCCAAAGATAGCAGGAAATCTTCATGGTATAGGGAAAGGGGGATTGTTTTACTCCAAATTTAACGCGTGCGGGCCACGGGCAGTAATGAATAAATCAAAACTACTGGATCGATTTTAATCACATAGGCTATATATTTTATACCCGTGCGAAGCCGGAGCGGGCCGCTATGTTTTTATATACAACGTTCACAGTTTTTCTGTAGTGTATTTAGTATCAGCATTGCACCCGTGCGAAGCCGGGGCGGGTCGCTAGTGTTATATAATTCTTATATGAGAATTAATGGTTATTATGAGATTGTAATTTTTTATTATGATGTTATATTTTCTTCAGTTTGGGCGCTAAACGTATTTTGTTTGCGAGTAGGCGGAGTCAAGCGGACTAGAGAGCCAATCCGGCAATGCAAGACAGATATAATACTAACTGCTTGCTTACGGGACGAAGAGAGATAAAGATATGTCAAAGTCGCAAAATATTGTCTTGGAAATAATAACGTAAGTGACAAAATGGACAATCTCATATTAATCGAAGATATTATAATGATTATGCATAAGTGTAAAAAAATATTTTGGTTGTAATCCACCAGCAAAAAAGTATTTTTATAAAGCTGATTTTAAAAAATCAAACTATCGAGGAAAGTTTCTTTAATCGTGTAACTGATCGACATTTATTTTCATCATATACTCTTCTATCTAGAAACCAAATTTCAAGTCAATAACTTTTATAGTTGCTAAGTAAAAACGATATGAAAATAGCAAAACTAATAAATTTTAAATTGTGTATCGCTTTAAGACGCTGTAATTAAACAATTAAGCATATAAAAAATCGTGCATGTTCGTAATTACTATCGTAGTGTGCAATCAAGAAAATTGTGCCCCAGATTTGTGACGCAATCAATATCATAGTGAACAGGCCGCTCAACTCTGACCGGTTGTAACAATAATCTATACTAATATTATAAAGCTGAAGAGTTTGTTTGTTTGTTTGTTTGTTTGTTTGAACGCGCTAATCTCAGGAACTACTGGTTCGAATTGAAAAATTCTTTTTGTATTGGATAGTCCGTTTATTGAGGAAGGCTATAGGCTATATAACATCACGCTACGACCAATAGGAGCGGTGAATAAATGAAAAATGTTGCAAAAATGAGAAACCGTTGAAACTAAAACACGCGAACAAAGTCGCGGGGGACAGCTAGTAAAATATAATAATCTGCTTGCGGGTTTTTCCCGAAATACAACAGTCCATCATTGTTTAATTCTTAATAGTGTATTTATAATTTTTAAAAACGCAAGTCTATATATCTAGTGGTAACTACGTAAGTTTCTAATAAAATAAAAGCTACTCTCAAGTGTAAATAAATAAGTATTCCGTCTCGCGACAGCACCTCCGCCGCGTCAGCTCATGATTAGGGACTCCTATTGAGTCTGAAACTAGTCGGTCGATCCCGAGAATGGGAAATTTCTCACCATAACCTTAAACTTTTTTATGGTAATCAAATTTGTTTTAAAATAATGAAATATTTGCGAAGGTGGTTTTTAAACGTAAATACGTCTCTTTACAGACTTAGATTTCAATAATTATTTTAGGGGATATCGTACTTTTAAAATTATTCTGCAACAAAATAGTGATCAAGTACCAAGTAAACGCGCTAATTTCTGGAACTACCAGACTGATTTTACTGGCAGATAGCTGAGGTCATATTACACATGCCTATTTTTGACGTGACAACGTCTTATAAATTGGTTTGCCGGGTGACACTTCAAGAAACTGGGTAACGCTCCGCTCACGTTATGCGCTCACAATGAGAGCGAGTGAGAGGCACGCGTCCCTTCCACTCGGGCATGGTTAGCCCGCCTAAGAGCGAGAGAGACAGACATTGACATTGACAGTCGTTGTCACGTAAAACTTTCGCCCGTATACCGACTTTACAGGCAACCAATGATTTTTTCCTTTAGAATTAGGGTTCCGCGCAGAACATGAAACACCGTTAAAATTAATCAGCGGACAAGTACGCGGGGGACAGCTAGTACATGCATGTTATAGAACAGAAAAGCTGAGAAATTTAAAGATATGTAATGTTAAACACTTAACCATGCGAAGCCAGGGCGAAATACCAGCTTATATTATAATAGAGTAAAGATTTCCATTATTTCTATGATTCATTTATCTCTAGGAACATCTTGCTTTGTACGAATGACTGACGGATCAACGCACAGCTTAAACCGCAGGTTGTAGAAACCTGAAACTTGGAGGGTGTGTTCTTTGTATGAAGAAGGCATCCGATAAGAAAGGATTTTCCGTAATTCTGCCCCTAAGGGGGTGAAAAACAGGGGCAAAGTTTGTATGGGACAAGGTGACTCCTTGGTCCAATCTACTTTAAAATGTGCATATATTTTTTTTACCAGAATTGATGAACGACGTTTTTCGAATTTTATTAAAACTCATCGCCTAACGGGTTTAAAACGAGGCAGACAGTTATTTTGGGGGTGATTTGCATCGAAGTTGATATCAATACTCCTTAGTGCTTTTGATTTAAATTATATATTTTATTATGACACATGTTTGAAAACTCAATTCGATTTTATTAGAAAAACAGTGAACTCACATAAAATCTTGATGCAATGCAATGCAACTCTTTAAAATTGAAATGTCAAAGGTCATTTTTGTCTTCTACGGCAGACGAAGTCGCGAGCAATGGCTAGTAATGATAATAAAATTAAAACATATATGTGGGTTTCCCGCGAGAACTCGCTTTGGAGTGCAAACGCCACTTCTGTTTTCGCTTACCTTCGAGGCCGTCAGGTTAAAAATAAATAAATAGTGCTAAAGCATTTAGCTATAAACCTGTTTGCTATTCTACTTGTTTTTATAGTTGACTAGCTGTCCCCCGCGACGTTGTCCGCGTGTTTTAGTTTCAACGGTTTTTCATTTTTGCAACATTTTTCATTTATGCTCCGCTCCTTTTGGTCGCAGCGTAATGTTATATAGCTTATAGCCTTCCTCAATAAATGGGCTATTCAACATTAGTAGTTCCTGACATTAGCGCGAACTCTTCAGCTTTATATATAAGTAAGTATAAGATTAGTATAAGATATGTATGGATTTATTTCTTTTAGAAGGATAATTTAAACAAGACGTGGCGATAAAAAATAATGATTTAAGTAGGCTACCCTTTATGAACGTACGGTATTTGTCAATCATTTATCTACATATTAGCTGAAAGTTTGTTTGTTTGAATGCGCTAATGTCAGGAACTACTGGTCCGATTTAAAAAATCTTACAGTTTTGGATAGCCCATTTATTGAGGAAGGCTATAAGCTACATAACATTACGCTGCGACCAAAAGGAGCGGAACATAAATGAAAAATGTTGCAAAAATGAAAAAAGTCGCGGGAAACAGCTTGTTGTTAAAAAATAATTCGATAGTAGTCAAATACCCTGTTGTGCATATTCCTTATTAGATAGTTGTGCGTCTGTCAGGATTCCAGAACTCAGATTAGATTTTAGCCAATCCAGAAATGCAAGACAGAGATAATACTAGCTGCTTGCTTACGGGACGAAAAGAGCTAAAAATATGTCAAGGTCGCGAAAGATTGTCTTAGAAATAATAACGTAAGCGACAAAATAGAAAATCTCATATTAATCGAAATCTATCAGATGGAATAAAAAAATAATCGACATTAATCCAGATAATATGATTATGCATCAAATCATGTGAAAAAATATATTATTATGTTGTATAGTTTGGTGGATTAAGCAAATAAGTGTTTTTATAGAGGTGATTTCATAAACTAAAACTATCGAGGAAAATTTATTTAATCGTGTAACTGATCGACATTTATTTTCATCATATTCTCTTCTATTTAGAAACCAAATTTTGAGTCAATAACTATTCTAGTTGATAAGTAAAAATGATATGACCTCTTAATAATGTGCTCTAATGTTCTACTTCGTCCCCAACAACACAAGAATTCGGTCAAAATGATAATTATTAAGTTAAAAATAATAAGCAATACGAAAATATTAAAAATATAAGAAATATTACCGTCAATCAATCAAATCTTTATTTCGTAAAATATGGGTACAGACAGATGTATACAGGGTCGCACAGTTTCCACATATTTTGTCATAAGTAGCATACGAAAATTTGTACATAGACATTCTTATTAATTAGCATTGAAGTAGTAGCATCATATGTTTTTACAAGTACAACAAATAATAACAAATATTATAAGAATTGCAATAATAAATAACATAAAAAAAAAACTCTATTGTTCGAAAAATTCTTAAAGTTTGTAAAAAACATTGTTAATTAAGTAGTGCTTAAGAATTCGTTTCATACGCAGCAATGGTAGCTCACGAATACTTTTCGGAATTCTATTAAATATTTTGATGCACATTATAAGACAGTTGTCATGGAACAAAGTGGTTCTACAAGATGGCATTATTAATCGTGACGGATCTCTCTTTGCAATATTCGCATTATTTTCTTGTGCAGTAACAAACTGTTTTGGATTTGTTTTAACAAACACGCATATTTCCATTATATATAATCCAAACAAAGATCTACAACTATCAAGCGGCCCTACATTACATAGCGCGCGTATGCATTTCTTTTGACTAATAAAAGCTTTCTGGACATCTGTCGAGTTGCCCCAGAGTAATAATCCATACCTTAATATAGATTCAACATACCCGTATAGGTTAAGATGCGCTTGCCGCGTTTAGCATATGGATGGGTATTTGGGATTGGGTAGGAGATACCCAAAATTACATAGGTACTTTAAATAGTTGGTTTATGAAAAAAAAACGCATTTATCTTATTATTCAATCAAATATATTTTTGTTGAGAAGAACAGAACAATACTTCAGTTTTCGATGCTTTATAATAAATAGGTAGTATTTTTTTTGTCCCAATAAAATTAGGGTTTTTCATTTGCTTGCTACAATATAATATTATACATACATAAAAGTTATATCATATTTTATCAAAAATCAATATCTGCTCGCCTTATGTTCGACTTTCAGTAGTTATGTAAGGGAAATCCAAACAGACGTCTAATATACTTTGGGAAGAACTTAAAATCTTCAGGACAGAAGCAAATTGCGCCATTACACGGTCTACGCGGGAATATGGGGCGTCTGCGTCTAGAAATAAATCGGGGTCTTCCACGGGAGCCATATGCGTCCCTACTGTATTCTACATCAGTGATATCACCGACGTAATCTGACCAAAAGGCATTTATATCATCAGGACTTATATCATCAATAATATCTTCAGTAATAGGACGTACTGCTGATGAAGCGGTGCTAGTACTAGAGGCCGTTGTTACCACATTGTTGCCTAATTGACCCTGGTTAACGGAAGAAGTGGCGGTGGCTTCGGCTGTAGTTATGGATCTTCGGTTGTCTACAGGCCGGTGGAGTAGATTTTGTACAGTTTCCCTGCCTGTGGCCGAGCCATGCGCTGTCGCGACTGTGCCGGATGGACTATGGTCAACGGAGGAAGTGGCAGTGGCTTCGGCTGTAGTTATGGATCTTCGGTTGTCTACAGGCCGGTGGAGTAGGTTTTTTCCAGTTTCCCTGCCTGTGGCGGAGCTATGCGCTGTCGCGACTGTGCCGGATGGACTATGGTCAACGGAGGAAGTGGCGGTGGCTTCGGCTGTAGTTATGGATCTTCGGTTGTCTACAGGCCGGTGGAGTAGGTTTTGTACAGTTTCCCTGCCTGTGGCCGAGCCATGCGCTGTCGCGACTGTGCCGGATGGACTATGGTCAACGGAGGAAGTGGCAGTGGCTTCGGCTGTAGTTATGGATCTTCGGTTGTCTACAGGCCGGTGGAGTAGGTTTTTTCCAGTTTCCCTGCCTGTGGCGGAGCTATGCGCTGTCGCGACTGTGCCGGATGGACTATGGTCAACGGAGGAAGTGGCGGTGGCTTCGGCTGTAGTTATGGATCTTCGGTTGTCTACAGGCCGGTGGAGTAGATTTTGTACAGTTTCCCTGCCTGTGGCCGAGCCATGCGCTGTCGCGACTGTGCCGGATGGACTATGGTCAACGGAGGAAGTGGCAGTGGCTTCGGCTGTAGTTATGGATCTTCGGTTGTCTACAGGCCGGTGGAGTAGGTTTTTTCCAGTTTCCCTGCCTGTGGCGGAGCTATGCGCTGTCGCGACTGTGCCGGATGGACTATGGTCAACGGAGGAAGTGGCGGTGGCTTCGGCTGTAGTTATGGATCTTCGGTTGTCTACAGGCCGGTGGAGTAGGTTTTTTCCAGTTTCCCTGCCTGTGGCGGAGCTATGCGCTGTCGCGACTGTGCCGGATGGACTATGGTCAACGGAGGAAGTGGCGGTGGCTTCGGCTGTAGTTATGGATCTTGGGTTGTCTACAGGCCGGTGGGGTAGGTTTTTTCCAGTTGCTGTGCCTGTGGCGGAGCCATGTGCTGTCGCGACTGTGCCGGATGGACTATGGTCAACGGAGGAAGTGGCAGTGGTTTCGGCTGTAGTTATGGATCTTCGGTTGTCTACAGGCCTGTGGAGTAGGTTTTTTCCAGTTTCCCTGCCTGTGGCGGAGCTATGCGCTGTCGCGACTGTGCCGGATGGACTATGGTCAACGGAGGAAGTGGCGGTGGCTTCGGCTGTAGTTATGGATCTTCGGTTGTCTACAGGCCGGTGGAGTAGATTTTGTACAGTTTCCCTGCCTGTGGCCGAGCCATGCGCTGTCGCGACTGTGCCGGATGGACTATGGTCAACGGAGGAAGTGGCAGTGGCCTCGGCTGTAGTTATGGATCTTCGGTTGTCTACAGGCCGGTGGAGTAGGTTTTTTCCAGTTTCCCTGCCTGTGGCGGAGCTATGCGCTGTCGCGACTGTGCCGGATGGACTATGGTCAACGGAGGAAGTGGCGGTGGCTTCGGCTGTAGTTATGGATCTTGGGTTGTCTACAGGCCGGTGGGGTAGGTTTTTTCCAGTTGCTGTGCCTGTGGCGGAGCCATGTACTGTCGCGACTGTGCCGGATGGACTATGGTCAACGGAGGAAGTGGCAGTGGTTTCGGCTGTAGTTATGGATCTTCGGTTGTCTACAGGCCTGTGGAGTAGGTTTTTTCCAGTTTCCCTGCCTGTGGCGGAGCTATGCGCTGTCGCGACTGTGCCGGATGGACTATGGTCAACGGAGGAAGTGGCGGTGGCTTCGGCTGTAGTTATGGATCTTCGGTTGTCTACAGGCCGGTGGAGTAGATTTTGTACAGTTTCCCTGCCTGTGGCCGAGCCATGCGCTGTCGCGACTGTGCCGGATGGACTATGGTCAACGGAGGAAGTGGCAGTGGCTTCGGCTGTAGTTATGGATCTTCGGTTGTCTACAGGCCGGTGGAGTAGGTTTTTTCCAGTTTCCCTGCCTGTGGCGGAGCTATGCGCTGTCGCGACTGTGCCGGATGGACTATGGTCAACGGAGGAAGTGGCGGTGGCTTCGGCTGTAGTTATGGATCTTCGGTTGTCTACAGGCCGGTGGAGTAGATTTTGTACAGTTTCCCTGCCTGTGGCGGAGCTATGCGCTGTCGCGACTGTGCCGGATGGACTATGGTCAACGGAGGAAGTGGCAGTGGCTTCGGCTGTAGTTATGGATCTTCGGTTGTCTACAGGCCGGTGGAGTAGGTTTTTTCCAGTTTCCCTGCCTGTGGCGGAGCTATGCGCTGTCGCGACTGTGCCGGATGGACTATGGTCAACGGAGGAAGTGGCGGTGGCTTCGGCTGTAGTTATGGATCTTCGGTTGTCTACAGGCCGGTGGAGTAGGTTTTGTACAGTTTCCCTGCCTGTGGCCGAGCCATGCGCTGTCGCGACTGTGCCGGATGGACTATGGTCAACGGAGGAAGTGGCAGTGGCTTCGGCTGTAGTTATGGATCTTCGGTTGTCTACAGGCCGGTGGAGTAGGTTTTTTCCAGTTTCCCTGCCTGTGGCGGAGCTATGCGCTGTCGCGACTGTGCCGGATGGACTATGGTCAACGGAGGAAGTGGCGGTGGCTTCGGCTGTAGTTATGGATCTTCGGTTGTCTACAGGCCGGTGGAGTAGATTTTGTACAGTTTCCCTGCCTGTGGCCGAGCCATGCGCTGTCGCGACTGTGCCGGATGGACTATGGTCAACGGAGGAAGTGGCAGTGGCTTCGGCTGTAGTTATGGATCTTCGGTTGTCTACAGGCCGGTGGAGTAGGTTTTTTCCAGTTTCCCTGCCTGTGGCGGAGCTATGCGCTGTCGCGACTGTGCCGGATGGACTATGGTCAACGGAGGAAGTGGCGGTGGCTTCGGCTGTAGTTATGGATCTTCGGTTGTCTACAGGCCGGTGGAGTAGGTTTTTTCCAGTTTCCCTGCCTGTGGCGGAGCTATGCGCTGTCGCGACTGTGCCGGATGGACTATGGTCAACGGAGGAAGTGGCGGTGGCTTCGGCTGTAGTTATGGATCTTGGGTTGTCTACAGGCCGGTGGGGTAGGTTTTTTCCAGTTGCTGTGCCTGTGGCGGAGCCATGTGCTGTCGCGACTGTGCCGGATGGACTATGGTCAACGGAGGAAGTGGCAGTGGTTTCGGCTGTAGTTATGGATCTTCGGTTGTCTACAGGCCTGTGGAGTAGGTTTTTTCCAGTTTCCCTGCCTGTGGCGGAGCTATGCGCTGTCGCGACTGTGCCGGATGGACTATGGTCAACGGAGGAAGTGGCGGTGGCTTCGGCTGTAGTTATGGATCTTCGGTTGTCTACAGGCCGGTGGAGTAGATTTTGTACAGTTTCCCTGCCTGTGGCCGAGCCATGCGCTGTCGCGACTGTGCCGGATGGACTATGGTCAACGGAGGAAGTGGCAGTGGTTTCGGCTGTAGTTATGGATCTTCGGTTGTCTACAGGCCGGTGGAGTAGGTTTTTTCCAGTTTCCCTGCCTGTGGCGGAGCTATGCGCTGTCGCGACTGTGCCGGATGGACTATGGTCAACGGAGGAAGTGGCGGTGGCTTCGGCTGTAGTTATGGATCTTCGGTTGTCTACAGGCCGGTGGGGTAGGTTTTTTCCAGTTGCCGTGTCTGTGGCCGAGCCATGCGCTGTCGCGACTGTGCCGGATGGACTATGGTCAACGGAGGAAGTGGCGGTGGCTTCGGCTGTAGTTATGGATCTTCGGTTGTCTACAGGCCGGTGGAGTAGATTTTTTACAGTTTCCCTGCCTGTGGCGGAGCCATGCGCTGTCGCGACTATGCCGGATGGACTATGGTCAACGGAGGAAGTGGCGGTGGCTTCCGCTGTAGTTATGGATCTTCGGTTGTCTACAGGCCGGTGGGGTAGGTTTTGTACAGTTTCCCTGCCTGTGGCCGAGCCATGCGCTGTCGCGACTGTGCCGGATGGACTATGGTCAACGGAGGAAGTGGCAGTGGCTTCGGCTGTAGTTATGGATCTTCGGTTGTCTACAGGCCGGTGGAGTAGGTTTTTTCCAGTTTCCCTTCCTGTGGCGGAGCTATGCGCTGTCGCGACTGTGCCGGATGGACTATGGTCAACGGAGGAAGTGGCAGTGGCTTCGGCTGTAGTTATGGATCTTCGGTTGTCTACAGGCCGGTGGAGTAGGTTTTTTCCAGTTTCCCTGCCTGTGGCGGAGCTATGCGCTGTCGCGACTGTGCCGGATGGACTATGGTCAACGGAGGAAGTGGCGGTGGCTTCGGCTGTAGTTATGGATCTTCGGTTGACTACAGGCTTGTGGGGTCGGTATCTTACAGTTGCGGTGCCTGTGCCGCTTGTCGCTTCCGAGATTGTGCGCAATGGAATGTGGTCGGTTTCATATACGTTCGTTTCACCACCGTTGATATAAGTGGTTCCTGGTGACACAGAACAAATCTGGTCATTGCCCCATTTCATTTTAGTAGAAATTTCTAAACAAGGCCTCTGCGTGTTGGGCCTGTGTCCCTACGTAAGCTTTTCAAAAGACCGGGTATTCTCTTTACTGAGGACGACCCGTGAAAAATAAGAGATAGGTACAAGATGGTAATAATAACTCCGTGGCCTGGCTATGCTTCGGCGATGTCTTTGTAGATTTCGAAGGGTTCGTATGTTTAATTATTGATGACTAACTAGGTACCAGAATTATAATAAATCCCATCAAAAACATAAATGTAAAATGAGAGCCAAGTGCAATATAATGATATATGCCTTGGTTGTTGACTTCAACGACAAAAAAAGTGAGATCTAAAATACAAGCTTGTGGGATTTGAGGTGCCGTATGGGTATGTTCCCGACCCAGTTCTCGAAAATGGTAGAACTACTGAAGCCATTATGCCTAATATTGTGATAAATCGATCAACGTATGACAGTTTTGATGGTTGGGACCGTGCGGTCAAACCGTACGTCTTACTGTTAGGCATTTTTAGGTATAGGTTTAGAGTAGGTTTTTTTGATACGAATCGTTTGTATAACTGATATAGAAGTCATACTTTTCGTTTTTACAATGATAAAAAACTCACCTCGTTTAGGCTTGTTAATTGCTATTAGGAGATATTTGTCAAACTTTGTATTAAGTTGCTGTCAGTATACAATGTTAATTTAAGCAAGTAATTCTTACCTATATTCTCAACTGGTACAACAGCAATGGGCGCTGGCTGGTTCACCAAAACTGGGTATACTCCTTTGTTAAACGACCCTGATAATCATAAAGGTCTAATTAGAGTTTAACCTAACAGGAATAAATAAGTAAACTATAGAACTCGCATATCTAGTATGAACTGACACTAGTATGAACATGTAAAATCGTAAAAATTTTGTCAAAACAGAGCGCACCGTTTTACTAAAACTATCTCAAAACCTATATATTACACTAATAATATTGGAACCGTTGATATTTTCGCATAAACGTCTGTCGTCGCACGGAAATTCAAAACATTTAGCTAAAAATATGCTTACGCTTGTCAGAATGCTACTAGCGATGCGCACGCTCTATGCTTGTCTATGTTTACTATATGATTTACTTATGTTTTTTTGCGTAGTTTTTCCCCAAGCTATAAACGGCTTCCAGTCTCAGTGGATACAGTTAAATATCTAATTTTACATAGTGCGATTGACTATATGACCTACACAACTCATTTTACTGGGTTTAAAACGTGTCGTTTTGCATTCTCGACAAATTCAAGGAGGTAACTATGCTAATGATTCTCGCCACGAAATATTAATAAAATGAGTAGGTATTTTTTTATATATTTTCAAATTTTCGGAAATCTGCATGTGTGGGACAAGCATTTCAATTGTCCCGTGTGGTACAGCACTGTAACTGATCTTTCACACACACATATAGACACTGCCTACCGCATACGCAACGGGGCGATTCTGTTCTTTAAAAGTGGTGTATTCTAAAATACTGTCAAACTTAAATAACTAAAAAAACAAGTATGTTATAATTATTGACCAGATATCGTAATTTTATTTGACTAATTATGTCTTTCATAATAGCCTCCTGAAATTTGGCGAGAATGCAAACCGACACGTGTTTTATGGCGTGACCAATTTTTAAAAGACTCCCTCATAATCTCCAAAATATTTTTTTCCAGGTTTTTACTTAACCATGGCATTAATTAACTCACCTCTTCGTAAAATATAGTAAGGGTGACCAATAGTATCAATAGTTTCAAGAGTTAGTACAGAGTCAGAATCCAAGTCACCTCCTGTAAATAAAAAAAAAACAAATATAAGGTCACAAATACTCAATACTCAATACTTAATCGTTTGACGGGCCTGTTGGTCTAGTGGTTAGTGACCCTGACTGCTAAACCGGAGGTCGTGGGTTCGATTCCCACACAGGACGAATCTTTGTGTGATGAGCACGAACATTTGTTCTGTGTCTGGGTGTAATTTATCTATACTAATATTATAAAGCTGAAGAGTTTGTTTGTTTGAACGCGCCAATCTCAGGAATTACTGGTCCGATTTGAAAATTTCTTTCAGTGTTGGATAGCCCATTTATTGAGGAAGGCTAAAAGCTATATAACATTACGCTGCGACCAAAAGGAGCGGAGCATAAATGAAAAAATGTTGCAAAAATGAAAAACCGTTTAAACTAAAATACGCGGGCAAAGTCGCGGGGGACATCTAGTAATATTATAAAATTACCTGTTAAATCCACAATTCTGGGGTCTGAAAAGAAAACTAGAGTTTAGTTTAACACTTAAATTCTTCTGCTTAGCGTTTTCTCAAGCTATATTGGGGTCGGCTTCCAGCTTTACCGGATTCAGCTCTATACTGATAATATCTGACCTCCACAACTTATATAACTGAGTAAAACACTGTCGCATAGTAAGACTGGTTGTCAGAATTGTAATGACTTAACGACTGTCAAAGATCAACGTATGACAGTCGGGACCAACGGCTTAACGTGCTTTCCGAGGCACGAACCAAGTAATTAAGTAACAATTAAATAATAAAAAGAACTCTTGGACTAAAATCAATATTGTTAAATAAAACCACAGAATATTAGAAGTATTACGTACAGAAGGTATGGTACTAAAACGGTATGGTAAACAAGTAATATAAATAGCGACTCTAGCTGCGACAAAATAAAGTGCAATTCAGCTTGCATATAAGCGCTTAATGCCTTACGCGATATGTACTTAAACATTACAGCCCTAGACAAGTGGCATTTCGACAAGCGTTTACGATGATAGAGATCGTTTCAATGACATTAAATGTATAGAAATGACATTTTTTTCGATAAGTCACGTGACTTGGACTTGTCACTTCCATAAATTTGAGCGATTCGATCAGCGTTATCGCTTGTCGCATTATCACTTGTCTAGAGGCCTTGGTCTCTGTCTAGCGCGGCTTGTTAGGGTTGCGACAACATAACTAAAAAGCAATAGAATTACGCGCTCAGCGGCAAGCGGCATCCTACTGCTATGCCTGCCCGGGAGGCGCGCTGGCCGAACATACCTAAACTGCGGAGTGAAACCCTCCCAATAAAACTAACGTTTTCGCGCACAGACAGAAGGTATTTTGGCTATAGAGCTTTAAACAAACATGTTATGCATTGTACAACTGTCAAAATAAAAGTATTATTCATTTATCTCAGCCTATCGTTGCCAAAGCTGGACATAGGTCTCTCTCAAGTTGCGTCAGAACACGCGGTTTTACGCCTTCCTTATCTAGACTGGCCCACCTACCTTTTTTACGTCATCGGTCCAATAAACGTATGCAGAAAAGTTATTACGATTAATAGGCGGTTCCTATATTCAACTAGCGATTCGTTTTGCTAACGGATAGTAAAAGTTTCTTGAATATAAAAACCAGATATAAATAAAAATACTCACGCAAATCAGAAGTTGTTACAGTATTGGAACGTGATGAGGATGACCTCACAGCGTTTTTAACTGAGCTCTGTGCCAAACTTTCATCTGCAGACTGTATCAGAATATTCTCTGCAGCGTAATTGGCACTACTCTGATCATCACCGGTGGATTGAGCTACGGTGCTACCATCGTTACTGACGTAGTAGTCGTTAAAAGATTTTCCATCATTCAAAAATCCGTGTTGGTTGGAAGTACTGACAGTTCCACTGTTTCCAGTGTAGACTGCGTCGTTGGATTCGTTGAGGGCTTCAAACTTGCTGGCATAGTTTCCACCTTGAGTTCCAGTTTTTCCAGTGTGGTGGTAAGCAGCGTAATTGGCACTACTCTGATCATCACCGGCAGATTGAGCTACTGTACTACCATCGTTACTGACATAGTAGTTGTTAAAAGATTTTCCATCATTCAAAAATCCGTGTTGGTTGGAAGTACTGACAGTTCCACTGTTTCCAGTGTAGACTGCGTCGTTGGATTCGTTGAGGGCTTCAAACTTGCTGGCATAGCTTCCACCTTGAGTTCCAGTTTTTCCAGTGTGGTGGTAAGCAGCGTAATTGGCACTACTTTGATCATCACCGGCAGATTGAGCTACTGTACTACCATCGTTACTGACATAGTAGTCGTTAAAAGATTTTCCATCATTCAAAAATCCGTGTTGGTTGGAAGTACTGACAGTTCCACTGTTTCCAGTGTAGACTGCGTCGTTGGATTCGTTGAGGGCTTCAAACTTGCTGGCATAGTTTCCACCTTGAGTTCCAGTTTTTCCAGAGTAGTGGTAAGCATCGTAATTGGCACTACTCTTATCATCACCGGCAGATTGAGCTACTGTACTACCATCGTTACTGACATAGTAGTCGTTAAAAGATTTTCCATCATTCAAAAATCCGTGTTGGTTGGAAGTACTGACAGTTCCACTGTTTCCAGTATAGACTGCGTCGTTGGATTCGTTGAGGGCTTCAAATTCACTGGCATGGCTTCCACCTTGAGTTCCAGTTTTTCCAGTGTAGAGGTAAGAAGATCCGCCGTTGTCTAAATTGTAGTCGCGTTGAGAATGGTAGGTAGGGCTTGGACGCCTCCAAACTTTGAATTTAAAATAGATAAACCAGATTAGTTACGATTGCACAGAATAGGAGTGCGGACTGGGTATATGAAGGAAATATCTATTTAGTCCACCAGATAGATAAAAAAGAAAAAAAAACTCTCTTTTCTCTTTTTAATACAATGAAAAATGTCAAAGTTAAAACGCTTTAAAGTTCAGGAGTAAAAGTGCAAAAATATAAACTTACCATTTGCATTTGCACCCAGGATCTGTAATAAGAAAAATAAAATTAGAAATGATTTAAAAAAAAAACGACTTTTAAATAAAACTTGTAAAGATCCCTTGGTTTCTCCAAGATTCCATCATCAGATCCTAACCATTGGACCACTTACTAAGAAGACAACACTATCAAACAAAAACAGAATTTGCCAAATCGGTCCAAGCGTTTGCGAGTAATCAAGGAACATAGGTAAGAAATAAAAACCATTGAATATTTTATATGTAGTATATGTATGTAACATATATATTAAATGGTTTTGGTTAAAAATGTAGAGATAGAGTTAATTTTAAAAAGCTTGTGTCCTTTGAACATATTGAGTTGTGATGCGCTGACAAAATTCAACAAAGCAACTTCAAAAAAAAATCAAATTCGATTTAGTTTTTTTTAATAGAACAGTTACAGGCTGATATTAATATTAAAAACAAAAATGATAAAAAATTTAAAAACTTACGCTGAGCAAGCAGAACCAAACACTTGCTTTAATCAGGCCCATCGCTGCTTATTTGGAATAAGACAGGATCGAATGATGATCTCTAAGCCCTGCACCGAGTTTTTATATGAAAACCGAGTAACACTCATTGTAAATAAATCCATTTAAACAAATACTGCTATGATTTATAGGACACCAAAGGGTGTTTTGTTTTCTTTTGATTTATAACTGCCTTTGTTTTTGTTTAATGAATAGTTACTACAATATAAAAAAAAACGAGTGTGCTTTACACCACAGGACTGAAGTAAAACTTCTTTATATACAAGCGTGGACTATGAGAGAAAGAGAGAAATAAAATGTGTGCTCGCACTTCTCTCTCTTGCACCTACAGTAATATATGAAACGTAACTCTTTCTCTTTCTGTCTTCACTAACTTATATCTCCCTCTTAACTTCCGTTCGCCTCGCCTGATCACACTTTTCGTAACGTTCACGCATTCACCAGCTTACTCCTCCTCCTCCTCCTTCTCGTTCTCCCTCCTCCTCCCTCCTCCTCCTCCCTTTTTCCTAACGCATTCGCCAGCTTAGTCTCCAAGTCAAGCGTGCGTAAAGAAGTTTTACTTCAAATAATAGCAGAAAGGTTAAAATACTTCTTGAGTCAAATTGACATGTTGGATGGTTGAATCTGGTATTTCCTTTGGTATTTATTACACTGCTTAATGGTTATTTTTCTACAAAGAGGTGTTCAAGTGAATCTCTGAGAGAGTGTCCCTTATAGAAACAAAATAAGTAAACTACAGAGCGCGCATACGGAGTATGAACTGTAGGCACTAGTATGAAGAAGTAAAATCGTAAAATTCGTGTCATAACAGAGCGCGCCGTTTTATAAAACTATCTCAAAACCTAATATTACCCTTATAATATCGGAACCATCGATATTTTCGCACGGAAAATCACTGAAATCAGTAAACGAGCGCAGTACATTTAGCTAAAAATTAGCTAACGGTCAGCACAAGGGGATACTAGAGATGCGCGCGCTCTATGCTTGTCTATGTTTCCTCTGAAGTAATTCCCAAGTAATTATATGAGATGTCTTTGCTTCCGTTGTCAGTCCAAGGATAAGGATCTTACATTAACTCGAGTAAAGCAAAGAAGTTCCGATGCTACTGGGTATCGGTTGTATTTGAAATGACAGCGTGCTGCTGGGGAGTTTGCTGCGCCGTTTCTTCTCCACAGCCAGAGCACTTAAGAAGCGGCGAAGGGTGGGCGAATCAGGGTGCTGTCCATTGTATTGACGTTCTTAAAGTGCTACTTTGTAGCCTAGTTGGAATAAATGAGTTTTTGATTTTGATTTTGAATAAAAGAGTAGTTGGAACACTCAACTACAAAGTATCCGACAAGATAGAATAATATTAACAAAATCAATGATAAATGCGAAAGTAACTCTGTCTTTCAGTCTGTCTGTTACACTTCGGCTAAACCGCTGAACCGATTTCCATGAATCTAATAGCTAAGCAAGCTTGGATTCTAAGAAAATTAGGCTACTTTTCTTACTCATAACCGACCTTCTCGCGGGCGGATCCGCGTGCATGAGCTAGTATACCTATAAATGCGATTTATCAAATCCAAGCACTTACCTTGTAAAAGGTAATGTACATATATATAAAGCAAACAAATTAAGTAATAAATAAGAATAAAACAATTAAATTATTATACAAAACACCTATTTGCTAAAATATGCACTTGCGCGCATCATATCATTGTGTTGTATTTATTCAATTGTAAAGTTGCATTTAATTTATTTGTTTTAACACCTGTTTTTATATAAAACTAGGATGATAAATCAGGTGTAAAATGATGAATCTATACTAATATTATAAAGCTGAAGAGTTTGTTTGTTTGTTTGAACGCGCTAATCTCAGGAACTACTGGTTCGAATTGAAAAATTATTTTTGTATTGGATAGTCCGTTTATTGAGGAAGGCTGTAGGCTATATAACTAAAACTAAAAAAGGAGCGGAGCATAAATGAAAAATGTTGCAAAAATGAAAAACCGTTGAAACTAAAACACGCGAACAAGGTCGCGGGGGACAGCTAGTAATATAATAAAAATAATTATATAATAAAATCTCGCACGGCCATCTGATTCCAAACTAGGCAGAGCCTGTATTATGGCAACCAGACAACTGATAAACATACTTATATATTTCTTTATACATACATATAATAGATAAAGAAAAAGTGATCATGTTTATCACACAAAGATTTGTCCTGGGTGGGAATCGAATCCACAACCTCTGGTTTACAACAGGCCAATCGTCCATGGACATAATTTTTTTTTTAATTTTCGACAACAGCACTTAGTATATTGCCTTTACCCAAAGTAAGTAGCTAAAGCACTTGTGTTATGTAATCAAAGACAATTAAGGTACCACAAACAATTATTTTTTATAGACTAGCCCACCACATGCCCATCATTGCAACTCCTGTAAGCCAGGATCTACAATGATAACCAATGACTACCACCGTGACAGTTAAGCTCGGTCAGCTCGGTGTGTCCCAAGAAACGATTGACTGTCTAAGAAACCGCAACGAAAATAATCAGAAGTAGTAAATAGGAGGAGTAGGAAAAACAGTTTCCACTTCCCTCCATTGCAAGCGGGAGACAAAAAGAAAAGATAGGCCATAGGCATAGAAAAGACATTAGCAACTAACTTAGGCCTAGTTGTTAAGCAGCGCGGATAAAGTTTTATAATACACTAGCTGTCCCCCGCGACTTTGTCCGCGTGTTTAAGTTTCAACGGTTTTTCATTTTTGCAACATTTTTCATTTATGCTCCGCTCCTTTTGGTCGCAGCGTTATGTTATATAGCTTATAGCCTTCCTCAATAAATGGGCTATCCGACACTGAAAGAATTTTTCAAATCGGACCCGTAGTTCCTGAGATTAGCGCGTTTGTTTGTTTGTTGTTTGAACAAACAAACAAACAAACGCTTCAGCTTTATATATTAGTAGTATAGATATATATTTTGTATAACTCGGTAAATAATGTACTGGTGTTCAGCTGTCGGTGAGACTGGACGCCGACCCTAACATGATTTGAACAAAGGCTAGACAAACGAAGAAGGGAATAGGATTAAATATATTTATTTGCAAATATGGATAATTACAGGAGTTTCCTTTTTAATTTTCAAAAGTCTACCGCAGTTTTTCTTAAGGGTCTCCAGCCAGAGCCATAAAAAATCTAACAACGTCAGCAACCATCACTAAGGGCACCCCCTGTGGGGTTCGGACCTCGACTTGCGTTGCTAACAATCTTAATAAGGCAAACACAGCAAGGGAGGGCTGGATCTAAGTTTTCATTATTTAAGGACATATTTTTATTGATACTTTATCCGGCTCGGGCCAGCTTGATCTAGGGACGGGGGTAACATTTACGTTACTATTATTTAAAAAACGCGAGGGGCCTCGCCGTCGAGGACGTAATATACGGCGTTTGTGTTTTGTATTGCTACTGCTAGCTAAATCGAATGCTCACAGAAAAATCGCATCATTATCAGTCCATTCGCTATGGAGTTACGATACCACAGATAGACATACAGATGCACTGTCACACAGTGTCAATAGATGCACATTTATAGAGGCAATATAACAACCCAAAATCCGTTTTAAACTTGAAGGAGAATAAAAGTAATTAAAAAAACGAATTAGAGGAATCCAATAAAAGTTCATTAAGTAGGATTACTTAAGTTATTTTGGGTTTCGTAATTAATTAGTTTGTTTGTATAGATACGAACTCTAATACGCATTTGATTTGAATTAATGGTTTGCGACTCAATCTATGTTATTACGACTGTATTGTACGCCTATTTGTAAGTAAATAAATAATTGATTACAGCACGTCGATTCTGTAAAGTTCAAACAACAACTCGCTTCTCACATTGCTATTCACTCTCACTTTCGATCGGATTCGAGTGCGAAGTGAGCGTCGAAGTGACAAGAAAATTACCTTACTGAATCCCACTTCTTATGTCATCTCATACTTTATCAGTCAAAATCTCACGTCAAATTAGTTCAACTCGCTGTCCCGCTCGCAAGTGTAGCGCTAGTGTACATTCGAATTATCAACCGAGTTTTTGGAAAGCCAATCAAGAAACTCACAGCGGATTCAGATTCGAAGTTTAGAATGAGGTCTTACAGAATCACACCGCAGATAATTCAATGATATTTGGGTAAAACCCGGATAGTCGCCCCGGGGGTATTGTTGCCTCGATTGCAGTTACTATATTTTCCCGAATGAAACGAATGTTAATTTATTGATCTATCGAGAGACTCTTCAACTAAGTTGACCGTGTTGCATGTCTCTCTGCGACTGCATGGGAAGGCTAGGTGCGATCAAAATTGCGGGATAGATGTCCTCTTTCTCGACGGGGCATCTATCCTAAAACGTAATTTACACAGAGAAGGTTATTATCCCCTATATGGGATAGTTGCCCCAAAATTTAGAGGTGCAAAAAAGTCGCCAATACTCTGCAAATATCAATGATAATGTTTATTCCTTTCATAAATTTGAGGATGATGATGCTCTTGAATAAATTTCAATGCCATTCCAAAACAAAACACAGTACAAAAAATACTGTCAGTGTTTAGATTCCAGTCAGTTCCTTCCATTGACAGTATTTTTTTAATGAAAACTGAACCGCGTGTCCGCTAAACTTATATCAATTTTGCAATGACACTGACAAAATTGGCAATAATCGCGCAATTAATAGGGTATTTGACTACTATCGAATTATTTATTTATAACAAATATTTCTAATAATAGTATTAAATTGAAGCAGAACTGCGAAATAACCTCAAAATAATATACACATGTACAAAAGTTATAAGCTTTTAAAGATAGTAGGTGACGCATGTTCTATCTCTTCTTCGCAAAACGACGACTTGTACGGGGCAGCTCCAGATTAGTATGGAGAATTACTAAGGTGACGTCACCTGATCGTATAGCTCTCTCCTCTCTCTGTCTAGTTAGCTATATTAAAATGCTTGTAGCTAGTTTAATATGAAAGTAATTAATCTGCCGTTTTTACAACTCGACATAGTTTGTAATATATATTTTTTTTGTGAAATAAAAGAAAATCTTGTCGCCTGCCCGTGTTAGCGCACTGTTATGATTTAATAGGCATGTTTCCTATTTTTTTTTTAATGTCCGCCTGGTAGATTAATGAATTTTATTGGACACGTATTTTTTCTTTTTTCCTACTAACAAAAAATGATCAAAATACAGAGAACGCAAATTACGCGTGACGTCACTCCTCGCTACAATTTTTACCAAGGCGTGGCGTCATAAGCCCCCACTCCGAAACTTTAGAGCGCTGTATCTTTGTAAGTTTTTATTGTTTTGATAAAAGAAAAAATACGTGTCTAATATTTTTTTATTATCTAACTGACGGACTAAATAGATTTTAACTTTTCATACCCAGGAAACATCCCTATTCTCTACTAGCGACCTGCCCCTACTTCGCACGAGTTCAATATGGATGTATTATAAATACAATCCTACCTGTTGAATCACTCTATATATTGCAGAAAACTGCATTAAAATCCGTTGCGTAGTTTAAAAGATCTACACGTACAAACAGCGGGGGCGACTTAGTTTTATACTTCTTCTTCCTGCCCTTATCCCAATTTATTTGTGGTCGGCGCACAATGTTTTCTTCATCCATTCCACTCTATTAGCCGTCATAGTGTCATTCACTGATTTTTCCCTCATATCATCTCTCACGCAATCGATCTACCTTTTCTTCGGCCTTGCTTTTCGTCTCCAGCCCTCAACATCCAAATTCATCACTCTTTTATTCACAAGCTTCATCCCTTTGTTTTATACAATGTAAAGATAATTCTTTGCCTTTTATTCAGAACTCGTAAGAATCTATTTTACAATAAACATATAGCTATAAAAACATGTCGCATCTATACTAATATTATAAAGCTGAAGAGTTTGTTTGTTTGTTTGAACGCGCTAATCTCAGGAACTATTGGTTCGAATAGATTTTTTTTTTTTGTATTGGATAGTCCGTTTATTGAGGAAGGCTATAGGCTATATAACATCACGCTACGACCAATAGGAGCGGAGCATAAATGAAAAATGTTGCAAAAATGAAAAACCATTGAAACTAAAACACGCGAACAAAGTCGCGGGGGACAGCTAGTAAAACTATATATAGGTAGGTGGGTTGATCATTGACAGGTCGAAATGTTCTAATCGTACCCCCTCGGTAGATTTGTATCAATTTATCCCTAAGACTTTAATACTGCGAGGAGAAAGGGCTACAATGGAACGTGGCTTTCATTTATTTGTATTTTTTGTTGTTTTTTTAGGTTTACGCAACTGAAAAAGATTAAACCAATCATGGGGTTGATGTATTTTTTTTTAATCCGTCAGGCCAATAAATAATATTAGATTATCGCATACGCAACGGCGTGATTCTGTTCTTTAAAAGTGGTGTATTCTGAAATACTGTCAAACTTAAATAACTAAAAAAACAAGTACGTATTAATTATTGAGCAGATATCGTAATTTTATTTGATTAATTATGTCTTTCATAACAGCCTCCTGAAATTTGACGAGAATGCAAAACGACACGTTGTATATTTGTTCCATATTTTTTATTATTTAACTGACAGACTATAGATTTTACATACCTAGTCATTTACTCTACTAAAAAGTTTTTAAATCTTATTGTAACACCGATTTAACTACTGCAAACAAAATATACCACTTATACTATTTTTCTAATTTCTAACTGCGTAAATCTCTTCCAATAAAGCCTCAGAACTCGTGTAAAAACGGTCCATAACGGATAAATCGGAGAAAAATCAGCCAGGCTTTAATGGGAGTGGGGTGCTCACGTCGCGCGAATGCAGCCAGACCGATGGGCAAAGATCGTCACCCACTGGACGCCGAAAAAAGGGTGTCGCCATCGACGTCGACAGCGGCGAAGGTGGTGTGATGATCTCATCAGATATGCGGGGTGCACGTATGCAATCGCAAAAGACAGAGAGGTTTGGAAAAGGAAAGAGGAGGCTCTTGTGGTACCTTCGTGGTCTTTGATTCCATAACACAAGTGCTTTAGCTACTTACTTTGGGTTCAGAGCAATGTCAAATTTGATGTTGTCCACATTTATTTACTAGCTGTCCTCCGCGATTTTGTCCGCGTGTTTTATGCTTTGCTCCTTTTGGTCGCAGCGTAATGTTATATAGCTTATAGCATTCCTCAGTAAATGGGCTATCCAACACTGAAAGAATTTTATAAATCGGACCGGTAGTTCCTGAGGTTAGCGCGTTCAAACAAAGAAACAAACTCTTGAGCTTTATATATTAGTATAGATTAAAGCCTGTGCCCAGCGGTGGGATCTAAATTAAGGCTAAAAAAAAAATAGTCTTCGATCACATACGATGCTGAATCCTGTAGTTAGTTATAATTATCAACATGCATATATACTCTCATCCCAGGTGCAACGGTCTCAAATCTCTCGATCTATTCCCTAAGGATGGCCATTGGTTATTCAACTAATGGATTGGTCGCATATTTGTCTTCTTATATCAGATTTAATTAGAATACGAAGATTAAATTTATATACACCTATTATATATGAATATCTCCTATTCATTTAAAACCTATGTTCAAGGCACTTCCAAAATCGTTTTATACATTACTGGCTGACCCGGAAAACGCTTTTGGCCATAAGAAATCCAAAAAAATAAAATAAAATTTGGAGAAAGCCACCCTTAGATGTATAAAAAAAAACCGGCCAAGTGCGAGTCAGACTCGCGCACCGAGGGTTCCGTACAAACCTGTAGGTATATATATATACATATATATATCTTACTAATATTATAAATGTGAAAGTTTTTGAGGATGGATAAATGTTGGTATGTATGTTTGTGGCTCTTTCACGCCTAAACGACAGAACTGATTTAGATGAAACTTTACATGAATACAGATTATACATCAGAATAACATATAGGCTTCAATTTATAAAGGTTTTGTGTATTTTTGGTCTAATATAACGATAAGTATTAGGTAAGTCTGAAAAATTCTTGCTCCCTGAGAGCTATCTTGGCGTGCGCTGCCTATACCGTTGGAGTTACATGAAGTTAATGTACTGTAAGTTTGTTTATCTTAAATAGTTCTAAATAAAAGTCCGCGATAGCATATATCTATCTCTTATGTGGTAGCCACTATATGCAAAATACTGAGCCATGAATACAATTAAATTGGATACATTTTTTACCATGCACATTTTAGAATATCTGTCAAATTCTTATAAAAATTGATAAAATGGTAGTTTAAATATTTAATATAGATAAACTTTGTCTTTTACACTAAGTAATTTTGACTAATCGTTCAAAAGTTATCACGATAACATTGACTTGACGCAACGCAGTAAGCCATTGTGATAACGCGAAGACTCTTGGATGAAATAGCGAGCGATACATCAACGTACCACTCCATCGATACAGTCATGTCATTCGAAGATTGTACGAGCTACCCCGTGGAGTTTCTAAACTCTTTAGAGCTATCATCCCGTATGCTGGAATTAAAAGAGGCTGGCATTAAGTCCGCCTCTGTACTTGTGTGCATGAAGTGTTAAATAAATAAATAAATAAATAAAAGTAGGTCTACCCGTTTTCACCATTGCGGCGGTAGTGCCCCTCTTTGAGGAGTGACCGTGAGTTCCGCCTGACGCAGGTCCTCACCGGACACGGGTGTTTCGGGAGGTTCCCGTTCAGGATCAGGCGGGAGGACACGCCAGGGTGTCACCACTGTGCGGATCGCCCAGAGGACACGGTGGAGCATACGGTGGAGGTCTGCCCCGCTTGGGCGGAGCATCGCCGTGCCCTCGTGGAGGCGATCGGCGGCAGCGACCTCTCGTCCATCGACCATGGTGTGGAGCGAGAGGGAATGGGAAGCAAAATTCTCGTGTCGCGGTGTTTGTTTCCAAACTCCTCCGAAATGGCTGAACCAATTTGCATGAAATTTTGTGTGCATATCGGGTAGGTCTGAGAATCGGCCAAAATCTATTTTTTTATTTTTTTTTGTTAATCGCATAACAACGTTTGCTGGGTCAGCAAGTCTAATATATAAAATTCTCGTGTTGCGGTGTTTGTTTCCAAACTCCTCCGAAACGGCTGAACCGATTTGCATGAAATTTTGTGTGCATATCGGGTAGGTCTGAGAATCGGCCAACATCTGTTTTTTTTTTTAATCGCTGAACAACGTTTGCTGGGTCAGCTAGTAAGTTTATGATTATTAAAAAAAATATACTATGTGATGTAACTAAAAATTTAAGATTTTCGGAATTTTTCCTATATGTGTACTTTATAACGTTGCTTCATGCCAAATTTCAAGATTCCAGGTCGTCTGGAAGTATCCTTTAGGTTTTGATTCCCTTGCGAGTAGTTGCGAGTTTCAAAATATGCGGCTTTAATTGCTGTATCTTTTGATTGCGTTGACGTAGAAGTTTGATTTTGTTACAGCTTAAAGATATTATAGACTTGAGTATTTGTTAAGAATTTCAATATAATACCACTACGCGTTCATGAGTAAAGGGGTAATAAGTTTAAAATTATTAAAAATATTTTTATTATATGATGTAACTAAAAATTTATGCTTTTCGCAATTTTTCCTTTATCTGTGTTATAAGACGTTGCTTCGTACCAAATTACAAGATTCTGAGTTCACGGGAAGTACCCTGTAGGTTTTGATTCCCTTGCGAGTGTCGAAAATTTGCGGCATAAACGGGAGTATCTTTTGATCGCGTTGACTTAGAAGTTTGATTTTTTCACAGCTCCAAGAGACCATAGACTTGAGTATTTGATATGAATTTCAGCTTGATACCTCCACGCGTTCCTGAGAAAAAAGGTCTTGACAGACAGACAGACAGACAGACAGACAGACAGACAGACAGACGGACAACAAAGTGATCCTATAAGGGTTCCGTTTTTACCTTTTGAGGTACGGAACCCTAAAAACGGCCTATTTATCACACCTACTAAATATACACAAACAAATCGGTCAACCCGTTTCGGAGGAGTTCTATAACCAACACTGACACGATATTTTGATATATTACTATGAATTTGACGATCATCCAAACACGAACCTCAGCAACTGTTGCTTAACTTTTTACCAAGTTACACAAAATCATTTAATTCTAAATTTATTTATTACTAGGTGTTTCCCGCGGCTCCTCCCGCGTGGATGTCGGTTTTCACGGCAAAAACTAGCCTATGTCCTTTTTAGACTCTAGACTGTCTGTGTACCAAATTTCATTTAAATCGGTTCAGTAGTCTTTCCGTGAAAGCGCAATGGACAGACAGAGTTACTTTCGCATTTATAATATTAGTAAGAATTGCCGTCCGAACAGTTAAAAATAAACCTAAAATATTTTCATCCTACTCGTCCACGTGTTCCATTTTCCTCGTCGTCCTCTCTTCATTACCATACGATTTCCATTAGGAGTCCTATAAAAGGAATCCCTTACTTTCCCAAGACATCAGTAAACATTCAGAACTGAACAAAATGTATTCTTCTCTGCAAGTATTCGGTATTACGATAATCTTAGTAATTGCGTGTGTTTTGGGCAGCAGTAATGATGTAAAGGTAAGGTTTAATATTAAAGATAAATATAAATTTATTTGTATATTATACTAGCTGTCCCCGGCGACTTTGTCCGCGTGTTTAAGTTTCAACGAGTTTTCATTTTTGCAACATTTTTCATTTATGCTCCGCTACTTTTGGTTGCAGCGTAATGTTATATAGCTTATAGCCTTGCACAATAAATGGGCTATCCAACACTGAAAGAATTTTTCAAATAGGACCAGTAGTTCCTGAGATTAGCATGTTCAAACAAACAAACATACTCTTCGGATTTATATATTAGTAAGTTAGTAATAGATTTGGTACAATTAGATTTGAAAAAAAAAAACAATCCATGATATTCTGCCGTATCCGGCGCACAAATATTTAAGTAGTAACATGTGTATTATTGTGAGAAATATATTAACATATATACACAAACAACTAGTTACATTAACCATTATATATAAACAGTAAAAAAAAAATAATGTCGCTAATATTTAAAATTTCCACTCCGGTTTTTCAATTAAAAATCATTTATCGTGTAACATTTACGTAAAAGAAAATTAAAATTTAACTTTCTAATATTCATTGTTTTAAAGCATACTGGTAATTTATTGAAATCATAATATTATGTATTGCCATAAAAAAGTTGTATTCTTTGTTTGGGTAAAAATAATACCAGCCTATAAATGTTCCACTGCTGGGCACAGGCCTCTTCTCATATAGAGAAGGAACGAGCATTGATCACCACGCTTGCTCATTGCGGGTTGGCGATTTCAAATTCCAATTATTGGAATCCATGTTTCCTCACGATGTTTTCCTTCACCGATTGTCAATGATGTCATAGAATAAAGAAAATACATATAGCTTTGAGAAAGTCACATTGGTACTTGCCTGTAATGGGTTCAAACCTGTACATAAATCAGTTCATTGAACCACGAGGCTACCACGAAACTACAATTTGTTTGGGTATATATTTAAGTTATGTTTTCGTCTTTCAACCACATCATTAATAACTCATCTTTGTTTTGTTTGGCCCTAAATATTGCAACGTAATTTAAAATAACCTATAATCTTCTTCAAAATTGAGAGGAAATTATATAAAATACATAAAGAATTTCTCAAATCCGACTAATTCTGTTCACTTTATGTTAAGAAAAAAAATACGTGTCTAATATTTTTTAATAATCTGTGTGACGTGTAAATAAAAAGAAAATTGTCCGCACCCGTATCGTAATGATCTAACTACAGTCAAAGATGTTAACTTTAATCTTTATCAAATCTGTCGTGCAAAAGACTATCCAATCACAGTTAAGTTTGAGTAAAAATCCAAATATTTTTATTTCGAGTAGGCCTTTTCAGGCACTTTCAAAACGTTAAATGACTCTAGTTGCGCGTTTCCAAAATGTCACTCCTATGGAGAAGAACCGGCAAGAAACTCCATATGTTACTCTTTTAAAAAAAAAGGTAATATGTTGGAACATACAATGTTAAAAATAAAAATACAATTATCTTCAAATATGCGACAACAACGTAAATAGCAAAATGTAATATATTATAACATCCAAAATGGAAGAAAAAAAAATAAGAAATTTTACATTTTACTTCAAATTACATTGTCAGCACATTAAGGCGCTACACGAATTTTTATTTCGTTTACGAGTAGGCGGATTCAAGCGGACTGGAGAGCCAATCCGCAAATGCAAGACAGAGATAATACTAACTGCTTGCTTACGGGACGAAAAGAGCTAAACATATGTCAAGGTCGCGAAAGATTGCCTTAGAAATAATAACGTAAGCGACAAAATGGAAAATCTCATATTAATCGAAATCTATCGAATGGAATAAAAAATCAATCGACATTAATCTTGATCATATGATTATTTATGCATCAAATAGTGTGAAAATAATATTATTAAGTTGAATAGTTTGGTGAAAAAAACAAAAAAATGATTTTTATTGAGCTGATTTCAAAAAATAAAACTATCGAGGAAAGTTTCTTTAATCGTGTAACTGATCGACATTTATTTTCATCATATCTTCTTCTATCTAGAAACCAAATTTCAAGTCAATAACTTTTATAGTTGCTAAGTAAAAACGGTATGAAAATAGCTAAAAAATTTGTGTATCGCCTTAACAAATGGTCTGATGCCTAAAGCACAAAAGAAAAATAAAAAATATAAGAGAAAAAAATAAATGAATCACAAAGAGTGATCGATAGAGGATAGGTATATTTTGACGACCTCTGTGGTCGAGTGGGGTACACACCGGTTTTGGTGTGTCACACAAGGTGCCGCCAGCTCTGAGGTCCCGGGTTCGATCCCCGGACGGGTCAATGTAGAAAACCACTTTTCTACATTGTCTCGAGTCGGGGTGTTTTTGGTACCTTCGTTGCCTCTGATTCCATAACACAAGTGCTTTAGCTACTTACTTTGGGTTCAGAGCAATGTATGTGAAGTTGTCCACATTTATTATTATTATTATTTTTTAATATAAACATATTATTACTGTCTCAGGATGCGGGGAGAGGAGCTCACAGTGACCGGGGAGGATTGTGGTTTGGTCCCAGATTAGGAAAGAGATCTTTATCCGGTGAAGATAACAAGTAAGTATTATGAGTGAAAGTGTGAGAATAATGAGTGAAGAGAAGAGAAGAGAGAGAATGAAAGTGAGAGTATTGAAAAGTTTGCCGTTTTTCCTTTGATCTTTTTTTTGTCTGTATGTCTGCGTGCGTGTCGGTTATCGCGGCTAAAATTACTATATAATAATAATAATAAAATCATTTATTTTCAGGCCGCTATGGCCCATAGATAAATACCTTACAAACTAACATATATATAAAATATTACAAAATTACTATATATTACTATATGTCCTATATTAGGATTCAAGCTTGCCACATACGAAGTTTCATCAAAATCGGTTCAGAGGTTTAACCGTGAAAGCATAACAGACTGACTACTGAGTTACTTTTGCATTTATAACATTTACCAGAAGCGATAAATGTATTTATTTTGATATAAGGATCAATTTGTTACTAACAAAAATGTGCATTAAAAAAAAAATGTTATATCCTTTTTTAAACATTATCTTTATAAAATACTAGCTGTCCCCCGCGACTTTGTTCGCGTGTTTTAGTTTCAACGGTTTTTCATTTTTGCAACATTTTTCATTTATGCTCCGCTCCTATTGGTCGTAGCGTGATGTCATATAGCCTATAGCCTTCCTCAATAAACGGACTATCCAATACAAAAACATTTTTTTTAATTCGAACCAGTAGTTCCTGAGATTAGCGCGTTCAAACAAACAAACAAACAAACAAACTCTTCAGCTTTATAATATTAGTATAGACTAGCGGCTCGCCCCGGCTTTGCAAGAGTGGACATTACTTTTTTTTAAAATTTTCAATAGCCTATGTTAATCTATACTTATAATAAATCTGTAGAGAGGTCAATTCTGTACATCAAATATATTTTCAAAATAACTATCAGGGGGTGATTAGTGATCGATACTGATGCCAAAAATGCAATCAGTAAATTTTTTGTCTGTCTGTCTGTCTGTCTGTCTGTCTGTCTGTCTGTCTGTCTGTATGTTCCTTATAGAAACGAAAACTACTCGACGGAATTTAACGAAACTTGGTACATTTATTCTTCATACTCCTGGGCAGGTTATAGTATACTTTTCATCACGCTACAATCAATAGGAGCAGAGCAGTGTAGGGAAATGTTGGGAAAACGGTATTTTTAAGCTTCCGTCGCGTATGCAGCCTTAATGGTTAAAGCTACATAGAAATCATGTATGACGGAAATGTTCTACATAAAATTATCTAAAAAATATCCCACAACAGCATATGTCTATCTTTTATGGTTGATACAATAACACGTGTAACTCCCGATAGCTTAGCAGTTCGGAGATTTCTGATTATATTTGTTTACTCTTACGTTTATTATACTCTCACTCATCCCTAATTAAAAAAAGTTTACATTATTACCTATTCAATAAAAAAAGAATCATAGAAATCGGTATAGAAACACCAAACTTATACATGAAATACGATAATAAGCCATCGCGCCGTCGCGCGTGAATACTGAATCATGCTATAAGGATTATTTTTGTGTAACGTGATATATTATATTTCCCTACTAAAATACGAAAGTTAATCTGTCTGTTACATCAAAACCACTGAACAGTGAGGAAGGAAATATGCTACTTTTTTACGAAAAACGACGGAAACGCGGACGAAGTCGCTGGCAAAAGCTAGTCTGGAATAATTTAGCATTCAAATGGTGAAAGAATTTTTGAAATCAGCCTTGTAGTTTTTGAGTATATTCGTTACATACATACACACATGCATACAAATCTTTCATCAACATAATATTAGTATAGAATAGCCTATGTGTTATTCGAATGTATAAGCTATATTATTGTACAGTTTCATTAAGTTCCATTCAGTAGTTTTTGCGTGAAAGAGTAACAAACATCCATACATACAAACTATTACTAGATACTGATTGTGTTTTAAATTACAGACAAACTTTCCTAAAAGTACTGGAAGCCGCCGACGCTCTGAGGTATTATTACGACCAGTTGCCGCGCGAACTTCAATCGGACGAACCTGAGACCAGTGGTAAGTGACTAAAATAAACAGAACAAGAGTAAACAGACAAGCATAGAGCGCTCGCATAGCTAGTAGCCTAGCTAGTAGTTTTCGCGAGCGAAAGCACGTTTTTAGCTAAATGTACTGCGCTCGTTTACTGATTTAAGTGATTTTCCGTGCGACAACAGACGTTTATACAAAAAACATCGACGGTTCTAATATTATTATTGGAATGTTAGGTTTTGAGATAGTTTTAATAAAACGGTGCGCTCTGGTTTGACACAAATTTTACGATTTTACACGTTCATACTGTAGCCTACAGATATACTTGCTATGCACTTTATAGTTTACTATATTTTTTGCTGTTTGGAGATTAAGTTTCATATACAGATAGCATTAAGGATTCAGTATTTTTGGCCAATATAGCAAAAAATTTTTTTTCGCATAAACGTCTGTCGTCGCACAGAAAAACATTTAGATCAGTAAACGAGCGTAGTGCTTACAGTAAAAAATTTGCTTACGCTCGACACAAGTGGCTACTAGCGGTGCGCGCGCTCTATGTTTGTCTATGTTTACTTTAGGTTCATCCCTATCTATGACTGGAACATAAATTTTAAACGACCAAACTAGTTGTTTGTGTTTTTATTATGAATAATTTATTCTCTCCACAGTTACTAAAAAAGTGATCTTCACACCAAAACTGGGAAGGAACCTTATGGATGAAAATGCATTTGAAAGGGAAGAGTTTACCCCACGGTTGGGCAGACAGGTGGTTGAAGATATGCCTGCTACACCCACTGACCAACAACTGTAAGTTTTCTTCTGTCTAGCCTTTTCCAAAGCTATGTTGGTGTCTGCCAGTCTTACCGGATTCAGCTGAATACCGTATTTTACATGGAGCGACTGCCTATCTGACCTCCACAACCCATTTTACTGGGTAACACAGTATCCCAAAGTAAGACTGGTTGTCAGAATTGTAATGACTTAACGACTACCAAAGATCAACGTATGACAGCCGGGACCAACTGCTTTAGTCCTTGTATCGCGCGGGGTTTCACTAATATTCAAATAACATGCACAAAGAACACCCAGACTTAGACACAAATGCTTGTCCCATGCGGGGATCGAACCCACAGCACGTCGCGCACAGAGGTAATTGGCGTGGTGACCTAAACCACTCTGCTATCCGACCAGTCATTTGACAGCTCCAATTTGCGTCTGTCCTTTTCTAATCGTGTACAAGTGAAAAAGATACTGATAGCCTAAAGTAAGTTTAGTGAGGGTTTAACAGGATCGGGTCCATTGTTTAAAAACTTTTGTAGTGTTCTAAAACGCACGAAATTGTGACGTCATGCGACATTTCAAATCAATGTATCGTCGTGAGTTTTTGGGTATGTAAATTATGAAAAAACTAGATGAAAACCCGGCTCCGCTCGGGTGAAATATCATAATCACACTAACTGATTCGGTACGCCTTGTCAGAACTGTAATCACTTTGAGCAGAATTATCTGTTACGGAACGCGGCCTTATTAACTACCCAAGATGGCGACTGCGGTTTGTTTGAATTTAACGAAATTCTCCATAATCCGAATTTTGCGGATATATGTTGTGGACTCTAAATCGATATTTTTTATGTTTTGTTATTCATATAAGGTTTCGATTGAGTCTACCGTACCCCTTGACGAAATTATTAATATAGATAGATACGTTGCTGAATATTCTTTAATAATTATTATTATTGGAATGTTAGGTTTTGAGATAGTTTTAATAAAACGGTGCGCTCTGGTTTGACACAAATTTTACGATTTTACACGTTCATACTGTAGCCTACAGATATACCTATCTGTCAGACATTAAAAAAAATTGAGGTTTCATTACGAAATTTTCTATCTTTACAATCAGTGGTGTTAATTTTAACATGGATAATGATAATTTTAACATGGTTTTTACCAGGTACCGCATGGACCCCAATCCTATTGAGAGCAGAGCGAAGTATTTCTCCCCACGGCTCGGCAGATCTATGAACTTTTCTCCACGCTTGGGCAGGGAGTTGGCTTATGGTAAGGTTTTCTATTTACACATAGGTATAAATTCTAGACAAATATGGTACTTAAGGTAGACTTATATAAATAATAATACCAACCTATAAATGTCCCACTGCTGGGCACAGGCCTGTGAGTCATGTAGAGAAGGAACGAGCATTGATCACCACTCTTGCTCATTACGGGTTGGCGAATTCAGATTTCAATTTCTGGAATCCAGGTTTTCTCACGATGTTCCCTTTTACCGTTTGCCAATGGTGTATAATGATTGAGAAAGTGCTTATAACATTGAAAAAGTCACATTGGTACTTGCTTATAGTGGGTTTGAACCTGCAACCTGCATACAAATCCGTTAATTGAACCTTTAGGCAAACACAACGAAGGTAGACTTAATTCCACTGAAAATGGTTAGTGTACAATATTTTCTAATAATAATATTCTTTTTATTACAGAAATGTTGCCACAGAAAATAAGGTTCGTGAGAAGCATAAACAAAACGCAATCAACGTAATTCCGGAGAGAAAACAAAACGCTAGTGTTGCCTCATAATAAAATATTATAAAATAAATGTATAAATTAATTTTGGACGAAATAACTTATTATTAATATTTAAGAATACATAGTTGATGTAGAAATAAATGAATTAATCTATTTTGTTCGTATTTTTTTATAGATTGCTATTTATTCATACTATCTCTTGTTTTTTACGGGCTATCCTCAGTATCGAGAATACCCGGTCCTTTGAAAGGCTCACTTGGGGACACAGGTCCAACACGCAGTGGCCTTGTTGACAACTTTACTTTAAACTGAGATTGGACATCTACCAGTGCCCATTTCACCTCTGCTCTACGGAAGAAAAGATATGAACGGTCCAAAGTAGATACAAAGCTATTGTAAATTTGACTGGCCTGTTGGTCTAGTGGTTAGTGACCCTGACTGCTTAACCGTAGGTCGTGGGTTGGATTCGCACCCAGGCCAAATCTTTGTGTGATGAGCATGATCATTTGTTCTGTTTCTGGGTGTAATTTATCTATAATATGTATGTATTTAGAAACATATAAGTATGTTTATCAGTTGTCTAGTTGCCATAATACAGGCTAGTTATTATAGCTAGCTATACTAGTTTGGGATCAGATGTATGTGCGTAAGTTGTCCCAAGATATTATTATTATTAATTATGAATGGAAAATAAAAATTTAGGCTATGTGTAGGTATATGTTAGTGGATTGGTTTTTGGAACTATATCGGGAAACAGTGACACCTGCCTTCTAACACATGTTAATATAATATAGTAATATCTTGGGACATCTCACACACGGTCATCTGATCCCAAACTAGGCAGAGCCTGTACTATGGCAACCAGACAACTGATAAACATACTTATATATTTCTAAATACATACATATTATATATAAATTACACCCAGACACAGAACAAATGATCGTGCTCACCACACAAAGATTCGTCTTGGGTGGGAATCGAACCCACGACCTCCGGTTTAGCAGTCAGGGTCACTAACCACTAGACCAACAGGCCCGTCGAGTTATGGAAACAATTGGCAGGTGGTGACTCGCCATCTCACTAGTTGGGCCCCCAATAGTATTATTAATGGAGAATTCCATTCGTAATTACCATTTAAATTATCCATTGTTGTCCAGACACAACATATTAGGCCTGTAATTGTCTTAAGGCCCATTATGTAACTAGCTGTCCCCCGCAAATTAATCCGCGTGTTTTACTTTCATGGGTTACACGTGTTCTGCGAGAAACCCTATTTTTTCTTCTAAAATAGAAGTATTTATCTATACTAATACTAATATATATAGCTGAAGAGTTTGTTTGTTTGATTGTTTGTTTGTTTGTTTGAACGCGCTAATCTCAGGAACTACTGGTCTGATTTGAAAAATTCTTTCAGTGTTGGATAGCCCATTTATTGAGGAAGGCTATAAGCTATATAACATCACGCTGCGGCCAAAAGGAGCGGTGCAAAAATGAAAAACCGTTGAAACTAAAACAGGCGGACAAAGTCGCGAGGGACAGCTATTGAAATATAACCTCAGCCCATAACCTCAGAAGTAAATAATATTTTTGCACCATTTTACATTGATGCTCCGCTCCTATTGGTCGTAGCGTGATGTTATATAGCCTATAGCCTTTCTCAATATACGGTCTATCCAATACAAACATATTTTTTCAATTCGAACCAGTAGTTCCTGAGATTAGCGCGTTCAAACAAACCAACAAACTCTTAAGCTTTATAATTATACTAGCTGTCCCCCGCGACTTTGTTTGCGTGTTTTAGTTTCAACGGTTTTTCATTTTTGGCACATTTTTCATTTATGCTCCGCTCCTTTTGCTCGTAGCGTGATGTTATATTGCTATAGGCTTCCTAAATAAACGGACTATCCAACACAAAAATATTTTTTTAATTCGAACCAGTAGTCCCTGAAATTAGCGCGTTCAAACAAACTCTTCAGCTATATAACATTATATTACTTAGTATAGATATTGGGTTCCATGTAGTTAATATTTACCTATCTATTGAACTCGAATATAATTGACTTTTTTAAAACGTCAGGAACTAAATTGAAAATAAAACTGAATCCGGTAAGGCTGGAAGTCAACTTTAAAAGTATGAATTACTGACAATAGTTAATAATATTCACATTAATTACTTTTACTGGAAATGGGAATAAATACTTCTTTAATTATTTAAAACAAAACGGTTTACTCACGTATATTCTCGGGATCGCCCGACTAGTTTCAGACTCAATAGGAGTCCCTAATCATGAGCGGTGGTGTCAGTTCGACTCGCGACACCATCGCCGCCGCGTCAGCTCATGATTAGGGACTCCTATTGAGTCTGAAACTAGTCGAGCGATCCTGAGAATATACGTAGTAAACCGTTTTGTTTTAAATAATTATGAATACTCCTCACGATAGTTATTATACAAAAATACTTCTTTAGTTTAACCCTACAAATGACGCAAGTTACCCATGTATTTTTGACTACATATTGCATTGAAAGTGTTAAAATACATGCTCTACCGTTTCAAATCGTCGTAACGATGTAAACATGAAATGGTGTAACATAAAAATAATACAAAATGATTTATTGCTGCACATCTACAATGGTTTTCATGTATTTTCTGTTTTGTGAGTAACTATTTTGGATACATTCAGAATTTTATATAAAATACAAAATGGAAAAAAATATTTTATACAATAAGCAAATTTTTTTGACATAAGTGTACTTTGTGTTTGGAACTCTGTGCTTGTGATAATTAACTACTAATGGACAATTTAATAGGCAAAATTAAAACCAATTATAAAATACTAGCTGTCCCCCGCGACTTTGTCCGCGTGTTTTAGTTTCAACGGTTTTCCATTTATGCTCCGCTCCTTTTGGTGTTAGCGTAATGTTATATAGCCTATAGCCTCCCTCAATAAATAGGCTATCTAACACTAAAATAATTTTTCAAATCGGACCAGTAGGGCCTGAGATTAGCGCGTTCAAACAAACAAACAAACTCTTCAGCTTTATATATTAGTATATACTTATATAGATTTATAGAGAAAGCGTCCTATAAACAATCAAATTGCTTAACTAAGACGTATTCAAGATTTTCATTAAGCACGTCTGGCTCATAGATTTGACAAACGTCTCAAACAAAACAGCATATGATCAAATTGGACTCACTTTAAGTTTGACAAGCAGCTTGATTGCTTACAGGGTGCTTAATTGTGATCTATTGTTGGTCTTGTGGTTAGTGACCCTGACTTCTAAACCGGAGGTCGTGAGTTCGATTCCTACCCAGGACACATCTTTGTGTGACGATATCTATAATATGTATGTATTTAGAAATATATAAGTATGTTTATCAGTTGTCTGGTTGCCATAATACAGGCTCTGCCTAGTTTCGGATCAGAGGGCCATGTGTTGATATTTTTTTTTTAAGTTTATTAGCAATGTGGGAGGAATTAACATTACTAGCAATTCTGTTAACCCCTCCAACTAAGCTAAATATGCTTGTATCTGGAGTGGGTTCACGTCAATAGTGCAATGGATGGGTTTCGAACCTGCGACCTGTTCAACAAGGCCGACACCCTAACCATTAGGTTATTGCCGCTTAAGATGTCCCAAAATATGATATTATTATTATTAATGTTTCATTTTTAGGTTATGTTACAGCATTAACAGATCAAGTAGATAGCTATGTATTACTAGCCGCTAACCTTGACGATTTCCGAACCATCGCCAAGAAATTCGTGCCAGAAAAACTGGCCGACCAAATCGTAGATATGGCGACTAATCACAGAGCAAAACATGACCCAGAGTATTCTCAAGAAAGTGAATTAAGCCAACAGGAGCCGACTTATGAGGTTAAAACAGAGGCTTACAAGAAATCCATGCCACGACATAACCTAAAACAGAACGCAGCAGCATTAACAATAGATGAAATAGTAGAAAGAGTCAAGCAAAAACTACAAAGTGAAATGAATCAGCCGCCAAAAAAAATGGTTCGACTAACATCAGGAAATGCTGGCAACCCTGCATTAAACCAATACGACTATAGAGGTCAAGATAACGGCGAGGTAGAAGAACCACTTTATGAGGAGGCAACTTATGACGTCGTAACAGAAAATCCTAGTCCACCACCACCAAGAATACAGCAACAAAGGGTAGTACCAAAAAGAATTGCTGATAGAAACCCTAATTACGCTAAACAAAGTCAGTACGTTGAAAGAGAAAGGGCAGTTGGTCAAGAAAGGCAGATTAGTCCAGATCAGGGTAGACTGAATAAAGGAAGATTCATTCAACAACAGCCGATAAAACCAGCAAAAACAATACCAACATTAAAACCGAATTACTTGAAATTAAAACCACATGGGCATCGAATAGTAAAATCTGACACTAAAATTGTCACAAATAAAAAGACTGTACGAAGACCACCAATACAAACTACAACGACACAAACAATAGCAACAGAAATGGAATTACCCAACGACAATGATGGAATGATTTTTGAAGCAGTAGACATGTTGAAATCTAACGATAGTTATGAGGATTATGTGACTCCACCTAGAGAAGAACCTTATGCATCGGACGAAGAAGTACCGACACCTGAACCGAAAATGGTTATATCTTTTAAACCAAAACCATTAAGTAAAGCAACGACAGAACCTGCTCTAGATATCGAAGAACCACTCGAAGAAGAAATTAAAGAAGCCGAAATATATGACGATGAACCGACAGAGGTAACGACACCAGCTGAACTAAAAGCAAGAACTGAAAGCCTGTCATACGAAGAGAGGGAGACGAAAGTAGATCCAAATGTGACAACGACTACAGAAGCCGTTGTGAAGGGAAAAGCCAAACCTAAAATGAAGATTGGTACAATGATCCCCACGAGAGAACGGTTCAAACTTAGCAGTCCGAATTATTATGCCAAGCTACCGACAGTTGCTGAGAAATATAATTTTAACGAACCAATACCGGAGCAAGATAGAGTGCCTGAGAATCTGAATCCAATCGGTGCACCGCCCAGTAATATCAATGGAAAAGTTATGTTGATGTAAATGTGTAGTTTTTACAATAAAACAATGGAAAATGTGGTTTCTTATTTGTACAAATGGCTGAGTCAAAGGCTTGCAGGCAATACTCAATAAATACTCAATAAGTTTATTGCATTACATAAAGTATAGTTTCTGGTTTTAATAAATAAAAATACAGAACAGCCTTGAGCTAGTGTTCGCCGGTTCGAGTCCTGCCTTAGGTTTAAATTTTTCCTTACTATTTATATTTAACTAGAGGCCCGCCCCGGCTTTATTCGGACATTTATTTTTTTAATCATTTCGGGATAAACTTAATGTATCTTTAGGCAGTTTTTAAAAAGTAATTTGTCTTAAGTTATGCACACGTAATTTAAATGTACATATAGTTGGTCGACGACTATGTTCCAATAGATTTTATTTTTCAAGATTTGTAGTTCCTAACCTAAGGTCCGCGCAGCCGGCAACGCATCTCAAAGAATAGGGATAGGCAACTAACTGTATTTATTTGCTTATGTTAATATCTTACCTGTCAAATAAAAAAACTACCACAATAAAAAAATTGGGAATTTGACTACTATCGAATTATTTATTTATTACAAATATTTCTAATTCTTAATAGTATCAAATTGAAGCAGAACTGCGAAATAACATAAAAAAAATGCAATACAAAAGTTATAAGCTTTTCTATCTCTTTTTCGCATAATGATGACTTGTACGAGGCAGCTCCAGTAGGCCTATTCGCTATCTCCAGTTGCCAACTCAACCGATGTTTACCGGATAAAAATAAGTATAAAAATGCTTATTAAGTTTTGGCTAACGTCGGTAACCAACTAAGTAGTAGTAGATCTAGTTTGTCATCTAAGTTACACGATAAGAAATTTGTGTTTTAACTGTCTGTTTTCGTCGTTTTTGTTGACAACCGCCATAGCGAATAACCAGCAGATTAGTATGGAGAATTTCCAAGGTGACTTCACTTGATGTTTTAGCTCTCTCTGTCTAATTAACAATATTAAAATGCTTGTAACTAGTTCAATATGAAAGTAATTATTTTGCCGTTTTTACAACTCTACATAGTTTTAAATATATTTTTTAAAAATGAAATAAGAAATATCTCTTCTAATACACAATTAGGTTAAAAAATAATTTGTTAAACAAAATAATTAAATCAGTATAATAATTAAAAATTTCACACATCAATATATAATAATCCTTGTTCTATCACAGTATTTAATTATTTTCTTAATGTCGTAGCTGCACTTGACCCAAATATAATTTCCTTTCTCTTTTCATCGTAAAAGTCCGTGGGATTTGTGTCAACTCTCTATATCCTATCTTTTTCATTTCTTCATTATTAAGAACTATTTGATTCATCGGACCAATTTTACTTGGCAATATTAAAAATTGTGCCGCACAGTATGTCAATAAAAAACATAAAATTATTGAATAAAGTACCATTCTGAAGGGACTTTTTAATGTACTGTTGATCGTAAAATTTTATTTGCTTATTTTCATAAAATGTATTATTGTTTCCCGTTAAATAGATTTACTGCGTGAAATGTAATTTGAAATGTTGTTACGATAGCATATATTTTTTTACATGCCTTAGGGTATCACGCAAAATTCCAATTTTCTTACGTTTTTTCAATTTGCCGGAAAGTTTCTGGCTTTTTTTTAACAAAATATTAAAAGCGAGCGTAGTACGGTTGTATTTATAGAATTATAATCATTTAAATCATCAATCTAGCCCTCTTAGTTCATGCAATTCGATACTGCGGTGTGATTCTGTAAGACCTCATTCTAAACTTCGAATCTGAATCCGCTGTGAGTTTCTTGATTGGCATTCCAAAAACTCGGTTGATAATTCGAATTTACACTAGCGCTACCCTTGCGAGCGTGTCAGCGAGTTGAACTAAATTGACGTGAGATTTTGACAGATAAAGTATGAGATGACATATAAGAAGTGGGAATCAGTAAAGGTAATTCCCCCGTCACTTCGACGCTCACTTCACATTTGAACCCGATCGAAATCAAGGTTATTTTGAACTTTATGCGAAGTGAGATGCGAGTTGTTGTTTGAATTTTACAGAATCGACGTGCTGATCGGCAAATTGCAAAAAATGGTAAGAAAAATTGATTTTTGCGGGCTACCCTGACGCTTCCACCTTAATAAGTAGTCGTTTGTAAATGTTTTTACACCCACATTAAGTATATAAAATAACTGAATTTAAAACTGAAGTGTATACATCATTTAAGATCAGTGTACGCGTAAACATAAATTGATCAAGTCTCATTCGATTTCATTCAAAGTCGATGGCATTATTTTGTTTTCGAAATTCCTATGACCACGTCACGACTCTATCATTAAACTCTCTTGAAGGTTGCCAGCACGTCGATTCTGTAAAGTTCAAACAACAACTCGCTTCTCACATCGCTATTCACTCTCACTTCGCATAAGGTTCAAAATGACCTTGATTTCGATCGGATTCGAGTGCGAAGTGAGCGTCGAAGTGACAAGAAAATTACCTTACTGAATTCCACTTCATACTTTATCTGTCAATATCTCATGTCAAATTAGTTTAACTCGCTGACACGCTCGCAAGTGTAGCGCTAGTGTACATTCGAATTATCAACCGAGTTTTTGGAATGCCAATCAAGAAACTCACAGCGGATTCAGATTCGAAATTTAGATTGAGGTCTTACAGAATCACACCGCTGACATCGCTAAGTACTATGTTTTATACTATCTGTTTTCCGCGGCTCCGCCCGTGTGGATGTCGGTTATCGCGGCAAAAAGCCTATGTCCTTTCTCAGGCTCTAGACTATCTGTGTACCATATTTCATTCAAATCGGTTCAGCAGTTTTGGCGTGAAAGCGCGACAGACAGACAGAGTTACTTTCGCATTTATAATATAAGTAAGGATGGAGCGACTGTCTGCCACTATCTGACCTCCACAACCCATATAACTTTAGGAATTGAATAGGTATGCCACAGTACCTACTATTGGTATTGGTGTGATTGGATATTGGTATTGGTATAATTATAGTGGTATATGGTGGAATAGGCTACTACTAATTTTTGAAGTATAACTTCTTTACGCACGCTTGACTTGGAGAGAAAGCTGGTGAACGCGTGAAGAGATTGTTACGAAAAGTGTGATCGGGCGTGGCAAACGGAAGTTGAAAGGGAATTATAAGTTAGTGAAGATAGAAAGAGAGAGAGTAGGGGCAAAAAAGAGGTGCGAGCACACATTTCCTTTCTCTGTTTCATAGCCAACTGGCTATGAGAGAACATGTCACATTTGATGAAAGAGAAATGTTTTTTGTACAAAGAAGTTTTTCTTCAGTCGTGTGGTCTAAAGAACACTCTTTTATAGATGGTCAGCCATCTTCGGACCAACCGCGGCGGGCGCGGCTTAATCTGTATTATGGGTACAGCTTACACTTAGCTACGAGCCCCCCATAGCAAATAGATGATCACCATTAGATCACTATTAAAATATGATTAAATCGCATTGTTAATATTGTCACACGATTATCAATAAAATTTGTTTTGATAACTAGAACAAATAAAGCCATGTAGCCTTTTGCCTGGAGATATTTGTTGGGATTAAAAATAAAAGAAGATCAATTCTGTCTTTAATTTTAAATAATAGGAGTGAGGACAGGGTTTGTAAAGGAAATATCCATTCAGCCTGATACATTATAAAAAAAAATCTTTCTCTTTTTTCAAATCAATAAATAATATCAAAGTTGAAGCGCTTTAAAGTTCAGGAAAATGCTTGTGACGTCACATGTTGGTAAAAATTGTAGCTACAAGTGACGTAACGCGACTTTTCAAATCACTGTATCTTACTCATTGTTTGTTTAAGTAAAAAAATAAAAAATGTGTATCTTATATTTTTTAATAGTCTGTGTGCTATAAAAAAATAGTCCGCACCCCTTTTTTCAAAGATATATATTTATGAATACTATTTTAAGCAGAACATTCTGATTCTTCAGTGTCTGGACATTTTTTCGTTTTAGCTTTTGTATATCGTACAGATTTTGATGTCAAAGTAGAACCTGAAAAAAATATTTATATATAAGTAAGTTCAAGTTATAATTACAGAAATAATCTTATCAAAGCTTTCTGTGTGTGCTTTCCGAAGCTCGTAAGATTCTCGTTAAGTTAATAAATGATAATTCATGTGGACACGTAAAGACGGGTTTTCAAAATGGCAAAAAAAAAACAAAGCAAATAAGTAAATATTACCTTCAAATTCTGACACTTGGATGCATGGCGGTCGGAAGATTCTAGATTGTCTTACAAAACTGCTGATATCAGACGTATCTAACTGCCAGCTATTAAAAACAGCCTTCAAGCCAAATTTAAGACCTTTGAAATCATGAGATCTTGCTGAAATATAAGGTAGTAAAGTCTTATTTCATCCGCTTAAGTAATCCATGGCCTCGATTCTGTTAAACCCACACGAAACTTATTTAAAGCCATCGGTATCTTTTTCACTTGTACACAATTAGAAAAGGACAGACGAAAATTAGAGCTGTCAAATTTAGTTTCGACTAAAATTCTCGTACAAATCTACCGACAGGCAGAAACGTGTGCACTAAAACACAGTGATGTTGAAGGCGAAAACTGGTTTGACATTTCGAAGTCAGTTGTTGTTTGTTGCCGTCCTTTTCTCATGCTGTATGTTAGTAAAAGATAGCAATGGTTTAATTTTGGTTTAGTTTGCGTACAAGGGAATCGGCGCCATTGTTCTCGTAAGACATACAATATATTTTGACTTTTACGATATTTTTATAGGTATTCTGCTATTTGGGGTGGAGACTAATCTAACAAATCAAAGATCATAAAAATCGGTTCACCCGTACTTATAAACTGTGCGTAAGTTATAAATGGTGTAACGAGTGACTTTGTTTTATAGTTCAAGCTAACTATACCAAATTTTATCAAAATTGGATGTTTGGTTTAGTCGTCAAAGCACAGACAGAAATATTTTTTTTGTTTTACTTTCCGACAGAGCTATGATGATGGATGGATACGACTAACTGTTGCCCGCGGTTACACCCGCGTGGGCAGCACGTCGATTCTGTAAACAACAACAACTTGCATCTCACTTCGCTATTCACTCTCACTTCGCATAAAGTTCAAAATAACCTTGAGATCGGGTTCGAGTGCGAAGTGAGCGTCAAAGTGACGGGGGAATTACCTTTACTGATTCCCACTTCTTATGTCATCTCATACTTTATCTGTCAAAATCTCACGTCAATTTAGTTCAACTCGCTGACACGCTCGCAAGTGTAGCGCTAGTGTAAATTCGAATTATCAACCGAGTTTTTGGAATGCCAATCAAGAAACTCACAGCGGATTCAGATTCGAAGTTTAGAATGAGGTCTTACAGAATCACACCGCAGATCGCTCTGCAGAAAGTGTACCATGTTATTTTTTTTTGGTACAACCTTATCTCATACCAAGTTTCATCAAAATCGTTCGGCAGTTTCGCGTAACAGACAGACAGACAGAAAGACAGATAGAAAGACGGACAGAAAGACAGACAGACCGATAGAAAGACGGATATACAGACAGACGGACAGACAGACAGACGGACAGAAAGACAGAGTTACTTACGGCCTATTATTATGTTAAGTATAGTTTTCAAAGCGTTAACATCCCATTGAAATAGTCTTATTTGAAGATTACTTATTTGAAATAAGATGGATCGGATTTCATCCTTTCCTTGGTCCGTTACATTTAGACTTAAAAGATGGGATAACCTGAAACATTACAACTACAATAAAGATACAAATGCTTCAATACAAAAAAATCACCAAACCATTTCTTTAAAGTCGGTTAAAAACGGTAAAATTTAGGGTATCTTTACATAAAATTGATTGGACATAAACGAAATGGATTCAGACTTGAACTTAGAGTATACATTGATAAGCATAGAGTGCGCGCATCGCTACTAACCTTTTGTGGCGAGCTTTATATTTTTTTTTTGCTGTAAGTACCTACCTACTTCGATCGTTTACTAATTAAGTGATTTTCCGTGCGACGACAGACGTTTATGAGAAAATATCGACGGTTATTAGGGTAATATTAGGTTTTGAGACACTTTTTGTAATTTTTAATATCTTTCGTAATGTATAATATCGGACGAGTATTTTTTCCAATTTTACTTTATCATAAAATTACCTCGATACTTTGATTTCAAAAATTCGCGTGACGTCACAACTGAGTACATTTTGTTCAACGAGGAGGAGGAGGAAAAGGTGGAGGAGGAGAGAAAGGAGAAGTAGGAGGAGGAAAAGGAGTAGGAGGAGGAAGAGGAGGAGAAGGAGGAGGAAGAGGAGGAAGAGGAGGAGGAGAACGTGTAGTTTTGTATGTTTCGTACGGTTCGGTCTAAAGTACACTCGTCTTATATTATTTACATAAAGTATGGTGACGGACCATACCTTTTTTTAAATTTCTGTATTCTTACCTCCGTACAACGTCGTGGTCGGGCATTATTTGTGATGACGTGATATTATCCTTAACTCCATTCAAAAATGGCGTAATCAAGTTAAGACAATGCGTCCATTTCTGTGGCTTATTCCTCTCCTCATCATCTAAGAACATTTTCCTATAGAATACATCTTTGGGTTTCGGCAATTTACTTATTTTTTTATATGTGTGCTTCTTTGATCTCAAAGGTTTCGAATCTTCCTTGGATACTTCACTCGGGACATATTTTGGTGTCGGTCTGCTTATGATTTGAGGTTGTTTGTATCTGTCTTTTATTTTGCGCTTGTCATTTTCTTGAATTGGAGTTATTGGTTCGTTCTCAAAGTCTACGTACTGATATTGGTCTGAGTAATGGTCTTCGAAGGCATTGACTTTCGGTAAATTTGCTTTGTCATGAATTTCTTCCATTATTTCGCGTTTTAGTAACTCGATTCGTTGGTCGACTGATATTGTTACTTGGGTTGTTGACGAATCGGCGAAGTGTCTATGTAACGCTGGAATTAGAAATAATTAATATCTCATAAATTATTATTTTTGACCACCTAAGTAATACCTAATTTCAATAGATAAGATGGCTGGAAGATCTGACCTACTTGGGACTCAATAATACAAAAACTTAAAACCAAACCCAAGAGCAGCGCTACAAGACCTCAAGACACATAAAGCTCATATTGCGTAGGTCGGAATACAAATAATTATTTAAAATATGAAGGTAGAACAAGCAACATCAACTGTCAAGATGACTACCACCTCAGACTGCCCGTGATCATGACACCTGCAAAGGCGTCGAAACGTCGGGAACTAAAATCTAAATAAACAGAGATAGAATCCGTTTAAAAAGTAACGCCTGAAGGATATAACAATTTTTTTTTTCAAGCTTACACTTGGTCAAGGAGCCTGTGTAGGTTTTATATACCTTTACAAAAGAAAAAAAAACCGTAGATCAAATATTACGATACTTGACAAGTAAAATTAAATTGTATTTATTATAACATAGCCGTACTTAATACACATAATCTACTAACTACATTCACATAGAAAATTGCTCAAGATATACAGCCCCCCTAGACAAGAGACATTTCGACAAGCGATAACGCTGATCGAATCTTTCAAATGTATGGAAGTGACAAGTCCAAGTCACGTGACTTATCGAAACGAAATGTCATTTCCATATATTTAATGTCATTTAAGCGATTTCAGTCATCGTTAACGCTTGTCGAAATGCCACTTGTCTAGGGGGGCTGATCTAGCCATTGAATTAAAAGCGGTGTCGCGTACATAATGTTCGCACAGTACCGATAGTAATTTCGTCAACTCTACACATTCGCCATCACACTTACGTTAACATTTAAAAGCAGCCATTCTTAATAGATTAGTAGTAAATTTCTACCCCCCCCCCCCCCCCCCCGTCCCTAGATCAAGCTGGCCTGAGCCGGCCAAACTAGCAATAAAAATATGTACTTAAATAACAAAAACTTAGATCCAGCCCTCCCTTGCTGTTTCTGCCTTATTAAGATTGTTAGCAACGCACTAAGTCGAGGTCCGAACCCCACAGGTGGTGCCCAAAAAAAAAAAAGTAAATTTCTGTCAATACAAGCATGATCGTAAATAAAATAATAAAAAGGAATAGATTATAGATTATAGATAGAAAAGGAAAGGAATAGATATAGAAGATATAGAAATGCAACTGTGTTCGCGCATACACTCGTGCACTGAAATATCTCCCGCGCAGATGGCTAATCTCTGTTGAGAGAAGCCGCCGTGACCGAAATTCGGTGGGGAGGACATTATTTCCACTTCCTACATAACTGATAATAGAAGGCATCACAAGTATACAGCATTTTTGTATGCCAAGAGCACATCAATATGACAAGTCCAACGTGGTTCGACTCGCGACACCGCCGCCGCCGCGTCAGCTCATGATTAGGGACTCCTATTAAGTCTGAAACTAGTCGAGCGATCCCGAGAATGTACGTGAGTACACCGTTTTGCTTTAAATAATGTAATATACTTACTCATTATAACTAGGAAACTAATTATCCTCATCATCTTGTACGAATAAATTAAAGTAAATAATGAATACTTAAATCCAAAAACACGTTAAAATCCAAAAGAGTCTATAACAGGTACAAAAATAAAAATTATACGTGGTATCTCATATTTGCATGTTTTTACGGAATTTAAAAAAAAAAGGAAATTGAAAAGCATTTCAATGATTAAAAAATTGTTTTGATCAAAAGCTATAAATTAAAACTGCTGGACCGTTATTCAACAAAGAATGGTTTCTATTTAAGAGTAAAATAATAAATTTAGTATATGTATGTATGTATGTATGTAACATCTATCTATACTAAGTTGGATAGCCCATTTATTGAGGAAGGCTATAAGCTATATAACATTACGCTGCGACCAACAGGAGCGGAGGATAAATGAAAAATGTTGCAGAAATGAAAAACCGTTGAAACTAAAACACGCGGACAAAGTCGCGGGGGACAGCTAGTTATTTAATGTAATAGTTGTTATGTATGTAAAGTGTGTATATAAAATTGAATATATAATAATTAAAAATACAATATTACATTCAAACTAATTCAATTGACAACCTTTTTTTATCCTTTTTTTTTTATAGATCGTTGTAAAATATTCTACAGGGTTCAAAATTGGGCCCAGTATACCCTTTTAACTGTCAAAGAGACATTAAATCCTCCTTAGACTTTAAGTAACTTTTGAAAACTCTTAGGTACATTTTTTAGACTGTTTGATGGTCGATGGCCGACCAGTTTCGCGCTTTTAATGAAAAGATAGCTCATGATTAAGGGCTCTGTTTGGAACTAAAGTAATCGAGCTTCTCTAATATCCACACTTTCATTAGCAGTCACTTCTTAGGATAGTTATAGAAGTAAAACTTCTTTACGCACGCTTGAAATGGGGAGTAAGCTGGTGAATGCGTGACGAGAGCGTTACGAAAAGTGTGATAGGCGAAGCAAACAGAAGTTGAGAGGGAGATATAAGTTAGTGAAGATAGAAAGAAAGAGTTACGTTTCGTATGTTACTTTAGGGTCAAGAGAGAGGTGCGAGCACACATTTTCTTTCTCTCTTTCTCTCATAGCCAGTTACGTTTCGTATATAAAGAAGTTTTGCTTCAGTCGTGTGGTCTAAAGCACACTCTTTATATAAAATAGCCTGTCTTTATTTATAGCCATGACTACTTATTAGAAAGAAAAAAAGAAAAAGTATTTATTTCTTTTTCTTTTTTTTTCTACATTCATAATATCATCTACATGTATTATTATTATATTATTTTGATGCGGCAATAGCCTAATGGTTAGGTTGACCGCCTTGTGATCGAGAGGTTGCAGGTTCAAACCCCACCCATTGCACTATTGACGTGAACCCACTCCAGACACAAGCATATTTAGCTTAGTCGGAGGGGTTAACAAGATTGCTAGTAATGTGAATTCCACTCACATTGCTAGTAACTTTAAAAACAAAATCTGTGGTAATCTTATCATGAATGTCTTGTTCAAGATTGCAGGTTTGAAGATCTTACAGTCAAGTTCCAGTGTGACTTTTTATAAGTATATGTACTTTGCCATACAACGTGGCAATGCCGCCAGCCTATTTGGGTACACTTCCAGTCGACAGCGATGTGAATGAATTTTTTGACGCTATTTTTAAAGATTTTATTAGTTAAGTTTAGTTTTGTTTTGTTTTAAGTGTATATATATAGTTAGGTTAGGTTGTTACTTTACTTCTTAATATGTACTTTCTTAATTATCATTGACAATTGTCGGAGGAAAACATAGTGAGAAAACAACAGACATGGATTCATAAAGTGGAATCTGAAATCGCCAACCTGCAATGAGCAAGCAATAAACATGTATGTTTATTGAAAAACGCATGGTCGATTTTAATCTTTCTAATATTATACAACGGAATAGCAACATTTTGTATTTTTAATCAAAGTATTAAAGACCAAACAAAAAAAATATACTGTAAATTTCAGTATTAAATTTGGGATATAATAATTAAGTAATTAAGAAATATGTAACAATAATAGCAGCTATATAAATAATATATATTTGTGTAAATATTTAATATTACTTTAAATTATGGGTGTATTGAATCAAATTAAAAATTAAACTTAGAAAATAATGAAATGTATGTTATGTTTTTTATTAATTTTGTGTAAGTATTCTATTTTTTATGTGGTTTTCAAAATACGAGCCTGTAACTGTCCCACTACAAACTGCCTCTCATACAGAGAACGAGCATTGATCACCCGTTTACCCCGCATGTGAGCCCCACGGTGGGCGCCATTAGCCGAGCTTTTAACACTACCCTGTAACTGTCCCACTGCAAAGGCATATCATACAGAGAACGATCAATAATCACCACGCTTGTATAAAACTTGATTATGTTATTATAAAGTCAAATAATATATTATAATATCTTGAGACAACTCAAACACGGCCATCTGATCCCAAACTAGGCAGAGCCTGTATTATGGCAACCAGAACACTGAAAAACATACTTACCTTTATATTTCTGAATGCGAAAGTAACTCTGTCTGCCTGTCGGGCTTTCAAGCCAAAACTGCTTAACCGATTTAAATGAAATTTGGCACACAGATAGTCTAGAGCCTGAGAAAGGTAAAGGCTACTTTTTGCCGCGATAACCGACATCCACGCGGGTGGATCCGCGGGAAACAGCAAGATAACTATAACTTTTGATTTCAGCCCTCCAAAAACATGTGACAATGTCGCAAGAATCGACCGAAGACATCGAGAACCGACTGGAGATTTTAAAAATGCTTCTTTTTGTGGATATTGCAGAAAAACAAAACCAGCCATCTATGTCTACAAATTCGTTTTCCACTCAAACTGAAAGTACACTACAGCTTTCAGATTACTACCATTATTTCGGAATTGAAGAAGATGAAGTGAATGATGAACCAATTACATCTATAGAATACATTAACCTGTAACATCTTGAGACAACTCACACATGGCTATCAATATCAATATTCATTTATTTCAAATTAGGCTACTAAGTAGTACTTTTTGAAATTCACTGCTTATAAGGAGAAAAAACGGCGCAACAAACTCCCCGTCTGATCCCAAACAAGGCCTGTATTATAGCAACCAGACAACTGATAAACATACTTAAGTATATTTTTTTAAATACAAATATTATAGATAAATTACACCCAGACACAGAACAAATAATCATGCTCATCACACAAAGATTTGTCCTGGGTGGACTCGAACTTAAAATAACCACTAGATTAACAAGCCAGTCATATTTAGAAACCTAACATGAAAAAAAAAATTGGATGAAATAAAAATTTATAGATAATTTAAAAAAATAATAACTATTTACTTTGGTCACGAATCTCATTCATCTTATAATATGTAAAGTTGTCTAATACTTTGTATAAGGTTCTTTGGGAAAGAAAATATAAGAAAAATGAGCAAAAAATTCTGAAAATTTAACAATTACTTTGACTTCGCGTGTTTGATCCGTTTCATGAATGCGTGAGATAGCTGCTTTTTTTAACTTTCATTACTAAAATAAATATTTTATAGTTAGTAAAAAGAATGAAAACTGCTGTTTGAATTAAATATATACATAGCAAATACAAGACAATGTCTGTCTAGTTAGCCATTTATACATAAATGGAGGAAAAGAAAGACGAGAATTCCAACAATAACTATAAAAAAAAAAAAAAAAACAAGAAAAAAAACACTAAAATACAACATCGGAGGTTCAGTAAGATATGAAACTATATAAATAAATGTACGAAACAGTACGTTTGGGTAAGTTAACTATTTATCTATATATATAAAATGCTTTGTCCTGAATGACTGACGGATCAACGCACAGCCTAAACCGCTGATCGTAGAGACCTGAAACTTAAAGGGCAAGTTCTTTGTATGACGTAGGCATCTGATAAGACAGGATTTTTCGAAAATCTACCTCTAAGTGGGCAAAAAAGGGGACAAAGTTTGTGTGGGACAACGTAATTCCTTGGTCCAATGTACTTCAAATTTTGCATAAACATTCTTTAACAGAATTGATGATGTGTTCCGTATTTTATTGCAACTCATGGCCTGACGGGGTTAAAAAGAGTTAAAAAGTCATTTTGACACAATATGTTTCAAAACTCAATTCGATTTTATTCAAAAAATAGTGAACTCAGGTCAAATCAAATAAAACCTTTGCACTAAGGATTTAATTGAGTTACAATACTCTTTAAAATTGGAATGTCAAAAACTATTTTCGACCTCTACGCGGACGAAGTGGCGGGCTAAAGCTAGTTTGTTATAAAAGCTCGCTTAAGCCGTTGGTCCCGACTGTCGTACGTTGATCTTTGACGTTCGTTAAGTCATTACAATTCTGACATCAGTTTTATTATGGGATACTGTGTTACCCAGTAAAATGTGTTGTGGAACTCAGATAGTCGCTTTAAGAATAACATATTGGTGTTTAGCTGTCGGTGAGATAGGTAGCTTAACCCAACATAGCTGGAGAATACAGGTAGGTGACGATGTGCCTTCATATATTGGCATTTTCTAAGAATCGTAAGCGGTTGTGCGCACTACGCCGCGTCTGCTCTGGCTGGAGGCCCTTAAGGTTAGCAACAGTAGACGACTTCCTAAAAAAAAAATGCCGCGTCTGCACCGCCGCACTGCAGTATTCTCTTTTTGTCATTTTCCATACAGTTGTTTGCTTAGTGTAAAAATAAGTAAACTATAGAGTGCGCATATCGAGTATGAACTGTAGGCACTAGTATGAACAAGTAAAATTGTTAAATTATTTTAAAACAGTACGTCGTTTTATCAAAACTATCTCAAAACCTAATTCTACCCTAACAATGTCGGGACCGTCGATATTTTCGCATAAACGTCTGTCGTCGCACGGAAAATTACGTAAATCAGTAAACGAGCGTAGTACGAGCTAAAAATTTGCTTACGCTCAGCACTAGAGGCTACTAGCGATGTGCGCATGCTATGCTTGCTAAGCTGTATAACAAATATCTAAATAGTTTTATTTTATTTACAGGACAAAAACTTCAAAATCAACCAGCAATATACAATACAATAGAAGCAAAAAAAAAACTTATAAGCAAAAGTAAAATTTCTATATCGGTGTTAAAAATGAGCGTCATTGCGATAATTGAGGCAACAGCTAGTTATAAATAAAATGCCATTAAAACAATTGTTTTATTTTGATATTATAGTATAAATCCTTTTTTAAATTAATATATAAGTGGTCTTACTACTTTCATAACCTTATTAAACTGTAATGGGATCTCTCATGCCATTCTTTAAAAGGCACTGAGTAGACGTCGGGCAGAAATGACCGCTATTACCTACTGGTTGCCAAGGACAACTAGGTATCTGTCAACATGATCTAATTTTTTTACAAGCTTTAAATTTATTCATACAATTGCAATGTATTCATGTATGTGTGTTTAGGTCAAATCTTGCAAGCTACCATAAAACCTTTTTTTTATTATTTAAATAACACATTTTGAACTGAAATTTTGTAAACTGACTCTATGCCAGACTCTTCACCCCATTTAAATAGATATACCATTTTTGGTTACAACCTGTATATGTGTGGTAATTAATGACCCTATTTAGGTACTTTGTTAATTATTTTAACGACCTCGGTGGTCGAGAGGCCTACCCAAGGTGGTTCTCAAGGTGTCGCTAACTCTGAGCTCTCGGGTTCGATCCCCGGCCAGGTCAATGTAGAAAACCCCTTTTCTACATTGTCTCGGGTCTGGTCGTTTGTGGTACCTTCGTTGTCTCTGATTCCATAACTCAAGTGCTTTAGCTACTTACTTGGGTTCAGAGAAAAGTATGTGCTGTTGTCCACATTTATTTATTTATTTTCCGACATATTAATATCAGAAACAAATTATTATACTTATAAATTAAACGTAAAGGCAAATATCGTGAGGAAACCTATGATCACCTATAACCATAATCTGAACAACAAAATTTACCTATAATTTCATTTCAAATATAAGCAATTTTTATACAGTCAACGAGCATTTATCACCATGGTATTTGAGGCTTGCAGTGGGAAAGTTGCAGGTTGGTAACAAAGTGCAATTATTTGGCCGAATTTTTCGATCTGTTAAATTAATAAAACCTGTTTTATGTTTTGTCAACAAGAAACTGATAACAATTTAATTACAATTGTATTGATTACTTCATATACCTATTTATTTCATTTACGGCCAGTGTTTTTTTTTAAATTAGATTTTATTTTGACAATTAAAATTGGAAAATATTTTCTATACTTAGTTTGTGTTTTAAAACAAATAATTTAGACAAAGTTCTGAAAAAAAAAAAAAAATAAAAAAAAAAAAAATGTCTGTGAATAACGATAATGTATATTTTTAGATTTCAAAGTACAATTTTAAACTGAAATAGCTTTTTTTTTTCAGATTTATTTTATATAAACGCTTTTTGGCAAACAAATAAATTGTATGCTTTTAATGAATTTATTACAAAATAATGATAAAAATAATTTTGATTTTAATCGTATTAAAACTATGTAAGTATTATTAACAAATCGTTTTCAACTTGTATTAATTATTTTTTCAATGCTTTTTTGGTGAACATTTATTCCTATTACAATAATTAGGGATTAAAAAACGAATGTATACTTAGAAAATGTCTGCCTCACTGTACCATTTAAAAAAAGGGCTAACTTTTTTTATCCTTGACAGTCAATTTGTTCGCCGGTCAGAAATGACCGCACCTCATGTAAAAAACAAAAGTTTTAGTTTGTCAACTTTCACAAAATGAGCTTTGACGGCACGGTCATATTCATCTGGCGGCGACCGCGGTCAATTCTGTCCATTGATTTCTCAGCACCTAATTATATTAGCGATTTCAGCATTTGCCGATTATAGCCTAGAAAGAACGCAAAGAAATCGTGATATCAAAGAAACCGTACAGATATTACTGAATGCGATAAAAGCGGCTAAATTAGGTCGTTCAAGAGTCAGATCTTTTTCATATGACGAATACGATTTCTTTCAACATAAGAACCAGAAAATAAAACCAATTATGGACACGGATAAAAATAAGTATAAAGAGAGATATAAATATCGACCAATCAAACCTAGGAAAATTCAATGTCATCCATCTTAAATAAACGTTAGAAATGTATGTCATGTTGTTTTAATTTCTTTTTTTACCCTCTACTAATGATAATGACACGGCAAACTAGATAGGTTTGCAGGACACACCACAGATTACTAAATAGTTACTTGGCCACACTCACATTCTACATTATATATATTTACATGTTATATATAATATAATATAATATAATATAATATAATATAATATAATATAATATAATATAATATAATATAATATAATATAATATAATATAATATAATATAATATAATATAATATAATATAATATAATATAATATAATATAATATAATATAATATAATATAATATAATATAATATAATATAATATAATATAATATAATATAATATAATATAATATAATATAATATAATATAATATAATATAATATAATATAATATAATATAATATAATATAATATAATATAATATAATATAATATAATATAATATAATATAATATAATATAATATAATATAATATAATATAATATAATATAATATAATATAATATAATATAATATAATATAATATAATATAATATAATATAATATAATATAATATAATATAATATAATATAATATAATATAATATAATATAATATAATATAATATAATATAATATAATATAATATAATATAATATGATACAATATAATATAATATATTACGGTTTACTCACGCATATTCTCGGGATCGCCCGACTAGTTTCAGACACAATAGGAGTCCCTAATCATAAGCTAACGCGGCGGCGGTGGTGGCGCGAGTCGAACTCCAAAACCATCACCGCCGCGTCAGCTCTTGATGTTATAAATAATTATAAATACTCCTCATGAAAGTTATTATACTAATATAATATAAAATGTTAGTGTGACCTGCAAACCTATTTTGTTTGCCGTGTGTACTCAAGATAAGTTACCTTAATTCAGGAGGACATTAAATTTAATTTTAGTCACTATCCCTATTGGTTCAGCACAGCCCTAACCAGACAGATGGAAGCAGGGCAGAGAGCCCTTTGCCTTGCAGTGGGATCATCATATTAGCCGAAAGACGTTCACTGCTGAATATAGGCCTCCCGCAAGGATCGCCACAACTGACGGTCCTGCGACAGGGGTTTCCGGTGACCTTCACCAGGTCGTCGGTCCATCTTGTGGGAGGCCTACCCGGCCTGCGTCTTCCGTTTCGTGGTCGCAACTCGAGAACCTATCAGCCCCAATGGCCATCGGTTCTCTGCCGAATATACCCTGCCCGTTGCCACTTAAGTCTGGCAATTTTAAGTGCAGTTTCCAGTGAATCTATACTTAATATTATAAAGCTGAAGAGTTTGTTTGTTTGTTTGTTTGAACGCGCTAATCTCAGGAACTACTGGTTCGAATTGAAAAATTCTTTTTGTATTGGATAGTCCGTTTATTGAGGAAGGCTATAGGCTATATAACATCACGCTACGACCAATAGGAGCGGAGCATAAATGAAAAATGTTGCAAAAATGAAAAACCGTTGAAACTAAAACACGCGAACAAAGTCGCGGGGGACAGCTAGTATAATATATAGAAATGGTTAAAAATGAAAAGCGTATTTGCTCTAACTTTGAAAAAAATATGGTTAGGCAGGTTTTAGGGGTGCATAATCGGCTAATGTTTGTTTATTTGCGCAGTCCCTAAATTATATTACTATTGTTATTGTATACGAAATGACAGCGTGCTGCTGGGGAGTTTGTTGCGCCGTTTCTTCTCCACGGCCAGAGCACTTAGGAAGCGGTGAAGGGTGGGCGAATCAGAGCGCTGTCCATTGTATTGACGTTCTTAAAGTGCTACTTTGTACTTAGCCTAGTTGGAATAAATGAGTTTTTGATTTTGATTTTGGTGGTGGTGGTTATATTATGCTATCAGGTAAATTTTAGTGGAGAGCCGAGAGACCGGTCTATGTTTAGCAGCAGTGATGAGTTGAATTCCTAGGCTGGCCTGTTAGTCTAGTGACCCTGACTGCTAAACCGGAGGTCGTGAAATTCCATTCCCACCCAGGACAAATATTTGTGTGATGAGCATGATCATTTGTTCTGTGTCTGGGTGTAATTTGTCTATAATATATATGTATTTAGAAATATATAAGTAGGTATGTTTATCAGTAGTCTGCTTGCCATAATACAGGTTCTGCCTAGTTTGGGATCAGATGGCCGCCCGTGAGTTGTCCCAAGATATGTTTTATTTATTTCTATTTCTGTCAATATTAAATACCTATCTATATACCACAATAAGGTTAGATAATAATTTGTTTTTAACATGAAATTGTGAATCAATAGGTACACAGATTTATTAATTAAAAAATTCCGATAATGTTGACTGCTGCAATTTCTAAAAATAACACAAAAGTTTTTAATGATCTATCCGAACGCCTTGTTGACACTTCTCTGATTCAAAGACCGGCTTTTACCTTGGACAGAGGATAAGCATTGCCATACAACGTGGCAATGCCGCCAGCCTTTTGGGAACACTTCCAGTCGACAACGATGTGGACGAATTATTTGATGCTATATTTTTGGCGTTACGTTTTAAGTAGCTAATAGTTTGTTTTGATTTATTCTTTTACGTGTGTGTTAACAACTCAGCTCTCCCGCCATTAGACGCAACAGTTAAACAATGGAATGGGTGATTAAGTTCGTTAAAATATATTTTTAATGTCAATTATAAATAAAGACTTCTACACAATGGTTAAAATATCAAACATGAAGTATTAAATCGTTCTTCTTTCACAAAAATCGTTTCTTCTTAATGAATAGGCAAAAGAACTTGACCCAAATATAACTTTCTTGCTTTTTTCATCGTAAAAATCGGTGGGATTAGAGTTAACTCCTTTTCTTCTATCTTCTTCGATTTTTCATCAACAAGGACCATTTGATTCATCGGATCGATTTTACTTGGCAACACTAATTCCTGTGCCACACAGTTTGTCAATAAAAAACACAAGAATAAAAAACAAGGAGACATTTTGGAGAAACTTCTTAATATATTTGCGATCGCAAATTTTTATATGCCTTTTCCCATTTATTCTTTATTGTTTTTCATCAAATAAAATGGTTTTTGTGATATTATGCATTAGCAATGTAATTTTAAATCTAATTGCATTTATATTAGGTATTACGTAATGGGTTTTTATGTACGTTTTATATATCCTCATTTTAATAATGCCGTTCACTCACATTCGCACGAGTGTAGGACAACATTTGCACTTTTTTTTTCTTTTTTTTAAAACGACTCCCGCACTAAGGAATTTAATCCTTGTGTCGCGGGGGGTTTTACAAACATTCAAATCACATGCACAAAGAATACCTAGACTTGGAACAAGCATTTGTGGATCACACAAATGCTTGTCCGATGCGTGGATCGAACCCGCGACACATCGCGCACAGAGGTAATTGGCGTGGTGAACTATACTACCCGGCTATCCGTGCAGTCAAATGATTTCATTTCCAAGCTGTGTTGGTTTTTTAACGGACATCAATGCGCGCGAACCTTGTTCGAATGTTTGCGCGCATGTGAGTGGCCGGGGTAACAAAACTGAATCAAAACCTGCCCTCTAGTCAAGTGCCATGTTTAAAGCGTTAACGCTGATCGAATCGCTCAAATGTATGGAAGTGACAAGTCTAAGTCACGTGACTTATCAAATGAAATGTCATTTCCATAAATTTAACGTAATTTAAGCGATTTCTATCATCGTTAATGCTTGTAGAAATGTCATATGCTACAGGCTGAACCTTTACACCTAAAACATCATCTAAGATCAGTGTACACCTGAAGACAAATTGATTCAGTCCTAAACTTGATGGTATAACTTCGTTTCTTTGTTACAAAACGGAGCCCTCTGTTTTGACGCAAATTTTACGATTTTACATGTTCATACTAGTGCCAACAGTTCATACTCGATATGCGCACCATAGTTAACTTATTTATGCCTCCAAGGATATAACAGTTTGGTAGCATCCTGTATAAGCATGTATTTAGGGCAATAGATTACAATTAAGCATCCTGTAAATGATCAAGCTTGTCAAACTTAAAGTGTGTGCAATTTGATAGTACGCGGCTTGGCTTGAGGCGCTTGTATTGCATGATTTTGTTTTTTTGAACAAGTTCGCCACACTTTTCCAACTTTGCAACTCTGGCTTACACTGACTTACAGGCCAGGATCTACAATGATAAACCAATGAATACCACCGAGACACTCAAGCTCAGTGTGTCCCAGGGAAACGATTGACTGTCTTGGAACCCGCAACGAAATTAATCAGAAGTAGTGAATAGGAAGAGTAGGAAAAATAGTTTCCACTTCCCTCCATTGCAAGCGGGAGACAAAAAAAAAGATAGGCTGAGTAAAGATAAGACAACTGAGTTAGGCCCAGTTGCCAAGCACCACGGATAAAATTTTAACATTAAGCGGACATAACTCAGTTGTTGATATCTTTTCTGTGCCTATGGCCTATCTTTTCTTATTGTCTCCCGCTTGCAATGGAGGGAAGTGGAAACTGTTTTTCCTAATCCTCCTATTTACTACTTCTGATTAATTTCGTTGCGGGTTCCAAGAAAGTCAATCGTTTCCCTGGGACACACCGAGCTTATCTGTTTCGGTGGTAGTCATTGGTTATCATTGTAGATCTTGGCTTACAGGAGTTGCAATGATGGGCATATGTGGCAGTATGGTCCCTAAAAAAAATAGCAAGCCAAACTAACAACATAATGCAACTACTTTTCAAACTAATAAGTTAGTCACGCGATATTTTATAGTCTGATAATTATGTAAATTCTCATCTAAGTAATCATGTTTCCTAGTTCATCGTGCTGTGCTGGCGCTGCTGCTGCGGCTGCTGACAACCTCAAACGGCGGAAATATAACAACCTTATTGGAAGTTATACATTCCAGCCGTTTGGGGTTGAAACACTTGGACCGTGGGGTCCGAGTGCACACATCTTATACTTATACTTACTTATACTTATAATAAATCTGTAGAGAGGTCAATTCTGTACATTAAATATATTTTCAAAATAACTATCAGGGGGTGATAAGTGATCGATACTGATGCCAAAAATGCAATCAGTAAAATTTTTGTCTATCTGTCTGTCTGTCTGTCTGTCTGTATGTTCCTTATAGAAACAAAAACTACTCGACAGATTTTAACGAAACTTAGTACAATTATTCTTCATACTCCTGGGCAGGTTATAGTATACTTATCATCACGCTACAACCAATAGGAGCAGAGCAGTGAAGGGAAATGTTGGGAAAACGGGAGAAGTTACTCCATTTTTTAAGCTTCCGTCGCGTATGCAGCCTTAATGGTTAAAGCTATATAGAAATCATGTATGACGGAAATGTTCTACATAAAATTATCCAAAAAATATCCCACAACAACATATGTCTATCTTTTATGGTTGACTCACAATAACACGTGTAACTCCCGATAGCTTAGCAGTTCGGAGCTTTCTGATTATATTTGTTTACTCTTACGTTTATAACACTCTCACTCAGCCCAGATTAAAAAAAAAGTTAACATTATTACCTATTCAATTAAAAAAGAATCATAGAAATCAGTATAGAAACACCAAACTTATACATGAAATACGATAATAAGCCATCGCGCCGTCGCGCGTGATGAGGAAGGACATATGCTACTTTTTTACGAAAAACGACGGAAACGCGGACGAAGTCGCGGGCAAAAGCTAGTATTATATAAAGATCTGGCGAAACGCCTTGTTGACTCCTCGCGTGACCCAAGGGCTGGCTTTTACCTGGGACAAAGAATAAGCATTGCCAGTCAACGTGGCAATGCCGCCAGTCTTTTGGGTACACTTCCAGTCGACAGCGATGCAGATGAATTTTTTGACGCTATTTTTTTGAGTTTTTTATTAGTTAAGAGTTTAGTTTTGTTTTAAGTGTATATATAGTTAAGTTTGTATATATTTAAAATAGTAATCATGTAGGTTTATTTAAAAACGCATGATCGATTTTAATCTTTTAAATATTATACAATCGAAATTGCAAAATTTTGTATTTTTAATCAAAGCGTATTGTACAAAAAGATATTGGTTATTATTTTAACATAAATTTCAGTTTGAGTTACATAATTAATTAAGAATTATGTGATTAATAGCAGTTTTATAAATATTATATATTTGTGTAAATATCAAAGAATAGTTTGAATAATGGGTGTTTTTTATTAATTTTTATTAAACTAAAAAAATGACTAAATGTATATGTTTCCTTTTATTATTGTGTAAGTATTGAAATTTTATGTGGTTGTTATAATACCAGCCTGTAACTGTTCCACTAAGAAAACCTCACGAATAGAGAACGAGAATTAGTCACCACGCTTATGACCAAGGATTGACTATCCATACAAGTCCAACACTATATTTTACTCTACAATATTATAAAATATGCGAAAGTAACTCTGTCTGTCTGTCGCCCGTTTACGCCGAAACTACTGAACCGATTTAAATGAATTTTGGTACACAAATAGTCTAGAGTCTGAGAAAGGACATAGGCTTTTTGCCGCGATAACCGATATCCACGCGGGCATAGCCGCAGGAAACAGCTAGTAGAATATATGTTTTTATAAAGTAGTACTCTATTAAAGTTTAAAACTTGATCTGAGATGACATTTGAAATTTTATTATATTTGAGATAAAAAATGATATTACATTATACATATATAACACTTAGTCCAGTCAAAATAGACATTCCAGTTTGCATTAAGTCCCAACAAGCTGGATTTTTATGCAGGCCTTGAATACGTCATTACAAATGATATGTCAAAAGTCCCCATCGATCCCGCTTGTGCGTTGTTTTTTATTCGAGGTCAAAGGTCACAAATTTGCGTTTTTTGCGTATATCTCTGAAGCAACGAGAGCTATCGAAAAATGGTTCGGACAAAGTTTGTAGATCGTAAAATTGTCTACAAAAAAGATCTCAACACTTTTCTTCATCACTTTTGATATTATATCATTTGTAATGACGCATCCAAGGCCTGCACAAAAATCCGGCTTGTTGGGTCTTAATGCAAACTAGAATCATAATTTAGTCTATTTTGACTGGACTAACTTATAAGTATCGTATATAAAACAGAGTCATTACCGTTGACTTTGTCTTTTATCCTGTTGTGGGAACGTCTCAGGTTGATATTCAATAATTTTAACTTTTACACGCTAGCCTAACTCAATTAACTAAAACTTCTTATTCCAGCCTTCCAAAAACATTTAATAATATCACAGGAATCTACTTTACCGGTACAGAAACGAATAGAAATATTAAAAATGCTCCTTTTAAGAGAAATCGCAGAAGAGCAAAATCAAAAAACAATGTCCACGAAACCTATGACCACTGAACCCCAGACAACGTTACAAATAGATGAAAACTACCATTACTACGTCGGGTTCGACGATGACGGACCTATTAAACCAATAATACAATATAAAGGCCGTACACATAAACACAACAGGATGAATTCCACGAAAAAAATACGCAGATTCAAGACAAGAACAAGAACGACAAGAAGTACTACTTCCACAACTACGGTATCCACAAAAATAACGCCAGCACAGGTGTATCATCGAAGGTTTAGTGAGATTACAACCAATTTAAACAATTCTACAAACACTACATTGGGGTAAGTTAACTATTTATTTATCCAAACTTAATAAGTACCTATTATAGGAAAATAAACTCTGTCTGTTACTCTTTTACGGTTGAACTACACAACCGATTTTGAAGAACTTTCGTATAGAGCTAGTTTGTCACACCAAGAGAATTTAGGCCATTTTTTAGCGATAACCGACACCCACAAGTGCGGAGCCACGAGCAAAAGCCAGTATGAAATTAAACTTGCATCACATGTCACATAAAAATTATATCTATAAATATATCTACAGAGATCTTTGGTAGTCATTAGTTTATTACAATTCTGACAAGTAAAATAGGTTGTGGAGGTCAGCCCCTGTAGCTAAGTGACATTTAGACAAGCGTTAACGATGACAGAAATCGCTAAAATGACTTTAAATTTATGGAAATGACATTTCATTTCGATAAGTCACGTGACTTAGAAATGTCACTTCCATACATTTGAGCGATTCGGTCAGCGTTGATGGTTGTAGAAACGTCACTTGGCTACGGAGGCTGAATAGTTTTCTTTTATTTACAGGACAACATCTTTAAAATCAACCAGCTCGAAGATGCTGTAATAAAAATATAAGGGTCAACATCAAATTGTCACAGAGTGCAACCAAGCAGGAAATTACTTATTATTATATTATTAGATTACTTATTTGTGGTATTTTCAATAGCTGGCACCATTTAGTAAACGGCATTCTGTAATGTACGCCACCTCTCGCGCGCAGAGTTATCAGACGCGAACTCTAGATTTAGTTTTAAATTTTATTAAGTGACTTTTCCGTAAATTGTTAAGTAGAATCTACATACATGGTTTTTGCACATTATTCGTCTAATATATTATATACTTAATATCAGGTAATATTTTGTAAACTTAAATCAGTCTCTATTTTTAATCATAATAATTAAAATGCAAGTCTAATGAATTGTGTTATTTTATTTACAACTAGCAACATACGGCATGCGTTGCAGTTAAAATATATATTTTTTGCTGGGATCCTATTAGGGCTAATTTGGAACACCCTACTATAGTTTCATCACAATCTGATTGTTAGTTTAGGAAGGTGTAGGGGATAAACATTAATTATAACATGTAATAAATAATGTCCTCCTGATCGAATTTCGGTCAGGCCGCGGCGGCCTCTCTTAACAGAGATTAGCATCTGCGCAGGAGATATTCAGTGCTCGAGTGTATGCACGAACACAGTTGCGCTCTCTATTCCTTCACTCGCATCGACCGGAGAGAGATCAGGCGCAGGACCAACGGCTTTACGTGCATTCCGAGGCACGGGGGTATTAACACCACCTAACCTTCTGAATCCGACCTGAGCTGTAATGAGTATTTCTAAACGTAATCCCAGTAATTATTTTTGGCTCGACCCGGGATTTGAACCCGAGATCTGGTGCACGGCAGTCGCGCTTGCGACCACTAGAGCAACGAGGAACCAAGAAGACAGATATTGAGTAGGTAAATAAAACACGTATGTATTTTTATATATATATTATATTAATATATGTTCGCATATTTCTATGTACACGGAGTCATATTCTGGAATTAACAAAAATATAATTAATATTTTTTTCTGTTTCATTACCTACCGGTATTAATCTGTAGACCGGTAGACCCGGGGGGTTACTCTTGGATGAATTTCTATTCTAATACAATGCTAATGCAAAATTGATATTCATTTAGCAGACACAAAAAAATACTCTCAATGTTTAGATTCCAATCAGTTCCTTCCATTGACAGCATTTATATTCAAGAAAACAGATTCACGTGTCTGCCAAACAAATATCAATTTTGCATTGGTATTGTATTGGAATTAAAATGAATTGAAGAGTAAGTCACTGGTCTTTATTGGCGAGGGGTTACACTGGTCATTAACATTCGCGCAAATAAAGAGGAAATACATTTGCAAATGTTTTGTGCCTTTCTAGGCGGCCGCCAAGAAAAGTGACATTCATACAAGCGTTAACGCTGATCGAATCGCTCAAATGTATGGAAGTGACAAGTCTTAGTCACGTGACTTATCGAAAGAAAATGTCATTTCCATACATTTAATGTCAATTAAGCGTTTTCTGTCATCGTTAACGTTTGTAGAAATGTCACTTACCTACGGGGGGCAAGGAGAGTTAGAGTGAGTGTCCGTGAGGGAGCGTGGTTCAGAGGGAGAGTGTTCTCGGATAAGAGTGTTTATTCTTATACCTAATTCATAACCACTATCGTGTGATATTGTACAACGAACTGGTATTTTACTGTATAATGTCGTACACTATGATATGAATAAATAAAAAAATGGCCCTCCAGGAGTGCCGGCAGATGTGAAAACTGGAAAAATTACTTTCTATGATAGATACTTATACACAGAGGTAACAGTAACGGTAACAGTGTCACGAATTCAATTGTTTTTCCCATCTCAAAAATGTCCTACACGCCAAAAGAAGTTCAATTTCACTTCAATAAAAAAAAACACATCAAGCTTGGTTTTGAGCATCATAAATTCATCTGCAGGACGCAGGTTCCAGTGCTGAGTGTGGCAGCTCAAATCTAAGTAAGTACGTGTATAAATTGTAGACTATGGAAATAAGGACTAATGTAACTTTTTAACACCAGCAGTTCCAGAGTTTAGACTGAAAATCCAACTAAAAAAAAACGTTACAAACTTTACCTCCTTACACTTAAAAATTTATTTATATTTATGGTATAGATTACCTTGTAGCGAGGAATTTCTGCAATTAAATGCTTCTAATGCGCATTGATTCTTGAATAATACGACATGGCCATCAACTGCACTCATTGCACAGACTGGTTCGATTTCATCTTCGCATTCTGTCTGGCAGCCACCTCTCAGGAACATGACGTAAGCGCGGCAGAATCGAGTCTCTATCAAATCGTATTCTAGAAAAATAAAATTATGAAATACGACATCCGTGGTCGAGTGTACACACCGGTTTTCAAGGCGTCACTAGCTCTGAGGTCCCGGGTTCGATCCCCGGACGGGTCAATGTCGAAAACCACTTTCCTACATTGTCTCGGGTCTAGTTGTTTGTGGTACCTTCGTTGTCTCTGATTGCATAACACAAGTGCTATAGCTACTTACTTTGGGTTCAGAGCAATGCATGTGATGTTGTCCAAATTTATTTATTTATACACTTTTTTCCTGTAACTCTAAGTTTATTCTTCTTCCTGCCCTTTTCCCAATTTATTTGGGGTGGGCACAATGTTTTCTCCTTCCATTCCACTCTATTAGCCGCCATACTGTCATTCACTGATTTTTCCCTTATATCATCTCTCACGCAATCGATCCACCTTTTCTTCGGCCTTTCTCTTCCTCTCCAACCCTCCAAATCCAAATTCACCCCTCTTTTATTCACATGCATTTCATCCCTCCCCATTACAATGCCCATACCATCCTTTTTGAACTTAATTCATATTTCTTTATTTCTTTAAAAAGCGCTTTCTTTTACTTATTCAATGTCGCCGATTCTCTTGTACGCTAACTAAATCAAAATTTAACCATTGCTACCTTTAACTAACATATAGCGTGAGAAAATGGCGGCAACAGATAACAACTAACTTAGAAATGTCAAACCAGTTTTCGCCTTGAACATCACTGTGTTTTAGTGCACACGCTTCTGCGTGTCGTTAGATTTGTATGAGAATTTTAGTCAAAACTAAATTAGACAGGTCTAATTTTCGTCTATCCTTTTCTAATTGTACAAGTGAGAAAGATACCGATGGCCTAAAATATATCGTTGCTAACAATCTTAATAAGGCAAAAAACAGCAAGGGAGGGCTGGATCTAAGTTTTTTTTATTGGTAGTTTGGCCGGCTGGGGCCAACTTGATCTAGGGACGGGGGGTAGCACGGAAGGGTCTCGATAGTTTTATATAGGGCCCAAGGGCCCACCACACATGCCCATTATTGCAATTCTTATACGCCAGGATCTACAATGATAACCAATGAATACCTCCGAAACAGTTAAGCTCGGTGTGTCCCATGGAAACGATAGACTGTGTGGAACCCGCAACGAAATTATTTAGAAGTAGCAAATAGGAGGAGTAGGAAAAATAGTTTCCACTTCCCTCCTTTGCAAGCGGGAGAAAAAAAGAAAAAATAGGCCATTGTCAAAGAAATGATAAGACTAGGTACTGAGTTAGGCCCAGTTGCCAAGCAGAAGTCTCGGTATGTTAATAAATGGTCTACCATCGACGGATCAACCCCACTTTAACTTTTATTATCTATTTATATAATTTTGAGCCGTTTGGGGTTTAAACGCTCGGGACATGGGGACCAGGTGCACGAGTTCTTTTTAAGTACTCGTGCAAAACATTTGGTCGACTCTACCCGTGACCAGCAGGGTTATTCGCTATGGCGGTTGTCAACAAAAGCGATTGTTGCTTCTTAAAAAAGACAGTGAAAACACAAATTTCTTATCGTGTAACTTAGATGACAAACTAGAACTACTAGTACTTATTTGGTTACCAACGTTAGCCGATACTGAATAAGAATTTTTATACTTAATTTTATCCGGTCATCGGTTGGGTTGGCAACTGGAGATAGCGAATAGGCCTACTGAAGGCTGGCATTTACTTTGCCCTGTGACTTTGCCCAAAGAATATGCATAGCAATTCAACGTGGCAACGTTGCCAGCCTTCTGGGCACGTTTCCCGTCATTGTCAACGATGACGATGAATTTTTTGATGCTTGTTAGTTATTTAGTTACTCTATTTTATAAACTTTTTATTAATTTTAATATAGCTTAAGTTTTTGTGTATATATAAATAGGCACGTTTCCTATTTTTTTTTATATCCGCCTGGTAGATTAATGAATTTTATTGGACACGTATTTTTTCTTTTTTCCTGCAAACAAAAAATGATCAAGATACAGAGAACGGAAATTTCGCGTGACGTCACTCCTCGCTACAATTTTTACTAAGGCGAGGCGTCATAAGCCCCCACTCCGAAACTTCAAAGCGCTGTATCTTTGTAATTGTTTTATTGTTTTGATAAAAGAAAAAATACGTGTCTAATATTTTTTTATTATCTAACTGACGGACTAAATAGATTTTAACTTTTCATACCCAGGAAACCCTATTCAACGTGGCAGCGTTGCCAGCCTTCTGGGCACGTTTCCCGTCATTGTCAACGATGACGATGAATTTTTTGATGCTTGTTAGTTATTTAGTTACTTAATTTTATAAACTTTTTATTAATTTAAATATAGCTTAAGTTTTTGTGTTTGTATAAATTGTTTGTGGTGTATAGTATGTTAAATTAAATAAAAAAACTTACTCAAATGCCCCCTAAAATGAGCACACTGGTTGTTTAATATCAGATGGCAAACACTTTGGAACCATTTAAATTTCATGTTTTGTCGGTTTAAACCACAAGCTATCTTGTAATAATCATTACAATGGTACGGATCGCAATAATCCATCCACGCTGGATTATACGGCAATCGAAATCGATTTGCCCACGTCGGTGGAAGTTCTGGCTTTTCGATATTCATGTCTAAAAGAAAAAAATATATCTCCTGTTGTCAATATAATAAGATAAATATAATCCACGAATTCACGCGCCAGTGGCGCCAACTGATAGCGCAATCACGGTTGGCCTTATTAGCGATTATCACAGGTTCGCAATCACGGTTGGCCTTATTAGTGACTATCACAGGTTCGCAATCACGGTTGGCCTTATTAGCGACTATCACAGGTTCGCAATCACGGTTGGCCTTATTAGCGACTATCACAGGTTTTTTTTGCGTTAACACAACCCAAACCTTGAAGTATACAGTACAGTATTGACCCGGCATAATATGGGCAATAAATCAAACCATTTACTAAACTTACTTGTATTCGTCTTGACCATCGATATAAAAAAAATAACGAAATCTGTGCAGTGTTTATGTTTTTTTTATTAACAATTTGGTCAGCTATCTAAATTTACTATTTTAAATCCTTAAACATTACAATGTGATGTAAACGCGCAGTACAAACGACAATCAAAGAATTAAATCAATATTTTTATTCAAATTATTGCTTTATATTTTGAGTAAAATTATTAATTTTAAATAATTTGCGTTAATAAACTTGAAATCCATTTCTTTTTTGCTTTTGTGGTTATAATTTGAGGGTTTATTTATTGCCTATATGTCTTTATCTATTCTGTATAAATAATATTAAATTATATAATTATACTTTTGAGTATTATGTTATTTTATTATTTTAAATTATTTTACCCTTTTTACGATCCCTAACGAAATTCGGGTTATCTCTTTTCGGTGAGTATCTGTAAAAAGTAGAAAACAATTGTCAAGATTTGTATGATTAGTTTTACTTAAAAATAAAAATTATGCATATTTGTTTTAACTGTCTTCAATGAAAACAAGATTCTCAATTGAATTCGTCATGATCTAGTAAAAGTAAAGACTTGGCTAGTTTTCATATACGAATTATATGCCTTCGCAAGTTCTAAACCTGTTACTCGTCGGTTCATATTTTATTATTCCGAAAATTTGGCTTGCTGGTAGAAACTAGCCATCGAACATAATAATTCGTATAAGAGAACTAGCTAAGGCAGACCTTAGGCTACAATATATTATCCTAAGTTATAAGAATAAATTATATTTTATGTGAATATATTAATGAACTTGGCACCCATTTAGATCTCACTTCTTTTGTCGTTGAAGTCAACAACCAAGGCATATATCATAATATTGAACTTGGCTCTCATTTTACACTTATGTTTTTGATGGGATTATATACTGGAACGCGCCTGCCCCTGTAGCCAAGTGATAATTGGGTATTTGAATATCGAATAATTTATTAATTACAAAGATTTCTAATAATAGTATTAAATTGAAGCAGAACTTCGAAATAACATCAAAAAACATACACGAATACAAAAGTTATAAGGTTTTAAAGTTAGTAGGTGACGCATGTTCTATCACTGTAATGACGCAACAGTGTTTTTAACATAACAAATACGGTAATTAAACACAGCAGCGCCCTCTATGCCAAGACGGTTCTCTTTAGTCACATAATCTACCAACATACATTGAAAGTTAAAATCAAAGTTCGTAACATCTAAACTCACCGTGACTCATTTACTGGATGTAAACTTTTACCCTTTGACTTGCTAGCTTGATGTGATACTTTATCTGAAAACAAAAGATAGGTATAACAGAAATATGTTATTTTATCCACCTATTTTTAAGTCTTAGAAATAAAAACCCGTTTTTGCGATTACAAGATTATATTTGCAGTTGGAAATTTGATATTCATGCTATGCTGTCTTATACATGATGTATAAGACTGCATTTTTTCAACCGTACAGTTAAAATTGTTTTTAAAGAATTAACCGTGATGATTTCGAAATGTGTACAGAACCTTCGGAATGAAATCAGTCTCGCACTTGTCCGATTTTTAATTTAATTGAAGTCGTTTGTTTAAAAAAACGTGTGTGTGTACTTATGTATGCACGTAAGAAGTTACACTTTTTTGGCGAAACAAGATAAAATTCTTTCTCATAAACTTGTGATGGACAGATTGGTACAAAAAGTATTTTAACCATCTTGACATTTGTCATTTTTTACATTAGGTATGTAGTTTGGAAAACCTAAAATGTTGACTAGCTAACTTCAGGGTGTAGGTTTTCCGTGACGGTGTGCGCGCGCATCGTAATAATGAGCGGTTAAGCAGACAGCTTCATACTGTTAATTTTGTGTCACAGATGCGCGCGCATCTTAAAATTTTACTCTCATCATTTTTTCATAACGCGCCTAAAGAAGTATAACTTCAAAAAAAACTTGTACATGTATAAATAAATTAGGCATATAAAAAACTTACATGTCAATAGATAAATCTGTAAAATTAATAAAAAAATATTTTTCGAATCCATTTTGTAGAATTGCCGCGCGTGTTGAAAGTCTATAAATCTGTGGTTAATTGTGTAACTTCAATTACGAACTAGCTCGCTTGTAAGCCACAATTACTAGTTAATTAGTGCATAAACTAATTGGTTTTTAATTAGGTTATGATTTTTTTATTATTTGGAGTTTAGGTACCTATCTGCCACGGCCCAGGTTAGCTACGTCGAGGCGAAAAAAAAAAAGGTTAGTAGCCAAAGTCAGTTCTGCAGAATTAAGTGTTGATTAGCAATATTTGTACTCTCTCCGATAGCACTAGTCAATTTTTTTTGTATGTTTATTACGCGGTATCCTCTACAACCCAATTGAGTATCGATTTCAAAAATTGTTTATTATTTATTAATTTGTTATATTTAAATTTTATATTCCATATACTTAAATTTTATAAAAATCGGTTCAAAATTTACTAAGAAAAGCGAAATTGTGAATTATGTACTTTTCTGCAATTGTTTTTTTACGGCTGTCAAAAACAAGGAAGGAACTCTAACCCCCCGTTCACACTAGTCGTAAGTCGCATACGACTACAGTATCACTTTGTTGTCCGTCTGCGTGTCAAGATTGTTTTACTCAGGAACGCTTTGTGGTAGATATTATATTGTAATTTATATTAAAAATACACAAGTAAACACTTGATGAAATAAAAACATAAGCTTCTATGTCAACGCTATTAAAAAATACTTACAGCTAGGTATTTATGTTGTCATCTCCATACATTTTCCAGAAATTTAAAACCTATACTTCCTGTCTACCCAGAATCAAGAATTTCGGCATGTTGCTAGGTTTAACGTCATAAATTTAGGAAAAAACTAGTGTGCTTTAAACCACACTACAGAATTAATTTATTATTCTGTTATATTAATCGATTTTTTAAGTTACATACATTAATACATAAAACTACAAATTACTATTTTTTCCTGAAGTAAAACTTCTTACGCACGATTGACTTGTGGAGTAAGCCGGTGAATGCGTGACAAGTGCGTTACGAAGCGTGTGATCGGGTGAGGTGAACGGAACTTGAGAGGGAGATAAAAGTTAGTGAAGATATAAAGAGAGAGAGTTACGATTCGTAAATTACTGTAGGCAAGAGATGTGCGAGCACACATTTCCTATCTTTCTCTCTTTCTCTCATAGCCAGTTACGTTTTGTATATGAAGAAGTTTTACTTCAGTTGTGTGGTTTAAAGCACACTCGTTTTCTTATCGTTCCTTTTCTTGTAGTGGGACATTATTGGAATTTTAACGACCTCCGTGGTCAAGTGGCGTACACCCCGGTTCTCAAGATGTCGCTAGCTTTGAGGTCCCGGGTCCGATCCCTGGACGGGTCAATGTAGATAAAGACTACTTTTTTATGTCTCGGATCCGGGTGTTTGTGCTACCTTCGTTGTCTCTGATACCATAACACAAGTGCTTTAGCTACTTACATTGGTCTTAGAGCAATGTAGGTATGAGATTATTATTTTTACTAAGCTGCTGTTTTGTTGTGTATAATATTATTACTTGGTATAAAATAAAACAAAAACTGTATTTAAAATACTCCAGTTTATTCATAAAATTCAAATTTATAACAAAAATATTCATTTATCTTACAATGTCATTATTAAATACTTATAACCTTAAAACCTATGACAGGTAGCATTATGGCAATAAAGATTTTTAATTCAATTCCAAAAAATACAAGAGAATTGCCAACTAAATACTTGAAAAAGGAATTAAAAAAATGGCTTATTGAAAATTGTTTTTATAATTAGCATGATTTTCTAAATTATAAAATAAAAAAAAAGTTAGAGGTAAATTGACCTTTATACCTTCCTCATTGTTTAAATAGTTATATACATTTTTCATAATACATACATATTTTATATTGTTAGCAAACTTATAAGTTATTAAATAATAATAACAATAATAATTTCTTTATTTGTATAGAATGAAGGTACAAGTATGGTGTTAGTATAAAAAATATATTAAATCCCAGTACATTCTGCCTGTTGGCATACAAAATTGAATGAGAAACTTACAGCTAATTTTTAAACTAGGTACTAAGATAAATTTAAATGCCATCAAAAAGTTTATTATTAAAAATTGAGATCTTAAATAAGGAGAGTGTTACAATTCATCATTTAATCACACTAACAGAATAATAACACTTTTTTGATAACAGCGAAGACAGGAGTCGCTTAATTAATAGAACTTAATAAAAAACTTAACTTAATAAAAAAAATATTAGAACTAGCCTTATTGATTTCTTACTAGTTGAGTATTTATTAAATAAATAAATACTCAAATAGTAATTTAACAAATTGCCATACTAGAAAATAATTAATATAAATACCAAAATTGTTAGTTAATGCACTAATAACTATGTAATAACTATTAATGTAATGTAGTCCAAATAATTTAATTGTAATGTAAGTTGAACTAGTTTGTCATAAAATTTATTAATTAATACCTACCTAATTGGTTATAAATTTGCATGCCGAACTAAGTAGGCGAAATATGGAGAACTGTACTAATTTATAAGATCTGTTATTTACTATATTTCGAGAAAATAAATATATTCTATTCTATTCTATTCTATTCTATGTCAGACAATCAATTAAAAAAAGCTTATAAAATAACGATATTATAATCTTAGTACCTACTTACATAGGTACTTACTCAGCAAACAAGATAGGTTTGCAGGCCACACTAACATTTTATATTATACTAGCTGTCCTCCGCGACTTTGTCCGCGTGTTTTAGTTTCAACGGTTTTTTTTTGCAACATTTTTCATTTATGCTCCGCTCCTTTTGGTCGCAGCGTAACGTTATATGCGCGTAGCCTATAGCCTTCCTCAATAAAGGGGCTATCCAATACTAAACTAAGATTTTTTCAAATCGGACCAGTAGTTCCTGAGATTAGCGCGTTCAAACAAACAAACAAACTCTTCAGCTTTATATATTAGTATATAGATTATATTCAGCTTAAGTACCGGGTTATAATATGTAATGAAAATGTCAGTGTATAATATAATTTAAAATGTTAGAGTGGCCTGCAAACCTATCTAGTTTGCTGTATGTACTTACTTATTAAGAAATAGGTAAGTATTTCATATATTTCTAAATTCGTAAGTGTGTGTGTACAATATAAATACAATTACAACAGCATAATTTTGAATTTCTAATTCAGCACCTATTTTTGGTATTTCACGACTATTTCAAAGAAATTGTCAATAGTAACTACCTATTATGCATATTGCATAGCATGCTGACAGCACCCAAATAAAGCTCCAATTATCACAAACGTTTGCAGTCTTATTATTAAACACAACAAAGATCTGCTCCTCTAGCCAAGTGTCATTTCTACAAGCAATAAAAATTATAGAAATCGCAAAAATGACATTAAATGTATGGAAATGACACTTCATAAGTCACGTGACTTACGACTTGTCACTTCAGTAAATTTAAGCGATTCGATCAGCGTTAACGCTTGTAGAATTGTCAGAAAAATAAACCAGCCAAGAGCGAGTCGGACTCGCGCGTAAAGGGTTCCGTACTCAATATTAATGCCGTTATAATCAAGAAAAAATAAAATTTATATTAACCGTCACCAATCAAAAGCATTTTCAATGTCAGACTTACTAACTTTCTTACCAACTCTCATACTTTCTTCTTTCATCTCAATTTTTCTCTTTTTAGGCTCTATCTTAATTTTCTTCTCAGAAAAATCATTACAATCATCCAATATTTTACTATCTGTATAAAAATCTTGAGGAAAACCAACTACTTTCTTTGGCTTAAAATAATTAATGAAAAATAATAATTCATCTCTACCACAGTGAGTAGAAAAACATACATCTATCCTATTGTCTTTGTATGTTAAATAATCTTCTTCTAAATTGATTTCGTCCCCCCATTTCATTGCAGAGAAGTATATTGTAAGTACCAAGGGGTTAGGTTCGCCTCTGTAACCATATTTCGATCTCAGACATAGACGTGAGGATGAATCGCTGGTCACACCCTGGAGTTCGTTGGGAAAATGCCTGGAAACATGAATAAAAACTTTAAGTATGCTAATCACTGAAAATCAGTTTAATCTGAGTGAGTACCTCATTGACACACTCACGGGCGAGCACTGACAAGCGTTCACTGTACAATGATAATAATTTATCAATGTATATATGTATATACCTATCTGGCCATAAATAATGTCAAAATAAAAAAAAAAAATTAAACAAAATATTACATTTAAATTTGGAATCTGTCATTTTTATATGATTGTTTATTGTGTTTTCTCATTTTGGCGCCAATAAATTGTACAATATTTTGCGATATTAAAATGGAGTGGGGTGATAAAGAGAACCGAATTGCTGTGATTGCATTACATAAAGTAGGTATGGAGCCAAATGCAATTTTTAAAACTCTCCATGTTCCGGGCTATTAATAGGTACAATGAGACCTCCTCTGTTTGTGACAGAAAAAGATCAGGCCGTCCACGAAGTGTTCGTACGAAAAAGGTGTTCAAAGCAGTAAGGGAAAGAATTCGAAGAAATCCTGTCCGAAAGCAAAAGATTTTATCTCGGGAGATGAAGACAGCACCTAGAACCATGTCGCGTATTTTAAAAGATGACTTAGGACTTGCAGCCTATCGTACTGGTCATTTCTTAACTGATAATTTAAAAAAGAATAGGGTGGTAAAATCGAAACAACTACTGAAGCGGTACGCAAAGAGAGGTCACAGAAAATTTTTGTTTACGGATGAGAATTTTTTTTTTACAATTGATGTTACTTGAATATATATAAAAACTACAAAATAAAAAGAAAACTTAGTTATTTTAAAACTCACCTATAAATATTCATATTTAAACCAACAAATGTCTTCAACTTAGTTTGGTCATAAATTTCATTACAAATATACTCGTAACCATAAATCGCAGACGTTAACATAAGAACTTGATGAGAATCACTTAGACTCAACCAATTCTGGATATGTAAAACAACATTTCTTATAACATCGCACCGTCTAGGAAATGATGGTACTTTTTGGAAAGTCGTATCCACATACAACACATCTAAGTTTATTGGTTCTCCGTTGGTGTGAAAATGCTTGTATTTTGCTACGCTATTTTTAGATATCCTAAAGTCTCCTGTATATAATATTTTTTTGTTCTTGTTTTCGAAAAGGAACATGGTTGAACCAAGTGAATGGCCTGCGGGTAATGTTGTTACGTTTAGATATATTTTTTCGTCTTCATCATTTATTATGACTGTGTTTCTTCCTGTAATAAAATATTTAATTTATTATAATAATAGTTATTGCGCGTTATCCTTAAGCAAACTCGCTTATGGTCAAATTAATGATTGTAAATAATAATATATATCTGGTAGCTTAACTGACTAAGTCTAATAGTTATGAAACACTAATTAATAATATATAATAAATTACAGAAATTATTTAATAAAATAAATAATAATAAACATGGACAACACCACATTTCTATAATTCAAAATTAAGGTGTTGTGCACAAAATAAAACTGTTAATTTTTGTATGTATTGCTACTCAACACAAAACACGTCAAGACATGTTTATTCATATCTATTTATAAACCCATGTAGGTATATTACTCATTTTAAACCTTATCACAGCTTGTACACAATTAATAATAATTGTGAAAGAATTTTAGATAACATTGTGAGGAAACTTGGATTCCAAATTAAAATATGAACTTGGTCAATGCACAAGTAAGCATTATATAAATCCTACTCGTATATGAAAAGAAGAACTGTTGCATGCAGTAGGACAGTTACTATCGGATAAGTATTGTATGTAGGCAGAATAATAACATACCTAAGTCCAAAACTTTCAAGTATGGTGATAAAAGAGGACAGTTCTCTCTAATTATAGCGACTGTCACTGCAGAAGCGTATACAAAAGCATTATTTCTTTTTAATCTGGTATAAAATTCTTGTCCACCTAAACCACACACATGATCCCCGTGATAATGACTCAAAAAATACGCGCTTTTTGTGCCATCTTCGAAATTATCGACATGTATAAATGGTATTTCTTCTATATGCCCAGGAAATGCACTTTTTAAAGATCTACAACATCTACCACTCATTTTAATTTTGTCGCTTGAGCTTGTACTTTAAAACAGCACATTTATTTCATTATTAAGCTAACAATTCATTATTATAAATACACTCGAATTAATCAACAAGTACTGCGTAAATCATAAAATTACAGTTGACTGACAAGTGACAATTTGACTTTGACATTATCTGTAATTTACCAGTTGTTGGTTTTGTCAAAAAGATGTTGCCAGTTATTTTTTGTAGACGAAGTTAGACGAAGATCATAATATAATATTTTTACTAGATAAGTCCAAAATTAATTCATTAGAGGTTAATAAAATCCCAATGTCAATCCAATAACTTTATTAACATGAAACTTATTGGTTCTGCTGCAGCTGTGCATGAGAAGCCTGCGACTTCTCTATCTCTCGTTTTATAGCACGATACACGACAGCTGCCTCCTTTGTAAATCTATCCATGTATTTATGCACAGTTTTCGACTGTAGCATGTCTCTTAATACATTTATAATAGATTTGGAGTTAATTTCAAACATTACTGATGGTTTATCGCTTCTGAAGTGAATTATTTCGGGCTCTGAAAATAGCAGAGATGTTAATTGCGTTTAAGGATCCTTTATTACATTTTACCTCGAAATTATACTTACTAATATCATATTCTTGTCCTTTACTCCTATATATTGGGTCAGCACTATTCTTAGCGAAGTGCACAATGGACTTAGCAATGTTATCAATAAAATCAGGCTTCGGTTGCCCAGACATTAACTGTTTGACACCAGTATCGATGGCCAACACGACGCTCTCCAAAGAGTTGGTGTCGTCATCAAATTGTCTACGGCCAGACTTGCTGAGCTTGTCAATTTCAGTAGGATTTAATTTTTTGGCAGCTTCAGCATTGGATAGGTTGTCGTTTTGACGCCGAGTTTGGAAGACAACGTATGCGTCAGCATTTTGAAAGTACAGGATACCTGTAACGAGAAATTACGACGAATGTAAAAAAAAATATTAAGCTGTAGGTTGTATGATGTAATGTTATTACAGTTTTTGCGCTCACGCGTTGGCACCACTGGTGCGTCCACTGCCAAAGCCCTGGACAAAAACTATGGAGTTGGACATTTTCAAACCTCACGTATGACTAGCGCTTCTGGCGGCGAAATTAATAACGGTAGCCCAATATACACTTGGTGTATTATTAATACGCTTTTTACCCGACTGCTAGATTTTAGCTAGAGAGGTGTCGTTATATTCATCATAATTGAGAGTGACACTGGGTATATTATAATAAAATGGCCAATTTTTGGCGCTATATTATGTCTTTAAAAATGCTGTTTTTCTCAAAACCTATAAAGTAGAATATCAAAATTAAGGGCATAAGCAGACGATTCGATTAAGGAAAAATAAAACTGTCAAAAAACCCGACCGCTAAAATGCAAATTTATTAGTTTAATAACAGCCCCCCTAGACAAGTGGCATTTCGACAAGCGTTTACGATGATAGAAATCGCTGCAATGACATTAAATGTACAGAAATGACATTTTGTTTCGATAAGTCACGTGACTTGGACTCGTCACTTCCATACATTTGAGCGATTCGATCAGCGTTATCGCTTGTCGCATTGTCACTTGTCTAGAGGCCCAGATCATTTAAAACAAAACGGTTTACTCACGTATATTCTCGGGATCGCCCGATTAGTTTCAGACTCAATAGGAGTCCCTAATCATTCTTTTTGTTTTAAATAATTATGAACACTCCTCACGAAAGTTATTATACTAATAACAGATCTGCAGTTTTTTTTATCTTTTTTTTTTTTGGTGTGGTTTACGTAGTTAGCCTTCTTGACTGCTTCACCGGACTTTTGGCGAAAACCTTAAGGGCTTCCAGCCAGAGCAATAGAAAAACTAACTACGTCAGCAACGTTCACTAAGGGCACCTCCTGCGGGGTTCGGACCTCGACTTAGTGCGTTGCTAACAATCTTAATAAGGCAAAAAACAGCAAGGGAGGGCAAATCTATTTTTTTTATTATTTAAGGACATATTTTTATTGCTAGTTTGGCCGGCTTGGGCCAGCTTGATTTAGGGACGTTACATTTACGTTACAATTATTTATTTGCGACAGGCCTCGCCGGCGAAGACGTAATATACGGCGGTTATGTTTTGTTTTGCTACTGCTAGCTAACTCGAATGCTTCTTGGAGAAGCGTTGTTTTATCGTCGGGGTAGGAGAGAGTATGTCTGGGCCGTTTAATTTTAGATGTGACTGAAAGTCGGTAACGATCTCTGATGCAGTTTGACTGCTTGAAAAGCGACTTGTTGATCTTTTTAGTCGTTTTTAGCGGTCAGGTTTTTTGACGAAGTATTTTTTTTGTATCTATTAATTAGGTTTAAAAATATTTATTAGTAAAGGTGTACATAATATAAGGTTAATAAAATAAATAAAAAAAAACTTATTTGTATATTATTTACCAATGAAAACGATTAGAAACCGGTACATTGCTGAACCACTGTTAATTCTTTACAGTTAAAACTATCATTAAATAGTTAAGTGGTTACGTGGTTAACAGTTTTTAATTATCTTATAATTAAATTTTTTAAATTTTATTGATCCTTTTATAGGCAATAGAAAAATGTTAATTACTACCTTGAAGGTACGTACCATACAGTACATTAGGAGGGTAACATAGGCACAGTAACACAAGGTATACATTTTAGAAGCAAAAATATTTGAGCTGGTAACACTAATATGTATTAGTAATAACTTTTAATGTAATGTAGTTCAAATAATTTAATTGTAATGTTAGTTGAACTACATAGTTTGTCATAAATTTTATTAATTAATACCTACCTAGTTAATTGGTTATAAATTTGCATGCCGAACTAAGTAGGCGAAATATAAAGAACTGTACTAATTTATAAGATCTGTTCTTTACTATATTTCAAGCAAATAAATAAATTCTATTCTATTCTATTCTATTCTATTCTATTCTATTCTATTCTATTCTATTCTATTCTATTCTATTCTATTCTATTCTATTCTATTCTATTCTATTCTATTCTATTCTATTCTATTCTATTCTATTCTATTCTATTCTATTCTATTCTATTCTATTCTATTCTATTCTATTCTATTCTATTCTATTCTATTCTATTCTATTCTATTCTATTCTATTCTATTCTATTCTATTCTATTTTATTCTATTCTATTCTATTCTATTCTATTCTATGTCAAGCGGTTTATTTCAAACAGCGGACTTTTTGCAGCTATAACCGACATCCTCGCGAGCGGAGGCGCGGGAAAACCTAGATAAGAAATAAGGTTAATTAATCGAATATAAGAATTGGTTTGATCGTATCAAATCAATTTACTAACCTACATTTATTAGCTAATTAAACGTGGCTTTAAGATACTGAGAGCTCATATTACGAAGATCAGGGTATGGAAAATAAATAATCTTAGGTACTTTACTGAAATAAAAAATCCCTTCTAATTCTTCTAACAGTTGGAAAATGGCGCCCGAACCGCTGAAGGCCGCTATTCCTCATGTGGGCCATAGACATAAAAGTAATTTGATCAAAATGGCTGGTTCAAACAGTTTTTCAATTCATGCCAATTTGAAAAACTGTTGGAATCAATCTTTTTATGTAAAAATTTGATCTAAAGTAATTTGTTAAATGGCATGAAATAATAATATGGAATTCGGAATTCCGTATTTCTATTTGAGCATATAGTTTGATCAAACTGTTTGATCAAATTATTTGAAAATTTATGGCCTGCTTTATAAATATCAACCATTCTAATTTCGGCGGACTTTGCGACGGATATGTAAGACTTGCACCAACCAAAATCCACCCTGGTCCCGTCCTTGTTGGAGCCGAGGGATGCTCTCCATGGCTCAGACACACCAGAGCAGGCCACAAGCGTGGTGATCAATGCTCGTTGTCTGTATGCTCTGTATGAGAGGCCTGCAATGGGACGGTTACAGGCTGGTGTTATTACCAGCTTCGGTAATGGCACCCAACCGTGGGGCAGCTCACAAGCGTAGTGATCAATGCTCGTTCTCTGTCTGAGAGGCCTGCAGTGGGTCAGTTATAGGCTGGTGTTATTAACAGCTTCGGTAATGGCACCCAACCTTGGCCACCTCCTAGAGATGATACCTACTGAATAGAAATCGAAACGTCGGGAATTTACTTACCTACATTTAAAAAAGGAGTTTAATTGCAAAATAATATATATATACTAATATATAAAGCTGAAGAGTTTGTTTGTTTGTTTGAACGCGCTAATCTCAGGAACTACTGGTCCGATTTGAAAAATTATTTCAGTGTTGGATAGCCCATTTGTTGAGGAAGGCTATAAGCTATATAACATTACGCTGCAACCAAAAGGAGCGGAGCATAAATGAAAATTGTTGCAAAAATGAAAAACCGTTGAAACTAAAACACGCGGACAAAGTCGCGGGGGACATCTAGTACCTAGTCTATAATTCATCTTAATAACCGATTCCTACTACAGAAATCGATTGGCCATGGGTCATTTATTAAAATAACGTTACAATTTATATTATTCTTATGTAGTTTGTCAGACACCCACGTAACTGTATTTACATTTGTACATAATGGAGAAATATGTCTTAATATTTATTTCTTTTGTGGTTTTAACTGTCGCTACCGACTTTATATGTGATTATTCATTTGGTAAGTGTGTATCAACTGGTATTTAGGGTTCTGTACTTCAAAAGGAAATAACGGATCCCATATAGGATCTCTTTGTTGTCCGTCCGACCATCTGTCTGTCAAGATTCTTTATCTCAGGATCACGAAGGTATCGAGTTGAAATTAGGTCTGCAGTCCCTTAGAGCTGTAAATATTTCTAATTATTATTATATTATATCTATTAATATTATATTCCTTTTATTAAATAAGGTGGTCTCAAAGTTTCTTATTTTTTCATCAGGAGATCAGTCTTGGAACTCCACACAATTATTTTATGATAAAAACCATACCATACCTCAGGGAAGAAAGAATTGGAATCTTACTTTACCGGTAAGTATTTTAAAGTAAAAAATACCATATATAACTAAACTTTTAAACATGAACTTAAGTTTAAATAGGTAGGTATGCTCTCAAACACTTTTTATACATCCATAGTGAAAAAGATACCTACATCCTTAGATAAATTACCTAGCTTATATTTTTGACATGTGCATTATTAAAAAAAAAAACTAAAAAAAAGCTTTCAAAAAATGAATAAAAGCTTTTAAAATTATTATTAATAGGGAATTTGACTGGGTTTGAAAAGTAAAAATCTATTTACTATGTACTAAATTAGATAATAAAAAAATATTAAACACGCACATACATTATTAAAAAAAATATGAAAATAACTAGAAGCTAAGGAGCTAGCGAATCACAGATTAATGGCCGGGACCAATAAACAAAAAACGAATCGTTTCCTTAACGAACTGTTAAAATATCAACGAGGCGTTAAAAAAAGCTGTCCCTATAAAAAAAAAATTGTAACTGTTCGGAACTCAAATAGCTGAAGTCTGGTTACGAACGTATGAGAGACAGCCTAGTGACGGATCGTCACGTTAACGAATAACGAATCAAAAGATATAGGATCTAGGCGTTAGAGTAGGGGCTAATTACGTCACGATGTTACACAAAAAGTACGACATCGTGACGTCATGTGACATTTCGAATTTATTGTACAGTTGATTTTTATGTAAAAAAAATGAAAGAAACGTGTCTACTATTTTTTAATAATCTACCTGACTGATGGACACTGATAGCTGAGTCGTCACGCCAAATACTACTGCGCGTGACGTGCTGCGGGTTCGATCTCCGCATGGGAAAAGCATTAATTTGTGGATCACACTAACTATTTTTTTTGTTTAGTTTGAGAACTTATTTTTTTTTATTACTTGACATTATTTTAGTTTAACTATCAAATAAATATGATATACTACCTACTATGCGTAATTTTTAAAGTAAGAACTTCTTAGGCGCCTTTGGCCTTTGTTTTGAATGGGAAAAAAAAATTGAATCGTGTCAATATTACCGTTAGCGACTTTCTCTGTGTATAAATATGTATATACCTATATTTGTTCAAGTTTTCACTTCTGACGGAGTTTTTTCTTTTCAGCACGAGCAGGGCAAAATGATAAGCTTCGTTTGTGTCAATGTTACAAATGTGGACATTAGAAAAACTGCTGTTTCCTACTCACCACTGCATTTTAATCTTCATGTAAAATTGCCTGCAATTGCTTCCAAAGCTGTACCCGTCCATATTTTAGCTAAATGTCATTCATATTAAATTACTTAGCTTCTTTGATTATAGTCATGTCTAGATGGACTGTCCAAAAGACTATTTTTCAGAAACTGGTAATTTATGACGCACACTGGTACCTAAAGTTGAATGTCATTTCGCGAGAGTGATACGTAGCTATCACGCACACCAGCATACTTTGTTTTTGTTCTTTATATTCATAGAGCGAAACTCTATCTAGACATATTTATAATCTAAGCTTACGTTTATATAATCCCATAATAATATGTATTCATTTATAATTAATAACGATGAAGTGTTTTCAAGAACAAAAATTAATTCGGTCATAACTTAAAAGTTAAAATAAAATTAAAATAATTTTACTCAACAATTTACGTTTTATTTTTCACAATATTCCATCATTCTATCTATGCTCGTTTTTTTTAATATTAGTCTGTGGTTTGGTTGTTAATCACAGATATAGATATACCTAGATATCGCAAGAGCCTCGAGTTTATGCAAAAATATCGACGGTTCCGATATTATTAGGGTAATATTAGGTTTTGAGATAGTTTTCATAAAAAGGTGCGCTCTGTTTTGACACCAATTTTACGATTTTCCATGTTCATACTAGTGCCAACAGTTCATACTTGATATACGCGCTTTATAGTTTACTTATTTTTCTTTTAAGCTTGAATTCCTTTACAATTGCGATGCTCCAACTTCCATTTAGTTCATAAACAACGGAATTAAATTAAAAGTCTTATACGGATCAATTCATACAGTTTAATATACGACATTATTTGTAGGAAAATCGTTTGGGTTTAAATAAACGAAGTCAATAACTTAAAATTATGTTTACATAAATTATAATTTCACTTAAAAAAATAGGAATGATAAATAAAAAGTTTAAAGCACCAAAAAACTTAAGTACTATATTTACAGTATCAGAATTATAAGACAAAACAGATATACATATTTTCATAGAGGGCACGGATGTGTGTGTGAAAATTGAGTTTTTGTTTGGGTCCTAGTCAAATCAAGTATACAAGTCTTAATAAAGGCTTAAGAAAATATTTTAAAAAATATACTCTCTTCATATTACTTTTATTTAAAGCAGTTAGCAATTTCGTCGCCAGAAGCGTTCGTCGCACGTGATATTCGAAATGTCAAATTCCATAGTTTGTTGGCGGGCTTTGACAGCTGACGCGCTAGTGGCGCCAACTGGCGAGCGCAATAGGGGAGCGGACTGGGTATGAAAAGGAAATATCTATTTACTCCACCAGATAGATAAAATAAGAAAATAAAACTCGTATTTTTTGTTTTATCAAATCAATGATAAATGACAAAGTTATAGCGCTTTAAAGTTTTGGAGTGAGGGCTTGTGACGTCACTTGTAGGTAAAAAATGTAGCCACAAGCGACGTCACGCGACATTTCCATTCAATGTATCTTCCTCATCGTTTGTTTAATTTAAAAAAATAAAAAATACTTGTCTAATATTTTTTTACATCTCTGTGCCGTGTAAATATAAAACAGTCCGATTCCCTAAAATAACATGAGATAACTGACACAAAAATCACACATTAAAAACATAACAATTCCATTTTATTGAGTTCTGCAGTCGTAAAAAAATTGTGGTGTGGTTGAATCTAGGCTAAGTACAGAATAAATGTTTTAACTAACCATTAACACCTGAACAACCATCATTAACACCTGATAAGGATCAGCAGATATCACTGTCTCTTTTTAACCTACAGTACATGTATACTTGAGTCTCGTTCTAACAATCTTGTTACTCTTTTTAGACTCACCTATCCTCCGAGATATATGACACTTCTGCAATCGTTAACGAAAATATATATAGAAGTAAGAAGTCTAATGCCGGTCACTCACATTTGCACGAATACACAAACCCATGAAGAACGACATTTGTAAATGATTTCATTTTTGTCTGTGTCCATTTTTTAAAAGACATAAAAGCGCGCGAACCTTTCAGTTCTGTTTTTAATTTGTATGGATCCGTCGTCGGGGCGGCAGCGATTCTGCCAATGTCAGAGTTGGGAAATCAAGTGTTTACCGCGGTGAATAAAAACAACAAAGCTAAAAATTATAAACGAGAAAAAAACCTTTGAACATCTTTCATTTTATAAATAACGAATTCTATTAAATATGGAGTAAAATAAAATTTAAACTTTTTCATAAATTACAAGCAAATATAACAATATTTGCTAAAGGAATTTATATAGGACATTGTAGTAGGAAAAGAGCGAGAGAGATAACAGGGTATTAACATTAACTTGTCGACTGAAATCTAGAGGAACGCGCGAACCTTTGTCGAAATGTTTGGGCGCATTTCACACACACGCACTATTTTAGAATATATCTTTAAGTTGTTATCTTAGTTCACTACTTTTACCTTTTTATCATTTGTTATTGGAGAGCGGGTCCTCCTAGCACAGGTATTGCTTATACTTAAAAGGAGGACATTATGTAAGATTTAGTGTAAAAATTGAACGTTTCTGTAATAAAACTTTTTTTTATTTTTATTATTATTTTATGTGAGTGACTGGGGTAAAATAAGTGACATAACGTAAAGAAATGACATTTATATAGTTTTAAGCGATTTCAGTTTTCGTTAACGACATTAGATTTCGTATATTGATTTCAATGATCATTAAGTAACAAAGATTTATCGACTTGATTTTTAAAAGTAAAATTTATAAGAAATAATTTATTGTATGGCATTTAAGAATAAGTATATACGATTAACTGCCGCACTCAGAAACATTAATGGTTACTTAAGGATTGAAGTAAGCAACCTCTAAGTCTTCAGATTCTGAGATTTCATTACTTAAATCGATACTAAGGAATCCATTAAATCGATTTTTAAGCCAACCCTAATAAGGGATATTAAGTAACCGCTTACGTCTCTGAGTACAGCATTAAGTAAGCTAGTTTAAGTATACTTATATGACTATTTACAATCCTTGGTCCGGAAGACACATTTATATATATTTAAGTAATTTCGGAACTATTAAAATTATTGTTCCAAGTCACACGATTTCATTGATACATTTTTGTATGATATTATTTCATTTAATTAGTTACATGGGTGATAACAGTACATTTGAATTATTTACAAATTTACAAGATTTATTTGTTATGAAAATATTTTAGGGAGATTTTACATACAATAGATAAGATCTCCTTGATTTAAGATTTTACTTTTAAATGAATTGACGTTTGCTGGCAGATAACTTAAAAAGTTAATTTAAATTTATATGAATTTTTCTGTACCCAAATTAGGTAGCCAAAGCACTTGTGTTATGGAATCAGAGACAACAAATGTACCACAAACACCCAGACCCGAGACAATGTAGAAAAGTGATTTTCTTCATAGACCCGTCCAGGGATCGAAGATGGGACCTCAGAGCTAGCGACACCTTGAAAACGGGTGCGTTCGCTACGAAGGTCGTCAAATTAAGTAGGTAATGAATTATACAAAAATTGCATCAAGACAATTTATCAAATATTGCGATCTTTACACACATACTTAAGCTCACACTCACAGCAATTATACAAATATTATTTAAAATGTAATAGGGTATTAGATTGAACACCATACTCAAACGAAACTCAAATTTAAGACGACCTTAAAAGTATATCTGTCTCTACCTTACATCTTAAAGTGATAGAGACAGCGTGACTCTTAACGGGTACTTAAAATTGAGTTGCGTTAAAAAATCAGACTAAAAACGTACTTAATACAATATTTTAAGTCCAGTCTAATACTCTATTAAATTTAATTATGATTATGTAAAAACATTATAAATAGTTCTTATGAATACAAAACAAGCATATGATACAGGATTTTTTAGTCATAGTACAATTTTTTCAGGGTGTTGGTACCCGAGAAATTTAACAACTTTCACCAAGGAACATGGGTTAAATAAAACAAAGTTTGGTTCTTCCATGCAAAGTCAAAAGTCAGCTGATTAATGTTGTATGGGAGGTCCGAATTTATTTTTCATGTTTTGACCCATTTTTCATGTTATGACCCATTTTTCTTAGATAAAATTGTTCAATTTCACGGGTATTATGACCATGAAAAATTTGGATGGTGACTAAAAAATCATTCTGTATATTCTTAACTACACTACCCCAAAAGAAAATAAATGTCAATAATATGCAAGTTATGTGACAAATGGGATAGATAGCAGTCAATTTATTTATTAAAAGATATACATTTGTATTTGATACAAGAAAAAATGTAAAATCTAAAAATAAAATTAAGTTTTTGATATACAAATCACATTTTTAAACTGACTGTGAAAGATGGTATTACTTTAGCAAATCAAACAAATTGGATTAAAGAATTACATCAATATTTATTTTATTGAGTTACTAGCGATTCACCCCGGCTTTGCACGGGTAGACCAAAACATTAATAAATAATACACAAAAACCGTCCACTTGAATCACTCTTATGTAATTCTGAAAACTGCATTAAAATCCGTTGCGTAGTTTTAAAGATCTAAGTGTAAAGACAGCGTGAATAATTTTGTTTTATACTATGTAAAGATTGTAGTGCAATTATTTAATACATAGATATGTAGACACTGGAGGTGAATCTACCACGAACTAAACTTATGTTAGGTCTTCGGTTTTTTGAAAACAATGCAGACCCAAATAAGAGCTGTCAATGTAAGTATTTTACGTATAACAGTTAAAGATAGCAAATAAAATGTTGGTTTAATTTGTAATCAACACAATCAGCGCCACTGTCTCTAAAAAATAAATAAAGGGTGCCTAGCTGTCACTTGCCCTTATGTCAGTTAAAATGAATGGCGGGAAATTCTGAAAAATTCTTAACACAAGCACCTACTTCGTTCATGTAATGGTGAGTATTAGAACAAAACTAATAGTTTACGATACCTATTTTGTTAAGAAGTTTTTGTTGTATTTATTATGTGACAGTAAAAGGAACTATTGAAGTTTTGTAGTCAATTTTTAAACACAAAACGATTGAAATTAGTATTAAATGACACACATCTTTCACAGAACAGTATTTTATAAATGAACGCTACACTAGTGCGAGTTTTTAAATTATTTAACTTTATCGTATTTTTTTCATTATACTGAAGTTACAAGTCATCCATGGTTCCTATATCCAACTAACGTTTCGTTTTGCTTACGGACGGTAGGTTATTCTAAGCAAAACGGAAGAAATTACTAACGTAAGCAAAACGAATCTTTTGGAACTGGCCATTAGTCATTTAAAAAATATAGCATTTAGGGCTGGTTGCTTCAACATGCATTGACATGTCTGTTACCTTTAAATATGGCCGCTTATATGAGAATTTCATAGTGACTTAACGTTGACGCACGCACTTACGATAACAGACGGTTTAAAACAACCCAGCCTTAAAAGACAAAATAAAAAAAAAGAAACAATAATCAAACACGTCATAAAGAAAATCCAATGTTCCAATTTAAGTACCTAATATTTAAAACTCGCACAGTTACATAAATAACCTAACAAAATATTTACATTATAAAATAATTTAGCACTGAAACTAAGATGGCCGTCATGAGAACAGCTGTTGGCGCCAAATGAGTAGCTTTACACACTAAAATGTCGTTAGGATATAAATTCGGAGGTAATGGTTCTTCGCCGCCTTTGCAGTATTCATTTCTAGACTGTAAAATAAAATATAACAATCAATAATAAAAAAAATCATAACACAATAATAAATAGTTGTTTAAATAGGTAGGTATTAATAATAATTTTGAGTTAACGGTACGCGGTACGGCCATTTTAACTTTTTGCTGTGCCCGACAGGGTTCATACATGATTCTGTAATATTATATTTAAGTACTGAATGCACACAATGTTGTTAAGTTTAAGTTTTTTTTAATTAAGTTTAAGTATAGAATTCAAAAAAAAGTATTGAGTATTGAGTATTGAGTTGTTTAACTATAAAAGCAATTCGCATTTATACTATCCATAACTAGTTCATACTAAAAATATATATGCAAAAGTAACTCTGTCTGTTTTTCTGACTATTCACTTTAACGGCTAAACCGTTGAACCGATTTGGATGAAGCTTGTATTGTTAAAGCTTGGCTCCTAAAAAAGGACAAAGGCTACATTTTGAAAGTCCGGTCAAGCAGTCAAAGCCTGTGGTCAGGGTAACAGCGTTAATCCCTTCCAAAAAAAAAGAGGCTACATTTAGCCACGATAACCGACAGTCAGGCGGGCGAAGCCGCGGGCGAAAGTTTCATATTTATAATAATATAAGTAAGTACGGAAGTATATTAGAGATAGTATGGGCTTGCTTTAAAATTTTGTTTATGTAGTAACATCAATTGTTTTTTGTTTTTTATTTTCTGAATATAAAGACATACTTACTGCAAATTCCTCTCCGCAGAGCTCTCTACAAGGGGGACAGACGACGCCCCCTTTGTGGAGCCAACCTCTTTTGATTATTCTGACTTGCAACACTTGGCCGGCGTGGAAACACGTGTATGAGTAGTTGCCAACCTAGAAAACACAAAAACAAAATAATATTTATTTTGTTACAGCACATTGGCAAAGTTAAGAAAAACTATTTTTAGTTGTATATTGTGTGTTTTATTGTTCAGGAACTACATCGCACGTTTTTAAGACCTTACCGAAGCAGCACGCATAGAGGACAAATATACAAACATTATTTTTTATATTAGATACAAGATAGAGTGGTCGAAGAATGATTAATTACAAATTTTTACCAATTAAAAAAACCAACAAATACTAAACTACATATTTCATTATTAATTTTTTATTGTGTGAATTAATATATTTCTAATATAAATTACATAAATCACCCCCCCAGTAAGTGATGGAAGCCATCTTGGCGACTTTTTGGTTAGAAAGTATACTGTATTTAGGATTTAGTTGACACAAAATAAAGTAAATAGCTATAAGCATATAATAGCAAGTAAAAATAAACGTGTTAACTAGAGTAAAACTTTATTGTAAATTTGCACACCTTCAATAGGTGAAATATGTTGTGACCAAATTTTACTTTGTAACACCTTATGTACCATATTTTAAGGAAATAAAGTATATTATATTATAAAACGCAGAATATGGTTAGACAAGTATTGAACATTTATTTATTTATTTATTTATTTATTTATTTAAAACACTTACAGCTACCTTTACAGAAATTCAATTCCAATACGATAGTGTAGACTAATTATAAATACAATTTTTATGAAATTACAAACTATTTTATCTAATATATGTCCTTAACTACTATTTTATAACATTTAACACTAGGTTATTAAGTTTAAGTATACCAGTACCTACATTTATTTTTATCTAATTATTTACAATATTTATCCTCATAACATAATATATTTAGCGTTACTCTAATGAACTCGCTCCGTGAACAAATAAAAATGTCAATTTTATCGGCAACCAGATTTAGCGTGTGCAAGGTTCTTATTAATGGCGTCGTGTCTAATAATTTAGTTCTGCCGCGCGGTACCGCTAACAGGCGCGGTCTCCGTCGCCGATGTACGCTTAAATCCGGAACACACAAACTAATGCAATGCAATACCCCCGGGTGGCAAGTATTACCACGGAATACTTTAAGTACATATTCTGCCAGTGACAAATCCCTCCTGGTTTCTAACTTGTTGTATCCAACCATGCCTAAAACAAACAGTGTTGGATACATCAGTGGATAGAAGGGATATATCCCATAAAGTCTAAGGTAAAGGAACCTTGTATATTTATTTTGTATGCGCTCCAGCATGAGCTTATATTTAGCCTCATGTGGAGCCCATATTGCAGCATTGCCCTCCAGTTTACTCCGTATTAGAGCATTGTACAGTGTAGCAATGGCTTGGATGTTCGTAAAGCCCTGTGCTGTTCGAAGGACAAAACCCAGACTTTTGAATGCTTTTTTACATACATCATGTACATGCTCTCGGAATGTCAATTGGGCATCCATACGCACGCCAAGGTCACGCATAGCCTGTACCCTCTTCAACGGCTCTCCGTCCACCATGTAGTTATACTGCAGTGGTAATCGAGCTCGACTGAAAGAAAGCAAAGCACATTTAGCAACGTTGATTGTTAACTTATTGTTTTTGCTCCAATCTATTACCCGGTCTATATCATTTTGAAGGCGCATGCAGTCGCTTTCTTTTTCAATAGTCAAGAGCAATTTGAGGTCGTCTGCAAATAATAAACACCTGGCATCTCTTACTACGTCAGGCAAATCATTTACCATTATTATAAATTCCAGGGGCCCCAAATTGCTACCTTGACTTACGCCTGACCTGGTGTAATATTGTTCAGATTGATATCCACCGTATTCAACATATTGTTTTCTGTCCCTCATGTAGTTTGCTAAGAAATGTAGCATTTTAGGAGTGCATCCGATTCTCGCCAACTTCGATAACAAGATATCATTATCTACCAAATCAAATGCTTTCTTGTAATCAAAGTAGGCGGCGTCCACTTGCAGCCCTGCATCCACATGAGGAACCACGTACGCCATCGCATCAAGGAGGTTGCTTGTAGTGCCTCGTGCTGGACGGAAGCCGTGCTGGGCGTCTGATAGTTGCGGCGCAATTTGCTCGAGGATATTTCGCTGTATGGCAGACTCTAATACTTTCGCCGGTGTCGACAGGATCGTTACTGGTCTGAATGACTATTTCCGAACCGCCTCCTGCTTTTGGTATTGGGATAACGCGGGTAGTTTTCCAACGCTCCGGAAAATAGGAGTCCTTCAAACATATATTAAATATATGTGCAAGCGGTTTTGATAGGCTGAAACGACAATCTCTTATGATAAAAGCTGGAATACCATCGGGGCCCGCTGAACGTTTTGGCTTGAGCTTCACTAGCGCGGCACTCACCTGCTCCAGTGTGAGCCGCTCGATGTGTACGCGCGCGCTGCTGCCCCCGCTCGCAGCCACCGCCTCGTCAACGCTGAGTCGTGCGGGCTCCGTATGGTAAACCGAGTAAAAATATTTTGCAAATTCTTTTGCACATTCTGAATCCAATAACTCTATCCCATCCTTATATATACTCTTACGGTTTCTAGACCTTGTTTTTGATCTAATATAGTCCCAAAAAGTCTTGGGATCTTTAGCCAAGTTGCTTTGGACACGATCCTGATATTTACTATAAGCTATGTTTATATTTCGTTTAATGCGTGCCCTACACTTAGAAAATACTTCGTAGTCCTCCTTTAACCCGGTCGATTTATATTTCCTATGAAGTGTACATGTAACTGTTTTATTGCCAATAGAGAATTTGAAAAATTTTCCGTTTATTTTATATAATATAATATAATAATATCTTGGGACAGCTCACACACGGCCATCTGATCCCAAACTATTCAGAGCCTGTATTATGGCAACCAGACTACTGATAAACATACTTATATATTTCTAAATACATACATATTATAGATCAATTACATCCAGACACAGAACAAATGATCGTGCTCATCACACAAAGAAGACACTACCCATTAGACCAACAGGCCCATCTCTTATACATATAATATTGTCATATTATGTTGTTTTGCTTTTATTACGATTGCATATGACAATAATTAAATAAATAGATATTATCAACACCAACTGTAATAAATACTTACCACAATATGTAAGCGACCACTTTCGCATTTATATTTGTAGCAACCAGAGCCCCAGTGTTGCCATTCTCTTATCTGTAAAACACAAATAAGAAATATCTTTACTATAGAGACCTAAATATTTTAACTTTTCCTTTTTCTGTTAATTGCAAAATAATTATAAATTACTAGTTTACCCGACAGTTGTTACATTAATTCCGTTCGTTGTAAATATTATTTCCGTTCGCCTTGTCCAATCACACTTTTTCCTAACGCTCTCGTCACGCATTCACTTGCTTACTCCCTAAGTGAAGCATGCGTAAAGAAGTTTTACTTCAAAAATAAAAGTGTCTTTCAAAGTTTACCTGTCGACATGATTTCTGTTCCCACACCTTATCGCTATGATCAAAACACTTTGAGTGGGCTCCATAGTTCTCTAATGCAAAGTTGACGTCGGTTTCTGAAAAGAAGGATGACATCATAGAGTATACATAGACAAGCATAGAGCGCATCGCTGTAGCCCTTTCATCAAGCGTAAGCACATTATTAGCTAAATGTACTACGCTCGTTTATTGATTTATTTAATTTTCCGTGCGACGACAGACGTTTATGCGAAAATATCGACGGTTCCGATATTATTAGGGTTTGAGATAGTTTTAATAAAACAGTGCGCTCTGTTTCAAAACCGATTTTATGATTGGACATGTTAATACTAGTGCCAACCGTTGATACTCGATATGCACGCTCATAGTTTACTCATTTATTCCTCTAAGGATGCATTTGAATTTATGCAAAGATTGGCGCCGATTCTGTTAAATACCAACTAAACAAAAATTAGAAAATAATATTACTCCTTTCTATCTGCCTAGATGATTATGATAATTTAATCAATCAAGTCAGCGTATTGTAGTCAACTGTTGGACATAGATCTCTTCCAATTGGCGCCATAACATCTGGTCTACTTTTTTTTGTGTGTCTATTTTTTTTAGATTAATACATACTTGGAGTATTCTCCTCGTAGGAACAGCGGCTGCCCCTGACCAGCACGCTCTTGTGTCGCCACGTGAACTCCTGCAGGTAGGGGCAGTAGTCCGCCAGGGAGACGCTGCCTCCGTAGTGGGCCTCCTCGCCAGGGGCCACGTTTGGTAGAGTGTCGAAATGCTGGAAAAAAGAATATATTTTTAATATGTAATAGATATTTTATTGACACAAAAAGGTTACAAAAATTGTCTTATGGCAATGATTCTATATAATACAGAGAAGGGGCCTCTGCAGCCGAACTAGGCGTGAGCCTGTACCTCGGCATGCAGCGCCAAATCCCCGCGGAAACTTTACACAAATGTAGTAAGCCAAAGTTGCTATTTATCTATACTAATATTATAAAGCTGAAGAGTTTGTTTGTTTGAACGCGCTAATCTCAGGAGCTACTGGTTCGAATTGAAAAATTCTTTTTGTATTGGATAGTCCGTTTATTGAGGAAGGCTATAGGCTATATAACATCACGCTACGACCAATAGGAGCGGAGCATAAATGAAAAATGTTGCAAAAATGAAAAACCGTTGAAACTAAAACACGCAAACAAAGTCGCGGGGGACAGCTAGTTTTTCATAAATGTATGTTTTCAATTTGGTAATAAACATAAAAATATGCATTCTAATTAATGGAGTCATAGAACTACATACAGACAAAGAGGTAACAGTTGAAACAACTAAGACTATAAATAAGTAATGTAATAAAAGTAACAAAATATATTACTTTATTTAAGTTTAATAAATTTCTTTTGACTGTATGAATAGCTGAATGTTATAGGTTAGCAAGCCACCACTGTGCGCGACGTGCTGCGGGTTGGATCCCCGCATGAGACAAATATTTGTGTGATCCATAAATACTTATTCTAAGTCTGGGTGTTCTTTGTGCATGTGATTTGATTTGTGAAACCCCCCGCGACACAAGGATTAAATTCCTTAGTGCAGGAGTTTTTTACATTGTCTCGGGTCTAGGTGTTTGTGGTACCTTCGTTGTCTCTGAATTCCATAACACAAGTGCTTTAGCTACTTACTTTGGGTTCAGAGCAATGTATGTGATGTTGTCCACATTTATTTATTTATTTAAAATAAATATTTATCTTTACCTGGTAAGCTCTTGGCAGTATATTATCGTGTCGAACGAGATTACACAAAACAACTGCAGTTCTTCGCGGCGAACATTCCGTTCTTAAAGGGTTGCCTTTTATTCTTTCGCAAAATGGAGCTGGGTTCTTCCGCCTGTAACGATGATAATAATGTTTAGAGTATGATTTAAATGGTTAGTTAAATATTGGCGCGTTTACTGATATTACTTACATAAAGCATGTGATAAAAACCCTGTCCGATCCTTATGAGAATTATTCGGCATCGTACTGCGTACACATATACGTAACTATTGAATTAGATTATTATTTTTCCCCGGTGAATATAATTAAATTAAAATAAAACTGATCAAAGCAACACTGATCGCTCGACAAAGTTCTCGTGTACTACCTACAGTTTTGTATCAAAGAAGCCTGAGCGAGACTTTTTTTTAGTACGTATGTTGAACCAGGAATACGCCTTTATTGGATGTGACAGGTTTTTCTTACATACTGTACTGTACTGTAGAACTAACTTAGGTTTGTCAAACTTCTTTATGACTTGAACATACTGTGTTTAAGTAGGTACACAGAAATAGTTTATATAAAATAAAAATATAATATCTTAGGACAATTTAAACGCACGATACTAAAACGCCTCGCGCCGTCCCTCTGAGTTGACAAGCTACGCGCTTAGCTGTCAGGGCTGATGGAAGCGTAAAACTAAAACCAGTCCTTTACTAGCTGACTTCAGGGAAGTTATCCCGCTTATAAATTATTAAATAGGTATTTAAATACTAGTGTATTTAACAGTTTCTGTGATACAATCAAGCTCACAGTTAATATTTCGTTCTTACTAGATGCCGACAGCAGAGCGTAGATTCTGTAAAAATCAAACTACAACTCGCATCTCACATCGCCAAGAAACTCAAACCGGATTCAGATTTGAAGTTTAGAATGAGGTCTTACAGAATCACACTGCTGAACACCAGTATGTTACAGAGACTGCCTATCTGATCTCCACAAGACATTTATTGGGTATCTCTTAGGTAATATACATTTGTACAGACTTAAAAGCACAAATAATAATATTATATAAAATAAATATTATACTTACTCTTCCACCGCTGTGCCATTAGTAATGCTTGTAAAATATGTTAATAATTAGTATGTGAAAAAACAAGTATAATACATAGATTAACAACAGAAATAAAACATAAATAATATCAATGCACCGCATACCGCAACCACTCCGCAGTTTAGGTATGCCTCCCGGGCAGGCGAATGGCAGTAGGTTGCCGCTAGCCGACCGCGTAATTCTATTGTTAGATAGTTATGTTGTCGCAAGCTATAAGTCTACAACCCTAACGCACCGCGCCATATAAGGTTACGCGTTAGAAGAAACCAGCAATGTTTAAGTAAATATCGCGTCAGGCGAGCTAAATTGCACTTTGTTTTGTTGCTGCTAAAGTCGCTATTCGTATATTTTTTTTCCAAAGTGAACCTTCTGTACGTAGTATTAATTATTCTATGGTATAACTTTCTGTCATCTGGACATTCTGTCAATTTTCACCAATCACGGGACCGTAGCTTGTCCCTCATTCGTAAATATTGACACATGGACAACATTTTGACATAAAGCGGTCAGACTTTAAACGTCTGTAACTATGGTTATATATTACCAATCCTTACTAATATTATAAATGCGAAAGTAATTCTGTCTGTCTGTCGCGCTTTCACGCCAAAGATACTAAACCGATTTAAATGAGATTTGTTACATACATAGTCTAGAGCAGGGATTCCCAAACTTATTTTGTCTACTGCCCACTTTGAGAATAAATTATATTTTAGCGTCCACATTTTTTCACCTACTTAAAAACCACTATAACTTCAAATTAAATTTATTATTGTGAGCTATATTAGCGGAGATTTGATTTTATTTCTGGGTCTCTTAGCGCCCCCCTTCAGGCCTGCAGCGCCCACAAGGGGGCGTTATCGCCCACTTTGGGAAAGGCTGGTCTAGAGCCTGAGAAAGGAAATAGGGATATTTTTGCCGCGATAACCGACATACACGCGGGCGGAGCTGCGGGAAAGCTAGTAAGTGTATAATATCACTGGCCATCACATACAAACATCTGCCAAACTTAGACAAATTAAATATAACGTTAAATTTGGTCTCATTTACTGTTTTGGTAACACTTACTCTAAGTTTGAATTATCACTTGATAGCTCCATGGTATCGCTTGAAATGTAAAGTACATAATATGTTATATATAAAGCTGCATAGTTATATAATAATATTACAATTATTAGTCACATACACCATAAACAACATAATATAATAATGTAGGTTAAGTCTGTAGTTAAATAAAATAAACTAACAGTCGATTTGTCTATGCTCTTGAATTAATAATTATTATAATATCTTGGGACAACTCACACACGGCCATCTGATCCCAAACTAGACAGACTTTATTGGGAACCAGACAACTGATAAACAGACTTATATATTTCTAAATACATATTATAGATAAATTAAATTCAGACACAGAACAAATGATCATGCTCATCACACAATGATTTTTCCTGGATGTGAATCGAACACACGACCTCTGGTTTATCAGTCAGGGTCACTAACCGCTAGCCCAACAGGCCCGACAAATTGTCCTTTATTATTTTTTAATGGAGTTACTAAAACTCATATTTTGTTTCAATTATTATTCTGTGATTAATATAGTTAATATGGCTAGACTTTAAGTGGTGTTAAATTCAAGCTTTTCTTCAGAGCATAGACAACCACCTATAAATATAAAGCTGGCTTCTCACGGCGCGTGATATTACGAGTGGCGCCGCGCGCGCTCGGCAGCGGCTCGGCACCACTCGGTATGGTGCCGAGCGCGCTCGTGAAGGCGCGACTCGTAATATCACGCGCCGTGAGAAGCCAACTTTATGACACCAAATACAATCACCCGAAAATATACATACTTCAAATTTCAACTAACTACATATTAACCCTATAATATTAAAATTAAAGTTAATTCAATACAAATGGTCAATTATTCTTGCCTTCAAAGTTATGCCGACCACATGCGTAACGATATACTTACGCAAATCATCCGTAAAACGTAACTTGTAAAACAATTTGATGGCAAAATTTGCGCAATTATTGCTTTCAAAGTACCTAATTCATTGTAATTTAGCAATTTGTCATCAATAGTTGTACTTTGCTTTCAAATGCTTTTGCAAAATTCGTAATACGGCGGACTTGCGCGATGTTGACAAAACAAACATACAACAAACCGTTTATTTGAGGCGTTGAGCAGATGATGAACTAATTGCCCGATGGAAACTATAATTAAAACATTTAGGCCCAGTTTCTGAAAAGCCGATCCAAATAAAAAAATCTACATTATCTGCCAAATGATTGGTTGACTGTATTTTACAAATCTTTTCAGAAACCGGTAATACCAATTATAGACTACGGACTATAGTCAAATATCCAGACAATGAGGTCTACTGTTATCAAATTCGCCGCTAGAGGCGCTACTCGCGAGTGATATCCGAAAATGTCAAATTCCATAGTTTTTTGGCAGTCTTTGACAGCTGACGCGTCAGTGGCGCCAACTGGTGAGCGCAATAACAGCAACCCTCATTACACATAACCCAAACCATAGACAACTATAAACTAAACCATAAACAAAAAAAAACCACCCAAATATAAACAACCCCTAAGGGTTTACCTCAACCTTTGTGTATTTAGCCATTGCTTGCAGGACACCATGGAGAACTTGCAGCCCAGTCCTCTCCCCCAGTCTAGAGGTGTAGCATGCTCGTAGTTCGCTCGATACCAGCCTGTGTCTTCCATAAGAGCGAACGTAATCCGACTGAACACTGAGTTCTGCGTGTGTGTGCCTGTCATGGCCTCGTTCTGGAAAAGACGAAATTTCAATTTTAATAATAAATTAATAAAATAAAAAGTTTTATTACAGAAACGTTCAAGTTTTACATTAAATCTTACATAGGGTCCTCTTATTAAGTAAAAACAATACCTGTGCTAGGAGGACCCGCTCTATTCTAAAATAGTGTGTGTGTGTGTGTGTGTGTGTGTGTGACATTAATACATTTTTACTTGATTTTTTAAACATATACCTTCTTCTTCCTGCCCTTTTCCCCAATTTATTTGTGGTCGGCGCACAATGTTTTCTCCTTCCATTCCACTCTATTAGCCTCCATACTGTCATTCACTGATTTTTCCCTCATATCATATCTCACGCAATCGATCCACCTTTTTTTCGGCCTTCCTCTTCCTCTCCAGCCCTCCACATCCAAATTCATAATTCTTTTATTCACATACATTTCATCCCAACTCATTATTTTAATTGTTACAAATATTTAGTCTTTATTACAAATTAAGATAATTTGGACCAACTTCACGTGTGATATAAACATACTATTTGTCGCATTTTTTTATGTTTAGTATGCAGCAATCTTCCGCCCTCACGTTTTATTTATTAACGGGGAATATATTTTTGAATATACTTACTTCGAAGACTCTTTTCTCCCAGTGTGTGAGCGCGGTCCCGTCGCCTCCCTGGTCTTCCAACTCAGCACCTTCCAGTTTTGAGCAGTTGAAGTGTTCTCGAACCTGAAGAATAATTATATTCAAGTATTAGGGTTTTTTAAATTTCGATTAGTGGATTAGAGAGTATTTTTATAAGAGGTGACATTTTTAACCGATTAAAAAAATCAAGATTATCCATTTCGTATGAATCTTGGTTTTTCTTATTTTTTATCTATGTTCCCTGAGTACTCAAAGACACCAGCAGGCTTACTCGCTATCTCTAATTGACAACCCAAGCGATTTTCACTAAATAAATATACTTAACGGTAAAAAAAATATATATGAAAAAGTGTGTTAGGTCGCTGTCGCCGGCCAGCGATAATAATATATGTATTTATTATCTTCCACAAAGGTGTCTTAAAGCTATATTTTACATAATTATTTGTTAAACTCAGCCTTTGTGGGAGACTGGTATCTGCACTAGGAAACCCTGTCACACAGATTACCAGGCCCCCCAATTTGAACAGCGACAACATTACAAAAAACCTTTGTTAATAATGTAGGTCTTTGTTTACTTTTTTAAAACAAAAGAAAGTAACAGATATGTGTATGTTTATATGAGTGAATTGTGTGTAAATGGTGTGTGTGTGTGTGTGCTTGAGAGAGAGAGAGAGTGTGTGTGAGTGGAGCGTGTGTGTGTGTGTAGTCAGTGTCTGTGTGTGTCATGTATATGTGTGTCTATATATTCGTTAATGACAGATGATAAAGTTTTTTTGTAACGATCAATAAGCGATGGCTGCAGACGGTGGACTGAAGTGTTTATCGTACCTCCTTTACAACTCTTGGCGTGACGATCATATGGAAGGTTCTATCCATGTAGCCTCCTCGAATCATCCAGTTCTTTCTGGTTATATTCTTCACCACGCGATCTGACCATTTATGGATTTGTAACCTGGAAAAAGGTTTTCATGAATATAATCATCAAATGAGGGCTACCGTTAGCAATTTTGCCGCCAGAGGCGCTAGTCGCGCGTGATATCCCATATGTCAAATTCCATAGTTTTTGGGCTTTGACAGCTGACGCGCCAGTGGCGCCAACTGGTGAGCCCAAAAAGGGTTGCCCTCATTGATATCTACTTAGAATTTTTTATAACTAATTTTATTTTTGTATGTATGAATGTGAACTTTTAAATAAAATAAACAGCTCACTCATATTTTCAAAGGTTAAAATAAATAAGTCATGACATAACATTATACTATTGTTGCTTTGATAGTATGAATTGTTTTTATAATATACTCACTCTTCGTCCAAAGGAGGATTGCCGGTATCTGGTCTTCTTTCTGTCAAAGGCTCACCATTTTCATCTCTGAAATAAATCATTAGTTAAGTTCTAGACCCAATAAATGTACTTGTATCAAAAATAGAACCTACAAAAGGTAAATAAAACGAATTTTGTGCTAAATATCAACCTTAAATTAATGAACTATAAATTTTTAAACATCATTTTATCATCAAGTACTTATATCTGGCGATTTTACTGGCAGTTTAGGTACGTTCGGCCGGTGTGCCTCCCGGGCAGGCGAGTGGTAGTAATTTGCCACTAGCCATACCGAGTTGCGCCGAGCAACTGTCATCTTACGACGCGAGGCACGAGCGCGCTCGGCGCCATACCGAGTCGCGCCGAGCCAATGTTACGCTGCCTTCAAAGGGCGCTCGGCACTCTGCACTCTTCATCGAGAAGCCAACATAACATTGGAATATTGTCAAAACGATAATAAAAATGGTAATTTTAAATATTTCATAAGAAAATTCTATCGGCTTATAAACTCAATCTACCGAACAGATTTCGAAAAGGTTTTCACCAATGGATAGAGTGATTAATTTATACTCAATGGCTTCAGGTGACGGGTTCATCTGAATATTACCTATATGCACCTCTATAGATCAATATACCTGCATAAGTACTAGGTAGGTGTTATTAAAGTAATTACATAAAAGTGACTTATTTTACTTATTATACAATCTACATGAATAGGAATTAGTAGGATAAATTGATGTTATTTACACTTAACCAAACATCAACTTTAGGCAGATGTAAATAAAGTTTAATTTAGACTGACTATTATTTTTGAAAAAGTCATAAAGCGTATGAAGTTGTAGTGCAAATTTATGTAGGTATAGATTATACTTATAAATAAGCATTTTCATTGTTGTTAGAATATTCATTGATGCTGTTAATTTTAACTTAAGTTTTATTTATTATACATAATTTTATAAGTACCTACCTAATTATGCATAGATTATTTAATAACTTTTATCTTCAATTTTTGCATGCCATTGGGCAGAATGAACTGGAGCTACAACTTTGCATAGTCACCACATTTTGTACCTACATTCTAAGTAAATAAATACTGATTCTGATTCGTAAGCATTACAGTTGTTTTTCGCAAACTCGTGTAATTTACATTTTTGGCATATACATTACGAACGCAGTATACCTGTAGAAGGCGAACAGTGAAACACTGAAACCCAACGCGTGTAGCATTTCATGTTTGACAGTTGACAGCACTGATGGTAAATCCCGGTATTTCGTAGATAATTCTCCGGGGCAGAAGTTTGCATGGCCAGCAACTGGTCTGGAAATAAAAACAAAAGTTTATTTTATGTATTACTAGCTGTCCCCCGCGACTTTGTTCGCGTGTTTTAGTTTTAACGGTTTTTTATTTTTGCAACATTTTTCATTTATGCTCCGCTCCTATTGGTCGTAGCGTGATGTTATATAGCCTATAGCCTTCCTCAATAAACGGACTATCCAATACAAAAAGAATTTTTCAATTCGAACCAGTAGTTCCTGAGATTAGCGCGTTCAAACAAACAAACAAACAAATTCTTCAGCTTTATAACATTAGTATAGATTAAATTTAGATATTCTCGATTGTCGTGGTGGCCTAGCGGTCCAACGAACGGATTTGTATGCACAAGGTTGCAGGTTCGAACCTACTACAGGCAAGTACCAAAGGCGATAACCGACCTCCACGCGGGCGGAGCTGCGGGAAACAACTGGTATAAATATAATTCATCTTACCAATCCTTACTAATATTATAAATGCGAAAGTAACTCTGTCTATCCGTGTGTTACGCCTTCACGGCTAGGTATACCGCTGAACCGATTTTAATGAAACTTGGTATGGGTTAAGTTTGGATCTTAAGATAGGACATAGGCTTCTTTTTTCCGCGATAGCCGACACCAACGCGGGCGGATTCGCGGGCGACAGCTATATGCGAAAATTTGGATTAATAGATGGACCGAATTTAAATGAAATTTAGAACATAGATAGTTTATTGTCTGGAATAGCGCACAGGCTAGAGTTTTTCATCATCATCATTATTACTACTTTTCATCAATACGCGGGTGAAACCGCAGCGTGCAGATAGTTAATATATGTTTTATGAAAAGTTAAGCGCCACACGCCAAGGTATAGAACTGGATGGGTAACCTGTCTAACGCTGACTCCTGCTGACAATGAGATGCGTAAGCGACAGTTAACCCGCGTCGGCACCGCTCCGTCTCGACCGCACTGACGTACAGCACGAAGTCAGTATTTTCCACCCCTTGGTAATCATCTTCTGTCGCTGAAAGAAGAGAAAGAATAAGAAGGTGAAGAAATCGGGATTTGAATAGGACTTTATTACAGATACTTTACTACAGATGTCCTCCAAGATGGGCCTAAAGACGAGCCAAGCGAAGCGCAAGGGCACCACCAAGATTTTCTCGAAGCGCTTCGTCGTTTTTTTGAAACCTTATAACTTAGGTTTGGATTATGCCAGATCAACTACATTTTCGGGATAATATGTTGTCAAAAGCAGACTTATTAAACATATAAAGTTTTAGTTCCATAGCTCCTATAGTTTAGATTTTATTGATATCTAAAAAAACCCAGATTTCGTCGCTGACTCACTGATGATCATCAAAATTCTTAGGGTATTTCCTAATGTCTAGGACATTCTCGACAGGGTTCTCTTGTTCTCTCTAGTAATTAGTGCCCTAACTGCTTAACCGGAGATCGTGGGTTCGATTCCTACCCAGGACCAACCTTTGTGTGATGAGCACGATAATTTGTTCTGTGTCTGGGTGTATAATATGTATGTATTTAGAAATATATAAGTATGTTTATCAGTTGTCTGGTTGCCATAATACAGGCTCTGCCTAGCTTGGGGTCAGATGGCCGTGTGCGAGTTGTCCCAAGATAATATATTTATTAATTGAAATTTTGTGAATCGTGGCGTCATCTTTATTCGCAGATTATAACCACATATCCGTCTGTGTTCCTTCTCTAAATGAGAAGGGACCTTTAACCAATAAGACATTGGCCCCGGTTCTGTTAATACCACACTTAACTTATTTTAGGCCATCGGTAGCTTTTTCACTTGTACACTATTAAAAAAGAACAGACGAAAATAAGAGCTGCCAAATTTAGTTTCGACTAAAATTCTGACACGCACAAGAACGTGTGCACTAAAACACAGTGATGTTCAAGGCGAAAACTGGTATGACATTTCTATGTAAGTTGTTATCTGTTGCCGTCCTTTTCTCACGCTGTATGTTAGTAAAAGATAGCAATAGGTTAATTTTGATTTAGTTAGTGTTCAAGAGAATCGGCGCCATTTGCAAGCTCAATATTATTAAATTAAAACTTACCAGTGGGTTCAGTATCATCGTTGATCATGTTTCCCGCCAATTCTGTAGGCACCTCATCATCTAGCCGCGTCTGGCGTGGCAACGCTCTGCAATTGTGGCCCGTACTGTTGCAAACGTAGCATGGCTGCAACATAATAAATTTAATATAGGTTATCGCAGCAAAATGTAGCCTAAATCTATTGGTTTCATGCCATTGTACAAGATGAATAAAACAGCACGTCGATTCTGTAAAATTCAAACAACAACTCGCATCTCAAATCGCTATTCACTCTCACTTCGCATAAGGTTCAAAATGACCTTGATTTCGATCGGGTTTGAGTGCGACGTGAGCGTCGAAATGACAAGAAAATTACCTTACTGAATCCCACTTCTTTGTCATCTCATACTTTATCAGTCAAAATCTCACATCAGTTTAGTTCAACTAGGTAACACGCTCGCAAAGGTAGCGCTAGTGTATCTATCAACTGAGTTTTTGGAATGCCAATCAAGAAACTCACAGCGGATTCAGATTTGAAGTTTAGAATGAGGTCTTACAGATCACATCGCAATTTCAAGAATCTTAGAGTGCATTAAGCTATGATTAAACACGCTATTCCATCCAGGTGATAACAAATAGAGTTTAAAATTTTCAAAAACTCAAATTCATTTGCAAATCTATATTGGTATTTTTGACGTATAAACAAAGGGTATAAAGTACTTTTCGACACCTTTTTTGGAAAAGGTCCTACAGTTCTAGTTATTCAGCTGAATACGGTAATTTACACGGAGCGACTGCCTATCTTCCCTCCACAATACATTTACTGGGTAACACAGCGTCTCTTGGTAAGACTTGTTGTCAGAATTGTAATGACCCTCCCTTGCTGTTTTTGCCTTATTAAGATTGTTAGCAACTCACTAAGTCGAGGTCCGAACCCCACAGGGGGTGCCCTTAGTGAACGTTGCTGACGTAGTTAGTTTTTCTATTGCTCTGGCTGGATGTCCCTAAGGTCCGCCAAAAGTCCGCTGAAGCAGTCAAAGCCTGCGCTCAGGCTAACTGCGTAAATCTCTTCCAAAAAAATAAAATGAATTGTAATGATTTAACGACTGTCAAAGATCGTGTGACCAATAGGCAATTTGACTAATTTTAGAAAGTTGTTTAAAATGATTATTTATGTTATAATATGTACATATAGTACATTATTATATCTGTGATATCAAATCTATTTATCTTTATAAATTAATAACAAAGTTTGAATTTCTAAAACTGCGACAAAATGTGGTTTCTGTAATGGCGCCGAACACACGAACAGACGTGCGTGACGTCACACGCTAGTAGATAAGAACAAATACACAAATGAGAATAAAGTGTTCACTTGCGTGTGACGTCACCAGAGCTGCGTCAAAATATACGGCGATCCCGTCTTATTTGATATAGATTTCGCAAAATTTGCAAAAAATATACATGAATTAGCGCGAAAAAGAGTACATTGCGCTATTTTATTCTATTAGATGCCAATAATTTGCAGTATTTTTTCAATGTTGTCAAATAGCCTATTCTAGCCTCTTGGCATTGGCATTAAAAAACCGATTTTAGTTTAACGATATCCCAATAAAAGGTGTAACATAAAAGCGATAACTCGCAACAAATCATAAAAATGTAAATGCAACAAAATTCAATTTATTTCTTTAACAATTTGGATTTTATTTAAAATGTTGAAGCCTTGCAAATATTCGATTATACTTGGTAAGTATAAAATCTATGAAAAATAATGCTCTCAACAATGTTTGGTTGTTTTGATATGTTTATAAGACCAGTACAAATTAGCTTAAAGACAACAAAGACAAGTATAGAGCGCGCACATTGCTAGCAGACCCTAGTGTCTAGTGTCGAGATTCAGCAATTTTTTTGCTAAATGTACTAAGTTCTTTAACTGATTGAAGTAATTTTTCGTGCGACGACAGACGTTTATGCGAAAATATCGACGGTTCCGATATTATTAAGATTTGAGATAGTTTTGATAAGACGGCGCAGCCTGTTTTAACACAAATTTTACGATTTTACTCAGACTAGTACCTACAGTTCATACTCGATATGCGCACTCAATAGTTTGCTTATTTTTTTCTCTAAGGGCTGCAGATATTATGATGACGGCGACAGTGAAATATGTGTGTGAAATGGCTTTATGTACTCTTGAGCAAGGAGATGTAATTATCATCAGTTTCCGAAGTCCAGAGTCCTATTTAACTGTGATTATAATAAAATACGATATACTAAATACAGTATTAAGCAGGCCTTAACAGAAAAGATTTTAATTCAAAATCAAATCTCATTTATTCCAAGTAGGCTTCAGAGTACCACTTTTCTAACCTCAATACAATGGACAACACCCCGCTTCGCTTACCCTTCACCGCTTCCTAAGTGCTCGGGTTGTGGAGAAGATATGGCGCAACAAATTCCTTAGCAGCACGCTGTCATTACGTATACAATAATAATAAAGATCATTTAGGGACCGCGCCAAATAAACAAGTGTTTGTGGTCGATAGGTACCATTATGAAATTAAAAGTAATATTTATGGAGACCAAGGTCAGCAGAACGACCAGTCACCACAAGCAACACCTGTTCACGAGTATGACGCAAGGATCAGCCATAACCTCCATTTTTTTTACATTAATTATTAATACGAAAGTAACTCTGTCTGTTTGTCTGTCCACGCTAAATCTAATGAACCGATTTAAAATATAGGTACATAGATAGTCTAGAGCTTGAAAAAGGACATAGGCTTTTTGCTGCGATAACTGACATCCACGCGGGCGGAGCCGCGGGAAACCGCTAGTATCAAATTATATTTTGTGTTTACAGGCCTCCATCTGCTACTACTGGCTCATATAGCTCACACATTCGTTCTACTAACTGCCAACGTAGAAGACGTTAAAAAACTAGCAAGAAAATTCGTTTCTGAATCACTAGCAGAAAAAATAGCAGAGTTTATAGCACAAGCTACCGAACAGATAGCATCGAACGTATCAGAGGAGAACGCAGCTCAAGAGGACTCGCATCAAGTTTCTGAAGAAAATAATATGTATAATGTAGGTAGGCAAGGTGATAGTGGGGCACAAGATGCACTCAAATCAAGAGAAGATACACTACAGGAAAAACCAGATGATAATCCTGAAATTCATTCAAATTCATACGAAGTAACCACGAAATCTGAATTTGAAAACCCTGATAATGAAAAAGAAAAACCTGAATTCCCCAGACTAGAGGGACATAGCCGTTACGCCTCCATTGAACCAAACGGCGTAGCTAAACAATACGCTTATCCTCTCCAAGAGAAGAAACCACTCTCAAAAATAAGCGAAGAAGATGAAAAATATGAAAAAGAAAACAAGCAAAATAAAATTAATATTGATGATAATTTTGTTAGTGTTCAAACTACAGGCGCTGAATCACAAGTATCTGCTATTAGGCCGCGTAAAAATAAAATAAAAGGGAGACCGTATAGGTTACTTTCTCATGTAAACTCTTTGGAGGAGAACGAAGTAGCTGACTCCCCTCGAAAAAATGATAGCATAGAAAATATATTTGGAAGTAATCTTTTCCAAAACCGCGCTGTAGATTTGACGACCAGGAAAGCAGTGTATGAGTTTGATCAATATGAAAATAGAAATTATCCTAAGTCTGAATTCATTGCGACCAGTGGCCCAGTCTCGTTGCCTAAGATGCCGAACGATAAATGGTGGGAAAAAAAAATGCCTGACCTCAGTAAAAGGTTGTCGTGGTTTAAATAAAGTTTTCTTTTTTTGTTTTTGATTTTTTTTTTATCTAATGGATGCCATTTTCTTTTTTTATGAAGATTGAAAACATTGGTGTCGACTGTGTTTTATTTTAATGTTTTTAAATCTAATATCGACAGCCCATTTTTTTTTACTTTTATGAGGTTTTTATCTGCGGTAGCATTATTACCAGCTAGCCTTATTATTAATTGTATTTATGATCAATGATTTATTTTGACGGGCCTGTTGGTCTAGTGGTTAGTGACCCTGACTGCTAAACCGGAGGTCGTGGGTTCGATTCCCACCCAGGACGAATCTTTGTGTGATGAGCACGATCATTTGTTCTGTGTCTGGGTGTAATTTATCTATAATACGTATGTATTTAGAAATATATAAGTATGTTTATCAGTTGTCTGGTTGCCATAGCACAGGCTCTGCCTAGTTTGGGATCAGATGACCGTGTGTGAGATGTCCCAAGATATTATTATTATATATTATATTATATTTGAGAAAACAAGATAATGTTCACTAGTATGTATGAGTGATAATAATATGTATGAGTATTATGGCGTGTCTCACAATGTGTCTTGTATAAAAGGTATTTTTTGCTTTTTCTAAGTAAGTAACAACTAAGGATACAAACCGAATCAAAGTTTAGGGGTGGGGGCTGAAGACGACACACAAATTTTACGATTTTACTTGTTCATACTAGTGCGAACAGTTCATACTCGATATGCGCTTATAGTTTACTTATTCTTTCTCTAATATGACCCATTATTGAATAAATACATACATTTAAATGTTCTTCTGGCACCTTGACTTCCCCACACATGGTTTCCGCATTGCAAGCATCTATACAATGCGATCTGCCGCCTCGGACGAAAACCTGTCGCGTTGGACATTTTCTGAAAAAAATAATTAGGTACCTATAAGTATACATTATCGTTTTACGGTGTGAATAACCCTATTAAAAAAATAAACAATCATTTTCTAAGTTTTAACATATAAATTATAGCGTTAACGATGATGGAACTCGCGTACATGACATTAAATATATGGAAATGACAATTCAGTTCGATAAGTCACGTGACTTAGAACTGTCACTTCCATACATGTCTTCTTCTTTGACTGGCCTGTTGGTCTAGTAGTTAGTGACCCTGACTGCTAAACCGGAGGTCGTGGGTTCGATTCCCACCCGGGACAAATGTTTGTGTGATGAGCATAATCATTTGTGCTTTGTCTGGGTGTAATTTATCAATAATATGTATGTATTTAAAAATATATAAGTATGTTTATCAGTTGTCTGGTTGCCATAATACAGGCTCTGCCTAGTTTGGGATCAGGTGGCCGTGTGTGAATATTCCCAAGAATTGATATTATTAATATGGAAGATTTGATACTTTTGAACGATCCGATCAGCGATAACGCTTGCACAATATGTCACTTGGCTATAGGAGAGGCTATTTTGCTAGTTCTCGCGCTTAACCAAGTTTAATGCTACATTTAAATCAAGTTAAACTAATCGCAGCCACTTGGCAAATTCTTCTTCAGAAGTTTTTTTCATTAAAAATTAGTTCGGTCAGAAATAAAAGTTCAAGGTAGTTTTATAGTTGGGATATTCACACACATTAGCTTTATCGAACGCATTTGAACACTTCAAACCCAATTTTTGATAACTTTGTTTATTGGAACTCATGCAACTGTTGAATTCTTTTCTTTAAAGTGAAAACTTCTTTATGCGCGTTGGGCATTTTTTGAGATGGAAAAACAATTTTATTCGCGGCACAGTAACCGACTCTTCAGTATATAAGTATGTACATATTTATATTGTAATTGCTCAAGTTTTCATTTCTGTCGGATCTCATGGAGTGTCACTGTTTTTAATTTAGAAAGATATAATAAAGATATAACTTTAGGTTTAGGCCACTGCTACTGCATGGTGAACAATCTATACTAATATTATAAAGCTGAAGAGTTTGTTTGTTTGTTTGTTTGAACGCGCTAATCTCAGGAACTACTGTTTCGAATTGAAAAATTCTTTTTGTATTGGATAGTCCGTTTATTGAGGAAGGCTATAGGCTATATAACATCACGCTACGACCAATGGGAGCGGAACATAAATGAAAAATGTTGCAAAAATGAAAAACCGTTGAAACTAAAACACGCGAACAAAGTCGCGGGGGACAGCTAGTAGATAGATATGTAGACTTTATTGTTTTGACAGCGGTTGACAGCTCGCGCAGTCTGTCTGCGTTTATTACACACTAGCTATCCCCCGCGACTTTATCCGCGTGTTAATTTCAACGGTTTTTTATTTATGCGCCGCTCCTTTTGGAAGCAGCGTAATGTTATATAACTTATAGCCTTCCTCAATAAATGGGCTATCCAACACTGAAAGAATTTTTCAAATCTGACCAGTAGTTCCTGATATTAGCGCGTTCAAACAAACAAACTCTTCAGCTTTATATATTAAGTAGTATACATTTATGGCTCGAGCAGTCCGTTTACAGGCGGCCTAACGGGTTTTTGAAGTTATACTTCTTTTGGCGCGTTAGGAAAAAAATATGAGAGTTAATTTTTACGATGCGCGCGCACACTGTCACGAAAAACCGACACCCTGAAGTCAGCTAGACAACATTTTCGTTTTTCAAAAAAGTTACCAACAGAATATTAAGACATCTACGTATGTTTGCGTGAGAACTAGCAATTGAATTCACGATTAAAAAAATAAAAACTTCAACATTTGCCGCAATCGGCATTTCACGGGTAAGTCAATATACCACGAATTATCTATACCTAGATAAGATAGTTAAACAATTTAAATACACATATTTTGACGTCATCAATAGAAATGACATACTTTCTTAATTATTTTAAGGCGCCATTGATAACATCGGTGAAGGAAATTAGGTGAGGTATCCTGGATTTCAGAAATTGGAATCTGTAATCTCCCGCAAGTGAGCAAGCGTGGTGATCAATGCTTGGTTTTCTTTGTGTGAGAAGCGGCCTTTGCCCAGCAGTGGGACAGTTACAGGCCGATAATAAATATGGCACCAGATTCAATAGGATAAAATATTATAATAAATTAAACATTTTTTAAAGATATACCTACATTTTTTTAAGTCAAAAAATTTGGTGCCCTGACAACTTTATTATTCTGCCTACGAATTTTAAGAGAATTGGTGTGAATATACATAAAAAGGGTGTGCGAGTCAGACTCGCACTTGTCCGGTACAAGTGCGAGTCTGACTCGCACACCAAGGGTTCCGTATAAAGTTTTCTGATCGTCACGGTTAATCCTCCAAAAACAAAGTTAACTGTGCGGTTCATAAAATGCTCTCTTATACATCGATGTATGACACTATCAATTTGCCAACTGTAATTATTATAAGTCTTTAAAACGTATATTTTATAACTAGCTGTCCCCCGCGACTTTTTTCGCGTGTTTTATTTTGAACGGTATTTCATTTTTGCAACATTTTGCATTTATGCTCCGCTCCTTTTGGTCGAAACGTAATGTTTAAAAGCTATATAGCTTATAGCCTTCCTCAATAAATGGGCTATGCAACACTGAAAGAATTTTTCAAATCGGACCAGTAGTTCCCGAGATTAGCGCGTTCAAACAAATAAACTCTTTAGCTTGAAATATGAGTATAGATTAATAAACTACAAATTAACAATCAATTTTTGCAAGTTTTTCTTTTTTTTATGCGTTAATATGCCAAATTTCGTGATTCCGGATTAAAGATCAGTAAGTATCCTATGGGTTTTATTTAAGTTTCTCGGAAATGTATTGAAAAAACGACATAATCGGCTGTATTTTTTTAATTGCTTTGACAAAGAAGCCGCAATAATCCGTGGGCAAGCGTTCCTAACAAAAAAAAATAATGACAGATGGACACCAAAGTGGTCCTACAAGGGTTCATAATTTTCTATTGAGGTACGGAATCCTAAAAAGATGAGTATCACTTCTAGATTGTTTCTTTATATGGTATTACCTGAACTAAGCATTTCATTCTATTTATCTTATCTTGAAAACAGATAAAACTCGTATATCGTACCAGTACGAAAAAGCAATATGGCCGCACGGAAATAAAAAAACATGGGCGCCCAAAAAAATGTAAATATACTAAGAAAAACAGTGTAAAGTGATTTAATTTGGATTTTTTATTCAATAAGGAGTTGTGGTAAGTTTATTTTTTATTATAAATAGTTAAAATTGTATTGAAAAAGTTGATATTTGATGACGATTCGGAGAATGTGCGTAAAATGTTTTGATAATGATGACAGCTAATCATTTTATGACAAAGAAATGAAGTTTTTTTTAAGTGCGTTTAATAGTACAATTCTAGATTTTATTTCATGTTTAGATAATATAATAAAACTATTTCTAACTAACCACGGACAAAAATAAAGTGATGAAACTGAACATACTAATTCGCAAGCGTAGTGATTAATGCTCGTTCTTTTTTTAATTGTTTTTTTTTACTGCTAATATAAATAATTTTTTTTAATCGTCTCCCACACTAAGGATTTTAATCATTGTCTTGCATGGGGGGTTTTACAAACATTCAAATCATGCACAAAGAACACCCAGACTTCTGACAAGCACTTGTGGATCACACAAATTAATGTCCTATGCGGGGATCGAACCCGCAGCACGTTTTACTCAGTGGTGATTGGCGTAATGACTTAAACCACGGCTATCCGTGCAGTCAAATAAATTACACATGATACAATACACAAACGAACTTAACTATACACTTAACTAATTATAACTGTATATCTAAAATATAGCATCAATAAATTGTACAAAGGAAGTTTAGTAGGAACTTATTTTGAAGCGAGGTAATTTGCAATGGTTTTCTTCTGCGTAGTCTTATCCCAAGCTATGTTGGGGTCAGCCGTATTCAGCTAAATACAGCATGTTACATGAAGCGACCGCATATCTGACCTTCACAACCCATTTTACTGGTTAACACAGTATCCCAAAGTAAGACTGGTTGTCAGAATTGTAATGACTGAACGACTGTCAACTATCAACGTATGACAGTCGGGACCAATGTCTTACGAAGGGGTCTCGATCTTGGTATGTTTACAAATGGTCACCCATCCATGACCTAACCGAAACGAGCGCGGCTTAACCTTTTTTATCTGTCAAACTGTACGGCTAACACTTAATCACAAGCCCCATAGTTTCTAATGGTTTAATACAAATATTATCGGAATCTTATACACGCATGCATGCATCAATCTAAAACTGAGAAAAGGCCTAAATTTTTGATTAGAGAATCAGTCACAGGGCATGAGAAACTGAAAAATAAACGTCATATTTGCCTAGGGGTTCAATGACCGATTTTGTATCAAGGTTGTATGTTAGTTCTAAGTTTGAAGGCCTTTTTCAAAGTTATACAGAGTGTCCCAGAACTCAACGTCAAGCCGAAACGGGGTGACAGGATTGATCATAAACATCAAGAGAAAAATCTGAAAAAAAAATCTACCCCATGCAGTCGAATAACTGATGCAATAAATAGATTATAAATTATTTAGTAAACTCATTTTGAGCTGAAATTTTGTAAACCGTCTCTATACCAGATGTACTCTTCACCCCTTTTGGATAGATATAGTCTTTCGGTAACACCCTGTATGTAGCTAATATTGTAGGTAGCAAACTCCAGTATTTACTTGTGTGATTTCCGTGTATTTGCCAATGATATGAAGCATTTAAAAATCCTTACTAATATTATAAATGCGAAAGTAACTCTGTCTGTCTGTCGTGCTTTCACACCAAAACTACTGAACAAATTTAAAAGAAATTTTGTACACATATAGTCTAGATCCTGAGAAAAGACATAGGCATACTTTTTGCTGCGATTATCGACATCCACGCGGGCGGAGCTGCGGTAAACAGTAGTAGTATAATATAAATAGTATAGAAAAACCAAAAAAATCTTTGATAAGATTAATTTCGTACAATGATTTTCATGATGATAATGAAATATTAAGCAAATAATAATCAAATTATTAATGTGATAAGTTAAGATAGCATTATGAACACATATCATTCTACGTAGCGTATAAACAATAATTATCGTTATCATGCTTGTAAGATTGGACTGTGCCCTTACTCTCCAATTTAACTTTAATTCTAATACAATGCCAATGCAAAATCAAAAATAAAACAAACAAAAAAAAAATCGCAAATGTCAGTATTATTACCGTAAAACTCTTACGGCTACAGTATCGAAAATGGTTTATTTTTTCCATTTGTTTTTCAGAATTTTTTTATACCAAGCGTTTTTTTAACTGATATAGAAGTCATAGTTTTCATTTGTACAACAACAAAAAAAAATACCTTGTATGTAAATAATCTTTATGCAAATCGGCAGACATTTTATTAGCATCATTTCCCTTTAACTGGTCACAATAAAGTAGGTGTGAACAATACGTGTATAACTGGAATATGACTCATAAAAGATACTGTCAATATCTTTTTGTTACAATGATCTAGTTTAGATTGTGATGTCTTCGAAGACGTATAGAATTCTCAAAAACTGTCAAGGACAATGAATATATTGACAGAGTTAACATAGACAAGCATAGAGTGCGCGCATCGCTAGTAGCCCCTCGTGCCGAGCGTATGCAAATTTTTTGCTGTAAGTACTACGCTCGTTTACTGATTTAAGTGATTTTCCGTGCGACGACAGACGTTTATGCGAAAATATTAATGGTTCCGATATTATTGACGGGCCTGTTGGTCTAGTGGTTAATGACCCTGACTGCTAAACCGGAGGTCGTGGGTTCGATTCCCACCCAGGACGAATCTTTTTGTGATGAGCACGATCATTTGTTATGTGTCTGGGTGTAATTTATCTATAATATGTATGTATTTAGAAATATATAAGTATGTTTATCAGTTGTCTGGTTGCCATAGCACAGGCTCTGCCTAGTTTGGGATCAGATGACCGTGTGTGAGATGTCCGAAGATATTATATTATTAGATATTAGGGCAATATTAGTTTTTTAAATAGTTTTAATAAAACGGTGCACTCTGTTGTTGACACTAATTTTACTATTTTACATGTTCATACTAGTACCAACAATTATGGTCATATAAAAGTTCTATTTTCGACAGCTATTAGGCTTCTATTTGGTTTAAAATTTTAAATGCTGTTCTTTTTAGAGGTTACAGGACTTAGCCAAGTCAGTTTTGATGGCATTTTTGTATGAAAATCTCAATTAAAATTGAATACAAGGGCGACGTAGGGTTCAAAGAGCTAGTGAACAATATTTATTATTAGAATAGCTTTCTTTGATTTCTGTTCTTCTCAACATAGTTCAATATCTCGATAAATGATTTGGCATCGAACTGAACACTTGAAATTTTGGCAGTTCTAGCGAATTATCTGTATCTGGTCTTATGTCTATTAATAGGCAAGAGAGCTTTTATATAGAATACTAGCTGTTTCCCGCGGCTCCGCTCGCGTGGATGTCGGTTATCGCGGCAAAAAGTACCCTATATCCTTTTTTAGGCTCTAGTATCTGTGTACCAAATTTCTTTAACTAAATATTAGTAAGGATTATTGTGCCACCATCGCATACCATCGCATAAAGGAAACCATTAAGATGAATCCTCAATTACAAAAATTAGTGTCATTCACAAATGTATCTTCAGTTTTAAGGACGTTTGTATCTCATGAACCATAATAGCTAGTGAGTTTAAATTCTCACGCAGTGACTGTCTTTTTTTCTTTTTTTTAAACGACTCCTGCACTAAGGAATTCAATCCTTGTATCGCGGGGGGTTTCACAAACATTTAAATCACATGCACAAAGAACATCCAGACTTAGAACAAGCATTTGTGTCTGCACGTCGCGTACAGTGGTAATTGTCGTGGTGACCTGTACCACTCAGCTATCCATGCAGATTAATAGTTTTATATATTTGGTTTTTTATCTTCTTTTCCAGATTATGCAGTCATCCAGTCAAGGATACCAAAGTTATCAGGGGGTACAGGGCTATCCCTACGTGAGGCCAGTGGTTATAGAAGTGCCGAGAATAGATGCTGAGACAGCATCGCGATGGAATAATCTACCCAGACGGCCCGTCGGAGGCCCTGGCCAGGGCAGGGGACAGGTATTAGGAAATAAAATTATATTTACTAACTAGCTGTCCCCCACGAGTTTGTCCGCGTGTTTTAGTTTCAACGGTTTCCATTTTTGTAACATTTTTCCTTTATGCTCCGCTCCTTTTGGTCGCAGCGTAATGTTATAGCTTATAGCCTTCCTCAATAAATGGGCTATCCAACACTGAAAGATTTTTGCAAATCGGTCCAGTAGTTCCTGAGATTAGCGCGTTAAAAAATCAAACAAACTTTTTTTTTATATTATGTAATAATATAGATTAGCTGACCCGGAAAACGTTATTTTGCCAGGGCCACCCTTGGGGTATAAAAAATAGTCTACGACCTATTCTCAGACCTACCGAATATACACGAAAATCCGTTTCGGAGGAGTTTGTTTACAAACCCTGTGATACGAGAATTATATACAGGAAGTTACCGAAAGGTTCATCATCATCATCATCATCCACAGCCTTTATCACCCCACTGCTGGGCATAGGCCTCTCCTTTCATGTGCCATTCTCTCCGGTCCTGCGCCAGTCTCATCCAGATTCGACCCGAAACCCTAGTTATGTCGTCGACCCATCTTGCTCCCGGACGACCGAAAGGTTACACCTTCGGGGTGAAGAGTACATCTTGTATAGGGTCGGTTTACAAAACATCAGCTCAAAATGGTTAATAAAATAATTCATAACCATTTTTTCGCATCAACTATTCGACACCAAAAATCATAACAAACGTGTCTCCGCACTACGAGGGACAATATCTTATTACGTCACTCACTGAATGTTAAGTTACATCGCTTTAGCGCTCTAGTCATGATTTTTGGTGTCGAATAATAGATGCAACAAACTGGATATCCATTAATTAAATAACTTATTTTGAGGTGAAATTTTGTAAACTGACTCTTTACCAGATGTACTCTTCACCCCTTTTCGATAGATATGACCTTTTGGTAACACCCTGTATAGATCGGAATTATATTTTGAGGGATTTTTCTGTTATCAGATTGGAACTTTTCATAATAAAATAAATTTCCAGAACGTTCAAAATTCCTCCCGAGACCCCCGCAATGACGACTTCGAAAAGAATCCCGTCGTCTACATTGATCTGCCGCAGGCTGGGAGTCAGGTCTCTCAGAGTATAGATACGCCAGGAAGCGAAGAAACATCATTTAACCAAGTATGTATTATATAATAAATAAATAATGTCAGAAGAATTTAAAAGCGCCCAACTTGGGGCTTGAGTTTGGTGGTCTTCAGCTCACAAGCGTGATCCATGATTGTTTTCCCTAAGTACAAGAAGATGCAGTTATAATTATGGACATGGTGGTGTGCAATAATTTTTAACAGGGTACTTAATGGCACCCACCTTGGGGCTAAGACTTTTCAACTAATTCTCACAACATGGACTTCTAAGCATTACTAAAAATACATTAAATTATCTATTACATTCCAGAACTCACAATATCAAGTTAAAGGTTACCCTTACGTGAAGCCAGTGGTTATTGAAGTACCGACCATAGACGCGGAGACAGCGTCTCGATGGAACAACCTGCCCCGACGGCCCGTCGGACAGAGCTATGGACAGGGCCGCGGACAAGGGCCTAGCACATCTGCGAGTAGTTCTCAGGTATTACAAATCATTTTTGTCATTGAAATAAAACGGTTTGTACTCAGGAAACGTGCGCGTCAATGGCACTGACCTCTAGTGGATAACATGCGAAATTTTACGTTGTATTGAGCTAGTGGCACAGTGCTGCCATCTGTGTATAGTTAACGCTCGCTCCCCGTAGTAATTTATAATTATACTAGCGGTGTTTAGCGGTATTTCCCGCGCTGTTCCCGCGTTGGTGTCCGCAGATTTATAGGGATAAAAAGTGTTATACATGGTGTAAGTGTAAACACTATTACCATTTTAAAGAATCATTGTACTTATAATTACGAAAAAAAATTATTAAACGAAATAAAAATCATTAAAATAAACAATAAATAAATAAATGTGGACAACATAACATACATTGCTCTGAAACCAAAGTAGCTAAAGCACTTGTGTTATGGAATTAGAGACAACGAAGGTATCACAGACATCATGGACAATCTGTGAAGGAAAACATAATGAGGAAACGAGAATTCCAAAAATTGGAATCTGAAATCGCTAACCCGCAATGAGCAAGCGTGGTGCTCAATGCTCGTTCCTTCTCTACAAAAGAAGAGGCCTGTGCCCAGCAGAGGGACATTTAATGGAACATTTATTATTATTTTTAGTATAATACCCAACAATCAAGTTCCTCACGAAATCCGTTACCACAGAAGGATGACATCGATGAAACCCCTGTCGTCTACATCGATCTGCCAGAGAATGGGAGCCAAGTATCTCAGAGTATTGGGACGCCGGGGAGTGACGAACCTGAATTTATACAGGTAAGCTGACAACCAGTTCTACTAAGAACCTAGAGGTTAGATCTTAGCATGATTTAATCTCTGGATGCGGACCCTAATTGCCGGGAACTGTAACTACACAGTTATTGAATTATATAACAAAAGGTTTTATACCTAATTTACACTTCAATCTAGCTTAATTATCTTTTATCGTTGAAATTGGACGCAGACACTAAAATTCAGTCCTGAATGCAGTCTTTTTTCTGATCGATCTGATTACAAATATAGCCGGTATAGATTTTCACGCCAATTACCACTGTGCGCGACGTGCCGCGGGTTCGATCCCAGCATTGGGACAAGTATGAAAAGGACATATCCATTTAGTCCACCAGAAAATACAAAACCCGTATTTTTTCTTTGATCAAATTAATAAAAAAATACAAAGTTAAAGCGCTAAAAATACTCCGGTAACCTATTGCTTGTTCCAACGCTGAATATTCTTTATGTATGTGATTTGCATGTTTGTAAAACCAACCGCAACACAATGATCAAATTCATTATCAATCATTATTCAGTATTCAAAATCAAAAATTTGATTTGATTTTGATTTTGAATACTAATACCCATAATTTCTAACCTACAGGACACAATCCTCTACGATCCCTTCGACAACCGCCGGATAGATATACCCAAAGATGACGCAAGATCGATGAGCTCGACAGCATCAGAGTCCACTCATTCAGGAGGAGTAACGCCACAGCAGAGCAGAGTGCCGCGACCCAACTATCTGAATTTAGGAACGCCGGGCGGTTCGTGTAAGAAATCTTTTTTTTTGTTTCATAACTTTAAGAAGTATCCATTATTTAAAACAAAACAGCGGTGGTGGTGGCAGTTCGAATCGCGACACCACCGCCGCCGCGTTAGCTCATGATTAGGGACTCCTATTGAGTCTGAAATTAGTCGGGCGATCCCGAGAATATGCGTGAGTAAACCGTTGTGTTTTCAATAATTAGAAATCTTTTTTGTTAATTATAGTTTATTATATTTGTTTTTCATTTTCAATTTTAAATTTTTACAAGCCTAACTTTATACATAGTTAAAACTAAACTAATAAATCCTCAAAAAAATAGCGTCAAAAAATTCATCCACATCGCTGTCGACTGAAAGTGTACCCAAAAGGCACGCGGCATTGCCACGTTGACAAAATTTGAATGACAATGACTTCAATTACATTTATACCTCAGAGGATCAAAAGCAAAAATATTTTTTGAAATCGATTGACAATTGCCGCAGTTGTCGCGTAACTAACATTAAAAAAGCCGTCGATTTAAGAGTTACTGCTCTTGTAGACGGTTAAGAAATAAATTGTGTTAATCTTTGACTTGTATCAACTACTAATTAACTTCAACCTAAAAGGTTTTATGGAAGAGAACACAGTATTGAGTTAAGCTTTTGTTCAAAAATGTCAAACATGTTTTTCGTGTGTTCAAAGAATATATAAATTGCTATTTTACCTAAATCTCCTTTTTGAGAAATACGTGGCAAATTATACACTTAGAATTTCTTTAAAGTCTCAGTCAGTCGTTAAATTAGACCCTTAAAGAGACAGAGGGGATTGGGCATCGAACTAAAATAAATTGACACCTTAAGTATTCGGTAAATACACTCACAAATTATGGTTATAAAATTGCTATTATTTAGACTAACACATACAATAGGGATTTTGACTGGGTATGAAAAGTTAAAATCTATTAAGTCCGTCAGTTAGATAATAAAAAAATATTAGACACGTATTTTTTTTTTATCTAAACAATAAAAATTACAAAGATACAGCGCTTTAAAGTTTCGGAGTGGGGCCTTATGACACCTCGCCTTGGTAAAAATTGTAGCGAGGAGTGACGTCACGCGAAATTTCCGTTCTCTGTATTTTGATCATTTTTTGTTTGCAGGAAAAAAGAAAAAATACGTGTCCAATAAAATTCATTAATCTACCAGGCGGACATTAAAAAAAATTAGGAAACATGCCTATTATTTGATAATTCCAACAAGAATTGATAGCCCTATTTTTTTTAAGCCCCTATTTATAGTTAAGCCAATTGCTGATATTTCCAAACACAGTTAACGCAAAAAAAATTTTTTTGACTGACTTGTATTATTCAAAAGGTCATAAAAAATGGTTATATACTATTTTTAAGGTTACTAGCAATGTTAGTGGAATTCACATTACTAGCAACTTGTTAACCCCTCCAACAAAGCTAAATATGCTTGTGTCTGGAGTGGGTTCACGTCAATAGTGCAATAGTTGGGGTTCAAACCTTCGACCTCTCGATCTCAAGACCTTCACCCTAACCTAGGCTATTGCCGCTTAAAAAGCAAAAATAAATAAAGTTGTAGCGCAAACTGAACCTTATTTGTAAGCGTTACAGTTGTTTTTTCTAAAACTCGTGTTTATTTATATGTTTGGATTATGAATTGCGGACGCAGTATACAACAAATCTTTCTACATTTACAGCCACTCAATCACCATCAACGGCCTCTCGCACGCCCAACTCAGTGCCGGCATTTATGTCTAAAGAAAGCTTAGTATACGGAGGGCATGGATCTGATGGGTTCCCGGTCTCTCCCATACCGATATCGGAGTTCCCTGAGCCTCCACCAGCTTACACTGAGACGGCTACTCCAAGTTCTCCGAGAGTGTCTGTGCAGGAAACACCGCCGAGGACTCAAGTTATCGTTCCAGGTAAAGTATACGGTTAAAACAATTCACACTTTATTTCTCCTTTAAGGTGCTCCCACACAGCAGTTATATAACGTTAGAGACTGACTTATAACATTTGTTTTTAAACAAATTATAACAAAAGTTATAAATTGTTATTGATGTTATACAACTTCATTTAACAAAATGTTTTACAAACTGATTACAATATGATATAACAAAATAACTTTTGTTATATAACATCATCAGAGCCTCAACCTTCCTCGAAAGACAAACCCAAATTGATTGAACATAATGTTATACGATGTTATACAACGAGTTCAACCAATGTGGGAGCGTTTATAACATATAACATTTCTTAACATGTTGTAGAGTATTGTTACATGCTATTAATAAATGTTATCGTGTTAATTAAACAATGTTGTATAACGTTATATAACTGCTGTGTGGGAGCACCTTTAGTCCTATATCTTAAGTAAGTAAGGGCACTGGTCTGACTTCCATCTGTCCAGAAGTTAGCCATAGGAACTCTTTAACGAAACGAAGCAGTCCTATCGTGTTTGGGTTCATTTGATTTACCTTCACTAGTACTGTGATCATAGATACTAAATAAACTTGTTATTTTAAATTATTTGTTACGCATAAACGCATGCGGAGTGAATATTTGTAATTAAATATATGCTTACGTCGCCCTAAACACGTAATAAGTAGAAGGAAAATTTATACTTCCAGGCATTGACCTCGGCAGCTTAGTTGGTAAAGCAACTGGCGCGTTAAACCAGTAGTCGCAGGTTCCAGTCCTGCTTGAGCTTAAAGTTTTTCTTTCTATTATTTGTATTTTTTTATTAATAAATGAATAAATAAATGTGGACAACGTCACAAACATTGGTCTGAACCCAAAGTTAGTAGCTAAAGCACTTGTGTTATGGAATTCAGAGACAACGAAGGTACCACAAACACCCAGACCCGAGACAATGTAGAAAAGTGGTTTTCTGTATTGACCCGGCCGGGGATCGAACACGGGACCTCGAAGCTGGCGACACCTTGAAAACCGGTGTGTACGCCACTCGACCACGGAGGTCGTCAAATTGTTTTTTTATTCATTTTTTATTACAGATATGACAGCACAGTATTCCCCAACTGGCTTGCCTAACTGCGACAGAAAGAATCTGACGTGTCAGCACTGTGAAGTTAGAGTGCAAACATTAGTAATCAGAGAAGTGGGATATTTTACACATTTGATAGCGCTACTGTCTTTTATATTTTGGTGAGTATACTTTAATTAAGCATACTCAAACGAAACTTGAATTTAAGACGTTCTTATAAGTATATCTATCGTTATACACCAGAAAGTGATGATAAATATAAGATTAAACAGCTACTTAAAATTTTAGTTTCGTTTGAGTGCCATTCAAAAGGTTAATGGCTGAAATAGGGTAGATGACAAAAAAAATACAAAATCCATTTAGTCCGCGTTTTGATATGTCATAAATCCTGCGATAAATTTGCGATCTATTTTACTTTTTTGTATTTAATTGAAATATTGAAATGAAAAAATAATTAATACTTTATGAATTAGAACTAAAATAGCATTCGATGGAAAAGTTTAAACGAAATCGGTGACTTGTGCATATTCCCTATTACAATCTTAGGAAAAGTATCAATAATTTCCTTAATACTTGTATATAGTTGGCAAGATAAAGACTAGTAATTAGAATATACAGATTTTTTTAATGACCTCTCGTCAAAGAGTCAAGTGACATTTGTACCAACGTCAACGATGATAGAAAGTATGAAAATGACATTTCACGACAAGCATAGAGCGCGCGCATCGCTAGTAGCCCCTTATGTCAAGCGTAAGCACATTTTTAGCTAAATGTACTACGCTCGTTTACTGATTTATGTGATTTTCCGTGCGACGACAGACGTTTATGCGAAAATATCAATGGTTCCGATATTATTAGGGTATTATTAGATTTTGAGATAGTTTTAATAAAACGGTGAGCTCTGTTTTGACACTAATTTTACGATTTTACATGTTCATACTAGTGCCAACAGTTCATACTCGATATGCGCGCTCTATAGTTTACTTATTTATTCCTTTAACCGTGACTTAGAGTTGTCACTTCCATACATTTAAGCGATTCCATCAGCGTTAACGCTTGTCGAAATGTCACTTGTCTAGAGAAGGTGCGAACGTTACCCCTTTTTCTGTAATATTGCCTTTCTAGACAAACAGGCCTGTTGGGCTAGTTACTAGTAAATAGACCCTGACTGCTAAACCGAAGGTCGTGGGTTCGACTCCCACCCAGGAGAAATCTTTGTGTGATGAGCATGATTATTTTTTCTGTGTCTGGGTGTAATCTATCTATAATATGTACGTATTTAGAAATATATAAGTATCTTTATCAGTTGTCTGGTTGCCATAATACAGACTCTGTCTAGTTTGGGATCAGATAGCTGCGTGTAAAAAAGAAAAACTCGCTATTTCTCCTTTCAAAATAAGGTTATATTAAAATTAATCTTTCTTTTTTTTTTCAGCATGCCACTGGTCATCGTGGTTTATTTATCCAATTGTTTTAAACATTATAATCACTATTGCCCAAACTGTAATAAATTCATTGGACATGAATTGCCGATCATTGGAAGAGGAAACATTGTTCTATCATCCTGACATCTACAAATATTAAAAATAAGATAATACATCTAAAGAGTTTGTTTTAACGCGCAAATCTTTGAAAACATCAGTCGGATTTGATTATTTTTTGCATTTGATAGTCCAATTCACGAGGAAGGTTTATAAGCCTTGGCAGAAAAACAAGGCAAGTGCAATCCCGAACCACTAGCAATTAATGAAAGTAAAATATAGTTTTTATAGATAATAATTTCTGAATTTAACACGAATGTAATAAAAAACAAACCTTTTTATTGGATTTTATTGAGGTATGTACAGATACGTGTCAAAAAATCAGTCCCTCTAACCAAGTGACATTTCTACACGCGCTAACGCTGATCGAATCGCTCAAATGTATGGAAGTGACAAGTCTAAGTCTCGTGACTTATCGAAATGAAATGTCATTTTCATACATTTGAAAGATTTTTATCATCGTCAATGCTTGTAAAGGTTATTGTCAACTTAAGGTGTGCTTACAAGGTCAACTAAATTGTGCAATTTTTTGCAATTTCTATACAATTTTTGTATTGTTATATATATATACATCGCTAGTTGTTGCCGAGACATTATTTTAAACCAAGATAGGGGAGCGGACTGGGTATGAAAAGGAAATATCTATTTAGTCCACCAGATAAAAAAGAAAAAAAAACTCGTATTGTTTCTTTTATCAAATCAATGAAAAATGACAAAGTTAAAGCGCTTTAAAGTTCTGGAGTGGGGGCTTGTGATGTCACTTGTGGGTAAAAATTGTAGCCACAATTGTCACGCGACATTTCCATTCATTGTATCTTCCTCATAGTTAGTTTAATTAAAAAAATAAAAAATACGCGTCTAATATTTTTTTAATATCTACGTGACGTCTAAATAAAAATAAATAGTCCGATCCCCTATTGTTAATAATTAATATATTTTGTTATAATAAAACTGTTTATCGAGCTCTGTACAATAAAGTTTTTAATAAGTAAATTGCTTTTTTTTAACTTACCTATTTAATTTGATGGGACCGCCCGTTTTTCTCACTTTTAAAGCCTGCTCCCAAAATTTCACAGCTTCAGGCAAAATGGTATTCTGAAAAACAACAATAAATATATTAGAGATTAGCTGCGCCCGCGATTTCATCCGCGTGGAATTTAACAAAAAAGTTATTTAGGTTTTGTATTGTTTTCGAAGTAGCCTAAATTACTCCTTATTACATCAGCTATCTGCCAGTGAAAGTCCCGTCAAAATCGGTCCAGTCGGTCCAGAGATTAGCCGGAACAAACGGACAGCAGTTGGTGATAAATGCGCAGCTAATGGCGCCCACCGTGGGACTTTACTTTTTCTCACAAGCGTCGTGATCAGTGCTCGTTCGCTGTTTGAGAGGCATGCAGTGGGACAGTTACAGCTAATGGCGCCCGACGTGGGGCTTTAAAACCTTTCTGCACCAAGTTACAGGCTGGCAATATGATCATATTACATACTTGATTTTCAGAATTAAGTTGCTAAACATACAGAAAACGTATTTAGGTTATATAGGTAATAAGGGACACTTAACTCACACCTAAACTTGGATAACTATAAAAAATGTTATTTCACTGACTTTTGCTATCGCAACTCAATCACTTAGCGTTTTACGATACTCGCGAGAATTGACCTCATTTTTAACCTACCTCAAAAGGAAGAGGTTCTCAAATCGACTACTTATATCTGATGTCTTTACCGACTAAAATCTGAATTTAATGATTCTCTTATTATTTAAATATGTGTATGAGTATTATTGGCCTCATTTTAATATATGTTAATATTATAACTGCGAAAGTAATTATGTCTGTCTTTCTGTCTGTTTGCTACGATTTCACGGGTAAAACGCTGAACCGATTTTGAAGAAACTTAGTATGTACTTAGTATAAATGTGTACAAAAAAATAATTTGCTTAAGATATAATTTGTTGTAAATACATTTTTTTATCATACCTAATTGAAATAAATGTAGACAACATTCATTGCTCTGAACTCAAAGTAAGTGTCTAAAGCACTTGTGTTATGGAATTCAGAGACAACGAAGGTACCACAAACACCCAGACCCGGGACAATGTAGAAAAGTAGTTTTCTACATTGACCTGGCCGGGGGTCGAACCCGGGACCTCAGAGCTGGCGACACCTTGAAAACCGGTGACTCGACCACGGAGGGCGCCAAATGTCGCCAAATGTGAGAAGGTTGTGTCTTTAGAGTATTCAATGTAAGTATAGAGTAGTCAAATATCCTATTAATAGTGTTCTGAGCGAAGTAGATTACAACTGTATTAATCGTACTGGTGTTTGATTATGTATGACGGTGTCAGTGAGTCGTTGAAGGCGCTGCATGTCGACGTGGTGTGGTGTCTAATTTTAACTTAAGGTTTTGTTATAATTTGTGTTACCTTACGAGGCTGACTTGGCGCACCAGCGCAAAAAGCCTCATTAAATAAAAAATTTAAAAATAAAAAACTGTATTAATGTTTAATACTTGACGGGCCTGTTGGTCTAGTGGTTAGTGACCCTGACTGCTAAACCGGAGGTCGTGGGTTCGATTCCCACCCAGGACGAATCTTTGTGTGATGAGCACGATCATTTGTTCTGTGTCTGGGTGTAATTTATCTATAATATGTATGTATTTAGAAATATATAAGTATGTTTATCAGTTGTCTGGTTGCCATAGCACAGGCTCTGCCTAGTTTGGGATCAGATGACCGTGTGTGAGATGTCCCAAGATATTATATAAATACCCTATTATTAGTGTTCTGAGCGGAGGAGATTACAACTGTATTAATGTTTAATACTTACATTTATCATATCGAATTTTTCGGGCTCTAACCTGAAAATGAAAAATAATAATATAATCAATAAATAATGTTTTAACATGATGATGTATTAAACCACTTACTTTTTGATCCGCCATTGAATAACAAAATTAAGTATGCTTATAAAACCGAAACATGGCACAATTTTATGTCACATAATATTTTTTTTTTAAGTAGAACTTATTTTCGAACGCTTGGGGTAAGTAAGTAGTAAGTTGATGAACGTGTGACGAGAGCGTTACGACAAGTGTGATCGGGCAAGACGAACGGAATTTGAGTGGGAGATATAAAAAATATCTTCCTAACATTAGTGTAAGGTACAATTTACTTTATCAAAAGCGAGGAATTAAAATTCTCGGGTTTTTTTAGTTGTTTTCAATTTAATTAATTTTAGCAAATGTTTAAAGTACTACTAGTAATTTAAAAAACTACGAATAATCTTAGCTTTAATTACAATTAAAATTTTCTTTATTGACGAGACTATTTGGTCCACCATAATTAAATAAAAATAAATTATATAAGGCATTATTTTCACTTACCTATATACTGAATGGTCATATACTATACTTATTCTTAATGGTTGGTCTATACTGCGCTTTTTGACTATGTGGGCAGGCTCTATATGAACACCTCGGATTACCTGGCGAAAAAAAAACATGGATTTAATATAAAATAAAATAATTGAATATGGCAGATAACATAATACATAACGTAAATATTTATAACAGAACAAATGAAAAAGATGACAACTGTCAAATTTGTCAGCTGTCAAAATATAAATCAAATCAAATACTGTGTATTTGCACAAGTACCTGTATTTAGCAAATAAATAAATTTGATTTGATTTGATAAATGAATACAAAATTTGGAACATGTTTTAAATGTTGCTAATGCTACAAGAAGTTTTAATAAGCTAGTTAAAACAGTTTCTTAGCAGTTCCTCGGTAGTCAAATCTTTTTCTGTTTTCTCTGCGTAACCTTTTCCCAAGCTGTCTTGGCGTCTGCTCCCAGTTTCACCAGATTTAGCTAAATACCGTAGGTATTTCACATGAAGCAACTGCCCATCTGACCACTTATCATATGGACTGCTTACGACTGGCCTGTTGGTCTAGTGGTTAGTGATCCTGACTGCTAAACCGGAGGTGGTGGTTTCGATTCCCACCCAGGGAAAATCTTTGTGTGATGAGCATCATCACACAAAGTTCATGTTATTTTCGTCATCATCATTCATCATTCGTTGTGTATTAGATGTAATTTATAAATAATATGCATGTATTTAGTAATACCTAAGTATATTATCAGTTGTCTGGTTGCTAGAATACAGGCTTTGCTTAGTTTGGGATCAAATGGCCATGTGTGAGTTATCCCAAGATATTAAGATTAAAGGTTATCAGAATTTCGTATACACAATAACACAAGTATATTAAAGCAGTGCCAAATACATTAAAAAAGGTTATGGAAAATAAGAAACTAACCGTACCTAAAAATCTCTTCACAAGGATAAATAAAACTCAGCATAAACATCATTCGCTTATACAAGATTTTTCGCTATACTTGGAAGTATCTGCCAAGCTCTCAAGCTACAGAGTTAAAATGTAACAGTATTTTCTACTAGACACCGGAATCTTTATTATAAAAAAAATAAACTTTGTCTGAGAGTGTCCTGAGAATTTATGGGATATTCCTAGAATTTAGCATAATACAAGCTATAAGATAAAAATATTGTTGCATTAAAGTTACTCTGGAATGTTGACTATGGACTTTATGAGACATTTTTTAACTCCCATTCTTCTTCTTCTCGTGTCAAATGACTCAAACTCTTTCTGACCAAAAAGTTGCCACCTGAATGGCCCGGTTGTTGGCCTCCATTAAGTCCTGGAGGGTGCAGGTGGTAGTGCAGGACGGGCAGGACAGAAGATGCGCCATGTCTTGCACTGGGGCACCACAGTCGCATTGAATATGTGAAGGATGATGCCCCACTTGCTCATTTTTAATTTGCAGCGACCCACTTGGGTCCGTAATCGGTTAAGAGATTTCCAAATAGGCCACTGCAGGTCATTAGAACTCCCATCAGTATGTAGGCTGTTATAAGGGGATGGTACTTAAATAACAAGCGACCCGCCGTTGCTTTAAACAAATAAAAATTCAGAATTAGTTTTTCTATTTGGGGTTTTTCTATTTTCTAACTAGGTAGCAGTTGGTTAAACATATTAACAGACAATATCCCAAATCACCCACCCTTCACCGCTTCCTAAGTGCTCTAGCTGTGGAGAAGAAACGGCGCAACAAACTCCCCAGCAACATTCTGGCTTCGATTTTACTGTCATAATTCTTGAACCATTTTACATAAAATATTTCGTCGTGGCCTAGGTTCAATGGCCGGATTCGTGCAAGTGATTTGCTGTTTTAAACCCAGGCTAGTAGTAATAAAGATTTTTAAAAGTATAGCGTACTTTCTTAATTATTCTAAGACACCATTAACAATTGGCAGGTAATACTATTATTATGGAAGTCCTGGTTTTCAAAAATTGGAGTCTGAAACGGCCCGCAAATAAATAATAAATAATATCTTGATACATCTCACACACGGTCATCTGATCCCAAACTAGGCAGAGCCTGTGCTATGGCAACCAGACAACTGATAAACATACTTATATATTTCTAAATACATGCATATTATAGATAAATTATACCCAGACACAGAACAAATGATCGTGCTCATCACACAAAGATTCGTCCTGGGTGGGAATCGAACCCACGACCTCCGGTTTAGCAGTCAGGGTCACTAACCACTAGACCAACAGGCCCGTCAAAATGAGCAAGAGTTGTGATCCAATCTCATTCCCTCTCTACACAGAGTGTCAAAAGACCAATATCATTACTGAAGTCTGTGCACTCTGTACATCAAACTACATACATTCAGGAAATATAAATGCTTGAAAACGAATTTTATTTTAAGGCCCTAAAAAAGAACTGCTTTTTATAGCGCTCAATTTGATGCACGCAATCGACTGTGCCTGTGTTTGTGTTGTGGGTAAAAGTTTGTTTGGAAGTAAGTTTAGTATTAACACACACACAAACATGAACACAACAAATTATAACTCATGAAAATTAGTCCACTCATTCTTGAGTTATAAATAGTAAAGCTTACTCGACTTAGTTTTATTATAAACAAATGATATAATTGCATAAACCTTTCTCATTAAACGCTCTTAACATTAATGAAAAGCTTATTCAAATCCATTGAGTAGTTTAGAAGCAGTTAGCGGATAGACAGACGCAAAAAATAATATTTTTTACTAGCTGTCCCCCGCGACTTTTTCCGCGTGTTTTAGTTTCAACGGTTTTTCATTTTTGCAACATTTTTCATTTATGCTCTGGTCCTTTTGGTCGCAGCGTAATGTTATATAGCTTATAGCCTTCCTCAATAAATGGGCTATCCAACACTGAAAGAATTTTTCAAATCGGACCATTAGTTCCAGAGATAAGCGCGTTCAAACAAACAAACAAACTCTTCAGCTTCATATATTAGTAAGTATTAGTAAGTATATAGATATTAACTTAAGTGAATCTGTCTTATGCCTGGTCGTAAATCCATTTCTTTATGCTGTCCTGAGTGCATAAAATTCAAGAAACGAAGTAAAGCGAAGAAAATTGTGGAGTCCGAAAGGAAAACAAATCGTAGCTTCAATATAGAAACCGACCATTAAAGAAAGATGTAACCTCCTTCAGTTTACCTTAAATACGTTTAAATATAGCGCTATATACCTTAAAGAGTTAGCAAGGCCATGAAACTTGGTCATGCTAAATTTCTTCCGTATTATCTACACAGCCTTAAGCTGTTGATACGCAATGTCAAACTCAATGAATTTCCGTATATCTGCTGTTCTTATGAAAGAAGAAATTATATATATCGTTACAGAACTATCTACTATTTGGAGTCTCTAATTAAAAGGATGGAGTGTTGTAAGTGGACATTTTTATTAAAAAAGACTCCCGCACTAAGGAATTTAATCCTTGAGTCGCGGGGGGTTTTAAAAACATTCAAATCGCATAAATAAATAAATAAATGTGGACAACATCACATACATTGCTCTGAACCCAAAGTAAGTAGCTAAAGCACTTGTGTTATGGAATTCAGAGACAACGAAGGCACCACAAACACCCAGACCCGAGACGATGTAGAAAAGGGGTTTTCTACATTGACCCGGCCGGGGATCGAACCCGGGACCTCAGAGCTGACGACACCTTGAAAACCGGTGTATACGCCGCTCGACCACGGAGGTCGTCAAATGCACACAGCACACCCTGGCTTGGAACAAGTATTTGTGGATTACACAAATGCTTGTTCCATGCGGGGATCGAGCCCGCGGCACATCGCGCACTGTGGTAATTGGCGTGGTGACCTATATATTCTACTCGGCTATCCGCGCAGTCAAATTTTATACCAGTCTGCATTATTAAGAGATGTTAATGGTTACTTAAGAAATCAATAAAATTCTTATTATAGACTAGCTGTCCCCCGCGACTTTGTTCGCGTGTTTTAGTTACAACGGTTTTTTATTTTTGTAACATTTTTCATTTATGCTCTGCTCCTATTGGTCGTAGCGTGATGTTATATAGCCTATAGCCTTCCTCAATAAACGGACTATCTAATGCAAAAAGAATTTTTCAATTCGAACCAGTAGTTCCTGAGATAAGCGCATTCAAACAAACAAACAAACTCTTCAGCTTTATAATATTAGTATAGATTTAAGTAAGCCAATTCTCAGACGTCTAAGATTTTGTTTACTAATTGATTAAAGGAATTCCTTAGTATCGATTTAAGTAAGTCAACTTTTAAAATCTGAGAGGTTGCTTACTTCAATCCATCTCTGTCTGTCTGTGTGTTATACGGCTAAATCGCTGAAGCGATTTCAATAAAACTCGTCTTCGCTCCTCGCGTCGTAATACGGTATCCCACGTAATATGTAATACAGTATTTAACTGAAGCCGGTAAGACTGGAATCCGACACAAACATAGCTTGGAAAAAGGCTAGACAAAAGAAGATTATCATGCACTAGACTTTGTTCGCGTGTTTTAGTTTCAACGGTTTTTCATTTTTGCAACATTTTTCATTGATTTTCCACTCCTTTTGGTCTTAGCGTGATGTTATATAGCCTATAGCCTTCCTCAATAAACGGACTATCCAATACAAAAAGATTTTTTCAATTCGAACCAATAGATCCTGAGATTAGCGCGTTCAAACAAACAAACAAACAAACTCTTCAGCTTTATAATATTATATAGTATAGATATGTTTTGTAAATACGCCATTTAAAATAATTGATTACATTAAATGTAAAAAAAACAGACTTCGAAAAAAAAAATACAGAAAAGTACAAAATACACAATTTCGTTTTGTGATTTCTGTTGTTTTTTTTTGGTAGGAAAGATTTGATAGTTTACATTGAATAGGCTCCGAAACTAATGAACCGATTTGAAAAATTCTTTCACTGTTGGGAAGCCCCCCACCCCCCGCCACTTTGTCCGCGTGTTTTAGTTTCAACGGTTTTTCATTTATGCTCCGTTCCTTTTGGTCGCAGCGTAATGTTATATAGCTTATAGCTTTCCACAATAAATGGGCTATCTAACACTGAAAACTGATGAACCGATTTGAAAAATTCTTTCACTGTTGGGAAGCTACACTATCCTCGGGTGACATAGGCTATATTATATTTTTTTTCTCTTTGTTAAATACTCGAGCAAAGCCGGGGCGAGCTGCTAGTATATAGATATAACACCCAAACTACTCAATCGATTTTGATGAAATTTCTAAGGAACTACCTATCTATACTTAATATTATAAAGCTGAAGAGTTTGCTTGTTTGTTTGTTTGTTTGAACGCGCTAATCTCAGGAACTACTGGTTCGAATTGAAAAATTCTTTTTGCATTGGATAGTCCTTTTATTGAGGAAGGATATAGGCTATATAACATCACGCTACGACGAATAGGAGCGGAGCATAAATGAAAAATGTTGCAGAAATGAAAAACCGTTGAAACTAAAACACGCGAACAAAGTCGCGGTGGACAGCTAGTTACGTATAACCCTGTTGATTGCAAAGAATATATATAAACAATTTTTGGGATCGATCGACAATTTATTGCCGGAGATATGGCGTAACAAACATACAAAAACTACAATCCATTGACACCTCTTGAAGTTCTTTTGTAATAATTCAAATGGTTTACAATGTTTAAATCCTACATCTAAAATACCGACGAATAAAGAGCATCCGTTTTTCTAAAGTCGGTTAAAACTACGTTATTTATTTTCTCTAGAATTCAATTTCATCTCTCTCCGTGTATTTACTTTGCTCACGACAGCGTCCAAACTCATTTTCCTTTGTAAAATTACAGAAAACTTTTGGAAACAAATAAAACAAATCATTGACCCTTTGTAGACGGCTAAATCGTTTTATTCTTTTGTTAGATAATATATTTAAGGATATTTCTTGTAATAAATGACGTAGCTGTAAATGTGTATTCAATTATTCTCTGTGATCAAAGCTCGTTCTCTGTATGAGAGGCCTGAAGTGTGACAAGCCGGTGTTAACAACTCAGCTAATGGCGCCCACCGTGGGGCTTTACATTTGCTCACATAAGTAGTGATCAATGCTCGTTTTCTGAATGAGACCCTATATTGGACAGTTGTTAGTACCGTATAAATGCCCCACTGCTGGGTATAGGCCTCTTCTCATGTAGAGTAGGACCATTGATAACCACGCTTGCTCATTGCGGGTTGGCGATTCCAGACACCAATTATCTAATGGAATCGGTGGTTCACCGATTGTCAATGATGTCTTAAAATAATTAAGAAAATACATATAACTTCGAAAAGTCATTAGTACTAGCCCATACTGGGTCTCAATCCTGCAACCTCGTGCACAAAAATCAACCTAATTAATTTTTCACCGCATTTATAAAGGCCAATTATTTATTAAGCTTTAAATTCACCAAAAGGTCCAAAATACTTCCCACATTAAGTAAACATTATTGGTTTTCAGTTACTAAGGAAAATATGTAACATAATTCCACTTGTAAAGGTTATATATGGTTTCTTATTCATACTTCGTGATCAAAAGGTTTACTAAAGAAATATTTTGGTAAGTATTTTGGTAAGTACCTGCGTAAATGAAATGAGGAAAAAATTTTCAAAGAATTTTTTTTTGGCAGCCATTTAAAGGTTAGAAGCACAGATAGAAATCACATCAAGTCCTACAGCTAGTTTAAAACGAGTAAGTTTTAAATTATTTGTTTTATCAAATTTGAACTCTTTTGTTTTTAGTTAAGTTTAAAAATGTGTTGTTTCCCTTAGAATGTACTTCGAATCTTTGCAATTGCTTGATTGGCCTGTTGGTCTAGTGGTTAGTGACCCTGACTGCTAAACCGGATGTTGAGGTTTCGAATCCCGCCCAGCAAATCTTAGTGTGATGAGCACGATCATTTGTTCTGTGTCTGGGTGTATTTTCTAAATACATATACATATAATATTTATGTATTTAGAAATTTGTATGTACCTATTTAAAAGTATGTTTATCAGTTGTCTGGTTGCCATAATACAGGCTCTGCTTAGTTTGGGATCAGATGGCCGTGTGTGAGTTGTCCCAAGATATATTATATTATAAAGTACAAAAAGCGTATTATAGTGGTATATATTAATAACAATTCATTATTAATTATTCATTTTAAAAACACTTAGCTATATATACATACACAAAAGAAATAATAAAATAAACTAATCTAATTAAACCTAAACCTAAAATATGGCATCAAAAAATTTGTCCACATCGCTGTCCATTATAGATATTATTATTAACTGACACTGGCAACAGAAGAATATAATCCACTAGCTGTCCCCCGCGACTTTGTCCGCGTGTTTTAGTTTCAACGGTTTTTCATTAATGCTCCGTTCCTTTTGGTCACAGCGTAATGTTATATAGCTTATAGCTTTCCACAATAAATGGGCTATCTAACACTGAAAGAATTTTTCAAATCGGACCAGTAGTTCCTAAGATTAGCGCGTTCAAACAAACAAACAAACTCTTCAGCTTTATATATTAGTAAAGATTACTAAAATGTGTCTATTTACAAAGAAATCGGTTTTATATTGAATTAAAACAATGTTTTAAAGACAAATGATTAATAGAAAATTAAATATTGGAAAAGTTTTCTACTTTAAAGATTATCTTTAGTTTTCTAAATGACCGATCAACTTAAAAGTCAGTTAATCAGCTGTCAAATCTTAAATCAAAGGCCGTGATTATTTGATAAGTCTTTTAATAAACCAATCACTTGAGATGATATTATATGAGATTTACTACTTAAAAATAAACTTTTAAATTAATAACAGTCGATCATATCGGTAAAATTTAAGCTATTTGGCTCCACGGCTAGCCGAGTGGTCACCACTCCAATTACCTCTGTGCGCGACTTGCTGCGGGTTCGATCCCCGCATTACAAGTTTAGGCAAAAATCTAAATATGGCCACATTTTTTTATCGCGTTGACTCAGAACCTTGATTTTTATACACCTAATAGGGACTATAATTCTCAGTATCTCGTATAAATTTCAACTTGCTAGGTCCACCTGTTCCTGAGAAAATTGCTGGTGACACACGAACAGACGGACAAGACAGTGATCTTATAAGATAAGGGTCCCTTTTTTAACCTTTTGAGGTAAGGAACCCTAAAAATAGACGAACAGTCAGGAAATCCGTTTTTACATCTATATCGGTAATAAAATCTCGGTAAAGACATAAAATTTATCGAAATCATAAATTACATTACAATAATAATATAAATTTCAATATTGCAATGTATTCGATTCAGTTGTTCGTGGTTTTCTTACTAAAAATACGTAAGTCTTTAAATTTTACCAAAATAAATGGCTGGGAGAGGCCGATGTCCAGCCGTGGACAACAGTGGACAGCAGTGGACCGCGATAGGCTGAGTTTATTGATTGAAGTCAACGCACCTCAATTATTTGACGACCTCCGTGGTCATGTTGCATACACACCGGTTTTCAAGGTGTCGCTAGCTCTGAGCCCCGGGTTCGATCCTCGGACGAGTCAATGTAGAAAACCACTTTCCTATTTTGTCTCGGGTCTGGATATTTGTGGTTCCATGGTTGTGTCGGATCCATAACACAAGTGCTTTAGCTACTTACTTTGGGTTCAGAGCAATGTATGTGATGTTGTTCACATTTATTTATTTTATTTTTAAAGGTACCGTTAAGTCTTATGCTATCTCTGTCTCTTTAAGGTGTAAAGTAGCAACAGAGTGACATTTAAGATCGCCTTAATATTAAATTTTGCAAAACAACATTTGTCGATCATCTAGTTAATAATAATAATATCTTGGGATAACTCACACACGGCCATCTGATCCCAAACTAGGCAGAACCTGTATTATGGCAACCAGACAACATATAAACATAATTATTGCAGATAAATTACACCCAGATAAAGAACAAATGATCATGCTTATCACAGAAAGATTTGTCTTGTATGGGAATCGAAGTCTCGACCTTTAGTTTAGCAGTTAGGGGCTTTTAAAACTAGACCAACAGGCCAGTCAAGCAATTGTGAATAACAAACCATTTACATTATTCTGAACATCACGAAATTCCAAGAATTCCAATATAAACTGACATTTATAATATAATATAACCTTTGTAATTCGCCCTGAAGCCGTATAAATATAAATTATCCAACAAATGTATTCTACATCCACCATGTTTGATCCCAAAACTTCTTATTTACAGAAATTTGCCTCGGTAACTACACCTCAAGAAAAGTAAACACAACAATCACGAGCGTTACAGAAAAGAAAATTGTCCCCACAGCCCATACTACAATATATACAGAAAACAAAAATGATCACTCAAAAGACTTAAATACAGATATGACAATTAAAGAAGAAATAAATGACAACTACTTTACACGCATAGATCAAAACATAATAGCATCAATACAAAAAAGGTTGGATAACGAAAAAATTAAAAAGAGCCTAGATGAATTTACTATGGTCCGAAGAAAAACTCATTTCACTATGCCTGATTTTGGAAACAATGAAATTAAACAAGACAGTAATTTGCAAGATAATACTGACGGTCCTTGTAGGTACAACGACAATAATAAAAAGATTAAAAATCTAAATGATATACGAACAGACTTAGATTACTCTGATACATACAACGAGGTACTACCTGAAAATAAATTATACAATATGTACCCAGATTACGAAGAAGAATCAAAAATAATTAACCTATTACGGAAGCAAACTAAAATCATAAAGAAACTTGCCGAAACAATAGAAAAGGATAATCGAAAAATGAATAAGATTTCTGATTTCGACGCCTTACTTAACGAAGTTCAGGAGAAGCAAGATTTGGCGAAAAAATTCGGCAACTACACTGATTTCACTTTCGAAGCAACGACAAAAAAAACAACAACGAAGATGACGACTACAGAAAAACCAACAACGATTTTAACACTTTTTGATGAAGTTGATGTGAGGCAGGCGCTGAAAAGTGACCCACATGTCAAAAGGATTTTAAAGATGGCGAATCGGAAACGAGAGAAATATTTAAAAAACGCGCGACGGACTCACGATCATAATAATTATAAGAAACGACATGTTCATAAGCATAGTAGTATGTATTATAGTTATTGAGTTACTCATAAATACGAATTTTATTTTATTTCTACAATTACGGTTTTTTTTCAAGCTAGCTTAGCATAGACCTTGCAGTTACCCGGTACAAGTTCGGCCTTCCGTTTTTTGTTTTTATATGAAAATCTTATGCCTTCAACCCACGCCGAGGGCACGACGTGGGGATGTCGGACTTGCACCGACTAAAAACACCCCGGTCCCGTCCTTGCCTTTGCCGGAGTCCCGGATTCGCTAAAGCATGCTCGGCGGGGCTCCGGTGGGCCTCGGTCCTTGTTGGACCCCCGCTAGAGGGGTAGGTGTATAGTGCCTACCCCTCACTCCTTCCGAAAACGGACACGTGGGAAAGTTCGGCCTTACCTACCAGACTATGCCTCACCTGTTGAGAGTCCCCAAATTATCCAGCGCCAGTTGGCGCTACTGACACGTCAGCTGTCAAAGCCCACCAACAAACTATGGAATTTGACATCACATGCAACCAGCGCCTCTGGTGACGAAATTGCTAATAGTAGCCTTCTTTCTGACAACCAGTCCTACCAAGGAATACTAAATTAGCCTTTAAAATGTGTTGTGAAGGTCAGATAGACAGTCGCTCTATAATACTGGTGTTTAGCTGTCAGTGAGACTGGAAGACAACTCTACCACAAAGCTAGGGGAAAAGGCTAGGCAGAAGAATAATTAAATTTTTGATTTTATTTATTTTAATTTTTGCATCACAAACAACATTCGGTTTGATAATGTATCTTGATCAATGAAATATTTGATGTAACAAAGAAAGTATATTCATCAAATTTATTACGAAATACACTCTTACTTTTCCAGAGATTACTATTCGCATAAAATTTAAATAAATAAACATAAAATAAGTAAGTTGTATAATCTTATAAATTATTCATTTATCTGCATTAAAACATATTGAATAATGTCAACATGTATTGCATTAGCATATATTTATGTATTTTTATTATTTATTGGACACAAAATGTAATGTTAATACTTCTGACAGTATAAAAAAGTCAAAATCCAATTAGTTAATTAGATTAGTTTAGTTTATTTTATTATTCCTTTTGTATGTATATATAGTTACACTTCCAGTCGACAGCGATGCGGATGAATTTTTTGACGCTATTTTTTAGATTTTTTTATTAGTTAAGAGTTTAGTTTTGTTTTAAGTGTATATATAGTTAAGTTTGTATGTATATATAGTTAAATTTAATATAAATAAAAACGAGTGTACTACAACCCACCCCCACAAAAACAAAAAAAACAATAGTCCGTCAGTTAGATAATTAAAAATTTTTAGACATATTTGTCAAAATAAGGAAACTAATTGGAAAAGTATAAAAATCTGATTAGGGAGTTATGCTTGCGTACAAAATGCATGACATTGTGACGCCAGGCGACATTACAATTCATAGTATCGTCCTGAGTTTTTGTTTGCGTAAATAAGAAATTCATACGTGTCTAATATTTTTTTTATAATCTACCTTTACGTACATAAAAATAATTACTTAAATTACTAACCCATGGTTTTTATTATATTTATTCTGTAGGTTTTAATGAAATTTGGACAGACCTGACGGGTCAACTGTAATTTTTTATACATATTAAAAGATCAATACATGACCGTTTCATAACTTTATGTCGAAATTGCTTCCATACTAATCTATACTATCTATACTATAATATATAATATTATAAAGCTGAAGAGTTTGTTTGTTTGTTTGTTTGAACGCGCTAATCTCAGGAACTACTGGTTCGAATTGAAAAAATATTTTTGTATTGGATAGTCCGTTTATTGAGGAAGGCTATAGGCTATATAACATTACGGTACGACCAATAGGAGCGGAGCATAAATGAAGAATGTTGCAAAAACCGTAGAAACTAAAACACGCGAACAAAGTCGCGGGGGACAGCTAGTATTATCATATGTAATGCAGATACTTGTTCGTTTGTTAGCAATTTTATCACTACTACACCCGAGCCAAAAAATACAGTTTGGAACCAAAGAAAAATACCGCAGTAAACTGCTCTGAATATTATTTGTGATCGATGATCACGTGTTTGGGTTTTCTTATCCTCAAATTGAACCCTCACTTGTGAGTATAATTGAGTATTTGACAAGATTATTTTTATTTTATTAAAAAATATATAATTATAAACTATGTCGAGTTGTTAACGGCAGATTAATTACTTTCATATTGAACTAGTTACAAGCATTTCAATATTGCTAATTAGATAGACAGAGCTATAACCTAATGTGACGTCACTATGGGTTTTTCCATATTTATCTGGGGCTGCCCCATACAAGTAGTCTTTTTGCGAAAAAGAGATAGAACACGCGTCACCTACTAACTTTAAAAGCTTATAGCTTTTGTATTCGTGTATATTTTTTATGTTACTTCGCAGTTCTGCTTCAATTTAATACTAATAATAGAAATATTTGTAATAAAACTACTTTGAACGGATTCTATCGCGGTTTGTACCTATTTAGATTTCAGTTCCCGACATTTCAGTCTGCCTGTGACCATGACACCTGTAAAGGCGTCAAAACGTCGGGAACTAAAATCTAAATACAAACCGCGATAGAATCCGTTCAAAGTAGTTTTATTTCAATGTGTCATATTCGCGTAAACTTCAGAAAGCAATATTTGTAATAAATAAAATAAATATTTCGATAGTAGTCGCTCAATTGGAGTCTTGAACTTTGATGGTTATTCAAAGGTCATACGTTAACACAATAGCAATGGTAACCACACCCATCATTATACTACACAAAACTACATTAAAAGTTTGACTGGCCTGTTGGTCTAGTGGTTAGAGACCCTGACTGCTAAACCGGAGGTTGTGAGTTCGATTCCCACCCAGTACAAATCTTTCTGTGATGAGCATGATCATTTGTTCTGTGTCTGGGTGTAATTTATCTATAATATGTATGTATTTAGAAATATATAAGTAAGTTTATCAGTTGTCTGGTTGCCATAGTACAGGCTCTGCCTAGTTTGGGATCAGCACGTCGATTCTGTAAAATTCGCATCTCACTTCGCTATTCACTCTCACTTCGCATAAAGTTCAAAATAACCTTGATTTCGATCGGGTTCGAGTGCGAAGTGAGTGTCGAAGTGACGGGGGAATTACCTTTACTGATTCCCACTTGTTATGTCATCTCATACTTTATCTGTCCAAATCTCACGTCAATTTAGTTCAACTCGCTGACACGCTCGCAAGGGTAGCGCGAGTGTAAATTCGAATTATCAACCGAGTTTTTGGAATGCCAATCAAGAAACTCACAGCGGATTCAGATTCGAAGTTTAGAATGAGGTCTTACAGAATCACACCGCAGATGGCTGTGTGTGAGTTGTCCCAAGATATAAAGCTAAAAAAATTGTGTAGCGCCTTAAAGGCTTTGATTCTTTTAAACACGAACTATATTTCAACTACTGTCATTTCTGTTACTTGTATTACATTTAAATAGCTTTAAGGAAATAAATAGCAAAATGACGAAGTTACTTCTAAGAAAACTTCTCATGTAAGTGTAAAAGTCATTATGTTATGAATGACACGACATTATCTCTAGGTTATATCATCAAAGAGAGCCATGTATAAGGAAAAACGCAGTCTAGCTTTAGTATCGAAGTATAAATAGTTATTTTCACGGGCTCTTGGCTAAATGTGAGCCGTACGGTATGACCAATAATACAGGTTAAGCCGCGCCCGACGCGGATGGTCTGTGGATGGGTGACCTATTGTAAACATACCATGACCTTCGTGAATAGGAAAGCACGTTAAGCCGTTGGTCCCGACTGTCATACGTTGGTCTTTGACAGTCGTTAAGTCATTACAATTCTGACAACCAGTCTTACTTTGGGATACTGTGTTACCCAGTGAAATGGGTTTTAGAGGTCAGAAAGGCAGTCGTTTCACGTTAAATATCAACAAAGCTTGGGAAAAGGCTAGCCAGAACAAATAGTGATGTTAACGACTTATTTTACCTACCATCGCCAGATAATCTTATCCGAGGAATGATTGTTTTTAAAATATCTACTCAATTAGCCTGAGCGCAGGCTTTGACTGCTTCACCGGATGTTTGGCAAGAACCTTAAGGGCCTCCAGCCAGAGCAATAGAAAAACTAACTACGTCAGCAACGTTCACTAAGGGCACCCCCTGTGGGGTTCGGACCTCGACTTAGTACGTTGCTAACAATCTTAATAAGGCAAAAACAGCAAGGGAGGGCTGGATCTAATTTTTTATTATTTAGGGACATATTTATTGCTATTTTAGCCGGCTCGGGCCAGCTTTATCTAGGAACAGGGTTAACATTTTAGTTACTATTATTAATAATACGCAATGGGCCTCGCCGGCGAGGACGTAATATACGGCGGTTATGTTTTGTATTGCTGCTGCTAGCTGAATCCCAAGAAGCGATGTTTTATCGTCGGAGTAGGACAGAGTACCTATGTCTGGGCCGTTTAATCTTAGATATGACTGAAAGCTACTCCCGCACTAAGGAATTTAATCCTTGTGTCGCGGTGTGTTTCACAAACATTAAAATCACATGCACAAAGACCACCCAGACATAGAACAAGCGTTCGTGGATCACACTAATGCTTGTCCCATGCGGGGATCGCACCTTCAGCACGTCGCGCACACTGGTAATTGGTGTGGTGACCTATACCACTCGGCTATCCATGCAGTCTTGTATCTATGTATGTTAATGGTGGGTCAACCTAAGAAAGTTTTCTTAGCCGTGATGGATCGATAAACACAGTTAAAAACTTACTATCTACATATTAAATAATCAAAAACAAATCGTAAACCTAAAAATCGATATCAATAATTTACATAACACCATTTTAAACCATAAACTAACATAATTAAGAGAATTACGTAATCGATAGATTGTAATATATTCACATCACTAGTCGGCGGCTATATTTTTAAACTGGAAAAGGTCATAAGTTGACGCGTATAAAATGGCGCTTTCACTACAGTATTAATAAATTATAATTAAATATATTTGAAAGTACATATGTCATTATGTAAGTACTAGCTGTCCCCCGCGACTTTGTCCGCGTGTTTTAGTTTCAACGGTTTTTCATTTTTGCAACATTTTTCATTTATGCTTCGTTCCTTTGTGTCGCAGCGTAATGTTATATAGCTTATAGCCTTCTATAAATATTCTGTGAATATTTCAAGCGTCTACCCGTCGCCGTCATCAATATCGAGCAAAAACGAGCAAAAAAAAAACACGTTTGTGGTATGGGGGCCCTCTTAAATATTTATTTTATTTTGTTAGTATTTGTTGTCATAGCGACAACAGAAATACATCATCTGTGAAAATTTCAACTGTCTAATTATTACCGTTCATGAGATACAGCCTTGTAACAGACGGACAGACGGACGGACAGCGGAGTCTTAGTAATAGGGTCCCGTTTTACCCTTTGGTTACCCCTAAAAAAAGAATAGGGATGTTTCCTGGGTATGAAAAGTTAAAATCTATTTAGTCCGTCAGTTAGATAATAAAAAAATATTAGACATGTATTTTTTCTATTATCAAAACAATAAAAACTTACAAAGATACAGCGCTTTAAAGTTTCGGAGTGGGGGCTTATGACGCCACGCCTTGGTAAAAATTGTAGCGAGGAGTGACGTCACGCGTAATTTGCGTTCTCTGTATTTTGATCATTTTTTGTTTGTAGAAAAAAAGAAAAAATACGTGTCCAATAAAATTCATTAATCTACCAGGCGGACATTAAAAAAAAATAGGAAACATGCCTATTATCCGCTTTCGTGCAGTCGTTAGGAAGTTATGGCGTGATGAAGGGAAATCTGGATTCCATTTGTATATAGGTATAGAAAGAGGTTATATAAGTACTTAGGTTAAGACATCTTACGTGAACACATAGTTAATCATGTGTTAGATAACAGTTGACATTTGTGAGAAGCTATTGACATAGTAATGTTCATCTTTTTACAAGTTTTTATTTAACTTGTATGTATAGTTGCCGGCAAATAACTTTTTAAATCTTTTTCTTTGAGTTATCCAATTTATTTCAAATAAACTTAACTATATATACATACAAAAGGAATAATAAAATAAACTAATCTAATTAAATATAAACCTAAAATATGGCATCAAAAAATTCCTCCACATCGCTGTCCACTGGGAGTGTTCCCGAAAGGCTGCCACGTTGTATGGCAATGCTTATCCTCTGAAAGGCTGGCGGCATTGCCACGTTGTATGGCAATGCTTATCCTCTGTCCAAGGTAAAAGCCAGCCCTTGGGTCGCGCGAAACGAATTTGGCAAGTAGCTAGGCCAAATTTGGGAGTAAGTAGTGATAGCGAATTTACTTTAATACAATACCAGCCACTGGTGGGCACAGGCATCTTCTCATATAGAGAAGGTACGAGCATGGATCACCACGCTTGCTCAATGTAGAAGACCACTTTTCTACATTGTCTCGGGTATGGCTGTTTAAGGTAGTTTCGTTGTCTCTGATTCTATAACACAACTGCTATACTAAACACATATGGAATGCAATAAAGAATTGGAATTGAATTGACTTTGTGGGGTTACAGTACAGCTGAGCCATGTGAGTGTGGCATCTTCCCCCAAACAATGGCCCATTTAATGAGCTGCCCAGCATGCCCTACCCCCTGCACTCGCGAGGACCTGTACAAGGCCACGGACAACGCTGTTTGCGTGGCTGAGTACTGGTCTGGGAAAATCTGACTGCTATTTATTGATCGACTCGCTAAGAAGAAGAAGAAGTTCAGAGCAAAAAAATATAGTCGTTGTAAAGTAAGCACTGTCTCTATCACTTGAAGGTATAAATTAGCGACATATAAACATTTACTTAAGTGACAAAGCTAAGTTGCGTATTTGTTTTGGAAGGAAAGAGATTTTTCCTCAATTTAGTAAAAATTTACGAATGAGGTCAAAATACTGGTATTTTTATCCCTGGCGTATTAAAATAGGACTTAGGTACATACCTATATTTAAATCACATGTAATACATAGTACAATATTTATTTATTTATCTACAACTTTAAAGTGAGTCTTCGTGATCCGTAGTCACGTCTCACTCGATAATTGAACCGACGACCCCTGAGAACAAAGTTTTATTTAACCCAGCTACATCCACGAACCAGGTACTTTTCTAAGTACGAATGTTTTCAGAAATATAATAATTGCCATTTTAAATGATCAGTTTTGAATGGCGCAACTATGTAGTTTGTTTATTTGTTTGTTTGTTTGAACGCGCTAATCTCAGGAACTACTGGTCTGATTTGAAAAATTCTTTCAGTGATGGATAGCCCATTTATTGAGGAAGGCTATAAGCTATATAGCATTCCGCTGTGACCAAAAGGAGCGGAGAATAAATAAAAATGTTGCAAAAATGAAAAACCGTTGAATCTAAAACACGCGGACAAAGTCGCGGGGGACAGCTAGTTAAACATAAACCTAAAATATAGCATTATTTAATTGTTTTATAATTGTTCCCAGAGGAATAACTAGTTGTATCAGTAAAAAACATGAGAAACCCCCTCATTTCTCGAAGTTGGTTCAGGTAAAAACTCGACTGCCTTGCTGAGAAACATTATAGTTAACTATAAATTAGAAATAAAAAACTATGGCGGCCATTTTGAAATCATTACACCTTCTACCCAGCCCTTTAACAAGCTGGTGTCGGCTTCCAGCCTCATTAGACTCAGATGAGTACGCGTATTTTATATAGCAACTGCCTGACCTCCACAACCAATCAAAAGCTACGGTTTCATATAATCTATACTAATATTATAAAGCTGAAGAGTTTGTTTGTTTGTTTGTTTGAACGCGCTAATCTCAGGAACTACTGGTTCGAATTGAAAAAATCTTTTTGTATTGGATAGTCCGTTTATTGAGGAAGGCTATAGGCTATATAACATCACGCTACGACCAATAGGAGCGGAGCATAAATGAAAAATGTTGCAAAAATGAAAAACCGTTAAAACTAAAACACGCGAACAAAGTCGCGGGGACAGCTAGTAATAAATACATGACTAATAACTTTATTTCAAATAAAATTAACTATATACACATAACAACCTAGTTGGAAGTTATAATTTCGAGCCGTTAGGGGTTGAGACCCTTGGTCCGTGGGGTCCGAGTGCGCACATGCTTTTGAAAGATCTAACCAAACGCCTCGTTGACACTTCGCGCGACCCAAGGGCTGGCTTTTACCTTGAACAGAGGATAAGCATTGCCATACAACGTGGCAATGCCAGCCTTTTGGGAACACTCCTAATGGACAGCGATGTGGACGAATTTTTTGATGCCATATTTTAGGTTTATGTTTAATTAGATTAGTTTATTTAATTATTCCTTTTGTATGTACATAATAATAATAATTTTATTTAATAATAATAATTTATTTATTTCTTCTCACAACAATTGGACATGAATAAATTTGCCTATTTTACATACGTCATAAATGATATATTTTGTGTGTAAGGAGCTGGTGTCTGAAGTAGGGCATGACTGTATTACAGATCACCAGATCCTCACCCCACAACTATATAACAACAAGTTTTTATATTACACTTATGATAGATAATATAATATAATATTTTTTATAATATAATATACTATTTATAATATAATATTTTTTATAATATAATTAACCAATGAAGTTATGTATGTGTAATGTATGTGACGCGCGGGCGTGTGTGTACGTGTGTGTACGTGCGTGTGTGTGTGTACATGCGTGTGTGTGTGCCTCATTTCTATGTTTAACAGGTCCTCTGTGTTTTGTAGTTCAGATTTACTTTTTTCTTGCATTTGTTTCTTGTCAGTGATAATATTGATAGAACTATAAGACAGTGCTGTCATTTAGTTCCTGATTTATAATATACGCAAAATTTGCTATATTAGCAGTGTATAAAACTAGCTGTCCCCCGCGACTTTGTCCGCGTATTTTAGTTTCAACGGTTTTTCATTTTTTCAACATACTTCATTAATGCTCCGCTCCTTTTGGTCGCAGCGTAATGTTACATAGTTTATAGCCTTCCGCAATAAATGGGCTCTCCAACAGAATTTTTCAAATCGGACCAGTAGTTCCTGAGATTAGCGCGTTCAAACAAACAAACAAACAAAAACTCTTCAGCTTTATATATTACTATAGATTAATTTGATTTCACCCTTATTGTTACTCTCAAAGTGGGTAGAATTCACATTACTAGCAATCTTGTTAACCCCTCCAACTAAGCTAAATATGCTTGTGTCTGGAGTGGGTTCACGTCAATAGTGCAAAGGGTGTGGTTTGAACCTGCGACCTCTCAATCACAAGGCCGTCACCCCTAACCATTAAGGTATTGCCAATTAAACTCAACTGAAAACTAATTACAAACTCAAAAAGTTTCGTTTATGAGCACGTGAAGGTACCTATCGTTTGATACATTTAATGGGTGTCCGAGAATAGCGTTGCTTCGAGTAAGAACTTTTAATATCAAAAATACAATAATATATAATATACAATAAATACTAATAGCGACAATAGGGATGTTTCCTGGGTATGAAAAGTTAAAATCTATTTAGTCCGTCAGTTAGATAATAAAAAAATATTAGACACGTATTTTTTCTTTTACCAAAACAATAAAAAATTACAAAGACACAGCGCTTTAAAGTTTCGGAGTGGGGGCTTATGACGCCACACCTTGGTAAAAATTGTAGCGAGGAGTGACGTCACGCGTAATTTCCCTTCTCTGTATTTAGATCATTTTTTGTTTGCAGGAAAAAAGAAAAAATACGTGTCCAATAAAATTCATTAATCTACCAGGCGGACATTAAAAAAAAATAGGAAACATGCCTATAGTCTAATGGTTAGAGTGGCAGCCTTGTGATCGAAAGGTGGCAGGTTCGAACCAAATCCAATGCACTATTGACGTGAACTCCAGACACAAGTATATTTAGCTTAGTTGGAGAGGGTTAACAAGATTGCTAGTAATGTGAATTCCACACACATTGCTAACCTTAAAAAGAAAAGAAAATTGGTAGCAAACATTTACCCCCCGTTCACACTAGTCGTAAGTCGCATACGACTAAAAGTCGAATGCGCTGGTCACCATACACTTTATATGGAGCTGTTCACATTGGATGAGACGCGATTTACATATAAAATCAGACTTTCGACTTTTAGTCGTATGCGACTTACGACTAGTGTGAACGGGGGGTTACTCCTTAAAAACTTGCTATAACTAAGTCGTTTTTCGTTTGGCAAAACAAAATACGGGTTATCATACTTTTTTATTATCTAACTGACTTGTAGGGACTTTGTAATTTCAAAAGTATACACAATTAATAGAAGCAATAAGTATGAAATGACAGTTAATATGTAACTCACAGGGCACCTATTAAGACAATTGCATCGGCTCATTGCAACCAATCTATTGTAGGTTACACAACAGTAAAAATACTGTCCTCGTGTTACGCACTAGACGTTTTAGAAGCAGCGTTTAAACATATTTGCTTATCTGTACTAATATTGTAAAGACTAGCTGTCCCCCGCGACTTTGTTCGCGTGTTTTAGTTTCAACGGTTTTCCATTTTTTCATTTATGCTCCGCTCCTATTGGTCGTAGCGTGATGTTATATAGCCTATAGCCTTCCTCAATAAACGGACTATCCAATACAAAAAGAATTTTTCAAATCGGACCAGTAGTTCCTGTGATTAGCGCGTTCAAACAAACAAATAAACAAACAAACAAACAAACAAACAAACTCTTCAGCTTTATAATATTAGTATAGATGAAGAGTTTGTTTGTTTGTTTGTTTGTTTGAACGCGCTAATCTCAGGAACTACTGGTTCGAATTGAAAAGATCTTTTTGTATTGGATAGTCCGTTTATTGAGGAAGGCTATAGGCTATATAACATCACGCTACGGCCAATAGGAGCAGAGCATAAATGGAAAATGTTGCAAAAATGAAAAACCGTTGATACTAAAACACGCGAACAAAGTCGCGGGGGACAGCTAGTAAAGGGATAAATCTGTTTCTAAAAGACAAAGATTTATTTGTCTTTCAGTGTGGCAAACAATTAGAAGAAAAAAACTTTCAGTCAATCGACACGTCTTCGAGTAATTTGAGAAAATACATCTATACTAATATACAGGATGTCCCAGAACTCAACGTCAAGCCTAACTACTATAATAACTACAATAACCGAAAAATGGTACAGTTTGATCAAATTTCTAGGTTTTTCTTAAAATGCCCATAATTTTCAAACTGTATGGGATAGATTTTTTTTCAGACTTTTCTCGTGATGGTTATAATCAATCCTGTCACCCCGTTTCGGCTTGACGTTGAGTTCTGGGACATCCTGTATAAAGCTGAGGAGTTTGTTTGTTTGTTTGAACGCGCTAATCTCAGGAACTACTGGTCCGATTTGAAAAAATCTTTCAGTGCTGGATAGCCCATTTGTTGAGGAAGGCTATAAGCTATGTAACATTACGCTGCGACCAAAAGGAGCGGAGCATAAATGAAAAATGTTTCAAAAATGAAAAACCGTTGAAACTAAAACACGCGGGCAAAGTCGCGGGGGACAATAAAAAGAACCAAGTATCCGACGAATTAAGAACCGTGTTTATTTTAATTCGTAAAAAATAGATGCGCTCACTTGCTGTAAGTTCCAGGTTTTAGTAATCTAGATTTCATTCACGATATCTATATCTTATTTCTATTTATTGAGTAAAAAGTATATCAACGGAATTAACGCGGGTACTTTAACAGGAAACACTTTAAAACCCGAAGAAACGCTCGAGATTAACGCAGCGTTTAATTTACCTAGTGCGTCAACTCCGTTCTTGATGTTTAATTAGGTGTACTAGGAAAACTTTGCCCTAGATGTACAACGCATAATCTATTTTGACACGACAATGCGGCGGCCATTTTGAAATCATTACATCTTCTGCTTGGGCGTATAGCAAACTGGTGTAGACTTAGAGTCTCACCGACAGTTAAAAAAAGGTTTTTTTATGTGGTGGAAGTCAAAGAGGCAGTTGCTCTATAACATACTGGTGTTCAGCTGTATTCGGTGTGACTGGGAATCCATTCACAAAATAGTAACGATTGGGAAAAATTAAATAAAAGATAAATTGTAACAATTTTTGCAATTTAATACTGTTCTATAATACCTGTAAGAAATCGTCTTGTTCATATTAATACTTGTTCTCTGTATGAGAGACCCTTAGAGTATTAATAAGTAAACTATATAGAGCGCCTAACAGAGTATGAACTGTGAGCACCTATTTGAACAAGCATCGTTGTAAAATTAGTATCAAAACAGAGCGCGCCGTTTTTATCAATCTCAAAACCTAATACCTATTACCCTAATAATATCAGAACCATCGATATTTTCGCATAAACGTCTGTCGTCACGGAAAATCACTTAAATCAGTAAACGAGCGTAGTACTTACAGTTAAAAATTTGCTTACCGGCACACCGGGTTATAACTAGCGATGCGCATACTCTATGCTTACTTTAAATACTCTAAGGACATATCTTTGTAAGGACAGTTAGTTACAAGTTGGCGTTAAAAACAAATGATTCTCAATCTAAGTGAAACTCTAAGCCTCTAAGGTCACCGACCTTCACCGACCGTCCGTTGCTAAGCAACCGATCTAAACATCAATTTAACGCCAGTGACATTGAATTTCTAACTTAATTCGTCAACGCGTAACTGTCACGATATTATCAAGGGGTTTTGCAAGGTTAGATAGAAGTTAGAACTAAATGTATACAGGGTGGATTTTAATGCCACCTGGAGGGAAAGTACCCTAAATACTGGATATAGCAAATTATACTGAAAGGGATGACTGATGACTTACTGATATTCTCACAAAAGAGAAAAATATGGTATTTGACAGCTTGTAATAATAACATCCTCCTGACCGAATTTCGGCCACGGCGGCTTCTCTCAACAGAGATTAGCCATCTGCGCGGGAGATATTTCAGTGCACGAGTGTATGAGCGAACACAGTTGCACTCTCTATTCCTTCATTCTCATAGTCCGATGGGACGGCAATCCGACACGACCGGAGAGAGATCAGGCGCAGGACCAACGGCTTTACGTGCTTTCCGAGGCACGGGGGTGTAAACACCACCTCACTTCCTGACTCCAAGCTGAGCTGTACTGAGTACTTCTAAACGAAAAACCCAGTAACTATTTTTTGGCTCGACTCGGGATTCGAACCCGAGACCTCGGGCACGGCAGTCGCGCTTGCGACCACTAGACCAACGAGGCAGTCAAAAAAGTGACAGCTTGTAAAATATAGGTGTATAATAATATATCTATCGATGGCATCCGTATTGAATATGAATTTTGGAAACCAACTGTTTAGTCAGTTAAGAAAAATACGAGATATTTTAAGAGAAGATCAACAAACAAAGAAAGATTTTTTGATCTACTTTAGTCACGTGATCGTAAACGGCTGTGATTGGCCGAATGTCTGATTACGTCAACTACTTGTAAACAGATTGCATCTTAACAGTAATCAACAACCAAAGTTTACAAGTTAAATATATAGTTTTTTTAAATAATATTTGTGATTTTTGTTTTTTCTTGCACTATGTAATGGAACGTAAAGTATAGATTTTCTATCGAGTCCTTAGACATCAGTGATTAGCGTAGAACAGTTTTTAAAAACCTGTCAAATACCCTATTAAAATACGGAGTGTTAAAGTAAACGAGTAAATTTAAAATGGCTGCCACGCTATTGTCTAACCATTACAAATTACAATGACAATGAAATGTCTAAAAAAATTGACATCGTTGACATTAGGTTAGTTTAAGTTTCAATGAACATAAAAAAAACTTCCTCAATAAATGGGCTATCCAACACTAAAATATTTTTTTAAATCGGACCTGTAGTTCCTGAGATTAGCGCGTTCAAACAAACAAACAAATAAATAAACAAACAAACTCTTCAGCTTTATATATTAATATAGACTAACGTTTTGTCTACGCGGTCGTAAGTAAGTGATAAATAAAAAAAGAACCCGACTGCCCTGCTAAATAATAAATAATTTATATTTTTATGATTTTTCATATACTCGAAAAACATAACCTTTCTAGGCACAGTCGGGTAAAAAAACATAACGTTCTCTTACATAATGAAGGAAGTTAAGTTATACAAACATAATGTGCTATGTAAGTATACTAAAGCCAAATACGGCATGTTACCTGTGGCAACGGTGCGCATGCGCAGTGTTAATGACCTTTAAAATGTCACTTTCCGAGGTGCACACAAACAGTTTTACTGCACGTATATCTGAGTGGTAATAAAGCTATGTATATGTTACCGACAAACTGTATAATTCAGATAATCATCTATATTTTATACTAGCTGTGCCCGCGAGTTCTTCAGCGTGGAATTTAATAAAAAAGTTTTTTTTTTGTTTTCGAAGTAGCCTAACACATTAGCTATCTGCCGGTGAAAGTCCCGTCAAAATCGGTCCCGCAGTTCCAGGAATTATCCGGAGCAAACAGACAGACTTAGACAAAAATTGGAAAAAAAATATTTGGTATATGTAAGTACCGTATATACATTCATATGCATGTAGTAAAAAGCGGTTATTGACGTGACAACGTCTTATAAATTGGTTTGCCGGGTGACACTTCAAGAAACTGGGTAACGCTCCGCTCACGTTATGCGCTCACAATGAGAGCGAGTGAGAGGCACTCGGGCATGGTTAGCCCGCCTAAGAGCGAGAGAGACAGACATTGACATTGACAGTCGTTGTCACGTAAAACTTTCGCCCGTATACCGACTTTACAGGCAACCAACGATTTTTTTTAATAATACAAACAGACACTATTTTTTTTTTCTATACATATATTATACAGCATTCAACAAAAACCCTGTCCGATCCTTATGAGTATTATTCGACATCGTACTGCGTACACATTATTTAGACAGAGTTACTTTCGCATTTATAATATCTTTCGTATCTCTGATGCGCGTCTGTGCACTTTGTGCTGTCATCCGAGAATACCACAAGTCAGTATAAACCTATTAACGTTTAAAAGTAAAGATAATGACATTATATCTTATATCTATATCTTAAGAAAGCTCACACACGGCCATCTGATCCCACACTAGGCAGGGCCTGTATTATGGCAACCAGACAACTGATAAATATACTTATATATTTCTAAATACACACATATTATAGATAAATTACACCCAGACACAGAACAAATGATCGTGTTCATCACACAAAGATTTGTGCTACGTGGGAATCGAACCCACAACCTCTAGTTTAGCAGTCAGGGTCACTAACCACTAGACCAACAGGCCCGTCAAGATTCACGATTTAACACATGCAAAAACAAGTGTTATTATTTTAACATAATAAAGTTTATTTACCTACATTTTATCCTCAATTCAATATAGTAATAAAAACCCAGTTATCTCATGGTATTTCCAATCAGTATAATAAGATAATATTTCATAATTATTTGCAATGACTCGTTTCCCGTTTGCCTCTGACAATACAGGGATGCTATTCTTTAAAATTTCAGCGTCGAACATGGCACTGTCTAACGTCAAAGCCATGTGAATTTTATCTGTCAATTATTGACATTGCGACATTGTATTCAGCCTTAAGGAATAAATAAGTAAACTATAGAGTGCGCATATCGAGTATGAACTGTTGGAATTAGTATGAACATGTAAAATCTAAAATTAGTGTTAAAACAGAGCGCACCGTTTTATTAAAACTATGTCAAAACCTAATATTACCCTAATAATGTCGGAACCGTCGATATTTTCGCATAAACGTCTGTCGTCGCACGGAAAATCACATAAATCACTAAACTTACGCTTGGCTTAAGGGGCTACTAGCGATGCGCACGCTCTATGCCTGTCTAAGTATTATATAGGTCGTTTCCCAGTACCTTTAGCACTATTCCATATCAGCCAATTACCGTCCACTGCTGAACGTAAGCCTCCCCTAAAGAACGCCAACCATCCCGGTCCTGAGCAGTCTGCATCCATCCGCTGCCAGCCAACTTCTTCAAATCATCGACCCATCGTGCCGCAGGGCGTCCTACACTACGTTTGCCCATACGCGGTCTCCACTCTAACACATGTCTGCTCCATCGACCGTCTGTCCGTCTACAGACATGGCCGGCCCACTTCCACTTCAGCATGCTGATTCTACGCGCAATGTCGGTGACTTTAGTTCTCTGGCGAATGACTTCGTTCCGAATTCTATCTACCAGAGAAACTCCGAGCATTGCTCTCTCCATAGCACGCTGAGCGACCTTGAATTTGTGGACCAGGCCTACGGTAAGTGTCCACGTTTCATTATACAGCACTATTATTATATGGAAATTAAAAATAAACATATAATATTTACTCATGAGTCTCTGAAAAAAGGTAGGTATAATCCATTACTTTAAACTCCAAAGATTACACATTTATATATGGGACCACCTCTGAAGTATACAGTATCGAAGACAATAACAATTTTTAAAATCGATAGACAAATTTCCGGAGATATCGCTAAACAAACACACAAAAAAAACCGTCCAATTGAGAACGTCCTCCTTTAGAAGTAGTTAAAAAAAGGAAATTCTACAATCTCCGATTTCCAAACTGTATTCAACTCGGGTTCATAGAAATATTCACTCGATTAAGCAGAACTTGGGCTCAAAAGAAATACGAACTCATTACCCTTTGTAGATCACACGCAGAAAAGATTTTCAGGTTATTTTTAGAGTTCCATACCTCAAATGGAAATAAGGAACCCTTATAGGATCAATTGGTTTTCTGTCTGTCAAGAATTTTAGGAATTTTCTTTAAAAATAATACTGAGGTTATTACAATGTCGTTTTAAAATCTTGCATGCACACTTCTAGTTATTAGATAGATGGCACCATCTTATCAAATCTAACTTAAAACCTGTAACGCAATGATATACTATACAACGTAAGTTTTTTGGCCATATACAAAAAAAAGCTATGACTTCTATATCGATTACAAAAAAGACTGGCATAAAAAATTCCCAAAAAAAGAATGGAATGTCAATTCGATTTTTTATTCGTTTGTTTGTTTAATTTTTGCCACCAATCGTTTTTATAACCTATTTATATAGAGAGAGTTTTCGACAAAAACCTCACCCTGTAGAAAAATGAGGCGAATATGTTATTAGCGCTCGCATTTTGAGAACTCGAAAACCTCCAAATTAGGTAGTTTTTAATGATAGCTGTCTTTTTTACTTACGTGCTGAAAAATGAGGCGAATATGTTATTAGCGCTCGCATTTTGAGAACTCGAAAACCTCCAAATTAGGTAGTTTTTAATGATAGCTGTCTTTTTTACTTACGTGCTAATCCTATCTTTTGTACTATTCATTAGTGTAACTTGACAACATTTTGACATATACCAGTGGGATCAGCTTGAAGGAATAAATAAGTAAACTATAGAGCGCACATATCGAGTATGAACTGTTGGCACTAGTTTGAACAAGTAAAATCGTAAAATTAGCGTCAAAACAGAGCGCAACGTTTTATTAAAACTATCTCAAAACTAAATATTACCCTAATAATATCGGAACCGTCGATATTTTCGGATAAACGTCTGTCGTCGCACGGAAAATCACATAAATCAGTAAACGAGCGTAGTACATTTAGCTGGAAACGTTCTTACGCTTGGCATTAAGCTACTAGCAGATGAACGCTCTATGCTTGTCTATGTTTACTCTAAGGGCAGTTTTTAAACGTTGGTAACGATATAAAGGTGACATATCTTGTGTATAATGTTATTATTGGCTATCTTCAAGTTAAAAGAGTAAAAAACCAAAATACTATCAGAAGATGTCGACGACAGTTTAAATCACAGAGTACTTTTATATATTATGGGTTTAAATCTTGCATTGTATGGACTGTACCGCCGTCCGAGAACCGGTTTATTAAAAAAAACATTAAAAAACATTACATAATAAAAAAATACAAAGTTTCGCTCGGATGAGTGCAATGAACTTCATTTAAATACATAAAAACCGGATAAAATTGCTATTTACTTGCGGTTAGACTTTTGTTTTGTATAAATCCATCTGGGTTGCACTGGTTAAAATTCACAGCGCATATCAACAGTTGTATTTTTTATCTGTATAGTTTAGCCTTTTAACCCGACTACGCCAGAAGGAGGGTTATGTTTTTTGAGTGTATTTACGCAGTTAGCCTGAGCGCAGGCTTTGGCTGCTTTACCTGACTTTTGGCGAGAACCTTAAGGGCCTCCAGCCAGAGCAATAGAAAAACTAACTACGTCAGCAACGTTCACTAAGGGCACCCCCTGTGGGGTTCGGACCTCGACTTAGTGCGTTGCTAACAATCTTAATAAGGCAAAAACAGCAAGGGAGGGCTGGATCTAAGTTTTTATTATTTAAGGACATATTTTTATTGCTAGTTTGGCTGGCTCGGGCCAGCTTGATTAGGAACGGAGGCGGGCGACTGTGTCTATGTAGGTATGTTATGTAAGTTCTTTGGCACGCAGTCAGATAATGACATAACGACTGTCAAAGATCAACGTATGACAGTCGGGACCAACGGCTTAACGTGCTTTCCGAGGCACGGAGGAGTCTCTGCATGATTACAAATTGTCACCCATCCACGGAACAACCGCGGCGAGCGCGGCTTAACCTGTATTATCAGTCAAACCATAAGGCTTACACTTAGCCACGAGCTTCTCTCTACTGGTCTCTCTACGTGAAGTTATTTATGGAAAATTAAACACAAAAATATTGTTTAGTTGTAAAAAAAATCCACTGTATTTTGTTGTTTGTTACAAATTTCGTGCTCCATACAGAGCGATGTCCTTCCACGCCTATTATTATTTAAAATGAAATACGTCGGCATATTGTTTTGAAACTTATGAATAATGTTGTTTATTTAACTGCTATTTACATATGAAAGGCAATGGTCAAGATTTAATGAGCTGACAAATATTTTACTGAAGTTGTACGCATTTTGTTACATTAAATTACAAAAATTTGGCTTACTCTTAAGAAAATAAAGGTTATATTTGTGTTAACTATACAATTAATCTTAATTTAGAACAGCTATGTAGTATTTAAAAAATAACACGTTATAAATACCTAAAATAAAAACAGCGAATCAAATTAAAAAAAAAAAACATAAAAAAAGGCAAAATCAATGTTTGCATTGACAAGATTAGATGTAATAACTATCTTTGGCAATCCATAAATAAAAAAAATATACGATAGACATTAACCATTTTAGAAAGAAATAATATTAATTTTTAACGTAATTGTAGTAATATTTATAATTACAATATTTAAGTCATACTCACGGCCAAACGACATTGCGTTACGCCAAAATTAAAATAACAATAATGTTTAGTTTGGTAATAGGCGCGCCATCTTGTATTTTTTGACATTACGGCTTGGCGGGCGACCGAAGTTGTCAAAAGCGTAAAATTACACATGGTATGTCCTGTCCGTAGTATTGTTACATACAAATTACTATAGTTTGTATTTATAGATCATCTCTAATCTTCAGGATACAATTATAAAATATATATGCTATTATACGTGTTAATCTTGTTTTAGGTATTTATTAATTATTACAAATTACATAAAATTTTGTTTCTTAGTTTTTAAGATTTTAAGTAGGCATTTTACAAAAAACGAAGTACAAAAGTTGGTTAAGCGGAAGAAATATTATGTATAATTAATAGTTTTGGTAATATTAAAAACAAAAGAGAATAAGAAAAAAAAACTTTATTAATTACTGAGAAATATAAATAGAAATAATAGAACTTGGTATAAGTCACACAAATACGGCCAGATTAAGTTTCTATTGAAATCTAAATTATGCAGAATCTGTGTCAATAAACTTGCAGTGAAAACCATTTTATATGCAACCGCATTTAGCTTTCAATTTCGTTGAATAAATTATGAATGATCGATAACGAATCGAGATGTAAATCGATTTGTGATTGACTGACTTTTTATCTATATGCCGTGTTTATTTTATAGTTTGCAAGTATAGAGCCTCTGTAAATAATAAATAAATAGTTAAATGTGGACAACATCACATACATTGCTCTGAACCCAAAGTAAGTAGCTAAAGCATTTGTGTAAATGTTCAGAGACACACATTCGGGTACACACCGGTTTTCAAGGTATCTCTAGCTCTGACTACCCAGGTTCGATCTCTGGACGCGTCTATGTAGAAAATCCACTTTTCTACATTATCATGGCTCTAGGTGTTTGTGGTATCTTTGTTGTCTCTGATTCTATAACACAAGTGCTTTCCATAGTACTTACTTTGGATTCAGAGCAATGTATCTGATGTTGTCTACGTATATTATTATTATTTATTTATTTATCAAAAAACAATCTACAAATTTTGCGCATGTTTTTCAATATCCCTGGTTGTTATGACAAATATGGGATACGAACCAATGACTGTCAGTGTTTTAAAAGCCGAGTTAAGAGGTGCAAAATGAAGAAATTTTGAAGAAAAGTTAATTTAGATGCTGGATAACTATTTACAAACACATTTTGTCAAAACTATGCTCGTGTACTGAGTTTACTACGAAATATTTTACGGAATCAAACATTTTCTGCATAATAACAAATCAGTTTAAATATTAGACGAACAAAACATTAAATATGAACATTGGCACGGAACTGTTTAAAGTTTTCTGTTTCCGGCATTTCATCTTAAGTATTAAACAACTTACAAAAGAAATTACTTAATCTTCTTAACCCAAACCTGCTTGGAATTAAACTTTTAAATAAAAACAAAAAAGTTATTATTACCGACGCTGTTGTATGTTGTATGCCAAACTTTGAATTTATTTAAATTTTGAAGGTCAATAATTTCATAATTTATTGATTAGTTAACTAAACTTTGCTACCATTCTTATAAAGTCCTTATATAATTAGATACCGTAGGAACTTGTTCCATCATGTCTTACAGCAGCGTCGTATTCTCTCACGTACCCGATTATCGACTCAAACGAATGCAAACTCTCCAAAACCATTTCTCCAGGTTACGTTTGTAACTTGCAGCTGCACTGTGACTTAAAGCTGCCCACAATCAAGCAGTTCATGTAATGCGCCGCGATCCGATTCTTCGACACCGCAGAAAACCACCGTAACCCGCTAATTGTAGCCCCCGCGTGATACCAACCTTCACTACCCTAACAAAGCTTTTCCAAGCATTCGATTTAGCTAGCAGTAGCAATACAAAACACTACCGACGACGTCATCAAATAGTGTGAAAAAAATATAATCAAGTTGTATAGTTTAGTGGATTATGCAAAAAAAGAGGTTTTGTAGAACTGATTTCAAAAAATAAAACTATTGAGGAAAGTTTCTTTAATCGTGTAACGGATCGACGATTCTGGGTTCTGGATTTGGTCAGTGGCACGTTTTCGCCAAAAAAAAAAAAACAAATTTCATGTATTTCAAATTAGGCTACTAAGTAGCACTTTTTATAAGTCAACATATCAGACAGCACCCCGATTCGCCCACCCCTCGCCGCTTCCTAAGTGCTCTGGCTGTCGAGAAGAAACGGCGCAACAAAATCCCCAGCAACACGCTGTCATTTGGATTACACAATAATAATAATAAATATCATTTAGGGACCGCGCCAAATAAACAAGTGTTTAAGGACCATAGGTACTACTTTTGCTTCAAAGCCTTCGAGCCTGAGTTATACGTAAAGTATAGCTCGGCCTTTATTTTTTCGAGTTTGTGGCATTCGAAGACTAGGCCCTTAAATTGCCGTTGTTCTTGAGCAGCCATCACTTGCCATCAGCCCCCCTAGACAAGTGGCATTTCGACAAGCGTTTACGATGATAGAAATCGCTTCAATGACATTAAATGTATAGAAATGACATTTTGTTTCGATAAGTCACGTGACTTGGACTTGTCACTTCCATACTTTTGAGCGATTCGATCAGCGTTATCGCTTGTTGCATTGTCACTTGTCTAGAGGCCCAGGTGAGCTTACCTCTTTGTTGGTTTCTAAAACATTTGAGGCGTTTAGTGGATCGTGAAAAGATATGTTACGGCCCAGTGGACCACAGATATTTTGTATTACAGTATCTACGGTCCATGTACCACTGAAACATATTAAATGCAGTTTTCCTATCTTAGTATTTTATTAGAAAATCGAGGTATGTTTTCAATCGATAGTATTGGAAGGATGTAGATCAGCCTTTCCCAAAGTGGGCGATAACGCCCCCTTGTGGGCGCTGCAGGCCTAAAGGGGGGCGCTAAGAGACCCAGAAATAAAATCGAACCTCCGCTAATATAGCTCACAATAATAAATTTAATTTGAAGTTATAGTGGTTTTTTTGTAGGTGAAAAAATGTGGACGCTAAAATATAATTTATTCTCAAAGTGGGCAGTAGACAAAATAAGTTTGGGAACCCCTGATGTAGATGATATATATATCTGGGGTGGATAGAACGTGCGCATCGCTAGTAGCCGATTGTGCCAAGCGTAAGCAAATTTTTTGCAAAATGTACTACGCTCGTTTACTGATTTAATTGAGTTTCAGTGCGACGACAGACGTTCATGCGAAAATATCGACGGTTCGATATTATGAGGAAAATATTAGGTTTTGAAATAGTTTTAATAAAACGGCGCGCTCTGTTTTAACTCTACTTTTTACGATTTTATTTGCTCATACTAGTGCCTACAATTCATATTCGATATGCGCACTCTATAGTTAACTTATTTTTTCTCTAAGGGAAAATAAGAAAAAGTAATGACGGGAAGCAGGAAACTAGAATTCATTTTGGGTACACTCAAAGAAATAATGCTTGTGTCGCGAGCATTCGAGAGTTGACGGGTCTGTTGGTCTAGTGGTTAGTGACCCTGACTACTAAACCGGAGGTCGTGGGTTCGATTCCCACCCAGGACGAATCTTTGTGTGATGAGCACGATCATTTGTTCTGTGTCTGGGTGTAATTTATCTATAATATGTACCTATTTAGAAATATATAAGTATGTTAATCAGTTGTCTGGTTGCCATAGCACAGGCTCTGCCTAGTTTGGGATCAGATGACCGTGTGTGAGATGTCCCAAGATATTATTATTATATTATTATTCACAAACTGACACAAACATTCTATCCACATAGGTAGGTCCTTACAATAATAATAATAATACAAGCCTATAAATGTCCCAATGCTGGTCACAGCCATTTACAAAAACAAACTCACGAGTAAAGCTAGTGATATAAATGTCACAATTATTTTTTATTTATTTCAATATCCTTTGACATTTTTACAAAATGGCTGCCCATTCAGACAACACACAATGAATATTTTTAATCTGCGCGCGAATTGTATAAATCTTTTTTCGATTTCATCGCGTATTAAATAGCTTTTGTATTTTTTTGGTATTGAATTTTATCGATAATGTCCGATTGAAATGTCAGATACAATACAGAGGTGAAATTATATTTTTATAAGTAGGTAGATATATTTTAGTGAAATAAAATATACCTACCTAATTTATCACATTTTCATACTTATCTATTTATATTTATGGTTCTGACGTGCTTAATGCTAATATGGCTTCGAATGTATGTAATAATATTATGTTACCAAAGTTTTCATATCTTTGGAATGTATGTTTTAATTGTACAGATTCCTCATAAAAAAACACAGAGTACTTTTATATAATAAAAAATGGCTTCTTCATCTCCTAGCCTCAGAGCAATCTCCTAGCGTTACACCGAACGACGAAGGTTGGTTTAAAAAGACTAAAGGGATTTATGAGGGGATCACAGATATGGTATATCTATAACTGGAATGGAAATTGAGAAATAGATATTTAAAGAATATATTGCCATCTCACACCACCGACCAACCCCGTAAAGTGCGTAAGAGACAACTGCAGCTCAGGCTGATTATACCAACAAAATCGTTGACAAAAAGATGTTTCGTATTCCGCTGTTTTCTTCTCCAAACTGGACTGATCCAAATAACTTTTATATGTCAGGCAAGTTCATGCAATTAGGTTGAATGATATTTCATGACAGTTTTTTTTTTTTTACAAACTCATTCAATCGAATTGCATGAACTTAGAGGGTTAGGTTGATTTATTTATTTATTTATTTGGTTCACCAACAATTGTATACACATAAAATGACATAAAGGACAAGTAGCAAAACAATAATAATAACAGTGTAATAACAATTACTTAAAGGTAAACTCCACATATAAAAAATACAGTAACGTACCTAGGTACATTAAACTAAAAACTACGCGTAATTCTATAAGTATATAAAAGTACAATAAAAATGTTACATTTAGAACTGCTATATATATATTATATTGTTGGAAAGTGGACTACTCAAAATTAACTAACTTAAAGAAAGCATTTTTCATTTTACATAATGTGTCATGGTGTAGATCGATTTTATCATTGAATCTGTTTATTACTTTACATAATCTAGCACATGGGGAGTTACTACCAAGTACTGTTTTCCTAAGAAGCGCGCAGGGTGGCGTAATAGAATAGCGAGGATATCTAGCGTTGATGATTTTAATAATTATAATTCTGTATTTACAATCGCAAATCGTATTTTCTTAAAAAAAAAAAGCCTGAAACTATGCAAAAAACGTAAGAAAATTTGAATTTCGCGGGCTACCCTTGACTTAATATTAGTCCAATAAATAAAGTCGGCCCTAGAAGGCCTTTTAGTAACAATTATGAAACGAAATTTTGATAACGGCCACTGTCAATGTCAAACTGTTACCATACCTTGTGTAAATATACAATTGCGCGCTCAACTGTACAATTTTATCAATATCTTACCATTATTTGGATAAAATATTGAGGTCGTGTTTTTCTTTGCATCTATTTTTCTATGTCTATCAAACGGCCTAAGGCTTCATGGAATAATATCTTTCATTTTTACAGTAAACAAGGGTATGTTTACTTTGTTATAAAAATACCTTTTTGACAATAGGTTTTTTATGAGTTAATGTTTGCCTGAGTATCAAACAAGATGAAATACTCTGCTTGTGGATATATATTTACCAAGTAAGTATTTTTGAATAAATACCTATATGTATATTTTAAAATAGATTGAAGGACACGAACAAAAAGGATTAAGTATTACACGAATTAAAGCCATATTATATCGTCGTAAATTACAAATACTTTGGTCTATGAAAAAAAAAAGTGAATCTGTCAAATTCCGGAAAGCGCGCATTACACATATTCCCGCGCAAACGTAAAACATCAAATTAAGTTAGTCAACTGCCACCATTCCACTAAGCAAACTAATCATGCCATCACTAATTACTAGTTTGAAACGTTCCCTAGTGACATCACGTAATACCATTTACTCTCATTCTGATATGCCAATACGAAAATATTTTATATTTGAATACGAAATGTTTTTAAACAAACGACTTGTTTAAATAATTAAAATAGCATATGTTCTATGTATAATTATTAGCGTAACAGATGAAAACTAAGATCCACACGCTTGTAAGTTAGTATAAAAATGTGAAATCTAATTTGGCGGGAAAGTTGACATCTGTCAGTCTGCAACTTTTTTACAAATGATATTTTTTTAATTGGCGTTTTGTTCAACGTGTAATTAAAAGTTACAAACTAAAAATTTTGAAGTAATTTTTTTGTATAATTTTCTAATAAAGTTTTGTAAAACATTTTAAACTGTTAGTTATTAAAACGTGTTGAAATAATGAACTGAATTATGCATATTCTCATGTGTTTTAATATCAAATTTAAAATTATAATTGTTAGCGGTAGCAACTAGATAATGGAGTGTTATAAAAGAATACAGATTTTTTTAAGTTAAATGGTTTTTATTTACAAACCTATCTATCGTTTTCTTTCCCTAAAAGGCTTTTAAAAGGCAGTTCAACATGATCGGTTTTTAAATGAACTGTCAGCCTTTCAGAAACTGACTGATTATTTTATATACGATAGACCCTTACAGAAAAAATAAGTAAACTATAAAGTACGCCTAACAGAGTATGAGCTGTGAGCACCAATATGAACAAGTAAAATTAGTGTCAAAACAGAGCGCTGTTTTATTAAAACTACTTATCTTAAAACTAAATATTAATATCAGAACCATCGATATTTTTGCATAAACGTCACGTCACGTCTTTGCATGGAAAATCACTTAAATCAGAAGACAAGCGTAGTACATATAGCTAAGAATTTGCTTACGCTCGGCACAACGAGCTACTAGCAAAGCGCGCACTCTATGCTTGTCTATGTATACTCTGATAGTAGTAGGTACCAATAACAATAATCAATTCAACCTTTAAATAAATCAGACGCAACTTGAACTTTAAGACGTTCTTTAAGTAAAAGAGACGGCACGAAACTTAACATTTTAAGTATTTACCATTATTGTTTAAAAATAAAATCTGTTAATGACAAAGAGACATACTTTAAATATTATTTATAGTTTCATTAATTAAACATGACTGTAGCAATCTTAAGATGTCTCCTTAATTATTCATACATATTAAAACATTCAAAACAGTGTTCTTTCGTAATTAATGTTAAGATATTGTTTGTCAACTTTCAACAATGACAAAAGTCAATAACTTTACCGCTTATTACACTGTTCAATGTAGAGGAAATCTAATCTATACTAATATATAACGCTGAAGAGTTTGTTTGTTTGTTTAAACGCGCTAAACTTAGGAACTGCTGGTCCGATTTCAAAAATTCTTTCAGTGTAGGATAGCCCATTTATTTAGGAAGGCTATAGGCTATATAACATCACGCTGCGACCAAAAGGAGCGGAGCATAAATGAAAAATGTTGCAAAAATGAAGAGCCGTTGAAATTAAATCACGCGGACAAAGTTGCGGGAGACAGCTAGTTAAAGAATAAAATATCACATTTTTTTTCCAGAAAATGATGGCTATAGTTGTTGTGTTATATGTGATAATTATTTAACAAACATTAATTGTCATTAAATACTAAAATTAAGCTTGCGTCGCTACGCTAACTACCGTTTTTACCCGCGTCTAATAAGATACACATCGAAATTAAGTCAAAACGAAGCTGTCTAAAGAATATACAAAAAAAATCTATATGTACTCCATTATTTTAACTGTCTATGGTAAGCTTAATTTCGCGCGCATTTCTGACACATCTGCCTATCGTATGCATGCATGATAATGATACATTCTCGCGATATAGACACATTAACCGCATGTTACGTGTTCTTCCAAGCGTGTAGAGATAATATGTAGTTTAAATCATGGACCGTGACGTTTCAAACATACGTAGATATGTAGGAAACTATTTCTTTCAATAACGGTTCTTTTTTTTTTATAGTCGTCTCCCGCAGTAAGGAATTTAATCCTTGTGACGTGACGGATTTTACAAACAACCCTTCAGACCAAATAGTAGTCGACAAAAAAAATTGTAATCTGTAAACTGTTTTAATGAAGAAATAAATAGCATTTGTTTTTCTTTTTTTTTTAAATAAAGGGCACTAAGGAATTTAATCCTTGTGTCGCGGGGGTTTTACAAACATTCAAATCACATGCCCAAAAAACACCCAGACTTGGAAAAAGCATTTGTGGCTACTACTATTAAATACTGCAACAATCTTAAATACTTAGAGACACAGAAAAACGAGGCAATAAATTCCTTTACGCCGCGAAATTTATAAAAACACTAAACAATAATGTACCTACGCAATTAAAATATTTTCACACGAACTTTTCTCTGTCCTTGCAAAAAGGTACGATTTCGGAATTAACTTAAACCCATTGTGGTTTGGTACAGTTATTTTCTAGTTAGGTAATTCAACCTTGTAGCTATTGGTTAAGTTTAACCACGTGGTTTGGCGGCGTTGTCTTAACTAAACTAATATTCATTAGGCCTTGCTATTGCTTGTAACTAGCTCAATAGAAGTAAATTATATGCTGTTAACTCTGCAATATAACAGGGTAGATGAATCTCTTTTTTAATGTCCATCAGACTGATTATTAAAAAACATTAGGCACTATTTTTTTTTAATTTAGACTTACCATAAACTCACGACGATACATTGATTTGACATGCGTGCATTTTGTACGCAAGCATGATGTAATTACCCCCTCTCCTGAACTTTGATTCGCATTATTAAATTTGTTTTTACTTATTAAAAAAAAAAGGCGCCAAGCGGGAGTCGGAAACGCGCACGAACCGTTCCGAACTAATGATAATAGCATAAATTATTGCTAAAGCTTTGTCAAGTACCCAGTTGTAGAAGAATAAGTAATCGCTAACCGTAAATTGTTTGATTCGGAAAAAAACTCTCAAATCTATAAAAAGTTGAATATTTTTGAACCCAAATTAGATTCATTTTGATACTTTGCGGTTACATAATAATAATATTAAATACATTTCAAAGAAAACAACTATCCTCATCTTTTATTAAGCAACAAACAAATACTTATTCACAATTTTATTCCCTTTCAAATCAATAAAATTTAAAACTATCAAAATAATAACCTTAATCCTTCAAAACCAGTACAGAATTGTTACAAAATTACAATTGATCGGTATATCGCCGCCCCTCTCGCACGCGTTCACAAAAGTATTGCTGTCTCACTCTTCTGACATTTGTGCTTCCAGCAGCCATATTAGTTTGGCAATAGTTTGACTCTATAAACTAACTAAACTTCTTATTTGTAAAATCGATTTATAATGTAGGTACCGCGATTATGTTTAAAGTACGTAGATGCAGCAAAGATAAAGATGCATTTATTTGTATGGTACATAAGCTTTTAACAAGTCATGTTGTATTATCCATTCTGATATATTTTTTTTTAAACGAATCCCGCACTAAGGAATTTAATCCTTGTGTCGCGGGCAAGCATTTGTGGATCACACAAATGTTTGTCCCATGCGGGGATCGAACCCGCGACACGTCGCGCACAGAGGTAACTGGCGTGGTGACCTATACCACTCGGCTATCCGTGCAGTCAAATAAATGCGAAAGTATGTATGTTTGTCTGTTGCGTTTTTACGGCTAAACCGCTGAAATAATTTGGATGAAACTTGGTATGGGGTTAACTTGGATCCTAAACAAGGACATATGCTACTTTTTGCCGATAACCATTGACGTAAAAGCATATTTATTTGAAATAAAACTGTTATGTTTCAGAATTGTTTGTTAACACACCGATTTGCGGTTCACTATTCTGTACAAGACAATTAAAGGCTTGTTCATAACAGATAGCCTGTTACATAATGCATTACATGTTAATTTAATAGATACATGTTATATAAGACGATATTAGGCAGAGTAGTAAGCTTTATTGTATAAACTAGCTGTCCCCCGCGACTTTGTTCGCGTGTTTTAGTTTCAACGGTTTTTCATTTTTGCAACATTTTTCATTTATGCTCCGCTCCTATTGGTCGTAGCGTGATGTTATATAGCCTATAGCCTTCCTCAATAGACGGACTATCCAATACAAAAAGAATTTTTCAATTCGAATCAGTAGTTCCTGAGATTAGCGCGTTCAAACAAACAAACTCTTCAGCTTTATAATATTAAGTATAGATAATATTATTAACTATTTCACTCGGAAGCCTAAAATAAGAAAAGACCGGAACTCATTTCTATCAAAGATTCAATCCAAATCGTATACAAAAAGTTTATAGAAAATACTTAACGGCGACTATACAGGGTGTAACAGAAGTGCGTGAAAATATTTGAAATATTGCTTCTTCCCGTAGAAATGAACAACTTTCTCCAACGAAACCATATGACATTCCCAAAAAAAAATCAGTTGATCAAAATTAGTAGATACGGACGGCCGACTTTTTTTTCGGAACATACGACCTCCGAGGTCGAGTGGCGTACACACCGGTTTTCAAGGTGTCGCCAGCTCTGAGGTCCATGGTTCGATCCCAGCCGGGTCAATGTAGAAAACCACTTTTATACATTGTCTCGGGTCTAGGTGTTTATAATAAAAATAATAATATCTTGGGACATCTCACACACGGTTATCTGATCCCAAACTAGGCAGAGCCTGTGCTATGGCAACCAGACAACTGATAAACATACTTATACATTTCTAAATACATACATATTATAGATAAATTACACCCAGACACAGAACAAATGATCGTGCTCATCACACAAAGATTCGTCCTGGGTGGGAATCGAACCCACGACCTCCGGTTTAGCAGTCAGGGTCACTAACCACTAGACCAACAGGCCCGTCAAGTTTATGGTACCTTCGTTGTTTCTAATTCCATAACACAAGTGCTTTAGCTACTTTCTTTGGGTTCAGAGCAATGTATGTGATGTTGTTCACATTTATTTATTTATTTTATACTTTCTTGAAAAAAGTTTTTTATTTCTCGCAGAAGCAGTATTGCAAATATGAGTACGCATTCCTTACACCCTGTATTTGACAGAATTCAAGCTTGATTGATAAGGGTTTAGAATATTTCGATGTTACGCAAGCATTTCATAGTCATTTAGTATTGAAACTTGATGAGCGGGAAAATGGGTGTCTGGCACTTATAGAGATGAACCATTGTTTTTCTTTTCAACGGTTACATGAATGGTTACATTCAAATAAATGTAGGTTGGTGAAGCATTAAATATACGTAAGTCTTATTTTCCGAGTGTATGAAATGCTTCTTCCTTTGTACAATTACTTTCTAAGCAGTATTCATAACTAGCTATCCCCCGCGACTTTGTCCGCGTGTTTTAGTTTCAACGGTTTTTCATTTTTGCAACATTTTTCATTTATGCTCTGCTCCTTTTAGTCGTAGCGTAATGTTATATAACCTATAGCTTATTTCAATAAATGGGCTATCCAACACAGAAATATTTTTTCCAATCGGACCAGTAGTTTCTGAGTTTAGCGTGTAACTCTTCAGGTTTATATATTAGTATTAGTATATTAGTATAGATTATTTCGGAAAATTGACGGTTTACACGCATATTCTCGGGATCGCCCGACTTGTTTGTCTGTTTGTTCCGGCTAATCTCTGGAACGGCTGGACCGATTTTGACGGGCCTTTCACTGGCAGATAGCTAATGTAGTAGGGAGTAACTTAGGCTACTTCTATTTTAGAAAAATTCTAAAGTTAACTACACAAATAATAATAAAAATAAAAATGCAAAAACGAAAAAGAAACTAAATTACTTTTTTGGTTAATTCCACGCGGGCGCTGCTAGTCTTATAATAAAACCCTCCTTTTGGAAGTCGTAAAATAAAACAATAGAAAGCATATTTGACGACTATCCGTAAATTAAAAAAAAATAACCACAAACAATAGAATTACCGAATTTTGACAGCTTGAAATGTCAATGTCAAATTACTACACTAATTATTTATGGTTTTCAAATAGTTCGGCATTTTAATGTCGCAGTGAAATAACGAGGCATTTCATAGAATAATTCACACGATTATAATCTAATTTGCAATACAGTGAGAAACTTAAACTTTATGCAATCTGTCAACGTATTTATGAACTTAAAACAATAGGACAAAAATTTCATTAAAGATAATGTATGAAAAAAAATAAGTCTGTTTCGGAAATAGTTTACACACTGGTGAGGAAACTACTACTACAGTACATCTATACTAATATATTTATATATCTATACTAATATTATAAAGCTGAAGAGTTTGTTTGTTTGTTTGTTTATTTGTTTGTTTGAACGCGCTAATCTCAGGAACTACTGGTTCGAATTGAAAAATTCTTTTTGTATTGGATAGTCCGTTTATTGAGGAAGGCTATAGGCTATATAACATCACGCTACGACCAATAGGAGCGGAGCATATATGAAAAATGTTGCAAAAATGAAAAACCGTTGAAACTAAAACACGCGAACAATGTCGCGGTAGACAGCTAGTTAGAAATATTTGTAATAAATAAATAATTCGATTGTACTCAAATACCATATTCATAGTAGCGTGCAAATCTACGCGGGCGTTCGATACAAACCTTGTTACAGGCAAACTGTTGTGCATATTCCTGGAGCCACGTGCATTTTATCAATTAAACTAATTTTAGCACGTTCATAACTATTTTAGAATCAGAACTGAATGTAATTTCCAGTGATAAAAAATCAGAATAATGTAAAATTTACTCAACATTTGAACACATACCTTAGAGTATACATAGACAAGCATAGAGTGCGCTCATCGCTAGTAACCCGTTGTGCCAAGCGGAAGCAAATTTTTAGCTGTAAGTACTACGATCGTTTACTGATTTAAGTAATTTTCTGTGCGACGACAGACGTTTATGCGAAAATATCTACGGATATTTTCTTTTATTATGCAAAGGTTACATTAGGTTTTGAGATAGTTTTAATAAAACGAAGCGCTCTGTATTGTCCCAAATTTTACGATTTTACTGGTCATACTAGTGCCTACGGTTCATAATTCTTACTATAGTGCGTATTCGCATACACAATCGTAAAATTTGTGACAAAACAGAGCGCGCCGTTTTATTAAAACTATCTTAAAACCTAATATAACCCTTACAATATCGGAACCATCGATATTTTCCCAACAACGTCGGTCGTCGCACGGAAAATTACTTGAATCAGTAAATTTAGCGAAAATTAACGCACTATGTTTGTCTATCTTTACTTTAAGGTCAAAATATATCCGAACTTTGACATAGTTTTGACATTGGACAGCGGGAAGTTCAATATTTCATGTTTACAGAATCGCATTAAACTGCTTCACTGACAGTTCTAAGATTTCTAATCTATAAAACATCGGATCTATATACCGATAGCACACAAAAGCGAATTAAATACACGTAACAATTACGATGCACAATAGCAAAGCACTTTCTCTCTCATAGACGAAAATGTAATGTGACGCAATAGATCGGCCATCTTGGGGGTATTCACAGCGAAAGTGAATTTGCAATGATAAAAAATGTTTGCAGAATTGTACTCTTTGGCTTTGGAATGTATGGTATGGCGCGAAAAGTGAAAAAAATATGGCGGGTTTGACAATTATTGAATGAAGAGGTTACGTAAGGAATTCTGTTGTTTTAAACAGGTTTGTACAAAACTGGTTTCGAGTTTAGTTTTGTTAAATTTCCCCTACCAAAGATCTACTGTGGAGTAGTATTAATACCGAGATTGTAAAAAAACTGCATTGTTCCTAAAGGCTTATTGTTAATTATTGCATGTCGATGGATACTTTATTTGCATTTTGCCATCCTTGTTTTGGCTTCATTATTAGAGTTGGGCTTGTCTATTGGTATGCTGTTCTGGTGTGTGATATTTACTTAATAATAATGTATTTATACGGTAAGGCACAACTGCAGTTCAGACTGATAATACAAAATCATTGACCAAAGGACTAAATTAACACAATTTCTATCTTTCACTTACATACAGCGTGAGAAAAGGACGGCAATAGATAACAACTAACTTAAAAATGTCAAACCAGTTTTCGCCTTGAACATCACTGTGTTTTGCACAAGTCTCTGCGTGTCGACTAATTCGTATGAGAATTTAAGTCGGTACTACATTTGACAGCTCTAATTTTCGTCTGTCCTTTTCTAATTATGTACAAGTAAAAAAGATATCGATGGCTAAAGTAATTTTAGTGCGTGTATAACACAATCGGGGCCATTGTGTTATTCGTCCATTATTTTGGCCATAAATATATCATTTCTGACAGTCTAAACAAATTATATGTCTGACATTAATATGAAAAACATCCCATGTTTTATAATAATTAAACCTTCACAGACAGGGTGTGGTGTATGAATGGGATTTGCAAAACAAACCCATATTGTATGTACGATTAATGTAATTTAGTCACGTTATGGTTAAGTATAACTATAATAATAATAATATAATAATTTACAATAGCTCTGTATCAACTTTGGACCATTCATGTCTGTTCTTCCATAGAGCAGAGGTGGATGGGCCCTAGTAGATGCCCCATCCCAGTTTAGAGTAAAGTTCTCAACAAGGCCACTGCGTGTTGGACCTGTGTCCCCACGTAAGCCTTTCAAAGGACCGGGTATTCTCAATACTGAGGATAGCCCGTGAAAAAAGAGAGACATAATATAATAATTATATCTTGGGACAACTCACACACGGCCATCTGATCCTAACCTAGGCAGAGCCTGTATTATGGCAACCATACAACTGATAAACATACTTATATATTTCTATATACATACGTACTATAAATAAATAAAACCCAGACACAGAACAAATGATCGTGCTCAACACACAAACATTTGTCCTGGATGGATATCGAACCTATGACCTCCAGTTTAGCAGTCAGGGTCACTAACCACTAGGCCAGTCAATAATAAGACCAGCTTGCCAAATTTACCCTTTATCTAAAATTAATAACTTAACATCTACATAAAATAATACTATCTGACCCTACAGTTGTTGTCCAGTCAATTTTCGACTTTTCCCGCGGATTTTTCGTTCATACAAACGTTCCCCGCCAGCCAAGTGACATTTCTATCGCATCGTCAAATGTATTAATCTGTCGACTGCACACTTGCAGTCGACAGCGATGTGGATTTTTTTTTAATGCTATATTGTATTTATTAGGTTTTAATTATGGTGTCTTAATTATAATTAAATGTATAAATAGTTAAGTTGTATGTGTAGGTATATATTTTTTCACTGTTTACGTGAATAAATAAATCCGATGAACATACAAAAAAAGTGACATTCAACATTTTGTTTTACGACATTTAAGACGATAATAATATATTTTCTAGACTCAATTATTTCAAATGTCAAATTTGTTATATTATTTATACTTCGCTTAAAAAATAACGCGTAAATATTCTTAATTAAAAACAATCATAAATTAAAAAAGTCTAAGTAGGACACGTTAAACGTCTTATTAATCTCGAGTCTATTTTTTGCTGGTTGTTAAGTAGAACTGTACATTATTAAATGAATCATCTTAATTATTAATAATTATTCTTGTAGCTTTATCTTCCAGGAAAATGAATATCTTCTAATTGTACAAGCAACTGAGTAAATGTTACCCTTATAAAATGTTTTTACTTTATGGTAATTACCGATCTATTGTTACAAGAGGAAAATAAAGGAATAAGTCTTAATAATAAATGGGTATTTAATAAAATGGCAAAATTACTTCAATCAATTATTTGTATATAATTACTTCAATCAAACTTCTATTATTTGTATATAATTACTTCAATCAAACAAAGGACTTTGCATTAAGGATAAAAGGTTTTTTTTTATAGCTAGCTGTGTTCCGCGGTTTTCCTCGCTTTTCACCCAATGCAAGTAACGTGGTAATGCTTTCTGAGATTTACGCAAATGTTAGACATTGAAATAAAACTACTTTTAAACGGATTCTATCGCAGTTTGTTTAGAGTTTAGTTCCCGACGTTTTGATGCCTTTTTGCAGGTGTCATGGTCATGGCATGATGGCGCAGATGGCTAATCTCTGTTAAGAGGCCGCAGTGATCGAAATTCGGTGGGAAGAACATTATTTATAAATATGTCCCTATATTATATTAACTAGCTGTCCCCGCGACTATGTCCGCGTGTTTTAGTTTCAACGGTTTTTCATTTTTGCAACATTTTTCATTTATGCTCCGCTCCTTTTGGTCGCAGCGTAATGTTATATAGCTTATAGCCTTCCTCAATAAACGGACTATCCAATACAAAAAGAATTTTTCAATTCGAACCAGTAGTTCCTGAGATTAGCGCGTTCAAACAAACAAATAAACAAACAAACAAACAAACTCTTCAGCTTTATAATATTAGTATAGATTAAGTATTAAGTATAGAAGTATAGATAATAAACTAATATCGACACAGAAACTTTGTAAAACGAGATCAATTCATCATATTCATGAATAAAAAGCCCGTTTCACTGAAAGGTTTCATTCAAAGTTTGATATGAATATCTGAAAAGGTCTTAGAAATTATATTATCTACAATATAACGTAAAAATGACATGAATAAGAAGCAGTTTAAGAACGACAAAGGCCTCTTTACTATACAATATAAGGCTTAATCAGGCGTTACCTTTGCTTCTGAGAAGTATTTACAAAAACAAGGGTAGCATAAATAATAGAATGTTCGCGATTGAAAAATTCGCTAGAGCCGTTAGTCTCGCATGTGGTACATCTACACCTACAGCATACAACAAAAACCCTGTCCGATCCTTATGAGTATTATTCGGCATCGTACTGCGTACACATATACGTAACTATTGAATGGATTTGAGATTATTATTTTTCCCCGGTGAATATAATTAAATTAAAATAAAACTGATCAAAGGCAACACTGATCGCTCGACAAAGTTCACGTGTATTACTTACAGTTTTGTATCAAAGCCGCCTGAGCGATATTTTTTTAGTACGTATGTTGAACCAGGAATACGCCTTTATTGGATCGGACAGGGTTCTTGTTACATACTGTATAACTTTCCACCAATAAGAGACAAGCTACTGGCTCGTGATTTGTAGAAATTTACATAGATAGGTAATAAGAAAAAATGGGTGCGTGTACTTATGTACGCGCGTGAAAAGTTATACTTCTTTGGCATCATTAAATTAAATATTTTTATTGATTTCTTAATTTAATAATCACTTTTCAATTTATCAAAAAAATTTCAATTTATTTAGTTATTTTTATAAATATTTATTATTTATTCAATTTAATAGCAAATATTAAAAATTAATATTATAATTTGATGTTCAATTTTAATTTTTATCACAAACTTTTTATTAAATGTTTTATTAAATTTATTTCTTTATTTTGTAAATATTAAATAACCAATAATAAGTATTAAACATTAATAATTTAATGATATTTAGTGTTAATCATATTAAATAAAAGTATTTTAATTTATATCAATAAATAATACATACGGATAGTTAACCTCAATTATATTGGAGCAGTTGAAAAAGTATATATAAGCACAATTTTTTTCACTAATATTCACAAATAGTTAGTAATATCAATCAAAATATTCAATTTAAATCACTACTGAATATAATATTTTGATATTTTAAAAAACCATGCAGTTTTAAAGTGTTATTTATTATTTTAAATACTTAATAATAATATTATAATGTATTATTGTTTTAGTTTACCTTATTTACACAACAACAAATGATTACTAAAATAAATAATTACTTTAAATGCGGTCATATGTGGTTTCCGATAATATTTATTACTAGCGACTTTGTCCGCGTGTTTTAGTTTCAACGGCTTTTCATCTTTGCAACATTTTTCATTTATGCTCCGCTCCTTTTGGTCGCAGCATAATGTTATATAGCTTATAGCCTTCCTCAATAAATTGACTATCCAACACTGAAATATTTTTTAAATCGGAACAGTAGTTCCTGAGGTTAGCACATTTATTCAAACAAACAAACTCTTCAGCTTTATTATATTAGCTATATACTAATATATAAAGCTGAAGAGTTTGTTTGTTTATATATTAATTAATTTTATAATGTATTATTGTTTTAGTTTTCCTTATTTACACAACAACAAATGATTTAATAAAATAATTAGTTACTTTATACAATGCGGGCGTATGTGGTTTCCGATAATATTTATTTTAGCTGCAATTAAAACTAATAACATCTGTTTTATTATTTAATATACCTTTATACAGACCAGATGCACATGTATTCCGATAGCGGTTTATAATATACTAGCAGCCCGCCCTGGCTTCGTATGGGTTTTAACAAAAAGACAAAATTAAAAAATCTATACTATATAATATTACTAGCTGTCCCCCGCGACTTTGTTCGCGTGTTTTAGTTTCAACGGTTTTTCATTTTTGCAACATTTTTCATTTATGCTACGCTCCTATTGGTCGTAGCGTGATGTTATATAGCCTATGACCTTCCTCAATAAACGGACTATCCAATACAAAAAGAATTTTTCAATTCGAACCAGTAGTTCCTGAGATTAGCGCGTTCAAACAAACAAACTCTTCAGCTTTATAATATTAAGTATAGTATAGCAGCCTGCCCCGGCTTCGCAAGGGTATTTAACAAAAAGACAAAATTAAAAAATATAAAAATATAGCCTCTGTCTCCCGGGGATAGTGTAGCTTCCCAACAGTGAAAGAGTTTTTCAAATCGGTTCAGTAGTTTCGGAGCGTATTCAATGCAAACAAACAAACAAACAATCAAATCATTCCTCTTTATAATATTAGTATAGATATATTTTGACTGCCCAAAGCTGAGTGTATTTTTTTTTTTTTATATTTATGTAAGTTTTTTTCAACATAACCTCTTTTCTCTTACGGAATTTTTTTCAATATGTAATGTTATTCTTTTACTAAAGTTCCAGCTTCTCTTTTTAGGGTTACCTACGCAAGTTGTCCGTCCGCCCGTTCGTCTGTCTGTTGCCATTCTTTGTACGTGTCTAGTTCATCCCTCCATCTCCGCCTGGGTTTTTCACGCGACCTCTGTCTATTGGGAAACCTGGTATGTAGAAGGATGTAGGGAAATTAATGTTTGCGATTTCATTTATATCCTTTTATTTATTTATTATAAGTTTATATGATCATCGGTACAAATAAATAATATTGAAATGTTAGTTTGAATGTCAAAATAATAGTTTTATTTTAAGATCATACAGTTTGAGGTAATCTTCAAAACGGCTGTACTGATTTTGACAAGATTTTGCGGGCAGATAACTGAAAATGTAAGGGTAACTTACTTTTCTAGCCGAAAATATTTAGGGTTTCGACCAAAAAGAAAACAGAATGGAAAGAACACGGGTCACACCGGGGGGCTCAGTTAGTAATATTAGTATATGTATATAAATAAATAGGTATTGCATTTAGTATCGTTTTTTGACGGAAATCCTTTGTTTGTTTTAAAATGATAATTTGATTTTTGGAAAACATAGTCAGATAGTGTATTTGATAAAAAATGAACAAACAATATATCACCATAAACAATATGTACATACAATCAACGCTGGCAATAAACTTCACCGCCATTAAAAAAAACTTATCTAAAATCTGTAATTATTGCGCCAATTACAACTCTCAAATTCAAACTTCGAATAAATGGCGTTAATTTATTCGACCAAAAACGTTATCGAATGAGGGATCCAAATTAATAAAGTTAGTCTTCATCAAATTTCAAGAGTAATTCGAGAAAATCCCTATTTTATTATGATAACCGCGATAATTATTACTAAGCTTGCTATTTTAAAGGAGTAGACAGGGAATGATGAACAATTTTAACGTGAATAAACATAACTTAATACATCATGCAACAAAAACCCTGTCCGATCCTTATGAGTATTATTCGGCATCGTACTGCGTACAAATATACGTAACTATTGAATGGATTTGAGATTATTATTTATCCCTGATGAATATAATTAAATTAAAATAAAACTGATCAAAGGCAACACTGATCGCTCGACAAAATTCACTTGTACTACCTACAGTTTTGTATCAAAGAAGCCGCCTCAGCGAGACATTTTTTCCTAGTACGTATTTTAAACCAGGAATATGCCTTTTTAGGATTGGATAGGGTTTTTGTTACATACTGTACATATATTTCTGGACGCAATTACCAATATTCAAAGCCCGTGCTTATAAAACCTCGGCAAATAGATTTCGCACTTTACTAATTATCAATTTATTCTGTAAATTAAGATATTTCAGTTAATTCATAATGTTTTAATTTCGTTAACAACCCAATGTCACATCTATACAGCTCTAAGATCTTTTCCCGCCACCGGCCACTCTCAAAAGCCATAGACTATTATCTATGTCTTAGGTAACGTTCATGATGTAACGAATTTCTAGTGTGACAGTAGGCATTATACCCCCGACCCCGTTAAAACAGCTTTACATGAATTTATTATACACCAAATTAGTTTTCAATTGTGTTTGTATTTTGATTTGATTTGATGTACGAATTTTTTGATGCCATATTTTATTTAGGTTTTAAATGATTAAAAGTTTGTGTTTTATTGTGTATATATAGTTAAATTGTTTATTAGATATTTTTTTAAGTAAATAATAAACAAATAAGTACATTATGATGTGCAATACTATCGGAACCGCTCTGTGAGAGTGTTCTTTGACAAAGATCACATAGTCCAACTTTTTATTCGTTTTACAATTACATTCTCACACGGTCGATCTTCCATTGTTTCTATCCATTATGTAACTACTTTCCTTATTACCTAGATTGTGTAATGCGAGTTAAAACCATTAAGAACAGTAACCTCATACTATCTGCTTTTTAAATAATAATATCAGCTTGTAACTGTCAAACTGCTGTTAAAACCTCATTAAAAAAAAAACGGGGTAGATCCCTTTTAAAATTTTCTAGATAATTAAAAAAAATAGACGTGTCTATTTTCTTATTTCACGAAAAAAAAAACTCAAGTCGATAGGTCTGAAATGTCGCATGATGTCGCAATTTGTACGCAAACATGACGCCCCCAGCTCTTACTTAGCATTTACTTTTTTTTTAAAAGCATAAAGTACATGTTTAATATTTTTTATTATCTAACTGACGGACTAAGTCGATTTTGACTTTTCATAACGAAGCCTTTATCAATCCCCTGCTCGCTGTTGCATCCAGTCCGACTAAGAGATACTGTATTATGCAGTAAATGGGTAGTAGCGAGCCTCTTTGAGAGACAAAAGAAGTCGACCAGAATATGCAAGTGCACGGGTGCATACCTATCAAGTTAGCGCTCTTGGAGTAAACATAGTCAAGCAAAGAGCGCGCGCATCACTAGTAGCCCCTTGTGCTTTTTTAATTAAATTTACTACGCTCGTTTAATGATTTCAGTGATTTTCTATCGACGACAGACGCGAAAATATCGACGGTTCCGACACTATTAGGGTAATATTAAGTTTTGAGATAGTTCTAAAAAAACGGCGCGCTGTTTTGATACTAATTTTACGATTTTACTTGTTCACACTAGCCCCTACAGTTCGTACTCGATATGCGCACTCTACAGTTCACTTATTTTTTTCTCTCAGCTCTGACTGAGTTTCAGTGATCTTACAACTCATGTTTGTTCGTGCAGTATACTTTTAATTGTTCTGTGGTGTTAGAGTTCTGTGATTTCGCATTAAAATCTAAAACCTACAATTGAACACTCCTCCAAATAACACGTGCACTGAGTGTATAGTAGTCTATATCATATAAGCCACAGTAATGATCCCTATTAAGATGCAAAGTTCAATAACACAAAAGATCTCTGTGAAGCTGTGTAGCTATAAATGTAGATACAACTGATCCTTTAGGTCATTGTAACCGGTTATGCATTCATTACTACAGACCTGTCCTTTGCCCGCCATTTTGAAATTACTGTATCACTAGTATTCATGATTTTTATGAATAAACGACTACTTTTCATTCCGGACATTTATTAATAAAAGTAGTCTTTTTAATGATATATTGATAAATTGGGCTTACATTCGCTCGTGATTTTGGTTGATTGCATGTTGGCTGACAACATAACCTATATCTTCAAGCCCTATGTTGAAAACCAATTTTATTTAGATTAGCCGCCAAAAAATTTTTTTCTGCAAAAATGCTTCAAATTATATCATTATTATGTAAAATAACTATCAAAAAGCCTGTAATAGATGAAAACTACCTTTTAAAATTCGCAATATTTTACACAACTCAACGGAGATACTTACATTAAATTAAGGCATAAATGTAAAAGTAATGCACATTACCTTAATACTTAGCACATAATTTTTGAGTCATAGACAGCAATTTCGGACCATGTCACCCATTTCGATCAGTGAAAGTGGTGACAATCGTCAATAAAAAATAGCAATTGTCTTTTATAACAATTGACAATCGTTATGGGCAATTAAAGGCGCGAAAATGAAAACTGAATCGACCCTATTAAAGTGAAATGGATTTTATACTACAATATACCTATATATAGGTACTTAGGTCTTTTGTAAAGTAAAAGGCATTTTTTTATAAATAAAACAATAAATCAGTATATACCTATTGTACCTAAATAATTAATTAGTATAATTTTAGATATTAAGAATATCTTTTTTTTTTAATCTGTCGGCAATAATTTGACACTTCAAACTAGTTAGATTAGTTTCTCATATTATTATAATACATTTATCAAACTAGTTAATTCGTTTGTAGAGTACAGATCTTAGATAAATGAGTAAATCATGGTAATAGGTACAATATGCAACAGAATCAGAACTAATAATTGTCGTATTCAAGGCTATCTGGATTTGTAGTAAAGTAAAATAGTTTCGGCGCCATTTTTCCGTAAAACTGTTGACCAATGGCCATAGACAAAGAAATCAACGAATATTCTAATTCCAGCCCGAGGCTGTTTGACTTGTTTTTTAAATTAGGTACTTTTTTACAAACTTACATTTTCTTCGTTCGTGTGTAAGTAATTGCGTATATTCTTTACTTAAATGAGGTACCTACATAGTTTTAGTTCCATCGGTATAGACAAGAATTAAAATATATTTTTAACCTCCGTGGTCGAGTGGCGTACACACCGGTTTTCAAGGTGTCGCCAGCTCTGAGGTCCCGGGTTCGATCCCCGGCCGGGTCAATGTAGAAATCCACTTTTCTACATTGTCGCGGGTCTGGGTGTTTGTGGTACCTTCGTTGTCTCTGGATTCCATAACACAAGTGCTTTAGCTACTTTGGGTTCAGAGCAATGTATGTGATGTTGTCCACATTATTTATTTATTTATTAATAAACTTCAGAAGTTTAAAATGTTATCTAGCCAGTTGTGTCGCTCTGTAAATTTTTTTTTCAAGTCGTACTCATTGAATATTATTATTTACAACGTCCAAAACCCTTGTCAACCCACTGCTGGTTAAAGGCTTCTTTTTTTACGTGCCTCTATTTTACTGGTATTTGCATGTTTATTTGCATAGACATTTTTCATTCTAAAGCCATGTCTGCTGCCCATAATTCTAACGTAACATTTGTTAGAAAACTTAAATTAAATTGAAAAATAAAAAAAGTCGATCATGCTAGGTCACACCACCCCACATAGATTAACACGGACCTTGCTATTTATCGATGATATTACAAAAAAAACTCAAGAAATGATTCTTTCATTCATTCATTGCCAGGAATCAGAACTAAATTCAATGAACAGCAAAACGACGGAAGCTCTTGTTTATTACAAATGTTTAAACATGCGTCTTACGTCATACGCCTTTAACACCATTATGTTACAACCAAGCCAATTAAGTAACTAACAGCCATTTAACATCAATTTTATGAAACGTACCTACTTCTAAAAAAAGGATCTCGGCTGTTTTTTTTTTTTTTTTTGTTGTTTCGTAAATTTTTTTACGCATTATCTCCGGTAATTATGATAAATTAAAAAAAATCTCATCGACAGGTTATTCTATATTTAAAGTAGGTATCATCAAAATCATTTTTGTAGTTTGGTTTTTAAATTAAAATTAGTGGAAAATTTTAAAACGAACGTCAGAACGAATTTGCTTATTTTGACCCCTTTCCTGCAATTATTGTTTTGTTTTTTAATAAGGTCGATTTTTATACACTCTCAGGATGTACCAGATAATGATCTGTTATGATATTTCCTGCAATACCTTAAGTACCTACCATATTTGGCTTCTTAATTAACATTGACAGTAGTTGCCTTGGAGGAAAACATCCTACATTCGCAATACATATATCTTCGTAATTATAATAAGATAAAACAAATACTCGTTTTTGTTGACATTATTGACATCCAGTCATCAAGTAAACACCATTCATCTGTTATTTTCAATTAATCTTATACATAAGGCAAAGGTATTCAGCGCGTTATGCCACCAATGCATATTATGCCTTTATTAATTAAGTTTACATAAAGATAGATATTTCTTGCGTTTTTACAGTCACGCGAGACAAATGTACCGTGAACGCACGTACTGCATCGTTAATTTGAATAAATTGCATACCTACCAGTTGCATTATTTTGCGTGTTTAAAGCAATTAAACTGTCATACCTAACAGAGTGGAGCGCACAAAGCATGGCTAGTAATTTATAACTGTATCTAGGTATTTATAATTTCTTTTTTATATTTCCGTATGGTTATTTTGATTTTCTATACGTTACAGCCCATAATAATTTTATTATTGAAGACAAAAATTATACTTAAGTATTTCTTACTTAGCTTAACACCCAAGTTGCATAAGAGAGAGTATTTATAACAATACGATTTATAGGAACTAAAAGTAAAGACAAACAAATGAATAAGAATCAAACTTTATAGGCTGAATGACCACAACTTCGCCAAATAAAACATAACTTGAAGCTTCCATAGTCAATTCTTTTGTCAATCTGTTTCTGTTTCGTCTTACAACTCCAGAACTGACTGCTATAAAAATAAACAAAGTGCAAAATTAAATGCTGCACAGACAATAGAATTAAATAAACATATCAGATACATACAGAGCTAGTTATTTAATTTAAAATAAACAGTGATCTACGTACGTAACAAAAACAATTGATGAATAAACGTCAGGGGGTTGTCTTTTCTGACATAACCTCAAAGAGTTCGCAATAAATAGATTTATAAATACATTTATTCGCTTGTAATTACTCACATCATCAGCTTTCGGATGGTGGTGTGTGCAGTGTACATGTTTATGTTCACTTATTGTTTCGCAAAACACGTCAAAACACTGTGACATCACAAAAACCAGCACTATAACAACGTTTCGATACATTTTTGCTAATCAAAGAGATATTTCACTCAGCAAAACTAACAAAAAACTGTTTGTTTACATTTTAAATTTAAGAGAACGTAATTATACGCGCTCACTCCGAGAAATTCACGACGAAACTAAAATATAATGAATGAATACCCGCGACGCGGCGTGAAGTCAGGTACATTACAACAGCTGATGACAATCACGGCCGCCATTTTACTTCTTATGCTCTTTCTCTTTCTAACACACGATTCTGTAATTGAATAGAGCAGGAAAGAAACATGTATAAAATTGTCAATTGATTTACAGAAGCCTTGTGTTGTATGATCGGGCATAATAAATTCTATTCATCGATTTTATGTTTAGATTTAAATAAGAGATACTAATATTATGCTATAATACTTGCTAGTGGAGTTGTCCCATGCTAGCAAAGGTGTACAATTAAATTATCGGGTTTTCAATGCTACCTATGTTTTGTAATGGACAAACTTTTTGTTAGCGTAGGCGTCTATCGTATTGATTTGGTTTGAAGCTTTTAAATTTATTTTATTCAAAGATTATTATATAGAAGTATGTACATAAGTACTTATTTTATGCTTTAATTAATAGATAATAATGCAGTACACGTTAAAAACTGAAAAAAATGGTTATTATATTATAATGTCTAGTTATTCGGATTTGGAAATACCGATTTAAGACTGAATCACTTTTTTTTATCTTTGGGGTATAAAACCATAATGATATCATGTACATGTTAGTTTTAATTCATGATGAACGATAAATTCGACACAGCTCTCGCCAACGGCCATACCACGTTGAATACACCGGTTCTCGTCCGATCACCGAAGTTAAGCAACATCGGGCGCGGTTAGTACTTGGATGGGTGACCGCCTGGGAATACCGCGTGCCGTTGGCTTTTTGCATTTTTATTTGGTTTTATTTTTTTTGAAGTATGATTTATTTATGTCATTACATTACATACCTAACCTATAGTGCTATTTTATTTATTGGAATTTTACAGAAACATCAAGTTTTATATTCTACTAGCTGTTGTCCACGGCTCCACCCGCGAGGTTGTCGGTTATCGCGACAGTTATTGATAAAACTACATAGGGCTATCCTATGTAGTTTTATCAATATCGGTTCAGCGGTTTAGTCGTGAAAGTGTAACAGACAGACAAGAGACACGTTCGCATTTATAAGATTAGTTAGGATAGATATGGATTTCGCTATACAATTGTAATTCGAAAATAACTTGAATTCTGCGTACCTACTTAACTAAAAAAAACAGGAAAGAGCCTATTTGTTTGCCTCAGTCTATAAAAAAAAACCTAGCCATCTTAAGTTCTGTTCCGTGCCTGTGTGATATTTTTTTTCTTTCTTCTCTATCTAAATATGGCGACTATTTTCAGTCCGGATAGCAAAGTTTTCTTGCTATGAATGTGTGAATAAAAACTGCAGCTGTGTTTGCCCACTTGTGTACATGGAATCTGCGTAATTCGTAATTTATTACGATTACAAATATTCTGCCAATACCTAGGTACATGACATGAATAATTATGTTTATATGAAGCAGAGCGCGTCTACAGCATTTAAGTAATCAAATAAATTGCAACAGTAATGTATTTTCAATTCAAATATTCACACTAACTACTACCTTAAGTATCATTAATCTTTCCGGCAAAGATTGTAATAATAATCGTTATTTTAATTCTGGCAACTAGTCTTCAAAGAAATACTGTATTACCCATTATATGTGTTGTGTTTGACAGATAGACAGCCGCTCTATAACATACTGGTGTTCAGCTGTCGGTGAGACTGTAAGCTGACTCTAACATAGCTTGGGAAAAAGTAACAGGATAATCATTAAAGATATGGAGGGATCTGGAGCCTGGAGGTAGTCTAGACCCAGAAGTAGGTCTAACTAAGGTTTCTGCAGGGCAATTAAATAAAATGTCTTCTAATGTCATTGAGTGTCAAAAACCGGACTAGTCCAAGTCTGACTCACGCACTGAGGGTTCCTTACAAAGTTTGCTGATTGGCACGGTTAATTCTCAAAAAACAAACTTAGCTGCAGTTATTTTTTATTTACTTGTAACATTGGACCTAGCATTATGTCCCGTCGACCCCCAGAATCACAGTTCAGTTCGGTGCTCACAGTTCATACTTCGTTAGACACGCTCTATAGTTTACTCAATACAAAACAAGCCGTAAATTACGTCCTCACCGGCAAGGCTCGTCGCGTATATAATAATTGTACCGTAAATGTTACCCTCCGTACTTTTTTTTTTTTTTTTTACGGGGGAAATCCTCATGGACTGCCTCCGCCTGGGGAGAGGCGGAGGGGCGTGCCGGACTCTTACCGGCTAAAACCACCCCGGTGTCTCCTCGCACGTGCACGCGGGGCCGCGGGAATCCAAATTCTTCCGCAGCCCCGCACTAGTGCCCAGTCTGCCCGGGCCTCGTCTCCTGCACGGGGTAGTGAGGTGTTAACTACCCCGTGCATCGCCTCAGAGGCGCGCGCCGACACCCGCGCGCGCCTCCGTCTCGGTTCCATCGAATAGGGGGCGGGGACTTCCCCAAGTCCCTCGCCCCTGGACCCATTCATGGGGGGGCGGAAAAGGGCGTTGCCCACCCTTCTCCTACGCCCGGTGCGCCTTCTGCGGCCCGGGAAGGGAGTCGAGATCTCCCTCTCCCGTTCCGCAGTTTCCTTCTGCGACATCACGTCCTCGCAGAAGGACACCACCGCGTCCCACGACTCTGCGTACCCTCCGTCCCTAGATCAAGCTGGCCCGAGCCGGAAATATGTCCTTAAACAATAAAAACTTAGATTCAGCCCTCCCTTGCTGTTTTTGCCTTATTAAGATTCTTAGCAACGCACTAAATCGAGGTCCGAACCCCGCAGGGGGTGCCCTTAGTGAACGTTGCTCACGTAGTTAGTTTTTCTATTGCTCTGGCTGGAGGCACTTAAGGTTCGCGCCAAAAGTCCGGTGCAGCAGTCAAAGCCTGCGCACAGGCAAAATGCGTAAATCTCTTCCAAAAAAAAAAAAATATTTTTACTAATTTATACTCTAAAACCATGACACTACAAGGCTTGCGAATAGTTAAAACAATAGTGTCGTATAATTATGTAAACTCAACCGTAACTTTCACAATACCTACTATTTGACATTCCAACCGCGCAAAATTACGTAAAATGGTCAATATGTCACACGTTACATGAATATATAATCGATTAAGGATGTGTATTTACAAGCTCCGCAAGTGTTGACGGAGGTCGAATAGACACCTATAATTTGCCTAATAAATTAATTCTTTAGTTTATATTTTTTATAAATCTATAGATACTAATATATAAAGCTGAAGAGTTTCTTTGTTTGAACGCGCTAATTTAGGAACTACTGGTACGAGTTGAAAAAATCTTTAAGTGTTGGATAGCCCATTTATTGAGGAAGGCTATAAGCTATATAACATAACGCTGCGACCAAAAGGAGCGGAGCATAAATGAAAAATGTTGAAAAGTGATTAACCGTTGAAACTAAAACACGCGAACAAAGTCGCGGGGGACAACTAGTATATTACAATGAAAGTAGCTTTTGCCCGCGTGTGTCGGTTATCGCAGCAAAAAGTAGCCTAGTCCTGTTTTAGGATTCAAAAATATAAAAAACGGGCACTCCGGGAGTGCTGACAGAAGTGAAAACTTGAACAATTACAATATGTAATTGTTCAATACTTTTATTATGTTTTTTTCCCATCTCAAAAATGCACAAAAAGCTAATTTGAAAAAAAAATCGGACGTAGAATCAATCTCGTTCCTCCTCAATATAGGATGAGGCATGTGCCCAACAGTGGGACATTATTAGGCCGGTATAACATACATAATAAGTAAGAAATTACTTAAATATTATTTATTTATTATACCTATTAGCTATAAGTGTAAGTGGGTAGGTACATGCCTTATGTTAGTAGTATTTTACTAATTTGTTTGAAAGTATATAATAATTATATAAATAAATATAACCAAAATCTTCCGCCTTTTTGTTTTTTCATGCGTCGCCACACCAAAAATCGCTTTTACACGTGGCTTTAGATGATTCACATAAAAAAAAATAGTCATGTCTTTACCAATTTACTAACCAAAGTTTCCAAACCCAGTCAATTTGTAGTAAATTCTTTTAAGTCAGAAAAATAATAAAAAAACTGGCATTAACCATTAACTATGTAGGTACATAATACAGTACGGTGCAAACTTAAAGGCGGCTCTGAACACGAGTCGAGTCGCTGCACAGTACCAAACTCATGCGCCAGCGGGGGTGCGGGGCAAAGTACTGCGCAGCTTTTAGTGCACTTCACAGCCGCCATTAAATTTGAATCCTCATTTGAATCGCCCAACCAGTATTTCTACTTATAAATGGCGCTTAAACGTCAATAGGATAATGAAAAAACCGAATAACCTCAAATAAATGCTTTTAATAACTGCTAAGCTAAACACCAATATTAAAAATATAAATCATACAAAAATTTATACTATTTTTTTTGTTTTATACTATTCTCTCAATCTCACAGTTAAAACTTAGGTATTGTGCGCTTTAGTTCATATTTCTAATATAATTTAGCCTGCTTTATTTTTGTTTTAGGAAAAACTGTAACTATAATAAATTTGGGTCAAAAAGTAGCCCCAAAAAATACAAAAAGTTTTTATGTTAACCATAGCCCAGAAACAAAATTTTGGCCATATTAATCTTAAATGATACATAATTATTTGGTGGCAAATAATTGATGCAAAAAATTGGATATTCATTAATTAATTAACTCATTTTGATCCGTTTTTTTGTAAACTGACTATACCTTCACCTAGGGTTGCCAGACGTCTGGATAAAGCCGGACACAGTCAGGCTTTGTTGCGTGTCCGGATTTTAAGTTTGATTATTTGTTTTTGTTTCCTCAAAAATTTAGATTTTCTCAAGATTTTATGATAATCGATACTAAGTTTGTCGTGTTATGTAACTATTTAAAACAAACTTGTTTATTCACGCATATTCTCGGGATCGCCCGACTAGTTTCAGACTCATAATTATGAATACTTCTCACGAAAGTGTTATGTAACTATTACTACAAAAAAAAATAAGCATGTCCGGCTTTTTCACCCAAATGTCCGGCTGTCCGGCTTTTCGATCTGGCAACCCTACCTTCACCCGTTTTGGATAGATACAACCGTATATTAAAACCCTGTATATTCACAGTTCTACATATATATTTTATATATTGTCTTTGCTTATAAATAAAAAACATCTCAAGATTAAACTTCAATTAAATACCTTTACTGCCAGAAAACCACAAAAAAAAAACTAATAAAAACGGCATCTATGCGACAACATTTAATAAGAAATTGTTTCTATACATTATATTATACTGTCTTGGTCGGCTCCGGTATGGCGGGAATGTTCGGTAACAATGGCTCCGGGGTGTATTCAGAACATAAATTCTTGAAGAATTCCTTTGATGCGTAACAGCGTTGACTTACGCAGTTTGGACATCTGAGAAATAAAAAAAATATTAAATACAAAAAGTAGGGAGAAGAACTTAAACGTCAGGCAAGACTTGAGACTTGACGAAGAATAAATATTATCTAGGTCACTTGACCTCCTCCATATGAAAAGAGGTCTATGCCCAGCAGTGGGACATTAATAATAATAATAATATCTTGGGACAACTCACACACGGCTATCTGATCCCAAACTAGGCAGAGCCGGTATTATGGCAACCAGACAACTGATAAACATACTTATATATATCTAAATACATACATATTATAGATAAAATTACGCCCAGACACAGAACAAAATGATCGTGCTCATCACACAAAGATTTGTCCTGGGTGGGAATCGAACCCACGACCTCCGGTTTAGCAGTCAGGGTCACTAACACCTAGACCAAAAGGCCCGTCAGCATTAAATTAAAAGTCGACATTAAAAGGCAGATATTATTTATTACATGTACATTAAAGGCTTTTTTTGTAAAAATCTCGACGATGATTAGCAATTGATTAGCAGATTCTTAGCAATCGCTTAACGCCGTCGAGATTTTTTTAAATAAGGCTAATAATATGTAACCAGCCCCCTTAGACAAGTGGCATTTCGACAAGCGTTAACGATTATAGAAATCGCTTAAATGACAGTAAATGTATGGGAATGACAGTTTGTTTCGATAAGTCACGTGACTTGGACTTGTCACTTGCATACATTTGAACTATTCCATCAGCGTTATCGCTTGTCGAAATGACACTTGTCTAGGGGGGCTGATTGTAAATATTTGACGGAAATCATCATCTAACCCTCTAAGTTCATACAATTCGATTGAATGACATTTCAAGACAAACTTATAAGATTTTAATAATTATAATAGGGATGTTCTCTGGGTATGAAAAGTTAAAATCTATTTAGTCCGTCAGTTAGATAATAAAAAAATATTAGACACGTATTTTTTCTTTTATCAAAACAATAAAACATTACAAAGATACAGCGCTTTAAAGTTTCAGAGTGGGGGCTTATGACGCCTCGCCTTTGTAAAAATTGTAGCAAGGAGTGACGTCACGCGAAATTTCCGTTCTCTGTATTTTGATCATTTTTTGTTTGCAGAAAAAAAGAAAAAATACGTGTCCAATAAAATTCACTAATCTACCAGGCGGACATTAAAAAAAAATAGGAATCATGCCTATTGTGTAAGTACAAACGTATTGTGGTCGCGAATCATATTTAGTTAAAAAAAAAGCCTGAAATTGTCCGGTAAATTGCAAAGATGGTAAGAAAATTTGATTTCGCCGGCTACCCTGACGTTTGCGAGTTACCGGAGTGGAGAGCCAATCCGGAAATGTAAGACAGAGATAATACTAACTGCTTGCTTACGGGACGGAAAGAGCTAAACATGTCAAGGTCGCGAAAGATTGTCTTAAAAATAATAATGGAAGCGACAAAATGGAAAATCTCATATTAATCATAATCTATTGGATGGAATAAAAAATCAATCGATATCAATCTAGATATTATGATTATGCATCAAATAGTGTGAATAAAATATTAATAAGTTGAATAGTTTGGTGAATAAAGTGAAAAAAAGGTTTTTAAAGAGGCGATTTCCAAAAATAAAACTATCGAGGAAAGTTTGACGGGCCTGTTGGTCTAGTGGTTAGTGACCCTGACTGCTGGACCGGAGGTCGTGGGTTCGATTCCCACCCAGGACAAATCTTTGTGTGATGAGCACGATCATTAGTCCTGTGTCTGGGTGTAATTTATCTATAATATGTATGTATTTAGAAATATATAAGTATGTTTATCAGTTGTCTGGTTGCCATAGCACAGGCTCTGCCTAGTTTGGGATCGGATGACCGTGTGTGAGATGTCCCAAGATATTATATTATATTATATATATTATATTATAGTTTCTTTAATCGTGTAACTGATCGACATTTATTTTCATAATATCCTCTTCTATCTAGAAACCAAATTTCAAGTCAATAACTTTTATAGTTGCTAAATAAAATCGATATGAAAATAGCTAAAAAATTTGTGTATCGCCTTAAATAAATAGTTATCTATACTAATATTATAAAGCTGCAGAGTTTGTTTGTTTGTTTGTTTGAACGCGCTAATCTCAGGAACTACTGGTTCGAATTGAAAAATTATTTTTGTATTGAATAGTCCGTTTATTGAGGAAGGCTATAGGCTATATAACATCACGCTACGACCAATAGGAGCGGAGCATAATTGAAAATGTTGCAAAAATGAAAAATTGTTGAAACTAAAACACGCGAACAAAGTCGCGGGGGACAGCTAGTTATAAATAAATAATTATTATCACCTTGTTAAGAACTGTTTGGATACTGCCGGTCCGTTTCTTAGATGATTCGCGACAATATCTGTTAGCGCTGCTATGAAGATCGGATGGGCGTTTGGCGTGCTTGCTCTCTCAATGTGCACTATACCAGCCTGTAATATATAATTAATAATATTAATAATGCCTCTCGTTAGGCATCTGGGTCAAGGGTTTGATTCAGAAGGTGGTACTTCTCGACACGGCGCGTATCGTGAGGAGGTTCCTCGCTCTGGAGCCCTAACCACCGGCAGCTTGGACCCTGTTCCCGATGTCGGTAGGAGACTATATTTTATTTTTAAACGTATATTGTTCATTTTTCTCTTGTTTTGATATATATTTAAAAATGTATTTTATATGTTTTTAACTAAATAAAGAAAATAATAATACCTCAGAACAACTCACACACGGCCAACTGATCCTAAACAAGGCAGAGCCTGTATTATGGCAACCAGACAACTGATAAACACACTTATATATTTCTAAATACATACATATTATAGATAAATTACTCCCAGACACAAAACAAATGATCATGGTCATTACACAATGATTTGTCCTGCGTGGGAATCGAACCCACGACCTCCGTAGTCACTCTGTAGTCAGGGTCACTTACCACTAGACCAACAGGGCAGTCAGTCAATTACTTAACAACTTAAGTCACAATGACTTAACGACTGCCAAAGATTAAGGTATGATTGGTTGGAATGTTGAGGTCGGCTTCCAGTCTCACCGGATTCAGCTGAACACCGTATTTTACAGAGCGACTGCCTATCTGACCTCCACAACCCATTTTACTGGGTAACACAGTATCCCAAAGTAAGACTGGTTGTCAGAATTGTAATGACTTAACGACTGTCAAAGATCAACGTATGACAGTCGGGACCAACGGCTTAACGTGCTTTCCGAGGCACGGAGGGGTCTCGGTATTTTTAAAAATGGTCACCCATCCAAGAACCATCCGCATCGAGCGCGGCTTGACCTGTATTAGCCAAGAGCGCCTCAACTTGGGACATATGTTCTATAATACTTAAATAAATGAAAAAATGTGCTATCAAGATAATACCACAGATATACTTAATAATAAAAAACTATAGACAACAATCATACCTCTTTGGCGACATCATGACAGTACTCTATGTCCAATTCGTGTAGAGTTTCAATATGTTCGTTCACAAACGCTATGGGGACTAATATTAAATGCCTTTTTCCTTGCTTTGCGTACGCCTGTAAAAAGAAAAACAAATATTAATACTGTATAATGCGAAAGTAACTCTGTCTGTCTGTCGCGCTTTCACGCCAAAACGACTGAACCGATTTTAATGAAATTTGGCACACATATAGTTTAGAACCTGAGAAAGGACATAGGCTTCTTTTTTCTGCGATAGCCGATATCCGCGCGGGCAGAGCCTCGGAAAACAGCTAGTTTAACTATAAAAATTATAAAAAAAGTACCCTGCGGCATCCATCTGTCATGTAATATTAGTTTAAGTACCTAACAACCGAATATTCAAACACAACTCAATTTTAAGTTACCGTCAAGCTCATGCTGTCTCTGCCAAATAAAGTAAAAAATGAGCGACGGATACTTTTATTTTTTAAGGCAACACTGATCGCTCGACAAAGTTCACGTGTACTACCTACAGTTTTGTATCAAAGAAGCCGCCTGAGCGAGACATTTTTTTCTAGTACGTATGTTGAACCAGGAATACGCCTTTATTGGATCGGACAGGGTTTTTGTTACATCTATACTAATATGTAAAGCTGACGAGTTTGTTTATTTGTTTGTATGTTTGAACGCGCTAATCTCAGGAACTACTGGTCCGATTTGAAAAAAAAATTCAGTGTTGGATAGCCCATTTATTGAGGAAGGCTATATGCTATATAACATTAACCAAAAGGAGCGGAGCCTAAATGAAAAATGTTGCAAAAATGTAAAACTGTTTGAACTAAAATACGCGGACAAAGTCGCGGGGGACAGCTAGTACTGTATAAGATTTACCTTAATAGCGTCGTCGGTGTACGGCTGCAGCCAGGGTAGAGGCCCTACTTTAGACTGCCACACGAGGCGGTGAGGGTTCTTTCTGTTCAGCTGCAGCATGGTACCGGCGACGGTGGCCGCCACCTCGTGAGGGTAGGTGTCGCCGCGGGACACTGCCTGTCATGAGAATACATATTACATTTAATTAATTTTATATAATAAATATACAAATATACATTGCCCGGAACCCAAAGTATATAGCTAAAGCACTTGTGTTATGGAATTCAGAGACAACGAAGGTACCACAAACACCCAGACCCGAGAGAATGTAGAAAAGTGGTTTTCTATTTTGACCTGTCCGGGGATCGAATCCGGAACCTCAGAGCAGGCGACACCTTGAAAACCGGTGTGTAATAATAATATTTAATTTATATGTCACTGGTGTATTAAATTTAATATGTCGTGGTGTATTTGTAGGTGGGTAGGTAGTACGGTAGGCATTTAGGTAGGTAGGTAGTTAGGTAGGCATGTAGGTATGCAGGTAGGCATGTAGGTATGCAGGTAGGTAGGTAGGTAAGTAGGGTAGGTAGGTAGGTCCCACCGAGCATGCTTTAGCGAACCCGGGACTCCGGCAAAGGCAAGGACGGGACCGGGGTGTTATAGTCGGTGCAAGTCCGACATATCCCCACGTCGTACCCTCGGCTTTGGTTGAAGTCATTGGAGTTTCACCCCGTAACAAAAAAAAGGGGGTAGGTAGGTAGGTAGGGTAGGTAGGTAGGGTAGGTAGGTAAATAAATACAAACCTTTAGAGGCAAACTGTGCGCCGTAAACAATATTAACACATCATCCCTTATGTCATCGTCAAACGCTTCTAATTTCTCTCTTATCCGCTCCGCAAATACTTTGGCTAGCAGAGGATGGGTCGCCCACCGCTCTATCATGCTAAACTTTATCGATTTTGGGACATCCCTAAAAAAAAAGAAAAAAATACATAATAAAATAAAAAAAAACACGGTCTCCCCAACTATAATGTTGTTTTCTATTTCTTTTTTCTCTTTTATAAAGGACTCCCGAACTAAGACATAATACGTCTGTTTATCTGTTACGATTTCACGGCTAAACCGCTGAACCGATTTAGATGAAATTTAGTATGGGCTAAGCTTGGATCAAAATAAATAAATAAATGTGGACAACATCACATACATTGCTCTGAACCCAAAGTAAGTAGCTAAAGCACTTGTGTTATGGACTTCAGAGACAACGAAGGTACCACAAACACCCAGACCCGAGACAATGTAGAAAAGGGGTTTTCTACATTGACCCGGCCGGGGATCGAACCCGGGACCTTAGAGCTGGCGACACCTTGACAACCGGTGTGTACGCCACTAACCATCGAGTTAAAAAATAAAGGTCATAGGCTTCTTTTTTGCCACGATAACCGACACAGACGCGGGCGGAGCCACGGGTAACAGCTAGTTATGTATATAACTTACCTGTGTCTATAAAAGTCTGCTATTGCGTTTAAACTGGAACCAGTTGTCGCGCAACTGTATTGAGGATATTGAGAGAATATAACCGCGCGTTCGACGCCGTCCCTGTAAAATAAAACATATATTATTTTTTTTTTCTATCTTGGGACATCTCACACACGGTCATCTGATCCCAAACTAGGCAGAGCCTGTGCTATGGCAACCAGACAACTGATAAACATACTTATATATTTCTACATATTATAGATAAATTACACCCAGACACAGAACAAATGATCGTGCTCATCACACAAAGATTCGTCCTGGGTGGGAATCGAACCCACGACCTCCGGTTTAGCAGTCAGGGTCACTAACCACTAGACCAACAGGCCCGTTGATTTATTTGATTATACCTTGTCCATTTGTATATTTCCTTTTTGACAGATTGAGACAGTTCGAAATTAGTGACGCTCACACACGTAACCGATTCGAGTCAAATTATTTTGTCATATGATCGTCAAGTTTGTGGTTATTTCTAGTGAACAGGGCACCTCACAAGTGGGCTTTACCCCACAATAAAGTATGACAGAATTGTAGTACATTATTTCGAAAAAAAAAACGGTAATTCATAGGCGTGAGCTGTCAAAAAGAATATAAACAAATGGACAGAGTATAATTTTCTATTTCGATTGAATTCATAATTTTCACTGTAAAATAAAACATTATTTTATGAAAACAATAATCTATTTTGACTGAATTCATTTATTTGTGGCCTGTTGGTCACTTTTTTAGAGTCATTTGTCACATTTACTTTAGTTAGAGTCGAATGTGAAATGTGACAAGAATGTATTAAACCAAACGATATACAGGTCCCCCCCGTCCCTAGATTAAGATGGCCCGAGCCGGCCAAACTAGCAATAAAAATATGTCCCTAAATCATACAAACTTAGATCCCTCCCTTGCTGTTTTTGCCTTATTAAGATTGTTAGCAACGCACTAAGTCGAGGTCCGAACCCCACAGGGGGTGCCCTTAGTGAACGTTGCTGACGTAGTTAGTTTTTCTATTGCTCTGGCTGGAGGCCCTTAAGGTTCTCGCCAAAAATCCGGTGAAGCATCCAAAGCCTGCGCTCAGGCTAACTGCGTAAATCTCTTCAAAAAAAAGAAACGGTAAACAGGTTCCTGTGCGCTACTGACCTCTCTAGCTCAGCGAACGCATCGTCTGTGAACGGGCTGACGTATCTGAAGGCTACGTAATGTTTGTGCGGCGCAGACTCCGGCAATAGCTTGTCAAGAGACTCTGTTAGTAGGCGACCTGAAAAAAAAAAAAAGAATCAAATAATAATGTTATTACACCTACCACCCCTATCTCTACACCACCTTTGGTTGACTGGTAGAGAATGCCTAAGGCATTAAGTCTGCGTTGTACCAATTTTGTGTAAAAAGTTTAAATAAATAAATATACACGAAATAAATGTGTTGCGTATGTGATTTGTTTATAATATGGATGTTTCCTGGGTATGAAAAGTTAAAATCTATTTAGTCCGTCAGTTAGATAATAAAAAAATATTAGACACATATTTTTTCTTTTATCAAAACAATAACAAAATACAAAGATACAATGCTTTAAAGTTTCGGAGTGGGGGCTTATGATACCTCGCCTTGGTAAAAATTATAGCGAGGAGTGACGTCACGCGAAATTTCCGTTCTCTGTATTATGATCATTTTTTGTTTGTAGGAAAAAAGAAAAAAATCTTGTCCAATAAAATTCATTAATCTACCAGGCGGACATTAAAAAAAACAAATTAGGAAACATGCCTATTTAATTTGTAATAGATATTTTTGTGTTGATATCACTAATCAAGTTTATATAATTGAGATGATGATTCAATTTTAATAAGTAGCTGTGTGTAATTTGTAAACTCCATTTCTAATTGACTGCACGGATAGCCGAGTGGTATAGATCACCACGCCAATTACCTCTGTGCGCGACATGCCGCGGGTTCGATCTCCGCATGGGACAAGCATTTGTGTGATCCACAAATACTTGTTCCAAAGTCCGGTGAAGCAGTCAAAGCCTGCGCTCAGGCTAACTGCGTAAGAGCAGGGGCACACGATGCGTTGCGGCGCCGCACCGCAAAGATTTCACCGTGTCAGTGGGCACACGAGCGGTGCGGCGCCGTAACGTTATTATGTCGCAGCGGCGCCGTAGCAGCGGTGGACAGTCTGTTAATGAAAATGGATCGTAAAAGACGTCTGTTGTTGGCCCTACTATTACGGCAGTTACAGAAGATTTAATTATTAGTAATAATTTTGGCAATTTGCTCCCATGCTTTTATTTTTAAAGTCTTCATTGGACTTATCCCAAAGGATTTTCCGTTCTTGGAGTAATGTAATTAGGTAGTTTTTATCAATAACATCTAGGTTGGCACTAATTTTTTAAAACCTCAATTACAATAAACAAAAATATTTAGAAAAAAAATCGAAACGAGCAAGCGTGTGTCTTTCCTTGTGACGCAAAACAACTGAGCAGTGCCGCTCCGACGTCGCAACGCATTCACCCCTCCCCGCTTCCTCTTGGTAGTTGCAAGTCCGGTGCGGCGCCGGAGCGCATCGTGTGACATGCCACAGATATTTCTATGTAAGACGACGCAGCGACACCGCTCCGGCGCCGCACCGCCGCCGCAACGCATCGTGTGCCCCCGCTCTGAATCTCTTCCAAAAAAAAAAAAACTTGTTCCAAGTCTGGGTGTTCTTTGTGCATGTGATTTGAATGTCTGTGTAACACCAGGATTAAATTCCTTAGTGCGGGAGACGTTTTTTAGAAAAAATTGTTCACCCTACTCTGGTTGATGGTAATGGACTTTTTTTTATATATTCCACCTTTATGTACTCATTGTTATACAAAGTAAATATTTCTTATTCTTATTCATTCATACCTTGACTATCAGTCCACTTGAGAATCGGCGATCCTCCACCAATCTCCATGTATTTCTTCTGTACCTCTTCTGTTCTTCGCGACGCTATCCAGGGTCCTAGCCTACTCTGTATCGGCAACTGTATCATATCTCTGTCCGTCATGATGCGAAGAAGGTAATCTCCTACCTGGAAAGAAAACAATATCCTAAGATAAGAAGTTACCTAACACCAGTATAGTCTGCAGTCCCTAGATCAAGCTGGCCCGAGCCGGCCTAGCAATAAAAATATGTCCTTAAATAATAAAAACTTAGATCCAGCTCTCCTTTGCTGTTTTTGCCTTATTAAGATTTTTAGCAACGCACTAAGTCGAGGTCCGAACCCCACAGGGGGTGCCCTTAGTGAACGTTGCTGAAGTATTTAGTATTTCTATTGCTCTGGCTGGAGGCCCTTAAGGTTCTCGCCAATAGTCCGGTGAAGCAGTTAAAGCCTGCGCTCAGGCTTACTGCGTAAATTCGTTCCAAAAGAAAATACACCAGTTTATTAAAATAATAATGCCGTCCTGACCAAATTTCGGTCACGGCGGCCTCTCTCAACAGAGATTAGTCATCTGCGCGGTAGATATTTTAGTGCACGAGTATATGCGCGAACACAGTTGCACTCTCTATTCCTTTACTCTCATAGTCCGATGGGACAGCAGGCCGACACGACCGGAGAGAGATCAGGCGCAGGACCAACGGCTTTACGTGCTTTCCGAGGCACGGGGATGTATACGGCTTTATTGATGACTAGCTGTCCCCCGCGACTTTGTCCGCGTGTTTTAGTTTCAACGGTTTTTCATTTTTGCAACATTTTTCATTTATGCTCCGCTCCTATTAGTCGTAGCGTGATGTTATATAGCTTATAGCCTTCCTCAATAAATGGGTTATCCAATACTAAAATAAATTTGAAATCGGACCAGTAGTTCCTGAGATTAGCGCGTTAAAACAAACAAACTCTTCAGCTTTATTATATTACTAGCTGTCCCCCGCGACTTTGTTCGCATGTTTTAGTTTCAACGGTTTTGCATTTTTGCAACATTTTTCATTTATGCTCCGCTCCTATTAGTAGTAGCGTGATGTTATATAGCCTATAGCCTTCCTCAATAAACGGACTATCCAATACAAAAAGAATTTTTCAATTCGAACCAGTAGTTCCTGAGATTAGCGCGTTCAAACAAACAAACAAACGCTTCAGCTTTATAATATTAGTATAGATATACGACTTTCGTCATAGGACCACCTGAGAAGTACACTATTTCAAAAAATAAAGCTGATTTTTTCAATATCGGTCCAGGCGTCTTCGAGTAATCGGGGAGCATACATCTATACTTTCTAAACATATATACTTGTATACTAATATTATAATGAGGAAAGATTTATATAGAAGTTTGGTTCTCAAAAAAAAAAGAGTACTTTTTGCCGCGATAAACGACACCCACGCGGGTGGAGCCGCCGGCAACAGCAAGTATTACATAAATACTTGTCCTAATTTTACTACAATAGCTTTCTTCACTTCAATGACTTAAGATAATGTTAAGTAGGTATTAAAGTACTAGCTGTCCCCCGCGACATTGTTCGCGTGTTTTAGTTTCAACGGTTTTTCATTTTTGCAACATTTTTCATTTATGCTTCGCTCCTATTGGTCGTAGCGTGATGTTATATAGCCTATAGCCTTCCTCAATAAACGGACTATCCAATACAAAAAGAATTTTTCAATTCGAACTAATAGTTCCTGAGATCAGCGCGTTCAAACAAACAAACAAACAAACTCTTCAGCTTTATAATATTAGTATAGATTAAACGCTTTGTCATTGCTTGTTAAGTGGCCATTAAAATTGAATGACGACCTCCGTGGTCGAGTGGCGTACACACCGGTTTTCAAGGTGTCGCCAGCTCGGAGGTCCCGGGTTCGATAATCGGACGGGTCAATGTAGAAAACCACTTTTCTACATTGTCTCGGGTCTGGGTGTTTGTGGTACCTTCGTTGTCTCTGAATTCCATAACACAAGTGCTTTAGCTACTTACTTTGGGTTCAGAGAAATGTATGTGATGTTGTCCACATTTACATTTTTATTTACTTTTACCTTCGTGTTGTGCCATGTACCTTCTCCCGATATTGGTTAATATAAATAAGTAGTTAACTATAGGTTAGCTTGTAAGAATATGCAGTATATTATACTGACCAAACGTACAACACGACTGATGACAAGGAGTTAGATAGGCATATATTCATTCAAGCTTAAGGGATCGGGCTACGTATTTTTTATTTCCTCGTCTCATAGATATAAAAAAATTATAATTTAAGTATTTTTTTTAAATAAACAAACGAGGAAGGTACTGTGAATGGAAATGTCGCGTGACGTCACTTGTGGCTACAATTTTTACCCACAAGTGACGTCACAAGCCCCCACTCCAGAAGTTTAAAGTTCTTTAACTTTGTCATTTTTCATTGATTTGATAAAATAAAAACTACGAGTTTTTTTTTTCTTTTTTTATGTATCTGGTGGACTAAATAGATATTTCCTTTTCATACCCAGTCCGATCCCCTAAAACAACATACTTAAAATTAATGTCCTCCTGACCGATTTTCTGTCACGGCGACCTCTCTCGACACAGAGATTACTTTCATATTGAACTAGTTACAAGCATTTCAATATTGCTAATTAGACTATAAATACTATTATTAGAAACTAGCTGTTTCCCGCGGCTCCACCCGCGCGGATGTCGGTCACCGCGGCAAAAAATAGGCTTCCTTTCATAGGCTCTAGACTATCTGAGAACCAAATTTCTTTTAAATCGGTTTAGTAGTTCTGGCGTCAAAGCTCGAGAGACAGACAGAGTTACTTTCACATTTATAATATTAGTAAGGATATTTGTAATGTATATACTAATATAATAAAGCTAAAGAGTTTGTTTGTTTGTTTGTTTGAACGCGCTAATCTCAGGAACATCTGGTCCGATTTAAAAAAATCTTTTAGTATTGGATAGCCCATTTATTGAGGAAGGCTATAACATTAGGCTGCGACCAAAAGGAGCGGAGCATAAATGAAAATGTTGCAAAAATGAAAAGCCGTTGAAACTAAAACACGCGGACAAAGTCGCAGGGGACAGCTAGTTTAGACTAAAACTACACTATAAAATGTGTAAATAAACGCGCAAATGTTTAGATAGATACCCTTATCATAAAGGTTATCATATTTTTTTGGAATATTACAATTTACGATACTTATTTACGTTTTGGACTGGAAATTTTTAATTTAACTAGCCTAGGTCCAGGATAACATGACTGTCTATTGAAATGGAGTTCTTCTTTTGGAAGAGAGTTGATGGAGTTTCTTGCAAGTTCTTCTCCATAGGAGTGACATTTTGAAACCGCGCAACTAGAGTCATTTAACGTTTTGAAAGATCATACTTGAACTAAAAATATTTTTGTTTTTAAAATAAAAAGACAGACGGACAGACATAGCGAAATTATAAGGGTTCCTTGTTAAATACAGTATCATAAAGCTAAGATAGTAGGTAGACCTTAGAGTAAAAATAAGTAACAATAGAGCACGCCTAACAGAGTATGAACTGTGAGTACCAGTATGAACAAGTACAATCGTAAAATTAGAGAAAAATATTTATTCTGTTTCAGAAAGACTAATATTTACCTATTTACTTAATATTATAAAGCTGAAGAGTTTGTTTGTTTGTTTGTTTGTTTGAACGCGCTTATCTCAGGAACTACTGGTTCGAATTGAAAAATTCTTTTTGTATTGGATAGTCCGTTTATTGAGGAAGGCTATAGGCTATATAACATCACGCTACGACCAATAGGAGCGGTGCATAAATGAAAAATGTTGCAAAAAATGAAAAACCGTTCAAACTAAAACACGCGAACAAAGTCGCGGGGGACAGCTATATTTAATATACTGTCGTACATATTATAGGTCTACCTACAATGAGTCGCACCTGGTTTTAATATCTTGAGTGATAATTAAGTTATGACCTAATTTTATACACTCAAAAAGATAGTCAATTCTCAAGAAGTAGTTTGTGTAGTGCTGATACCTAAGTAAACCTAAATGGTTAACCCTTATCTATACTTCTATACCTAATACTAGCTGTGCCCGCGGCTTCGCTCCCGTCAACTGACTACCTACCCTACCCTACCTACCTATTTTCTCATTCAGTCACTCATTTTTCGTGAAAAAAAAGTTTTTTTTTTTTTTAATCTTATACAAACTTTATCCTGACAATTATTAACAGACACGAAAAACAAATACCAAGTTAGTGAAGTCTTCGGGAAGTTATGCGCGTACATATTTCGGCGATTCATTATTATATACAGCATGCAACAAAAACCCAGTCCAATCCTTACGAATATTATTAGGCATCGTACTGCGTACACATATACGTAACTATTGAATGGATTTGAGATTATCATTTTTCTTCGGTGAATATAATTAAATTAAAATAAAACTGATCAAAGGCAACACTGATCGCTCGACAAAGTTCACGTGTACTACCTACAGTTTTGTATCAAAGAAGTCGGACAGGGTTTTTGTTACATTCTGTATGATAAAAAACTTTTTATTTTCTTCTGTTTGACACTATACTAGGTAGGTTTGTTTAAAAAATGTATAAAATATTACGATTCACAATTTAGCGCCAATATGACGCCTTTTTTTTAAACACTTATATAAGGACACTTAGGTTTTTAAGACAAATTCAACGATAGCATAATTATTATCGAAATCCATACAGCCGTTCGGAAGATACGAGGTAGTCATTTATTCATAAGAGATACGCGTGAAAAACATAACCTTTTCTTGGCAGTTGAGTCAAAATAACTTGTAGAGTCTGTTAGTTTGTTTTTGAATATAGTTTTTCTATCTAGAATCTAGACTTGAGCAATTTTTTAGGCGATAAATATCTAATACTATTTATTATACATATGGTTTGACTGATACTAAAGGTTATCCTGCACTCCCTGAGGAGCTGAATCCTGTAAGACTCGAAGCCAACTCCATGAAAAGTCTGGGCAGAAGCAAATAGGTCTTAGCACTAGTCACATACGGCCATCTGATCCTAAACTAAGCAGAGCCTGTATTATGGCAACCAGGCAACTGATACACATACTTATATAATTCTAAATACATAGATATTACAAATAAATTACACCCAGACACAGAACAAATAATTGCTCATCACACAAATATTTATCCTGGGTGGGAATCGAACCCTCCCTCCACTTTAGCAGTCAGGGTCACTAACCACTGGACCACCAGGCCAGTCATAATAAAATAGAACATATTACCTGGTCTATATTCTGTGGTCCACCCATATTGAGCATGACTATAGCTGTCTTAGGCCTCACAGCAGGCTCATCAGGTGAAGCTGTGGTTGGTAGAGTTGAGAACATCCGCGTGAGACGAGGAGCGTTGGAGCGACCTGCAGAATGTAATAATAGAATCAAATCATTTATTTTTGTAACTTAGGATAAAAATCATCACTTTTACAAGTCACATAAAATATTTTTTTTTGATGCTCGCTGGATTCGATATTTTCTAACTGGCTACCCTGAAAAGAAATGTCAAAACAAACTCAGGGGTCAGCCTCAGGGGCCATCCGGACAAAAAATGAAGATAAAAGAGCAGAGAATTAATACTATATAGGGGACTAGCTGTCCCCCGCGACTTTGTCCGCGAGTTTTAGTAACGGTTTTTCATTTTTGCAACATTTTTCATTTATGCTCCACTCCTTTTGGTTGCAGCGTAATGTTATAAAGCTTATAATCTTCCTCAATAAATGGGCTATCCAACACTAAAATAATTTTTCAAATCAGACCAGTAGTTTCTGAGATTAGCGCGTTTAAACAAACAAACAAACTCTTTAGCTTAATATATTGGTATAGATATATTATTGAAAAATTAAAGGAATTTGGAAGAACTACGCGTTTTACACCAAATATAATAATTAATACATAAATGTGATGTCAATTTTCAAATGTAAAAAAGGATAGTACAATTTTTACATTTGAAAATTCAATGAAATTTAAATCGGACTATCCTTGAGGTATTATATCCATGAAATATATATTGTATTTTTACACACTTAAATACATATTCCTAGTTCATCGTGCTGTGCTGGCGCGGCTGCTGCGGCTGCTGAGAACCTCAAACGGCGGAAATATAACAACCTTATTGGAAGTTATACATTCCAGCCGTTTGGGGTTGAAACACTTGGACCGTAGGGTCCGAGTGCACACATATTATATAAAGATCTGGCGAAACGCCTTGTTGACTCCTCGCGTGACCCAAGGGCTGGCTTTTACCTTGGACAGAGAATAAGCATTGCCATTCAACGTGGCAATGCCGCCAGTCTTTTGGGTACACTTCCAGTCGACAGCGATGCGGATGAATTTTTTGACGCTATTTTTTTTATTATTTTTTTTTATTATTTAAGAGTTTAGTTTTGTTTAGTTAAGTTTGTATATATTTAAAATTGTAAATAATATAGAACTAAATGTCACCAGAGTTGTATTTTTTGGTTCAAATTGCTGGGTAGACAACAATTTGAACCATAATGTAAATATTAAAAATAAAACTAAATAAGTCCTATTTTTTTTTATGTTAGCAAAAAATTTTTGTCATAATATATAAGAACTTCTTACACTTTAAACATTACAATGATTGGCTTCTGAAATAACATTAATTATTAATTTTTATTAGAATTTTGAATTATGATAATATGGGGAAGAAAGAATTAAATAGTTACTTATATTATATCCAATTATTTTTTCATACTAATATTATGAATGCAAAAGGAACTGTTTGTCTGTATGTTACACTTGCACAGAAACCACTTAGCAGATTTTAATAAAACTTTATATAAATAAAGCTTGATCACTAAGAAATGATATAGGCTACTTTACGCCGCGATAAACGACAACTACGCGGGCGAACCCGCAGGGTAATTCTAGTCTTAAAATCAAACAAATTCATTAATTATTTTTATGGATTTTTAAGGCTCTGCATTCTTGTTTAATATTGTTAGGCGTATTTTTTAATAGAATTTTATCGTGCTATTTGCAACCACTTTTTAAAAACTATTTTGCTATAAAATTGTTTTACAAAATTTAATACTGATTATGTATTATTATGGCATATTAAATGTATTGAAAGAGTTTAAGTATCGAGTACATTAAAAGTTAATAAAAAAAGGTTAGTTGTTCAAGCACGCAGTTAGCTACCATTACAAACTTTCTCGAAGGTAAAAGAAAGATGCGATTACAATTAGATTTATATATTTTTTACATACATAACTGTATGCGCAGAAATAATTATCTATGACTATTTATAATTGACTTTATATTTAAACAGTTGTATACTACGTATTACGTCAAAGAAATGGGTCAAATCCGTCGACGAATTTAGGAAAATTTTCGTGAAAAAATTAATGTTGCGAAATTTTAAACTTACATAGTGAAGAAAACATTTTGCTGAATTACACTTATACGGGAATGTTTCAGTTATTCCGAAGATTTCACGAATGTTATTTGATAAATGCAATAATTATGAAACTTATTTTATATTATAATTTGAATTTTAACTCGGACACATAATCGCTTGCCGGAATATTGACTGACAAGTGTGACAAACTGACAATGACAATAATTAAAATTGACGAAATGACAAAATTGACAGATAAGTCAAACGAATTGTACCATAGATGTATAATAAAATTGTAAGGTTTTGAACTATTTTGAATCACTTGAACCTTAAGCTTGTAGATCAAACGAAATCATTAACGGAATATCAAAATACATATACATCAAATAATTATGTTGATTTAATAATAAGACTTCGTTTAGAAGAGTTAATAATATGAATTAGAATATGAGGTAAATTGCCCAACTAAGTTTTTTTCAAATCATCGTGACTTTTTACAATGACTGTGCAAAACTGCAAAATAAACAAAGATAAGTGTTTATATCGTTTATTTGAGTTATTGTAAATTGTATTAAAATAATAATTGCTTTAGGTAACAGCACGCAGTAAGAAGGCCAAAGTACATTGTCCAATATAACATCTATATTAACATATCCCGACAAACTCAGGATGCACTGGCTTGGCCCAAAACTTGTAATCGGGTTTGGCTGATAACTTAATCATGAATACTAAGTGTAAGTTGTGGTGTAAGTACATAATTATTTTCACTAGGTATACCGTCAGGCTTATTGACTATCGCAATCATCATCATCATCATCATCATCATTTAGCCTTTCGTAGTCCACTGCTGGACATAGGCCTCTCCCAATTTGCGCCACAACACCCGGTCCTCCGCCTTTCGCATCCAGTCCCCTCCAGCGACCTTCTTCAGGTCGTCAGTCCATCTGGCGGGGGGGCGTCCCACCTTACGGTTGCCGAGACGCGGTCTCCATTCCAGGACTCGTTTGCTCCAACGGCTGTCGGTCTTTCGGCAGACGTGGCCAGCCCATTGCCACTTCAGCGAGCTTATTTTGCGAGCTATTGACGGGCCTATTGGTCTAGTGGTTAGTGACCCTGACTGCTAAACCGGAGGTCGGGGGTTCGATTCCCACCCAGGACGAATCTTTGTGTGATGAGCACGATCATTTGTTCTGTGTCTGGGTGTAATTTATCTATAATAAGTATGTTTATCAGTTGTCTGGTTGCCATAGCACAGGCTCTGCCTAGTTTGGGATCACATGAACTTATGTGAGATGTCCCTAGCTATGTCGGTCACTTTGGTTCTTTCTCGGAATGATCACAGGATACAATTATAAAACCAAGTTTCGTATCGATTAACGTCAGTGGCCAACTAGAACGTAATAAATCTAATAGAGCTTCAGCACCTGTGACCGTGAAATGGGCCACAGGATACTTAATTGTCCCAATATATTATAGTGGGGTGCTAATGGTGGGGTTACCATTGCTACAGCCTAATAAGCCACGACTGCTTGATAATATACCTGTCTCCGACTTATAACTTTAATGGACACAATAAGATCCATTAGAATGCGTCTGAGATTATATTATTTACCATTAAATTTCATGTTTTAAAATTAAATAATATAAAACAGTAAAACTACATTTATGACAAGCAAAAAGTTTATTAAAAGCTCTCTTTATAAACGTTTAAGTAAGGTAAAAAACAAAACCAAGATTGTCTGTGGTGTATTTACATCAACGTCAAAGTATTATTTTTGTGATTGTGAAAGTTATCTTTATTATTTATTTATTTTTAATCATCATTTAATTAACTATTCGCATAAATACAAGAAAATGTCCTGTCGTAACGCTTCACACGCGGGCAGCTGGTATACCGAGAACGGTATGTAAATAATTGATGTATTAATGTATTATTTAAAGTTCATTTACTTGTTGTTTATAATAGGATGAGTTTTGAAAAAAAATTAAGCTTTTTGTATAAAAATTAATAGTAATACCTATTTCAGGAATACTTTATAAGTCAAAAGGTCATTGACCTTTGTCCTAAAGTGCCTACCTATTTATAATTTCTTTTGTCTCTCGGAATGATTTGCAAAACCATTTCTTTATGATATGCTTGGATTCATAAATTTTAGAATGTTGTTTCTAACCTATACAATAATTCGAATCATTAAAGGTCAACTAAGTACATTCTTATCGTAAATACTTAAAGTTTATAATATTTAATATTTATTATTATCATCACATAATAAATACAACTACCACTACCTGAATCATTTATTAAAGTATTTCTTATGACCTGTTGATGACCTCGTAGGTACTTAAGTACCTAGCTAAAGTCAATCAGAAAAAATCGGAATTGATTTCTTTTCAGTGTTGCGTTCAGAAATGTATTAGACTTTATTATAACTTGTTGTACACTTCCATTAAATAATATTTATTTCTTATACTCCTGAAAAATTAATCTGCAGAAAAATTAAATAAAGATATCATTGTGAGTCACTTGTTTTAATTTAAACTTTGCTCACGTTTCGTGTTAAACAATGAACATAGTTATCGTGCTTGTATATATTATATTCTATTAAAATGTATTTTTACCTTTTATAAATACAATAAAAATAATAATACAAAATATTTACGTACAAAAATGATTTATAAGTTACAATTTACTAAAACAGAAAATTAACTTAATTCCTGAACGAAACAGGAAATGGTGGTTGCCATGACAATGAATGACAGCCATTTAAAAACAAACGTCAGTTCAACTGTCAATAGTGAACAGCTCTGCGGATCAAAACATTTTTAATTTTTTCGATAATTATTATAAAATGGCTGATAAAGCGAAATCTTCGGGACCAGCCCCAAGAAATGCTTTAAAATCTAAGCGGCCCGTAACAGCTGCTGCTACATCGTCGAGTAAAGTTGGTGCTAAAGAAAAACCGATATCTCGCCCAAAGAAGACTAGCAATGTGAATGCCAACACAACTTTGAATCCGGACACCACAATTTTGAAATCAGAATTCCAAGGATTCCCTGATTTCGACTCGGAATACCGCCAAATTGCTTACGGAAAATTTTTTCGCGCTATGCTCGAAGAATGCCTTGTCGATGAAAAGGTTGAGAGAGAAGAAACTATTATGGATTTACAAATGGCGCAACTAGCTGAAAGATTTCAGAAAACAATGGATCAGTTGGATAAAACTAATCGGAGGCTGAAAGATATATCCTTTGTTGTTGAACAAAAGAGGTAGGTTTATATAAATATTTATATCTAATATTGAACTGCAGGGCGTAGGTTTAATGTTAAGTTGCAAAAGCATAGTACTATTTTGTACAAGTCAAAATCTAATACGTATTGAAAAAGGCCTTTATCAATGGCCAATTACAGACTGATATTAAGATTATATTACCCATACTTCTTCTTAGCGCGTTGATCAATAGCAGTATAATTTTCACAGACCAGTACACAGATCTGCCCACCATACACTAAAGTGCAGTAACAGCAAAATCACGATTTCGAGTAAAACGCATTTAAAGTTAAGAATTGATTTTAAAAAATCAACAGAATGTATAAGCAAAAAAATTTGAATGCAGAAAGGTTGTAAAGGCATAGGTTCACACGTTAAAGCAATAAAAAAAAATATATCTTAATAACTGAATTTATTATGGCCATTTATTCTTTTTGGTGCCTATTACTGCATAGCCTTTTTTGTAAAAAATACCATTTTAAACTTAGTAAAATGCAGCAAAAAGCCCTATTACTGCGTTTGGATCAGTTATTTTGTCAAGAAACCCAACTAACATGCAGTAAGGTCAAAAAAATACTGCATTTTAGTTAGTTTTTTAAGAAAAAAGTGTTCAATTTACTAGTGCAGTAAGAAAAATAGCTAGTTCACATTTTAAAGACCGTTTATTTCTTATTATTTAATCACAATAATTCAACTCACTTATGTAAAATTTACATATCAAAAATAAAAAAAAACATCTAATTAATAAAGGACCCTGCGCAGAATGCACAACCTCCTTTTAAACTTGATCCCAATTAAAATGCAGTATTTAAAACATTAACTGCACTTTAGCTAGGAATAATCATATCTGTGTCATTATGCTATCCAAACTAATCTGCAGTATTGCTGTATTTTACTGCGTGTTAGTCAGTTTATAATGATAAAAGAATGTTAAGTATTCACAACTAAAATGCGACAAGCTTTGATTTTACTGCATTTTAGTTGGGAGTTCGTGACAATAAATTGTATTTTCTTAATTTGCAGTAAAAATAGCTTGTATGGCGGTAAATTTTACTGCGTATTAATTTTTTTTTTAATTTTTTTCCAGAAATATAAAACTATCTAAAGAACTGTAAAATTATATTGCTTACTGCATTTTAGTTATGAAACCTTAAAATTTAATCTGCAGTATAATTTATACTGTATTTTAGTTGGGAAATCACGCCAAATTGTTAATTTTTTTCGTTTGCAGTAAGTGAAAACTGTTAAATAAAAACCATTCTAATAGTCTTAGAAATAAGTAAGTTAATTCAATAGAAAGCTTAAGAAACCCGCTTTCAGAATCACTAATAAAACGAAAAATCACAAAAGGGCTGTTACTGCTCTTTAGTCTCTGGTGGGCAGAGATGTAACTCTGTTGTGTCTGTCTGTTACACTATTACAGCTAAACTGCTGATTTTCATGAAAACTATAATGGGTAAGATGGGATCCTAGGAGAGGTCATAGGCTACTTTTTGTCATGATAACAATCACCCAGGCAGGCTGATCCACAGTCAAAATCTAGTTATAAATATAATGTAACTTTGTGTAGATGCATTTCCATACTCATTTTTGCATTCCTTTCAGATTACTGGACCTTAAAAGTAATGACAACTCCAGTTTCTTTGAAGTTACCAAAAACTCTAAGGCAGAATCACTTCTCAAAGGACTGGCAGACACAGAACAGGCTTGTCTTGACAGAATCGAATTAAAAAACGTAGACTTCGGTTACAGCAAGAACTCTGGCCATAAACAACTTCTAGACGCTGTCAATGATGCCATAGAGGGTCTAGAACAGATTAAAAAAGAGTCCCATTTAGACATAGACAAATTCAAAGAGTATGAAAAGTCGCAAATAAGTATTGAAGATATGGAAAAAGATAGATTTGATTTGGATAGTTTGAAAGCCAGTTTTGACGAGAAATTTCCTAATTACAGTGAGAGATTACTTAGGGAGGCTTCAGAGAAGATTGCGAGGATGATTGATGATGATGATGACGGAGATGACTGATGCTAATTAATTGTTGTATTTTTTTAAATGTATGGTTATTAAATGTCTTAGATATGTTTAATTAGTTTGTTTATTAATGTATTAGCTGTGTCCTAAGGTACTGCCCAATTGGCTTCTTATGCCCATTGCTTTGTTTCAAAGTATGTGGTTAAAACTTCAAAATACAATAAAGAAATGAATGAATGATGTTACCAAAAATTTATAATTAGTATCTAGCTTTTTTTATAATAAGTCTGCATAAATAATTTTTAATTGACTAAATTAATTTTTAATTCTTAACACATTATAATTTTGTCATTTTTAATTCTAATCTGTTTTTTTATATTAATGTGTAATATAAAAAAACAGATTAGATTAATAATAAATAAACGTTTGGCACTCATCACAACAATTTATGTGAAAGTAAATTATTGTTAAACTATTAGATATGAATGTTGCAATGATAAAATAATTGTTATTAGTAAAAAATATTAAATGGCGTACCTATATCATGTTCTTTTATTCCTTAATAATGAACTATTTTTGTTATCACAGATATAGACAGACCTAGATATCGCGCCATTTTCTGACTACCTACTTTACGTCACAAGCACTATTTAAAAATGGCTTCAAACAAGAATCAACTTAAAAATATTTAGGAAACTGAGGTGAGAATTATTAAAAAAAAAAATCGCACAAAACCAGTACCTATGTATATAAACTTTATATACTTACCTAAATTAAACTTAGAGCTATGCTATAATAAAGAACAAAATAACACTCAGACACGCATAAATTGCAGTAAATAGTGATCGATTAGATAAATTATAGGTAAATAATACGTCAAGTGACACTGACCAAATGGACGAGTCAGTTTTTTTTTTTTTTTGGAAGAGGTCTACTGCAGTTAGCCTGAGCGCAGGCTTTGACTGCTTCACCGGACGAGTCAGCGTTGGCGCGTGCTATTTAGTACTCGGTGTTTTTGATGTCCATCTACCCCCACAATATAATGTAGGTACGAATTGTTTGTCAATAATGCCCGGTACAGATTGGTGAAACCCACTAGCGCTGCACCGATGCAGACTGAGCGCGACAGTTGCCACGTTAAGCATATTATGCTTAAGCCGGGCACGCGAAGTAAATGTTCTTGCGTTATTTAGGTCTGTCTATATCTGTGGTTTTTATCTTTAATTCTTAGTAGACAAGTGAGAAAATAGATGCAAACTCTATTCCCTCAGTCCGATTATATGACACGACCGGTGAGAGATCAGCAGGGTTATTCGCTATGGCGGTTGTCAACAAAAGCGATTGTTGCTTTATAAAAAAGACAGTGACAAAAACACGTTCCTTATCGTGTAACTTCGATGACAAACTAGATCTACTACTACTTAGTTGGTTACCGACGTTAGCCGAAACTGAAAAAGCGTTTTTATACTTATTTTTATCCGGTAAACATCGGTTGTGTTGGCAACTGGAGATAGCGAATAGGCCTACAGGTCAACCATGGCATAATTTGTTTTCAAAATCACTTAGTGGTCCCTGTATAAAATCGAAAGATCACCCATCCTTTTAAAGATATATAAATGGTCAATATACTCAACCTTGAATCTTGATGAATAATTTGCAGGGTCGTCACTGGTCACCCATCCACATTTCTCACCTCGGCAACAGTTGCTTAACCTGGATATTTTTGTCTTTAGGTAATGAGTTGTCCCGCCAGCTGGACTTATGGCTTTCCAAGGCAGATCTCACTCATGGGCCGGCGAGAGCCATCATAGCCCCGTAAGTACTTAGTAATAAAAACTATATAATGGTTATCGCTATCTTTTTCACTTGTACACAATTAGAAAAGGACAAACGAAGAAGTTCGGGTTCGATTCCCACCCACGATAAATCTGTGTGTGGTGAGCATGATCATTTGTTCCGTGTCTGGGTGTAATTTGTCTACAACGTGTCGTTTTGCTTTCTCGTCAAATTCAAGAAGTTAATTAATAATTATGCTAATGATTATCGACACGAATCAATAATAAAATAAGTACTTATGTATTTTTTCTAATTTTCGGAAATCGGCATGTGTGGGACAAGCATTTTAAAACGCGGCCCGTGTGATACCGCACTGTAAGTGCTCTTTTACACACACACACACACACACACACACATAAAGGCACTGCCTACAGCATACGCAACGGGGCGATTCTGTTCTTTGAAAGTTGTGTATTCTGAAATACTGTCAAAATTAAATAACTAAAAAAATATGTATTCATTATTGAAAAGATATTGTAATTTTATTTGATTAATTATGTTTTTCAAAACAGCCTCCTGAAATTGATGAGAATGCAAAACGACACGTTGTAGAATAGTATGTGTAAAGAAATATATAAGTACTTATGTGTATCAGTTGTCTGGTGGCCAATACAGGCTCCGTCTAGTTTAGGATCAGATGGCCGTGTGTGAGTTGTCCCAAGATATTGTTATAATGATTATATGGGGTGTAGCCAGTTCTTCCTGTAACTCCCGCATTACAACTTAGGGAGTAGGAATGGCTTAAAACCAGCGCTGTGACGGGTCGTGCTCGTCCTGGTAGAGCATTAGCTGAGACATCTCCTTTTGCTACCGTTTTCTTTAAACCAATATTCAATTTGACGGGCCTGTTGGTCTAGTGGTTAGTGACCCTGACTGCTAAACCGGAGGTCGTGGGTTCGATTCCCACCCAGGACGAATCTTTGTGTGATGAGCACGATCATTTGTTCTGTTTCTGGGTGTAATTTATCTATAATATGTATGTATTTATAAATATATAAGTATGTATATCAGTTGTCTGGTTGCCATAGCACAGGCTCTGCCTAGTTTGGGATCAGATGACCGTGTGTGAGATGTCCCAAGATATTATATATTATTATAATAATATGTACCGTGTTTTTGTTTTTTGTTTTGGTAGCAATAAATGTATTTTTTTTTTATTATATTGTAATATGTGTTTATTGTAATATATTTAATATTACAGTCATGCTGGCTACTCATACTGCGGAGCCTGTTCAGCGTTTGCTTACAGACAGATTAGTCCTGTCGTTGTGTGAGTATTATTATATTTACCTAGCTAAGACCCGCGGTTTTACCCTAGCGTACCTTTGATTTATCTGGATAAAAAGTCTCTAATGGATTTTATCCGAGAAATTGTTTTTTGACAGTTCTTCCATACAATATCTGTCTATAATTATTTAAAACAAACGGTTTACTCACGTATATTCTCGGGATCGCCCGACTAGTTTCAGACTCAATAGGAGTCCCTAATCATGAGCTGACGCGGCGGCGGTGGTGTCGCGAGTCGAACACAACCAACGCCGCGTCAGCGATCCCGAGAATATACGTGAGTAAACCGTTTGTTTTAAATAATTATGAATACTCCTCACGAAAGTTATTATACAAATATCTGTCTAACGTCAATTTTATCCCATGAATTAAAATTATCTGGCGTTGGTAAGATCAGCACTAAGTTAAGTATTAATCCAGGTTAAAAAAACATTAAATCTGCAAAAATCAAACCTATTACTTATTTCTTGCATGAAACAGTACCAAGTTTGGAGTATAATTAAGTAAACTATAGAGCGCTCTTAACAGAGTATGAACTTAATTTTTCATCTAATATAATAAATAATCATATCAGCCATGTCCCACTGCTGGGCAATAGCCTCTTGACTCTTCCCACATAGAGAAGGAACGTTTTATTTACTTAAAAAACATAACTTGAACTTATTTCAATATAACATCATATTTTGTTAATAATACACGCGACCTCCGTGGTCACGGTGTCGCCTCTGAGGTCCCGGGTTCGATCCCCGGCCGGGTCTATGTAGAAAACCACTTTGCTACATTCTCTCAGGTTTGGTTGTTGGTGATAGCTTCGTTGTCTCTGATTCCATAACACAAGTGCTTTAGCTACTTACTTTGGGTTCAGAGCAATGTATGTGATGTTGTCCACATTTATTTATATTTTATTTATTTATTCCAGCAAGCGTATCTTCATCCTAGGCCCTTCTCACCACGTCCGTCTCGGAGGCTGTGCGCTCTCATCCCTGGACAAGTACCAAACCCCGCTCTACGACCTGACTATTGATAAACAGAGTAAGTTTACATAATAACACTTAATTAGTACTGATTAAGGTTGGACGAAGTATTTCTAGACCCAGATTTTTAGGTCAGAACGGCACAGGCTGTAGGCCCACTACCATGCGTATATTTTCTTAAATACTTAATTAAAATTTAAAAGACTAAAGTAACAATTTAATAAAATCTTTCATCAAATTTTAAACTAAAAGTAATGTAATATTAAAATAGGGATGTTTCCTGGGTATGAAAAGTTAAAATCTATTTAGTCCGTCAGTTAGATAATAAAAAAATATTAGACTCGTATTTTTTCTTTTATCAAAACAATAAAAAATTATAAAGATACAGCGATTTTAAGTTCAGTAGTGGGGACTTATGACGCCACGCCTTCGTATAAATTGTTGCACGTAGTGACGCCGCGCGAAATTTCCTTTTTTTGTATTTTGCTCATTTTTCATTTGCAGGAAAAAAAATAAAAATATGTTTCCAGTAAAATTCATTAATATACCAAGCGGACATTAAAAAAATTTAGGACACATGCCTATTATTTTTGAATAATTGTTTAAAGTAAAAATTTGCAAAAGTTTTGGATCAATGGATAACCTAACTGTATAAAAATTTTGTATACGTACCCAGTTTATGCGGAACTGGAGGCGACGCGCCAGTTCGAGTGGATGGACGTGCAGACAGACGAGGACGAACACTCCATAGAGATGCATCTGCCGTACATAGCTAAGGTCATGGAGGAGTGAGTATTACACCATTTATTCAATAATGATATTCATTTGAGAATTTTGAGATTGTATTAAACAGGATTCTATCGAATAGACCGATCCGAAGTTATCGTTCTTTTTTGAAATGCTACTTCTGCCCATAGATATGAAAAACTTTCTTTAAGGAAACCATAGACAAAACCCGAAAAAGATTTTTGGATATATAATTAACATCAGCTAATTAAAGTTACTACAGGAAGTCGGAAGTCCAAAGTTTGGTTTTGTTTGACTATTACTCTCTTGGAGAAAGTTGTTCATTTTTTTATACGGATTCAGATAGATTCGTGGTGTAGGTGACCACAACCACTGCACCACGTCCTGCGGGTTCGATCCCCGTATGGGATAATCATTGCATCTATATATATTAGTGTAGTCTACGTGTATAATAAATTAATAAATGTGGACAACATCACATACATTGCTCTGAACCCAAAGTAAGTAGCTAAAGCACGCGTGTTATGGAATTCAGAAACAACGAAGGTACCACAAACACCCAGACCCGAGACCATGTAGAAAAAGGGGTTTTCTACATTGACCCGGCCGGGACTCGAACCCGGGACCTCAGAGCAGGCGCCACCTTGAAAATCGGTGTGTACGCCACTCGTCAAATATGAAAAATAAAATATAAATCCTCATTTCCAGGTACCAAACCGGCTTCACAATCATCCCAATCCTTGTAGGCTCACTCTCCCCTGAAAAGGAAGCCAAATACGGCGCGATTCTGGCTCCCTACCTAGCAGACCCTCAGAACCTATTCGTCATCTCTTCAGACTTCTGCCACTGGGGGTCCAGGTTCAGGTACACGTGGAAAGACTCGTCCAGAGGACACATTTACCAGGGCATTGAGTGGTTGGATAAACAGGTGAGTTATTTGTAATACTAGTTTATATACAAAATATAATATAATATAATAATAATATCTAGGGACATCTCACACACGGTCATCTGATCCCAAACTAGGCAGAGCCTGTGCTATGGCAACCAGACAACTGATAAACATACTTATATATTTCTAAATACATACATATTATAGATAAATTACACCCAGACACAGAACAAATGATCGTGCTCATCACACAAAGATTCGTCCTGGGTGGGAATCGAACCCACGACCTCCGGTTTAGCAGTCAGGGTCACTAACCACTAGACCAACAGGCCCGTCTGTAAATAATTATACAATATGATTTTTGCATTGAAATAAATAATAAATATTTTATTTTTGGAAAATTAAGCTAATTAGTCAATATTGTCGAAAATCAAAACGCCGCCTCATGTTTGAGCACATGTGACGTCACATTCCACAAAATCAGTGAAGTTTCCACTCAAAATACGCACAAGTATTAGCTCTGTGTGTGATTCGACGTCACAACTGTCAAATGTCACGTGACCGAATGTTTTAGCGTGTATTTAAAATCACGGTTTAAAAATATAAGTTTTCTCTATCAAAAAAAGATTTTTTTAACCCACATGTACCCAAGCGGCGACCGGTCACCGCGCATGACGTCACACCCAAATCTCAGTCAAACCCCGAGCGCGCACTGCCTCGACTTGATTTGAACCCTTTTTTTTGTGTTTAGAGTCTACTTTTGTATGAAGAAGTTTGATGATATACGATCTTTAACCTCTAGTTCGAAGAGGTACAACTCAGAATGACTTGGTTAATTAAAAAATAGTAAACTGTCACCGGTATGTGTGTAAAGTCCACTTTAAATAATAATAACCTAACTAATGTGGTATCCCCAGGGTATGGATATAATAGAGAAGATGGATCCGCGCATGTTCACGGAGTACCTCAACAAGTATGGCAACACCATCTGCGGGCGACACCCCATTGGGGTCTTACTACAGGTAATAATTGACTGCACAGATAGCCGAGTGGTATAGTTCACCACGCCAACTACCACTGTGCGCGACGTGCCGCGGGTTCGATCCCCGCATGGGACAAGCATTTGTGTGATCTATAAAGGCTTGTTCCAAGTCTGGGTGTTCTTTGTGCATGTGAATTGAATGTTTTTGAAACCCTCCGCGACACAAGGATTAAATTCCTAAGTGCGGGAGTCGAAAATAAAAAAAAAATTAAAGAAACAAAGATGATAATATTTTTTACACAAAATTGACTAATTTACTGTGACATCTCTTGTGTTGACATGTCATATTCTCGACATCGACTTGACTTGACAAGTCTTGAAGAATTACAATATATGTAGATACTTATAAACAGTGGTGTCGGTAACGGTAACAGTGTCGCGAATTCAATGGTTTTTTCCTATCTCAAAAAAATGCCCATCGCGACTCAGAAACGGGGACCCGCTAGTAATCGTATATAATTTATATAAAATATAATATAAATAAATATTTTTATTTCCAGGCCATAGCGAAACTCAGCAGTCAGTCAAACTCGCCTCGGATGGCGATGAAATTCTTGAAATACGCCCAATCCTCCCAATGTATGAACATGCAGGACTCTTCCGTCTCGTACGCCAGCGCTTCTCTTGTATTTGAGTAGATAAAACTAATAAATATCTTATTTGTGTGAGTTAAATATCTTCAAGAAAATATTAAAATATTACCACAAAATTTGTACAATAACTTTCGTGAGGAGTACTCATAATTGTTTAAAACAAAACGGTTTACTCACGCATATTCTCGGGATCGCCCAACTAGTTTCAGACTCAATAGGAGTCCCTTATCATGAGCTGACGCGGCGGCGGTGGTGTCGCGAGTCGAACTGGACTCCTATTGAGTCTTTGAGGACAGTTCAACTCGCGACATCGCCGCAGCCGTTCATGATTAGGGACTCTTATTGAGTCTGTAACTAGTCGGGCGATCCCGAGAATATGCGTGAGTAAACCGTTGTTCTAAATAATTATAACCGAAAAATTTTTAGCCAGATACCAGAAAAATATATAGTAGGAGTAATAAAAGTAGGTTAAATGAGGGTGCCGGAATTCTTAACAGGGTGCCGATCACGATTTTTTTCAATTTCAGGATTTTTTTTGTGTAATCTCCTGTATTTTATATATTCTGTGTCATTTAAAAATGTTAATAACCAAAATTAATGAAAGATTTAAACACTATAGCTAAACACCTTTTTCTGGCAACACTGAATGTATTTAATTAATGATTAGTGTTGCCATCACATAAATAAGATATTTACCACCATAGCTATATTAGACATTAACATATTATTTTCTATGTAAGCGCTTTTAAGTTAAGTTGACTTTTATACCTTCATAATTTAAGTAGCTATAAAAAATAAATGAAAATGTAAAAAAAATACCCTGCCCTTAGAGAATAAATAAGTAAACTATAGAGTGCGCATATCGAGTATGAACTGTAGGCACTGGTATGAACAAGTTTTTTTTTTTATATATAACCTTTTAGGTGTCCCACTGCTGGGCAAAGGTCTCCCCAATTTGCTCCAGGATCTTCTGTCTGAAGCCGCTTCCCACCAATCCGGCAAATAGCGATCGATATCGTCTCTGTATGAACAAGTGAAATCGTAAAATGAGTGCCAAAATAGAGCACGTCGTTTTATTAAAACTATCTCAAAACCTAATATTACCCTAATAATATCGGTACCGTCGATATTTTCGCATAAACGTCTGTCGTCGCACGGAAAATCACTTAAATCAGTAAACGAGCGTAGTACTTACAGCTAAAAATTAACTTACGCTCGGCATTAGAGGCTACTAGCGATGCGCACACTCTATGCTTGTCTATGTATACTCTAACAACTTACCTCTTTAGTTATGGCAGCACTAGATTTGATTCATTTAACCCAGTTTCTGCCGCGTTGATCAATTTAAAAATTTGTTTAATTACCTATCAAATTTCTTGTTAAGCGCTGTGATTGGTTGTTTAGTCTTCTGGTCAACCAATCACAGTCGTGATCAGTTGATTTGACAACAGATTAAATTGATCAGCCTATCAGAAATTTGAGGTTACTCACTCAACCATTCGTTCTTGTCCTTGCTTTATGTAAGAAAACATTAATAAATAATTAACTATTATAATCTATCATTTTTCCAATTTATTAACGAAAATAACTTAGTTTAGGTTATATATGTCGTTCTGGAATTAAAATGCAACTTATACATATATATCAAAGTCCTTGTCTAATATTGACGACCCCGTGGTCGAGTGGCGTACACACTAGTTTTCAAGGTGTCGCCAGCTGTGAGGTCCCGGGTTCGATCCCCGGCCGGGTCAATGTAGAAAACCACTTTTCTACATTGTCTAGGGTCTGGGTATTTGTGGTACCTTCGTTGTCTCTGAATTCCATAACACAAGTGCTTTAGCTACTTACTTTGGGTTCAGAGCAATGTATTTGATGTTGTCCACATTTATTTATTCATTTATTATTATAGTTAAAAAAGTACATAAGATAAAATAAAAATGATTATTAAAGTAACTATAAAATGGAAATTCATAGTAAAATAATATTAGTCACATATTATTGAGAATAAAATACTTGCTTGCTCTCCAGTATGTACTTTCTGGGCCATTTAATGCCTCTCAGAGTGTGATCTCCCCTTATCTGCTGTCTTTACAATAATGTCGCACAAATATAAGTACTTTGTTTTCTAACATACAAAGATATGAAAAATCAGCAAAGTGCGAGTTCGACTCGCGCATGAAGGTCTGTACAATTTTATGGAGCCCTCTTTATTTATATTGTTACTTGCTGTCCCCCGCGACTTTGTCCGCGTGTTTTAGTTTCAACAGTTTTTCATTTTTGCTACATATTTCATTTATGCTCCGCTCCTTTTGGTCGCAGCGTAATGTTATATAGCTTTTAGCCTTCCTCAATAAATGGGCTATCTAACACTGATAGAATTTTTCAAATCGGACCAGTAGTTCCTGCGATTAGCGCGTTCAAACAAACTCTTCAGCTTTATATATTAGTATAGATATAGTTCAATTTAAACTTAATGGCGGCTGTGAAGTGCGCTAAACGCTGCGCAGTACCTCGCCCCGCACCCCTGCTGGCGCATGACTCGACTCGTGTTCACAGCCGCCTTTAAGTTTGCATCGTACTGTAGCAGCAACAGAAATACACACTGTGAAAGTTCTCTAGCTTCTACAGTTCATGAGAAACAAGCTTGCAGATAGACGACGGACAGCGAAAGCTTAGTAATAGGGTCCCCAATGGCGAACACACCGTTTTTCAAAGTGTCGCCAGCATTACATTATGGTGTCTTATACTTTACTAGTTGACAACAGTGTTTATTTATCTATACTAATATTATAAAGCTGAAGAGTTTGTTTGTTTGTTTGTTTCTTTGTTTGAACGCGCTAATCTCAGGAACTACTGGTTCGAATTGAAAAATTCTTTTTGTATTGAATAGTCCGTTTATTGAGGAAAGCTATAGGCTATATAACATCACGCTACGACGAATAGGAGCGGAGCATAAATGAAAAAAGTTGCAAAAATGAAAAACTGTTGAAACTAAAACACGCGAACAAAGTCGCGGGGGACAGCTAGTTAGCAATATTCTTGAACGAGATAAACTTGTACTTACCCCCGGTTTCTGAGAGGCGGATCTATTTAATCTGTTGACAAATCAACTGATCACGACTGTGATTGGTTGACCAAAAGACTAACAACCAAACACAGCGCTTGACATGAGGTTTGACAGGCGATTAACTAATTCTTATCAACGTTTTAGATACCGGGGGTTAGGTAGTTTATTGAATCCTGTCATAGCAAAATTTTATGAAAATAGTTTCGGTTATATATGAGATTAGACGAATTGACAGAGTAACTTTTGCATTTAAAAGATGTACTAGAATTTGCTTGCGGTTTCGCCCGCGTTCTTTTAGGGGTACCCTTTATTTATTATTGTTGTGATAATAACCGTGTTCTAAAGAAAAGTAGGGCGACAATTCTATTAGATATTTAGATTGTTTTAGGTACATAATAATATTCGTGTTCATGTAATAATCAGATTCAGTTAATGTATTTTTATAGAAATGTCATAATATTGTATGGAATTAATAAGGAATATGCACATATCACTGATTTGATTTAAACTTTCCTATCGAATGCTATTTCAGTTCTAATCCATAATGTATTGATTAGTTTTTTCAATAATTCAATAAAACACAAAAAAAAAATAGATCGCTAATTTAACGCGGGATTTATGACATATCATAATGCACGCTATTGGTCGGTGCAAATATGACGTCACGGTACGCGCAGCATTAGTGTTATTGTTCCCGTTGACAACGACGGAAGATGGCGCCTGTTTCAAATGCTATATTCTTATGTTAGAATTTATGGTTATTTTGACATTTTTTTTATTATGATGATATTTTTTCTAGTGTTAAGATGCTGTATTGAACAATTAAACACATAAAAATAAATCGTGCATATTCCTTATTAAAATAGTAAATTGTTATTATTGTCGTATTGTATCGGTCTCAAAAAACATTTAATTTAAGTTAAATATCTCAATAAAAACTTAATTTGCTATATTTTATCGTTTTATTATTTCTTAGTTCCTTTTTACCCGACCGCCAAGGAAAAGAAGTGTTGTTTTTCGCGCGTATGTTATATGATTGTAAAATTCTTTATTACCTCGTATCTTGGTCAAACGGCCAAATGGATTTCGACAGTTAAGGTATCATTAGATTTGTCTCCAGAACCTGCGAAATGAAAAAAAAGTGGTGTAGAAGGTAACGTCAATTACCACTGTGCGCGACGTGCTGCGGGTTCGATCCCCGCATTGGACAAGCATTTGTGGATTCCACAAATGCTTGTTTCAAGTATGGATGTTCTCCCGCCACGACCTCGACACAAGGATTAAAGTCCTAAGTGTAGGTGTAGGAGTCGTTTTATCTTATTATGAACTAGCTGTGCCCCGCGACTTCGTCCGCGTGGAATTTAACAAAAAAGTTATTTAGTTTTTTTTTTTTTTTGGTTTCGAAGTAGCTTAAGTAACTCCTTATTACATCAGCTTTCTGTCAGTGAAAGTCCCGTAAAAATCGGTCCAGCCGTTCCAGAGATTAGCCGGAACAACAGACAGAAAGAAATTGAAAAAAAATGGTATATTGGTATATGAACCCTAAATAGGTACATTCCTTCGGTATCTTATCATCAGATTCCGACGATTATTTTGCTGTTTGCCAAAGACTAAAAAAGATCAGTATATCATCGTTAAAAGCTTTTTGTAAAAAATCTTTTGAGGGTTGCTTCTGTCATAAATGTCAATAAAAAAGAAGAAAAAAACCCGCAGTCAAAATCTATTCTGTCAAAATTTGTCATGAGAATCCGACGCGCCCGAATATCGTAAAATTTTTTGTACCATTTAACAATAAAACAACATACAAAAAATGGATTTGAAGCAAATTAACAGCAAGATAACTATTTTCGACAAACACAAATCTTGGTACAAAATGGATATTGATGGAGACTTTATAACTAAGACCAGTAAAAATAGTTTACCACCAAAGAAAAAGGTTAGGAACAGTGTGCTAAGGCCTAAAAAACCCACAAGGCAAACATATCAAAAGGCGCCAGTTGCACACGAGAAAATCGTGACAAAAATCATCAATACAAAACCGGAATCAATATCAAAATCCCACGAATTAGTTTTTCGACTTGGAATTCATCTATGTATATCATTAGCTATGCTAATAACAGCATACTGTGGCTTCTCTTATGTCTTGCCAACTCAAATAATATTGTCAAATTTTTCCAATATTGACATTGGAGTATTTTGATCGAACAATTATTTGGTGCTGTGTGTAAGAATAAAATGATTAAGCTAAAAAATACTTGATTGGACTTTGCAATAAATGTAACAATGAAACCAATATGTTTTGTTATTTAGACCTGTGTGTAACATATAATCAAGTTATTTTGTGCAGAGATTATCCTCGTGAAGGTACTTTATAAAAGGCGATGGGGTACGAGTGTTTTCTTACCTGGTAACACAACTGCAATGCTTCTCCGGAGCTAAGACAATAAGTTTCGTGGGTGAAGTAGATTGTATAATAACTTTCGTGAGGAGTATTTATAATTATTTAGGAATATTGACGGTTTATTCACGAACATTCTGTGGATCGCCCGACTAGTTTCAGACTCAATAGGAGCCCCTAATCATGAGCTGACGCGGCGGCGGTGGTGTCGCGAGTCGAACTGAGTTCGACGTCGTTATTATGAAGTACATAATTTTTTGTCTACCCCCAATTATTATTTAACTACCCTACACACTACAATCGTAAATCCATGGTATATCCGTACTCTGATCGCTAACCGTCGTTTCAAAATTAAGCGATGTCTGCAGCGCCAGCTTTTTTTTTACAAAACATTCAAAAAAATTACAAGCATGCTTTGTCTGTTTTCATTCGGTCAGACATTTAGGTCACCTCGCCAATTACCACCGTGCGCGACGTGCTTCGGGTTCGATCCCCGCATGGGATAAGCATTTGTTTGATCCACAAACGCTTGTTCCAAGTCTGGGTGTTCTTTGTGCAAGTAAATTGAATGTTTGTTAAACCCCCCGCGACAAGATTAAATTATTTTTTGCGAGTCTTTTTTTGAAACAACGAAAGATGTACCTACATCTAAATGAATTTGTGTTTCTACTGTACTGCTTACATAGTTTTAGTTTTTTGTACCGACTAGTAACAATATGAGTCTGTGTTACTAGTGAATAAATAAAAACGAATGTGTAAAACTTCTTTACATACAAAACACAACTGGCTATGTGAGAAAGAGAGAAAGAAGCAAGCGTAATGGTATTTATGCATGTTCGCGTAACATAACATAAAATTATGCAGTAATAAAACCAGACATGTTAGTAAAATATAAATTTTATTTTTAATGTTAACAATTCCGTTACATGATGTTACATAAATAGTGATGGAGAAAAACTTAAAACAAATAATTATAACAATTCTTTTTTTTATTAAATAAACAGTTATTTGACTTGGAATCCATTTATTTCCAACTTAAACTAATCGTGAAAAGTTAAACCAAAATGGCCGACATTTTTCAACGACATAATTGATATTAATTACTTTTTTTTTTCTTTTTATAATTAAATTAATATGCTTACATATTTGACAGGACGTATTATCGTTCAATAGACCACCCCTAGTTATAACTAAATTAAAATAACAGCCACTTAATATCGTTTGAGTGTGGTGCCAACATACGAGAAAACGATTTTATTTTCTGTATTATTAAAGAGGATATTTTACCTTTTTAAAAGGTTAGACCACAATTTCTTTTAAATTTCCGTCAGATATATTACTAAAAAATATAAGACACGTATTTTTTTCTTATTTTACGTACACACGATGATACATTGATCTGATATGTCGCATGACGTCACAATTTTCAATTCTCCTGAACTTTAATTCGAACTTTAATTATTTACTTAGTGTTTTCTTTTTTGAAAAAAAAGCATAAAATACGCGTCTAATATTTTTTTATTATCTTACTGACGGACTAATTTGATGTTGATCTTTAATACGCAGTCATATAACCTCATTAAATTGTTTTTTCTTTCAGTTAATTTCATTGTATTAAGGGATTGAAAAATAATTTAAATCAGACGCTAATTGGCTTAACTTTTCAGTTAATATATACATAATATTTTGCAAAAAAAGAACAAAAATTGAGAATATCATTAATAGATTGACATATATTTATTTTTGACAGTTAAAAGGTTGCCTTTCTGTATTTATGTAGGTGTCACTTATAGCAGTATTGTGGGGTGAATAGAAATACAGGTGATGAACAGAGAATTGTCTTTTTTTTTTACATTTCACAGATTAACGGCATTGAAGAGGACTCTCAACTGAACTATTAAAAAATATAAGATAGCTGATTTTTATGTAAAATTATATGCATGCGACACGATAAAAGGTAGGAATCTTTTTCTAAAGTTGTGTCTTTACACCCCCTAATCATATTTATTGACCCCATTTTACGGTTGTACGTAAAAAGATAGCTAGATGACGCCCTTTTAAAAATACAGTACTATAACAACCGAATACTCAAAAGCTACTCAAATTTAAGTCTATTTTTGTATTTCATTCATGGCTAAAACTCATAATGAATCAACTGCAAATTTGCAATCGGATTGCAGTTGAAATGCAGGCTGTCTGTCTAGAGACTAGCCCCCGGTTTCTGGAAGGCGTATCAACACAAAAATTTGTTAATCCCCTATCAAACCTCATGTTAAGAGCTGTGATTGGATGTTAGTATTTTGGTCAACCAATCAAAGTCGTGATCAGTTGATTTGACAACAGATTAAATAGATCCGCCTTTTAGAAACCGGGGTTTAGAGTCGTATGGTGAATCTATTAATAATATTCGGTAACAAACAAAAATAAATAAGACATTTATATAATTTAAGTTAACAATAAATTGCAAAATAGTTTCAGTTTAAAATCCTGTAGAATTTTATTGGCTATTTTGCTAACTAGCTGTGCCCCGCGGTTTTGCTCGCCTTGCTTTTAGACCAAGGCAAGTAACGTGATGTTAAATAGTCTATAACCTTCTTCGAGAATAGGGCTATCAAATGCAATTATTTTTTTTAATACGACTGGTAGTTTCAGATGCGAGCGCTTTTAAACAAAAAACTCTGAGTCAACTTAGACTTAATTAATGTTAAACAAGCTGCAATAAAAAGGCGTGATCAATGATCATTTTCTGTATGAGAATAATTTTCAGTAAAACATATACAACGTGTCGTTTTGCATTCTCGTCAAATTTCAGGAGGATATTATGAAAGACATAACTAAAATCAAATAAAATTACTATATCTGCTCAATAATTAATACGTACTTGTTTTTTTAGGTATTTAAGTTTGAAAGTATTTCATAATACACCACTTTCAAAGAACAGAATCGCCCCGTTGCGTATGCGGTATGCAGTGTCTTTATGTGAGAGAAGAGCAGTTACAGTGCGGTATCACACGGGCCGCGTTTTGAAATGCATATCCCACCAATGCCGATATCAAAAAATTAGAAAAATTAAAAAATAGACTTACTATTTTTTTTATTGATTCGTATCGAGAATCATAAGCATAGTTACCTCCTTGAATTTGACAAGAATGCAAAACGATACGTTGTATAATATATATTTAAATTGAATAATAATAATATAATATTTCAAACTAACTTAGCCGATAAAATTCTACAGTCAAATTAACAATATGACCAAATTTTCTTGAGTTAACTTATTTCTACTGCAAAGAATTTGAATCAACTAAGGCAAAAAACCGGTTAAATGCAAAAACCGGTATTTTAATACTAATTGTGCTCCAAAAACCGATAATTACCGGTATTATATATTTTGTTGCACCTAAGGGCGTGATGTATTCAGTAGTTATAGAGAGCAGCAGATAGTGGTTCTTAAAAAACCGGTAATTTTAACCGGTTTTTTGCCCTAACAATGGCCAAACATGTGTACTTATCTTAATAATAAACACAGTTCTGATAATTCTTATTTAATCAAATATTATCAGTTTTTTTTTTTTCGCTTTTTTATATATTTTTTTTTCCGGTAAAATACTGGATTTGCTACTATAATTTTAAAGAAGGCGATTCGTTTGTATTTTATATTTTGCGAGCCTTTTTTTAATTCAAAATTATTACATTTAAATAATATCATTAAAATACCAATTTTTGGTCACAAGCGTGGTGATCAAAGCTCGTTTGCATGAGAGGTCGGCAGTGAGCAGCTAATGGCACCCACCGTGGGACTTTACATTTGCTTGCAAGCGTAATTAATATTCATTTTCATATAAGAAATAATCTTTTACAGTTCCATTTTTTTATTTTGTATTATGTAAAGAAGATTTCACAAAGAATAATGATTAAAATTCTAAGAATTATTCTCAAAATATTAGGCATACAAAAAATAAAATAAAAACGAATTATTTTTATCCCACCAAATATTCATTTAACCTACTATTTCGTCATAAAATGACATTATATGACTATATTGGCTGTCTATCTACGGAAAAATTTCAAAATAATAACCTATCACTAAAATAAATAAAATAAAGTCTAATTATTAATGGATGACTATTGCCTATGCGAAGAATATCATATAGTAGTGTCATCCTTATATGGAATACATAACAGTATTGTGACAACTTTCTCTAAGCGATGTTCGAGTTTTTCAGATGTCAATTGAAGGACATCCATTACATTATGGCCGAATACTTAAAAACTTTCGTGAGGAGTATTCATAATTATTTAAAACAAAACGGTTTACTCACGTATATTCTCGGGATCGCCCGACTAGTTTCAGACTCAATAGGAGTCCTTAATCATGAGCTGACGTGGCGGTGGTGTTCGACTCGCGAGTCTGAAACTAGTCGGGCGATCCCGAGAATATACGTGAGTAAACCGTTTTGTTTTACATAATTATGAATACTGAAACATTAATCAATTTTAAGTCGCCGTTAAGTCTGTCACTTTAAGGTGTAAAGCAGCGACAGATAGGCATTTAAGAACGTCTCAAAGTTAAGTTGCGTTTCAGTGTTCGGAGGTTAGGCTCACTTTCACAAAAATCGTAACTCAGAGCTAACACGGCGTTAAAATGAAAATGTTGTAAGACAAATTGTTAGGTTAACCTATTGTTAGCATTTAACTCTGATTTAAAAGATAATCTGGGTTCGTGCAAGCGGGCCTTACAGGGGATGGCTAATGTCAAAATGCAAGGCATTTTTGACATTGCATAAACAACTATAACATTTTTAATGGAATTTTTTGTATGTGACAGTCTAACACAAAAGATATTATATTTATTTAACGAGGGATACAATTATTGCGCTCACCAGTTGGCGCCACTGGCGCGTCAGCTGTCAAATCCCACCAACAAAGTATGGAATTTGACATTTCGGACATCGCGTGCGACTAACGCCTCTGGTGGTGACAGTGCTAACGTGTCATGACGCAGGCATGGCCACCTAGTATAAATAAATTGCAAAATATGTAAGATAACACTAGTAAAATAACCCAAATGTGTCAAAATGACAAGCAGATAAATTTCATAAAATTAATGTTATATATCTATACTAATATTATAAAAAGGAAAGATTTGATTTTTTAGTTGGCGCCACTGGCGCGTCAGCTATCAAAGCCCATTTATTAATAAACTATGGTATTTCATCGTTTCGGTTTCTTTTTGAACTTGTTCCAAATATTTAATTCCTTAACTAATTTGTTTTTAAACTATATTTGTTGAGTAAGATGTTTTGTAAATGACATATTTAATTATTATAATTTATTTCGCCTGTATTAAGTGTTGAAGCCGCCATAGTTCTATTGTGAAAAAGAGATGGCGCTTTATTTCTCTAAGCTCCACCCCTGTCAATGGAAAAATAGTGGTCCTTAAACATCTTATTACAGGCTCTGTTATAAGAAAAAAATGAATTAATTAATTTGGTTAATGATCTGTGATACGTCGATCTTTGACAGTCGTTAAGTCATTACAATTCTGACAACTAGTCTTACTTTGGGATACTGTGTTAAGCGGTAAAATGGGTTGTGGAGGTCAGATAGGCAGTCGCTCCATGTACAATACGGTATTCAGCTGAATTTGGTAAGGCTGGAAGCCGACCCCAACATAGCTTGGGAAGAAGACATGCTAATAAAAATAAATAGAAGCAGAGTTCGATAAATGAAGCCAAAACGAGGATGCCGTAATCTTAATAGGGCCATTTTTAAAATTTATATTATTATTATTTTTAATGTGATTGAAATTTATAAGGTCAATGTATTTTTTACTTTACTTTTTATATAAATTATGTCAATAGCTTCATGTCATTTTTAGCTTTTATTTTCATAGGCTATAAATATAAAAAAAATAGTCTTTAGTCAACCAATTCAAAACATATTTTTTTTAATGTTATCAAATTTGAAGATAATAATGATGTTTCAAAATCTTTTATAGTCAATAGCCAATCATTTATTAATATTTATGACCTTATTATCGTATATGACACTAAAATTATGTTTTTAAATATTCCTTATAATAATATAATATAATATCTTGGGACATCTCGCACACGGTCATCTGATCCCAAACTAGGCAGAGCTTGTGCTATGGCAACCAGATAACTGATAAACATACTTATATATTTCTAAATACATACATATTATAGGTAAATTACACCCAGACACAGAACAAATGATCGTGCTCATCACACAAAGATTCGTCCTGGGTGGGAATCGAACCCACGACCTCCGGTTTAGCAGTCAGGGTCACTAACCACTAGACCAACAGGCCCTTATTTTAATATTAGTGTAATATTTCGACACTTTTAACTAAAATTTGTATGTATTTAAAATATAAATACTGCAAGCAATTTTGTCTATCAAAAATGTTATTCGCATATTTCGTAAAAATATATGATGAAGTATATTAAAATCTGTGCGGAAAGAGTACCGTCTTGGCATAAAGGGCGCTGCTGTGTTTAATTACCGTATTTGTTATGTTAAAAACACTGTTGCATCATTACAGTGCGAGTGTAACATCTGGATATTTATAAAGTTATGTTAGAACATAATGTTTTCAGATTCTATCTTCATAATTGTTTTATGAAATGATTATAATCTATACAAATAAATTAAATTGTAGTGTCTTTTTGTAATATTAACATAACAGCTTTTTACTACATGCATATGAATGTATATACGGTACATATACCAAAGAACATTACTTACAAATTTTTGTTGTCTGTCTGTCTGTTTATTCCGGCCAATCTTTGGAATGGCTTAATCGATTTTAATAGGACGTTTACTGGCAGATAGCTGATGTAATAAGGAGTAACTTAAGCTACTTTTATTTTAGAAACAAACTTAAATTATATATTATAAAAGTAATGTTGCTTTTTTGTTTAATTCCACGCGGACGAAGTCGCGGGCACAGCTAGTGTTATCATAATGTTAGTTCCATATTTCGCGACGACGGTTCCCTTTCCGCTCAGAATATCAAATTTTGTTGCCAAAAATATTAATTTAATTACTATAAAAATAGTAATATCGACAAAAAATATTAAATAAACTTCAAGTTTTGCTAAGAGCCAACCATTCAATCTCAAATACACACATCGTTTTTATTTTAGTACTTTTAACCGTTGAATACTCAAACACAACTTAACTTTAAGACGCTCTTAAATGTCTATATGTCGCTACATTACGCCTTGAAGTGATAGAGACAGCATGAGACTTAACAGCGACTTAAAACTGATTGACATCCATTAATTCAGCCGATCAATACAACATTGTTACGACGGCTAATTTAATAAGGATTACCGGGAGTAAAAAATCCGATAAAATCAGTAGTCTTGAGTGATGTCTATCTGTTAATTTCAACCAATCTCAAGCTAGCAGCTTGTCTCTCCTTGGTGGAGAATGACAGCTACACCAGCCCCCCTAGACAACTGGCATTTCGACAAGCGTTGACGATAATAGAAATCGCTTAAATTACATTAAATGTATAGAAATGACATTTCGTTTCGATAAGTCACGTGACTTGGACTTGTCACTTCCATACATTTGAGCGATTCTATCAGCGTTAACGCTTGTCGAAATACAACTTGTCTAGGGCCCCTGATGCGCTACTAGCGACACTAGAGGATTTTTTATCAATTAATCATAGATGCCAATTCCTATTTGAGTTGTTCAATCTCTCTTTTATCATACGAATGTTATAAGTATAACTTTTCATTAAATACAAATAGTGGAAAGAAAAACTTAAACCTCAGACAGGACTTGAACCTGCGACCACTGGCTTGACGCACTAGTCGCTTTACCAACTAAGCTACCGAGGTCACTGCCTGGAAGTTTAAATCTTTTCTTCTAAATACATCTTAAGGGCGACGTATGCATATATATATATATATATATATATATCTATAACTTTTAACTTAAATTTGTTGTTATGTATTAGTATTGTCTAACGAAAATAAATTTAATATACAAAAAAACAAAAACTAAGAATACCTTTTTTTTTCCGTAGAAAGACTAAAAATTTTGTGTTCATACAAATCAAATTTATGGAAATGCATTTTTTTTTCTATACACGATCATAAAAAAAAGTTTACTAAATTATATTTTTGTCTATGCTCTCACGTCATATTGAGCCGTGGCTTGTCGATGGAAAATCTGTAAAAAAATAACAAAAATATGAATAAAACATCAGTCCCTAAAAGTCCGTTTACTAGTTTAGTAAGTTGATTATTTTTATTTTTCTAATGCCCACTTTGCCTGAAATGTAGGAATAAAATATTAAAACTAATAAGAAACGTACACACGGCAAACTAGATCGGTTTGCAGGCCACACTAACATTTTATATTATACTAGCTGTCCCCCGCGACTTTGTCCGCGTGTTTTAGTTTTAACGGTTTTTCAATGCAACATTTTTCATTTATGCTCCGCTCCTTTTAGTCGCAGCGTTATGTTATATAGCTTATAGCCTTCCTCAATAAATGCGCTACCTAACACTGAAATAATTTTTCAAATCGGACCCGTAGTTCCTGAGATTAGCGCGTTCAAACAAACAAACAAACTCTTTAGCTTTATATATAAGTATAGTATATAGATTATAATCCGCTTACATAAGCTGAATATAATCTATACTAATATTATAAAGTTGAAGAGTTTGTTTGTTTGTTTGTTTGTTTGTTTGTTTGAACGCGCTAATCTCAGGAACTACTGGTCCGATTTGAAAAATTCTTTCATTGTTGGATAGTCCATTTATTGAGGAAGGCTATAGGCTATATAACATCATCTACCTATGGCGATATAACATCATCATTGGAACGCTACGATCAATAGGAGCGGAGCATAAACGAAAAATGTTGCAAAAATGAAAAACCGTTGAAACTAAAACACGCGGACAAAGTCGCGGGGGACGGCTAGTATGTAATATAAATGTTAGTGTATAATATAATATACTATACTAATATTATAAAGAAGTAATAAAATAAATGTATAAGTTATGCTAAGTCCTAATTAATGTAATTTATGATAAGTTTAGTACTAGCCCTCATATTAGCTACTCCTGAAAAAGGCCGTTAAGCTGTGCCTGTTATTTCATTAAGACCTGTAAGACCTTAACATGCAAATAAAGATTTTGAGTTTGAGTTTGAGTTATTTGTATGTATGTGTGTATGTCTGTAAAGAATAATCTCAAAAACTACTGGGCCGATTTCGAAAATTCTTTCACCACTTTGAATTCTAAATTTTAGATTAACATAGCATATAGAATATTTTAAAAATAAATGTCCTCTCGCGCGAAGCCGAGGTAGACAGCTAGTAAAATAAAAATATTACTGTGGCCTGCAAACCTATTTAGTTTGCTGTGTGTACATATATGAGTAACTTTGAATAATTAATATGTTAGACATACCTGAAGTGTTTATAACTATGGTTTCATCCTGAAACAATACAAAAGTATCTTAAAATCAGACATCAGACAATAATTTAAGAAAAACTGTACATGACATGTAAAAATAGTTGGTTAAATAAATGAAAAAAAAACGACTTCAATAAAAAACTACTGAATCCATTTTGTTGAAAATATTTGAAATATCGATTACAAAAATAATTTTGGACATCGATCCGCAATAAGTGATGACTTTTTTTTTTTCGAAGAGATTTACGCAGTTAGCCTGAGCGCAGGTTTTGACTGCTTCATCGGACTTTGGGCGTGAAACCTTAAGGGCCTCCAGTCAGAGCAATAGAAAAACTAACTACGTCAGCAACGTTCACTAAGGGCACTCCCTGTGGGGTTCGCACCTCGACTTAGTGCGTTGCTAACAATCTTAATAAGGCAAAAACAGCAAGGGAGAGCTGAATCAAAGTTTTTATTATTTAAGGACATATTTTTATTGCTAGTTTGGCCGGCTCGGGCCAGCTTGATCTAGGGACGTGAGGTTAATTTTTTTTTAATGTCCATTTACATTATATTTACGACGATACATTTATTTGAAATGTCGCAAGACGTCACGATGTCGTACGCTTTGTGCAACATCGTGACGTAATTACCCCAACTCCTGAACTTTGATTTCCTTAGTTTTTAGTTATTTAGAAAATAAAAAAAATACGTGTCTAATATTTTTTTTATATATTTAATCAGTGGCTGGCAGTGGTTGGAGACGAAGATCTGAAGATCGAGCTCAGTGGCGTGCCATAGGAGAGGCCTATGTTCAGCAGTGGACGAAGATAGGCTGATGATGATGATGTATTTTTTGTATTATATAATTTACGGACTAAATAGATTTTTACATTAAAACAACGACGATTAGGATGTTGACTAGGTATGAACCCAGTCAATATCGGAGATAAGGCGTCACAAACACACAAACCGTTAGTTAAAGACTTAAAATTAATAGTATGTTTACCGGCTTTGCGGGCCTAGTTCTTTGGACCGTCATGTTCTGCTGCGGGACTGTCGAGTCTGGCTGGACTCCGAGCGCAGAGTAGATCTCTCGCAGCATCAGTAACATCGTGTCTTCAGATTCCCTGGGATTATTATAATTATGTTTAGTATAAATGTGGACATCATCACATACATTGCTCTGAACCCAAAGTAAGTAGCTAAAGCACTTGTGTTATGGAATTCAGAGACAACGAAGGTACCACAAACACCCAGACCCAAGACAATATAGAAAAGTGGTTTTCTACATTGACCCGTCCGGGGATCGAACCCGGGAACTCAGAGCTGGCGACACCTTGAAAACCGGTGTGTACGCTACTCGACCACGGGGGTCGTCAAAAATTATAAATATAATAATGTCCTCCTGACCGAATTTCGGTCACGGCGACTTCTTTCAACAGAGATTAGTCATCTTTGCGGTATATATTTCAGTGCACGAGTGTATGCGCGAACACAGTTGCACTCTCTATTCCTTCACTCTCATAGTCCGATGGGACGGCAGACCGACACGACCGGAGAGAGATCAGGCGCTGGACCAACGGCTTTACGTGCTTTCCGAGGCACGGGGGTGTAAACACCACCTAACTTCCTGACTCCGAGCTGAGCTGTACAGAGTATTTCTAAACGAAAAACCCAGTAACTATTTTAGCTCGACCCGGGATTCGAACCCGAGACCTACAAGGCAGTCAGTATAGATATAATATGTAGGTAAGTAGTAATCTATGACTAATTGAGGGATACAATTATTGCGCTCCCCAGTTGGCGCCACTGGCGCGTCAGCTGTCAAAGCCCACCAACAAATTATAACTTAAAATCGCCAAATCGTTAACGAAAGCCCTCATTAAATATACATACGATGGACCTCTAAAAAACTTTTTGTAAAAGGTATTTTATTTAAATAATTGTATATTGTATATAAGAAAGAAAATGTTTGTCTGATCGCTTTTGCGTAAAGCATTTTATTATTTGTCTATGATTCTTGCAAAAACAATCCCCTAGATATGGAGTTGTGGTGTATTTGGCATCGATTAGGGCAACACATGGGTGTATTACCATACCTACATAGATTTTTAAGAAACTACAATATTAGAATATTTTGTGTAAATGTGCTTGTGATAATACATATTTTGTAAAACAATAATTATTCATAAAGGATTGCTAGGGCTCTAAAGCTTTCAAACACAGTTTTCAGGCGTGACGCCTGTCAACACTGACACATGTCAAACTTGACAGCTGTCAAACCTGACATCTGTCACTTGTCAGTTACATACCAGTATCCGACGTGGCTGCTCATGGCGAATATATACTCGTTGATCATCTCAAGAGGTGCCTCTTGTAACACGTAGTCGACGCGGCGACCGCCGTTTAGACGGCCTAACATCTCAGGTGTGGACTGCGGATAAGAAACACAGCTTAGAATATATAACACTTAGTTAATGATTAAGGTCGGATTTGCTGTTCTGTTGGTCTAGTGGTTAGTGACCCTGACTGCTAAACCGGAGGTCGTGAGTTCAATTCCCACCCAAGACAAATCTTTGGAGTAATGCATGACCATTTGTTCTGTTGTCTGTCAGTTGTCTGGTTGCCATAATACAGGCTCTGCCTAGTTTGGGATCAGATGGCCGTGCATGAGTTGTCCCAAGATATTATATTGTACATTTCTTGGGTTCATGAACGATCTTTGGGGGAGGACTTTTAGCAGTTGACGGTGGTAGGCTGATATAATGATGATATGAACGCGATCATTATTATCTTTAGCCTTTTATAACCCACTGCTGGGCCTCCTTTGTCTATGCCATTTTCCCATTGCTATTCTCTTAATCTAGCATTCGTGCCACACCTGCCATCTTTATTAAATCATCAGCCCATCTCATCCTCGGTCTTCCTGGATTTCGTCTCTTGGATCTCACGTTTAATTGAGTTCTGAGCTCATTTTTTTTTTAAATTTGGTTAAGTACATATGTTATTTTTCTTAAAACCACTCCCACACTTAGTTATTTAATCCATGTGTCGCGGGGGGTTTTACAAACATTCAAATCACATGTACAAAGAACACCCAGACTTGGAACAAGCATTTGTGGATGACACAAATGCTTGTCCTATGCGGGGATCGAACCCGCAGCACATCGCTTACAGTGGTAATTGGCGTGGTGACCTATACCACTCGGCTATCCGTGCTCTTATAAGTTAAATAGACTATTTAATAATATTCTCACCAGTTCGCTTTCATTAGCTAATTCTTCCTTGATGTCGTCACAGAGATGTTCCTTCTCGATTTCTTCTTCAACCACCTAAAAATCAATTAACAGATAATTAATTAGACATAACTGAACCGGGAACCGACTACAATTAAATTTATTTATCGATGATAAAAAGTAATTTAAAAAATCTATACTATAATATTATAAAGCTGAAGAGTTTGTTTGTTTGTTTGTTTGTTTACTTGTTTGTTTGAACGCGCTAATCTTAGGAACTACTGGATCGAATTGAAAAATTCTTTTTGTATTGGATAGTCCGTTTATTGAGGAAGGCTATAGGCTATATAACATCACGCTACGACCAATAGAAGCGGAGCATAAATGAAAAATGTTGCAAAAATGAAAAACCGTTGAAACTAAAACACGCGAACAAAGTCGCGGGGGACAGCTAGTGGTTAATAAAATTAAATTAAAATGTACTACATTAAAATAAGTACATTCAAACGTATATTTTCTTTGTTAACTTAACAATTTGGCAAATTATACGCACTTTTTCGAGTTGCCCATCAGTGGGCGGTTGTGCCTTCCATTTATTCCATGTGCTCTTCAAAGATTCAAAGAGTTTCTGTTTCAAATCAGCTCCCACTCGTGCCATTGTATCTTTGAGTTCTGAAAAAAAAAACAACATCTCGAGATCAAGAGTCTATTCTTCTTCTTCTTCAAGTGCCTCTCCAACTAGTGAAGGTTGGCTACCAACTTCTGGAATTGTTGTCTGTCCTTAGCGAGTCGAAACAATTCGGATACGCTCGCTATTCCAGTCCACTCTCTGATGTTACGGAGCCACGACTCAAGAGTCTATAGCCTATTTAAATTCTTGGTCCAACTTTTTTTTTAATACGACTCCTTCATAAAGGAATTTAATTATTGAGCCTTGGGGGTTTTCACAAACATTCAAATCACATGCACAAAGAACACCCAGACTTGAAACAAGCATTTGTGGGTCACACAAATTGCTTGTCCCATGCGGGGATCGAACCCGCGGCACGTCGCGCAAAGAGGTAATTGGCGTGGTGACCTATACCACTCGGCTATCCGTGCAGTCAATAGTTTGTTTAAATTTTTGGTCCTACTTTTCTTTTTATACGACTCTGTCTTAAAGGAATTTAATTATTGTGCCTTGGGGGTTTCCACAAGCATTGAAATCATGCACAAATAACACCCAGACTTGGAACAAGCATTTGTGGATCACACAAATGCTTGTCCCATGCGGGGATCGAACCCGCAGCACGTCACGTAGTGTGGTTACTTGCGTTGTGACCTATATCTGAAGTGTCATCTAGATGCAAGTATTAAAAACAATATGTAAGTTATCTTACCAAGATGCATTCTCTTTCTGCCCTTGTGATGTGGGATTAAAAACGGCTTCAAATCTCTCAAGCGAGGGTCTATCAGGGGTTCGATTCTGGAAGAAAATTTGTAATATAAGTATATTATTGTTATTATATAATTTTACTAGCTGTCCCCTGCGACTTCTATACTTATAATCTATATATACTAATATATAAAGCTGAAGAGTTTGCTTGTTTTTTTGTTTGTTTGAACGCGCTAATCTCAGGAACTACTGGTCCGATTTGAAAAATTATTTCAGTGTTGGATAGCTTATTTATTAAGGAAGGCTATAAGTTATATAACATCACGCTGCGACCAAAAGGAGCGGAGCATAAATGAAAAAAGTTGCAAAAATGAAAAACCGTTAAAACTAAAACACGCAGACAAAGTCGCGGGGGACAGCTAGTATATAATAAAAGTGCATATGTTACCTGTAAGCAATAGGGTCATACGGATGGAAGATGTTGAAGAAATTCTTGCAGGTCGGCAGGGAGAACGATGCACCAAGTGACTCCACGCCGCGAATGCACTCAAAGATAGCTGAAAATAATAAGTACATCATCATCATCATCATCAGCCTATCTTCGTCCACTGCAGGAAATAGGACTCTCCTATGGCACGCCACTGAGCTCGATCTTCAGCTCTTCGTCTACAACCACTGCCAGCCAGTTTGCGGATAAATAAATGTGGACAACATCATATACATTGCTCTGAACCCAAAGTAAGTAGCTAAAGCACTTGTGTTATGGAATTCAGAGACAACGAAGGTACCACAAACACCCAGACCCTAGACAAAGTAGAAAAGTGGTTTTCTACATTGACCCGGCCGGGGATCGAACCCAGGACCTCAGAGCTGGCGACACCTTGAAAACCGGTGTGTACGCCACTCAACCACGGAGGTCGTCATTGGTTATGATTTCTGATGTCGAATAATTGGTGAGTATTTAACACCTTTTGACCTGAAATTTTGTAAACTGACTCTATACAAGATGTACTCTTCGCCCTTTTTGGATAGATATATCCTTTCGGTTACACCCTGTATATACACCCTGTATATACCCATTTGGTTACACCCTGTATATACCCTTTTGGTTACACCCTGTATATACCCTTTTGGTTACACCCTGTATATACCCTTTTGGTTACACCCTGTATATACCCTTTTGGTTACACCCTGTATATACCCCTCTGTGGTCTCATATAGAGAAGTAATGAGCATTGATCACTACGCTTGCTCATTGCGGGTTGACGATTTCAGATTCCAATTGTTGGAATCCAGGTTTCCTCACGATATTTTTCATTCACCAATTGTCAATGATGCCTTAGAATAATTAAGAAAGTACATAACTTCGAAAGAGTCACATTGGTACTTAAACTGTAATGGGTTCGAACCTGCAACCTTGTGCACACAAATCCGTTCATTAAACCACTAGGCCACCACAACCATGGGATAGTTACAGGCTGATATTATTGATACTGACCTATAGGACTGCCAAGTGCGTATAAGGCGTCAGGAGAGAACGCTAAGCACGGGTATCTGACGCATAGCTGTCCTGTTCCCGCCGACCCTGACACGTATTGCTTGTCTGATGGCAGAGGCGATGTGTTTGACACCTGAAATGGAGACGAATTAAAATACACGAAGGCTTTTAAGGCGCTACTCGAATAATAATTACATTTGCGAGTAGGCGGAGTCTAGCGGAGTGAAGAGCCGATCCGGAAATGCAAGACAGTGATAATACTAACTGCTTGCTTACGGGATGGAAAGAGCTAAACATATGTCAAGGTCGCGAAAGATTGTCTTAGAAATAATAACGTAAGCGACAAAATGAAAAATCTCATATTAATTGAAATAAATCGGATGGAATGGTTATGCATCAAATAGTGTGAAAAAAAATATTAATAAGTTCAATAGTTTGGTGCATAAAGCAAAAAATGTGTTTTTAAAGAGTTGATTTCAAAATCTAAAGTTTCTTTAATCGTGTAACTGATCGACATTTATTTTCATCATATCCTCTTCTATCTGGGAACCAAATTTCAAGTCAATAACTTTTATAGTTGCTAAGTAAAAACGATATAAAAATAGCTAAAAAAATTGTGTATCACCTTAACTCTTTCAGTCTTGGTGGTTAGTGTTACTAACCACCTCTTTTCGATTACGTTAATTATAATCCACGGCATTTAGCGATAAACGGTTGAATTATTATGAAAGTTTGGACTGTGCTTCAAAACAATTGACAGATTCCCGGTAAATTGAATGAATGACAGATCATACCAATTGACTTGAATATAGCGCTAACGTACTTTTTCTCGAGTGTCTGATAAAAAAATCTATAAAACGGGTAAGTAACATTTTTTCTGTAATGTTTTTTATTGAACGTATTCTCATATACCTATTTTATGTGTGTTTGCATGCAAGTACTGTTACTTTTGTGTTTTCAATGAGTATTTACAAAGGGAATTTGGTGGTTACCTTACAAACCACCATGACGGTGGTTGTTTCACATTCTTTACATTATGTCGCGCCGCACGCGCCGCTTAGTAGAGAAAGAGATTGAAAAATACTTGTTTGAAGACATCCCTTTAGGTAACGGGAGTATTTGTAGCTATGAAGATGAGGCAGAAAATCAGTTAAATCCGATGGTGTTAGGTGATTTGATTGGAGTTCAAATTGCTCATGATGACATTTATGATTCTGATGATGACCTCCCTTTGTCTAGCCGGTTAGAACGGAATCCTGACTCTACAGAGTCTAATAATGTAAGTACAAACATGCCGGTTATGATTGCTCCAAAATGGAAGAAAAATAGAATATATATGCCTGGTGAATTTTCTGAAAGAGTGGGTTTGTCAGATCAAATTCTAAGCATGGAGAATGTGACACCTATTTTACTATTTCGCCTTTTTTGGACAGAGCTTTTACGCTACTCAAACTGGAAAGCCATATACACCTATCACAACACAAGCATTTACAAAGAGGTCAACATGATTACCGGGTTAGTGACACAAAAGTAAGTTTGCTGATATGGAAGGACAAGAGATCAGTATTTATTTTGTCAAACTACCATGATCCGAAGAATGTGGGAAAAGTAAAATGCAGAGAGCGTGATGGCACCAGTACTGAAGTGTTCTGTCCTCAAGCCGTCATCGACTACAAAGCAAACATGAACTTTGTCGATAAATTTGATCAGCTCAAAGGAAGCTATGCTATTGACAGAAAATCCCATAAGTGGTAGCATAGGATTTTTTTTCACTATCTTGATTGTTGTGTTGTCAATGCTTTTTTGATTTATAAAGAACTGCAGTCCTCTTCACGCCCAGACCTAGACAAGCTGATACTGAAAGAATTCAGGAAGACAGAGAGAGAAGTACATCGGGGCCTACTGGCACCAGCATATATCATAGAAAAACACAGGCCGGATTCAGTGAACAGCAGCCGTAATTCTGCGGCCTCTTCTCCAGGACCTGCATTTATAAAACGCCACAAACCTACAGTCCCTCAGGAAATTCGTCTAGAAGCCAGTCGCCATCAACCTGAAAGAAGCACATCAAGAAGATCCAGAGAATCTCCAGTGCGTACATGTAAAGTGCCTCTTTGCTTACGCAAAGGTAAAACAGGTTTTGCAGATTTAATAAAAAAAAAATATATTGCTAGTTTTGTACTTTTGTAATGGTTCGTCTAATAAATAACATTCACAATCACCCTAGTTTTATTTATAGCAATAGTCATGGTGGTTAGCGTTAGTGACCACCTCATTCCTTGAAAGCCTTAATACCTATTTTTTTTTTCTTTTATTTTCTGTGATATTTGAGTTGTAAAAGTTGCTTAAATTAACAGAAATTGATAATTATGTTCCTATTGTAAAAGTGTGACTGAAAGAGTTAAGAAATGATTTTCATATTTAGGTCGCAGTATATATATGTATTAGTGTATTTTTTTTGTTGGTCTGATCTTGATTTCGATCTCTATCCGCGCAATTAAAATGATGTAAAACCAAATAATACAGTTCACCTCTAGTTCGACTCGCGACACCACCGCCGCCGCGTCAGCTCATGATTAGGGACTCCTATTGAGTCTGAAACTAGTCGGGCGATCCCGAGAATATGCGTGAGTAAACCGTTTTATTTTAAATAATCTATACTAATATATAAAGCTGAAGAGTTTGTTTGTTTGTTTGAACGCGCTAATCTCAGGAATTACTGGTCCGATTTGAAAACTTTTTTCAGTGTTGGATAGCTCATTTATTGAAAAATGTTGAAAATATAAAAAACCTTTGAAACTAAAACACGCGGACAAAGTCGCGGGGTACAGCTAGTTATGAATACAATTCATACTCACATCAGCTTGATGACACAGTAGGTCGTACAGTATCACACTCCCCAGAGAATGACCCCCTAAAGAGACCCCGCCTTTGAAAGTGGGGTTACGTTGAACAAATAAACCGTAGATGCGGTTCAGTTCCTTGCAGACTGTGTCTATGATTGTCTGTGGAAGAAAAAGAAATGTAAATACATTAATACACTAAACTTATACATTAAAGGGGGTTCCCTTACTGGAAACGTGTTTTATGGCGTTTTTTGCTCGATCTTCATCGTGGATAGACGTTTGATATGCTCACAGAGTTTGTATCGCTATATTCGCAAACAAAAATATATTTAAAAATTAAAGTGAACCCCATAAAGAGACGTGTTGTTTTTTAGAGTATTTTTTTATTTAGACGGCATATATCTTGTACAATGGTACAGAACCGTTAATGCGCAAGTACGACTCATGCTTGGGCAGTTTTTATTATTTTTAGGCCTGAAACTAGTCGGGCATCTCAGATATCCGCGCGTGAGTGAGAGAAAAAAATCGCTATTAAATACACCAAACGACAGTGTTCTAATAAATAAGATTTTTTTTTAACTTAATGTTGTAAATTGGGTTCTATAATGTTTTTTTTTCTTTAAAAAAAGTTTACTAGGAATGTGGATGGCATTCACATTACTAGCAATCTTGTTAATCCAATTAAGCTAAATATGCTTGTATCTGGAGTGGGTTCACATCAATAGTGCAAGGGGCGGGGTTCGAACTTGCGACCTCTCGATCACAAGGCCGTCACCTTAACCATTAGGCTATTGCCGTTTCAAATTCGAAAATTTGTTCGTATGGGGTCACTACTGTTCATGGGGTAACAGTGAACAGGGGGGGTAATACCTGGCAGAAGACAGGACTGGTGTAGAACAGCACGTCCAGTACAGTGTCGTTGGTGAAGCTGCGGAGACGCGGGATGCTGTCGAGAGTGATCTGCGCGAGACGCCGGTCGACGCCCGTCTCGCCGGAGTGGAGAGTCGCGTGCCATGATATCGGTAGGACCTGAGAAATATATAAATGTAAAAGAGACCATTCATATTTGTATAATAACTTTCGTGAGGAGTATTCATAATTATTTAAAAATAAAACGGTTTACTCACGCATATTCTCGGGATCGCTCGACTAGTTTCAGACTCAATAGGAGTCCCTAATCATGAGCTGACGAGGCGGCGGTGGTGTCGCGGGTCGAACCCAGTTCAAGTCTGAAACTAGTCGAGTCATCCCGAGAATATGCGTGAGTAAACCGTTTTGTTTTTTAGGTACTATGGCACCAAAATATGTAACCATTATTGTAGCGGCTATATAAGTTTAATAATCAGATTTCTCGTAAATTTAATTAGATTTTGGGCCCAACTTTGTATGAAACCTGAATGATCCCCTTTGCGATCTATTTTATTCTTTTTTGTATTTTATTGAGTTATTGAAATAAAAAAAACTAATCAATACATTATGGATTAGAACTTAAATAGCATTCGATGTAAAAGATGAAATGAAATCGGTGATTTGTGCATATTCCCTACTAGCTGTTTCCCGCGGCTCCGCCCGCGTGGATGTCGGTTATCAAGGTAAAAAGTAGCCTATATCCTTTCTCAGGCTCTAGACTATCGGTGTACCAAATTTCATTTAAACGGTTCAGTAGTTTTGGCGTGAAACCGCGACAGACAGACAGAGTTACTTTCGCATTTATTATATTTGTAAGGATAGTTAGAGTTAAGATATAGAGAGGGTCAGTTAGAGTCAGTCTTACCAAAGGATACTAAAGATATACTTTATTTAAAAACAAACGGTTTACTCACGTATATTTTCGGGATCGCCCGACTAGTTTCAGACTCAATAGGACTCAATAGGAGAACTGTTCGAGTTCGACTCGCGACACCACCGCCGCCGCGTCAGCTCATGATTAGGGACTCCTATTGAGTCTGAAACTAGTCGGGCGATCCCGAAAATATACGTGAGTAAACCGTTTGTTTTTAAATAAATATGAATACTCCTCACGAAAGTTATTATACAAAGATATACTTTTTTTTTAAATTCCAATAATTGTATTTATAATATTAGTAAGTATTTGAGTGATCAAAGCTTGTTCTCTGTATGAGAGGCTGTGTATGTTACAGTAAGTGGGACTGTTACAGGCTGGTAAATGCTTCTAACCTCAACCCTGCTGACCACGCCTTGATCGTACGAGTTCCTGTAGTGAGACTGGATTAGCTGCAGACTCGTTGCTCTGAAGTCTTCCACTGTTGACAAAACATCATGTTTTATTTAAAAAGGTAGAAATCTTCATAAACTTTCTCCGTGGTGTGTGAAAGGCGGAGGTAATACGGCTCTCATCGAAGTAGCGCCGGTTTTTTTTTTTATATATATATAATTAAAGGACTCCCGCACTATAGAATTTAATATCTGTATTGCGGAAAATACCAACAGTTAACAGAAAGTTTTTTGACAGTTCAGAATACAGATTTTAAGGTCAGTTTACGGGATAAATAACAAATGTGTTCAAACGGATGGCTTATTTTTGTTGAGAAGTGCCAGAGTGAGCGAAATGCGGTCAGGATCACACTATAAAAATATACTACGCTCAAATTGAGATTAGAATGGCTCGTTGCTATAGTGGTTAATAACCCTGCCCCGGTTTAGCAACCGGAGGTCGTGGGTTCGATTCCCACCCAGGACAAATCTTTGTGCGATATGCATCATTTGTTCTGTGTCTGTGTGTAACTTATCTATAATATGTATGTATTTAGAAATATGTAAGTATGTTTGTAAGTCTGGTTGCCATAATACAGGCTCTGCCTAGTTTGGGATCAGATGGCCGTGTGTGAGTTGACCCAAGATATTTTTTTTTTTATATAATTATGATATAGTTGACAATAAAAATGAGTATATTAGAGGAAGTTTGAATGTGGCACCAGTAACAGAAAAACTGAAAGGAAATCGCTTAGGATGGTATGGGCATGTAATGAGGAGGGATGAAACACATGTGAATAAAAGAGTGATGAATTTGGATGTGGAGGGCTGGAGAGGAAGAGGAAGGCCGAAGAAAAGGTGGATCGATTACGTGAGAGATGATATGAGGGTAAAATCAGTGAATGACAGTAGGGCGGCTGATAGAGTGGAATGGAAGGAGAAAACATTGTGCGCCGACCACAAATAAATTGGGAAAAGGGCAGGAAGAAACAGAAGAAGAAGAAGATATGATATAGTTGACGTACCGACTTCCTCGACTGATCTGAAGCGCATATCGCAGGCGGACCCCACGCCGTGACACAGCAGTAACAGGTGATCTATGCTGGATGGCTCCGTGTCCTCAATCTCTGATTCGTCGTGACCCCGCCGTACGACGCGCGGACGTGATGTTGATTGCTAGAAAATTATATACAAGAGTTTAAAACATGAAAATTTTTGGTACATACTAATCCAGCACTTTAGAAAGTGAATTTTATTTTTTGAAGTTATACTTCTTTTGGCGCGTTAGAGAAAAATTATGAGAGTAAATTTGGAGTGGCGGCGGTGTCGCGGGTAAAACTCAGTATATATACGTGAGCAAACCGTTTAATACATACGTAAAAAACGACAAAAGTTAGTATAAAAAAAGGTTGAAATTAACCACTTTTGATGGATTTTATCGCGGTTTACTATTTAATTTACGGAACCCACGTTTCTAAACCTTTCTGGGCATCATAATCACGGATAAATAAGGTATATCTATACTAATATTATAAATGAGAAAGTAACTCTGTCTGTCTGTCTGTCGCGCTTTCACGCCAAAACTATTCAACCGATTAAATGAAATTTGGTATACAGATAATCTAGAGCCTGAGAAAGGACATAGGCTACTTTTTCCCACGATAACCGACATCCACGCGGGCGGAGCCGCGGAAAAAAGCTAGTTAAGTATATAGGAATTTAAATTTAAATATTAAACCACGACGAAAATTATATGTATGAAATTACACAGACCAGATAAAAAATATAGACAACGATCCCAATTGTCAAAATTCTAAGTTGACGATCGCGTTTAATATTTTGTTCGCCCCGTGTTGGCATAATATCCATTTGCACCTTGTAAGTACTGTATTAAGCGACTTGAAATCATTAAAAGGTCTTGTTTCGGTACGACATGTCTACCATTTTTTTCTGGTCTGTGCGATAAAGATGTACTATACAGTATTCCTTTAATTCACCATATATTTAAAGCATTACTAATTATCGCTAAACTAATAACTACATAACGTACGGTAAAATTAGACAGGTGTAACTCACAAAAAATAGTGAAATAATGGTCCCGATTCTGTTAAACCCACACTAAACTTATTTTCAACCATCGGTATCTTTTTCACTTGTACACAATTAGAAAAGGACAGACGAAAATTAGAGCTGTCAAATTTAGTTTCGATTAAAATTCTCATACAAATCTACCGACTCGCAGAAACGTGTGCACTAAAACACAGTGATGTTCAAGGCGGAAAATGGTTTGACATTTCTAGGTTAGTTGTAATCTGTTGCCGTCCTTTTCTCACGCTGTATGTTAGTAAAAGATAGCAATGGTTTAATTTTGGTTTAGTTAGCGTACAAGGGAATCGGTGCCAATGTGTTTTTTGCATTAAAATAAATTGTAATTACTTTTTTTGGAAAATTAGTGTGAGTTGCAGATGACAAGAATTAAAACGCGGGCGGCTTCTACTCTAGTGCCTACAGTTCATACTCGATATGCGCACTCTATAGTATTTTTTTTACTCTAAGGCAAAAACTTTCTACCAAATATCATTATTACTAACAAGTTTGTCCTTTTGACACTTATATTCTCCAGCGCCGTGGACCAAAAGTATAAGATGATCGATCTTCTCAGGTTGGTCGCGTGATACTCTTATTTTAGGGGGGTTCCGATATACACGCTTACCGAAGGAGAATAGCTGGGAGAGGAAACGGGTTAAAGGAATGAAGACCAGAAAAAAATATGTAGATAGAGGCACTAAGGCCGTTCGTACACGAGGCTACTGAAGTCTCCGATACAGGACGATTAAAGGTGGATGCGTCAGGGTAGCCTCCGGGACTCTAGGGACTCTTGCAAAGGCAAGGACGGGACCGGGGTGTATTTAGTCGGTGCAAGTCCGACATATCCCCACGTCGTGCCGTCGGCGTGGGTTGAAGTCATTAGATTTTCACCCCGAAACAAAAAAAAAATGGTAGCCCGCGAAATTCAAATTTTCTTACATTTTTTGCAATTTGGCGGCCAGTTTCAAGCTGTTTTTTGAACAAAATTACTTTACAATTAAAATTGTCAATCCAACCCTCAAATTCTTACTGATATTATAAATGCGAAAGTAACTCTGTCTGTTAGTCGCGCTTTCCCGCCAAAACTACTGAACCGATTTAAATGAAATTTGGTATACAGATAGTCTAGAGCTCGAGAAAGGACATAAGGCTACTTTGTGACGCGATAACCGACATCCACGCAGGCGGAACCGCGGGAAACATCTAGTATTATATATATAGTTCGTACAATCCCATTGAATGATATTTCATGAAAAAATCTGGGATTGCATGAACTTAGAAGGTTGGATTGATGATTTTAATGATTATAATTCTGTGAATATAAATGATTACGGCCGCGACTCGTATTTTGTTCAAAAAACCTCCTGAAACTGACCATCATCATAATCATCAACATTTCAGCCCGTAATCACCCACTACTGAGTATAGGCCTCCCTTTTTTTCTGCCTGAAACTGACCAGCATTTTGCAAAAAAACGTATGAAAATATGAATTTTGGGCTACCCTGACGCTTCCACCTTTAATCTCCAACGAAGCCTACCTCTTTACCGGAAAGAATACCGTCTTCGGATAGAGGGCGCTGCTGTGTTTTATTACCGTATTTGTTATGCTAAAAACACTGTTGCCTCATCACATCCACACGTTCGCTTTTTAGTGGCGGAAAGGACAAAAATGAAATCTTATTTAAAATAAAAAACCTGTTTTTTTTTTTTTCATTTTATTAATTTTGAACCATCTCTAAAAATATGGCCAGTTATTGAAAACTAACCTTGTATGAACTTAAAACGACGGTTCCAAAATTTAAGTAAAGGTACCTAAATAAGTTTCATTTATTGTCTAAAACAAATATCTTTTAAATACTGAAGAAAATAATAATATATTTCATTATTTTTGTTGGTGACTTCAAGAAGCCTCGCATTTTAATATTTTCAGTTTTTATTGAACATTACAAGATAATTTCTGTTCTGTTTTAAACGAATTTCGTTTGAGGGCGCTCCGTCTACTTTTTTTCTGGTCTGTGGTTCAGACTAACTACTTGAGGCTTGAGTTAATCTAGATTAAGTTCAATGCATTTGAGTGAACGGATAGCCGAGTAGTATACATCACCAAGCATGGGACAAGTATTTGTGTGATTAACAAATGCTTGTCCCAAGTCTGGGTGTTTTTTGTGCATGTGATTTGAATGTTTGTAGAAAAGTATGTCGATTACATACTTTTCTACAAACATGTTTTCCCAATGAGTATTATAAATTTGACATAATAGGTAAAATGCGTCAAACACCAAACTTTTTTTTTTTAATGATCTACTCCCGCTCTAGGGAATTTAATCCCTGTATCGCTGTAATAACATCCTAACTTGGAACAGATATTTGTGGATCTCATAAATATTTGAGACATGGGGGGATCGAACCCGCGGCAGGTCGCGCACATTGGTAATGGGCTATAAAAAGTCAAAATCTTAAGTCCAACAGTTAGATAATAAAAAAAATATATGACACATATTTTTGGATATTTCAAAATGCAAGAAATTGTGACGTCATGCGACATTTAAAATCAATGTATCGTCGTGAGTTATATGCTATGGTTACGTAAAATAAGAAAAAAATACGTGACAAACATTTTTTTATAAAAAATACGAAGGAAATTAAAAAATAATGACTGCTATCCCATTGACGTGTTGATTTATACCACTCGGCTATCACTAGTCTGGTTCTGGTTCAGTATTTTTTTACATCTGATGCAATTCTTTTTTTGATAATTTTTCTTGTTTTTTTTTTCTAGTTTTTCTTATGTCTTTTTTTTCTAGCTTTGCTAAGACTTAACGTGTATAGTTTAGACTCACCGGCGGCGTGCTGAAAGCGTCGCTATGCAAGAAGTGCACCATCACACTGGGGCCATGCATCACCACCACCTCGCCGTTGGGGAGCACCAGACGTCTGTGCCATTCGCCTGTCGTAACGCCATGGCGGTATTCCTCCTACAAAGTACAAGAACATAATATATCTATGTAAATAAAAGAAAATGTATGTGAGTATGTAAGTTCACCCAAAACTGGAGAACTGTTAGCCCAATTGATATGAAACTTTGCACAAATATCAAGGGCGAAATGAGTACTCCGACGAAAATAGTTACGTTAATGTCGGATAGGTGGCGCTGGTGGCAGTGATTTTTATATTTTGAAACATTGGTCGAATATTAGATTTTTTAGGTGAAGTTAAGCGCACCGGGCACCATATAGTTTTTAAATAAATTCAATTATGACTAATTGCCAGACATTGGTACAGACATACGAAAAATAATACATTACATTGAAATAAAACTACTTTGAACGGATTCTATCGCGGTTTGTATTTAGATTTTAGTTCCGTTGAAATGTCGAAACGTCGGGAACAAAAATCTAAATATAAACCGCGATAGAATCCGTTTAAAGTAGTTTTATTTCAATCTATACTAATATTATAAAGCTGAAGAGTTTGTTTGTTTGTTTGTTTGAACGCGCTAATCTCAGGAACTACTGGTTCGAATTGAAAAATTATTTTTGTATTGGATAGTCCGTTTATTGAGGAAGGCTATAGGCTATATAACATCACGCTACGACCAATAGGAGCGGAGCATAAATGAAAAATGTTGCAAAAATGAAAAACCGTTGAAACTAAAACACGCGAACAAAGTCGCGGGGGACAGCTAGTGTCTAATATTCGCGTGAACCTCAGAAAGCAATATAATAACAAATTACATTAATAATAGGTAGTACATTGTCTTAGTGCGACATCGTGGTGCCCATTCAACATCGTGCTGATTTGCACCCAGCGTTGGTTTGCAGTGGGCACCCCCTCCACTCCCCAAATACAAATTGAAAATGTAATAAACTCTAATGAATTTCATGTCAGAAGAGCTGATAAACTTCAAACGGATGGCGTTTTAGGCGTAACTGTAGAACATAAAAACAGGTATAAAAAACATTCATACAGAATCTCATATGGCTTGTTTAATAATGTATTTAACACTAAATCTATATACTTTACTAATATATATAGCTCAAGAGTTTGTTTGTTTGAACGGGCTAATCTCAGGAACTACTGGTCCTATTTGAAAAATTCTTTCAGTTTTGGATAGCCCATTTATTGAGGATGGTTATAAGCTATATAACATTACGCTGCAACCAAAAGGAGCGGAGCGTAAATGAAAAATGTTGCAAAAATAAAAAACCATTGAAACTAAAACACGCGGACAAAGTCGCAAGGGGCAGCTAGTGCTTAATATGTACAATATTTTAAATCTGTTACTCTTAACTAAAAATTGGGCTTTTGTTCGATTTCAGAATTAATTTTAAATCAAAGAAATTATCACCAGTAGCCCACCACTCAAAAAACCAGATTGTGTTTTTTTTTAATAATAGAGAATTAATTATAAAAAAAATAACACCTACCTCTAATTTCTCAGCGGTCGGTTCAGTATACGGCACATATCTCGCATCCGTAGCGCCTTTGTAGAACCAACTACATCTGTAAAACAAAAACAAACTATAAAAGAAAAGCACGTTAAGGCGCTACACGAATAGTTATTTCGTTAGCGAGTAGGTGGAGTCAAGCGGACTGGAGAGCCAATCCGGCAATGTAAGACAGAGATAACACTAACTGCTTGCTTACGGTACGAAAAGAGACATTAATCTTGATATTATGATTATGCATCAAATAGTGCGGAAAAATGTATTATTACAATTCTGACCTTTCTATAGGAAACTGAGTTACTCTGTAAAATGGGTTGTGGTGGTCAGATAGGCAGTCGCTTTATGAAAAATACAGTATTCAGCTGAATCCGGTGAGACTGGAAGCCGACCCCAACATTTCAACCAATCATACGTTGATTTTTGGCAGTCGTTCAGTCATTACAATTCTCACAACCACTATTACCAAGAGCTACTGAATTATCTAGCGAAATTATTATCAGGACACCCCCTTTTTTTTGTTTCGGGGTTAAAATCTAATGACTTCAAACCACGCCGAAGGCACGACTGGGGATATGTCGGACTTGCACCGACTAAAAACACCCCGGTCCCGTCCCTTGCCTTTGCCGGAGTCCCGGATTCGCTAAAGCATGCTCGGCGGGGCTCCGGTCCCTGCGAGACCTCCTTGAGTCAGAAACCACGTTAAGCCGTTGGTATCGACTGTCATACGTTGATCTTTGATAGTCGTTAAGTCATTACAATTCTGACAACCAGTCTTACTATGGGGTACTGAGTTACTCAGTAAAATGCGTTGTGGTGGTCAGATAGGCAGTCGCTTCATGTACAATACGGTATTCAGCTGAATTTGGTAAGACTGGAAGCCGACCCCAACATAGCTTGTTCATACTAGAGTTTACAGTTAGAGTGTAGAGTTTACTCTGTTAGGCGCACTCTATAGCTTACTTATTTTTACTCTAAGGTCTACCTACTATATTAGTTTTATGATAAGAAGTGTCCAAGTGAAACTTATCCTTCACGTATATTCCATCATTACCAGATTTACCAGGCCAGAAGAATTGCAGGGTAACGACTTCTCTTCTACCAACTCTCTCTTCTCTTTTTTCTATATTAATATTTATCAAACTATTCAAGCTCTTTCAAATTAGTAAGCATACAATCCAGTAGACCTGCCTAGTCTTTTCTCAAGCTATGTTGGGGTCGGCTTCCAGTCTTACTGGATTCAGCTGAATACTGAATTTTACATGGAGCGACTGCCTATCTGACTTCTATAACTCATTTTACTGGTTAACACAGTTTTCTCTCCAGTAGACCGTCTCTGGGCAACTACTTCTTCACCACTTCTGGACATGCCTGTAGGTTAGTGACTGTGACTGGTAAACCGGAGTTCGTGGGTTCGATTCCCAAACAGGACAAATCTTTGTGTGATGAGCATGATCATTTTTTGTTCTGTGTTTGGGTTTTAACTTATCTATAATATGTATGTATTTAGAAATATAAGGTTCAATCAGTTATCTGGTTGTAATAATACAGGCTCAGCCTAGTTTGGGATCAGATGGCCGTGTATGAATTGTCTCAAGATATTATTATTATAACTTCTTTGTTTTCGACCGATTTTTATTATTTTTTTAAATGCTTTCATCGAAAATAAGGTGGAGAGACCAACTTGACTCCTACCGAAAGGACTGCCCCATCCTAGCTCAGAACAGAAGTGCGTGGAGGAGGGAGAGGGAGGCCTTTGCCCTGCAGTGGGACAAGACGGGCTTATTAGAAAGATAGAGAGATAGAACTTATTTTATCACATACCTCCTGACATTAGTGGGCTTGTCGCTCCAATACACAGGTATCCTGAGTCTGCCAACCACGTTCACGTCGTAGCGGCCACCGTCCGTCGCTACTATAGTCGTGTCGTCTAGTTCCGCTGAAAGTACAGATAATTATTGTACTTCAATGAAAGTGAGACAGAACAAAGTGTGTTAAGAGAAAATTGAGGATTTTTTAAAGTTCAGAGGACTACATTAAAATTTACTTCTAGGTGATCTGTAGCGAAATTAGCCAAGGCAATAGGGGTGCGAACTGGGTATATAAAGGAAATATCCACTTAATCCGCCAGGTACATAAAAAAGATAGTATTTTTTCTTTTATCAAATCAATAAAAAATGCCAATGTTAAAGCGCTTTAAAGTTCAGGAGAAGGGGCTTGTGACGTCACTTGTGGGTAAACATTATAGCTACAACTGACGTCACACGACATTTCTATTCACTGTATCTACCTCATTGTTTGTTTAATTAAAAAAAGAAAAAATACGTGTCTATTATTTTTTAATAATCTATATGACAAATAGGTATATAATATAGGTAAATAATATAAAATGTCAGAACTCCTAGTACTACATAAAGCCACAGTTTAAATAACAAGTTAGATATGTGTTCAGACTGCTAAAGAAAGAAGTGCCAAATGATCACATATAAGTACCGACCGAATCGAAAAAAAAAAAACTAATAATGGACATAGTAACGTTAACCTTAAAGTTCGTCCAATAAAATAAAAAAAACAAGGAAATATAGACCTTATTCCTATATTCTCACGACTCAAAACCTAAAATATAAGTCACTCCACAATCCCCAAAAAACTTTTCAAGCTAATATCCACCTTATTTATAAGTACTTACGGCTTATATACGCAGTTTCGAGCGCTCTCGAGTCGACTACTGAGAATCCTCGCCATATAGACTTATCTTCCACGTCGACTCGGTAAAACCAGTGGTGTTTGACTGGGGTATACTCTGAGGACGTACGGTTCTGAAAACATGATCAAAAACGATTAGAATAGGTATCGTATCATAACAGGATAGAAAAAGGAAAATTGTATTTGGCCAGTTGTAGACAGCTGAATTAAAAAAAATATAACCACGTAGTTTTTACAGTAGTTTTATTTTTTAAAGTTTACTAACAATTTGGTGGAATTCACATTACTAGCAATCTTGTTAACCCCTACAACTATGCTAAATATGCTTGTGTCTGGAGTGGATTCACGTCAATAGTGCAATGGGTGGGGTTCGAACCTGCGACCTCTCGGTCACAAGGCAATCACCCTTTAGGCTATATCCGGTTTTATTTTTAAACTTATATAGAAATTATAACATTTGTTTTAGTGATCATTTCTTATCAGTGATATAATTATGTGGACAACATCACATACATTGCTCTGTACCCAAAGTAGCTAAAGCTCTTGTGTTATGGAATTAGAGACAACGAAGGTACCACAATCACCCAGACCCGAGACAATAAACTTATTATTATTTTTAATGTAGAAAAGTTGTTTTTTCATCGGCCCGATTGGGGATGGAACCCGGGACCTCAGAGCTAGCGACATTCTTAAAACCGGTGTATACGCCACTGAGTTTTTAGACTAAACAGATATATTTACATAATTCAAGGTTCTCATCCCTTACCCAGTGAATAAAATCATTAGTGAAATGTGGGTAGATAGATTTATTAATAACCCTTTTGGATTGGGCTTGAAATTCAAGTTAAACCCTAATTCCTTCTGTATTTTCGTCGGATTGCAGCTAGCATAAATAATGAGTTTTTATTTAGATTGCGGTAATGTACGGAATGTTCCAATTACGAGTGGTAAGCGATGATGCCATTGTCGTTGACCTAAGCGTAGTTTTTATAAGGTAACTGGTGAAACAATTTGCATATAGACAGTGGCTGCCAATTATTTGCTAAGCGTTCTTAATAATTAAAGCATGACCATTTTTTTATTTAGTATATGTAAATGGTATAAGTATATGGTGTTATAACTCAACGGTAACCTGTTTCGTGAATGATATAAGATCATGTCCGTTGCATTGTCTGTTGTCTTAATAAAGATGTTATAACTTTAATTTTATAATACATAATTATATTATTATACTTTTAAAATGGAAATTTTATTATTTTGCCAGATGCCTTCCATTTCTTCCATGTTATACTAACAGCCCCCTTAGACAAGTGACATATCGACAAGCGACAACGCTGATCGAATCGCTCAAATGTATGGAAATGACAAGTCCAAGTCATTTGACTTATCAAAACGAAATGTCACTTCCATACATTTAATGTCATCAAATCGATTTCTATCATCGTTAACCTTAGAGGAATAAGTAAAGTATAGAGTGCGCATATCGAGTATGAACTGTTGGAACTAGTATGAATACTAAAATCGTAAAATTAGTGTCAAAACCGAGCGCTCCGTTTTATTAGAACTATCTCAAAACCTAATATTACCCTAATAATATCGAAATCGTTGATATTTTCGCATATATCGTCATCATCGCACGGGTACTAGCGATGCGCACGCTCTATGCTAGTATATGTTTCTATGTCATTAAAGCTTGTCGAAATGCCACTTTTCTAGGGGGCAGATTTTGAACATAAATTTTAATTAAAAGAAAATCGCGATACCTTGCCAAAACGGCTTAAGAACTTCTATTTAAAAATAGATAGATAATTAATAAAGTATACACTAAAAATACTTTTAAAAATAAGAGCACATACATTAATTAACACAGATTGAAAGTTATAAGTACCTCAGTCATCCCAGCCACTCCTTCATTGGGCTCCTCATGGATGGTAAGTCCATCAAAATTAACAGTCACTGATCCCCTCCCAGGCTCTTTAGGTGCTTCCATATTGGGATTATTTGTACCCTGTTCACTGTTATCATTCGTTGCCGTCCTAACTTTAAAAGTAGTATCAAAAATCTTTGCGCAGTACCTACAATTATTAACTAAACTATTTATATCAATTTTATCATCGTTTTCAACCAAATCAGCTTTATCTTTACTAGAGTCTCCTTTATCTAATTCTGGTAATACGGAGTCGTATTCAACGGTAAAATAATTTACGTGACGTATATTTTGATCTTTTGGTATAGCAATATTTTGAACGGATGTCAAATCTTTCATTAGATCTACGTATTTGTTTTCGATTGAAGCGTGCCTATAGTGGTTTTGACTTTCGCTCAACTCAAAAAAAGATTTCGCGTGATCGGTTTTTGGTGGGGAACTAAAATAACTGGCTAGACGGCTGAAACTTTCGGGCGCTGTGTCTGTTTTTGCAGTGTCATCGGCGAAAAAGTTTTTAGGGTCTGGTAGTTTTACTTCTGGTTTTGTTTCCTCTTTAAGTGGCGCAGATATTGCTGGTTTAGCGATATCTGCGGTAGGTATTTTAGGTTCAGGGTTTGGTATTGCCTCTGTCGTTATTTCATCATCGATTAGATCTTCAACTAGTTTCGTAACATTTGCCTCTACGTTAAACCCTATAGCTGGAGCACAAGTATATGTTGGAACACTTTGTGCAGTGCTGTACGAAACGACCGTAGTTGTACGAGTTTGAGTCGAAGTTTCTGGGACTTTTCGTTCCTTACTTATTTCAGCCAACTGTTTTTCCTCTTTCATTTTAGCGAGAGCTAATCTCTTCCTGAATTCTTCTTCGAAACCTGGTGGTATGACCGGTAAGTTATTACCCCCTGGACCAGATTTGCTTAATTTGTAATGATTATCTTCAGCAAAGTTTCCTGTATCAAAGTATGATGCCATACCAATTGCTTGAGGAGGCGAATCAAAGAATAACGATTTTGAAGCTTCATTAGGATCCGATAAATCCATCTTTTTATATTTTTCGACTCTGTTAGTAAATGAATCCTCGTCTTTGTCTTCCGACTTCTTAAAGTCATTTCTATCGTCATCATTATCAGAAGGTTCGATAACAAACTCTTCGAAAAGAGGAAAATCTTTATTCGCATCCTGTTCTATAGAGTGTACGTCTAGAATTCCTGGATCGGATTTCGTATCTTCTTCTGGCGGAGCAGAAGGTGCACTCAATTTCTTGGCTAGCAAATCCTCGTGATGTTTAATTTCGTCAGCATTTGTAGGCACTTTATCAAAGAATAAAGAGTTAGTTCCAAAAAATCCCATGGAATTAGGATCAATATTGAAACTGTAGTCTTGCTTTAAAAGGTTTTCAGTTGCCCATCCGTAATTCATAGCTTTCATTTCGTCGACATCTTCGAGTAGCTCCGTAGCGGATTGTACTTGAATAGTTTCCATAGTTTCTTCAGTTATGTTTGATATTTCATCAAATTGTTTAGCATCTAGTGCGATCTGTGTCGTGCTCGGTCCAGTCAAAGACGGTTCAGTCAAAACTGCTTCTACAGGGTTAGATAATTGTATGCGCGAAGTCAAATTTTCTATAAGTTGGTTTGTCACATCTTGGTCAGATTCATTGTCATCAGGTTTATTTACTTCTCTGCAAGTCTCACATATATTCAATTCATTGTCATCATTTGAACCATCTTTATCAGTTTTTTCAGACAATTCACTTTGATCTCTATCTACCAATACACTTTCTTTTTCAGAAATATTGTCTTGGATATCCTGATTTAAATCACCATCTATTTTAAAAACACCTTCGCTGGTCTTACCAGCTAGATTTGTATTTCCAATTTGTTCGTCTTCTTTATTTTGTACGTTACAAACATTTTCAAAGAAACTAAAACTGGAATTTTTATTCAACATTTCAATATGTATCGGTGCTGGACATTCTTCTGGTTTATGTGGATGATCAAAGAAACTCATGGTTGAGTGTTTATCAGCCAAATTAATATTACTATCGCCTTTACTGGACTCTTGTGATTTATCTGGTTGAATGGTGCTTAACCCAAATAAAGGCACCGATGAGACCCCAAAAATAGGTACTTCATCTTTCTGCAAATACTTTAATATATTATCTTTCAACACTTCATCTTTATTAACTAAGGCCTTATAAACATCTGGATTATTTTTTTCCGTTAAAATATTTTGAACTTTATTGTCACCGGGTAATATTGCAAATAGCATGTCAGCTTTTTCTTCTATAGGCTCTTTAGGTGTTGTGTTTGAAAATAAATCTAGACTATGTGCACCATAATCTGATATGCTTTGATGATTATTGAAGCTTTTATTAGAAAACATATCTACTGTTTTATATTTGTTTTCTTGACGATCTATAGCCTTATCACTTTCAAATAAATCAACAGGTTTAGGTTCAAATATTGATGCAATTTTTTCAGATTTTAGTAATTCTATTTTGTCTGTGGTCTGGATTAAATCTTTTTTGTAACTGTCATGAGTAACTTGAGATCCAATAGGTTTCTGTATTGGCTGATCAATTGTTTTGTAATCTGGTATCAAACTAGATTGTTTATTAAAGGAATCGAGTTCGAAGAAACTGAGAGCCGACTTTTCTTCAATAGTGGTGATGTTTTGTATAACTTTAGCCACTTCTGGTTCAAATTTTATTCCGTCATTTGGATTTACTTCAAAGACTTTCAATGGTGCTTTAGGCTGTTCAATTTTTTGTGAAAGGATTGGTTCAGAATATAATATTTCACTGATTCTAGGAGTGTTTCCTTCAACATTTGTGGGAATACTATTAGTATTCATTGGAGTTTCGACATTCGAGTACACATTTTGTTGATTAGGATAGTGATTATAATTTGAACAGTGCATAGCTAAAGGCTGACCTTGGTTCTGGAAATTAGGGTACCGGTAATATTGATCAGTCGCATGTATAGCCTGCTGATGTTGTTCATAATTATACGTTTGAGCATTCGGTTGTACACTTGGTACGAATATTTCAAAATTATTTACGTTGCCTTGAGCTTGAAGTGGCGCGTAAGGTTCATTTTTCTGTGCAATAGAATCATCTGTTTTACTGTCCTTGTAAGCGGGATCGAAGAAAGTGGTCACGCTGTGTTGAATCTTATTGATATCAATGCTGCTTAGTTTAGATTTAAGTGAACCAATTATGCCGAAACCTTTGGATTCTTGCGGTTCCTCTTTACGCTCATAGTTTTCTGTAGTCGGTCGACTCATGTCAAATGCTGTGTTGTATTCGTAATTCTGTATTGGATTAGAAATATCATACTGAGGGTACGCTGGCGTTTGAGTAATATCAAAGGTTGATGGCTGTACATTAACTGAAGAATTACTTTCGTTAAATTGCGGCATCATAGGTACAGTTTCTATAGGCTTGCTAATATCAAAAGGCATTAACGGCACATTTTGTTCAGCTTTAGGTTGCTCCGGTGTGAACATAGCACCTTGGAATGTTCCAGGTTCTACTGGCTGTATTACAGGTTTAACACTGTTGCTGATAGATCCAACTCCTTCTATAGGACCTGAGTAGTATTGGGGTCGTTTTTTGATCATTCTGTAGTTTAGTCCCTCAGTTGCCTTAGGTGGTTCTGCTAAAGGCTTCGGTGGACCAGAAAATGATTGCTCTGGTTTATGCTCAGCTATACTTGCGGGGTTAAAATATGGCGGTGCTATATTTGTATTAGATGGTGAATTGAATAATGTTGAACCTATATTTGCTGGTCTAGCCTTCGGCAGTATTGTTCCTACGCTCGGAGGCAACTGAGCAGCAACCGTAGGCGGCGGAGAAAAGATATTGCTTATAAGCGGCTTTGATGGCTCAACAATACTTGATGGAGCGTCTATTGGTATAGACGTTGGCGCAAACATCGATGGTGGAGCTTGGAACGACGTTGACGCAAACATTGGTGGAGTTGCTATGTTTGTCGAAGACATATTGGTTGGTGGAGCAGCCAACGTTTGCGAGTGTAATTTTGCTGGTGCCGTTGGTGGTGCTATTATACTTGTGGGTGGTGCAGACTGAGACGCAAAACCTGGTGGTGGCGTCGGCATAAATTGTCCAGGTGGAGGTATATTTGGAATGTTTGTAATGGACGCCTGATTCTCTTCAAGTGGTATTGGAAAAATTATTTGATTTAAGACATTCATTTGTGAACCAATTAGAGAATGTGGATCACTTAAAGGTGATGTTTCAGTACAAAATGCAGTTGGATCAAACGTTGGCACCAAAATATTCTCTGTGACACTTGTTTGCATTGTTGGTGGTTTTATTACAGGTTGATTTGATCCAAGACGCCTTGCCACTGATGGCGGTAAGACAGATTTTCCAGGCGTACTTTCCTTCTTTTGCGAGGAAAACATTGGAGGCGGTGGTATCGTATTCTTTACATTATCTTGAAAAACAAATGGCGCAGGCGGCAATTTCTCTTCAAAGAAATTTGGTGCAGTTTCCTTTGGAATATTAAAAGCAGTAGGTTGAATATCGCTTGCTTTAATACTATCTACTTGATTAATGTTGAATGTTTCTTGTATATTTGAAGTTTTTTGTTCTGGTTGTGCTATATTTTCTATAGGCTTATAAATGTTTTGATTATTATCTTCTGCTGTTGGAACGAAATATGATGGTACGTTTTGTGTGTGAGGGTTAAATGCTAATTGCTGTACGGAGTCTACGTTTTGTCCCGAGCTTAGACCTGGTATTTGGGCGTATTTCTTTCTCGTTGTGATTCTGTAGTTTGTTGCTCCTGAAACAAGACAAAAGATAATTAAATGGCGTGTTTTAATTATTTCTTCTTCTATACAAATAAATAAAATTGAAGTGTCTGTTTGTAATATTAAAAGATCCGCTTTTTACTACATGCGTATGAATGTCTATTACGGTAAATATACCAAAACATATCGAGGGTATAGTGTTAAAACCCAATAAGTGCCAAAAAATCAAAAATCGTTTTATAAAAAAATCTTAATGCATTTTTTACGCTCTTTCCAGTGGTATAATCCAATAAGTGGAATTCGCAGTACAAAGAAAAGTACTTGAGGTAATAACCCAATAAAGTGACCGCGTTTAGTCAAAATTTAAAATCTCAAACCCTAAAAAGTGTGTTATCTTGATAAATAATATTTTTATTTCACGCTCAAGCCATATAAAGCTATTTATTAGTATTGAGTGTTCAATGATTTCAACTAAAATTACTCAACGGCATAAAGGCAATAACCACTATTTGTATTTATCGGGTTTTAGCTTTACATACGTAGGTAAGAAAACAAACAAAACCAAAAGCTAAATCAAATCAAATGTGTTTGTCGGGTTTTGTTGTACGATTATATTTCAAAAGAAACAATTTATGTTTAGTTATATGGTATTCGCTCACTTCGTCAACTAACTTTCTTCAAACTTTGTTGGGAGATGAACCCAATAAATTAATTAGACCTATCAACTTTTTGCGCTACCTGTTGTCAGTTTGCGACGCGCATACTGTTTACGCCAATTGTTTTCGAAATTCTTCTGTTTAGTGTTTGTGTTTGCTACGATGGGTGATCGAGGAAGAAAATTAGTGCAACTAGCTTGCATTAATCCGCTGATACCAGGTAAAGTGAGCTAAATCCAAATATATAATTTGTTTTTCTTTTTCGGCTTTCACGAGGTTCTCGTCATGGGGTATAGTGATATCAACAATCATTGTTTGACGCTCTGATCGGTCTATCACCACTATATCAGGCTTATTGGCTACAATATTCCTGTCAGTGATGATAGATCGATCCCAGTACAATGTGACACGACCATTTTCGAGAACTAGGTCGGGAACATACCTGTAGTACGGTACCTCTATTTCCACAAGTTGGTATTTCAAAGCAAGCTGCTGGTGGATAATCCTGGCCACTTGGTTATGTCTTTGCAAGTATACACCGTTAGCAAGACAAGAACAACCCGAAACTATATGCCTTAAGGATTCACCCGGACAGTGACATGCCCGATAAATGTCAACTGTGCCATCCTTTATGATATACTTCGGTAGTTGTTTGTCATGATTACTTCATCCATAATTGCACATACAAACCCTTCAGTTTTGCCGAAGAGGTCACCGAAGCGTAGCCAAGCCACGGACGCTAGGAAATCTACGTCGGGCCTATGGAGGGTCCGATAATAGCGTCAGTGTAGCTCCTTGCTTTGCTATACATCCTTGCGGTTCTTGACACTTAGTACGACAGGTTTGCGCCAGTTCTCCTTGCCTAAGGAGAGCGGTGTGAGGCTCTTATCCACTACCACCACATCTCGATGCATCCCCACGTCAACTTGGAGGAATTACTCCCTGAGGTTACATACCTCGCGATTATGGAGGGTCTTAGCATTCAAAAAGCCTCGACCCCCACATTTTCGCGGAATAATAACCTCATTACCGATGACCGTGGGTGGTGCATTCGATTTGCGGTTAGTAGTGTGCGGACTCTCCTATCCAAGGCGTCTAACTCAATCTGAGTCCACTTGAGTGTACCAAAGGAGTACATCAACACTGGCATGACCCAACCATTAAAGGCACGCACCTTGTTACTTCCTGACACAAGACTTTTCAGTACTTTGTTCAGGCTGCCAAAGAAACGTGTCTGTAATGATTGTTTCATGTCAGCAACGTTGATGCCTAACGCCTCTGACATACCCAAGTACTTGTCGGTCTCTGTTGCAGAGAGCGACCTTAGGTTTATAGAATCCGAGAGCTGTATGCCCTGCGATTTCATAATCCCGCCTCGTTTTACATGCATGACTGCACATTTGTCAATACCAAATTCCATTCTAATGGAATTACTGAAGCTTTCAGTGATCTTCAGTAACTTCAATAGTTGGAATTTATAAGAAGCAAATGGTTTAAGGTCTTCCATGTATAACAAGTGGGAGATGACCCGGCCCCCTCTCCGCAACGAATAGCGTAGCCCTAAATTATTATTATTTTAAATAGACTTTTTCAGACTGATTTCTAAAATTTTTATAACTGATATTTTATTTGGAAACAAGAGAAGGATGAAAAATGTAAGAAAAGCGTTGTAAAGTTTCTGATGATAAGAAGTTGCCTAAAATTTGACCAAATCAAATTAAAATTATATGGATTTAATCTTATATTGCGCTTTGTTTAACTCAAGTCAAATCGCATTAACGAATCAAACACCATAATTCTCGCATAATACGTTGTTGACAAATTAAGTTAGTCTGAATATAGAAAAAATGTATTAACGAATTAAGCGGACAAAAGGCCGTTATTGCGAAATCTCGTACTGTACCGTAAAAAACTCTTAATAAGTCTAAACTATACACATTTTTATACCTTCAAACTAAAAATTATATTCATAACATAAAAAATCTACACACAGCGGTGATTTTCATTTTGAAAACTTTGAAGCTAAATATCTCAATTTGACCCAGGTGTCGCTTAATCTGATATTCCATAACTACGTCCAATTACATTCCGGTCAATTACCAATAAGCATTGCTAAAAAGAAGGATCTACAAAATATGTGCGAAAAACTAATCATATCAGAGGAACTCCACGCATGGATACGTGGTATGAAGACGTACACCAAGCCAACAGCCTTCGAAAGAATAATTTACCATGTTTTCTTTTCTGTTTCTTAGAATAAACCATTTATTAAAGTAATGTTAAATTATAATATGTTTAATTTCTTTTGACCTAAAACCCAATAAGTCGGTACCCTTCGCCACTTTACACTTTTTTATGATAAAATGGACCACCTTGGAAACTTAAAAATACTGTTATACACTAATTGAATGTATACACTTTTACCTCAAATACTCATTATAAAGATATTATTTGAATAGAATAGATATTTTTGTCCTTAAAACTTAAATATTGAATATCTCGAAAGTGACAATTTCATACTTATTGGGTTTGAGCACTATACCCTCGATATATTTTTTTAATTTTTGTGTGTCTTTCTGTCTGTCGGTCGGTCTGTCTGTTTGTTCAGGCTAATCATTAGAGCGGCTGGAACGATTTTGTCGGGACTTTCACTGGCAGATAGCGAATGTAATAAGGAGTAACTTAGGCTATTTCTATTATATCTCTAAAATGATTATAAAAAAGGAATGTTGCTTTAAATACCATGCGGACGAAGTCGCGGGCACAGCTAGTGTACACATATAATAAGTTAATAACATCCTTGTCTGGTAAGTTATTTTAACTTTTATCATTGGTATAACTTAATTTAGACTTGACTAGTTAGTTATAGAATCATGTTATATTTTGAACTTAGTTTCAAATTATCATTAGGTCCCTACATAGTATTTTGTCTTTTTGTAGCAATTTGAATCATACTATAAAATTACTCCGAAATCCTTAGTTATTTTAAAGATTTTATCCATTAACTCAGCCTATACAGCTATACAGCACCATAAACAGTCAGCCATCCGCCTTTTGTACCTTCCCTGTCCGACATTATAACACTAGAACAATTTACCTGACTACCCAAAATATGACCAATCCCATTGGGTCAGTTAAAATAGCACTTCTATAATTTTAGACGAGCCTGTTGGTCTAGTGGTTTGTGACCCTGACTGCTAAACCGGAGGTCGTGGGTTCGATTCCCACCCAGGACGAATCTTTGTGTGATGAGCACGATCATTTGTTCTGTGTCTGGGTGTAATTTATCTATAATATGTATGTATTTAGAAATATATAAGTATGTTTATCAGTTGTCTGGTTGCCATAGCACAGGCTCTGCCTAGTTTGGGATCAGATGACCGTGTGTGAGATGTTCCAAGATATTATTATTATTACTTCTATAATTATCCTTAGACAAAAAATAAGTAAACTATAGAGTGCACATATCGACGAGTATGAACTGTAAGCACTAGTATGAACGAGTAAATTATAATACTTAATTCTATCGAAGCCATCGATATTTTCGCATAAACTGTCTGTCGTCGCACGGAAAATCACTTAAATCAGTAAACGAGCGTAATACTTACAGCTAAAAATTTGCTTACGCTTGGCACAAAGGGCTATTAGCGATACGCGCACTCTATGCTTGTCTATGTTTACCGTAAGTAATTATCATTCGAATAGTATCTCATCTTGCATCGGACTTTAATTGTCATGCCATTAACATAAAACCAACATCAATATCCTACAATTTTCCGGTAACGAACGAACCAGTTCCACCACTGCATTATCAATAATATTGACATTATACCTACTAATTGATTCCTAGAACTTTACCACAGAATATGTACAATACAGAGTCAAAACTTCATACAACTGCACAAATATGTACTCCACTAAAAGCATTACCTTACATGCCCAGCACTCAATAACTTAGAATGAAGTTTGGCAGTTAAATATATTTTTTATGTTGAACAAAAGAGACCTCGAGGAAGGCCTCATCATACACGTTTTGTATGCAGAATCAAATAATGCCATCAGTCAATGCTGCTGAAGAAATATCAGAATCTGACTCTGATCATGAAGTAGACACTAAAAGAACAGATACAGCCCAGGGAGTTGGCGGGACAAACTTGACACCTTACTCAATACTTTTATCGTATTCCACATAAAGATATTCTTAGGAAGTCCTTTGCGCGGAACTGTCCTATATTAGCTTTAAACAGATAAATATAATAAATGATATATAATGTTATGGAAATAGGGAAGGGAGACTTTTGCCCAGCAGAGGGACACCAATGGCTCATAATAACAAAAAATAACGTTGATCACCCTTTCAGAAACCTAGATAGGACCTAGGTGTCGTGCACCTGAAATATGTATCTGTTTATTTTGAGGGCATCCGTGGTCAAGTGGCGTACACACCGGATTTCAAGGTTTCGCCAGCTCTGAGTTCCCAGGCTCGATCCCCACACGGGTCAATGTAGAAAACCACTTTTCTATATTGTCTCGGGTCTGGGTGTTTGTGGTACCTTCGTCGTCACTGATTTCATAACACAAGTGTTTTAGTTACTTTTTGATTTCAGAGCAATGCATGTGATGTTGTCCACATTTATTATTATATGAAGCATTACCTCCGTGAAGTTTGTACTCTGTGCACATGCACAGACTGCGGTTACTGTATAAATAAAACTACAGGTTTCAATGTCCAGATGGTAGTTGCATTAAAATTTCTTACAACATTCACTAAGTGCTCGAGTTATCTTTAGCAATGCTTTCTCCATTGCAGCATTAGTTTGAACATTATCCAATTACGTCTCTTGTACGAGTGTAGGTACCGTGTGGGGATTCCCGTATTTAATTCTTGTCGAATGTTTTGTGACTGATTTTGGGTGACAATCTTTACATCTTTAGCAGTAAAAGTAAGTGTAGCAAATAAGTTATGAAGTATGAAAGTAGAACGAGCAACATCTACTGTCAACACGAAGACCACCTAAGTCTGCCCGTGACATGGAACTAAAATTTAAATACATACCGCGATAAAATCCGTTCAAAGTAAGAATCAAGAATTTTAGGGATTTAACGACATTATTATTTAAAACAAAACGGTTTACTCACGTATAGCGAGCTAACGCGGCGGCGGTGGTGTCGCGAGTTCGACTCGCGACACCACCGCCGCCGCGTCACCTCATGATTAGGGACTCCTATTGAGTCTGAAACTAGTCGGGCGATCCCGAGAATATACGTGAGTAAACCGTTTTGTTTTAAATAATTATGAATACTCCTCACGATAGTTATTATACAAATTTAACGACATAACAGGGACCAATGGCTTCTAGAAGGTTTTCTATAATATAATTTGCAGTGCAGCAGTTATAAGCAGGTGTTGTTTACTTCCACTACAAGTAGGCTATATAAGCCTTATTTCATAAATAAGGAACCAATGGTATAATATGCGTAGTAGTTAAACTCGTAGCTTTAAATTATATCTTTGAAGTTATAGTTGTTTGTGAGTTTCCAATATTGTACGATATTTATGTGGTCTCTTTTCAGAATAGTATAATTATCTAATATGCTCTCTAATTAGTCTTAAACCGGTTCCAAAACGACGCGGATCTTATTTTGTCGGTAAGTATCAAGGATAGATTTTTTTTTTTCAATTTTTGTTAATTGGAAGTATTTCTTCTGCCTAGCCTTTTCCCAAGCTAGATTGGGGTCGGCTTCTAGTCTTACCGGATTCAGCTGAATACCGTATTTTACGCGGAGCGACTGCTTATCTGACCTCCACAACCCATTTTACTGAGTAACTCAGTGAGACTGGTTGTCAGAATTGTAATGACTTAACAACTGTTAACGATCGACGTATGACAGTCGGGACCAACAGCTTAACGTGCTTTCCGACGCAGGGAGATCTCAGTATGTCTACAAATGGTCACATATTAACTGACAAACCGCGGCGAGCGCGGTTAACCTTTAATATCGGTTAAACCGTCCGGCTAACACTTAGCTAAAAGCCTCTTCTGAATTAGAAACATTACGATCTTCAAATCCCATACTTGAGATTACATATCGGTCAACTTCTCTTTATTTCTAGCATTGAATAAGGTTTTATTTTATTTTATCGTAACGTATCTAGCACTGGAATCAAACATACCCGCCAGTAATTGGCAGACTGCTCGGCGCAACTACTAATAAATACCGGCTTTACAAACGATTACTAATCGTAATGTATTGGAAACTTTTACTCGCGTTAGTACAACTTATCTAGAAATACATTGCACTGTACGGATAGCCGAGTGGTTTAGGTCACCACGCTAACCACCACTGCGCGCGACATGCTGCAGGTGCGGTCCCCGCATGGAACGAACTTTTGTGTGATCTACAAACGCTTGTCCTAAATGTTCATTGTGCATGTGATTTGAATGTTTGTGAAAACCTCGCGAAACCAAAGATTAAATAAACTCCTTAGTGCGAAAGGCGTAATTTTTTTAAAGAAAGAAAGAAAAAGAATTTGCTTTGGCCATGTGACATTTTTGCGTTAACGCTGATCGAATCGCTCAAATATATGGAAGTGACAAGCCTAAGTTACGTGACTTATCGAAATGAAATGTCATTTCCATAAATGTAATATCATTTAAACGATTTCTATCATCGTGCCGCAGATGCACTCGCGATCCCTGTCTATTCCTGGATGTTGGGGACCTACGAGGATCATGCAAGGCTAATGATGACTTCTATCTAAGCTAATCTAATAAATATATTTTTATCAAAGTAATTTAATATTTTGTTGATGGATACATAATTACACGCTTCCTTATTTCAATACCTCATTATTTGTAATATATCATATTAAAGTTCAATTATTATATGCTGACTCCGTGGGTTTGTCTGGGTTAATGATTATTTTTAACTTTAGACTATCAAGAAAATCACAACTAAAACAATGATATTGAAAAAACTGGCTTAATTATTTATTTGCTAAATATAGGTGGGAGTTTTCACTCGATGGTCAATTTTAAGTTAATGCAGCACCATGTTTCACCGTGAAAGTTCTGCTAGCTTGTACAAAATCTTATGGACTTCTCGGAGAACATATCAGGATACAGGATACGGTAACACCATCCAACGTAAAATCTTTTACTAGAACCAAAATAACGTCTGTTATTTATATTTTTCCGTTAGATACCAGTCAAAGACGTATTTCTCCCTTCTCCATTCTCTTTATCGGGACCAAGCGGGAACAAATTTGCAATCTACCGCAGTCCTCGATAGCGGGAAATTATTTTTTGTTATCTGGATGGAATGTCTTATGGAATATCTTCTTCTTGAGTAAGCGAAGAAGTCTAAACTCCTGTCGGAACCATACCGGATAACAATGGGATAACAGGGGGAAATTCATTTGTAATTAAATCTACTGCATTTGGTTTCAAACAGTTAAAAAAAAATATTACCTGGGTCATTTCTCATGGATTTTTCCCCCTCTCTGGGTAAGACAAACAGGTTTACCCCCCGACCTTTTACTTGAACCGGGTAGAAATACAGTTTCCACAAAAAACTACAGGTATAGAGCCAAAAGTTAAAAAAAATGTACTCTTAGTTTGAGAATGATGATATCACTATTAACCATACTTAAGTACATCATTTGATGAACCAACAGACTTTCGCACATTACGATAGGCTATCAAACCGCCGCGGGCGATGGTTTCCATTGACCTGACGAAAGGTCATGGCGTTTCGTCGTGGGAACACCATGTTTATAAAATTATTTGATATTTTGTTTTGTATCTGTATGAGCTAATATTTGATTGTAATAAGGTTGATGCGTAAATGTTTGCTGATTCATAATAGGAATTGAAAATAAATAATTACGTGTTTTTGAGAGGCGTTGCTCTATATTTTTAGAAAGCCACTAGAGTAACCAGTTAAATGTAATTACAAAAATAGATGTTATTAACCAAAAAAAAAGTAAACTGCAAACACAAATATTAATGACCAAATAACACTTGATTATATCTTAATAAAACCTTATTAAAAAGACCCAAAACTCTTTTTAAACCACATAAAAATTCACTCTCCTATCCTATGGTCTATGTGAACGGACCATCCAAGATAAATAAGTCAAGTTAGAACCGTAAAATAGCTTAATAGAGTTAAAAATCAAAGTCTTAAATAAGGATATTCCTATTAATCCCGTTACGGATTTTCAGTTTAAAAAACCAGTAGAAAAAGACAACAGTAAGAAGGAAATAAAACAACTCACCACCGATGGGAGGTTCCTTAGGTGGCGGAGCAACCTCCTTCACTTCTTCAGCCATAACCGGCGCATCCAGCCCTTGGTACCCCTGAACCGACCCGACATTATACGAGACATCCTGGTACCTATCATCAGGAGTTTGCTCCCTGCTTTTATAATTCAACATATTCGAAAAAGAACTGAAAACTGCGCTCGCAACATGGGGTAGTACCGTTGGCAGTTGTGAGAAATTCTGAGCTATATCTGCTGTCAAACTTTGTTGTACTTCATTCTTCTCCTCGTTTAGATTAATCTCTTCTAGATTTTCTTCTTTTTCTGTTAAATTAGCATTTTGATCAGGATTGCTGTTAATAGGTGCGCTTACATAACGAGTACCTTGTAGTCTGGCAAAGTATTCGTTCACGTCGAAATCGTCTTCGGTTTTAACGGAAGCTTTCGATACTGTCGGAGTTGTTTCCCGTTTTTCATTGTGCTCTAGTGTTTGGTAGGTTGTTTGTGGGAGAAAAACATTTGTGTTTGAGTCACCAGATGGGAAGTTTGTGAATTCATGGTCGGTGTGATCCAGGGTTTGGGCTGTCGACCCGATTATATGTTCTGGAACAATGAGAGATGGTTTTTATTAATGGATGGTAAAATTTTGGGTTTTCGAAATTCATTTTATCAAGTAGTTTAATATAAAAAAAATAATGGCTGTCCTTCTAATGGTGTTTTTTTATTACTAGACGATAAAAAAACAAGTTAAAGTAAATCTGCAAGATTAGATACAGTTAGGTACCGTGTTTTATGTTATAATATATAAAATAAATGTGGACAACAACACACACATTGCTTCGTCCGGGTATCAAACCAGGGACCTCAGAGCTAGCGACACCTTGAAAACAGGTGTCTTCGCCACTCGACCACGCAGGTCTTCATTATAAGGTTTGTTTCTTTGTAAATAAAAAGTTATTAAACCTAAACACTACACTAAACAATAAAAAATCTATGCAAAATTGAATCTAAAAGTTAAATAAAACAAATATTCGTGTAAAAGGAGGATTACATTAATAGCTACTCAACTTTTAAACACCTCAACGTTTAATATATTACAAGTGAAGAAAAAAGGAAGGATAAATGGACACATTATAAGCAACCTTGTCCAACAAGTAATACTATATATCATAGTCCTTACAAAAACGGAAACAAAATTATAAATAGTCAAGGCGTTAAGATTAAGTGCAATTGACAGTGTTTTTGCATATTTATATGAACAAAAAACAAGGTAAAGAAGATCATATAAAATGTCAGTAGTAAGAATGAGAAAGATGGAACCCGGATAGTCGCGGTTATCTGTATCTTAGTTAATCTTTACTAGAGCTGAAGAGTTTGTTTGTTTGTTTGAACTAGCGCGTTCAAACAAACAAACAAACTCTTCAGCTCTAGTAAAGATTAACTTATTTCAGGAACTACTGGTCTGATTTGAAAAATTCTTTCAGTGTTGGATAGCCCATTTATTGAGGAAGGCTATGAGCTATATTAACATTACGCTGCGACCAAAAGGAGCGGAGCATAAATGAAAAAAGGTTGCAAAAATGAAAAACCGTTTAAACTAAAATACGTTGACAAAGTCGCGGGGGACTGCTAGTTATTTAATATATTTAGTAATAGCTGACGTAGGGTACACGGTTGATCCAGCGCCTGGGCCTAGAGGTGGCCCTGAACAAGTCGGAGGCCATGGTGTTTCATGGCCCCCGACGGGCGCCGGCGCCGGGATCACACATCGTGATCAGCGGGGCCCGGATAGCTGTCGAGTCCACCATGAAGTACCTAGGATTGGTGCTCGACAGCCGATGGGAATTCGGACCCCACTTCCGGCGGCTGGCGCCCAAGCTGATGGGTGCAGCGGGCGCGCTTTCAACGTTGCTTCCAGCGTTGTTCGGATCTCGACTTAGTGCGTTGCTAACAGTCTTAATAAGGCAAAACAGCGAGAGAGGGCTAGATCTAAGTTTTTATTATTTTGGACATATTCTTATTGCTAGTTTGGCCGGCTCGGGCCAGCTTGATCTAGGGACGGGGGATACAGTCGATATGCTTCAAGCAGTCGGTGTGCACGCAGCCTAACACTTAAATTATCACTTCTACGTAAACGTTGCATACTTGACATCAAGTGAATTATGCTCGTATTTCCAAATACGGTACACCGGAGTGTACGCCACTGGATCACGAAAGTCGTCAGTTATAACCAAGGGAACATTGTGGGTAGCAAAATGGTATTTCTTTACTTCATCAGGGTTCTGTAAGAGAAGAGTGCCAAATGCGTACTAGTACTAAGCCTCCGCTATCTGTCAGCGGGTCATCCAAAATATTAAATACGAGTAGAAATAAACAAACAAATGATATAACTTAAACAACTAGCACTTTTCACACTAGATTCGAGAGTTTAGGTAGTTCAAACAAACAATCTCTTCTGCTTCATGTCTTAAATGTTAAGCCGCGATCGCCACGGCTGGTTCATGGATGTGTGACCATCTATTGATATAATCATACTCATCTTTGTCTTGTACGTGATCTTTGACAGTTGTTAAGTCATTACAATTCTGACAAGTAATCTTACCAAGGAAGACTGCAACCGACTTATGGCCGGTTCCTATATTGAAGAAACCATTCGCTTTGCATACGAACGGTAGAAAGCAAAGCAAAGCGAAGAAAATTCTACAGTCTGTAAGCAAAACAAATCGTTTCTTCAGTACAGGCTACTGTACCAACGCCGACGTCGAGTGGGGCGGCGCAGGGCCGCGTATGAGCGCGCCCTCCCGCCCTAACTAGGGTCCTGGGCGATGGACACGGGGGTGTCTGTCGTCCGACTATAGGACCCACGACGGGGGGCCGCATTCCGTGCTACGGGTGTGGCTCCAGTATGAGGCGGAGAGGCCGACGCTCTTTACACGTCGGTCTCCAAACCATCACGATAATGATCCGCTGGCGCCTATTGGCCGGCGGACCCGCGGTTGGTGCGTGATGAATTGCAATGCATTGCCACGCACCAACACAACACGCGGATGACGTAGCACGGCGGTTCAGGTTTAGTCAGTAAGAGTCTGACACTACCCGTTCGCTCCCCCGAGTGAGCGGGTGTCCATGAGGATACCCCCGCCTAAATAAAAAAAAAAAAAAGGGTACTGTACCAAGCATTAATGGGGTTTGGACTTTCTACAGGTAATCTAGGTTCCATGTAAAATACGTTATTCAGAACCCGATGAGACTGGAAGCCGATCCCAACATAGGTTGAGAAAAAGATATAAGAGAAGAGAAATTTAAAAAAGTTTTAATTAGCAAGGTATAAATGTGTTTATTTTGTCGGGGTGAAACGCTAATGACTTCAACCCACGCCGAGGGCACGACGATGGAATATATGGAAACTGCACCGACTAAAAACACCCCGGTCCCGTCCGTGCCTTTGCTGGAGTCCTGCCTGAGGTTTAAATTTATTACCTTTATACTATTTGTATTTTATTACAAGAAGGCATTGTCTGCGTTGGCGTTAATGCGTAATAAATAATATACATATATAATAAGATATATAAAAAGATCTTAAACAAATGCAAACATAAATTCGTAACCGACTGTCATCGATCGCATAGCATTATCTTCACAAACCAAATCCCAATCCAAACAAAAATCATCTTAAACACAAGACCACAAAGTTTACTTTCAAATAACATTATCATCTTGTAACTTAGTGACATAGTTACATGTATTGCTTGACCTTTTAAGGTGTAAGCCGATTTTATTTAAGTTTTACGTAATGATGGGACAGGCCTTTAATTTTGTGTTACGTCTTCCAATATTACACATACGAGAGCTCAATGCTCACGCGATGTTTTAAGCATTAAACAAAGATGTACGTCCAAAATTCATTACCTTACCATCTGTGGATTTCTTTATGAGACACTAGCGGCGACACGCGGTTTTACACGCGTCAAAGTCCCCGTAGATTTTATAGTTATTCTTTGACGACCTTCGTGGTCGAGTGGCGTACACACCGGTTTTCAAGGTGTCGCCAGCTCTGAGGTCCCGGGTTCGATCCCCGCACGGGTCAATGTAGAAAACCACTTTTCTACATTGTCTCGGGTCTGGGTGTATGTGGTACCGTCGTTGGCTCTGAATTCCATAACACAAGTGCTTTAGCTACTTACTTTGGGTTCAGAGCAATGTATGTGATGTTGTCTACATTTATTCATTTATTCTGCTGATCGGGATGGAGACGAATCAACAAATCAAAAATCATGAATCATGAAGTCCTTGACTATATATACATAGACAGTCAATGCAATGCAACTGAATGCACGGATAGCCGAGGGGCTATCATGCCAATAACCACTGTGAGCGACGTGATGCGGGTTCAATCACCGCATGGTACAAGCATCTGGACTGGATACACTCTGCTATCAATGGGTTTATAACAAGACACCAGTGTATAACGATGACTAAATCTGATTTACTGATTAAGTTCTTTCGGTAAAACGAAGGTTTACAAAACATGTGTCTTTTAACGAGTTACATGTAAGATAGCTACATCCACCATCCAGTTAGTCAAGTATAGTCGACGGAAAAAGCTTAATACATTCTAGTAATAAAGTATGTATTTAGTAATATACTACTTAGTACTTTGTCTTGAGAAGTCTATAACGAAATAATCTATATTACTAACTAGCTGTCCCCCGCGACTTTGTTCGCGTGTTTTAGTTTGAACGGTTTTTCATTTATGCAACATTTTTCATTTATGCTCCGCTCTATTGGTCGTAGCGTGATGTTATATAGCCTATAGCCTTCCTCAATAAAGGGACTATCCAACACAAAAAGATTTTTTCAATTAGAACCAGTAGTTCCTGAGATTAGCGCGTTCAAACAAACAAACGAACAAACAAACAAACAAACTCTTCAGCTTTATAATATTAGTATAGATATATAAAGCTAAAGAGTTTGTTTGTTTGTTAGAACGCGCTAATCTCAGGAACAACTGGTCCGATTTGAAAAATTCTTTCAGTGTTGGATAGCCTATTTATTGAGGAAGGCTATAAACTATATAACATTACGCTGCGACCAAAAGGAGCGGAGCATAAATGAAAAATGTTGCAAAAATGAAAAACCGTTGAAACTAAAACACGCGGCCAGGCAGTCGCGGGGGACAGCTAGTTTTAGATAACCATCCACAGATCGACTTTGCAATGAAAGCAAACTTTAAGTACGTCACTGTCATGGATCAACGTATGACAGTCGGGATAAATAGACTTTCTGATCTAACGTCCTAAAGTGGAGGTTCATGACAGAGCTATTTGGCGTTACTATAAATTACTAATTTGCTTGTTGCTCGCGGCTTTGCCTTTAGCTTTGTGAGTGTCAGTTATCGCGGTAAAAAGTAGCACATGTCCTTTTTTAAGGTTCAAGGTTACCCCATACCAAGTTTCATCAAAATCGGTTCAGCGGTTTAGCCATGAAAGCGTTACAGACTAACAAAACCAAAGACAGACAGACTTAATTTCGCATTTTTAATATTAGCATGGAGATATGGATTTAGTTCAATGGTGGAATACCAAACCAAATAGTACACACACAATCAAATTTTGTTTTAATTCCACGCCGTTTGGCGAGTCACCCATCCTCAATACGACCTCAGCAAATATTGCTTACCTTACTTAGATACAAGCTCACGATTTTTGTATACGACAGTACCAGTATAAATTAGTAGAACCTATACCTATATAATTGAGAAAGTGAACTTATCCATAATGTTGGCTTGTAGTGGTTTCACTGCGATGATTAAATGTGGGATAGGCATGTAAGTGGAACGTGGATTGGTACATTAGACATTACTGGCACCTTTTTCTGGCAACCCAATATCGATAAAGATGTTGGGAACAAATTTTTCACACGAGATTTCGAAATGTAACAGAACACGTATTATTTAAATAATTAAATAAAATACCTAAATAAGTTAAATTAGTAAAAAGCCCTGTATAAAAAGCGAACACATACACGTAACTATTGAATGTATTTGAGATTATTATTTTTCCACGGTGAATATAATTAAATTTAAATAAAACTGATCAAAGGCAACACTCGCTCGACAAAGTTCACGTGTACTACCTACAGTTTTGTATCAAAGAAGCCGCCTGAGCGAGACATTTTTTTCTAGTACGCATGTTGAACCAGGAATACGCCTTTATTGAATCGGACAGGGTTTTTGTTACATACTGTATACTATACTAAAAATTTCTTCACATAGATAGGGCGTTTTAAATACCTTTTTTTGTACAACTATAGATGACACAACGTCCATCTATGTCACAGGACGTTGGTGGGCGTAGTGCTGATAACAAGAGCCAACTGTGTTACTTCAAGTAAAACAGAAATACTTGTGTCACTGATAAGGTTGGATTTAGGTGGTCTTGTAAAGTTCCTAGATTGTAGGAACTTTTAGATAATAAAAGTAAACTTTTGGGCTAACACTTGAAATCGTTATCGAATTTATAAGCAGAAAAATTGTTTATTTGTATTTATGGACTTTTAAAGAGGCTTTGACCCCTGAGTTTGTTTTGATATTACTTCTCAGGGAAGTATCCAGTTATCCAGTTTGGAAAATTCAAACCAAGCGAAGTAAAAAAAAAAATATATATTTTTATGTGACTTGTGAAAGTGATATTTTTTTGTAATTAAATACAAATATTAGAAATGATGATTTTTTATCCTAATTACAAAATAAATTATTTGATTTTATTTATAAATTGTCTAGTTGTGATTCGTCAACGTCATAGAACGACTAAAAAGTTCATAGATTAATCTTTTAAAATCTAATTGTATAAAGGATTGAAAAAAAATCCACAAACAATGCAAGTTAGCCAATATGGCACGAAATCTCAAAACAAAACAATTCTAATAAAATATACCGCAAAGTCTACTATATTATCGACATATATAAGTTATATATGAAGCTTTAATTATCGTCGTAACATTTAAGCCAACACAAAAACAACAAACCAACTTTTGACTGCCCGGATAGCCGAGTGGTATAGGTCACCACGCCAATTACCACTGTGCGCGACGTGCTGCGGGTTCAATCCCCGCATAGGACAAGCATTTGTGTGATTTACAAATGCTTGTCCCAAGTCTGGGTGTTCTTTGTGCATGTGATTTGAATGTCTGTAAAACCCGCGACACAAAGATTAAATTCCTTAATGCGAGAGTCGTTTTTTTATTAACACATCAAATAACAAAAGTTTATTCAAACTGCAATATAAGTGGACATTACCAAAACCGTCCGAATTTCTTAATATCCTGCTACATACCTTCCCCACTATCTACCGACACACCCTTTAGAACGAGCCCTGTGCTAATTACACAATACCAAACGTAAACCTACATAGTTATCAATAGCCAAGCAAATATGGTCAAGGTGTGGATTTTTTACATATTGCATCATATATACTATGTAAAAGAATGTAACTATTACTATGGGTGCGCTTTTTTTAACAAATTTATATCTATACTTAATATATAAAGCTGAAGAGTTTGTTTGTTTGAACGCGCTAAACTCAGAAACTACTGCCCCCCTAGACAAGTGACATTTCGACAAGCGATAACGCTGATCGAATCGTTCAAATGTATGGAAGTGACAAGTATAAGTCACGTGACTTATCGAAATGAAATGTCATTTCCATACATTTAATTTATTTATTTATTTAAATTTTGATGTCACTTAAGCGATTTCTATCATCGTTAACGCTTGTCGAAATGCCACTTGTCTAGAGGCTCTGGTCCGATTTGAAAAATTTTTTCAGTGTTGGATAGCGCCCATTTATTGAGAAAGGCTATTAGCTATATAACATTACGCTGCGACCAAAAGGAGCAGAGCATAAATGAAAAATGTTGCATAAATGAAGAACCCGTTGTACCGTGTACCTTGTCCAAACTATGTTAAGTTCAGATTTTATGTAAACGGATATAGTTAAACACAATTTATCCTTACTCATATTATAAATGCGTAAGTAACTCTGTCTGTCGCGCTTTCACGCCAAAACTACTGAACCGATTTAAATGAAATTTGGTACACATATAGTCTAAAGCCTGAGAAAGGACATAGGCTACTTTTTGCCGCGATAACCGACATCCACGCGAGCGGAGCTGCGGGCAACAGCTAGTTTTACATAAAACAACTGCATAACTGACCTTTAAAACCTTTAGGTTAAAAAGGAATATACTTACGAATTATCTCATAAGGATAATATTTATCTACCAAGGAAAGTCCCTAATTTATAAGTCATCGAAAACAGTTAAGTTTGGATTAAATATCTTACATCTGGAAATACCTGAGGAAATATGGCTAAGAAATAAGTATTCCGCAGTTCACTTTTAAATCTATCTTACAATAACATCCTCATATTTAACGGCTAACAAAAAAACTAATGATGTTATCAATTGGACACGTATGAATTTAACATTATCAAAACTGCAATATATTTGCATATATGATAATCTATTATGACTTCGACACAAATACAATATTAACTCTGAAACTACTGATTGAATTTTGATCGTTCTTATTTTATTCGCATACATTTAACAAAAAGTAACTAAACAATGTAATTAACAAATAATCTATAACAATATTATAAAGCTGAAGAGTTTGTTTGTTTGAACGCGCAAATCTCAGGAACTACTGGTTCGAATTGAAAAATTCTTTTTGTATTGGATAGTCCGTTTATTGAGGAATGCTATAGGCTATATAAGATCATGCTATAACCAATAGGAGCGGAGCATAAATGAAAAATGTTGCAAAATTAAAAAACCGTTGAAACTAAAACACGCGAACAAAGTCGCGGGGGACAGCTAGTAGAAAATAACGCAATTATCATAAAGATTCGGTATAGTATTCTTTAAAATACAAGAGTTATTGCCGAATACTCAAACTCCGATTTGAAGTCGCCGTTAAGTCTCATGCTGTCTCTCTCACTTGAAGGTGTAAAGTACCGACAGGAAGACATTTAAGAAAGTCTTAAAGTTAAGTTGCGTTTCATTATTCGGGGGTTAGGCTGCGTTTCCACTAGAGATGTGCTAGGCCACTGAGCAGTGCGGTGCGTAAACTATCTACTGTAATAAACAGATCGGTGGTTATGCGATTATGAATTAACTAGCTGTCCCCCGCGACTTTGTTCGCGTGTTTTAGTTTCAACGGTTTTTCATTTTTGCAACTTTTTTCATTTATGCTCCGCTCCTATTGGTCGTACCGTGATGTTATATAGCCTATAGCCTTCCTCAATAAACGGACTATCCAATACAAAAATATTTTTTCAAACAAACTCTTCAGCTTTATAATATGAGTATAGATTATATACACTAATTTTTTCATCATAACATTATAAAATGATTTACCGGATTTATTGTAAGGTCTCAATACATTGTTGGATGCGAGTCAAGTTGAGCGAGTTACTAGCGCCAGTGTACTTGACCATGTGCTCTAGCGAGGTCGAGTGGCCAAGCTTGTATTAAAGCTTTATATAAGTTTTCCTGTTGTTCAAATTAATGCTTTTAGGTTGCAATTCCACTAGAGACTGATTTTTGACTGCACGGATAGCCGAGTGGTATAGGTCACCACGCCAATTACCGTAGTGCGCGTGCTGCGAATTAGATCCCCGCATGGGACAAGCATTTGTGTTTGTGTTCTTTGCGCATGTGATTTGAATGTTTGTAAAACCCCCCGCGACTTAAGGATTAAATACTTTAGTGAGTTACCAACAAATAATAATAAAAGTATCTTTGGACAACTCTTACACGGCCATCAGATCCAAAACTGTGTCTGGCAACCAGACAACTGATAAACATACTTATATATTTCTAAATACATACATATTATAGACAAAATTACACCCAGACACAGAACAAATGATCATGCTTAATGATTAGGTTTAAATTAAAATAAGAGAAATTTAGATTAAAATAATGATTAGGCTTAGATCAAAATTAATGAATTCAACCAAAATATAATAATTAAATATGTTTTATTTTACGAGTCACTAACCAATCGACCAACAGGCCAGTCAAAATGGTCGAAAAAATGGTTTGCAAATTTTGACGGACAACTTAAAAACAAACAAACAAATATACATAAACACACACATACAATCAGTTCAGTACAAATTAAATAAAAGCTTGTAAAAAAAGCCATACGTCAAATTATATACTGTTGTCTATACTTTTATACTTAATATTATAAAGAGGAAAGATTTGATTGTTTGTTTTTTTGTTTGCATTGGATAGGCTCTGAAACTACTGAACCGATTTGTAAAGTTCTTTCACTGTTGGAAAGCTACACTGTCCCCGGGTGACATAGGCTATATAATTTATTTTTAATATTGATTTCTTTTTTCTTAAATACCCATGCGAAGCCGGGGCGTGCTGCTATCTAAATATATTAAGTAATAAGTTGACAATGACTTGGTTTAAGTTCCGTTAAAACAAGGCGTGTTTCAAGGTATTTAACTACTAAGCCTGCTAGAGGCATTACTCACTAGTCTGTACAAATACAATAGTCCAGTCATTTAAGCTTAAGTTAGGTAAGAATCTCGGAATTCGAGATACCCAGCTGTAAGTCTGTAAATACTTGTATATTGACACCCTAAAAGTTGTCTCAAAACCTACATATGGTAGGGTGTACGCAACTATTAAATTTCAAGGTCAAAGTTCTCAAAAATCGGTTTTTTGCGCTTTTTTTGTAAATATCTCATTTCTTATGGGTTTTTTGTTATATGTATTTATTATCAATATTGTAGAATACAAAATTCTCTACAAATTTTGTTAAGAAACATTTTTTATACGGTGAACCGTTTTCGAGATAGAGGGCGGAGAGCGCGCGGTCACAGCATCACTTCGCCTTCGGTGCCTCCGCTCGAAAACGCGCCATATTTAGTTGATGAACTATCGATAAATCAATGATTATAAATATTTGTCAATTTTTATTAACTACTAGCTGTCCCCCGCGACTTTGTTCGCGTGTTTTAGTTTCAACGGTTTTTAATTTTTGCAACATTTTTCATTTATGCTCCGCTCCTATTGGTCGTAGCGTGATGTTATATAGCCTATAGCCTTCCTCAATAAACGGACTATCCAATACAAAAAGAATTTTACAATTCGAACCAGTAGTTCCTGAGATTAGCGCGTTCAAACAAACAAACTAACAAACAAACTCTTCAGCTTTATAATATTAGTATAGATTATATTATATTTTATCATTTTTTTCCTAACTTATCCACTTTTTATTCAGTATTGATTTTTTATTTAACGAAAAGTGATTGATAATTTATTTAACAACACTTAGGTAAGTGTTGTTAAATAAATTAATATATATATAATAATTTCGGGGTCAGACCTGCTCCAGAAGCTAAAGCCTGCTACATTGGCCACAAGCTAAAGAGCATTGCAAGCTCGCTTTCCTGCATCGCGAACCACAACCACTCTTGCAGTTGCAGAAAATTGTATTTAGCAAATCTTCTGGAGCAGGTCTGACCCCGCAATTATTATATATATACATTAATTTATTATCATTGATTTATCGATAGTTCATCAACTAAATATGGCGCGTTTTCGAGCGGAGGCACCGAAGGCGAAGTGATGCTGTGACCGCGCGCTCTCCGCCCTCTATCTCGAAAACGGTTCACTGTATAAAAAATGTTTCTAAACAAAATTTGTAGAGAATTTTGTATTCTACAATATTGATAATAAATACATAAAGCAAAAAACCCTTAAGAACTGAGATATTTACAAAAAAAGCGCAAAAAACCGATTTTTGTGACCTTTGACCTTGAAATTTAATAGTTGCGTACACCCTACCATATGTAGGTTTTGAGACAACTTTTAGGGTGTCAATATACAAATATTTACAGACTTACAGCTGGGTATCTCGAATTCCGAGGTGAACTTACTATAATGACTGGACTACAATTTAATCAAATCCTTACTAATATTACAAATGCGAAAGTAACTCTGTCTGTCGCGCTTTCACGCCAAAACTACTAAACCGAATTAAATAAATTTTGGTAAACAGATAGTCTAAAGCCTAAGAAAGGACATAGGCTACTTTTTGCCGCGATAACCGACAACCACGCGGGCGGAGCCGCGGGAAACAGCTAGTAACTAATAATATACCCTGCAGTTTCGAATGACTGTCAAACTCAAATAACTTGTCCTGCCCAAAAAAGGAGCACCTCAAGAAGATCACTTAAATACCGACTGCAGCGCCACCTACCGGGTCCATTTGTGAATTCAAAACTTGCAGAGACCCACTCGAACATACATAAAAACTTTCATTAAACTCTGCCGTTTAGGAGAAGATCAGTGACGATTTGCCACTGATTGCAGCGTCACCTAAAGGGTCCAATCGTGTATTTAAAACATCCAGGAGCCCATTGAAATTTACACAAAATTTCAGTTAAATCGGTCCAGCTATTTAGGAGGAGTTAGGCTACAAAAGCACTAACAGAAGAATTATATTTAATTCTAGCTGTTGCCCCGCTCCGGCCGCGTGGATTTCGGCTATCGGGGCAAAAAATATAGCCTAATAACCTTTCTATGATACTGAAATTCGAGTTTTTTTGTTTTCTAATACCAATCGCTTTTACAGTCCTCAAATAAGTCATAGTTTTCCTTTGTACAACAATAACAAAATTATCATGTATTCAAAACTATGGCGTAACATATATAAATACAACGTCAAATTAATAACATCCCCTAACTCCAAAGTCGGTTAACAAATCAATGCTACAGTGTATTAGCACCTGTATTTAAAGAATGGCAAATATTTCTACAAGTAGGTAAGTATAGTTATATTGTAAGTGAATTTTGTTTACTATAGCTACCGAGAATGGTATCCTACGTCGCCATTCGACGATAGCAAGAGAGCGTAGTACGCGCGGATAGCGCTATGCGAGAGGGAGGCAAGAAGAAAAATGTTTAAAAATAATGTGTATATAACAACACCAATAATGGTAAATGTTAGGTCTGTTTAAATTAAAGGCTTTATCCAAAAATTCCCAATTTTATTAAAGAAAATGTGGTAAAAAAACTATCATGTTCAAATCATTTAGTATTTTTGTAACTAGGATAAAAAACATCATCAGTTTTACAAGTCACATAAAACATTTTTTAGAGCTCGCTGGATTCCATTACATTTCCTAACTGGCTACCCTGAGAAGAAATGTCGAAACAAACTCGGGGGTCAGCCTCTTTTCTCAGAATGTTACAAGTTGTTACCTCTGACGTATGGTCCACTTTAGTAAATAGAGGATCGGACTGGGCAAAAATTTATTTAGCAAAAAGCAAATATCTATTTAGACCACAAAATAGATAAAAAAAGAAAAAAAAACTCGTATTTTTTCTTTTATTAAATCAATAAAATATTACAAAGTTAAAGCGTTGAAAAGCATTGTAAAGTTCTGGAGTGGGGGCTTGTGACGTCACTTGTGGGAAAAAGATTATAGCCACAAGTGACGTCACGCGACATTAACATTTTCTGTATCTTCCTCATCGTTTGTTTAATTAAAAAAAGTTAAAATACGGGTCTAATATTATTTTAATATCTATATAATATCTATAAGATCCTCTATTACGTATTTTAATTTGACACGTCCAAAAGAAACTAAGTTCTTCTAGGAGGAGAATGAGTGTCAGAGGCGCTCGCGATGTCCGAAATGTCAAATCCCATAGGTTGTTCGTAGGCTTTGACAGGAGACGCGCCAGTGGCGCCAACTAGTGAGCGGTAACGGTAGCCCTCATTACAAGATAGAAATAGGAGTTACGAGTATGTCAAGTTAAAGTAAACTCCTAATAATTCAAAAAATCGTACCAACTTTTGTCTTGCTATGTAAAGATAGGTTTAATAAATTAATTTGGAAATTCTGTCAAAATTACTATATCAGTAATACTTTATTGATTTCGATAGTAAGAAGCATTAATCAATCCCAGTTTTCGATTTGGTAAATCATGTTATAATAACAGATATGTTTTATTGTTTTAAGTAATATTAAGTAACAACTGCGTAATAAATAATAAATCGTTATTGATAAGAAATGCAATATAGATAAAAAAATATCAATGAAACACGTAATTATAGAATTCTTACTAATATTATAATTGCGAAAGTAACTCTGTCTGTCGCGCTTTCACGCCATAATTACTGAACCGATTTAAATGAAATTTGGTACACAGATAGTCTAGAGACTGGGAAAAGACATAGGTTACTTTCTGTCCCGATAACGGACATCCACGCGGGCGGAGCCGCGGGAAACAGCTAGGTTTAAAATAAATAGACTATACAGTATATGTGGTACATTTCTCGCATCGTAATTTAAAATTTAAAGCTTAAAAAAGTCCCTAGCACGCAAACTGTCGACAAAGGATTCCTATTTATACGTCATAGTTTTAATGGAAAACGAAGTTCTAAAACACAATATATATTCTACTCAGTTAGGTCAAGCGCAGGCTTTGACTGCTTCATCAGGCCAATTTAGGGCCTCCAGCCAGAGCAATAGAAAAACTAACTACGTCAGCAACGTTCACTAAGGGCACCCCCTGTGGGGTTCGGACCTCGACTTAGTGCGTTGCTAACAATCTTAATAAAGCAAAAACAGCAAATGAGAGCAATCATTTAAGGACATATTTTTATTGCTGGTTTGGCTGGGTCGTTCAAGCTTGATCTAGGGATAGGGGGTAAAATTTGTACAAGCGAAAGTTTAAGTCTTTAGCTTTGATTCGTTTTATCTGCTTAGTATTTTTTTTTTACCTCCATTAAAACATATCTAGCGAAATCAACCCGTTTATATTTTTCTTATAAATATACATAAAATGCATTAAGATTCCTACCTCAATATTCTACTATAATCTATACATAATACTGTTTACACAGCTGTAGCAAACATATTACAATAATTGTTGCAATTATGTTGATTTTATGACTATAAAAACTACATAGTATGTACTTAAATGACAAATCACATATAAATTAAAACTATATTTATGAAATGCATATTAAATGCGTTGGTTTACGAATATCAACTTAGACAACTTGTTTTATTTTTGTGTCCAGAATATCGACGAAAAGGACAAGAATAAAAAAAAGCGTGTTATTTTTTTATTGGTAATTGTTTGATTTTTTGTAATCTATCTATACTAATATTAAAAAGCTGTAGAGTTTGTTTGTTTGTTTGAACGCGCTAATCTCAAGAACTACTGGTTCGAATTGAAAAATTCTTTTTGTATTGGATAGTCCGTTTAATGAGGAAGGCTGCAAAAACGGGTAAAATATTATTTACTTGTAAGGTTATGCTGAGGTTATATCATTCATATACTTTTATTTTAGAAAAAGAATTAGGGTTCGCGCAAAAATCACAACCCATGTAAGTAAAACACGCGGACGAAGTCGCGGGGGACAGCTAGTATAATAATAAAACAAACTAATTTAACGATTCCTTTTTCTTACGGAAGTTAGACTTTTTTTAAGCAAAACGAAGAAGAGACTACCATTCGTAAGCGAAACGGCTCATTTCTTGAATATAGGAACTGGCCATAAGTAGATACGATAATTTGGGTTAAATTTCAGGCGTTTTAACTGAAAACTGAAAAAGAATTATTCAAATCGGCCCAGCCGTTCTCGAATTTTAGCGAGACTAACAAACAGCAATTCATTTTTATATATAAGATATTGACGGTTTACTCACATTCTCGAGATCACACGACTAGTTTCAGACTCAATAGGAGTCCGGATCAGAAATCTCGGCGTAATCGATGTACATACATAGAATGAAAAATACCAACTGAACTGATAACATCTGCCTTAATGAAGTCGATTAAAAAATAACAAGATACACATACATTTTTGTGTATTTGATGAAACCTTTTTGATGGATTATGATGAAATACCCAAGGTACCTATAGGTAAGGTACTATATTTCTGCTTATCCTAAGCAATGATACAGATAAGAGTTACGCTTACGCCCTACCTACATCCGGTGGATTTCACTGAAAATTACTAACTTTCACTAATTTGTCATATCCTGTTATATTAATAGTTTAAAGCCTTTTATAGGTTATCGATAGAGGAAAATTTTAGGTAAACTTTATCTAAAAAGTTAATATTTTTTAACTTACTAGCTGATCCGACAGTCGTTGTCCCGTTAATTTATACCTACGACAATCTGCAAAATCAAATTTTTCGACATTCGTGGTCGAGTGACGTACACACCGGTTTTCAAGGCGTCGCCTACTCTGAGGTTCTGGGTTCGATCCCCAGACGGGTCGTAGAAAAGATTCATGCCCCAAATTATTTATTTATACAATTATCACATAAATTATTGACCTGATGTGTTGTAAAAAACGGTAAAAGTTTCAGTACTCGTACATTCCATCGTGTAAGAAAACGATTTCCGGTTCAAATTGGACAAAAACCACATAACTTTACCATCACTTTAATATACACACTAAACCCAAAACCACTAAAAAGATAACTGCATAATCTAATAAACCACACCTAAAAAACCAACACCAAAAAAACCACCGGAAAAACTAACCCAAAAATGGCTATCACGAAATATTGACTTATTGCATGACACCGTCCCCCATTGATCTTATACGAAACACCTGCGCAGGCGCAGTTAGTAGTCAGTGTGTCTCCGACAGTCGTGAGTGACAGACGTGCGACCATTTACAACAAAGTTCTGTGCAGTGTCTTCGATAAAGTGATAAAAAATAGTGTAACAAATCTGTGAAGTGTTCAAATAAAACTTAAAAATTGTAAGTTGGTCATAAGAGTTGTTTTTTTTTTATTGATTGGTATTACGACGGTTATTTTGTTGCATATAAAATATTTTGTTTATTGGTATGGAAAATTTTGTGGTCAGAATACAAATAAATATTTGAACTTGAGATTAAAGATGCACACTTTATTTAAAAATAAATTTTAAGTGTTTTGTTATTGTACGATTATTTTAAACATGAAACAGACTATAACTTTTATCCTTCGATCTTAAATATACAGTGTACTTATCTTGATTGAAGCTTTTATCCTTTGAATCGATTTAAGTAAAGCCACATAATAATAAAATGTGGACAACATCACATACATTGCACTGAACCCAAAGTAAGTAGCTAAAGCACTTGTGTTATGGAATTCAGAGACAACGAAGGTAACACAAACACCCAGACCCGAGACAATGTAGAAAAGTGGTTTTCTACATTGACCCGGCCGGGGATCGAACCCGGGATCTCAGAGCTGGCGACACCTTGAAAACCGGTGTGTACGCCACTCGACCACGGAGGTCGTCGGAAATCTGAGAATTGGCTTGCTTAAATCGATAATTAGGAATCCCGTAAGCAACCATTTAAGGCATTTAATTTACGGCAGTAAGTTTTATTTATTCTAAGTCATCATTAAATATAAATAAAACGATGGGACATGTGCCCTTACTCTCCAATTTAATTTTAATTCTAATACAATGCCAATGCAAAATTGATTTTAGTTTAGCAGGTAGACGATTCAGTTTTCTTAAGGAAATGCTGTCAATGGAAGGAACTGACTGGAATCTTAACATTGGGAGTATTTTTGTAGTGTGTTGTTTGTGTGCCTGCTAAATGAATAACAATTTTGCTTTGGCATTGTATTAGAATTAAATTGGAGAGTAATTGCACTGGACTTAGGTATAAAGTGGATAAATTACTAATCAGAAATTGTCAAGCCTTGTCATTAATGCTTGTTCATCCTATAGGGTAAAACTTGGATAGTAGTTCCAGGGATGTAGTAATTTTAAGAAGTGTAGCAAATCAAAAAACCTTCCTTGTCTCTGAATTCCATAACACAAGTGCTTTAGCTACTTACTTTGGGTTCAGAGCAATGTATGTGATGTTGTCCACATTTATTTATTAATTTAAATTCTTACATTGACCTCCAATAATGTTTAGTTAAATCTTATGATGCTTATCTTCCGTTCGCAAAAAACATGGTAAAATTTTAATCACCAAACATGAATATACACACAAAAAATATGGATTATATTTTCTATTAAAGATTCTTTCAAATCCGGTAACAGTAGCTTTTTTTACGAGATAAGTGTTTATACCTAATTTTTTTATACTTAGGCTATTATTTCCAACGACACATAGTTTTATCCGAGGAATAAATAAATTAAATGGCGTTGTAAAATTGAGCCCTAAGTAATATACATAAATGTCGTAAAAAAGTTGTTTTTTAACCGAATTAATATCTATCTCGATAAACGACGCAAAAACAGGGGTGTTATAAGTTTGACGTGTCGTTCTGTCTGTCGCATCGTATCTCCTTAACAAATGGACCGACTATGATGCGTTTTTTTTGCATTCTAGGAGTTATCAGCAAGGATTTTTAAATTGTTAAGTGAGTTAAAAAAGGTTTCATGAATTAAATTTCTCTTTTTCGAAGTCTGTTGAAATTGTTGCTAACTATGTCGAACCCTATACATTCTCCTGTTAGAATGCTGTGAGTCAATCTATATTTACCTATGTTTGTAAACAAGGCATTGCCAGCGTGCCTAGTTTGGGAGGCAATAGTTCAATAATGTTATTCTAATGGCCACTCAAACAATAGAACATCTATAAACATATCTACTTTGTTTGTCGGTCAAACGGTTTCATATATATCTATGACTAGCTGTCCCCCGCGACTTTGTTCGCGTGTTTTAGTTTCAACGGTTTTTCATTTTTGCAAACTTTTTTCATTTATGCTCCGCTCCTTTTGGTCGTAGCGTGATGTTATATAGCCTATAGCCTTCCTCAATAAACGGACTATCCAATACAAAAAGATTTTTTCAATTCGAACCAGTAGTTCCTGAGATTAGCGCGTTCAAACAAACAAACAAACAAACAAATAAACAAACAAACTCTTCAGCTTTATAATAAAGTAAGTATAGACTAGCTGTTTCCCGCGCCTCCGCCCGCTTGGGTGTCGGTTATCGCGGCAAAAAGTAGCCTATGTCCTTTCTCAGGCTCTAGACTATTTGCGTAATTTAATTTAAATCGGTTCAGTGGTTTTGGCGTGAAAGCGCGACAGATAGACATAATTACTTTAGCATTTAAAATATTAAGTAAGGATAGTTAAAGAGTTCAGATATAGAAAGGGACAGTTAAAGTCAGTCTTAACAAAGGATACTAAGGGATAACTAAGGTTTACTATTTTTATTAGAGTAGTATTAGATCCCACTGCTGGGCGGCCTCCCCTTTCATCTTTCAAACCTGTCTTTTGCTATATCTGGGCATGTGCGCCCCGCACATCTGATGTTTAAATGGTCAAAATTCGATCAATACTTTCGAAGTAATTCGTGGACATACATACATACACTTCTAAAATTTTGTATATTTGTTTTGAAGCCCTTATAGATTATCATATTTAAATATGATGCAGTTTCAATAATATTACATACAATACCAACGTATTAAATAGAAAATCTTGTTTTTCTGAAGTCGCCTAAAACGATAAATTATTACCAAAGAAACAGTTATTATTACTAATTATTATAATTAATAACTTTTCAATTTAATGCAAGCAAAGAAAAAACTGATCTAAAAATGAATAATATGTTCAAAAAGTAAATTAATACAAAAAAATCAAAACAAACTCTCTTGATTAAAACACAACATATAAATTATGTAATATAAATCAAAGTATTATAAAATTATCAATTAAAACTTTTCTAGAATAATTCAAATCGTTTGACATTGAGAAAATTTGTTTTTATATATTTCTAGTTTTCAAGATAATATAAATAATGTCCGATCTGATTTTAATTACCTAATGAATGCTTTCTGGGCTTGTGGAGGTCAGAGAGGAAGTTGCTCTAAAATATTAGTATTGAGAGGAATAAAAAAAATAAAATAAAGGTCGACCATAGTTCAGGAAGAGGATACTCATAACTGTGACGGGCCTGTTGATCTAGTGGTTAGTGGCCCTGACTGCTAAACCGGAGGTCGTGGGTTCGATTCCCATCCACGACATATCTTTGTGTGATGAACACGATCATTCGTTCTGTGTCTTTAGAAATATATAAGTATGTTTATCAGTTGTCTGGTTGCCATAATACAGGCTCTGCCTAGTTTGGGATCAGATGACCGTTTGTGAGTTGTCCCGACATATTATTATTATAAGAACGGCTGATTGCAGGGATAGACGAATGGTTTAGGTCACCACGCCAATTACCAGTGTGCGCGACATGCTGCGGCTTCGATCTTCGCATGGTACAAGCATTTGTGTGATCCACAAATGCTTGTTAAAAATCTCGAATAGTTAGACGTTGATAAAGCAATAAACAAGAAAAAAACATCATATTTCTTGTCTCGAAGGTCTATTTCAATACACGTAATTCGAGTCACTCGACACAAATTAATAAATAAATTTAATACGTGCTCAATCAAATTTTATTGATAAATAAAGCAAAATGCTTGAGTTGAGCAAGACACTAATGTCATGGTCTAAATACGTCGTCAATATAATTTTGATTAAGTATTTTTGCGTGTACTGACGGTAGAATTTTTTAAGCAAAACAAAGAAAAATACTGTACCGTAAGCAAAACGAATCCTTTCTTAAATATAATATAACAGATTGTTTTTTTGAAGTTACTCTTCTTTTGGCGCGTTAGGGAAAAATGATGAGAGTAAATTTTTACGATGCGCGCGCACACCGTCACGAAAAATCTACGCCCTGAAGTTAGCTAGTCACCATTTTAGTTTTTAAAAACTACATAATGTCAAAAATGACAAATGTCAAGATGTCCGATGCCAGTTTTCGAGTTTCATCTGAAGGTTGAAATATATTTTAAACTAATCTGTCAATCACAAGAATTTTATCTTGTTACGAGAGAAGTATAACTTCTCACGTGCGTACATAAGTACACACACACTATTTTTATTTTAGCAATTGTTACCAATAGTATTTTTATTAGAGGCTGTCCTTGCAAATATGTAACTATATTACATTATAAAATATATTTGTCATAAACAATTGTATAACAACGAGTATTGCGTTACGCTTGTAATATAAAAGTTTTTATGTTTGGCAATAAAATACTTGATTTAATTTCATTGGTACAGTCGAGTTTATTAATATATTCGCACTGTCAAAGATTCAAAAGGTTATGAGCGTTGAAAAGCTAAATAAATTCAATATAACCCCTGTAGTCGAGTGGCGTACACACCGGTATTCAAGGTGTCGCCATCTCTGAGGTCCCGGGTTCGATCCCCGGCCGGGTCAATGTAGATAACCAGTTTTCTACATTGTCTCGGGTCTGGGTGTTTGTGGTACCTTCGTTGTCTCTGAATTCCATAACACAAGTGCTGTAGCTACTTACTTTGGGTTCAGAGCAATGTATGTGATGTTGTTCACATTTATTATTATTTATAGATCATATGGATCAAAAATAGGTCCTTGTGTGTGTGTTTAATAATATATGTTGTGCATTAGGCAATAACATGGAATCTCAATTTTCAAAAAAGTATATCTAAACGGTTTTGGCTTTAAAAATATATTATCTCTACATGCATGGGAAAGTTAATTATATGCATGAACAAATAAGATCTAGTTTACATTGTTACAGAAATGACAGTAGTTTCCATTGTTTTCCTTGCGTTTGAGCCTTTGACTGTATACATGTGTATACTGAAAAAAAACAGTCACATATTAATTAATCTAAAAATTTGTATGTACGTAACGAATAAACTCAAAAACTACAAGGCCGATTTCGAAAAATCCTTCACCATTTGAATGCTACTTTATTCCAGATTAACATAGGCTACAGAATACTTTGTAAAATGCCAAGCCTGCCGGCGAGCCGCTAAAATAATTTTTATGTTGGATCAAGTTTACAGATAGTATACATCAAAATAAAGCAAAGATGCCATCAAAATATACGAATACTTACATCGGAATGACAAAAAAAAAAGTGAAGTTATTTGGAATATTGTTCCATTGACCTTTTTAGGGTTAAGGATACCCGATAAGACACATAAAAGATTTGGTCGTCTTGGAGCGAGATGCATCGACGATATAAAATAAGTTTTTAGGTTGGATATAAGGATGAGATTCGCACAGAACCTGAAAAATTTGAAAGTGAAATTGAGGCCTATAACTGTACAAGTATGGAATTACACGGGTAGTAAACGATAATGATGGAACTAGAGATGACTGCACGGATAACCGAGTGGTATAGGTCACCACGCTAACTAGACCACTGTAAGCGACGTGCTGTAGTTCGATCGCCGCATGGGACAATCATTTGTGTGATCCACAAAGTCTTGTTATAAGTCTGGTTGTTCTTTTTGCCTGTGATTTTCCCATTATTCCAAGCCCAAGCCCAAGCCCATTTATTGAGGAAGGCTGTAAGTTATATAACATTACGCTGTGACCAAAAGGAGCGGAGCATAAATGAAAAATGTTGCAAAAATTAAAAACCGTTGAACCTAAAACACGCGGGAGAAGTCGCGGGGGACAGCTAGTAACTTATGTAACATTGAAAAAGTCACATTGATACTTGCTCGAGATCGAACCTGCAACCTTGTACATAAGAAACCGGTCATTGACCCTTCAGAATAAATACGACATCGAAATTACATAAATACTTGTTTTGCTATACAAGTAAATGAAAAACATATATTTTTAACTGATTCCAAAAGAGGAAATTATTTACATACATCATACCAGCCTATAAATGTCCCACTGCTGGGCACAGGCCTCTTCTCATATAGAGAAGGAACGAGCATTGATCACCACGCTTGCTCATTGCGTGTTGGCGATTTCAGATTCCGATTGTTGGAATCCAGGTTTCCTCACGATGTTATCCTTCACCGTTTGTCAATGATGTCTTAGAATAATTAAGAAAGTACATATAACTTTGAAAAAGTCACATTGGTACTTGCCTGTAATGGGTTCGAACCTGCAACCTTGTGCACACAAATCCGTTCAATGAACCACTAGGCCACCACGACTACATTTACATACATAATACAATAAATTTGACAAAATTATTATACCTTGTAAATATTAGTTTTGAAGGATATCTTTCTTCTGCCTATCTTTTTGCGCTAGTTGCAGTCGGCGTCCATTCATACTGAATTCAGCTAGGTACTATTAGGTATATTATGTTACTAGCTGTCCAACATTTTTCATTTATGCTCCGCTCCTTTTGGTCGCAGCGTAATGTTATATTGTTTATAGCCTTCCTCAATAAATGGGCTATCTAATACTGGAAGAATTTTTCAAATCGGACCAATAGTTACTAAGATTTGCGCGTTCAAACAAACAAACTCTTTAGCTTTATATATTACTAGCTGTCCCCCGCGACTTTGTTCGCGTGTTTTAGTTTCAACGGTTTTTCATTTTTGCAACATTTTTCATTTATGCTCCGCTCCTATTGGTCGTAGCGTGATGTTATATAGCCTATAGCCTTCCTCAATAAACGGACTATCCAATACAAAAAGAATTTTTCAATTCGAACCAGTAGTTCCTGAGATTAGCGCGTTCAAACAAACAAATAAACAAACAAACAAACAAACTCTTCAGCTTTATAATATTAGTATAGATTAAGTATAGATATACTAGCTTTTGCCCGCGTCGTCGTCCGCGTAGAGGTCGAAAATAGTTTTTGACATACAAATTTTTAAGAGTATTTCATTGCACCAAAGTTTTTTGAATAAAATCGAATTGAGCTTTCAAACATGTGTCAATAAAAATTAAATTAAATTTATATCAAAAGCACTAAGGAGTATTGATATCAACTCCGTTGCAAATCACCCCCAAAATACCTTTCTACGCCCGTTTAACCCTGTCACGCGCTGAATTTCAATGAAATACGAAACACGTCTTCTATTAATTCTGTTAAAGAAAGTTTATGCAAAATTTGAAGTAGTCTGGACCAAGGAATCACGTTTTCCCGTACAAACTTTGGTCCCGTTTATCTCCCCCTTAGGGGTAGACTTTTGAAAAGTCCTTTCTTATCGGATGCCTACGTCATACCAAGAACTCGCCCTCTAAGTTTCCGGTCTCTAGGATCAGCGGTTAAGGCTGTGCTTTGATCCGTCAGTCATTCAGGACAAAGCATATTATATATATATTATGTTATTATGAAGCGACTGTCTAATCAGACCTCCACATCCCATTTACTGGTTAATAATGTACCAGTTGTCATAATGTTAATAAATTACGACTGCCAAAGATCAACGTATGACAGTCGGGACCAACGGTTTAACGTGCTTTCTGAGGCACGGAGGGGTCTCGGTATGGTTTTAAATGGCCTTCCATCCATGGACCACCCGCAGCGAGGCTTGCACGAGACCCTCGTTTAAATTCTTCTTCTTCATCTCGTGTCAAATGACTCTTTTTCGCACCAATAGGTTGCCACCTGAATGGCCCGGTCGTTGGCCTCCATCATGTCCTGCCTGTCCTGGGACAGACGACGCGCCATGTCTTGCGCCGGGGCACCACATTCGCATTGGATAATTAACTCGTTTACATTATATTAGAAGGATGTTAAGCCAAATTTTGATCGACATACATCACTACGATCCAAACTCGACTCGCAACTTTTCGAGTCGAGGCAAACTAACCACAACTCAGAACAGATATCATCAAAGATTCCCGGAAACATCTCCGCACGCATACAAACGTGTCCTTGATACATTTGTATTCCACAAACGCGAGGTCTAAATGTCGTGTTGCCTCATAAATTGTCGGGATGTCTGGGAAAATACGTTGATCGCTATTTTGTATCCTCATATGTGACCTGTATCCTGTTTTGATGGCTGCTAAACGTCGTGGCGTGATGTTTATAGTGTAAAAAGTTTAGATATTTATTATAGGTTATTAAATGCAAAAAAACAGGTCAAGTAAGAGTAGAATTCAGCATGAATGGTTCCGTTTATTTAAAACTAGCTGGTTCCCGCGGCTTCGCCCGCGTGGATGTCGGTTATCGCGGCAAAAAGCCTATGTCCTTGCTCAGGCTCTAGACTATCTGTGTACCAAATTTCATTTAAATCAGTTCAGTGGTTTTGGCGTGAAAGCGCGACAGACAGACAGACAGAGTTACTTTTGCATTTATATTATAATGAGGATTAGCACAGAGTTAAATCTAATTGGCGGGTAAAACTGCAGTATAATAAAACAAATCAATATACTAATATATAAAGCCGAAGAGTTTGTTTGTTTGAACGCGCTAATCTCAGGAACTACTGGTCCGATTTGAAAAAATATTTCAGTGTTGGATAGCCCATTTATTGAGAAAGGCTATAAGTTATAGAACAATAAGACGCTCCGACCAAAAGGAGCGGAGCATAAATGAAAAATATTGTAAAAATGAAAAACCGTTGAAACCTAAACACGCCAAATCGCGGGGGACAGCTAGTATATTATATACCTGAATCACTCGTAGAAGAATTACACAATGCTATAATTAAGTACCTAATACAATAACAAGTGCGTGTTAGGAGTACATTTAACTAAGCCATTGACAGTGTCCTGTTGCTACACTTATACTATACTAGTTGTACCCGCGACGTTGTCCGTGTAGATGTCAGTCATCTATATGAACTTGGAGTAACAAAATCAACTTAAAAAAATAGGACACTAGAAAAAAAAAAATAGTAACAACTGGATTTGAACTTAAAACAAGAAATTTCATTTCCAATCGTACAACCACCGAGCTGTGTTAAGACGGATAGTTTTCTAAAAAGTTTATCAAACATAACTTTAATTATAATAAGATAACTGGTTACCTAATTTCGCCAAGGTTTATACGTCAAAAATACCAATTTAGGTTGGCAGATGAATTTGAGAATATGCATTTCTATGCTCCATTTCTAGTCACCTAGATGTAGTGGCATCTTTAAACATAGCTAAGTGCAATCCACGGTTTTGCGAAAATATTATCTCAATAATATCTTGGGACATCTCACACACGGTCATCTATCCAAACTAGGTAGAGCCTGTGCTATGGCAACCAGACAACTGATAAACATACTTAAATAATTCTAAATACATACATATTATAGATAAATTACACCCAGAACCAGAACAAATGATCGTGCTCACCACACAAAGATTCGTCCTGGGTGGGAATCGAACCCACGACCTCCGGTTTAGCAGTCAGGGTCACTAACCACTAGACCAACAGGCCCGTCTTTTACAGTAATCTTTTGATGCAAACTTTTACACTCAATTATTAAAAAAGAACGACTCCCGAACTAAGTAATTTAATCCATGTCACAGTTGACATACTGAGTTGAGTTACTTTCGCATTTATAATATTAGTAAGGATTATAATACAATAAATCAATTAATTAAATTATCATTTATTCCGGAAAATAAAGTTAATAATAAATCAAATTTTAATTAATATCGATGATATCTTAATAAATAATTATTATCGGCAATAGATCCTCTTTTATAGCAAAACAGGATAAACACAGATATTAAAGTCACGACATAAAATACTAATGCATAATGCATATAAAATATCTATACCTATTAATATTATAACCAGGTAAACTTAATTTAAAAACAAGACGGTTTACTTACGTATATTCTCGGGATCGCCAGACTAGTTTCAGACTCAATAGGAGTCCCTAATCATGAGCGGACGCGGCGGCGGCGGTGTCGCGAGTCGAGAGTTTGTGATTAGGGACTCCTATTGAGTCTGAAACTAGTCGGGCGATCCCGAGAATATGCGTGAGTAAACCGTTTTGTTTTTAAATAATTATGAATACTCCTCACGAAAGTTATTATACAAGTAAACTTTGTATGTTTGTATATTGAGATAATCTTAAAAACTACTCTCCAGCCAAGTATCATTTCTAAAAGCGTTAAAGCTGACCGAATCGCTCAAATGTATGGAAGTGACAAGTCCAAGTCACGTGACTTATCGCGAAATGTCATTTCCATACATTTAATGTCATTTAACCGATTTCTATCATCGTTAACGCTTGTCGAAATGCCACTTGTCTAGGGGGGCTGGACTTTCAGCCATCCGGGACTGTTGTTTATTTACATTAAATCCATACAAATTGATTGAAAAGGCGTATGCTTTGTCAAAACACTTCGTGCAAGGGCTTTAGATCGTACAGTTAAGTATTTAAATTGCAATAACAATACGTAACGAAGGGCCAATACTTTCCCTTTAAATAAAACTTGTTTTTTCTTTATTTCAAGTACCTAATTGATTTCATTGTATGGTTGGCGCCAAATAGCTTTACAACATAAGGTCCATCTGTTGAGGTTATCTGTACAAATAAATAATATTAAAGTGTCTGTTTGAAATAATAAAATAACCGCTTTTTACTACATGCATATGGATGTATATAAGGTACACGTATCTACCAAAATAACATACTTTTTAAATTTTTGTCTGTCGTCGTTCTGTTTGTTCCGGCTTATCTCTGGAACGGCTGGACCGATTTTGACGATCTTTTACTGGCAGATAGCTGATGTAATAAGGACTAACTTAGGCTACTTACGTAACTTCGAAAACGCAAAAAAAAAACAAAATAACTTTTTTGTTAAATTCCACGCGGACGAAGTCGCGGGCACAGCTAGTAGTATTATATAATAAGACATTGACCTCAATGGCCGACAGCTGGTAACAGCTGATTTCGCCGACCAAGCTAAATATAACCAGCACGATTTGTATAAAAACTTTCGTGAGTACTCATAATTATTAAAAACAAAATGGTTTTCTCACGCATATTCTCGGGATCGCCCGACTAGTTTCAGACTCAATGGGAGGTGTCGCGAGGAACTGGCCGACTAGCGACACTCCTATTGAGTCTGAAACTAGTTTGGCGATCCCGAGAATATGCGTGAGTTTTTAAATAATTAGCATGATGTTCTGAAGAATCCTCGCATGGAACAAATATTTGTAGTAAGACAAATGTTTGTTTCAATTCCTTTGCGTACGTGTTTGTAAAGTTTTTGAGACGAACCGTGACATAGGGATTAATGCGGAAATCGATACTCTATAATATAAAAATCTATCCCGATTTCCTTTGACCACTGCCGAACGACTGCACCAAACCCAATAATTCTTTGTTTTAGTTATGTGGACCAGGTTTATATACAGCATGCAACAAAAACCCTGTCCGATCCTTATGAGTATTATTCGGCATCGTACTGCGTACATATATACGTAACTATTGAATGGATTTAAGATTATTATTTTTCCTCGGTGAATATAATTAATCCTACTAATATTAAATAAATGTGGAAGTTTGTGAGAATGGATGTGTGGATGTTTGTTACTCTTTCACGCAAAAACGGCTGGACCGATTTGATTGAAATTTGGTATGTAGATAGGTTATACCCTGGATTAACATATAGGTTACTTTTTATCCTGGTCAAAAGTGATGAAAGCGTTTAATTAACGATAATTATTGACAATGTCGGAAAAAAATAAGTTGTCTGGGAGCTTTTAACGAAAACGCTGCCTAAACCCTTTAAGATATATAACAAAATAATGTATGGTGTAATTGTGTATCTTATACAGATCTACAGAAAAGTCCGCGATACTATATGCCCAGCTCTTAAGGATATCATACTACATCCATTTAAATACTTAAAAAAATGGGCAATTATAAAGTGCTAACTTGGAAAGCTATTTATACAAATACGTTATTAATCCTTATAATCTATACTAATATTATAAAGCTAAAGAGTATGTTTGTTTGTTTGTTTGTTTGTTTGAACGCGCTAATCTCAGGAACTACTGGTTCGAATTGAATAATTCTTTTTGTATTGGATAGTCAGTTTATTGAGGAAGGCTATAGGCTATATAACATCACGCTACGACCAATAGGAGCGGAGCATAAATGAAAAATGTTGCAAAAATGAAAAACCGTTGAAACTAAAACACGCGAACAAAGTCGCGGGGGACAGCTAGTTTTAAATAAATTGGTTGGCTTGAGCATTTCATGAAGATTATTTTTTCCCTTTACACCATGCAAATTAAATAATAACTTTACGAGATATAGCAAAATCAAATAACGCGCTAAAAGAATAATTTCATGTTGCTGACTGACTAGACTGGCACGCGCGGGCGGGGTAGGTGGGGGATCAAGTCGCTCATGGCTGAGTGCGTGACCCAAACGCGGGCAGACGTCGTTGACGGTTGTGTCCGTAACGTGAATTTTCAAGGCACTAGCAATTTGTTAAAAACGCATTGTAGAGTACAGCTATTATTGTATTGGCGGGCCTTTTTTTTTTAGTAAAACAGCCGTTTAATAATATATTTAACTTAATAATCTATACTAATATTATAAAGCTGAAGAGTTTGTTTGTTTGTTTGTTTGTTTGAACGCGCTAATCTCAGGAACTACTGGTCCGATTTGAAAAAATCTTTCAGTGTTGGATAGCTCATTTATTGAGGAAGGCTATAGGCTATATAACATCACGTTACGACCAACAGGAGTGGAGCATAAATGAAAAATGTCGCAAAAATGAAAAAACGTTGAAACTAAAACACGCAGACAAAGTCGCGGGGGACAGCTAGTTTAAAATAAAACTGATCAAAGCAACACTGATCACTCGACAAAGTTCAAGTGTACTACGACCTACAGTTTTGTATCAAAGAAGCCGCCTGAGCGAGACATTTTTTTCTAGTACGTATGTTGAACCAGGATACACCTTAACTTGTTAAAAATGTCTTTCCTAAATGAAGAAAGGAAATTGATATATTTTGTAGGCAATAAAAAAAAAGAGTTTTAACATGATTTTAACGGCGCTAATGAGACACAGAAAAGCCAATAAGTTATTAATTACATTTGTAACTGTCACTTATAAAACCTTGTAGCTATGGTGAATATGGTAAACACATTGTTTTTATAGTGTGACGTCATTTACAGCATTATAATTCTGATCACATCACAGTTACCTAATGACAGAACATCCTCGTAAAACTCATAGTTTATCACTGTATTGTTGAGATTACAATTTTATTGCAAAAACAATGGTATCCTGCGACTGTCGCACTGCAGGCTTCTCATACAGAGAACTTAAAGGAATAAATAAATAAACTATAGAGCGTGCATATCTAGTACTAGCTGTCCCCCGCGACTTTGTTCGCGTGTTTTAGTTTCAACGGTTTATCATTTTTGCAACATTTTTCATTTATGCTCCGCTCCTATTGGTCGTAGCGTGATGTTATATAGCCTATAGCCTTCCTCAATAAACGGACTATCCAATACAAAAAAAAAATTCAATTCGAACCAGTAGTTCCTGAGATTAGCGCGTTCAAACAAACAAACAAACTCTTCAGCTTTATAATATTAAGTATAGATGAACTGTTTGCACTAGTTTGAACATGTAAAATCGTAAAATTATAGTCAAAACAGAGCGCGCATGTAATCGTATCGCTGCAGGCCTCTCATAGAGAGAACGAGCATTGATCACCACGCTTGTGAGCTGCCTCACGGTGATGTGCCATCATCGAAGCTGTTAATAACACCAGCCTGCAACCGTCCCACTGCAGGCCTCTCATACAGAGAACGAGCATTGATCACCACGCTTGTGAGCTGCCTCACGGTGATGTGCCATCGTCGAAGCTGTTAATAACACCAGCCTGCAACCGTCCCACTGCAGGCCTCTCATACAGAGAACGAGCATTGATCACCACGCTTGTGAGCTGCCTCACGGTGATGTGCCATCATCGAAGCTGTTAATAACACCAGCCTGCAACCGTCCCACTGCAGGCCTCTCATACAGAGAACGAGCATTGATCACCACGCTTGTGAGCTGCCTCACGGTGATGTGCCATTACCGAAGCTGTTAGTAACACCAGCCTGCAACCGTCCCGCTGCAGGCCTCTCATACAGAGAACGAGCATTGATCACCACGCATGTGAGCTGCCCCACGGTGGGGTGTCACATTTTTATATGTAATATCATTGCGCATAATTTTCATAAAAGCACTTTAGACATAGAAAAAAGTTAAAACGATGAATTGAGTAAGTACTCCTTATTTTTTTAAATCGGTTAATTACCTACTTAAATACACATGACATCAATAATTCAAGACGAACGGTTTTAAACTACACAAATAATAAACATCGCCGTAACCTTTAAATATCTGTGGTTAAGCAAGTCTTTAAAAACATACGATATTTCTCAATTTTGTTTTCAACAAAACATTTAGGTAAAACCTTTCCAACGTTATTTTTTAAACGTAGATTTACGTGTTTATTTGTAAAAGCTATACAGTCGGGTTACTTTAGCATGAATTTCAATTTTAAAACAATACCAAAGCGAAATAGGGCTGCGGACTGGGTATGAAAAGGATATATCCATTAAGTCCGCTAGATACATAAAAAAATAAAAAGAAAGTCATATTTTTTCTTTTATCAAATAAATAAAAAAATGACAAAGTTTTATTGTTCAGAAAAAGGGGCTTGTGACGTCACTTGCGGGTAAAAATAGTAGCTACAACTGACGTCACGCGACATTTCCATTCACTGTATCTTCCTCATTGTTTGTTTAATTAAAAAAAATAATACAAGTCTATTATTTTTTAATAATCTATGTGATTCAGTTCCAATAGCAAGCTCTTTAATTTAATTCTAATATAATGCCAATGCCAAATTAATATTAAAAAAGAATGCTGTCAATGGCAGGAACTAACTTAAATCTAAATATTGAAAGTATTTTTTTGTACTGTGTGTTGTTTGTGTGCCTGCTAAATGAATAACAATTTTGCATTGACATTTAATATAAATAAATAAATAAATGTGGACAACATCACATACATTGCTCTGAACTCAAAGTAAGTAGCTAAAGCACTTGTGTTATGGAATTCAGAGACAACGAAGGTACCACAAACACCCAGACCCGAGACAATGTAGAAAGGTTGTCTTCTACATTGACCCGGCCGGGGATCGAACCCGGGACCTTGGAGCTGGCGACACCTTGGAACCGGTGTGTACGCCACTCGACCACGGAGGTCGTCAAATTGTATTAGAATTAAAATTAAATTGAAGAGTAAGGACACAGATGATAATCTTAAGTCATATCTTGCCTATATTTCTATGTATCTATGTTAAAACGTGTGTTTAAAATACAAGTTGTATTAGTATTTATAATTACTGGTTACATGCGTTTGTGTATACATAATAAACATAACCTGTTGTTTGTTCCACTGACACGATTATACGAGTCAATATTACGTCTTAATGCATTTGTAGACCTTCCATTAACGAGGCTAAAGGTTGATTTTATTTTAACTTCATACTTACTAAAACGTTTATCAACTCATAGAAATAGGTAAATAAATATTACTATAATAACTTTCGTGAGGAGTATTCATAATTATTTAAAACAAAACGGTTTACTCACGTATATTCTCGGGATCGCCCGACTATTTTCAGACTCGCGAGTCGAACATTACTTTCGCATTTATAATATTAGTAAGGATTTTTATCAGTTGTCCGGTTGCAATAATACAGGCTCTGCCTAGTTTGGGACCATATGGTCGTGTGTGAGTAGTCCCAAGATATTATATTATGATGTCATCAAATCACAGTTATTATAAAATGGCTTGACACGCCAGTGGTCGCAGGTCCGAGTCCTGCCTGAGGTTTTAAGTTTTTCCTTCTTTTAATATTTCGAAATGACAGCGTGCTGCTGGGGAGTTTGTTGCGCCGTTTCTTCTCCACAGTCAGAGCACTTAGGAAGCGGCGAGGGGTGGGCGAATCATCGCTGTCCATTGTATTGACGTTCTTAAAGTGCTACTTTGTAGCCTAGTTGGAATAAATGAGATTTTGATTTTTGATTTTTATTTGTATTTAATTACAAATATTCGCTCCGCATGCGTTAATACATAATAAATAATTAAAATAGTTATTATTAAAAACTTTAACTTATAAGCAAAGTACATTAACCTTTAAACAAACAGTGAAATTAGCAACAACCATTTAGAAGGTAATATATTCAAATGGACTATTATCATTGTGTTCATTTTCTCATGAGATTGCAATCAAGATGCAGAAGACATAATCGTTTGGGTTATTAGTTAACTGTTAAAGTATAGTTACGTACATAAGCATGTAAATGTCCTTTGTTTTGTACGGGGTGAAAATCTAATAACTTCAACCCACGCCGAGGGTACGAAGTGGGGGTATATCGGACTTGCACCGACTAAAAACACCCCGGTCCCGTCCTTGCCTTTGCCGGAGTCCCGGGTTCGCTAAAGCATGCTCGGCGGGGCTCCGATGATGTAAATGTCCTAAGACCCCAACGTTTATACGAGAATATCGAAGGTTCTGGTGTCATTAGGGTAATATTAGGTCTTGAGATAGTTTTAATAAAACTGCGCGCTCGGTTTTTACACAAATTTTACGATTTTAATTGTTCATACTATTGCCAACAGCCAACAGTTCATACTCGATATGTTTACTTGATTTTTCTTTAAAGTTCAAGTGTTATAATAAAAGCATACTCTAGCATAGTAGGTCCTAAGACCTCAAACAAAACTAATGAGTGATAAAAGCTTGTAATGAAAGGGATGAGCCCCACGGTTGGGCGCCATTAGCCGCACTGTTAACACCAGCCAGTAACTATCCCATCACAAAGGTCTCAATACACAAATATTAATCCCAAATGCTCTGCGTCTGTAATACCTTCCATAATAAAAAAAAACTACTATAAAAATAAACTACAAAGACAGGAAAATGGAATAACATTGAACCAAAAAAAAAACTTAGAATCATAACAATTCCATTTCTACGACATTGTATACTTGACCTCAGATTCAACACGCAACGTATTACGAAACAAACGCTTACTACACTCAAACTAAGCGACGCTAATTTGCTTGGTTAGATATTACCAGAATCCGCTAAGATTTACACGTTGACGCAACTTTAACTCAGGCTATCGCGGTCCACTGCTGGGAATAGACCTCTCACCCTGCTCAACAACACCAGTAGGCGTATTCGCTATCTCTAGTTGACAACCCAAGCGATGTTTTTTTTTTTAGGAAGTGATTTACGCATTTATCCTGAGCGCAGGCTTTGACTGCTTCACCGGACTTTTGGGGAGAACCTTAAGGGCCTCAAGCCAGAGCAATAGAAAAACTAACTACGTCAGCAACGTTCACTAAGGGCACCCCCTGTGGGGTTCGGACCTCGACTTAGAGCGTTGCTAACAATCTTAATAAGGCAAAAAACAGCAAGAGAGGGCTGGATCTAAGTTTTTATTATTTAAGGACATATTTTTATTGCTAGTTTGGCCGGCTCGGGCCAGCTTGATCTAGGGACGGGGGGGACCCAAGCGATGTTTACTAGATAAAAATAACGGTAAAAACACAAATTTAGTATCGGCTAAAGTCGGTGACCAACTATGTTGTAGTAGATCTAGTTGGTCATCGACGTTAGACGATACGAAAATTGTGTTTTCAGTGTTTTTTATAAAGCAACTAGCTGTCCCCCGCGACTTTGTCTGCGTGTTTTAGTTTAAACGGTTTTTCATTTTTGCAACATTTTTCATTTATACTTCGCTCCTTTTGGTCGCAGCGTAATATTATATAGCTTATAGCCTTCCTCAATAAATGGGCTATCCAACACTGAAAGAATTTTTCAAATCGGACCAGTAGTCCCTGAGACTACTGCGTTCAAACAAACAAACAAACTCTTCAGCTTCCTACGTGGATGTCGGTTATCGCGGCAAAAAGTAACGTATTTTTTATGTCTTGGTACCCTAGCTGACTGCATACCAACTTTTATCATAATCGGTAAAGCAGTTCAGCCGTTAAAGCGTAACAGAAAAATAGACAGAGTTACTTTCGCATTTATAATATCAGTATGGAAAAGAGATCAATTGGGTTTACACACTTGCATATGCATACCTAATAATATGACGGAAATTAGAACAACTTTATAATTTGACGACCTCCGTGGTCGAGTTGTGTACAAACTGGTTTTCAAGATGTCGCCTGCTTTGAGGTCCTGGGTTAATGTGGAAAACAACTTTTCTACATTGTCTCGGGTCGGGGTGTTTGTGGTACCTTCGTTGTCTCTGAATTTCATAACACAAGAGCTTTAACTACTTACTTTGGGTTCAGAGCAATGTATGTGATGTTGTTCACATTTATTATTACTAAATTTACGATTTCGGCCTCATATAGGCGTTTATACTAAGATTTATTAGGCAAGTTTATATTTGATGAGAAATAAACATAATTCGTATGTAAAACTGATAGTGTAACTAATTAATATTTTAATAAACTTTACTCAATTTAAAGATCAAGGTCCGACGTTAATGGCAAAATTCGTTGCGGGATAGTAAAATAAAATGGATTGTTGCAAAAATTAAATTACAAAACTATAAAAAAATACTTTAAAAGATCTAATTTATAACCTAAGAAACTATAGCATTATGAATTAAAAGATATTCCTTGGAAAGCACGTTAAGCCGTTGGTCCCGACTGTCATACGTTGATCTTTGACAGTCGTTAAGACATTACAATTCTGACAACTAGTCTTACTTTGGGATACTATACAATTGGGTACCCATTACAATTGGGTATTTGACTACTATCGAAATATTTATTTCTTACAAATATTTCTATTAATAGTATTAAATTGAAGCAGAACTGCGAAATAACATAACAAATATATACACGAATACAAAAGTTATAAGCTTATAAAGTTAGTAAGGTGACGCATGTTCTATCTCTTTTTCGCAAAACGACGACTTGTATGGGGCAGCCCCAGATTAGTATGGAGAAAACAATAGTGACGTCACATTATGTTATAGCTCTCGTTGTCTAATTAGCAATATTAAAATGCTTGTAACTAGTTCAGATGAAAGTAATTAATCTGCCGTTTTTGAAACTCGACATAGTTTGTAATATATTTTGTTAAAAAAACTTGTCAAATACCCAATTCTGACAACCAGTTTATCCGCTTTAATTAGTATTATCCGCCAATTTCAATTGATTATTATTTACTTGAAATTGAGATTTCATACATATGTCCAAGATAATTAAGCTTTCTTATACGCATAACTATATATCTTTATCAAAGATGGTGCTTAGTTTTGACAGGACGGACTAAAATCCGATTGATAATTAATTCTGAACATATGTTTGAATAGCAGTAGGTATAATATTGATTCAGTATATTTTAATTCTTAAATCCCTTGTGTCAAGGTCATTTAATTACCAGGTCATTGAACCTATTCTGAGTATATTTAAATTATACATATTTCTTTAACGCAAATCCTATACAATGAATAATAGTATTTTATAGAGATGCGCCGTGGTTTCATTTGTTATTTGACGACCTCCGTGGACGAGTGGAGTACACACCGGTTTTCAAGGTGTCATTTCTGAGGTCCCGGGTTCGATCCCCGGACGGGTCTATGTAGAAAACCAGTTTTCTATATAGTCTCGGGTCTGAGTTTTTGTGGTACCTTCGTTGTCTCTGAATTCCATGACACAAGTGCTTTAGCTACTTACTTTGGGTTCAGAGCAATGTATGTGATGTTGTCCACATTTATTTATTTAATTTATGTATTTATTCGGTACTTCGCATAATCAGCGTTTTTGTCAAAACTCGTACTCGACCGAAAAACTCTGTTCAACTGACGATTAATTCATACTAATATTATAAATGCGAAAGTAAATCTATCTGTTACACTTTCACGTCTAAACTACTGTACCGATTTTGACGAAACTTGGTATGGGTAAGCTTGGATCCCAAGAAAGGACAAAGGTTATTTTTTGCCGCGATAACCGACGCCCACGCGGACGGAGCCGAGGGCAACATCTAGTTAACTTATAAACATTACACGGACAACGTCGCGGGCGTTAACTAGTTGTGTAAAAGTGACATAATTTAATCACATTTTTAATACTTAGGCCTAGTAAAATGTTTATGTAAATCATTTACAAGTAAACGACAGAAAAAAACAAAATACAGTCGGGCGCAAATTCTTACATAAACTTTTTCATTGATACAGTCTTTATGTCAAGGTACTAAGGTGTATTTTGATGTTATTTTGTTTTATAATGACATGCGATTGGTTATGTCTCTCGGCGCACGTGCTCAATTAAGATTGAAGATATGGTTAGAATTTGGGTAAGCAAGAAACTACCTTCAGGTAGAAGGTTCCTTATAAGTTTATACTCCTGATAAATTTCGTTGGGGGTTCCATGACAGTCAATCGTTTCCCTGGGACACACCGAGCTTAACTGTCTCGGTGGTAGTCATTGGTTATCATTGTAGATCCTGGCTTACAGGAGTTGCAATGATGGGCATGTGTGGTGGACTAGTCCATAAAAAAAAACCTAGTCAACATTCCTATTGCCGGAAATACCGCGTTACAAACAGACAAAAAAAACTTACCGTTGAATTGAGAACATCCTCATTTTAAAATCGGTTAAAAATATACAATAACCGCTTAGATTATTACAGTACCTATATTATTCTAGATATAGATCTAACCTAATAAGGAATTACACCTATGTGTAACTTATCTATACTAATATTATAAAGCTGAAGAGTTTGTTTGTTTGTTTGTTTGAGCGCGCTAATCTCAGGAACTACTGGTTCGAATTGAAAAATTGTTTTTGTATTGGATAGTCCGTTTATTGAGGAAGGCTATAGGCTATATAACATCACGCTACGACTAATAGGAGCGGAGCATAAATGAAAAAAATTGCAAAAATGAAAAACCGTTGAAACTAAAACACGCGAACAAAGTCGCGGGGGACAGCTAGTTAAAATATAAGATAATACAAACAGAGAAATATTTCAAAACACAATCGAATCCGGCTTCCATTGCATAAGAGGTACCAAAAGGACCAACACAACAAATTGACCCCTAAATACCTGTCTTATAAAAACAGGGTTCCACATTCTGACAACACGAGCGGTGAGTCATCGGTTTTTGGGAATAAATTACTCTTGAGAAGTATGCACAAAGATAATGTATATTATGATATACGTGTACTCGTATATAAACTATATAAATAACAGTTTATATATGACAGCATGCTTCTGCTTAGTTTGGGATCAGATAGCCGTGTGCGAGTTGCCTCAAGATATACTATTATTAAGGAATCCGTTTAAAATAGATTAATGTCAACATGTAAATTCGCGTAGTACATAAATTTTTAATATCTAATAAAGTTAATATTTTATTAGCAAGAGCAAATTTAAGAAATAATTTCGTAATGTAGACATTTTCGAGTCATCAAAGATGGTAGAAAAATTTTTGGTCATTGTTGACATTTCAAACAAGCAAAAGTCAATCAGGCAATGATATTGGAAACGGTCAACCATAAACATGGCCCTACTCTTACGTCGAAATTCGATAAAATGAGAAGTGAACTTGATATGCAGTCCTGCAATAACCAAAGAAAATTATTGCACATACAGTATCCTGACTCATCTAATTTAATGACGAGAACAAATTATTGTAAGATGTAACAGCCAATTTGGATGACGGCAAGGAGTCATGTGATTGCGAAATGATTACGGAAGTTCGGTCCTTTAAATAATTATTGGTCCTTTGGTACGAAATTATTTTTTTGTTGGCGGATTTCTTTTTATTCCGTAGTTTGGTCCTTTGGTACGCAATTATATTCTTAATGACAGATTTCTTTTCGTTTATATAACTCTTAAATGAAAGACCATCCTAACATAAATACGAATATTTGTGAATGTGCGTTTGTTTAATTAATTTTGTTTAAAAATAATAATTACAAAGCACTCAATATGAACTTAATGCCATTAGATATTTCTCGCCAGTCAACCTTTATGTCTGCAAGAGAGAATGAAACAGCAATTGACCTAAACAATATTTGCCGATACCAAAATATTTGTTGTCTCGCCAACCTTTTGTGTAGAAAGCCATAATAGCATTTAGGCCACCGCATAAAGGGTCTAAAATTAAACTTAAATATCATTACATTAAGATTTATTTAGTAGAACAACACAATAAAACAAAAAAACAAGAAATATCTGAAAGTACAATGTCTACTATGCAAAACACTAATAAAACAATTCATTTGTCCACAGAAACCCCACCAAAGAATGTCCTAAAAACAAAATGGCAGCCAAAACAATAATATTAATAGCAATCATCCATATAATAACCTCAAACTCTGAAGACCTAACATCAAGTGAAATAAAACAGGTTAAAGAAAGCGATGAGAATCTAGAAACTGATGATACCACTATCGTAGTTGAAGAAGAAGACTTTAGAACTACAACAGAATATGCTATCACTGAAGAAGATAGTGAATTTAAGAATGGAGATTTGGATAGTATAGAGACAGCTACAGATGAAACTAATGTTGATATAACCGTAGCTTCGAACAATGTCATTGAAGATAGCGCTCGTTCTAATAACAGTAATAATATTGATACGAGTCTAAAGGTAAATAAAACATAGAAGAATGTATTTTTTTAATCTAGTCTAGTCCCACTGTATAGATAAAGTCTTATTAGACGCATTGATTAATAGTGATAAGTACGATTTCTGATCGCGTTCGACTAACGCCTATGGTGGCGAAATTGCTAACTGTACTCCTATTACAACTGTTTTGTCTTATTAAAGTTATATTGGTCCTGAAGTCCGAAGTTTCAGGCAAAAATTAACTTTTGATCGGAATATTTTGAAAAGAATTTCAGTTACAGATATTTGTGTCTATGGAAACTTGCGGTATACTAAAGCCTTACTGTACTTTACTGTATCTTATTATAATAGATAACTTAATATCATCTTATAAGTAAGATGAGCATAATAAAAGAGTTGGTAACTTGACTAACTTAGTCAATATTAATATACAATTGCAGACTGAAACGGCACCAATGCAAGCCACAACCAGAGCGATGGATGATGAACCTTCACCAAAGATCCAGGATACGGAAGAAGACGTTCTAGAAATACCTGGACCAAGAAGCCCTAAAGCTGATAATGGTAAGAATAACAATAAATTGGTAGATAATTGGGAACGAAAAGAAGAATTCTGTTCAATACATCAGTTAGATGATAAATTAAGTATTAGACACGTATTTTCGGATTTTTCGTCATAACTGTAAAAAACTAATTCGAATTAAAGCTAACAAGTAGAAGCTCACGATTCCTATGTCACAAATTTGCTGAAAATGCACAAAATCGTGACGTCATGCGACAATTCTAATCAATGTATCGTCGTTAATTTTCGAGTACTTTATACAAAATACTTTTTAAATACTATATGACGGAAACAAAAAAAATAAGATAGAACATTGCTCCGACCGAACACCCAAAAAAATGGGATTAGGGCAGGAGGAAGCTAGCTTTTGCCCATGGCATCGCCCACATGGATGTCGGTAATCACGGCAATAAATAGCCTCCTATCGTAAGATACTACTAGATATACTGTCTATACCAAGTTTCGACAAAATCCGTTTTGGTTATCCCACTAACAGCTAAACAACCACACTTAGTTCTTAAGACAATCACAAACAAATCAATGATGGCGCAAAGTTAATTAACGTTTAAGTTAATCATGTATTAATTACCACTCGCTTTCTAGTATTTAAATTGCTAATTAATACATACATAAGACATGGCCTTCCGTCCTTTTAATGAAGAAACAATTAATTATACACGTTTATTTCAAGTTCTCTTAAACAAATCTAATAAATTTAAACATCAACCCCAATTTAAAAGCTACTGCTCCCAGACTGCTAAATCAGAGGTTGTGGGTTCGATTCGCACCCAGGACAAATCTTTGCGTGATGAGCACGATCATTTGTGCTGTGTCTGGGTGTAATTTGTCTATAATATGTAGGTATGCATTTAGAAATATATAAGTATGTTTATCAGTAGTCCAGTTGCCATGATACAGGTACTGCCAAGTTTTGGATCAGATGGCCGTGTGTGAGTTGTCCCAAGACATTATTATTATTAATTTAATGTTAATGGTAAAATTGTTTCTAAATTACCATTTAAACTTCCAGATCCCAAACCACCAATAGATAAGCGGAATTTCGACTCCCATCCACCGAATCTGAAGCCTCAGACTACTAGATCAGTTGTCAGAGGCTGGCTGCAGGACTGCTGGATCCGTCCCCCCGCTGGCATCATGGTGCCTCTACGGGCTACAGCTCTAGCCAGGGCATTGGCTGTCTGGAGCGACCTGACTGTACCGTCTTTAAACCTGACCCATGTACTAGTTATGGGGTATGATTCTAATGGTAAGTGAGTTTTAAGCTAATCCTGCACTTCATCTTTAGTAAAGATGCAAATAATATAAAAAGATGTGTATATTTGTAACAAATAAATTAAAAAAACCGCCCAAGTACGAGTCGGGGAGAACAGCAAAGCGGCAAAAGAAATGAGCACTGTAAAAATTTAACTGAAGCTATTACTGTTCATGAGATACAGCCTGCTGATAGACAAACGGACGGATAGACGGACAGGAGAGGCTTAGTAATAGAGTCCCGTTGGCATTCTTCGTATACGGATTCCTTAAATCTAGTGGAACGATTTAAAAAAATCTTTCACCATTAGGATTTTACTTTATCCATGAGTAACATAGCCTATATTTTTTATCCCAAAATCGTTTAAAAATTAAAGTTCAAAGCCGGGACCAGCCACTAGTTTGGTATAATATTGCTCGGATACCCTCAAGGCATAGGCCGAGCACCACAGCGCGACGTGCGGGGTTCTAAACTCGCATGTGAGAAGCATTTGAATGATTTACAAATGCTTTCATAATTAGACCATTTTGAGGACTCCAAAACCCCCCGGTTTCCGTTTCCAAATGATAGCTATCTCTTTTACTCACGTACTTTTCCTATCTTTTGTTCTATTAATTAGTACAATTTGACATATACCAACGCGATCAGATTTAAAACGTCGGTAACTATGAAGGTGACATATCTTGTATATACCATTGGGCATATAGAAATCCTGTCTAAAAAAACTACTAATGATATTCTTAAATTTATACCCAAGGTTAAATATATCTTCGATATGTATGTAGTATTAAGTATCGTTGTGTACCTACGCGTTTAAAAATAAATATCGACAAGTGCGAGTTTGCCGAAGTTCCGTACCGAAAAAGGGTAAAAAAATATTTATACAAAAATAGATGCAACAATTCAAAGTAAATATTCTGCTTATTTTAGAGTAATGTCTGTCAAAACTAGGTATTTAACAAAAACAGAAACTTTTTTTTTAAGTCCTACCGTTTTTAAAGTAAGATTTTCATGTATTAAAATCCATAAAAATATGGCTTTGTTGATGTCAATATTAAATGACAATCTGATGAATCGAAAGCATAAAATGGCTATCCAAATGACATAATTATACAACAGACTAAAATATCCCCAAAGATTTAGAAGTAGTTCCGTTTAAGTATTTCAAAATTGATCCCTAAAATCACGCAAAGAATCACCCAATGGTAATATAAATATAATGTTTTGACATCTCTTATAAACATGTCAATTACTTAAATCAACAACTATCAGAGCTGTCAAACATACGAATAAGGATCTAAGTTATTATTATTTGAGTGGAACAAAAAAAGTAACCAATACTTATATTATAAATGCAAAAGTAACTCTGTCTATTTCTGTCTGTTTTTTCACCAAAAACAAAACTTAAAAGTTGCAGTTGAAAAAATGCTCTCTCATACATCCATGTATGGCACTATCAAAACACAAGAGCAAGACCTTAAAACTATTAATGACTTGAAAAAATTATGATTTCAACTAAAAACACGTTACTGTTAGATTTCCTACCAAAACACGCATAAAGTCACGGGCAAAAGCTAGTTGCTAACCATATGCGAAACTAGCTGTAGCCCGCGGCTCCGCCCGCGTGATTGTCAGTTATCGCGGCAAAAAGTAACCTGTGTCCTTTCTCAGGGTCTAGACTATCTGTGTACCAAATTTCATTTAAAGCGGTTCAGTAGTTTTGGCGTGAAAGCGCGACAGACAGACAGAGTTACTTTCGCATTTATAATATTAGTAGAATAATTAACAAGGGTAAACTATATTATAATTTGGTATATGGGAATACGAATACATAAACATAATTAAATATAATATTAGGGGTGGAGAGTTGGTTGACCTATCTACGTACCTACTTGCTCATCGAATTTGCTGTTTAATACATGCAAATAAATTAGGTAACTCAACGCGATAAAATCACCATTAATTATTCTGTGGTAAAAGTCTCCAGCAATCAGCCCGTCCTATAAAACTATAGTACTTACCATTGAGAGACTTTCGGATATGCTATGGTACTTACCAATATTCTTACCGATAAAATTTTACAGCACAACTTACCTGTAACAAAAACAAAAGAAAAACAATTAGAATACAGATATGGACCATTTCTTTTTTATATACTCGTCACATAGACTATTAAAAAATATTAAACACGTATTTTTTCCTTTTTTACTTAAACAAACAATGAGGAAGATACAGTGAAAGGAAATGTCGCGTGACGTCACTTCTAGGTACAAATTTTACCGAGACATGACGTCACAAGCCCCCACTCCTGAACTTTAAAGCGCTTTAACTTTGTAATTTTTTATTGATTTGATGAAAGAAAAAAATACGAGATTTGTTTTCTTTTCTTATGTATCTGGTGGACTAAATGGATATGTCCTTTTCATACCCAGTTCACACGCCTATTATATTGAAAACATACCTAGCAAAATGTATAGTAACATAATGGCTGAGTTTTTTTTTCTGGGCATGCTTTTAATATGGCAGTCATATAAATAAACTAGCTGTCCCCCGCGACTTTGTTCGCGTGTTTTAGTTTTAACGGTTTTTCACTTTTGCAACATTTTTCATTTATGCTCCGCTCCTATTGGTCGTAGCGTGATGTTATATAGCCTATAGCCTTCCTTAATAAACGGACTATCCAATACAAAATGATTTTTTCAATTCGAACCAGTAGTTCCTGAGATTAGCGCGTTCAAACAAACAAACAAACAAACTCTTCAGCTTTATAATATTATAATATATAATATATAATATATATAGTATAGATATTAACTTGTTAATTATTAGTTACTATTTGACATGCACACTTAAATTATACTTAAAATAATAATGCTCTCTCATACATCGATGTATAAACACTATGAAATTTCCAACTGTAAATACGATTGTCATCGCAAAAACGTATTTATAAGTAACTAGCTATTTCCCGCGACTCTGCTGCGTGGATGTTTACTTGTGACGTTAGACATTTTTTTTTGTTTACGGGGTGAAAATGTTATGACTTCAACCCACGCCGAGGTCACGAAGTGGGGATATCTCGGACTTGCACCGACTAAAAACACCCCGGTCCCGTCCTTGTTCTTGCAGGAGTCCCGGGTTCGCTGAAGAATGCTCGGCGGGGCTCCGGTAGGATGACGTTAGACATAGCATCATCAAGTACACTATAGGTTTTGAGTAATTCGTAAAAGTAAGGAAATCCTAACTAATATTACAAATGCAAAAGTAACTCTTTCTGTCTGTCTTTCGCCCTTTCAAGTCAAAACTACTCAACCGATTTAAATGAAATTTGGTACACAGATAATCTAGAGCCTGAGAAAGGACATAGGCTACTTTTTGCCGCGATAACCGACATCCGCGCGGGCGGATCCGCGGGAAACAGCTAGTATGTATATAGAGTATTAATATTCATGAATACACAATGTTTTTAACGCGTAAGTTCATCATGTATTTCATATTATTTACCACATTGGTAACTTCAAGCCGATTCGTCAAGGGTAATTGTCATTCAAATATCACAATATAAACGGAATATGCATGGTATAATGTATTCTTAAGTTGATAGTATATTGCCGTGGTTTTTAATACGAAGAATAACAAGACTTGTGGGATTTTCGAGATTAATACAGGCTTATAAATGTCCCACTGCTAGGCACAGGCCTCTTCTCTGAAGCAACGAGCATTGATCACCACGCTTGCTCAGTCGCGGGCGATTTCAAGAGCCATTTTTTGGAACTCAGGTTTCCTCACGATATTTTCCTCTATCCTCAGTCAGTGGTCATGACTTTGCCTGCCTTGCCTTTTCCCAAGCTATGTTAAGGTCGGCTTCCAGTCTTACCGGATTCAGCTGAATACCGTATTTTACATAGAACCACAACCTATCTGACCGCCACAACCCATTTTACTGGGTAACACAGTATCCCAAAGTAAGACTGGTTGTCAGAATTGCAATGACTTAACGTCTGTCAAAGAACAACGTATGACAGTCGGGACCAACGGTTTAACGTGCTTTCCGAGGCACGGAGGGGTCTCGGTATGTTGGCCTTGCCATACAAAACTATATTTAGCTATAATCCATATTATTAGTTCCCTTACAATTTTTTTTTTCAAAATCTTTTATTTATTTTCTAGGAGAAAGTTGTTCATTTGTTTGGTCTGAAGCTGTATTTAAAATATCACAATGCATTTCTGTAACATCTTGTGGACAGTAAATACATAATCCTTACTAATATTATAAATGCAAAAGTAACTCAGTCTGTATGTCGCGCTTTTACGCCAAAACTACAGAACAGATTTAAAGGAAATTTGGTACACAGATAGTCTAGCGTCTAGACTATTTGTGTACCAAATTTCCCAGGCTCTAGAGTCTAGAGCCTGAGAAAGGACGTAGGCTATTTTGTCGCGGTAACCGACATCAGACGACCCGGAGCCGCGGGAAACAGCTAGTTAAAAATAATAACATTTTGACAAGTATAGAATCACCTTAACAGTCATTGTCTTATTTATAATGTAAAAACAATTACTAATAAGCCTGAAGCATGTTTATTTTGAACCGAATATTTTTTTCGCTATTCAAAATAATCTGGCAGACATTTTGCCTTCAAAAATTATTGTTGCTAAGTGTAACACAATCGACGACATTGTTTACTGGTACCTTACAACTATTGGTCTAGTGGTTAGTGACCCTGACGGCTAAACCGATGGTCGTGTGTTCGATTCCCATCCAAGACAAATCTTTGTGTGTTGAGCACGATATTTTTTTCTGTGTCTGGATGTAATTTATCTATAACATGTATTGTATTTTAGAAATCTATAAGTATGTTTATCAGTTGTCTGGTTGCCATAATACATGCTCTGCTCGTTATGTATCAGATGGCTGTGTGTGAGTTGATTATTTAATGTTTTAAAATAATGGAAATAATGTATTTACATAAAATAAACAAAACACAAACAATGTAATATAGTTAACTAACTATGGCCCGCGGTTTTTCCCACCGTCAAATAATTTAGCTTACAAACTATCAAATCTAACTAATAGTATTTTCAAGCTAATGTCTGGTGGTACACTGATCAGTCTATCTCGAAAACCACTGAAACGATTTCAATACTTTTTAATGATTTTTTAAAACTAACCGTAAAATTGCAAAACACGTATGTAAATAAATTTGAATTGCGCGAGTTACCCTGACGCTTCCACTTTAAACCATTCCATACGTAAATTCAAAGAAACAAGCTTATTTTTCGAAATCAATCAATAAAATAAATCAATCGTTCTTAAGGGAAAACGAGATAAATAGTCATCTAAGTTTGGAAAGGTATCGGCCTTGTGTCTTATGTAAATGACACGTCACGCTCCAGTTGGAGCAAAACCGAGCAAGTGCAAAAACTTGACCAATGATGATAAAAAAATACACGGGCAAGCGCGAGTCGGACTGAGATATACATGCGCGCGAACATTCGAACAAGATTCGCGCGCTTTGATGTATCTATATACCTATTATATAAAGCTTAAGAGTTTGTTTGCTTGTTTGAACGCGCTAATCTCAGTAACTATTGGTCCGATTAAAAAAATTATTTCAGTGTTGGATAGCCTATTTATTGAGTAAGGCTATAAGCTATTTAACATTACGCTGCGACCAACAGGAGCGGAGCATAAATGATAAACGTTGCAAAAATGAAAAACCGTTGAAACTTAAACACGCGGACAAAGTCGCGGGGGACAGCTAGTGTTAAATAAATAAATAAAGATAAATAAATAAATGTGGACAACGTCACATACATTGCTCTGAACCCAAAGTAAGTAGCTAAAGCACTTGTGTTTTGGAATTCAGAGACAACGAAGGTACGACAAACACCTAGATCCGAGACAATGTAGATAAGTGGTTTTCTACCAACCGGCCAGGGATCGAACCCCGGACCTCAGAGCTGGCGACACCTTGAAAACCGGTGTGTATGCCACTCGACAACGGAGTTCGTCTAAAAACATCGTGTTAAAAAACCGACAAATGTTGTCCTTGTTCCATGCGGGGATCGAACATTGGCGTGGTGACCTATAGCACTCGGCTATCCGAGCAGTCAATACTTTGTATATCAGATTACACGCATTATTAGAGACATTTCAAGTTTTTAATATGTTGCGTAAACTAGCTAAATAGAGTAGTGTCTCCGTTTTCCTTAAACACTCACGGACCTCCAAATTTCAATACATACTTTATTATTTAGCAATCTGTTATAAATAGGAAATAAGTTACTTTTTTATAGCTCCCAATTGTTTATACTACCATGTTATAAAATGAACTAATAATATAATTATATGTTGTCGTTGTTATAATTCTAAACCTATTATGTTATTGAAGGTTCGCAAAAAATAACTAGTTGCACTGGTATGCCATCCATTAAAACATAATCATGGAAGTTGATTGAATAAATTATATTTATAATACCTACAACACTGAATGATGTTGAGAGGTTATGATATGTAAAAATCTATTTAGTCGATCAGTTAGATAACAAAAATAAAAGATTGTCTGTCAAATCGGTTTACGGAGGATACTTTAGGTGATGACGTCACCAGTCGATCGTGCCTCTCTATCGCTTTTTCCGCGCTCTCGCTCACACGCTGGGCTCAGGCGGAACGTGACACTTTTTCGTGCGTGCAGCCAGCGCGGCGTTCATCGTAATCACTCTTTCAGTTTAGACGTTTCTAGTTTGACAGCTGTCACAAGTTTACTGTGCCGCTTCCTTGTCACTGCAGGACCACAGCCGTAAAACATCAACTGTCTAAATTGAAAGCCATGAGTCATGTGAGTGTGGCATTTTACCTTAAACAATGGCCCATTTAATAAGCTGCCTAGCATGCCCTACCACCTGCACTCGCGAGGACCTATACAAGGCCACGAACAACGCTGTTTGCGTGGCTGTGTACTGGTCTGGAAATATTTGACCGGCATTTATCGACTCGCTAAGAAGAAGAAGAATTTAAAGCGTGCTTAGAATGCCGTGCGTTTGTATATTAGTGATGTCGTTAATATCATCTATTCCAAATGCCAAATAGCATTCTATCCACCTCACTAGTCAAAAACGATCTTAGCACGTGGCAATCACGACGTTGCCGCTCTGTTGTCGTGTGTAAGCGGCATCGGCGCCGCAGCGTTGCCGCACCGCGCGCTTATTATAAAAAAACACGATCGTCCGTGCGCCGGACGGGTACCGCACCGCTCCAGCACCGCAGCCGCTCGACTAGAAGTCTAAATTGAAAGAACCCATAACCCCGAATACTGATACGCAACTTAACTTTAAGACGTTCTTAAGTGTATTTCTGTCGCTACTTTAAACCTTTAAGTGACAGAGACAGCATGAGACTTAACTGCTACTTAAAACTGATTGAAGTTTCGATATACGGCCATGAGACGCTAAAAATGGACAAATGTAATGCACTTTATACTTCAGAATGGGTTTTGTAATGTCGCAAAAATTGTAGCATGTGTCACGCAAAATAAACATTCACCGTATTTCGATCATTTAAATGTTAGCGGGACAAAAGATTAAATCAGTGACCAATATTATTTGTTAATTTACCAGATGGACATTAAAAACATTTTAGTGAACATACCTATTGTCTCAAATTGGCATCTAAGTTTACTAACGAGATGTTTTCCTTGATCGTTATTCAGCGGTGTCATATAATTATTTGAATAAGTCACATAAGTACTACACTTACAGCCTGGGTTCGAAACGACAACCAGAAGCAAAATAATTCGATCATTCTACCTTTACGCCACTGATAAGATTGAGTAAATTTTGTATGCCATAATTATCTTTACTGTTTTTCGAAGTTAGGGGAAAGTTTTCTATATATATTTATCAAAGAAAAATAATAACTAAAGCTTATTTGAGCTCACTTAACTTTAGAACTACCATTCTAATTAAAAATCCCTATTTACTAAATTGATTTAACTAATATTTTGTCTACAGGTGTGAACTGGAGATCGAGACACAATTTACAACCTTCAAGCACTAGTACAACTGAAAAAACGGTGGGAGAAGCTATTTCAAAACTCCTTCTTAAATACCAGGTATGTCTAAATATACATAAAAGGCGTATTTGCGTAAGGCACAACGCTGTCTAATGCTGGCTTCTTACGGTGCGCGATACAGCAGATCGCACCCACGGTGGATGACCACGGACCGCGCACCAAGCCTCTCCCGCGGTGCGAAAATCAAACCCAATTTTAACTAACTCAGGGTATACTTCGATATTTTGGTAGTGGAAGCGCACACGAATTAACACGATACGTGTACCTGCTGTACCGTCCCTGACACTACGACATATTGTACGCGTGATCGATATCGCCTCTCATAACCTCTCATGATAATAAAGTTAATATATATGACGACCTCCGTGGTCGAGTGGCGTACACACCGGTTTTCAAGGTGTCGGTCCCCGGACGGGTCAATGTAGAAAACTACTTTTCTACATAGTCTCAGGTCTGGGTGTTTCGTTCTGACTCCATAACACAAGTGTTTTAGCTACTTACTTTGATTTCAGAGCAATGTATGTGATGTTGTCCACATTTATCATAATCATTTATCAATTATCTTATCTTACTCGCGATGGAACGCAGTGGTGCCGTCTTCGGTATCACGGACGAACCCCTTCCTATGGTTCGTGGTGCGAGGTGATGCGCAATATCGCACCACGTGGGATTAAGCTGGCTTAACACTGCGTAACGTGCTGCGGGCTCGATTACCGCATGTAACATGATGGTTGCAAGAAACTTTTTTCCACTGATAAGACGTTAGAATTCCTAGATCGAAGTGGCGCAGAAAAAATATGAATAAAACAACACCACTACAAAAGACCTTTAGATAGCAGTGGGACAGAATAAGTTAGAAAATAAAATTGTTTGATATTTAAAAGAAAGGGCAAAAGACTGACCCTTTCTAACACAGGAGCGCATGCATGTAAAAGAGAGAGAGAGCTAGATATCCTACAGTAAGACAACACGGTCATATTAGAGTAATTTTGGTCTCATCTTTAACAGAATTTTCTACTAACATCCAAGTTTTTACCAGGGAGTAACAACAGACGCGACAAACGACGGCACTATGCGAGCTCTAGCGACAGCCGCTAAACTGGTACCGTACGACAGTGCGCTGTTCATCATCACGGATAAGGGAGCTGGTGACCCTCAGAGGCTGCCTTTAGCGTTAAGGGCTTTGGTGGAGAAGAGATTGAAGGTATAGTATTACATATTTCAGAACTTCGTATATGAACGTGTAATATAAGAGACAGGTAAAGTTAAATATGGGAACTTGAAATTGTGCACATGGTTTATAATATGGAAAATATGTACACTGATGACTGCACGGATAGCCGAGTGGTATAGGTCACCACTCCAATTACGACTACGCGCGACGTGCTGCAGGTTCGACCCCCGCATAGGACTAACTTTTGTGTGATCCAGAATTGCTTGTTCTGGGTGTTTTTTGTAAATGTGAATTGAATGTTTCGGAAACCCCGCGACACAAGGATTAAATTCCTTGGCTATAGTCGTATTAAACAAAATCAGAGTCAGATTGTTGTAGTCAACTAGATGTTATTATGCAGTGCTTTTGATCCCAAATATATACTTCCGACCAATATGTTCACGATAAACTAATCGAAGATAATTTTAATTAACATGAAGTCAAGTTATCTCTACAATCCTTTCAAAGAACAATCTATATATACAAAATACTCGTATCACAGTGTTTGTAACCAAACACTCCCGAAACTTGACCTATTTGTATGAAATTTATCGTGTTTATTCGGTAGGTCAAAAAATATGTCGTAAAAATTTTTTAATACCCTAATTTATTTTTTATTTCGAGGGTATAGTGCTCAAACCCAATAAGTATGAAATTGACACTTTCGAGATATTCAATATTTAAGTTTTAAGGACAAAAATACCTATTCTATTCAAATAATATCGTTATAATGAGTATTTGTGGTAAAAGTGTATACATTTAATTAGTGTATAACAGTATTATTAAGTTTCCAAGGTGGTCCATTTTATCATAAAAAAGTGTAAAGTGGCGAAAGGTACCGACTTATTGGGTTTTAGGTCAAAAGAAATTAAACATATTATAATTAAACATTACTTTAATAAATGGTTTATTTTAAGAAACAGAAAAGAAAACATGGTAAATTATTCTTTCGAAGGCTGTTGGCTTGGTGTACGTCTTCATACCATGTATCCATGCGTGGAGTTCCTCTGATATGATTAGTTTTTCGCACATATTTTGTAGATCCTTCTTTTTAGCAATGCTAATTGGTAATTCACCGGAATATAATTGGACGTAGTTATGGAATATCAGATTAAGCGACAACTGGGTCAAATTGAGATATTTAGCATCAAAGTTTTCAAAATGAAAATCACCGCTGTGTGTAGATTTTTTATGTTATGAATATAATTTTTAGTTTGAAGGTATAAAAATGTTTAGTTTAGACTTATTAAGAGTTTTTTACGGTACTATACGAGATTTTGCAATAACGGCCTTTTTTCCGCTTAATTCGTTAATATTTTTTTTTATATTCAGACTAACTTAATTTGTCAACAACGTATTATGCGACGATTACGGTGTTTGATTCGTTAATGCGATTTGGCTTGGGATAAACAAACGCAATATAAGATTAAATCCATATTATTTTAATTTGATTTGGTCAAATTTTAGGTTATAAACATATTCTGCTTGAGAAAAAAACATAATATTCATTTTAAAAAGCTTTATTCTTATACTTATTGTAGTACTTACCTACAAAAAATGAGAAACTAAAAATAACGTTCTAAAATTAATTCTTTAACTTCTTATCATCAGAAACTTTACAACGCTTTTCTTATATTTTTCATCCTTCGCTTGTTTCCAAATAAAATATCAGTTATAAAAATTTTAGAAATCAGTCTGAAAACGTCTATTTAAAATAATAATAATTTAGGGCTACGCTATTCGTTGCGGAGAGGGGGCCGGGTCATCTCCCACTTGTTATACATGGACGACCTTAAACTATTTGCTTCTTACAAATTCCAACTATTGAAGTTACTGAAGATCACTGAAAGCTTCAGTAATTCCATTAGAATGGATTTTGGTGTTGACAAATGTGCAGTCATGCATGTAAAACGAGGCGGGATTATGAAATCCCAGGGCATACAGCTCTCGGATTCTATAAACCTAAGGTCGCTCTCTGCAACGGAGACCTACAAGTACTTGGGTATGTCAGAGGCGTTAGGCATCAACGTTGCTGACATGAAACAATCATTACAGACACGTTTCTTTGGCAGCCTGAACAAAGTACTGAAAAGTCTTGTGTCAGGAAGTAACAAGGTGCGTGCCTTTAATGGTTGGGTCATGCCAGTGTTGATGTACTCCTTTGGTACACTCAAGTGGACTCAGATTGAGTTAGACGCCTTGGATAGGAGAGTCCGCACACTACTAACCGCAAATCGAATGCACCACCCACGGTCATCGGTAATGAGGTTATTATTCCGCGAAAATGTGGGGGTTGGGGCTTTTTGAATGCTAAGACCCTCCATAATCGCGAGGTACGTAACCTCAGGCAGTAATTCCTCCAAGTTGACGTGGGGATGCATCGAGATGTGGTGGTAGTGGATAATAGCCTCACACCGCTCTCCTTAGGCAAGGAGAACTGGCGCAAACCTGTCGTACTAAGTGTCAAGAACAGCAAGGATGTATGGCAAAGCAAGGAGCTACACTGACGCTATTATCGGACCCTCCATGGGCCCGACGTAGATTTCCTGGCGTCCGTGGCTTGGCTACGCTTCGGTAACCTCTTCGGAGAAACTGAAGGGTTTGTATGTGCAATTATGGATGAAGTTATCATGACAAACAACTTCCGAAGTATATCATAAAGGATGGCACAGTTGACATTTGTCGGGCATGTCACTGTCCCGGTGAATCCTTAAGGCATATAGTTTCGGGTTGTTCTCGACGGTGAATACTTGCATAGTCATAACCAAGTGGCCAGGATTATCCACCAGCAGCTTGCTTTGAATACCAACTTGTGGAATTTGAGGTACCGTACTACAGGTATGTTCCCGACCCAGTTCTCGAAAATGGTTCTGTCACAGTGTACTGGGATCGATCTATCATCACTGACAGGACTATTGTAGCCAATAAGCCTGATATAGTGGTGATAGACCGATCAGAGCGTCAAACAATGATTGTTGATATCACTATACCCCATGAAGAGAACCTCGTGAAAGCCGAAAAAGAAAAACAAATTAAATATTTTGATTTAGCTCACTTTACCTGGTATCAGCGGATTAATGCCAGCTAGTTGCACTAATTTTCTTCCTCGATCATCCATCGTAGCAAACACAAACACTAAACAGAAGAATATCGAAAACAATTGGCGTAAACAGTATGCGCGTCGCAAACTGACAACAGGTAGCGCAAAAAGTTGATAGGTCAAATTTATTTATTGGGTTCTTCTCCCAACAAAGTTTGAAGATAGTTAGTTGACGAAGTGAACTAATACCATATAACTAAACATAAATTGTTTCTTTTGAAATATAATCGTACAATAAAACCCGACAAACACATTTGTTTTGATTTAGCTTTTGGTTTTGTTTGTTTTCTTACCTACGTATGTAAAGCTAAAACCCGATAAATACAAATAGTGGTTATTGCCTTTATGCCGTTGAGTAATTTTAGTTGAAATCATTGAACACTCAATACCAATAAATAGCTTCATATGGTTTGAGCGTGAAATAAAAATATTATTTATCAAGATAACACACTTTATAGGGTTTGAGATTTTAAATTTTGACTAAACACGGTCACTTTATTGGGTTATTACCTCAAGTACTTTTCTTTCTACTGCGAATTCCACTTATTGGATTATACCACTGGAAAGAGCGTAAAAAATGCATTAAGATTTTTGAATAAAACGATTTTTGATTTTTTGGCACTTATTGGGTTTTAACACTATACCCTCGATTTATACGGCAAAGAACGTTTTCCGGGTCAGCTAGTTTAAATATAAAATTAATCAATAAATCAGTAGAATAGTTATATTTCAAAGTGCCAAATATTCAAGTATAGGTACCTCAAAAATCATTTTGAGGTATACTTGAATATTGGCTTATTCATTTTATAAGCCAGACTTCTTCATCACTGCAGTTTAGTGCAGTTTAGCTTCTAAAATATACGTAACAATAATTTATCGTCTTTTCACAGGTGTACACCATATGGACGGATCCTGACCATCTTTCAAAGGCTTCAGAGGAATCTCTTCAAGAGTTGAGGAACATCTCCAAGCATACTGAAGGGGAGGTCATGCCGTATCCTTTACAGGTCATGGTATGTATGATGAAGAGCATATTACAATAAAATACATGTTTGAAGACGGGGAATGTGGTCAATGGGACAATTAAGCTTGGATCCCAAGAAAGGACATGGGCTAGTTTTTGCCGAGATAACCGCCGCGCGGAGCTGAGCCTTGGGATCCAAGCTCATTTGTCCCAAATAGTTCACCACCTTAAACCAATATTCTTCAAAATCGGTTCTGCGGTTTATGCGTGAAAACGTAACAGACAGACAGTTACTTTGACATTTATAATATTAGTATGGTAAATGAATGTTTCACTTGAAGACTATGATTACTACGATTAACCAGAAATATTTTTTGTTTCAGGATGTCGATGGTTCAAGTAATTTGGCAGCAGAAACTGAGTTAGAACAGTGGAACCCTCTGGACCCCAAGCAGGGCAGGCGCGGAAGACTCAACCCTGACGTGGAAATGGAGAAATTTGATGTGAGTACACTTTTTAACCGAATTTTAAAAACGAAGTTCTTGGATAAACTAATCGTGATTTTGCTATTATTGTTAATCAATATCTATCTACCGACTTTTATGGTCAAAAGGAGGTTTTTTTTTATATAAAAACGACTCCCGCACTGAGGAATTTAATTTTTGTATCGCGCGGGATTCACAAACATGCAAATGACATGCACAAATCCCAGAAACACCCAGACTTAGACAAGCATTTTTGGTCACACAATTGCTTGTCCCATGCAGGGTTCGTACCCGCGACACGTCGCGCACAGTGGTAATTGGAGTGGTGACTTATACCACTCAGCTATCGGTGCTGTCACATTGTGCATCTCTTGAAACTATTTGTTAACCTATCTCAAAGAATGGTCTTTTTAAATATAATTTTCTTTTTCAGCTACTCCTGGTGCGTCGAGGTGGTGGCCAGGCGATATCTTTAGGAGTACCAGTTGAGAACGGAGTGACAGCATTGAGAGTATTCATAGAAGGAGCTGTGGAGCACGCCGTGTTGTACCCACCTAATGATGGTCAGTATATCAGAGGAAGACGAAATAAAGGATAGTGGCGCCGATGCCCTTGTACGCTAACTAAATCAAAATTAAACCATTGCTATCTTTTACTGACATACAGCGTGAGAAAAGGACGGCAACAGATAACAACTAACTTAGAAATGTCAAAGCAGTTTTTGCCTTAAACAGCACTCTGTTTTAGTGCACACGTTTCTGCGTGTCGGTAGATTTGTATGAGAATTTTAGTCGAAACTCAATTTGACTGCTCTAATTTTCATCTGTCCTTTTCTAATTTAGTACAATTGAAAAAGATATCGATGGCATAAAATAATTTTAATGTGGGTTTGACAAAATCGAGGCCAGTATCTAATATCTTGGGACAACTCACACACGGCCATCTGATCCCAAACTAGGCAGATATTATATTATGGCAACCAGAGAACTGATAAACATACTTATATACTTCTAAATACATACATATTATAGATATAATTACATCCAGACACAGAACAAATGGTCGTGTTCATCACGCAAAGATTTGTCCTGGGTGGGAATCGAACCCACGACTTCCGGTTTAGCAGTCAGGGTCACTAACCACTAAACCAACAGGAAGTATGTCGCTATATAAGATATTGCGCAAATGGAATATTTATCCGGGGATAGAAATGATCACACTAGCCGTGGTCATATTGAGCGCGGCAACCAGTGTGTTGAGTTAGCTATCAACCTGATCGCGGCAACCTATGACATGGAATACTCAATACATAAAAGGCTTTACATACGGGTCAAATAGACATGTTCCCCTATTTTTTAAGTGGATAATTAAATACTCTTATTCCGCAACCTTCGATATAATGAGCAACCTATTACGCCCAATACAAATAGCTCTGAATTACGATGCTTTATAACGACTGTTATTATCCTATTCTGTTCCGGCAGTGTGTCAGTTTTCTGACATGTTATTGTTAAAGTTATTAAGTGAGGGATGAGTAGATGGAGCGGTGAATCACAAGGATGTAAGAATAAAATAAATTGAATAAAAGGATATAAGCGATATTATATCCTCTTTAGAAAAAAAAAAACTATTAGAACGACCTCCGTTGTTGAGTGGCGTACACACTGGTTTTCAAGGCGTCGCCAGCTCTGAGGTCCCGGGTTCGATTCCCGGCCGAGTCAAAAACCAGTTTTCTACATTGACTCAGGTCTGGGTGTTTGTGGTACCTTCGTTGTCTCTAAATTCCATAACACAAGGGCTTTAGCTACTTACTTTGGGTTCAGAGCAATGTATGTGATGCTGTCCACATTTATTTATTATAAAAACAAAAAATAGAATTGAGGATGAAATTTTTAAGTATATTATACGTATTCTTACGTACACTTCACTCCTACTTAAAAATCTCATCCTCAATTCTACTTTTTTTTTTCCACGGTACTGTATTACTAAACCTACGCTGTCCGTCCGTTCATCTGTCTGTCAGCGGGTTGTATCTCAGAGATGATATTATCACAGAGTGTGTATTTCTGTTGCCGCTACAACAAAATAAATTAAAATTAAAGTGGCTGAATAAAATGGTACGGAATCATTAATGCGCGTGTCCGACTCACACAGTGATATTCTATATAAACTTAAGACCTATATTTACCTGTCTCTGATCTACTTTTTTTTTTAATAATTATGATTATTTTGATTACATCCGGTTTTTTATTTATGACCGTTGTTTATTTTTTGACGGGCCTGTTGGTCTAGTGGTTAGTGACCCTGACTGCTAAACCGGAGGTCGTGGGTTCGATTCCCAACCAGGACGAATCTTTGTGTGATGAGCACGATCATTTGTTCTGTGTCTGGGTGTAATTTATCAATAATATGTATGTATTTAGAAATATATAAGTATGTTTATCAGTTGTCTGGTTGCTATAGCACAGGCTCTGCCTAGTTTGGGATCAGATGACCGTGTGTGACATGTCCCAAGATATTATATTATTATATTATATTATTTTATTTTTGTCTATCTTGTAAGATAGTCAGGGGGATAGATACTCTTGCATAAATTTTAATTCTAATACAATGCCAATGTAAAATTGTTATTCATTTAGCAGGCACACAAACAACACACCGTACAAAAAAATACCATCAATGTTTAAATACCAGTTAGTTCCTTCCATTGACAGTATTTATATTTAAGAAAACTGAATCACGTATCTGAAAAACTAAATCAATTTTGCATTGACATTGTATTGGAATTAAAATAAATTGAAGAGTTAGGGCACTAGTCTTCAAGTTTAGTGTTTTATATTGACTGCACGGATAGCCGAGTGGTAGGTATAGGTCACCACGCCAATTACCTCTGTGCGCGACGTGTGCGCGCATGGGACAAGCATTTGTGTGACCCACAAATACTTGGAACAAGCATAATATGTGGGTCACACAAATGCTTGTCCCTGGTGTATCCCTGGGTGTTCTTTGTGCATGTGATTTAAATGTTTGTGAAACCCCCCGCGACACAAGGATTAAATTCCTTAGTGCGGGAGTCGTTTTTTTTTTTTAATAATAAAAAATAATAATAATAATATTCTCATTTCTTTCCTCAGCTCCACAAATCGACTTATACAACGCTACGTCAGTGGCCGGCTTCTCACCCACTTCCAGGACCGAGGGGTTCTCTCCAAGAGATGTCTACCTCATGTTCCCTGGCACCAAGTTTGATTTGGACATGTAAGTACATGATATATCGTTACTTATATTGTAAATGCGAGAATAACTTTGTATGTTATGCTATTGGCTAAACCACCGTACTTTGATGAAACTTGGTATAGAGTAACTTTTTACTGGCGAAAAGCTAGTGTAATACAGTAACTAGCTGTCCCCGGCGACTTTGTCCGCGTGTTTTAGTTTCAACGATTTTTCATTTCTGCAACATTTTTAATTTATATTCCGCTCCGTTTGGTCGCAGCGTAATATTATGTAGCTTATAGCCTTCCTCAATAAACGGACTATCCAATACAAAAATAATTTTTCAATTCGAACCAGTAGTTCCTGAGATTAGCGCGTTTCAAACAAACAAACAAACTCTTCAGCTTTATAATATTAGTATAGATAAGTATCTACAGTGTACACTGCTCAATAAATAATATAAAAAAAAATAAGAAAATTGTTGCAAAAAAGTTTAGTCAACTATAGAGCGCGCATATCGAGTATGAACATGTAAAATCGAAAAATTTGCGTCTAGACAGAGCGCACTGTTTTATTAAAACTATCTCAAAAGCTAATATTACCCTAATAATATCGGAACCGTCGATATTTTCGCATAAACGTCTGTCGTCGCGCGGAAAATCACATAAATCAGTAAACGAACGTAGTACTTTTAGCTATAAATGTGCTTACGCTTGGCATAAGGGGCTACTAGCGATGCGCACGCTCTATGCTTGTCTATGTTTACTCTAAAGTTAACTGTTGTGCACTCTTTTCTGTGATATGCAATTATTTGGGAAGTATATGAAAAAAATATCGTTTAGGTATCAAACAAGCGAAGCTGCGAACAAAATGCTATACAATAAAAAAAATTTGACAGACATGAAATATAAGAAATGAAAACTAAACTCGACACACTGTTATGATAATTTAATATGAAAAATTCGCACAAACAACGTGTTTTTATAAATGTTTATAATTTAGGAATAATTCGTTCAAAAGATGACGTTAATTACAGTCATTTAAATGGTATTTTATTATGTTAATATTATAAGTAGGTAAACATGAGTAAATCAAAACTTTATCATCTATACTATATATCTATACTAATATTATAAAGCTGAAGAGTTTGTTTGTTTGTTTGTTTGTTTGAACGCGCTAATCTTAGGAACTACTGGTTCGAATTGAAAAATAATTTTTGGATTGGATAGTCCGTTTATTGAGGAAGGCTATATATAGGCTATATAACATCACGCTACGACCAATAGGAGCGGAGCATAAATGAAAAATGTTGCAAAAATAAAAAACCGTTGAAACTACAACACGCGAACAAAGTCGCGGGGGACAGCTAGTAATATTATAAAGCTGAAGAGTTTGTTTGTTTGAACGCGTTAATATAAGGAACTACTGGTTCGAATTGAAAAATTCTTTTTGTATTGGATAGTCCGTTTATTGAGGAAGGCTATTGGCTATATAACATCACGCTACGACCAATAGGAGCGGAGCATAAATGAAAAATGTTGCAAAAATAAAAAACCGTTGAAACTAAAACACGCGCTCAAAGTCGCGGGGAACAGCTAGTGATTAATAAATAAATATATTTTTTATAATTTTAGGCTATCAGTCCTCCCCGCCAGTCCTAACCGCCCAGAGGTCCAAGCTGCCTTCGTCGGCATGTGGCATCTAAGCGTGCGATGCGACACGTGCGATTACCGACTCTGCGTGTTTGCGCGCGCGCATATACACTTCGACGTTGAGACGGATACGCCGGGTGAGTTTGATCTTATTTATCATTGGTTAAGTAACTTATCAGTATAGCAAGACAGTACATACAAGGTGATTTTGTTTTTGTTGTAAATAACATAAAACTATGACTTCTATATCTCGGTTATACAGGATGTCCCAGAAAGTATGGACGATCGAGTGGCCAGAGGTAAAATGACCGTGGTAGTTGGTTTTTGAGTGGCTATCAAATTTACAATTGTAATATTTTTGACTGCACGGATAGCCGAGTGGTATAGGTCACCACGCCAATTACCTCTGTGCGCGACGTGCCGCGGGTTCGATCCCCGCATGGGACAAGTATTTGTGTGATCCACAAATGCTTGTTCCAAGTCTGGGTGTTCTTTGTGCATGTGATTTGAATGTTTGTAAAACCCACCCACGTGACACAAGGATTAAATTCCTTAGTGCGGGAGACGTTTTTTTCAAACAAAAAATAAACAAATAAAAAATATAAGTCAAAATATAAGTTTGTATTCGCAAAAACTTATTAGGCGCAAAACTAAAAATTCATTGCGAGAAGCTTACATTTTTTTATTACTTCAAGAGACCGAATGTTTATTAAAATAGTATTTCATTTTAATTTCAATATGATAACAAAACGCATTTCTGATAAAAAAATCTTAACAGACAAACTGACAACCAAATGATCTTATTTCTATATGACAACAAAACGCGTGCATGATATAAAAAAAATCTTATCAAACAGATTGACAACCACTCTCAACTCTTGGAAGAGTTCCTTTATTTTCTTTTGAATTACGGAAACCTAAATAACTTAGTTTCGTTTTCAATAAGACATTACATATTTATATACACCATGCGTCTATCAAAAACCTTCAGATAAGTCAATAGGGATGTTTCCTGGGTATGAAAAGTTAAAATCTATTTAGTCCGTCAGTTAGATAATAAAAAAATATTAGACACGTATTTTTTCTTTTACCAAAACAACAAAAAAATACAAAGATACAGCGCTTTAAAGTTTCGGAGTGGGGCTTATGACGCCACGCCTTGGTAAAAATTGTAGCGAGGAGTGACGTCACGCATAATTTCCCTTTCTCTGTATTTTGATCATTTTTTGTTTGCAGGAAAAAAGAAAAAATACGTGTCCAATAAAATTTATTAATCTACCAGGCGGACATTAAAAAAACAATTAGGAAACATGCCTATTGGAGACGATTGTCTGAGAGACAGCACATCCTTTATCTTCTTCTATATAAATAAAAATGAATGTTGCTAGGCGCATAACTCGAGAACGGCTTGACCAATTCGGCTATTTTTTTTTTGTATCATCCTTATGTATTTAAAACAGAACGGTTTACACACGCATATTCTCGGGATCGCCCGACTAGTTTAGTGGAGTGGACCACCGCCGCCGCGTCAGCTCATGATTAGGGACTCCTATTGAGTCTGAAACAAGTCGGGCGATCCCGAGAATGAGCGTGAGTAAACCGTTTTGTTTTAAATACATAATTATTATACATTATTAAACAAATCTTCCTTATTGCCCACGGAAGGTTTTAATAATAATAATAAAAAAAATGCGTGGACAATAGTAAAAACAATACTTTTCTTTTGTAGAGTAAGAAAGACTTTCCGGGCAGCTATTAAATAATAATTATTTCAAAACTTCCTCTGGTTAAAGCGCTTTATTTAATACATAATACCAAACTCCTATATAACATGTTTAGAACCCGTTTAGATATCGACCCTGTCATTAACTTTTTGTGGTACAAAAAAAGCGATGGCTTGCATTTCTTTCGACGAGACAAAAAAATGTATAATCCATTTAGAAATACGGTTATTCATAGACAAAAAACATAAGTTAATTGTATTGAGAGTTCTGAAGATTGAAATGATTAAAACGATAAGACGGGTGAGAAGGATAGACCAAGAATGGATAACTATGTAAATTATTAAATTTTTCTAACTACAAACTGCCTATAAAATAAAAAAAACCGGATTATTTAAAACAAAAGGGTTTAGGTACTCGCGTATATTCTCGGGATCGCCCGACTAGTTTCAGACTCAATAGGAGTCCTTATCATGAGCTGACGCGGCGGCGGTGGTGTCGCGAGTCGAACTGATACGACGATAGTTATTTTACAAATAAAAAAACCGGGTTCTAAGTAAGTAATAATCATTTCAATTTAGCCAAGAAACAATGAACAACTTAAAATTTGAATATATGCCTATAAAATTGAGCATTGCCCTCGATTTCGCTGGGATCCCATTATCAGATCCTGGCTTGATGGGACTACCTGGGAAGTATAGCTTATTTAACAAAAAACAATTTTTCAAATCTCTCCTGTCTTCGAGAAATCGGGGAACATACATAAATTAAAACAAAAAACAAAGATTCCGACGAAATGAGAACCTTTTTTTTTAAGTTGGTTGAAAATAGTCCCAGTAGTCATCGTCGAAAATAATCTAGACTGAACCAAGCAGTTTTAACAACAAGTAAGCCAGTTCGTACACGAAGAGACGCAAATCTCCGATACCCAAAGACTTTAGACTCCAAAGACGCGGTCCTAAACGAACATCTATGAGTTTGTATGGCGGTGGTTTCTTGTATACTAAAATCGCCGTATATCGCAGACTTGCAACGCCTCGTGTACAAACGGGCTAAGTGGTTTTCGTGCTCAAAAAGTTTGACTTTAGGTATGCCATTAACACAATAAACAATCTAACTATAATTGATCCCTCATAAATATAAAAAGGTACAAACATAAAAAAAAAGGAAAAAAAAAAAACAAAACGTCGAATTGGAGCTCATACTTTTTAAATTGATTAAAATAAATATAAACCGACTTCAAAATTAACTAATATGCAGCATATTACATCCAATAAATATAACTTTATCATAGCTTTCCACCCTCTGATGTTAAACACATTAAAACCAAATCCAAGCCCGCCTCACGTCGCCCAGTGGTAAGTAGTTGGCGTCTAAACCTATACCACTCAGCTTTCCGTGCATTTAATAAATTATTAATTAGAGAACGTCTAAAATAGATTAATCTTAATACATCACATTTCTTTCTTGGCACCACGATCTGATCTATTTAGGTATGTAGGCACAGTCAGCAACAAAAGTTGATTAATAAAATCAGTTTTACAAAACACCTCCAAAGTCAATAAATTGATGTTGAAACTAGGAAACAAAATAGTACTATTAAGAGAGGATGCGCTATGATAATCCTTATTAGTAAATTTACGGAATTTTATTGTATTTATGTGTTTTGTAAATGTGATTGTGTTTGTCAACTTTTGTTGCTGACTGTACACACATACATATAACTACGAATTATGTATATGACATAATCTTCGTGGCCTCGGAAAAGTGACAAAAAAATTATCAATTTTTTTTGCGGGAATCAAACATCAATTTATTCCGAATCAAACGGTTGGACTCCGTATTAGTCAGTTTATAAGCGGTTTATTTTGTAAATAATACGGTACCCTAAAATTGCCACACAATAAATTAAAAAGTATAAATAAAAAAAAAAACAATAAAAACATCATCACACAATCATAGCTTTGATATAAATTGTTGTTAAGTGTGACCATCACTAAATGAAACAGTGTTGCAACGTCATAAACTAAAACAGGAATCAAATAAATAAAACAAAAAACATGCAAGCAAACAAAACATGCAAATTCCAAGGGCGTACACAGAAAATCAATTAACAAAACCACTTTCATCAAAAGCGAATCAAAAGCTATAACTTTTTATAACAACAAACTGAATAAACCCTTGCACATGCTTAAAAAAAAGTTTAACCTCTAAATGTCACGATGACAGCTCCCGCGTCCAAGATGGCGTCGCACCAAAAGTGAGCCAAGGACACTGTTGCATACAGCCAGGCACCGAACTTAAATGTCGTATACAGCCAAACATGGTCTAACCAGTTATTTTTTGTGTTACAACTTATATTACGTGAACTATCGATTATTCGAGAAATATTTAGATTCAAGTTTACATTAATCTTTTTTAATGAATGATTTGTTTTCGAGCGCCGATTAACGTTTTTATATTTATATACTTAAACATAAAAACCTCGATGTTGATAAGCACATAAAATCTGCTCAATTCCCTTGCAAATGTTCACCATCCTAATTTTAAACATCACAATATTTTTACGTTAATGAGTACTATCTCAGAAAGATAAATATATACTATATTTGATTAAAAAAACTAAACAAACAATATATTGAACACGTATCCGTATCAATAAAAGTATCTACTACTTTTTGTTTTTAGAACCACAAAACTACACAAGCTTGACTTTTTATAAAAAAGTATATTAATATTTCAACTATCAATAATTTTATTTGTAGTATTAGAGCAAAGATTAAACAATTCCATAAGAAAAGAGAATAAAAACCTAAATAATATTAAATACGATACCAACACGACATGTGTTAACGATTTGTGTGCTGTACACACACTGACTGTTATATAGACACCATAGAATATGCAAAACAGACATGACAATTCAATAATTTGAGTCAATAAATCACTATGAAAAAAATTAAGGTACAACGATCAAAATTACGCCGGGATTAAAATCATAACTCATCAGAACGAAATACCTACAAAATCATAAATTATTTTTTTGTGACTGTTAAAAAGACTTGATGATACTTAACAGTAATATAGCACACACAATCGAATAACAAATTAAATAATCTTCTAATCTATACTAATATTATAAAGAAGTAAAGTTTGTGTGTTTGTTAAATTGTAAGGGGTAATCTCGGGATCTACTGAACCGATTTTAAAAATTCTTTTACCAATAGAAAGCCACATTATTGCTGAGTGTCATAGGTCATATAAAAAACCGAAAAATAAAAAGGCTTTTACGTTTTGCAAAGTGAATCGGAGAAAAAACAGTCGAATGAAAGCGTTTCTTACGAACGCTGCCTTAACTATGAAAGATATATTTTTGAGTTCTAGAGAAAAGATGTGGAGCTTGAAAATGCCTACAAAAAAGTCAACGACAGCATATGTCTAACTTTTATATTTAAGTTACAAAAACTAGTTTTTTTAATATTAGTATAGATAATTTAATTTTTAATATTAATAAAATAATTTAAATCGTTAGGTCATATGTACTAAAAAAGGCTTATTAACATTATGCCCAACGAAGTGGGCACGGGTCAGCTAGTACTTATATAAAAATATTGTGTCACAGTGTTTGCTATAAAACTCCTCCGAAACGGCTTGACCGATTTTTTGTGTATATTTGATAGGTTTGAAAATAGGTTGTAGGCTATTTTTATACTACTATGTGATAAGGGTGGCCTTGGCAAAACTACGTTTGAATTCCAGGCGTAAAGTTACGTTTTTTTGAAGCAATTTTATCCTAAAAATCTAGGCATAATAAACTTTATATCAATATTTTTTAAGCTACTTGACGTATTAGATATGATTTATACCTAACCCCGTCAAAAAAGCAGATATAATTATAATATAATTAGAGAAAAATAAGTAAACTCCAGGATTACTTTTATCGGCAAACTTTGGCTAAATCTACACAGCGTTAGAAGCTTCATAACGGGCAGTTTTCTTCTAGTATTTATATATAATAATGTATGTATTATATTATGTAGTATTTAAATATGTATATATTGTATAATAGCTTTATATAATATATTGTAGTGTATGTATTCTTCTTATATAAAAAAATGATTTTCGTCATAATTTTCAGTGCATCTACCACGTTTCTTTCTGCATCACCTAAAGGTTGACTGGTAGAGAATGCCTTCTGGCATTAAGTCCGCCTATGTACACTGTGCATGAAGCACTAAATAAATAAAAAAGTAACTATAGTGTGCGCGTATCGAGTATGAACTGTAGGCACTGGTATGAACAAGTAAAATCGTTAAAATTTGTATAATAATAGAGCGCGCCGTTTTATTTAAACTGTCTCAAAACCTAATATTACCAAAATAATATATCGTAACCGGCGATATTTTCTCATCAACGTCTGTCATCGCACGGAAAATCACATAAATTAGTAAACGAGCGTAGCACATGCTAAAAATTTGCTTACACTCTGAACAACGGACTACTAGCGATGCGCACACTATGCTTGTGTATGTTTACTCCCAAACAACTGCCCCCCTAGACAAGTGGCATTTCGACAAGCGTTAACGATGATAGAAATCAGTTAAATGACATTAAAAGTATGGAAATGACATTTCGTTTCGATAAGTCACGTGACTTGGACTTGTCACTTCCATACATTTGAACGATTCGATCAGCGTTATCGCTTGTCGAAATGTCACTTGTCTAGAGGCCCTGGGCACATTTCAATGCAGTATCCACTCTAAACACCACTGCCTAATAATGCGTGACCCTTCTGTCATCATACTCTTTGGCTATATGACATTGCTTTTAACGTATCCTCCATTTTTTTTATTAGACACACAAGGGTCACGTGACCATGACTCAACTAAAACATTATTACTTATAAATATTGGTTTTACTGGCTTTTATAAGTACCTATAACTATTATATAGTTGGTTATTAATTTAACAAGCATTTTAAAGTTATTTCTTTAGTATATCGTTCATAACTGCTACATAATATGTATAAGTTTACGGTGTTTTTTGTTTTTAATAACGTAGCTCCTAAACGGATGAACGATGGTCTTGAGTGTTCTAAATAAAGTTCAAGAAAATCTATTCAGTCTATCTGATCATGAGCATTTTTTTAAACGTAGAAATTGCAACTCCTTATACATTGCGTTTTCTCTTCAATTAATTTTAATTCTAATACAATGCCAATGCGAAATTGATATTAGTTAGGCGAAAACGTGATTCTGTGTTCTTGAGAAAAAAGAAACGGTCAAAGGTATCTAAACATTTGTCAAAGAGTTATCCCCTTGATAGATACATAGTTAAATATTCTGTTGATCCAACGATATAGCATTTTTTTTTTGTATATTTTTAAGTTTACTAGCGATGTGGGTGGAATTCACAGTACTAGCAATCTTGTTAACCCCTCCAACTAAATATGCTTGTGTCTGGAGTGGGTTCACGTCCATAGTGCAAGGGGTGGGGTTCGAACCAGCGACCTCCCGATCACAAGGCGGCACCCTAACCATTAGGCTGTGGTCGCTTTAATGTTTGCCAACGCTTGTATTTCGTATTTTCTTTTTGTTTTGAATGATAGTTATTTTATATACCAATTAAAGTACGAGCTGTGCCCCGCCGGTTACACTCGCCATGGTTTTTGGGTAAAATGGTAGTGGTAGTGTAACAGTGACGTCACGCGATATTTCCATTCGCTGTACTCTCGTAGTATTTTTTTTACGCGAAAGTAAAATAAGTGTCAAATATTTTATCAATATCTAAAAGAAAGACGGATTAAAAACAACTTATCAACTTCCCTATAGTCCTATTACAAAGAACAAGGTTCGTTCCTTCTCTAACCTTCTCATATAGAGAAGGAACGAGCTATGATCACTACGTATTCATTTTAAGATAACGTTTAGATATTCCCCCCCGTCCCTAGATCAAGCTGGCCCGAGCCGGCCAAACTACCAATAAAAATATGTCTTTAAATAATAAAAACTTAGATTCAGCCCTCCCTTGCTGTTTTTGCCTTATTAAGATTGTTAGCAACGCACCAAGTCGAGGTCCGAACCCCACAAGTGCCCTTAGTGAACGTTGCTGACGTAGTTAGTTTTTCTATTGCTCTGGCTGGAGGCCCTTAAGGTTCTCGCCAAAAGTCCGGCGAAGCAGTCAAAGCCTGCGCTCAGGTTAATTACATAGATCTCTTAAAAAAAAAGACATTAAGATGTTAACTACAAATGAAGTCTATAATAACATTGTATTTAAATTAAAAACTACACATTGGCATAAACGTTATAACAATTTAAATGCTAATTAAATTACTTATCTCGATCTAAAAAGATTAACTAATCGTAATTGTTACTACAAAAAAATAATTTATTAAATTATTTTCGTCTTAATTTTGCAATACCTACCTATGTATAAATAACTAGCTTTGCCCCGCGGTTTCACTCGCCTTATTCTTATACATATTATTCTCCCAAAGCAAGTAATGTGATGTCAAATAGTCAATAACCTTAATCGAGAATTAGGCTATCAAAAACCGGCTGATAGTTTAAAAGATTAGCGTGTTAAAACAAACAAAATACTTTAGCTTTAATTAATTTTAATCTACATAAATAAATAAAATTGAAGTGTCTTTGTAACATTAAAATAACCGTTTTTTACTACATGCATATGAATATATATAGGTACATGTATCAAAATAATATTTTTTACAGTATGTCTGTTTGTTTCGGCTAATCTCTGGAACGGCCGGACCGATTTTGAAGGGTCTTTCACTGGCAGAAGGCTGATATATTATAATAAGGAGCAACTTATACTTCTATTTCAGAAAAAAACTAAAATTATCTGTACAAATTATAATAAAAATAAAAATGCAAAAACGAAAAAAATACTTAATAAACTAAATACTTTATCGTTAAATTCCACGCGGAAGAAGTCACGGGTAAAGCTAGTATTAAGTATACATGAACCAGAGGTCAAAACACTTCGATAATATAAAATATGAAATAACATATTTTCCTGTTTAGATATTTATTTATAACGTGTCGTTAAGATAAGCGGGTGTCTTATAAATAAGTTCGGAACTAAAGAAACATTCAATTATACCTCCATAATACAACAATTAATTAATTTAATTATTGATTTATCAATAACATTGTATCATTTAAATATTTGTTTAAAATTCGTTAATGTTATTAAGCTCTAGTTTGCTATGTATCTATTTGCTACCTACCTACCCTACCTACCCTAACTACCTCCCTACCTACCTCCCTACCCACGTCCCTACCTACCTACCTAAATATTAATATATCTATTGCAATTAAGGATAAAAAAAACACTATTTACTAAAAGCAAAAAAAGCGAATTTTATAAATACTTCCGTTTATCAGCTTCTAAACTAATCAAGTTATTTAATTAAAAGGTTTGTTAATGAATTCATAATCTAATACAGAATTTATCGATAAATATAATCGTATATATGAAACTTTCGTCAATTTTTTAGGTCGAACATTAATCAGCGCTTATTACCTACTTATAGGTTCTTGTGAACAAGTTGGGCTAAAAACCTAACAAAAATCTACCAGTATATTAAAAACAATCTATACTCCTATACTGTTCTTACTAATTATTATAAATACGAAAGTAACTCTGTCTGCTATGCTTTAACGGCTAAACCGCTAAACCGATTTTAATTATACTTGGTATAAGTTAAGTTTGAAGCCTAGGAATGGATATAGTCTGCCCACGAGGGCGGAGCCGCAGGCAACAACTAGTACAAAATATATATCTCGGAATAATACCTAGACCCGGAACTCTAAAACGGGGTTTGCCTAAAAAGCGCTATTAGCTGCTGATTTGGTGGAAAGCTGCTCCAGACAGAAGAGTCTGGAGAAAATTGGGGAAGATTTGCCCAGCAGTGGGACACCTAAAACATTATTTTTAAATTTTTCAACGAAATCCTAACCTAATCACTACTTCAAAACAAATCATTAAAGTCTTATCTAATCACAGCAATTCGTAGTTTAACCCAATTTTAAATTGACAACCGCACTAGAATTAACTCCAACACTATTATTATTAATAATTACACTATTAATAACACTCACTACACTTAATAATATACGTTATTAAACGATAAATCCGTGTTCGTTCCACGATACATAATATCAAACTAAATAATAAAGATACAAATAATTGTTTATCAGTTTAAGATATATGTTAGAACTGATTAACTATTATCTTGGCGCTATATTAATAGGGTCAAAACAGATAGAAAGATTTTAACCGACAGTAAAATAAGAGGAGTTATTAACACCACGTTATTGGTGTATGTAAATGGGATACAATTCTCCAGCGCGGGTAAAGTTTAAAAAAAATATTTGATATGAAATATTTGATAACTTTTTAACCGACTGTAAAAAGAGGATCACACTCTTTAATACTTAAACTGAATATAAATTACTTTTTGTAATAGATAAAGTAATCTTACCCCTTATTAGTAGGTAAGTGAAAAAGATATGAAAATAGCTAAAAAAATTGTGTAGCGCCTTAATCAGAAACTAACTAATAAAAGTTTCTTTCTGATTAAAAATAAATAAAAAATAAAATAATAAATGTGGACAACATCACATACATTGCTCTGAACCCAAAGTAAGTAGCTAAAGCACTTGTGTTATGGAATTCAGAGACAACGAAGGTACCACAAACACCCAGACCCGAGACAATGTAGAAAAGTGGTTTTCTACATTGACCCGGCCTGGTATCGAACTCGGGACCTCAGAGCTGGCGACACCTTGAAAACCGGTGTGTACGCCACTCGACCACGGAGGTCTGATTAAGGGTAATTTCTGATTAGATCAAAGGTGGTAAACGAGGCCCCTATACTTGGAACAAACAATTGCCGATCACACAAATGTTCCTCCCAAGCAATATTCGATTATCCGTGCATTCTTAAGAGTAATTACTTTTGAAGTTATACTTCTTTAGGCGCGTTATGAAAAAATGATGAGAGTGAAATTTTAAGATGCGCGCGCGTCTGTGACACAAAATTAACTGTATGAAGCTGTCTGCTTAACCGCTCATTATTACAATGCGCGCGCACACCGTCACGGAAAACCTACACCCTGAAGTTAGCTAGTCAACATTTTAGTTTTTCCAAACTACATACCTAATGTAAAAAATTACAAATGTCAAGATGGTTAAAATACTTTTTGTACCAATCTGTCAATCACAAGTTTATGAGAAAGAATTTTATCTTGTTTCGCCAAAAAAGTGTAACTTCTTACGTGCGTACATAAGTACACACACACACTTTTTTTTTTATACATATGCCTATAAAGACACTTTTTTTCGCAATCATCGCACTTGATAATAAATGATTGATTGTTTTACAAGTATTTATGTTCATGCTTAAACCGGCTTCTAGGTTCAATGGCCGGTTGGCAAAATGTTATTAGCTTTTTCTTTTAAAATTCTGAATCACATACCAACATTTTAATCTTTATAAGGATATTTTATAATTTTTTAAGTAAAACTTCTTTACGCACGCTCAACTTAGGGAGTAAGCTGGTGAATGCGTGACGAGAGCGTTACGAAAAGTGTGATCGGGCGAGGCGAACGGAAGATGGGAAGGAGATATAAGTTAGTGAAGATAGAGAGTTACGGTTTGTATATTACTGTAGGGGCAAGAGAGAGGTGCGAGCACACATTTTCTTTCTCTCTCTCTCTCATATCCAGTTACGTGAAGTTTTACTTTAGTCCTGTGGTCTAAAGGATACTCGTTGTTTTTATAACTAGCGTCAGTCGTAGCCTAGTGATTCAATGACCGGATTCGTAAGCATAAGATTGCCGGTTCAAATCCAGACCTTCAATAATGTGACTTTATTTTAAAATGTATTCTTTATTTTTTAATTATTCTACCCTATGCACTTTGTTCAAGTCTGTACCAACGAGCCAACCTCAAAATACAGAGCTACAAACTCCTAGATGAGACACCGACCTTATCTCGCGCATGTCTTTCTGACGTCAGCCATCTAGTAGGAAACATTGCGTCATAAGTCATAGGTTATCAATCAGTCTAGAGATGAATGGATAATAAAACATAGGATATTCACAAGGGCATTCTATGTTTACGTTAAGATGGGGATGAAGTCTGGAACCTACTTTGATTTGACGCAGATGAGAGACTACCATGTCTTGTACACACGCCATAATCGTTTAACATACAATACAATGCTAAGAACCCAAAGAAACTTGCTTAAGCACTTGCGTTATGGAATCAGAGACAAACGAACATACCAGAAACACTGACCCGAGTGAATGTAGAAAAGTAGTTGTCTATATTGACCCGTCTGGGAATCGAATTTGTGACCTCAGAGCTAGCGATACCTTGAAAACCGGTGTATACGCCACTCGACCACAGAGGTCGTCAAACAAGGAGTATAACAGAACTGATGATTATAAATAATAACATAATGTATCTTTATTTTCAGATACCCTCAAATTCAGAGTCACTGGGCCTGTAGCAAGTGTAAGGGAATCTCAGCTAGTGGATGAGTACGGGACTGAGCTCGCCAAATTACCGTTCAGGTAAGCATAAGTTTAACATAGACTCTATAACAAATAATAATAATAAATGTGGACAACATCACATACATTGCTCTGAACCCAGAGTAAGTAGCTAAAGCACTTGTGTTATGGAATTCAGAGACAACGAAGGTACCACAACCACCCAGACCCGAGACAATGTAGAAAAGGGGTTTTATACATTGACCCGGTTGGGGATCGAACCCGGGACCTCAGAGCTGGCGACACCTTGAAAACCGGTGTGAACGCTATTCGACCACGAAGGTCGTCAAACTAAACTCTACAAATGACAATACATACATTTTCAAAATCAATATGTTACCCCGGTCACTCACATAGGCGCAAACTTTTGAAAAAGGTTCGCGCGCTTAGATGTCTGTTAAAAACCGACACAGCTTGGAAATGAAAGCATTTGCAAATCTCGTCCTACACTTGTGGGTTTGCGTATTCGTGCGAATGTGACTGACCGGCATTAGATATTCCTTAGATACTGATGATTATGTATATATATATATGTATGAACCGTTAGCCCAATTGATATGAAACTTTGCACGCATATAAGGGCGACATAACCACTCCTACGAACATTGTTAAGTTAGTGACGGATAGGTGGCGCTGTTGGCAGTGATTTTTATCTTTTGAACCAAAGGACGAATTGTAGATTTTTGGTTGAACCGAAGCGCACCGGGCAACATCTAGTAATAAAATAAATTGGTGTCACAAACTTATAATACTAATTTAAAAAGAAATTGCACTGTTACTTTATGTAATACGTATTTCATAGCCCCCGGGGATGCCATATTGCAGTGGACTTTATTTAATTACAAAACTCGACATACCTCGACACAGACAAATAAAATACTTTTCAAAGCGCATCGAATTCTATACCTTTAAAAACAAAAAACGATCTATAATTATACCTTTTTTGTAGCTTTACAAACTTTCACATTCTTGTCATAGTTATATAACTGTGAATGGGTACTAGGGAGGGCAACTCATTCAAAGAGTTTTTCTAACCAAATTAATTATATGGAGAAAGGCTTCTTGTGAAGTGTTAAAACTATTAAGTTCTTTTGTGGAGAGGAGTTCTCTTTACATAGAGCTCCATGTCTCTGGAATAGTAAATATGCTTACAAATTGTCTTAATACAAGTTTTGATAAATTTGTAAAATACTTTACATCCTAATACTAATACATATTATAAATGCGAAAGTAACTCTGTCTGTCTGTCGAGCTTTCACGCTAAAACTACGGAATCGATTTAAATTAAATTTGGTGCATAGACAGTCTAGAGCCTGAGAAAGGACATGGCTACTTTTTGCCGCGATAATCGACAGCTAGTAATAAATAAATGTGGACAACATCACATACATTGCTCATACCCCAAAGTAAGTAGCTAAAGCACTTGTGTTCTGGAATCTGAGACAGCGAAGGTACCACAAACACCCAGATCTAAGACAAAGTGGTTTTCTACATTGACCAGTCCGAGGATCGCACCCGGGACCTTAGAACTAGCGACACATTGAAACAATTTATTGAGACTAGTTGTCAGACTTTAACGATTGTCAAAGTTCAACGTAAGACAGTCGGGACCAGTACTTTACCATGCTTTCCGAGGCACTGAAGTCTTTACATACTCTTATTCGTTGCAGTTACCAACCAATGGCTGGTGAGGGTCAGAATGAGGAGATAGATCCCATAGTGGAGCTGGTAGCTGATGTCGCGCTACCACCAGTCAAGGGATCCAAGGTTTACGCCAAGATTGTCGGACGGGACTTAAGAGGTGAGCTTTGGAGATAATTCTATATTTTAATATATCGGTAAATTTTACATGACGACGGATAGATTTGAAATGTCGTATGACGTGACCATTTCGTCTGTTTTATACGCAATCCTGAACTTCAATTCGCTCGATTTACTTGTACTTTTTGGGTTTAATATTTTTTTTATCACCTAACTGACGGCCTTATCAGGTTTAGATACCCCATTAATGCAATGTATGGGGTAGATTTTTTGACTCTAAATGGTAATAAATATATTCTTTACATAACAATAGTATATATAATAGTATTACCGTTATTATAACTAAATCAAACGCTACTCATTTATAAGTAGCCGATAAGCCTCATTCTGTGTCTATAAATTTAAGGTGATATAGCAAAAGATAGACATAAAAAAATGTCTTTAAGTTTTCGGCAAACACTAAGTCAGAACTATTTTCCATTTTCCAGGAGAACCCTTCATCCGCCTATCTGGACCCCTCAACCAACCAGAGGTCCGCATGGGCAGGTCAGCGGCCGTCATCTTCCCGGACTCCTCCAACGACCTGGAGAGGATTGAGGAGCTGAACTCCAAAGCTTATGAGGCTCAAGTGCTGTTCAACGATAGCTCGCAGCAGTTCAGTAGAGCTGTGTCTCAGGTAATTTTCAGTTCGATGTCGAGAGCATATGGACAATAGTATTAAGTGTTTGTTAGTCCCAATAAACAGATCTGGGTTTACCACGAGTATATGATGTATCAAGTTTTATATTAGACCTTTGGTTTTATCAGCCACCGGTGACCGACGAAAACCGAACATAAATTGTGTCTGCCGAATCAAACGTATAAAATACAGATGAACGAAAAAATTCAAAAGTAGAATTTAAACTAAGATATCTAATTTAAAAGATTAGATGGAAATAGATGGTATTTTACATTAAATATATCTTAACAGGGGATTTAAAAACTAATCTAATCATATGCATCGACCATATATTTAGTATTAAACTTCCAAAACGAATACACGGATAGCCGAGTGGTATAGTCACCACGCTAACAACCACAGTACGCAACGTGCTGCGGATTCGATCCCCGCATGAGACAAGCATTTGTGTGATCCACAAAAGCTTGTTCTAAGTCTGGGTGTTCTTTGTGCATGTGATTTGAATGTTTGTAAAACCTGCGACACGAGGATTAAATTCCTTAGTGCGGGAGTCGTTTATATAAGAGGAAAGAGGATCAAATTTCTATTTATTTACAGATCGTCAACCAGCAAGGATCATTGCTGACTTCCGTACAAATTGGTCTAGCCAGTAGGTTGTATGGCGCTCCAGGGGAAAATTTACAGGTAAATTAAAAATCGAATCATGCATACGACAAAAAACTCTAAATTCTACGTTATATACATACGTATATTTACAAGCCTTTCCACAAAGCTAGGCGGCACAGACGAGTTTTCACTAAAAATCTATACTAATATTATAAAGCTGAAGAGTTTGTTTGTTTGTTTGTTTGTTTGTTTATTTGTTTGTTTGAACGTGCTAATCTCAGGAACTACTGGTTCGATTTTAAAAAATCTTTTTGTATTGGATAGTCCGTTTATTGAGGAAGGCTATAGGCTATATAACATCACGCTACGACCAATAGGAGCGGAGCATAAATGAAAAATGTTGCAAAAATGGAAAACCATTGAAACTAAAACACGCGAACAAAGTCGCGGGGTACAGCTAGTAATAAATAAATAAATAATAAATAAATGTGGACAACATCACATACATTGCTCTGAACCCAAAGTAAGTTGCTAAAGCACTTGTGTTATGGAATTCAGAGACAACGAAGGTACCACAAACACCCGGACCCGAGACAATGTAGAAAAGTGCTTTTTCTACATTGACCCGGCCGGGGATCGAACCCGGGACCTCGGAGCTGGCGACACCTTGAAAACCGGTGTGTACGCCACTCGACCACGGAGGTCGTCCTTTTTCACAAAAATTATCACACATTGACCATTTTTTTCCCTGTACGAGCAATTACCAGGGTTGACAGAGTCATACACGATCTGTACATCTTTCCACGCGAGGATTTGTACAACGCTACAAATAATGCTGTCCGCGTACCTGAGAACTGATCCGGATAAATTTAATACTACTGCCATTGATCAACTCGCTAAGAAGAAGGATTCATTGATGATAATTTTATTTCTTGTATAATAACCCCTCTGTAACATAAATTAGAATGCGTTTACAGATAAAACCGCTTTTTATTTTGGAAGAGATTTACGCAGTTAGCCTGAGCGCAGGCTTTGACTGCTTCACCAGACTTTTGGCGATAACCTTAAGGGCCTCCAGCCAGCGCAATAGAAAAACTAACTACGTCAGCAACGTTCACGAAGGGCGTTCGGACCTCGACTTAGTGCGTTGCTAGCAATCTTAATAAGGCAATCAAAAACAGCAAGGGAGGGCTAGATCTAAGTTAGAAATAACCGCATTGTTTCCATTACAGTTGCATTTTGAAGTAACGAACTACAGGGACCAATCCGTAAGATTCTCATTTGGGGCCTCCGGTGAACTGAGATTTCTATCGGATATACAGCCTAAATCGTAAGTATATTTTCAAAATCAGTGAATGTACTGTAAAACAGTATGATGGCTAATGGAGTAGAATGGAAGGGGAAAACATTGTGCGCCGACCCCAAATAAATTGGGAAAGGGCAGAAAGAAGAAGAAGAATTACACTCACAGATATAGATAGACCTAGATAATGGAAGTATCAAGATGTGTATAAAAACAGTGACGTTTTTGACTACCTACAAAGACGCCACAAGTGCTATTTAATGATGATTTGAAACTAGATGTAGGTACAATTGCCTACATCATATTTTTAAATTTTATTCGTGAATTGATTGACAATCCATTCGTTTGTTAATAATGCCCGGTACAGATTGGTGATACTATCTAGCGAGGCGCAACGATGCAGACTGAGCGCGACAGTTACCACGTTAAGTATATTATGCTTAAGCCGGGCACGCAAGGTGTCACGCGAAGTACATGCTCTTGCATTATTTAGGTCTATCTACATCTGTGATGACCCAACTGAAGAAGGGTCGCTACAGATAGAAAACAATGAAAAATATTAGAGAGACCTTTGCCAACAGACACACTGAACTCAGAGATATACTATAAACATGATACTAATATGAAAAACAACAGTATTTATAGTTCAGAATAGGATTAATGTAATATAAATATCTTTGATTATACACCTTATTGTATACCACAAGTTTTCTTTAAAATTCCATCCATTTAAAAGGGAATAAGATGGGAATGAGATGGGCATCAGATGTAAAAAAACTCACTAAGCACTTTATTTATCAGAATATATTTTCTTTTTCAGACAACGCGTAGTTTCTGGGCAAACTGTGAACGTTATAGTAAGTGTAATAGTACCGCCATCTATGCAGCCAGGACAGAGGGATAAAATCACATTTACAGCTTACGGTGAGTGTGTTCTTTTGTTATAGGTATGTAAATAAATCCCTATGAACAAATTTCAACCCACATTAGTCCACTCTAAACTTTTATATAACATCTGTAATTAAACAGATTTGTTGCGAGCTTCGAGAAATCGAAAGCTTTTCCAAAAACCCTGGCATGCATGACAACGAAACAATATAAATTCTTCTGCCTACCCTTTTCTAACCTATTTTGGGTTCGGCTACCAGTCTTACGAAGAATCTATTATGGCCCGAGAAAATTCCAACGACTTTCACATATCAGTGAAAGTTTTCAAAATTTTCTCAGTCAGCACAATCTAAAAGACTTATTTTATTTTCTAGGAAACGAACAAGTATCTTTATCAGCTTACGTCTACGTGGTGAACTCAGCGGATCCTACAGATGTTTGGGCTCCAGAAATAAGACACACCTTCCAGGGGACATGTCTTGGCAGGACAGGGGACGACTGCGCGCAGTACGCCTGGTCAGCTACTGTCGTGGCGAGGGATCCATTGGCAGGTGAGGGTTTAGGCGAAATATTTAGGATAATGTTTTGTAAATCAATATTTATAACTTTAATGTAAGATAGGGATTTATTTATTAATTAGCGACATACTATTTTGAACAGTTAGGTATGTTTTAAAACTGATTATTTTTCAGAAAAGCTTCTATTCAGCTCTATTATTTAAAATACACAGCATGAAAACAATCAATATAATATATATATAGTGCCCTTTTAAAAACTGTTGTTATATAAGGATTAAAAATTACAAGGAACTAAAACTCCTCTAATCACAGGTTTATTTAATCTCATTAACTTCATATCCCATAAAGGAGTACCACAGGGCACAATCCTATGCCCATTACTAAAACGATCTTTCACACAGGTCTACTCCGCCTCTCATCATCTCCTATCGGACTGATGTACAACAGTGACTTCATATCTGGCAGCCGTCAAGAAATAGTCGCTATATACAGAGCTACATGTTGCGCTCCTCGAGTGCTAATCAATGGTGTAGATGCATTCGGAAATACGAATACATACGTCATTGATATATCTGGTGAGTATAGTGAATTAATTTATAAGCAAGGTAGAGATAGATACAGAACAGGGGCTTCAAAATTGAGAGGAGACCCTACTCCTGATGAATTTCAAAACTAGGTATTTTTAAGAATATAATATTGTCGTCGCACACCTTCGACCTACCCCCGTAAAGTGCTTTAGGGACAACTGCATCTCAGGCTGATGGTATGTATATAGAAATATATAGGTATGTGTATCAATTTTCTGGTTGCCAAAATACAGGCTCTTCCTAGTTTGTGATCAGATGGCCGTATGCGAGTTGTCGCAAGATATATTATTATTATATCAGTTTTTAATAAAAATATCCCACCAGTATGGTATATAATACCTATAGTTTACACATAAAGAATTCGGGTCATCAAATACTTTTGTCTCCAGAAGAATTATTTGGTGATAGTTTGGTGGACAATGACGTCAGACCACTACAATATAATATCCCAGGTGCGACTGGCTTACTTAATTTTCGAAATTTATGATGCCTAGCCTTATTAGGATCTAGAATTATGTATTTATGTGACACCTTTGGAAGTATATAGTCTGCCTAAAAAATATGGACACAATAACAAAACAAATATATATACGTTTTGAAATAGGTAGGTTTTATGTTTAATTGTTCAATTTCAGCGAATTAACACTAGAAAATATATCATCACAATAAAAAATGTGATTTACAATGTCAAAATAACTATTAATTCTCACATGAGAATTTTATCATTTGAAACAGGCGCCATCTTCTCTGCCTCTCAGTGCGCATATTGACGTCAAAATAATATCAGAGTCGTTGTCAACGGGAACAATAACACTAAGGCAGCGCGTACCGTGACGTCATATTTGCACCGACCAATGGCGTGCGTTTTGATATGTCATAAATCCCGCATTAAATTAGCGATCTATCTTAAGTTACTGTACTTTATCGAATTAAAAATTGGACTAGAACTAAATAGCATTCGATGTAAAAGTTTAAACGAAGTCAGTGATTTATACATATTCCCTATAACAATAAAAATAATACTTTCTAAAACAAAACTTAAACTTTTGTTAAGTTCTTAAAGTCCTAATTCACAAGTCGCATAAAACAATATCGTGTGACCTATCTGCCTCCGAACTGCGCAAACGCGTAGGTCTATTGATTTTATGCTTAAAATAGAATTCTAGTGCATTGAGTTTCAAGCCCTTTCGAGATACGAAGCTATTATTGATTGCAGTAATAAAATATCTAGTTGAAATAGGGTTCGGTAGGGTAGCTGAACTAGGACAGGTTTTAACAGTTTTCTCATCATAGTAATATTATAAATGCAAAAGTAACTCTGTTTTTCTGTCTGTCTATCTGCTACGCTTTCACGGCTAAACCGCCGAACCGATTTGGATGAACATTGGTAAGGGGTCAGCTTGGATCCTAAGAAAGGACATAGGCTACTCTTTGCCGCGATAACCAACACCCAGAGGCAGACATGTTTCAGTATTCGACCATATATGGTCACTTAAATATAACAAAGTGTTTTCTTGGTACACATAAATCACTAGAGTATTCACAGGCTTTGATCTCCGCACGGAACAAACATTAATTCAATCCGGAGCGCGCTTTTTGTAGCTATATGATTAGAATTTGTGTAAACCACCCGCGACATAATATCTTAAACAAACTACGGGAATTACTCAAAATAAATTATCACCGAATCTTGTAGGAAGAAGAAATAAGTGCTGATACTAAATCCTATGTTTTTTTTCATTTCAGGTTATCTAACAGAAGGAGCAATTGCAGCGATAGTCTTAGGTGTTTTCCTAGCAATAGCTTTGATAGCTCTGCTGGTGTTCTTTATAGTATGGTGCGTGAGGAAACGAAAGGAATCCAGGGAGCTACCTTCGTATAATACAAGGACATAGATCGAATCTTAAAAGTATAAATAAGTAAACTATAGAGTGCGTCTAACGGAGTATGAACAGTGAGCACGAGTATGGCCAAGCGTCGTCTTCAAGATCACGCCAAAATAGTGTCAAAACTGAGCATGTCGTTTTATTAATACTATCTCAAAACTACTCTATTAATATCGAAACCATCGATTACTTCACATGAACGTATGTGGTGGCACGGAACATCACTAAACGAGCGAGTACTCGCAGCTAAGAACTTACGATCGGCATAAAGGGCCACTAGTGATAAGCGCACTCTATACTTGCCTATGTATACTCTTATGGCCCAAAAGATATTGAAATATTTAAGCAATGCTCAAAATGGGCCAAAAATTTTATTAGTTCGTCAGTAATGTCATAAAATATTATACTGCAATCATATAACACTGCAACAGCCACAGAGAAAAGAGAGAATTGATCATATCATATAATATATCAATACCCTAGCGAGTGAGAATTGACAAGTTCCAAACCCCACGGTGGGCGCCATTAGTGGCGCTGACAAAAATACCATATTAAAATCACCAAGCATTGCTTACATATTTTTTTATTAAGATCGAGTGCAAATAATATAGAATTAAAAAATTATGTTTAATTTAAGTTTGTATAGTTGTTTCATTAATTATGTCTTAATAACAATAAATTGTAATTACATAATGTACTTTTAAACACATCCATAGATATGACCCTCTCCGTGCCTCGGAAAGCACTTTATATAGCCATTGGTCCTGACTGTCATATGTTGATCTTTGACAGTCGTTAAGTCATTACAATTCTGACAGCCAGTCTTACTATGGGATACTGTGTTACCCAGTAAATGTGTTGAGCTGGTCAGATAGACCCACTCTATAAAACAATAAGTTTTTAGGGGTATCCGATAAAACTATAAAGCAACATAAATAATTAAACAATTATACATCTTTACAAACATATATCGTATTAAAACAATGTGAAAAAATGTATGTGATTAAAAAAGTTAAGTAAATAAGTTATATATTAAGTTACCTTTAGATACCTAAGTTATTTGTACTTAAAATTAAAATGGCGTAAATAATTTCGATATAAGAAATAATACTAACGGCATTAAGAGTGGTTTTGACTACGTACACTTGAATTTACAGCCAAGTGATAAGGAAGACGAAAATATATACCAATCAATTTTCTAATGCGCATATTACACTATCCTGAATAAGTATGTTGACTGGGTATGAGAAGTAAATATGTATTTAGTCCGTAAATTATACGATAAAAAAAAAATTGACTCACATTTTTTACTTTTTCAAAATAACAAAAAAATAAGGTGATAAATCGAATCAAATTTCAGGAGTAGGTGATAATTACGTCACAATGTTACACAAAACGAAAATAGTAGTCTTATTATCGTCGAAAGTTTTTGGTTACATAATGAAAAATACGTGTTTAATATTTTTTACTAATCTACCTGGTCAGACATTAATAAAAACCAGTCTTACTATAGGATACTGTGTTACCCAGTAAAATGGGTTGTGGGTGTCAGATAGGCAGTCACTCCATGTAAAATACGGTATTCAGCTGAATCCGGTAAGACTGGAAGCCGACCTCAACATAGCTTGGGAAAATATTAGGCAGAAGAAGCGACATTGTAGTCAACATCCCTATTTAGGATACTAAATGAAATCGGTCCTGAATTTAGGGAAGTTTAATAGCAATCGCAATGTAAATTAACCTAAACAATCAGGTACCAGTAAAGAAGATTAACAAATAATGAATCACCGTTTTATATTTAACGAATTCGATCCCTACAAAACGGCGGATGTCCTCAATTTGAAAAGATTCCCACTCCTGTTAATATGCCCAATATCGAATTAAATAAACATATCGTCGTTTTTGTTCCGACGATATAAGAATATTCAGTGGTTTTAAAATAATAAATAATACTCCTGACTGACCTTAAGTCAACCCCTGTATCTAATTGACAATTCTACAAGCGTTGAAGATGATAGAAATAGCTTAAATGACATTAAATGTATGGAAACGACATTTAATTTAGATAAGTCATGTTTTCTTCTCAAAAACTGGTCTGATCCAAATAAATTTAGCATCAAAATTTAGAGGAAAGTTATATCTATGCTTGTATGATTTTCTTTTTTATCAAAATCCTATCAAATTTGTGTGATAGTCGTCGGAACACGGCGGTAAAAACGAGCATTTTTGGAGGGTCATATTTCTTTAAGTGATTATGTTTTGGACTGACTTGAAAAAATCGTAAACCTAGATCTTTTGGGGAAAAAAACTTTAGTTTTGAAGCTCTTTCCACGAACAAAACAGCGGAATACGTTATTATGGAGGAAGATCCAGTCGCGTCTCCTCTTAATGCTTGTAGAATTATCACTTTCTAGGGGGGCAGGGTTCGGGTCAGACTCTCTGAGGCGACGAAGGAGCTATTGCAGTGCAGCAGTTTGTGAACACTGATACACCATCATTAGTTTTCTTTCATAGTGAGAGAAAAGCTCAAAAATAATGAGAACGTACTTAAAATTCTAGAAATATTATTTGTTTGGTATCAACCAGCAGGTAAATGTGTTGCAAAGGTCAGATAGACAGTCGCTCTATAACATACTGGTGTTCGGTTATATCCACGGAGACTGGAAGCCATCCCCAGCCTCCCTAGACCAGTGGCATTTCGACAAGCGTTAACGATGATAAAAATCGCTAAAATGACATTAAATATATGGAAATGATGTCATTTCGATAAGTCACGTGACTTGGACTTGTCACTTCCATACATTTGAGCGATTCGATCAGCGTTAACGCTTGTCGAAATGTCACTTGTCTAAGGAACTAGTATAGTTTGGAAAAAAGAAGGCCGATGGATAAAATGGATTAATCAATATGTGGCGATTCCCAGTTCACGCCATTATAATATTTAAATTAAAAATGTAATGTTTTTATTTATTAGAGTTTAGGATTAAATATTTTAATAACTAAAATGGGTGAAGAAAGGTATATATTAATACATATTATGAAGTGACTTAAAATATTTTTGTCATCGAAATAATTAACTTTATTTAATGTTTTTTTTTGTAACTTGAATTAAACACGAGCATGTCAAAGTAGAGCTTTTAGAAAAAAGAGGAATACTTAGTGCAATGACTGGCTTGACTGCACGGATAGCCGAGTGGTATAGGTTACCACTGTGCGCAGCGTGCTGCGGGTTCGATCCCCGCATGAGACAAGCATTTGTGTGATCCACAGTTGCCTGGGTGTTCATCGTGTTTGTTCCCCCCGTGATTTGGCTATTAAAGTAATTAGTGCGCGAGTCGTTTCAATAAAAAAAATAAAAATGAAACAAATAATTTGCCAATCGCGTTTTACAGTATAAACATTTTATTTTTTATAAATATAAATTAAAAAGTGTATTTTTTTAGTTTGACATCATTTTAAGCGTTTTTGTTCAGGTATACGCTCAGTCTAGCTTTTTTTATTGTCTTTGAAACAAAATTAAACTATTTTACGTAATCATTTTCGCTTTTCTTCGCCCTAATAATAAAAATAAGTATTTTCTACTAATACGGGTAGTACAATAATGTAATTTTATTTTAAAAAGAGCCATATTTTGTAAAAAGTAAGTTTTTATGAAATAAACAATAAAATAATTGTTTTTTTTCGTTTTTTTTCTTATCCCTATTTAAATATAACTTTTTGAAGTAAAACTTTTTTACGCACGCTTGCGGAGTAAGCTGGTGAATGCGTTACGACAGCGTTACGAAACATGTGATCGGGCGAGGCGAACAAAGTTGAGAGTGAGATTTAAATTAGTGAAGATAGAAAGAGAGATAGTTACGTTTCGTATACTGTAGTAGCAAGAAAAAAGGGTGGAAGCACACATTTTCTTTCTCTCTTTCTCTCATAGCCAGTAACGTTTCGTATATAAAGAAGTTTTACTTCAGTCGTGTGTCTAAAGAACACTCGTTTTTTTTTTATTGAAAGGCTTTTGTAACACTGTCCTTATTCAGGGTAGATATGTCATGTCATACTTTATACTAAAAAAGGCGAAAGTTTGTGTGAATTGACGTATGTATGTTCGTCTTTTACGAAATAACTACAGAATGGATTTAGATGGAATTGGGCACACTAGACAGTTTACAAATTGAATTAATACATAGGATAGTTTTTATAGGAAGAAAACCGCGGGGCACAGCTATTTTCTCATACAGAGTAGGATCGTCAGACTTGTGAAATATGCAATATTATAAATTGTAATTTTCAGGCCAAGGCTAAACTCTATAATCGATTTTTAACAGACTCCAAAATAACTTAGAAATGTCAAACTAGTTTTTGCCTTGAACATCACTGTGTTTCAGTGCACACGTTTCTGCGTGTCGGTAGATATGTATGAGAATTTTAGTCGAAACTAAATTTGAAGGCTCTAATTTTCGTCTGTCCTTTAATAATTGTGTACAAGTGACAAAGATAGCGACAGCCTTAAATAAAATTAGTGTGGGTTTAACAGAATCAAGGCTATTATAATAGAGCACAGAACTAAACTACGAGTTATGTTTTGCTCAGCAGTGGTACATTATGAGCATACTTATGTGGCCTCGGTAGCTTAGTTGGTAAAGCGAGTGTTTCATTGAGGTTCGAGTCCTGCCTGAGGTTAAAATTTTTCCTTTTTACTATTTGTATTTAATTGCCAATTGAAATTCCATACTTATAATTTTTTTTTAACTCCTCCCACACTAGAGAATTGAATGCCTGTATCTGCAATAATGTTTTTTTCAATAAGTCAGAGAAACATAATCTATACTAATATTATAAAGCTGAAGAGTTTGTTTGTTTGTTAGTTTGTTTGAACGCGCTAATCGCAGGAACTACTGATTTTTGTATTGGATATATCAGCTAGTAATACACATTTAGTTAAAATTTTAACTTGCTAGTGGCTACCTACAATGTAGCCATTGACATTTTTTTTCGTTGGAACTCGAAGAATGATTTAAACATCAATATTTCAATAGACAGCACCCGGATTCGCCCACCCTTTACCACTTCTTAACTCCTACAGTGGAAGACTCTTAATAAATTACACATTATCAATACTGCAGAACTAAAAAAAATATTTCTAGCTATCTAACCCAACAGCTGTTCTGTCAATGCGGATTATTCGGCAATTTTCGTTCATATTAACTTTGTCCTTACAATTGCTAACAAAACAAACAAAACAGCCAAATCAGTCAAGCTGTTCTTAAGTGATTCTCCGTCATACATGTAGTAATAGATTTTTATTTACATTGATACTAGCTGTTTCCCGCGCCTCTGCCCGCTTGGATATCGGTTATCGCAGCAAAAAGTAGCCTATGTCCTTTCTCAGGCTCTAGACTATCTGTGTACGAAATTTCTTTTAAATCGGTTCAGTAGTTTTGGCGTGAAAGCGCGAAAGACAGAGTTACTTTCCATTTATAATATAAGTAAGAATAATTACATTTACCATATAATTATATCAAAGTAATTAGCGTAAATAGTTATATTAAAAACAAGTTAGATAACTTTTAACCTTCTAATTTATCTAGTTAAACCAGTTTTACAGATTGAAGGTCTAACAAAATTGTATTGAACAAATACCTCGCTTAAACAACACTTAAAACATGTAAACACTTATAAAAAAATATACTTCTAACACTTATTTAATATGCCTAAATTTTTTCATGAGGAAATGTGGTATGTAGACTTTTATCATACCTAAAATAAAAGTACATGACCTCCAGACGTAATTATTTATACTATACATACTAAATTTACAATTGCAAAAGTAACTCTGTCTGTTATGCATTAACAGCTAAACTACTGAACTGATTTAAATGAAACTTGGTATAGAGTAAGCTTCGATACTGAGAAAAGATATAGGCTACTTTTTGACGCTATAACTGACACCTGGCAGTCTGAGCTGCATGCAACAGTATCTAATAAAAAATATTTTTATTGCATTATGAATAAGCAAACAGCTTAGGTTTCAGTTAAGAAATCCGCTTTACACAGAAGTATCAGAGTTTCTGGAGATATTAAAGATGTCAGTTAAAATCAATATCATTCTTGTAGTCTGGTTAATCTCTACACTACACCCAATGACTCTCATCTCATAGAGAAGACAGTACAGTTCATCTTTGCCGACATAATCTTAGGTCCAGAATAACTAGTCTATGTTACAACTTGATTCTAAATTTGCTAATCGCTTCCAGCAACTAGATATATATTACTTGAGAAGTTATAAGATAGGCAGTTGATTGTAAAATTTAAATTAACTTTATGAATATTTTGTTAATTTCAATTAATAACACTATCATTAAAACTTAGTACATAACTAAAAACAGGAGTAATTGATGAAATAGCTGTCACCAATATTGGTTTGTAATCAAAACTGTTTGGTAAACTAACCAGAGAGCATAACACTATTTACTCACATGTGTAGCATCAAACACATATTTTTCCATCCTTTTAAATTTAGAACGGAAAGAAAATCGCATTTCCGGTGTAAAACCATACTCAAACGGCGCGTTTTTGTAGGATTTATATAAAAACGACGACATCGAGATCACTTATGTATCACTAAAAATATACACTTTTCACTAGTTTTACACAGTTTATATACGTATAAATTACACTTACGAACTATAAAAAACTGTAGCGAGTACTGTAAAGCGAATAACAGCCAAGAATTCGCGTGAAAAACTTAGATTATGACATTGAGATGGTGAAAAACTATGTCGGTTATTTTGGCTTGTTTCTTTATACTACGTCATAAAAAACGTGTTCGTAGCGTACAATAACGATAAAAATAAATAATAGTACTCACCGGATCTCGTGATCAAAGCCTGGTTAGCCGCAACGGGGACTAAAACTGCGTTATGCGTCAAATCCTCAATCGAAAGACCAGTCACGGCGGTAGACAAAAGTGGGTTTTTAACAATGTTCCTGTTGGGACAGTCCCCGAAACTTTTATCTGACATGTTGTATACTATATTATTGACCGGTAGCAGAGAAAATTTTCACGTTTTCACACATTTGGAGGTCATAAATAGGTAATTTAATTATATAAAGTTACGTGTCACTTGCATATTTTGACAATTTGGCAGATGACAACACGTTGATCGTGTGATTGTTTGACAAAGATTTGCATGTAAGTTGAATTTTGAAATCAATTAACCTCTTTTTAGAAATACTTTTTTATTTTGATTTGGAATATAATTACCGTTTACAAAATACCAAAAAGTTAAATTCTATATTAAAGTAACGCTTAAAATAAATGACAAATCTTAGCATTACGCTTGACCGTCCGATCTGTCTCTAACTTTGTAAACAAGACCAATTACCCGAGTTATCTATGATTGACTACCTATTGGTTTATCACATTTATTACACGATTAAATAAATCTAAAAGGAATAATTCAATTATATATGCTATGCTAGTGCTTCATAATAGTGCCTAAATATCGCAAAATATAGACAGATTCATGTCACTTTATTCAAGCATGCTACTTTAAGAAATATCTTCATTATCCTAAACTTAATTAGGTAAAACGGAACGTGTGTACCATCAACTGTCAAAGTGTGTTATTTATTTTGTGTCGTAAATGTTTACCAATAAAATAATATTAATAAAAATCTTTCCAATTGTTTACGTTTTTGCTATTAAAACAGTTTGAAATTCTAAAACTAACGATGGAAGATAAGAAAGACGATCTTCCACCACCGCCAGTAAAGCGCTACAGACGCGAAGAGAACTCAGAATCGGAGGAAGATATAGATAATTATGAACCGTACGTTCCTGTTAAAGAAAGGAAGAAGCAACAATTAATGAAGTTAGGAAGAATTAGTCAGCTTGCGGCGGAGGCTGCTGCGGAGCCAAAGAGCTCCAGTGACAATGATCCTGACGATGAGAGTAAGTTTAAATTTTTTAAGGTTAGGTTTTAGTTAATATTGGTTTTAAAATCAATATATATAATTTACCTATTCTTTGTATGTGTGTAACAGGACCCTTAAAACCGTAGCCGTTTGCGTAGACCTCTTTGTGCCTTTTTATCAAAGTAATATATTTCAATTTTTGGTTAATCTACTTTTAAAAGCAAACTGTTAAAAATACTAAAAACTGCAAGCTGTACTAAAAAGATATCACTTACCTTTTTTTTAAGTTTCAAATCAACATTTAAATGTAATTATTTTTCTTTTTCAATTAAGCTTTCTTTTTTATAGAAAACCAACTATATCACAAGGAGTTTCACAAACATTCAATTCACATCCGCTTTAAAACATAACTCTTTTTTATTTAACCAACAGCATCACAAGAAGAATGGGGCCGTCGCTACAATGTCTCCCTACTCGACCAGCACAGCGAACTAAAGAGGTTAGCTGAAGCACGAGCACTGTCTGCCGCTGAGAGGCAAGCGCGGGAGGAGGAGCATATTCTAGAGAGTGTGGCGCAGAGTAAAGCCCTTATGGGTGTAGCCGAGTTGGCTAAAGGTAACTTTTTTTTTTTTTTTTTAAGAAGGTTTACAGACTAATAACAGAATAGGTAACAAAAATATATAATTAAGTTGCTAATAACAAGCCTCCACAGATATATAATAATAACGAATTTTTTTTTATTTATTTATTTATTTTTTTTTAATTTTAAATTTTCCGTTGCTACATGCGTGCTTGAGCACCATCAGCCGGTGCTTCATTCGCAAAAAATGATTTGGCTAAAAGTTTTCTTGCTACTTTCGTCTCAGGGCAAAACAAGTCAATGATGTGATATCAATATCATGCTCACGAGATAATCCATTTAAAGCAACGAGCGCTTCTAATAAGATAAGCATTACGCCTATAATTAGTGGAGGTAGAAGGCACACACAGTAGAGGCCTCCAACGCTACCCAATAAGGTTAGTTCAAAATGCCAATTTAGAAACGAGCCATTCGCTATGTTAATCAAAAAACATATGTATATCATTTTAATATGTATACTTCTTATTCTGCCTAGCCTTTTCCCAAGTTATGTTGGGTTTGACTTCCACTCTTACCAGATTCAGCTGAATACCGTATTTTACACAGCAACTGCAAGTACAAACAATAATCTATACTAATATATAAAGCTGAAGAGTCTTTTTTTTAATCTTTATTTCAAACAAGGCTTCTGTCACTCAAGGTGACTAAGCAAGCCTCAAGGGGAAGCTAAAGAGTTTGTTTGTTTGTTTGAACGCGCTAATCCCACGAACTACAGGTCTGATTTGAAAAATTCTTTCAGAACAATGAAATAATTTTTCATATCGGACCAGTAGGTCCTGAGATATGCGCGTTCAAACAAACAAACTCTTCAGCTTTATATATTAAGTATTGATTTATTATTCTCATTAAGGTATTCAGTACGAGGAACCGATCAAGACGTCGTGGCGTCCTCCGCGCTGCATCCTAGATCTACCGGAGGAGCGCCATGACCGTGTGCGCCAACAGCTCCGGATCCTGGTCGAGGGTGAGAACGTACCGCCGCCGATTAGAACCTTCCAGCACATGAAGTTCCCTAAAGGTAAGAATCCACATTCTATCATCACAATAGGCATGTTTCCTATTTTTTTTTAATGTCCGCCTGATAGATTAATGAATTTTATTGGACACGTATTTTTTATTTTTTCGTGCAAACAAAAAATTAAAAATACAATACCTCGCTACAATTTTTACCAAGGCGTGGCGTCATAAGCCCCCACTCCGAAACTTTAAAGCGCTGTATCTTTGTAGTTTTTTATTGTTTTGATAAAAGAAAAATAAATATGTGTCTAATAAAATTCATTAATCTATCTATTATGTAACTGACGGACTAAATAGATTTTAAATTAACATACCCAGTCAACATCCCTATTACTTACTAATATTAATAACGCGTTTGTATGGATGCATGTATGGATGTTTGTTACTCTTTTACGCGAAAACGACTGAATGGATTTTAATGAAACTTTACAATAATATAGGTTATTCATCAGAACAACACATAGGTTATAAATTATGAAGATACTAGCTGTTAACCGCGGCTCCGCCCGCGTGGATGTCGGTTATCGCCGCAAAAAGAACCTATTTCATATTCTCAGGCTCTAGACTATCTGTGTACCAGATTTCATTTTAATCAGTTCAGTAGTTTTGCCGTGAAACCACGACAGACATACAGACAGAGATACTTTTGCATCTATAATATTAGTAAGGATTGTGTGAATTGTCCAAGATATAACTATAAGTGTCAAGTAACTAGGAAAGTATACTGTCATCTGCGAGCTGTTCTGGCATGCGTTGCAAAAACTGTTAGAGTTACACATATGGAATATACATATGTATTATAGAAATGTTTAAGTCCTACAAAAAAACCCGCTACAACATATATGTATCACTAGCTGTCCCCCGCGACTTTGTTCGCGTGTATTAGTTTCAACGGTTTTTCATTTTTGCGACATTTTTCATTAATGTTCTGCTCCTATTGGTAGTAGCGTGATGTTATAAAGCTTATAGCCTTCCTCAAAAACCGGACTATCCAATACAAAAATAATTTTTCAATTCGAACCAGTAGTTTCTGAGATTAGCGCGTTCAAACAAACAAACAAATAAACTCTTCAGCTTTATAATATTAGTATAGATTTGTGTGTAAGCCATTATCTCCAAAATAGCAAACCAAAAATACAATCATTATTGATAAATTTATTTCAAATGCACAGTAACCAATTGATCTATATCAAATAATAAATTCCACTTGTTCCAAGTCTGGGTGTTCTTTGTACATGTGATTTGAATGTTTGTGAAACCCCCGCGACACAAGGATTAAATCCCTTAGCGCTGGAGTCGTTTTTAAAAAAATAAAGAAAATTTAAACATTATTCTTCAGTTCTTAAATAGACAAAGACGACGTACCTTAAAAATATAAGAACAATTATACTGTTATTTCTCCTCAGGTATCCTCCGAGGACTAGAAGCTAAAGGCATAAAGAGTCCTACCCCGATCCAGGTGCAAGGTATCCCTGCGGTGCTGAGCGGCAGGGATATGATAGGCATAGCATTCACCGGTTCTGGCAAGACACTGGTCTTCACACTGCCTATCATCATGATGTGTCTGGAGCAGGAGATCAAGATGCCCTTTATCAAGTAACAACTCACATTTTGTACAGAACTAGCTTTAGCCCGCGACTTCGTCCGTGTAGAAGTCGAAAATGTTTATTGACATTCCAATTTTAAGAGGCACCAAAATTTTATGGAAATTAAAAAGATTAAGATTTAGAATTCTAGAGATCAAACCGAAGGTGAATTTCAAATTTAACTGCACGGATAGCTGAGTGGTATATATCACCTCGAATTACCACTGTGCGCGACGTGCTTCGGGTTCGATCTACGTGTGAACATTTGTGTGATCCACAAATGCTTGTTCTAAGTCTGGATGTTCTTTGTGCATGTGATTTGAATGTTTGTAAAATCCCCCGCGATACAAAGATGTATTTAAAGCGATACACAATTTTTTTGGCTAGTTTCATATCCTTTTTACTTAAAAATTATAAAAGTTATTGACTTGAAATTTGGTTCCTAGATAGATGAGGATATGATGAAAATAAATGTCGATCAGTTACACGATTAAAGAAACTTCCCTCGACACAAGCGGTCAAAAGTTTAAAAAAAGCGTGTGTACTCACGCTATAACGCGCCAAAAGAAGTATAACTTCAAAAGTCTGCAGCGAGACAGCTATGGATTGCTGTTCATGATATTAATCCACCTTCTCTTTCAGAAACGAGGGTCCCTATGGCCTAATTATATGTCCCTCAAGGGAGTTGGCAAAACAAACACATGACATCATACTACACTTTGTTAAACAATTGAAAATGGCGGGAAACCCTGAGATACGCAGCTGTTTGGCTATAGGAGGTGAGTGCTATTAATATGTATAAAAAAAAGTTCATAATAACGTTGCAGTCGTAAATAAAAAGATTTGAAGCGCAGTGATGCGTCAATATAAAAGTAGATTGACGGGCCTGTTGGTCTAGTGGTTAGTGACCCTGATTGCTAAACCGGAGGTCGTGGGTTCGATTCCCACCCAGGACGAATCTTTGTGTGATGAGTACGATCATTTGTTCTGTGTCTGGGTGTATTTTATCTATAATATGTATGTATTTAGAAATATATAAGTATGTTTATCAGTTGTCTGGTTGCCATAGCACAGGCTCTGCCTAGTTTGGGATCAGTTAACCGTGTGTGAGATGTCCCAAGATATTATTATATTATTATTATATTATAGATATAGCAAATTCATCCTTAAGGCAATACACAAATTTTTTATCTATTTTCATCTCGTTTTTACTTAACAACTATAAAAGATATTGACTTGAAAATTGGTTTCTAGATAGAAGAGGATATGATGAAAATAAATGTCGATAAGTTACACGATTAAAGAAACTTTCCTCGATAGTTTTATTTTTTGAAATCACCTCTATAAAAACCTTTTTTTTACCTTATTTACCAAAGTATTCAACTTAATAATATTTTTTTCACACTATTTGATGCATAATAATACATCTAGATTAATGTCGATATTCCATCGGATAGATTTCGATTAATATAAGATTTTCCATTTTGTCGCTTACGTTATTATTTATAAGACAGTTTGCCGCGACCTTGATATATGTTTAGCTCTTTCCGTCCCGTAAGCAAGCAGTTAGTATTACCACTGTGTTTTATTCCCGGATTGTCTCTCCACTCAGCTAGACTCCGCCTACTCGCAAACGAAATAACTCAACAACATAATGCTTATATTTCTTATGAGATTTGCGAGTGAATTTGATCTAATTCGCGCATCATGATTTGACATCGATCAGCACGTAGTAGCTAAGATGTTTTTTGCGTCGTTTCTTCTCCACAGTCAGAGCACTTAAAGAAGTGGTGAAGGGTGGGCGAATCAGGGTGCTGTCTATTTTAATATTGATATTTCAAAAGTGCTAGTTTTTAGCCTATTTTAAATAAATGAGTTTAGACTTTAGAGAATTAGTTTATTCCTTCTCTATATAAAAAGAGACCTTGTCCCAGCAGGGAGATAATTAGGTAAATGATATTATTTATCACTAGCTGTCCCCCGCGACTTTGTTCGCGTGTTTTAGTTTCAACGGTTTTTCATTTTTGCAACATTTTTCATTTATGCTCCGCTCCTATTGGTCGTAGCAAGATGTTATATAGCCTATATAGCCTTCCTCAATAAACGGACTATCCAATACAAAAAGAATTTTTCAAATCGAACCAGTAGTTCCTGAGATTAGCCCGTTCAAACAAACAAACAAACAAACTCTTCAGCTTTATAATATTTGTATAGATAACATGCTTAATAACAATATACTTAATAACATTATTTGTTTAACCAGGTGTGGCCGTATCAGAATGTATGGAAGTCGTACAAAGAGGAGTACACATCATGGTGGCAACGCCTGGACGTTTAATGGACATGCTTGATAAGAAAATGGTAAGTCTTACACTGCGTTTTCACCTAGAGTTGTGAGCTCATCTGATGATGGAATCAGAAGATGGCCATCGGAACCCTGCAACGAAACACGCAATCCTATCGTCTTTCACCAGTACTATGATCTTGGCTGATTTAAAAGCTTGTATTTATGAATATTTTTAACAAAAACATATTTGGTTTTAAATTTGGTCTACAATATTTTTTTTTTAGCGTTAACGGGTTTTAAATTTGTTTATTTTGTTAATTGACATTACGGTCGTTGTCAAACAGAGATTTTTAAATTATCTAATACTAGCATTTGCCTGCGGCTCCGCTCGCATGCAAAAAGTAGCCTATATTAAGATCCTATGTTAAGATCCGAGCTTACCCCATACTTTACCAAACTATGACGGGCCTGTTGGTCTAGTGGGTAGTGACCCTGACTGCTAAACCGGAGGTCGTGGGTTCGATTCCCACCCAGGACGAATCTTTGTGTGATGAGCACGATCATTTGTTCTGTGTCTGGGTGTAATTGATCTATAATATGTATGTATTTAGAAATATATAAGTATGTTTATCAGTTGTCTGGTTGCCATAGCACAGGCTCTGCCTAGTTTGGGATCAAGATGACCGTGTGTGAGATGTCTCAAGATATTATTATATATTATACTAGCTGACCCGTGCCCACTTCGTTGGGCATAATGTTAATAATCCTTTTTTAGTACATGTCATACTAACGATTTAAATTATTTTATTAATATTAAAAATTAAATTATCTATACTAATATTAAAAAAACTACTTTTTGTAACTTAAATATAAAAGTTAGACATATGCTGTCGTTGACTTTTTTGTAGGCATTTTCAAGCTCCACATCTTTTCTCTAGAACTCAAAAATATATCTTTCATAGTTAAGGCAGCGTTCGTAAGAAACGCTTTCATCCGACCGTTTTTTTAGGGTTCCGTACCTCAAAAGGTAAAAACGGAACCCTTATAGGATCACTTTGTTGTCCGTCTGTCTGTCTGTCTGTCTGTCTGTCTGTCAAGACCTTTTTTCTCAGGAACGCGTGGAGGTATCAAGCTGAAATTCATATCAAATACTCAAGTCTCAGGTCTCTTGGAGCTGTGAAAAAATCAAACTTCTAAGTCAACGCGATCAAAAGATACTCCCGTTTATGCCGCAAAATTCCGCAAATTTTCGAAACTCGCACGGGAATCAAAACCTACAGGGTACTTCCCGTGAACTCAGAATCTTGAAATTTGGTACGAAGTAACGTCTTATAGTACAGATAAAGGAAAAATTGCGAAAACCGTAAATTTTTAGTTACATCATATAAAAAAAAAATATTTCTGATTCTTTTTTTTTTTCATTTTGCAATTATCATACCATAACTATGACTCGATCGTAGTGATGGGTGAACTTTTACTTATATACCTACAGGTGTGTACGGAACCCTCGGTGCGCGAGTCCGACTCGCACTTGGCCGGTTTTTTTTTCTCTGATTCACTTTGCAAAACGGACTACCACGTAAAAGCCTTTTTATTTTTCGGTTTTTTATATAGCCTATGACACTCAGCAATAATGTGGCTTTCTATTGGTGAAAGAATTTTTAAAATCGGTTCAGTAGATCCCGAGATTACCCCTTACAATTTAACAAACACACAAACTTTACTTCTTTATAATATTAGTATAGATTATATTATATTATTATATAATATATATAATATTATATTAAATATTAATTAATATTAAAATATTAATATATTAAATATTAATATATATTAATATATATTAATATATTATAGTATAGATTATTAATACGTTGTACGAAACACGAAAAAGTAGTTGCCAAATAGTAGTAGATATAGTAGCAGTTACTTTGTTCTTGGCGATGAAAATATTAATAGCATGTAATATTTTAGCTCTGAAAAGAACTGTTGTTTAGCCCTGAAAAGAACTGTTGGTTAGCCCTGAAAAGAACTGTTGGTTAGCCCTGAAAAGAACTGTTGGTTAGCCCTGAAAAGAACTGTTGGTTAGCCCTGAAAAGAACTGTTGTTTAGCTCTGAGAAGAACTGTTGTTTAGCTCTGAGAAGAACTTTTGCGTAGGTGTAGTTTTAAGAACGAAATCTAAAAAAAATGGCACGAAAATTATTAGACTTCACGCACGATCGCTGCGTAGAGAGCCGACCTCGCGGCTGAGCCGCGCGGGTACCTTACTCATAGATCCTAACTCCCCTCCCGCACGCGCACCCCCGCCTTGGTGACGCTCACTTTGCAACGGGCCGTGCAGCAGAAATCGTAATATTTTAATTTTGCCATAACTTCAAAACCAAACGTCCAATTTTTATCATTCAAAGACCAAATATTATCTACATAAACTATACTTAGTGATGAAATAAACTTTTTTATTATGTTTATTTTGATAAGGATAATAGCATGAGTAAAATAAACGCGTTTAAATGTAGTCCAAAAAAAATTCAAGATTTTTAAATAAAAAAATGTTTGTTGTGCCTCACTCGACATAGATAGGTATAGTGTGTCGCGGACTTTTTTGTAGATATTTATAAGATCTACAATTAATTAGAACATTTTATGGTTCTATCTTTTATAGTTTAGGCAGCGTACGCAAAATAAGTAACTTTTCTGGTTGATTTTTTACACCTTGTGTCCGAAAACACCAAGTATCTTACGGATCCCTATTTTTATCCAAAATAAAATATAGCCTATGTTACTCGTGGATAATGTAGCTTTCGAATGAAGAAAGAATTTTTAAAATCGGTCCATTAGTTTTTGAGCCTATTCATTACATACAAACAAACAAAGTTTTCCTCTTTATAATATTAGTGTAGAAAACACCAAGTATCTTACGGATCCCTATTTTTATCCAAAATAAAATATAGCCTATGTTACTCGTGGATAATGTAGCTTTCGAATGAAGAAAGAATTTTTAAAATCGGTCCATTAGTTTTTGAGCCTATTCATTACATACAAACAAACAAAGTTTTCCTCTTTATAATATTAGTGTAGATACTAAGTTTCATCAAAATCGGTTTAGCGGTTTAGCCGTGGAAGCGTAACAAACAGACAGACAGACAGAGTTACTTGCTCGTTTCTAATATTAGTATGGATTATTTTCTTAATTGACAGGTCCGTCTAAACGTCTGTCGCTACCTCTGCATGGACGAAGCCGACCGCATGATAGACATGGGCTTTGAAGAGGATGTGCGAACAATATTCTCGTACTTCGCGCGCCAGAGACAGACGCTGCTGTTCAGTGCCACCATGCCGCGCAAGATACAGAACTTCGCCAGGTACCTAAGAGACAGATGGAAAGATAGACAGTTTGTGAAAGTAAAAAAACAGTAGTCAGAGTGAAATTGAGCGTTGACTCGATTTACCCGAAATCCATCATCAGATTCTGACCTTATGACCATGGAAACAGCTGAAAAGTATAACCTTTCAAACAACAAAAAATAATTTTCCAAATTGGTCCAGACGTTTATGAGAAATAGGGAATAACATACATAAAAAAATTAAATTAAAGAAATTAGATTTCTTTTTTATGTCTGTTAAAATATTTAATTTAAATTAGATTTTTCTCCCACCAGGTCGGCCCTAGTAAAGCCGGTTACAGTGAACGTAGGCCGAGCCGGAGCCGCCTCCCTGAACGTCCGCCAGGAGCTGGAGCCAGTGAAGGCCGAAGCCAGGACGGTCCACCTCCTGCAGTGCTTGCAGAAGACGCCGCCGCCAGTGCTGGTCTTCGCGGAGAGGAAGCAGGATGTGGACGCCATACACGAGTATCTGCTGCTTAAAGGTTGGTTACAGCTCTTAACGCTGCGAAGATGTGATAAGACGTGCTGCGGGTTCGATCCCCGCATAGGACAAGCATTTGTGTGATTTACAAATGTTTGTGAAACCACGCTATACAAGTGTTAAATATTAGTGAAGTCGTTAAAAAAAACAACTTACAAATGTAAACTTTGAGAATTTTTAAAATTTGTTGCGTCGTGAGTCATATGTGGGGCACGTATATCTCGTAATGTACCAGATGTGGTGCACATACTGTAAACGAGTTAACATCACGCAGGGTGTAGTCATCTTAATTCATGCAAAAAAAAAACTAATTTATAGGTATTCTTCTCTTTTTATAATCCATTTTCTTTTTTAGTCTTTGCCTCATAAATATCTTTTATAAAATAGTACTACGTACAGAAAGTTTATCTCTAGCTGCGACATGCGAGATGAATTAACGCGATATTTGCCTTAATATTGCCGCTCTCATCTAACGCGTAACTCTGTCTCGGTGAGGACTGACGAGGCGCGTTATGGTTGTCGACATGTCGCTTACGAAAACATAATATTATCATCATCTCTTATTCGTTGCAATAATCGCGCTCGCCTGCCCGGGAGGCGCGCCGGCCAAACGTTCCTAAACTACGGAGTGAAACTCCTCTGGTTATAGGTAGATAAAAAAATCTATTTCTTCATCTTTCTCAGGTGTTGAAGCAGTAGCCATTCACGGCGGTAAGGATCAAGAAGAGAGGTCCAGAGCTGTCGAGGCTTTCAGAAGAGGAGAGAAAGATGTGCTGGTGGCTACTGATGTAGCTAGCAAAGGTATGTTATAATAATTATTTAAAACAAAACGCCGGCGGTGGCGCGTCAGCTCATGATTAGGGACTCCTATTGAGTCTGAAACTAGTCGGGCGATCCCGAGAATATGCGTGAGTAAACCGTTTTGTTTTAAATAATTATGCTGCTCACGAAAGTTATTTTACATTGTTTTAATTTCATGTAATAATATATTAGAGAAATGGACAAGATTACCAACAGAATGGTACCCACGAGACAGGAAATGAAACAGAGAGAAAAAGAGATGGGAAAATGATGTCAGGAAAATAGCGGGTCCAATATGGACTCATCACTACATAGTATAAAACAAAGTCGCTTTCTCTGTCCCTATGTCCCTTTGTATGCTTAAATCTTTGAAACTACGCAACGCATTTTGATGCGGTTTTTTTTAATAGATAGAGTGATTCAAGAGGAAGGTTTATATGTATAATAACATCCATTTAATAGTGGAGAAGTACTGTTATTTTTGAGGTTTCTAATGTGATGTCGTAAATAATTACATTTTTTCCGCTTACTTTGCAAACGCAGGCTGAACCCTACGAGTTTTATCAAAATAATGTACTAAGTATTGTACACATTGAAAAGGTCTACAGAAAAGTCCGTGATGGTATATGTCTATCTCTTATGGATAACCCACAATAACTTTTTTTTGTCATTTACTTTTTACGACAAATAATGGCTAATTTTCGAAGCGATTTTAACCAATACAGCATTAATCCTTAACCAATTAAATACCTTGAATACATTGTTCATTTAATATAGATCTATATGGCCCTTTACACCGTATGATTTAAGTGAATATTTTCGAAGATATTACAGATTTAAAAATTGCGGGACGTAGGGGTGGATGTACAATTCTGTTCTCAGGAGATTTCCGTCAAATCCTACCAGTTGTGACTCGAGGAACACGTGCTGACGAAATAAATGCTGGCCTAAAAAGATCCAACCTTTGGCCACATGTCAATAAATTAGAGCTTAAAACTGATATGAGGATTTCGTCATCTTCACGTGAGAACGGGCTATTTCCAGAGATGCTGCTAAAAGTTGGCAATGGAGAGTTAACAGAAAGTGAGGGAAGGATTGACCTAGAAAACCTTTGCGTTTTGATAGACAACATCCAAGAGTTATTCAACAATGTCTATCCTGACATTGATAACATAAGTTATAAGACAATATCTTGGTTTAAAGAAAGAGCGATTCTGTCACCAACTAACGAACAAGTAGATAAAGTAAATAACTTGATTCTTTCAAAGATTGATGCGCCGACGAAAATATACTACTCGGTCGATACTGTTCTCGATTTGGAAGAAGCTGTTCATTTTCCTACAGAATTTCTAAATTCTTTGAACCCGTCTGGACTCCCTCCTCACAAAATGGTGTTGAAAGTAGGTTGTCCTGTTATTTTATTAAGAAACCTGAATCCACCTAAACTTTGCAATGGCACGCGTTTGCTGGTAAAATCATCGAAAACTTTCATAATAGAGTGCACAATACTCACAGGATGTGGTACCGGAGAAGATGTATTGATTCCCCGAATCCCTCTGATACCATCGGATTTACCCTTCCAATTTAAACGTATACAGTTTCCGGTAAAGACATCTTTTGCAATGACCATTAATAAATCGCAGGGTCAAACCTTCAACGTTGCAGGCTTAGATTTGAGCGTTGACTGTTTTTCACATGGACAACTGTATGTCGCTCTTTCAAGAGTGACCTCCAGAGAAAACATGTTTGTATTGTCTAATGATAAGAAAGCTGTGAACGTTGTTTATAAAGACATTCTGTAATATGTTGTAAAAATAAAATAAATAGTTAAAAATGTAAAAAGTAAATAAGTAAAAATGTATGAATTTAGATATTCCAAAGATAGCAGGAAATCTTCATGGTATAGGGAAAGGGGGATTGTTTTACTCTAAATTTAACGCGTGCGGGCCACGGGCAGTAATGAATAAATCAAAACTACTGGATCGATTTTAATCACATAGGCTATATATTTTATACCCGTGCGAAGCCGGAGCGGGCCGCTATGTTTTTATATACAACGTTCACAGTTTTTCTGTAGTGTATTTAGTATCAGCATTGCACCCGTGCGAAGCCGGGGCGGGTCGCTAGTATTACATATAGCAAAGGACAGAACTGTGACCTTACTCTCCAATTTAATTGCAATTCTAATACAATGCCAATGCAAAATTGATATTCGATTACCAGGCAGGAGATACAAAAAGAGATTTTGAAGTAAAACTTTTTTATGCACTTTTAACTTGGAGAGTTAGCTGGTGCGTTACGAAAAGTGTGATCGGGCGAGGCAAACGGAAGTTGAGAGAGAGATATAAGTTAGTGAAGATAGAAAAAGAGAGTTACGTTTCGTATATTAGTAGGGGTTAGAGAGAGAGGTGCGAGCACAATTTTTTTTTCACTCTTTCTCTCATAGCCAGTTACGTTTCGTATACAGTATGTAACAAAAACCCTGTCAGATTCAATAAAGGCATATTCCTGGTTCTCTGGTTCTGGTAGAAAAATATGTCTCGCTCAGGCGGCTTCTTTGACACAAAACTGTAGGTAGTACTCGTGAACTTTGTCGAGCGATCAGTGTTGCTTTTGATCAGTTTTATTTAAATTTAATTATATTCACCGGCGAAAAATAATAATCTCAAATCCATTCAATAGTTACGTATATGTGTACGCAGTACGATGCCGAATAATACTCATAAGGATCAGACAGGGCTTTTGTTGCATGCTGTATAAAGAAGTTTTACTTCAGTGGTATGGTCTACAACACACTCGTTTTTATAAATCAAATACATAATATATATATATATTTTTGTAATAAAATAGAAGGCAAAATTTAAACTTCCAGGCAGTGACCTCGGTAGCTTAGTTGGTAAAGCGACTGGCGCGTCAAGCCAGTGGTCGCAGGTTCGAGTCCTGCCTGAGGTTTAAGTTTTTCCTTCTGTTATTTGTATTTAATTACAAATATTCGCTCCGCATGCGTTAATGCGTAACAAATAATTAAAATAATTGTTTTATTTTATTTTAGGTCTTGACTTTGCGAATATACAACACGTAATAAACTACGATATGCCAGAAGACATAGAGAACTACGTGCATCGTATTGGTCGTACGGGGCGCGCAGGCGGTGAGGGCGTAGCCACCACCCTTCTGGGGAGGGCCGCGGACGACAGCGTGCTGAGGGACCTGGCGCACCTGCTGCGGGAGGCCAGGCAGAAGGTACCGTTAATACGCCACTCAAATTTAAGTAGCCCTCAAGTTTAATGCAGACGAAAACTAAAATATTATTTAGTAGTAGACAATAACAAAAATACATATCAAATCTACGACTCTGCCCGTGACCAGAAGGCTGGCATATTCTTTGCTCAAAGAATATGCATAGCCAACGGCAATGTTGCCAGCCTTCTGGGCCCGTTTCCCGTCATTAACAAAGTTTTTTTGATGCTTGTTAGCCATTACTAAACAATTTTGCTTGGTAATGGTTAATAAGTCTTCTTCTTTTTATTTAGTTACATTGTATTATTTTTATTATAAGTTTTAATTTTAGTATAGCTTAATTTTTTTTTCGAAGGAACACTTCTATATTTTGGTTTTTTAAAATAAGAATATGTATTTAGATGTCTATAAGTATGTTAATCAGTTGTCTGGTTGCCATAATACAGGCTCTGCCTCGATGGGATCAGATGGCCGTGTGTGAGTAGTCCCGAGATATTATTATTATTATATATCTATACTAATATTATAAAGCTGAAGAGTTTGTTTGTTTGTTTGTGTGTTTGAACGCGCTAATCTCAGGAACTACTGGTTAGAGTTGAAAAAATATTTTTGTATTGGATAGTCCGTTTATTGAGGAAGGCTATAGGCTATATAACATCACGCTACGACGAATAGGAGCGGAGCATAAATGAAAAATGTTGCAAAAATGAAAATGCGTTGAAACTAAAACACGCGAACAAAGTCGCGGGGGACAGCTAGTCAAACATAACAATTTACATCTAGGTCATGATTAATTTTTTTTATTTTATACAGGTTCCGTCATTCTTACTCGACATGATCGGGGAGCCGGACGTGCCGGCGGCGGACGGACAGGGCTGTTCCTACTGCGGTGGTTTGGGACACAGGATCACGGGTAAATATAGAAAATTATTTATTTTTATTATTTGTTATGCGTGCGGATAAATTATTCCTTTGTACTATTTGTATTTAATTAAAAATATTAGCTCTGTATGCTTGAAAGCGTAACAAATAAGAAAAATATTAGGTTGCAGTATCTCTCGGAATTCTAAATAAGCAATTGTTAATCACAAGTCGCTGAAACCAAACGAAAGATTGGTTCGCTAGATGTCGCCTACGTCGCCCCAAAGACTTAACAAGTAGAAGGAGAAATTTAAACCTTTATACAGTGACGTCTGTAGCTTAGTTGGTGAACCAGTAGTAGCAGGTTCGAGTCCTGCCTTCCCACCGGAGCCTCGCCCAGCATGTTTTAGCGAACCCGGGACTCCGGCAAAAGCAAGGAAGGGACAGGAGTGTTTTTAGTCGGTGCAAGTCTGACATATCCCTACGCCGTGCCCTCGACGTGGGTTGAATATGTGTCTATAGATTTTCACAACGTAACAAAAAAAATGGCTCGAGTCCTGCCTTAGGTTTAAATTTTTTTCTTCTACTATTTGTATTTAATTAAAAATAATTATTTAAAGCACAAAACGGTTTACTCACGCATATTCTCGGGATCGCCCGATTAGTTTTGGACTCAATAGGAGTCGCTAATCATGAGCTGACGTTTTAAATAGTTATGAATACTCCTCACGAAAGTTAAAACTAATTACAAATATGTAATTAATTTTGCAGTTTTCAGCATTAGATAGCGTTTCAAGAGGCCGGTACACGTGAAGCCGGGGCGGGTCGCGAGTATGTTATATTTATATAACTAATTATGTTTTTATATTTACAGAATGTCCAAAGTTGGAGGCAGTACAAAACAAGCAAGCCTCAAATATCGGCAGAAGAGATTATTTGGCTAACACTGCGGCTGACTATTAGACATACACTTTAAACCATAGAGTAAACATAGACAAGCATAGAGTGCGCGCATCGCTAGAAGCCCCTTGTGCCGAGCGAAAGCAAATTTTAGCTGTAAGTACTACGCTCATTTACTGATTTAAGTAATTTTCCGTGCGCCGTCAGACGTTCATGAGAAAATATCGACGGTACCGATATTATTAGGGTAATATTATGTCTTGAGATAGTTTTAATAAAACGGTGCGCTCTGTTTTGACACTAATTTTACGATTTTACTTGTTCATACTAGTGCCAACAGTTCATACTTGATATGCGCGCTCTATAGTTTACTTATTTTTACTCCTAGCTTTAAGCAGTCTTCTCCGAAGTCAACAGCCAAGCTATGTTGGGGTTGGCTTCCAGCCTCACCAACAGCTGAACACCAGTATGTTATAGAGCGGTCTATCTGACAAACACAACACTACTTGTTATTACAGGATAGATCAGTTTATGTATGTAAAATAAAATATAATTTTTAAGTCTGATGTAAATAATATAAGTTGATGTAAATAAATATTTTTTAAGTAAATTTATTGTTTTATTTTTGCTAAATATTTACAATCTGACTTTTTGACGGGCCTGTTGGTCTAGTGGTTAGTGACCCTGACTGCTAAGCTAGAGGTCGTGGGTTCGATTCCCACGCAGGACAAATATTTGTGTGATGAGCACGATCATTTGTTCTGTGTCTGGGTGTAATTTATCTATAATATGTATGTATTTAGAAATATATAAGTATGTTTATCAGTTGTCTGGTTGCCATAATACAGGCTCTGCCTAGTGTGGGATCAGATGGCCGTTGTGAGCTGTAAAATAAAAAAAATAAAAAAATTACCTGCAGGATTATTTGCTATCTCTAGTTGACAACCTAAATGATGTTCACAGGATTAAAATAAAGGTAAAATCGCAAAATTAGTAGAACGGCTGGTGGGGTTAGTATAGCGACTGGCGCGTCGAGCCAGTGGTCGCAGGTTCGAGTCCTGCCTTTTTTTTTTGTTACGGGTTAAAATCTAATGTAAATGTCAGACTTGACTAAATCACCCCAGTCCCGTCTTTGCCTTTGCCGGAGTCCCGGGTTCGTTAAAGCATACTCGGCGGGGCTCCAGTGTAGGTTCGAGTCCTGCCTGACGTTTTAGTCTTTCTTTTAGCTATTTGTATTTTAATACTAAAAATTTAAAATAATATCTAAATCTAATTAATCCTTATCCAAATAACGTATTTCTTTGTATAAGGATCAAAATCATGTGTATAAAAACCACATAAAAACACCTTGGCAAATATTGCATTATTTTAGAACAAATTTGATTACTTGATACTTATCTTTTTATTATTTGTTTTGTATCAATATCCGGAATCCATCTTGAGTCAAGCGCCTGTCTTTTTGCCTAAAGTCAGCGATTTCCGCTTCCTCTTTGTTGGTGGCGCCCTCTATACTTAGCTTTGTAAGAGGGTACTTAAAGCGCGCGGTAGTTTGATTTGAATTTGTGTCATTACAACATCGTTTTTCGCGCCATTCAGTCGGCAGCCTCATTTAAACTTAACCTTTATTTCTACAAAAATAGTATTTAATTTGAAGTGTTAATACATATTTATAGTGTTTAGGAAAATATTGTTATCTTGTTGTTAATAAAATGGTAAAATTCGAATAACAATTTAAAATCCGAGTATTGTAAATAACGATAGCGGTTCGCGTTCGCGTAAAAGTGTTAATACTTCGGATAGTGATAGTGACTCCTCTAAGAACAGCGAGTCGAGTACAGGCCGACGCATAGTAAGGAGAAACTCGAAAACCGTGAGTTATGCACACTTTAATTTTTATCGCAGCAACTGGCTTTTTTTACTAACCCCATATCTAAGAGGCCGTTCAAATCTACCTTCATAAAACAGGGGTGGTGGATAAACTAACTACAACAATCAAATCGGTTCCCCAATCGTATTCCAAAGACAATTTTTTTCAAAATAAAAAGCCATCTACTATTAAGAAGGCCAACGACGATAGGTTTTTGGGCATTGCCCATCGTCCCTAGATCAACCTGGCACGAGCCGGCCAAACTAGCAATAAAAATGTCCGTAAATAATAATAACTTAGATCCAGCCAGAATGTTTGGCTGCACCACGCCAAATACCACTCCGCGACGTTCTGCGGATTCGATCCCCGCATGGGACAAGCATTCGTGTGATCCACAAATGCTTGTCCCAAGTCTGGGTGTTCTTTGTGCATGTGATTTGAATATTTGTAAAACCCCTCGCGACAAAATAATTAAATTCCTTAGTGTGGGAGTAGTTTCTTTTTTAACACAAGTTGAAAATAATAGGAAAGTCAAGGGAATAGGATAATAAAGAAAACAACACGTAAAAAGAAATGTATTTATTTTTAAAACACTGCTTTACTCATGGTACTTAAATTATACAACAATATACACCATGATGCTATACTATGATCCAATAGTATTGGCTTAAAAATATATTTATTACTTTCAACCTCAAATTAATTTCAAAGACAAACCAGAAATATATAGACATCGCATTCTGGTCTTAAGTTGAAGTAATGCTATCTGTAATGCCAAGCAGGGCTATTCGCTATGGCGGTTGTCAACTAAACCGATAATTGCTTTATAAAAAACACTGTGAAAACACAAATTTCGTATCGTCTCAAGTCGATGACTAACTAGATCTACATACTACAAAGTAGTTGGTCACCGACGTTAGCCGACACTAAATTTGTGTTTTTACCGTTATTTTTATATGGTAAACATTGCTTGGGTTGTCAACTGGAGATAGCGAATAGGCCTACAGTAGACATGTAAAGGTCACTACAGCCGCTCTATAACATACTGGTGTTCAGCTGTCGGAGAGACTGGAAACCGGCCCCAACATAAATTGGGAAATGGCTACTTATAAGAATATATTTTTAACCCAACACAATATATTTAATGGTCTAACAAATATACATGACATGAATAAAAATCTGATTTATTTCACTAAATTTTCTTATAATTCATGAAAAAAACCATAATATTAGTCAACTAAATTAGGTGTTTGACTTTGGTTGGATTTTAACCAATATAATATTATGAATATTTTGATGTAAATCTAAAAAAATGTTGCTATGTGTGGGCCCCGAGTCTGCTATTTCAATTCCATTTTTTTTAACACGCTTATGTATCCATCGCCTTTAACTTAGTAAAAAAATAACGAGTGTGCTTTAGACCACAAGACTGAAGTAAAACTTCTTTATATACGAAACGTAACTAGCTAAGAGAGAAAGAGAGAGAGAAATAATGTGTGCTTTCACCTCTCTTTACCCTACAGTAATATACGAAACATAACTCTTTCTTTCTCCACTAGCTTATATCTCCCTCTCAAGTTACGTTCGCCTCGTCCGATCACACTTTTCGTAACGCTCTCGTCACGCATCTACCAGCTTATTCCCCAAGTCAAGAGGGAATAAAGAAGTTTTACTTCGATAAAATTGGAAGTTAATATTGTACTACTGCCCGGATTTTTATACACGTTTAATTTTCGATGACAATGCTTAGTTAGTTAATTGTTTATATCAAATTAATTAGTTATAAAAGATTAAAAAAATAAAGCGTGTTTTCTTAACAATATTTAAAATTTGGTACTTTGCAAATTGCCCTACAACATCAAATCGTCACTCACTCAACTAAATTACCAGATTAGGGGCCCTACAGTCACAGAAACAATCTTAGTTCTAAAAGTCATTATACGATCCATGACATCTTGACCTAGAAACCTATTAAATGTATATGTTGAAGTCTTGTGGCGATGAGTGCAAAGTTGTTATAATATTGCTTTATTTTTAGCACCCATATTTTTATCTGTCGTGAACTAGATTGAAATCCTAACTCTTTAAAATAGGTTATTAGAATTAATACCGACAACCTCCGTGGTCGAGTGGCGTACACACCGGTTTTCAAGGTGTCGCCAGCTCTGAGGTCCCGGGTTCGATCCCCGGCCGGGTCAATGTAGAAAAACCACTTTTCTACATTGTCGCGGGTCTGGGTCTGTGGTACCTTTGTTGTCTATGAATTCCATAACACAAGTGCTTTAGCTACTTACTTTGGGTTCAGAGCAATGTATGTGATGTTGTCCACATTTATTTATTTAATAAAAAAAGACTCGATCAAGATATAGTTAAGTATTCAATTTATATTATTATTTAATGCATTATAGCTTGGTTCAAGCCTCCCGTTCAAAATACAATTTTTATATGCATATGATTTAAAACTAATTATTTTTCGCGACTTCGTTTGTTTCTTTAGGCGCTGCTTAAACCCGTGTCATGTTTCGGATACAAGCCACTTTTGAATATATAATAATATAATCAATACGAAATCAGACACTCCCCGCGTAAACGGAGACACTTTATATATCCAGTTGCTTCCACTTGTAATAACCGATCGTCAATCAGTTTTAAGTCGCCGTAAAGTCTAGTGCTGTCTCTGTAACGTTAAGTAGCGACAAATACATATCTAAGAACTTGTTAAAGATAAGTTGCGTTACTGTCTTTGGGGGTATGTCTTCAGTTAAAGACACAAGCAATATAAACCAATTTCTTTACGATGCACACCTCACATGAATAATTATATAGAGCGCACATAACGAGATTGAACTGTTGCCACTAGTATGAACATGAAAAATCATGAAAATTAGCATCAAAACAGAGCGCACCGTTTTATTAAAACTATCTCAAAACCTAATATTACCCTAATAATATCGGAACCGTCGATATTTTCGCATAAATGTCTGTCATCGCACGGAAAATCATTTAAATCAGTAAACGAGCGTAGTACATTTAGCTAAAAATGTGCTTACGCTTGGCATAAATGGCTACTAGCGATGCGTGCGCTCTATACTGGTCTACATTTACTCTAAGATGCACACACATTTCGTTGTTTCGGGTGGTTTGCGGTGTCTGTGTCAGGTTGCCGCCACAGGACAGTGTTTTCGTCTACGCGGCGCCTAAAAGTGTCTTGTATATTTCGTGTATGTGATTAATTTTAACACACTTATACTACATTCATCAACCTTACATAGAAAACAGTATTTCTTTAATAATCTGTCAGTATTAAGGCCCAATTGATAATGTCAATGTACCTAATCTATTTAAATCCAAAAGCAAATCATATTGAAATGTTTATTTATTTTAATTTTACATACTTTTCTGACACTATGACAAATATTAACTTATGTTTGTCAATCAAATCATAATAGAAATGAGCAAAAAAAATACTGCACTATTTTTTTTATGATTTAAACTTTTTTTAAAGTGTTTATCTGATTATTTAAAACTCTGTTTTAGCACAGAGTTATAAATATTTAGACATGATTAATATTAATTAATAATAACTTGAAATTTTTGTTATTTTTTCTGAATATAAGGAATAAATATTGAGATCTATCCCATCTTATCTCCAGAATTATATTTTTTTTTTTGCTAGCCCAAAACTAGATTTTTTTTTAAAGTGTATATGATAAATGTGTTTTTAACTGTGAAATAACCTTAGCATATTTAAACCCGCAGTCAAACATCTAACCGTTAAGTTGAACTGAAAACAAAGCATATTAAAATCCGTATAATTAAAACAAAATCTTAAAATTACGTCGTGTCGGCATTTAATCTTGATAATTTGAGATTTATTTAGAAAATATTATTTGATTGAGGCCATTGGCACAGATCGTGTCGCTTACTGCTTACAAGCGTGATCCATGCTAGTTCTCTGTACGCGAAGCGTTGTCCAGCAGTGGGACAGTGACCGGCTGATATTTCATTTGGGCCAGCCATATTTTAATTAATATAGATCTCAAGATAACTATACAAAAAGCTATTAATAAAGTAAGGAAATACGTGAAAGCATAAATCGATTTTTTCAAGCTTCAAAAGTAGGGTAGGTATATATTTCTGTATATAAATATGATATTAGAGGTAGATACTGGGTATGAACAATTTAGACAAGTGTTCTTTGCTTTTTCAAAATAAAAAACAAAAATTATTAGATAATGCTAACCAAAGTTCAGGAGTAGAGGCTTATGTCATCATGCTTGCTTGTTGTGACGTCATGGGACATTTCAAATCAAATCAGAGTATCGTCGTGAGTTTTTGATTACTTAAAATAAGAAAAAATACGTGTCTAATATATTTTAATAATATATCTGTATCGCCAACACTCAATGAGCAAGCGTGGTGATCAATGCTCGTGACTTTTCGACATGAGAAGAGACCTGTGCCCAGCAGTGGGACATTTATAGACTGGTGTTATTATTATAACATCTACCCCATTTTGCATATTAAAAATGATTGTGATTAAAAACTAATTTAACTTATGTACTGTAATGTTTTAGATCTAGGTATAATTAATTTACTTGTAAATTACATAAAAGCTATTTCATTTACTATTTAAATAATCAATGTCTAAATAAATTGATTTAAAGTATCCTATTCTATTATAAATCATTGCGATAATTGGTTTTAGTGTGCGACTTAATTATTGCTAATTAATAAATAGTAAATAAAATAGACTTTGGATATAATATGCGTGTAATTGATAAATCAGTAATAGAAGCAGACAAAATAAAGTTTTAAATAATATTTGCGATTTTAAAGGAAATTTTTGACAATGTTTGTGGTTTTTTTATTTAAAAAACTTATCTATATCCCAAGATTTTCTTTAAAAAAGTCTACCGTTACAGAAAACTAATCTATAATCAAATATCACCCAAACAAATATTGTAGTAGATGACTATTTTTATAACTATAAACTTTTAAATTGATAAACGCCGGCTGCACGCACGAAAAAGTGTCACGTTCCGCTTGAGCCGAGCGTGCAAGCGAGAACGCAGTACAAGCGATAGAGAGGCACGATCGGCCTAAGCGTTCGGCTTGTGATTAACGTAAAATTATCGTCCGCAAACCGACTTTACAGACAACCAATTTTTTTATGTTGGTCAGTTAGATAAATAAAAAATATTAGACACGCATTTATTGTTTTTTTTTACGTTAACAAAAACTCACGAGTATACATAGACTTGAAATGTCACACGACGTCATGATTTTGTCGATATTTTGTGCAAAAGTATGACATTATTAGTCCCCACTCTTGAACTTTGATTAGCCATATCATTTTTTTTATAATTTCAAAATGCAAAAATTCTCCTCCATTATTTTTTTATTATGTAACTGACGGACTAAATAGATTTTACCTTATTACAAAAAATTTGTTTGATGAAGTCAAAAATTTCCGTTAAAATATAAATCAAAAAACCAGAATATATTTTTTAGTTTTTATACATACCCACCCTACGCTTGATCAAAATAAAATGCCGACAACAACGTGCTTAAGTAACAAAATCATAGCCCAAGTATTTCTTATTTTTTCTTCTCACTCTAGAAGCCACCTTCTTAGGGTCATCATAATCCTCATCCTGTTCATAAGCTATATTATTCTCAATGACCCAATCTGGTTCTTCCTTAATTTCCCTGTTCGTGGATAATCGCTTCTTCTTTTTCTTGCCCGAATCCTCTTTAGACCGTTTCTTTGGTCTTTCATCTAGGACGAGATGTTGATATTCTTCAACTATATAGTTTTCTGGTTCATAGCTTGTAGTGATTTCTACTCCAACTGACGGGTCAACGTCGGGTAGAATGTAGTAGTTCTCGAAATCTCCTTGTAAGGTTATTTCGTTCATTTCTGAGGTGAAATGTCGCTTTTTCTTGCCTGATGCGCAGTGTTTTATATAAGCATATTTGGGTTTGGTATCGTCTGGGAGTATGTTGACCGTCCATTCGGGATTCTCGTTGCCCGTTGTGGGTATTTCTTTGACCTCTTCCATAGTGATTTCTTGTTCCTCGGCTATCTCGTATATGAAGTTGTCTGAAATAGTGCTATCGTCCATCATTTGGAGCACCTCAGTTGTTTGTGGTTGAGACGTAGACGTAGACGTTTGAGGGATTATCTGTGGAAAGGTATTCAATTGAAATTTGAACGCGCTAATCTCAGGAACTACTGGTCCGATTTGAAAAAATATTTCTGTGTTGGATAGCCCATTTATTGAGGAAGGCTATAAGCAATATAACATTACGCTGCGACTAAAAGGAGCGGAGCAGTAACAAAAAATGTTACAAAAATAGAAAACTCTTGAAACTAAAACACGCGGACGAAGTAGCGGGGAACAGCTAGTATGTATATATATATATATGTGTGTGTGTATTCTTCTGAAATCTTTGTCCTACCTCTATGATCTGCCTCGGGTCAGGCATCTTGGTGATGACCTGCTCTGACTGCGTGATGGAGGCCTCAGCCTTGTCCGACTCCACCTTCACCACCCACAGCTGTTTGCGCTGGAGATTCTTCATGGATCTGGTTAACAAGGAATAATAATAATCTTATATATAAAAATAAATTGCTGTTCGTTAGTCTCACTAAAATTCGAGAACGGCTGGGCCGATTTGAATAATTATTTTTTTGTTTTGTTCGCTAGAATACAGGGAAGGTTTAAAAACAAAAAAAATAGGTAGGCTAGTGTAGGTACGGTAGGGTAGGGTAGGTAGAGTATGTGACAGTGCAACAGTGAATGAAAATGTCGCGTGACGTCAGTTGTCACTACAATTTTTACACACAAGTGACGTCACAAGCCTTTTATCCTGAACTTTAAAGCGCTTCAACTTTGTAATTTTTCATTTTTTTGATAAATAAAAGAGTTTTTTTTTTATCTATCTGGTGTATTAAATAGATATTTCCTTTTCATACCCAGTCTGCTCTCCCATTGAGACGTTTCGTTCTTTTGAACCGACACTAGCTTCTAAATTATGGAAATAAAAATACCACTTACAAATAGCCGAGGGTGTCTACCAGCTGCCTGACGTTCAACCTGGATATGTTCTCAGGAGTCTCCTTCACCGGTTCCACGCTGTAGTTGTGTTCCATACGGATTATTTCAGCCACTGTTCACAAAACATCAACATTAAGTATAAGAATATCTTAAGTATAAGTATATCTTAGGACAACTCACACACGGCCATCTGATCCCAAACTAGGCAGAGCCTGTATTATGGCAACCAGACAACTGATAAACATACTTATATCTATATATATAAAAATGAAACCCGTTTTCCTTGGTCACGGCATCACGCGTAAATGGCTGGACCGATTTCACTAATTCTTTTTTTGTTGTATTTGTTATTATTAGGAGAAGGTTCTTACGGAAAAAAATATTAAGAAAATCTCTCAGAAATATTGAAAAATATACATTTAATTTTGCATATTTAAAAAAACGCGGGTAACGAATGTCAATGTCTTTCACAGCCATAGACTATATTAGTATTGTTTGTTCGGAAACGTGGTTACTTAATTAAATTCGAGCATCATTTGTTCGGAAACGTGGTTACTTAATTAAATTCTAATTAATTATTGAAAATAACTCGCCACGGAATAGTTATGTATAGATAAATACAAAATAAAGTAGTGCATCATTGCTACGCTAAGGCGGTACGAAGTTCGCCGGGTCAGCTAGTACTTCTAAATAAATACATATTATAGATAAATTACACCCAGACACAGAACAAATAATCGTGCTCATCACACAGATTTGTCCTGCGTGGGAATCGAACCCACGACCTCCAGTTTAGCAGTCAGGGTCACTAACCACTAGACCAACAGGCCCGTCGACATTTTTAACAAAATACTAAAAAAAATCTTAAAACTTATTTCGATTCCATCCTACAATAGATATGTTTTGCACACACATATAGATTATAGACCTAGATAACTTAAGTATAACGATCTGTATAAAAAACCACCGTGCCCTTTCTTTACTATTTACTATGACGTTAAAGCAGTATTTAGAGATGATTTCAAACTAGAAACAACTTAAAAATATGATGTAGGTACGATGTGTTTGTCAGTAATGCCTGGTACAGATTGGTGAAACCCACTACGCGGCGCACCGATGCAGACTGAGCGCGACAGTTGCGACGTTAAGCATATTAGGCTTAAGTCGGGCACGAAAAGTTGCACGCGAAGTAAATGATCTTGCGTTATCTAGGTTTATGTGTAACTATGGTTTTACATCATTGTATAGGTATTTCGTGGTGTAAAATATAGAATTTTCTATTTATCTACCTATTCTTGTGCTAGACAAAAACAATTTTTTTTAACTAATGCAACTTGTTTATAATTTTTAATTTTGTTAATTATTGGTCCCTATTCTATTAAACCCACACTAAAGTTATTTTAGGACATAGGTATCTCTTTCACTTGTACACAATTAGAAAAGGACAGACGAAAATTAGAGCTGTCAAATTTAGTTTCTATTAAAATTTTGATACAAGTCTTCCGACACGCAGAAACGTGTGCACTAAAACACAGTGATATTCAAGGCGAAAACTGGTTTGACATTTCTAAGTTAGTCGTTATCTGTTGCCGTCCTTTTCTCACGCTGTATGTTAGTAAAAGATAGCAGTGGTTTAATTTTGATTTAGTTAGCGTACAAGGGAGTCGGGACCTTTTTCTACCTATTTAAAGTCAATTCTTTGACAGTTAGCAATAGTGAAATAAGTTGAACAGAATTTTGGTCCTGAACATTAGATTTATAGTAATATTTCGGTTGTAATATATTCACTTAACAAGAATTTATCAGCTATACATGATTATAATTAATTATTGGACAGTTGGAGCTGCATTGACAAGACCTGAGCTATTAAATTAATGTTGAGTAGTTATGCAAACACGACTTATTTTTAATCTATACTAATATTATAAAGCTGAAGAGTTTGTTTGTTTGAACGCGCTAATCTCAGGAACTACTGGTTCGAATTGAAAAATTATTTTTGTATTGGATAGTCCGTTTATTGAGGAAGGCTATAGGCTATATAACATCACGCTACGACCAATAGTAGAGGAGAATAAATGAAAAATGTTGCAAAAATGAAAAACCGTTGAAACTAAAACGCGCGAACAAAGTCGGGGGGGACAGCTAGTACTTTAATTAGAATCTAATTTTATAGTAGTACCTATCGACCTCAAACACTTGTTTATTTGGAGCGTTTTTTAAATGACATTTATAATTGATTATATTATTGTAAAGGAAATGACAGCGTACTGCTGGGGAGTTTGTTGCGCCGTTTCTTCTCCACAGCCAGAGCACTTAGGAAGCGGTGAAGGGTGGGCGAATCAGGGTGCTGTCCATTGTATTGACGTTCTTAAAGTGCTAGTTTGTAGCCTAGTTGGAATAAACGAGTTTTTGATTTTTTTATTAGAAATACTAATTAAAAAGTATATATGCATTCAAGTCACACATTTTAATATTTTAAATATGTATTGAATATACCGCCTAAAATTAATTCTAATATACTTTATCTAAACAAGTGGAAGTAGAGTTGGAAAGCCTTTGCCCAGCAGTGGGACATTTTAGGCTATGAATCAAATGTTATCTAATCTAAACGAATATATTAAGGCCCGAACATTTAATAAGGCCCGGCAGCTTACAAAGCTTGTATGGTACCGGGCCGATAAGTGTTTTATCCTATCTTAACAAATTGCAGTACCTTTAGGGGCTCCCTCTATGAACTTTTCGAATAGACCTTGATAGGACGGTCCCCTGCCAGGTCCTGCAATGAGGCAGAAGTGTCACTGACTAACTGCTACGCACGCAATTTGGGTTGGGATTAACTATGTTCGGGCCGCAGAGGATTTTATTAAGTAAAAAGTTACGTCAAAGTGCAAACATTTTTAAAACAAACAAACTGTATTTTACTAATTACACACAATTTTACATACCAATATCGGGCCATATTACATTTCGATAGTGTTTTTATTCGATAGTGTTGTTTCGATAGTGATATTTTATAAAGTTGCATTTGTATGACGAGTTATTTAAACAGTATACCTACGCGTTTGCTTTCGCGTATTTATGATTATGGAATAAGTTCCTCTTCCTGCTTTCGAAAAATATTAGATTAAATGTCAATTCGACTAAATCTTACTTACTGTTTCAAGCAAAAACTACCTATATTATTCGCCATTTTGAATTTGAGTTTTAGGAAACACAACTGTAATGCTTATATTAGGTTCAGTTTGCGCTAAAATATCGTGCTTTTTATGAAGTTTTCAAAAATACGATTCGGTCTAAAATGAACTTTAAAACTAGCATAAAGTTCATGTTTAAGTGGAAATAACATCAATTGGCACATGACTTTAAAGTAGAATATAACGGTTTTGGACGAAAGTTAGCATTTCGATACTTTAAAACTTTAACCTGTATCTAGAAGACATAGGCTATTTTTTTGGGTTCCGTACAAAAAGGTTAAAGCCCTATTACTAAGACTCCGCTGTTCGTCTGTCACCAGGCTGTATGTCATGAACCGTGATAGTTACGACAGTTGAAATTTCCAGTTAATGTGTTTCTGTTACCGCTATAACAACAAATACTAAAAAAACAATATAATAAATATTTAAGGGGCTCTCATACAACTAACGTGATATTCCCTTCGTGCGCGAGTCCGACTCGCACTTAGCCGGTTTTTTATCCTAATAAGGCCTGCTTGCACAAGCCCGGGTTATCTTTTTAACTTATAGTTAAAAATTAAAACGAGGTTAAATTGGCAGTTTGTCATACAGTATTGTCAATTTAACCTCGTTTAGCACGTGTTTTGAACGGATTTTATCGTGGATTGTATTTAGATTTTAGTTCCAGACATTTCGACGACTTTGCAGGTGACCATGACTCCTGCAAAGGCATCGGACAGTCGGGAAAATTAGTTTTATTTCAAATTCTAAATCAACATTCGCGTAAACCTCGGACAGCAATAACTAACTCTAGAGTTAGGTTTTTCGTGCAAGTGGCCCTAATTCAACTGTGGGTTACTGGTTGAAGTGAAATAAACTTACTTTTCTTGTCTGCTGGACTTTGAGTGACCGTTGGTTTGTCTTGGTGGGTGAGGAGCTCCGGCAGCATCGGGGAGTCGATCCATAGCCCCTGGTTATCCAACTCGAAGTGGTACCTGTTAAGCATATTAATAATAATATTACTATTAACTGTTGTCAGCGAACTACAACGATAACTAAGATAGCTTTAATATTGTTGTTTTAGTCTTACCCGCACAGCTGAAGGCTGACGTGTCTCCAAAGACACTCGCTCTCCTCCGCCATAGCGCCGACGATCCAGTCCTGGCGCTTGTTCTCATTGTCAGTCGATATATTGGCACTGGAAGTTAATGGTGAAGGTTATTTACTGGAGAAAACACAATAAATAAATAAATAAATGAGGACAACATCACATACATTGCTCTGAACCCAAAGTAAGTAGCTGAAGCACTTGTGTTACGGAATTCAGAGACAACGAAGGTACCACAAACACCCAGACACGAGACAATGTAGAAAAGTGGTTTTCTACAATGACCCGGCCGGGGATTGAACCCGGGACCTCACGAGCTGGCGACACCTTGAAAACCGGTTTGTACGCCACTCGACCACGGAGGTCGTCATAATAAAACCAAGAATCAAGGCAAGTCTGTCCAAAATATTTTATCCTTATTCTCAACCTATATTTAGTGATACTAAAGATTAGTTAAGAACTACACCAACAGGCGGCCTGTTGCTCTAGTGGTTAGTGACCCTGACTGCTAAACCGGAGGTTGTGGGTTCGATTCCCACCCAGAACAAAACTTTATGTGATGAGAATGACCATTTTTATATATAGAAATATAATACCGTCTGTCTGAAATTAAAAAAAATCCAAACGGATTTTCCTTAGGAGGAAGATTTGTGTATAATTCATGATTATTTTGTCTACCCGCGCGGAGCCAGGGCGAGTCACTAGTTTAAGTAATATAAACAAAAACAGATGTTAGTAAATTTGTGTACACATCTGCTATCTTACTAAACTATTTATCTGGTGAGACGTCTTGTTAACTCCTTGCGTGACCCCAAAGGCTGGTTTCTACCTTGGACAGAGAATAAGCATTGCCATACAACGTGGCAATGCCGCCAGTCTTTTGGGTACGTCGCCGGAGGGACCGCCGAGCAATCTTTAGCGATTCCGGGACTCCGGCAAAGGCAAGACCGGGGTGTTCTTAGTCGGTGCAAGTTGTGTGCTCTCGGCGTAAGTAGAAGTAGTCTTTTAGGTACACTTCCAGACAGCGATGTGGATAATTTCTTTTGACGCTATATATTAGGGTTTCTTATTAATTAAGAGTTTAGTTTTAAGTGTATATATATCGGTATAAGAACCAGATGAACGTATCTACAAAAAAATCAAAAAACGTTTTGTTTGTAGATACGTTCATCTTGTTCTTATACCGTAGTTTGTAAATTTGAAAATTGTAAATACAAGTACATTTTACTAAATTTAAGTAAATTGTGAACTATAATGCAATAGAAACGATTACAAACAAACAATTTGGAGGCAAGTAAAGCAGGTGTGCAAATATAGCTATTGTTAATATGTCAATAGGATTTTAAATTGTAACATCTATATTATCAAAAACTATCGTTACAATCATAAATGCTTTTGGAATAGTTAAATACTAAAGATAGATAGATATTTCTTTTCTCTTTTAAGGAAGACTTCCCATTTTTCAATTTATTTAAGACTAGCTGTCCCCCGCGACTTTATTCGCGTGTTTTAGTTTCAACGGTTTTTCATTTTTGCTACAATTTTCATTTATGCTCCGCTCCTATTGGTCGTAGCGTGATGTCATATAGCCTATAGCCTTCCTCAATAAACGGACTATCCAAAAAAAAAGAATTTTTCAATTCGAACCAGTAGTTTCTGAGATTAGCGCGTTCAAACAAACAAACAAACTCTTCACCTTTATAATATTACATGAAATATCTATACTAGATATTTCATGTGTTTTTTAATTTCCTTTTTTTTTGGTTAGTAAATTTCTTATAACTTCCTCTGCCATAGGGAAAGCTGATGGGTGTACTGGACTCTTGCCAGCTAACACCATTGATGTTGTAATCTAGCGGTTGTTATGTCCATAGTCTCTTCCCATTCGTCCTAATATTATAAATGCAAAAGTAACTCAGTCTATTAAGCTTTCACAGTTAAACCGGTGAACCATTTTGAATTAAACTCTGTATGGGCTAAGCTTGGATCCTTAGAAAGGACAGGTTTTCTGCCGCGATAAGCGACAATCGCGCGGGCAAAAGCTAGTTAGTTTACAAACAAGGCAATTATTTAAGTGCATAATTGCACATATACCTATTCAAAACTCAACTTCAAGGCGTTGTTAAGTCTATCTGTCATGACATTTTACACCTTAAAGTGAAAAAGAGCGAGACTCAATGGCTTCTTAAAATGAGGTGGCATCTGATTAAAGGCATGTTTCCTATTTTTTTTTTAATGACTGCCTGGTTGGTAAATGAATTTTATTGGACACGTATTTTTTCTTTTTTCCTGCAAACAAAAAATGATCAAAATACAGAGAACGGAAATTTCGCGTGACGTCACTCCTCGCATTTTTACCGGGTCGAGGTGTCATAAGCCCCCACTCCGAAACTTTAAAGCGCTGTATCTTTGTAATTTTTTATTGTTTTGATAAAAGAAAAAATACGTGTCTAATATTTTTTATTATCTAACTGACGGACTAAATAGATTTTAACTTTTCATACCCAGACAACATCCCTATTCGGCTATTAGCATAATTATTTATTTAATGTTTAATTGCAATCTACAACATTGCTATAACAATTTAAATTATAAGCAACATTAACCCATGCAGGCAGAGCCACGGGTAGAAGCTAGTGCCGTATAGTTTATTAACATGATCCATTAATAAAATAGCTACATAGCTGCTTAAATTGGATGCTAGCTCTTATCAGAGAGTAATGTTGTAATAGTTGTTATCAATATATATACCTATATAACAATTGTTTATCACACAAATTAGTAACTTTAGGGTGCATATAGACTGATTGAATGTAACATGAAATGTATCATTCTGTCTTTGTCTCATGTACATTGTAAGCGTGGACGCATAGCGAACCCTACACTTGCTACAAACCTCCAAAGACCTCCGAAAAATCACGGATCGCGCCGCGCGGTACTTGAAATAATAATATCTTCTTGGGACAACAAACACACAGTCATCTGATCCCAAACTAGGCAGAGCCTGTATTATGGCAACCAGACAACTGATAAACATACATATATTTCTAAATACATACATGTTATAGATAAATTACACCCAGACACAACAAATGATCATGCTCATCACACAAATATTTGTTCTGGGTGGGAATCGAACCCACGACCTTCGGTTAGCAGTCAGTCACTAACCACTAGACCAACAGGCCAGTCAGAAAATGATCGTTGCGTGAAGTAAAGGTTATTTTTTGTCTTTTCTAAATAAAGTTGAGGTTGATTTCCATTCTTTCAGGATTAACTTGAACACCAAACTGCCTATCTAACCTCCATAATTAATTCCCTGTGTAATACAGTATTATTATTGATAAGACTTGTGATTGATATATCCAGAATTAACTTAGAAATACTGATAAACAGAAAGTCTAATATGAAAGCATCTTAGGTATCATTTTTCTTTGTATTGCAAAGTATAAATATTTTTTTTACCAACTAAAAAAAAGAAGGGTATACATTCATCAGAATCGTTGCTTAAAAATTTACCTGGTTAGGTAGGTTACCTGATTACTCAAAGATGCCTGAATTGATTGGGAAAATTAATTTTTGTTTGAAAGGGTTTACTTCCCAGGCAGTCCCATTGTAATCATGTTAGGATCTGATGATGGGATCCCAGGGAAATCAAAGGCAGTTAAAAATTTTTTTAAATTACTAATTTTTAAAGTTTTTGTTTGGTCTTTTCTAATTAAAATTATTATCACTTATCTACTTTAAAGATAGCTTTTTACATTTAAGTGTAAGTAATCAATTATTGCTCATATTGTTATGCCTTCCTTTTATTGAAAGGACTTGTGTGTACAAACATATACCTATATCATTGAAATTTATGTTGTACATACCACACTATACTACATTGTACAACTAAAAAATAGATTATCTGATGATGATTTTTACATTGATAATCCTAATCCATACCAATTTACTAAATTACATGTTGTAAAAATCAAGGTGTGAGAAGAGTCTATTTTTTTTTAGAGTTCTAACTCTAAAAAACTACCACACTCTTTTTCACTAGTAAGGCAAATTATTGTAGACCAAATAACTTATTAACAAGTGTTGTTGTTAACCGTGTGTCTGAGGCAAGTATTATAACCTTAATATTGTTATTTAGTATTTTAATTTTTTACCAGATAAGATTACCAAAACTAGTCCTAATCTACTAAGAGTAATTTAATATTTAAATATAGCAACTTACAAACCTTATTGTATTTATTATTATGATTATAGCTTACAGAAATGCCAAATTTTGTCTATCACAAACAAAAACACATAGAAATCAAGCAAATATTTAATTGTTTAAGTAGTTATTGATTATTTATACAAAGAGTTGTTCTAGTAATAACCTCCTAGTATATTCTACATCATTAGTTACATGATTAATCCCCACCAAACTATTATATGAAACTGATTATAAATTTCATCACTATGTGCAGTTTTCACATTTTATGATAATGAGAACATAGGTAAAACCATACAAAAGGTGAATAACAAATAAAATTCATGGTTTAGATCAGAAAAATGGTATTAAATGGAATAATACTGAATCGAAAACACATAAAAGCATTATGTTTACTATTATTTTTCACTTCAATTTTTTTCGAGGTCACACGAGCTGACCATAGACATTTTCTTAAAGCCACAAAAAGTTTAAATAAATATTATATTCGAAAGTTTAATATGACCAAAACAAACTTACTTGTAGAAGGAAAAGCTGCAGACAACATCGTATTCTAAATTACAGCCTTCAACCACACACTTAAGGGCACTCATTATGGAATGGAAGCGCGCAACCAAAAATGGACACCTCACGATCACATCATAGTAGCAAAGTTAAATTAACAAAATAATAACATTTAGCGCCCAAACCAACTTTCAAACAAACTAATTTGATGGATCTTTAGAAAATTATCAATCAAATGTCGAAATTGACGTGCTGTCACGAAAAGTCGAAAATTTTAACAAATGCGTCAAACGCGTGCCATGAAATGGTGATGTAATTCGGCGGCAAAGTTAAATGGCAACATTGTGTTCCTAATCGATTGCTCGATTTAATCATGATCTATGTTTCGACTCGGATGGTATTCTACTCGAATTATTAAATAAATTAGCAGGTCATTTTTACTTACGTACTTAATGGATATATGCTTCAAAATTCTTGAAAAACTAACTAAAGGGTAAAATTATGCTCTGATAAATATTGTTGACACATTTAATATTATGTGTGATCATAAGACACGTCCTATCATTCAAATATTATATGGATGTATTAACAAAAGAAATTAAAAATATTCCAATAAAACATGCAAAGAAACATGGGGCTTCATAATATACTTGTTAGACACTAAACTTAAAAAAAGACAATTATTTACTAAAAATAAGAAAATAACTATTTTGTGCTCTATTCACGTATTTATGCAACACTGTCCAACACATTCATCTAAATTCTAAGGAATTAAAACAACGAAACTATATTTATTTATTTCGATAATCGATTACAATTATCGATATTTAATATTGCCAGTTACCTTATTTGACCACCAACAATATAGTTTCTCCCTTTGTCTATGGTGGACACATAGAAGATATAAAAATAGATAAAAATTGCTTGTTATTTACAAATACGAATGAAATTATTCCCACAAGTAATCATAATTTAATCATACTTTTTTACATCTTATTTTGATACACAACATTGTGTTTAAATTAAATGGTTTTTGCCACCATCAAATATCTTTGTTTGTAGACCGGATGTTACGTAAGACCTAAATATGGGTGCGTCGATTTTAGGTTCCATTTCTCAAATAGATCAGATGCAATCTAACCAAACTTTTATTCACGCTTTATTTACGATAGGTTGCAGCTCTCTAAGATTTAAACAATGTCACATGTCAATTCTGTGACATTGATTTGTCACATTTTGTCAGTAAAATAATGTCATTGATCTAAAGAATTAGAATCAGTATGGTAGTCAAAGTCAAATTCTTTTTGACAAAGGTCAAACTTAGTTGAGCTTGAGATCAATGTAAATAATGATATCGTATGCTTTTTATTCTTTCGTTTGGATTTGCTTTACGAAAATGATCTTGTAAAGCAAACAAAAATAAATTGTTGCTCTATTTTCTATAACAGCATTAAGATTAAGACAAGCAACTTTTAGGGGTTAGATAACATTAAAAAAAATATACAAGCCAAGCGTTTTATTATTCAAGTATTCAAGATGATAGTTATGTTTGCATCTATCTTGCTTTATTTTGAATCTAGATAGTTTTATAGTTAAAGATTAATTACATAAATCGTTACGTAATTAAGTAGTAGTAGTTGTACCTCCTACCTATTGTAAAAGCACAGTTCAATATTTGGGGCATAGAGACTTCGGATACTTGAGGTTTCAAGGAATGACCTACCTAATACAATTTTACGTGAGCGTCAAGATGGCGGGACCAAGTCACCAATTCAAAAATTATTACATGTAAGTGTTTGTACTACATATGTACTATTTGTACCCGAAACAAAACATTTGTAGCTCTAAAGGCAAAGGAAGTATATCAAGACGTCCCTGGTCCCGCCACTTTGACGTCAAAGTAGCGGGACCTTCTGAAAGCGCTACTCTGAGGCAAGTAATTTACACCCGAAGACTTAGTACTACATATGTACATATTTATACTCAATTTTCAATACAATTGTAAGTGCCAAATTAATGTTATGGTATTGAAACATTGATCCTACCAATTTGATGATTGATGTTACCGCTGAACATATATGAAAAACGTTAGAAATCGTGCAAAATCTAATGTAAAAACTTAGTACGTCCTAAGTACATAAACATGGTGTAATTTTCATGTTAATAATCTAAGTACATCAAAAGTTATCAAGCATTCATCGTTTATCTCTGAAGGACACATTTATGCAGAAATGAAACAACCCAAAATTGCTTTCATAATAATTATTAAATATATTTTGATTCAACTCAAATTAAAACTGTTGCCTTTAGTGTTCTAATGATAAATTGACTTTTTATTATTATAATAGAAATAAAGTTTGACAAGACTTATTTTTGCGCATATAAGTATTAAACAGTTAGGCACAATGTACGTTTGACTCTTCGTAAATTTATTATCAATTTATATACATATATCAATTTATCAGTAGAACACTAAAGGCAACAGTTTTAATTTGAGTTTCATCAAAATATATTTAATAATTATTATGAAAGCAATTTTGGGTTGTTTCATTTCTGCATAAATGTGTCCTTCAGAGATAAACGATGAATGATTGATAACTTTTGATGTACTTAGATTATTAACATGAAAATTACACGATGTTTATGTACTTAGGACGTACTAAGTTTTTACATTAGATTTTGCACGATTTCTAACGTTTTTTATATATGTTCAGCGGTAACATCAATCATCAAATTGGTGGGATCAATGTTTCAATACCATAACATTAATTTGGCACTTACAATTGTATTGAAAATTGAGTATAAATATGTACATATGTAGTACTAAGTCTTCGGGTGTAAATTACTTGCCTCAGAGTAGCGCTTTCAGAAGGTCCCGCTACTTTGACGTCAAAGTGGCGGGACCAGGGACGTCTTGATATACTTCCTTTGCCTTTAGAGGTACAAATGTTTTGTTTCGGGTACAAATAGTACATATGTAGTACAAACACTTACATGTAATAATTTTTGAATTGGTGACTTGGTCCCGCCATCTTGACGCTCACCAATTTTACTATGATTAAATAATAATCCTTTCTCATCTTTTGTGGACTATCTTTTATTCATACTTTAGAAGATTTTGTCTGGGTTGGGTTGATAAAGAACCATAGACTATAAAAAAGGAAAACATTTTTCTTTTATTCATTAAACATCTTCCTGTTTGGGAATGTTATACCTACTTAAATTAATATGTATTTTAAATGTTTTATTAATACTAAAGCAGGAATCTCAATAATATATAGGTCTCTGATATGTTTCTCTAAGCCAAGGAAATATTGTACTTTTAATCGGCAGATTATTGAGGCCACACCTCTACTTAATTTTTTCTAACAAAGTATTAAAAATCTGCTACAGCAGATCCGCTTTAAATTGTCTTCAATACCTACACAAGCTGTGTTGCCCTCTTGGTTCATGAATCTAACAGGACCGGTCCAATCCACATAATGTATCTACATATTTCGAACCAATCCCTCTATGCAAGCTGCTGTTCAAGTTGCTTGTTGAAAGGCATGTTAGGGGTTTTTATCATCATGGGATAAGAGGGACAGTTGATTACACCTTTTGTATATTTTTTACTAGTTCAAGCATAATTTATCTGGGAATTGCCCAAAAATAGTTTTATTTTATAACAATCATTAAAAAAATACGTCAGCCCCGGTAAATTTAGCATAAGGCCGATTATCAGTATATGGATGACAAGGTTTCGTTTGGTTGTACTGAACTTTTACCGCACTTATTCTCTTGATTGGGCCTTTGTGTGTGACCAGTTGGCTTATTTGCTACCTCCAGTTGCCAACGCAAGCGATGTTTACTAGATAAAAATAGCAGAAAAATCGCTATTTAGTAGCTAAAGTCGCTGCCCAACTACGTCGTAGTAGACCTAGTTGAAAGGTAGACGATACGAAATTCGTGTTTTTTATAAGTAGTTATCGCTTTAGTTAACAACCGCCATAGTTAATAACCCTGCTGGATACTTAGTCTAAGTGAGTGACTTTATGTTTTTTTAAGCCCAGCCCTCCCAGATCAGCCCTTTTAGCCCAGTTAGCAGCCTGTTTAGGTTGCTACAGGTTTCCGGTAATGATGGTGGACTCTGAAAAAATTGTGCCCGTTGTCTATCACGCTCCTGCATTCTATTAACACGTCCTGTGGCGTTTTTCAGGCCTCCATGTGGCAGGCCGTCCAACATAGTGAATAGGTGTTTGTTCAGGGGACAGTGTCCGGTTATCGTGTCTATGACTTTCCGGACTTGGTAGCTATATAGACTAGTGAAGGAGCGGCCAAGATTTTTTGACACCACCGGAATAAAGATATTGATAAATTAAAATTTCATGAAGTGTGCCTTACAGCCACCAAATAGAATGCAAAAACAGTTAAGAATACAATCAAGCCAAAATACCAATATGGATGTCGACTGGGTATGAAAAGTCAAAATCCAAGTTAGATAATAAAAAAATATTAGTCAAGATTTTTAGCTTTGTCCAAAATTAGAAATCACTAAGTAGATAAAGCGAATCAAAGTTTAGGAGTAGGAGCTAATGGAGTCATGTTTGCTTACAAAACGAAATTGTAGTCATGCGTCATTTAAAATCTATGTATCATCGTGAATTTTTGGTTACTTGAAATAAGAAAGAATGTCTTAACATTTTTTTTTAATCTTCTTGACAGACTATAAAAATGTAATTTGCCCCATTATAGTATAGTTTGTGAGGAAAATAGTCTGCACCATTGTCCTTATCACAAAATAATTGAAAGTAATATGTGTGTGGTGTTGTTTACCCCTAGAAGCTTTTCTTCAAATCTACAAAAAGGTAAAGGAAGAAAATAAAAGACGAAAAATGTGGTTTTATTATTAATTTATTTAATTCAAATATAATATGTATATTATTTTAACTTACAGCCATAAACTGCGTCTTACGACAAGACAGTGATCGCTAAAATGCAAACTTTTCATTAAAATCGTCCGTGAATCAATAATACATACACCTGTCTAAGTCACCTCGACGAAGCGAACCTTATAAAATCAATTTTTACTTAATTTCCAAACTAACCTACCTACATTGACTAACTTTTTGAAACAATCTACGCAATTATTTTTTTTTTATTATTTTACAACAACCAAAGTTTTACCGAAAAAAAAAAAATAGTGACAACAAAATCGAATGCACTGGAGTAATATTTGAACCTACTATGAGGCGTTATACACAATGTCCCGGGTCCTTGTTTCCCATTTATTGTCAAACAAACGGTTGACATGACTTTCAAAAACATTGAACAAGTATATACTTAGACACTCACGCAATAGCAGTTGGCGCGCGAATCTAAACTGTCAAATTCATAAGTATCAAAATTGCGGCAACCCAGTCCAGTGTGTACAACGGCAATAATATTAGCAAGCCTTAAGTTTATTAGCAAGATATTTTTTTTTTATATTTTCCATTTATACAGTAAACCTACGTGTTTCTTAACACCTGTCTTCTTCACCTTTGGCGCGCTTACGATACGAAAAAAATTGCAACAAATTAACTTAAAAACAACTTAACAATTATCCCGCCATTTTGGCGGCATCGCATTTGTACGCGAGAGATTTTTTTAGCTTGTTACGTCAAGAAACATAATCTAGAACATGTTAAGAAAATAAACGACCAGATTACTAAGTGTAATTTGTATGTATTTAAAAACGACATCTATCGTCAAAATACTGAAACTTTTACCATATTTCATGTATAAATTAATTATGTATTTATTAAAGTTTTGCTTACATCAAATATAAGATATAAGAAATGACTACACATTAAATTTCACAAACAAAACTGTATGCAAAAAATTTCGTTACATTTTCCAACTAAAAATTCTAATAAAATGAATCTTAACATCTCTGCCCATATCTCTGCTTACCTTTAAAGTTCATTGAAGATATCGCATACAAATACGAAACCGCGGCTCTCGATCGCTTCCATACAAAATTTATTTCGATACAATGTATACAGAGACCTGGTGCCTTACTCTTCAATTAATTTTAATTCCAATACAATGCCAATGCAAAATTAATATTAGTTTAGCAGACACGTGTGTCAGAACTATTGAAAAAAAATAATACAAATATTGGAAAGAACTTGCTGAAATCTAAACATTGACAATATTCTTTTGTACACACGGCAAACTAGTTAGGTTTGCAGGTCAAAATAAAATTTTATATTATATTGTATAATATTTTATTACATATTATAATCCGCTTACATAAGCTGAACATAATATGTAATAAGATAGTTAGTGTGGCCTGCAAACCTATCTATTTTGCTGGGTGTACTGTGTGTTGGTTGTGCGCCTGCTAAAGGAATAGGACTTTTGCATTGACATTGTGTTAAAATTGAAATTAATTCAAGGGTAACCACCCTGTTATACTTACAAAGTATCTAAACTATGGGACGGGCAAACGAAACGGGTGTAATGTTTGACGACACAGAAATCCGATTTTTTTTTGTAGTAGTATTAGTAGAAATAAAAAAAAAACAACTTTTTTGAATGATACATGAGATACAAATTCATTGATGACAATGTAGAACCCGCACCTCCGTAACTCAAACGAAAGTTAACTTAGGCCCACTTGTACGAAAATCTTAACTCAAGAGTTAGTTGCTAACACGAGGTCAAATTGACAATATTATATGACAAACTGACAATTTAACCTCGTGTGTAATACCTCAGAGTTAAAAAGATAACCCGGGATTCTGCAAGAAGGTCCTAAAGTTGTTTTTAAAACTTTAGTAGCAGGAGGCCTAATGGTACCTTAACTTTGAGTGAAGGTGTATCGGCTTTTATTGTTTCAATGCCTCATTAATGAGTTACTTTTAATAAGTGTAATCTCATCAGTAATGTGTTTAAAATTAACGGTATTTTTGTATAGAATATAATAGCATTTATATCTAAGTATAGTACATAAAGTTTTAAATATATGCGTGACTAAATAGTGCTGTATAAATTAACACTAAAATGTATATGTATGCTGCCTAGATTTCTATGTCGTTCAAACTAAACTTGAATCCTTAAAACATTTAATAATAATCGTATAGGAACTATTTTTTTCAGGGTAGAAGCGATCTAAGCGTAACTAGATGTTTTTTTTTTTTAATTTTTATTCATAATCCTAGTGTAGGTATATATATTATTAAACAGTATTGCATTGCGTTCATGGTTAGCTATAATAAAATGCAATAGGCTGTTGATATATTAAAAGTATTGACTTAAAAATAAAATCGTTTGATTACTTGACTATTCAGTGTGGTCAGTAAGGCGAGATAACACGAAATATCATTTTAATATACAAACCAAGAACGCATTGCACAACAAAAAAAAAATAAAAGCACACTTATATACTAGAAAATAAAATAAAAAGAGCCATTATCGCACACCAACCTCAGTTAACATGAATCCTATATAGATTTTAATATATATTATATAGTTATTGGCTAGATATTGCATCCGAATTGAATTTACAACATTATAAGCGAGTACATCCTCTTAATTTTCTACCAGAGTATATTTGATTGGTTAATATTTTATACAGTATGTGTCATTGTGATAATTTAACTAAAATAACTCCACACAATGAAATATTTAATGGTTAATTAAATCACATATTAAGGCAAGAGATTATTTTAAGAAATTTTAATTTTATTATTTCCAAAGTAGCATTTAATTCAAGTATTTCTAATCACTAATAATGATATGCTATAATGTTGCATTTATTTCATCAAATTACAAATACTGCTCACTCTGACAATTTAAATATTTACATTTTTATTTTGACTTAAAAAAACATCAAAAATCAGTTTCTGATTTATTCAATTAATTGAATTAGCTGTCTTTCAGCGAATGTTATTTGTTTATAAATTAAAAACTAATGAATCATTCTTTTTCAACAAATTCTGATTAAGTCTACCATTTTATTTACCGTTGGTTACTCTTTTAGAATTTGTGGTTGGAAACCATTATTTTCGGTATGTAGCTGTAAAATTCAATTCGGATACATAATTTTGAACATACCACAAATACACACTCATACATAAAGAAAAAATCTTGAGCAATGTTAGTGTAATTTCGACGATATTACGAAACGATTTTCATAAATTTAATTTTAAACATACTTTATACAAAACTTACAATTTTATTATTTGAACCAAGCTATTTTAACTATTATGGGGTTACCATTGAATTTTAAACCGATTTCAAAGAAGAAAAAGGTTTTCAATTCGTCAGAATCTTTATTATTTTTTCAAGTATATTCGACGATTATTCAAAGACGCCTGGACCGGACCGTTTTGGAAAATTCCCTTTTCTGTTTGAAAGGTTATACTTATCCAGTGGCCCCATGGTCATCAGGTAGGGATCTGATGGAGTTTGTAGAAATCGAGGGAAGTTTTCAAATTTTATTTTGAAGTCTGTTATATTTTTACTAAGAAAGCTTGTATTAAAACAATAAAATTGTAATGTTTATACCTATCTTTGCCGTGTATTATCCTGGGACTAGGTTAACTACGGCAAATATCCAACAATTTAACTCTACTCGGTCATGTCTCCACACAAAATTTAGTTAACTAGCTCATCATGTAATTATTGCGAAAACCTAGCTTCTTAAGATCTAAGATCACTAAAACTCACAAATTTAATCTATACAGTATATAGTGATTAAAATAAGAATAGGAACGTCATTGACAACCTGTCAACTGTCATTTAATATTTTTTACTTACTTACGTTGTTGAAAATCCTTGCAAATTATAATGTTAACTAAATTTAAGTATTAATACAAACAAAGTTTAAATAACTTCACGACAGTTTAAACCCCGGTTTCTGACAAGCTGATCAACAATAAAATCACCTGTCAAAACTCATGTCAACTGCTGTCATTGTTTGTTAGACTTTTGGTCAACCAATCACAGTCGTGATTGATGAGTTGATTTGACAACTGATTAAATTGATCAGTTGTCCATAAACCGGGGGTTAGAATGTCAAATTATGACAATATGGCGGAACATCATTCCCATTCTCATTTGAATCGACTTGTATTTTGTATAGATCCTATAGTAATACAGTAACTAATCCTATTACATTGTTAACCATATGTATTAAACGTTCCCGAGTAACATGATATTAATAGTTTTTCGGGACAGTTAAGTAGTGCTATAGATCTAACCCCCGAACACTCAATCGATACTTAACTTTAAGATTAACTTAAGTCTAGCTATCGCTATATTCCTTATTAAAGTGATAGGGGACAGTTTAAGACAGAATCAATTAAAATTGAGTGTCGCTTAAGTTTCCGGTCAAATTTTAAATTAATGAAAATCGCCTCACAATCATTGGATTGAAAACTAAACGGTATTTTAACATTTTCTTTTACAAAATAGCACCGAAACTACATAATATTTGTTGGCTTACAATTGTTTGTGTTTGACCGTTCGTCGTCGCACCAATGCGTCGTTTCTCTGTTATACAGTATGTAACAAGAACCCTGTCCGATACAATAAAGGCGTATTCCTGGTTCAACATACGTACTAGAAAAAAATGTCTCGCTCAGGCCGCTACTTTGATACAAAACTGAAGGTAGTACACGTGAACTTTGTTGAGCAATCAGTGTTGCCTTTAATCAGTTTTATTTAAATTTAATTATATTCACCGGAGAAAAATAATAATCTCAAATCCATTCAATAGTTACGTATATGTGTACGCAGTACGATGCCGAATAATACCAATAAGGATCGTACAGGGTTTTTGTTGCATGCTGTATATACTAAAATAACTGTGTGCTCATATCGTATAAATACATGTGGCAGTATCCCGCAGACCGTTTAAACATTATATATGTGATAACCGATCAAGTCTTTTAAATAATGCTTAAAGTTGATAGAACTCCAAGTTAGAAGTTTGAAGGCTTATTAGTTACACTTTAAAGCCGTTATTTTTAACGTTAATTATCTTGTATAAGGCAAATTTTACCTATAGGTACGATTAAGATTAACTATTACTTTTCGTTACCTTAGACTACAACGTATATTGTGCTCGATTACAAATATTCAAATATCATGCTACGAATAGGGATGTTTCCTGCGTATGAAAAGTTAAAATCTATTTAGTCCGTCAGTTAGATAATAAAAAAATATAAGACACGTATTTTTTCTTTTACCAAAACAATAAAAAATTACAAAGATACAGCGCTTTAAAGTTTCGGAGTGGGGGCTTATGACGCCACGCCTTGGTAAAAATTGTAGCGAGGAGTGACGTCACGCGTAATTTCCCTTCTCTGTCTGTATTTTGATCATTTTTTGTTTGCAGGAGAAAAGAAAAAATACGTGTCCAATAAAATTCATTAATCTACCAGGCGGACATTAAAAAAAAATAGGAAACATGCCTATTATTAAATTGAGTTTGCATTAATAAACTAATTTCACAGTCAGCTAGGCGTAATAACTTGGATTTCTACCTACGTTCAACATGACTATACTAAACACACATCGCCAAATTAACTACGGTCTGCACAAAAGTAAGAGTATACAAAAAAAAATCATTAAGTATTTTACATCGAGTATGCTCCACTCAATCTCGCAAACGTTAAAATTTCTCGCAATTCTGTAAATTCCAGTCTTCTGACAATTATACATTTTCTTTTTAACTATTTATTTTCCGTTACAATACTCGGCTGTACAATTTTATGATCGCAACATATAATCTAGTTTTTTTTTTTATTCTAGAGATCGAGATTGTGTAGGACTAATCGAGTGGGTGTTACTCGAGTATCTACACTCATAATCGATTACTTGAGGTTAAGTACGCTCAAGTTAAACTCAAAGAAGGTATACTTAGCGAAGTATAGACTGAGTAGGGCGGCTTAAACTTGAGTACTAGTTAAGTTTAATCCGAGTTTTACTTAGTAATATCACTCGAGTTGACAGTACCAACTAAGTTCGATATCTTACTCATAAGAAAACGTTTATATCTAAAACTCGAGACCAACCAGAGTACACACACTCGAGAATCCAAGATGGCGAATGAAAAAAATGCGAGGATTGTCGATGTCGCAGCACCAAAGTCGCCACAGATAAAAAATACTTAACCTACCAAAGACTATGACAGTATATTTTTATGTCATTTTGAATTTAGCAAGATGCCTGTCGTGTATATTTTATACAATGTCAAAAATATATAAATATATAGTAATATTGTTTATATGGTAGTACATACTTACTCTAGCTATATAGATGTCAAAACTGATAACGCGTGAACATACAGCGTAGCGTTGCTTATTGTCGATGCATATAAGCTGGAAAGATGCAAAAACAACACGTTACTAACATAATCTTATCTTCAAATAAGTCTTATAGTAAACTAACTAATATAATGGGGTAAATAGCAATTTTTTTCAATATCCGACAGATGGATTAAAAAAAAATTTGACTCTTATGCGATCTCGGTCAGGGCACCTCCTGCCGGGTTCGGACCTCAGCTTAGTGCATGCAAGGGAGGGTTGGATCTAAGTTTTTATTATTTAAATTGAGCTCCCTCAATTAAAGGAGATCACAGCATTCGTATTTAGACAATTAGGTGAACAAACTTACTAAATACTATGATATTGTTAAATATATATGGTATAATTTAATCCTTACTAGTATTATAAATGCGAAAGTAACTCTTTTTGTCTGTAGCGCTTTCACGCCAAAACTACTGAATCGATTTTAATGAAATTTGGTATACAGATGGTCTAGAGCCTGAGAAAGGGCATAGGCTAGATTTTGCCGCAATAACGGACATCCCGAGGGAAACAGCAGGTAATACTATAAATACAAGAAAATAATGTGAATCCTTACCTAGGCTCCGAACGTTTCCGTCGAGTGTCGCCAGAACGAACCACTAAGTGTCACAGCACTATATTATAATAAAGTATATATAGAAAAAGAAAATGCATCCGATATACTTTTAATCTACACTTGTGTTAAGCACACTGCACTTTGTCTTTATATGTACACGAATCACTGCTTCGCTGCGAGCTGCTTGGGTTCTGCTTCTGGCTTCGATTTTGGCGTTGCTGAGGAAAGATTAAATAAAGTTTTTATTAACCATGTATTTTAACACAAGTTTTTATATCAGCCAGTTTCATAGTAATAGTGAAGACAAATGAAACAAGCCCGAATACGATGGGATTGCGTCGTTCCGTTAGAGTTCCTATGTCCACCTTCTGTCTCCATCTTTAGACCAGCTCGAAAGCACTATAATATCATATTATCACCGAACTTATATAAGTATGCAAAATTGCATCTCAATCGGATGTCGAGAAGTGGTTCAAATTTAGCTTGCAGCATTTGATCCTAACAAACATACATACATTGCAAATTAATAAAAAGCTTGTATAAACATTTTTATGTTTATTTAAAAAACCACTGCCGCACTAAGGAATTTAATCCTTGTATCGCGAGGGGTTTTACATACATTCAAGCAATGAACAAGCATTTGTAGATCACACAAATGCTTGTCCCCTGCGGGGATCGAACCCGCAACACATCGCGCACAGTGGTCATTATATAATATCTTGGGACAGCTCACACACGGCCATCTGATCCCACACTAGGCAGAGCTTGTATTATGGCAACCAGACAACTGATCAACATACTTATATATTTCTAAATACATACATATTATACATAAATTACACCCAGACACAGAAAAAATGACCATACTCATCACACAAAGATTTGTCCTGGGTGGGAATCGAACCCACGACCTCTAGTTTAGCAGTTAGGATCACTAACCACTAGACCAACAGGCCCGTCGAGATCGAGCCGATTATTGGCGCGGTGACCTATACCACTCGGCTATCCGAGCAGTCCACAGCTGGGCATGGGTCTCCCAGTAGGTGTATACAGAGTGGTGAGGTACTCACGACGCGGCCGGGCGTTGGCGACGACGCTCTGCGCGCCGCAGGAGCCGGCGCGCCCGCGGTTGTTGTTGCTGCTGGCCGCCGGCCCGCGCCCCGCCATGTGCTTACTGCTGCACACACACACATAATACGTCATACTACACACTTTTATTGTTTATCCCCCAATACTGAAACGCAACTTAACTTTAATACGTTCTTAAATATATGATAATACATTACATGATGTCTTAAGCAATATTCAATCCTTATATCGCGGGGGGTTTTGCAAACCTTCAAGCACGGAACAAGCATTTGTATATCACACAAATGTTTGTCCCACGCGGGGATCGAACCCGCAACACATCGCGCACAGTGGTCATTATATAATATCATTATATAATTATATAATATATATTAAAAAATAGAATCAACTTAAAAATATGATGTAGATACGATTCGTTCGTACTCAATAATATTTGGTACAGATTGGTGAAACCAACTAGCGCCGATGCAGACTGAGCGTAACGGTTGCCATGTTAAACATATTGTGGTTAATGGCCAGTTTCTATATTCAATAAACGATTCGTTTTGCTTAACGGACGGTAGAATTTTCTTTGGTTTTGCTTAGAAAATTGTACCGTCCGTTAGGAAAACAAATCGTTTTTTGGATATAGGAACGAGGCATAAGCCGGGCAGGCAACGTAGTTGACGTGTTGTGTTATGACATGTGTGGTGGTGAGAGTGTAGGGGTGGTGTGCATCTGTTACTCCTCCAAAGGCAAGGACGGGACCGGGGTGTTTTTAGTCGGTTCAAGTCCGACGTATCTATGGGTTGGGTTTATATATGGGTTGAACTCATTAGATTTACGTTAACTTACGTTCATTAAATGCATTTAAGACCCAGTTAACACTATACTTATTTTGGTTTGCGTACCAAAATTTTAGAATTTTGGTACGCAAACCAAACTAATCAAGTTAAATGGGATAACGAACTGTCGGAGACCTACAAACTATCTAGCGGTGTTAGACAGGGTGGACTGACGTCACCGATACTGTTCAACTTGTATGTCAATGACCTGATCGAGGAACTGAGCAGCACTAGAGTCGGATGCAATATTGGAGGCGAATGTTTAAACAACCTGAGCTACGCAGATGATATGGTGCTGCTTAGTCCCTCCGCAACGGGACTAAGAAAACTCGTTGAAATTTGTGAGAAGTATGCAGCTCAAAATCAGTTGAATTATAATGTTAATAAAACAGAAGTGATGATATTTAGACACGGAAAGGGTCCGGATAATTTATTACCTATTACCTTAAGTGGAACACAATTAAAAGTCGTAAAAAAATTTAAATATTTAGGTCACATACTCACAGAAAACCTGACTGATAACGAGGATATAGAAAGACAAAGGCGCGGTATAGCATGTAGGAGTAATATGTTGGCAAGGCGTTTCCATCAATGTTCAAAACAAGTCAAAATGACTCTGTTTCAGGCTTACTGTCAGTCGTTCTACACCGGTCAATTATGGTACAAGTACACGAAGAGTGCGTATAACACTCTTCGTGTACAATACAATAACGCATTCCGTGCCATGCTTAGCTTGCCGTGGAGGTGTAGTGCGTCTGGCATGTTTGCTGAGAACAGAGTTACTGATTTTTATGGACTTATGAGGAAACTCATCGCTTCTTTTAATGAGCGTGTAAGGACGAGCGGCAACAGTATTGTGACTGCCGTGTTCCGCTCGGTGTATTTATCAAGGCAGACAATGATCTCACGTTATACAACGATCTCAATTTAGACTATTTACTGTTTGTTATGTTTTTCTCTTTTAAAGTTTGTGCAAATAGTATATTATGTATAAGTTAATTAATAATTTAATTTTAATATGGGTAGTACTCAGTACATAATATGCCTGAAATAAATGATTATTATTATTATTATTATACTTGATCGAAAATAGTACCTTTCTTAAACATTGAATGCATTGTATGGAAGTGGGTATTTTTGATTAGATTGTAATTGGTGTAGTGACAAATTTAATTTAGTTAAAGATAATGTTGTTCTCAAGTAAGTGACTTTTGTGTCTTTTTGAGAATAAAATTCTTTAAGAAGGGTTGAATTCTTTAAGGCGGTGGTGTCACGTCAGCTCATGATTAGGGACTCCTATCGAGTCTGAAACTAGTCGGCCGATCCCGAAAATATGCGTGAGTAAACCGTTTTGTTTTAAATAATCTATACTAATATTATAAAGCTGAAGAGTTTGTTTGTTTGTTTGAACGCGCTAATCTCAGGAACTACTGGTTCGAATTGAATAATTATTTTTGTGTTGGATAGTCCGTTTATTGAGGAAGGCTATATAACATCACGCTACGACCAATAGGAGCGGAGCATAAATGAAAAATGTTGCAAAAATGAATAACCGTTAAAACTAAAACACGCGAACAAAGTCGCGGGGGACAGCTAGTTATGAATATTCCTCACGAAAGTTATTATACAAAAAATTCTTTAAACATAGATTTTGAGTTCCTAACAAAAAAAAAAAGGTATGTACCTGGTGCGTTGAGCGGCGGCGGCTCGGTCGCTCTCGGACACGGAGCGCGTGCGGTCGTAGGCGCGCGCGTGAGGCCCGCGGGCCCGACCCGCCAGCAACTCGTTCAGCGCCGGCTGAACAATACAATAGAACAGAATATTTATTGAATGTTATTAAAAGTAATATTAAAAACAGCTGGTAGTGTACATGACAGTGATCTCTGTAATATACCCAAAGGTTGTACATTATTGGTATAGGTGTCTCAACAATAACATCGAACTAACAAAATAAGTAATTCTCAAATAAACTAAATGCTTAATTAACTAACAAGAAGAAACCACATCTTACTACTACTCATAATAATCACAAAAATCTAATCAAATCAAAATCTAATTTATTTAAAATAAACTACAAAGTAGCACTTTTCATATATTAATAAAATAGACAGCACACCGATTTGCCCAGTAACTATTTATGGCCCGACCCGGGATTTGAACCCAAGACCTCGTACACGGCAGTCGAGCTTGCGACTACTAGATCAACGAGACAGTCATAGTGTATTTTTATACATTTCGTTCGACTCATATAATTGACTCAGTTTGTAAAAAATCCAGCAAATTGGAATTGGAAAACGTTATTCATGACAAATATTTAATTTTGAACGAAATTGTTTTTACAGAATATGATTTCAAAGAATATCTTAAAAAATATTGAAGTTTTAAAATAAATCTGCGCTAATCTCTGGAACTACCAAACCGATTTTACTGGCCGTTAGCTGATGATGATAAGAGCTGAGGTTGTATTACACATACCTAAATTTACTTTACTTGGCACTACTTTTTACACGGTTAAAACCGTCTTAATTAAAACACGTGGACAAAGTCGCGGGAGACAGTTAGTATTACATAATTATTTTGTTAGTACATACCTCGAGGACTCTGAAGTCCTCGATGCTCTGGAAGTTGTCCAGGTAGCCCTGCAGCTTAGCGTCCACCTGCAGGGCGCCGGCGTGCTTGTAGTACTTCATGAACGCCCAGAACTTCTCCAGACCGTATAGTTGACCTAGAACCAAACAAATTGTTCAAAAATTTTACTTGAAATTTTCATTATTCAGCCCTTTTTATCAGGTGAAAGATTGATAATTTTTATGTAGAGTATGTATGTTTATTGCTTTGGCACTCTCTGCAGCCTAAACGGCTTGATTTATTAGGAAGAAAGGTGTCGTCGGATGCGTCAGAAGTAATTGACAGATGGACCACATGCCAGACTATCGAACCAGACATTGGAGTTTTTTAAGGCATTGTTCATAGATCGTCGTCGATAAAGATTATATTTACCTTTTTCGTAGTCAGCGACGGTCTCAATCTGGAAGTGCTGGTAGAGTTCGGGACGGAACTTCCTCTCGAGCCCGTACGAGTAGAAGCGGAAGAGGCACTCCAGCCCGTAGCGGAAGCCGGCTGACGCGTCCTCGTTGGCTAGCGTTCTATAATATAATCATAGTACTATAGTACACTATCAGTACCTTTAACAAGTACTCTTTTTTTTTTTAAAAACGATTCCCGCACTAAGGAATTTAATCCTTGTGTCGCGGGGGGTTTTACAAACATTCAAATCACATGCACAAAGAACACCCTGACATGGAACAAGCGATCGTGGATCACATATGCTTGTCCCATGCGGGGATCGAACCCGCGGCACGTCGCGCACAGTGGTAATTGGCGTGGTGACCTATACCACTCGGCTATCCGTGCAGTCTCTCTTAAAACAGCAGGCCTTATTTGCTATAGCGGTTGTCAAAACACAGTTGTAGGCACATCATTGCAAGTAGGTATAATAATAATATCTTGGGACAGCTCACACACGGTCATCTGATCCCACACTAGGCAGAGCCTGTGCTATGGCAACCAGACAACTGATAAACATACTTATATATTTCTAAATACATACATATTATAGATAAAATACACCCAGACACAGAACAAATGATCGTGCTCATCACACAAAGATTCGTCCTGGGTGGGAATCGAACCCACGACCTCCGGTTTAGCAGTCAGGGTCACTAACCACTAGACCAACAGGCCCGTCAAGTTTTAGTAGTTACTTTGACCTGTAAGTACTCGCTCGATTACTGATTTTCTAGCAAAAAGTCCTGTTCGAGTATATGGAGCTTAGCTAAGTAAGTATATATTAGCGCGTTACCTGAATTCATTGTACATGGTCCGGTTGAAATGATCTCTCAAGAAGAAAGACCAAAATCTGAATAGCGTGTTCATCTCTTGCGACTGGCCGATACCAAGCTTTTTGCGCTCTGAAATACAAAGGTTATTTTTAATATTGCAAGAGACATTTACAGCAAAACATACATTTTGTAGTTGCACAAAAAGTTAAATAAGTTCTTTTTTTGTTAATCTTAGATACATCCCCCTCTAACTGTTTGCTTTATCAAGATAGTTAGGTACCAGTTTCAATAACCTATCCGTAGATCATTTTGTCTACTAGAGATAAAAATTTGACTTAACCACCATACAAATTATGTCATATTCATATCTCTAGTAAGGATCTATGGATATGTAATACCTTATAACGGGGATTACTGGGGACTACTTCATCATCAAGTTCTTTTAATTTTAATGGTATTTGTTATAGGTATCTTATAACGTTTTTTGACGCATTTTCTCTTAGATTATTCTCGATGGCGCTAGTGTCGGGTTCTAGAGTACCAACTCGATCTTAATTCAAGTAAAACAGGGGCCTTAGACAAGTATTATTTCGACAAACGTTTACGCTCATAGAATCGCTCAAATGTATGGAAATGTCAAGTCCAAGTCACGTGACATATCGAAACGAAATGTCATTTCTATACATTTAATGTCATTTAAGCGATTTCTATCATCGTTAACGCTTGTCGAAATGTCACTTGTCTAGTCGGGAATAAGACCTCAGGTGGCTGTGTCTGTGGCAGCTATGTAGAATAATGTGGTTGCAGTATAGTTGCGTTACCTTTGAGACAGCGCGAGTGGTACTTGTGGTAGGCTTGCTGCGTGAAGTGGTTCTCTCGCAGCAGGCCGTGGCTGGGGTGGTGGAACGTGGGCAGCGACTGCGGCACCGAGCCGCACGACGAGCCCAGCGTCGGCGACGTGCCCAGGGACGACCTGCGTAAACACAACATACATTATAATTAACTAAACTGTACTATCATATTTGTATAATAACTTTCATAATTATTTAAAACAAAACGGTTTACTCACGCATATTCTCAGGATCACCCGACTAGTTTCAGACTCAATAGGAGTCCCTAAAATCATGAGCTGATGCGGCGGCGGTGGTGTCACGAGTCGAATATGCGTGAGTAAGCCGTTTTGTTTTATATACTCTCATAAATCATATTTTAATAATGTTCGTTATATATATTATTAAAAATTATTAGAAACGTATATTTTTCTTATTTTACAAACAAAAAACTCGGTCGGACTTATCGGAGTTAATCTAAATTAATAATTATAGTGTCGTGTCAGCACTGCACCCGTTCTGTCTACATTAAGTCAGCACGGAACGCCTGGCCGACTCTGTTCGTGTAGCACTTATATTCGCAGTAACTGTATACAATATTATCATTGCATACAGTGGACATTTAGTGCACATAACATATTTAAAAATATCATGCACCTACAACAAGAATTATTGCAGTGTATGTGTTATTTTCTATTACAGGCCATGAAAATTTAAAAAACTCGTTCAGACAGCGAAGGCTTTGTGATAAATTTTAGTTATACCCACCCTTCAGTTGTACCTGGAAAGTCGCACTTATTTTTTCATTTAATAACGACTTCCGCCCTAAGGTATCTAAACCCTGAGCCGCGAAACAGGGGTTTAAAGAAGGCGCTAGTCGCACGCGAGGTCATTCCATAGTTAGTTGGTGGGCTTTGACATCTGACGCGCCAGTGGCGTCAACTGGTAAGTGCAATAACAGTAACCCTCATTCATTTCAATTGCACCACTGCATGCGGGGTTCGAACCCGCAGCAAGTCGCAACGTAGTGAAAAGTTTAAAGAGATGCTCACCCTGTGCTGTGTGTCCTCGCTCTGTGCTCGCGGATGTCCATGATCCAGCCGACGTGGTGCTCCACGGGCGGGTTGAGGCTGTGTCGGGTCTTGTGTTTCCTGCTTGTACTGTAAGAGAAGTGTAAACCTTATTAATAATCTGCGTGTTGGACCTGTGACCCCCCACTTAAGCCTTTCAAAGGACCGGGTATTCTCGCTACTGAGGATAGCCCGTAAAAATAAGATAAATAATAATAATATCTTGGGACAACTTACACACGGCCATATCTGATCCCAAACTAGGCAGAGCCTGTATTATGGTAACCAGACAACTGATAAACATACTTATGTATATATTTCTAAATACATACATATTATAGATAAATTACACCCAGACACAGAACAAATGATCGTGCTCATCACACAAAGATTTGTCCTGCGTGGGAATCGAACCCACGACCTCCAGTCAGGATACTAACCACTAGACCAACAGGCCAGTCGATTTATATAGTACTTCTAATATCGTTATTAGCTTACTTAAGTGGTCGCAGGTTCGAGTCCTGCCTGAGGTTTAAGTTTTTCTTTTTACTATTTAATAGGGGATCGAACTATTTTTTTATTTACACGTAATATAGATATTAAAAACGGTTGGACTTATAGGATTTCATCTAAATGAATAATTATCATGTCGCGTCAGCACTGCACCCGTTCTGTCTACATTAAGTCAGCACGGAACGCCTGGCCGACTCTGTTCGTGTAGCACTTGTATTCGCAGTAACTGTATGCAATATGGTCATTGCATACAGTGGACATTGAGTGCACATAAAATATATATTAAATTCATGCACCCGCATGAATAGGGATCGAACTATTTTTTTTATTTACACGTCACATAGATATTAAAAAAATACTAGACACGTATTTTTACTTTTTTTAATTAAACAAACGATGAGGAATATACAGTAAAAGGAAATGTCGCGTGACGTCACTTGTGGCTACAATTTTTACCCACAAGTGACGTCACAAGCCCCCACTTTTAAGCGAACTTTAAATTTGTAATTTTTCATTGATTTGATAAAAGAAAAAATACGAGTTTTTTTTTTTTCATTTTTTATCTATCTGGTGGATTAAATAGATGTTTCCTTTTCATACTCAGTCCGCTGCCATATTACGTAACTAGGTGTTTATAACTTACATAACATCAGTAGCGTGCGGGTCCTTGTTGGCGGCGTAAAACCTCGCCGTGCGTCGCGGCCGTTTGGATTTGCTACTCTGTTGCTCTTGGACTTCCACCTAGATCAATTTATTACATTATAGTTATTTGTAAAAAGGAAAATACAGGTTAAATGCCTTGAATGGGGACTGGAAATAAATCCCACTATTGTCGTAAATGTAATTTAAACTTCCGAAAAATCTAATATTATCAATTTTATTATAAATGTATCCATAATTTTTTTATATCATTTTCTTTTGCGTTTTAAATGATATAAAAAATAATGATATATTATCTTTATATAACACATATTATTCCAAAATTGATAAACAAAAAAATTAGTAAATAATTATTTATAGTACCTACATATTCTTTACAAGATGACAAATAATGTTATTTTGTATTGATAATATTATGTTATGAAGTATGGGGCAGCCCCTTAGGAGAGGTATGTCTCATATTAAAAAGAGATCCTACGTAAGATTAAATGTCATAGTTTGTAAAAGCTAACGAAATGAGCTGTTTTTTATTTTGTTTGTTTTTTTTTTTTTGTTTTTATTGGTTTCCGTGACGTGCAGGTGCGATGCCATCGACCTGTGTGCACACTTACATGGTGCGGGCGCGGCGGCGGCGGCGGCGGCTCGGCGGGGTTGGCGTGGCGCTCGGCCGGCACGGCCGCCTCGAACTGCTCGCGGCTGATCAGCGACACCGTGCGGTACTGCGTCTGGCTGCCGTACGACTGCGGACACCGACAATATATTATAACACTACAACCTTGCTAACACATTACTGAATACAACAACACCGCATAAATAGAAAAGTGCATACATTTCTTTATCCAAACTATACACTGTCGATTAAAGTAATTTACTATATTAAAATGTATTTTATTTCAAAATTTTATTTTATTTAAAAATGTATGTCATTTTTGCTTACAATGTACCCTTTTAGGCTACTTGAAAGTTTAACCCTCGGTTTCATAAACGCTAATCAACACAAAAATTTGTTAATCACCTGTCAAACCACATGTTAAGCGCTGTGATTGGATGTTATTCTTTTAGTTGATTTGAGAACAGATTAAATTGATCAGATTTTCAGAAACCAGGAGTTAGTGTATAATATAAGTCTATGCATTTTTCGCATCAAGAATGGGTATAATGAATTGATGAATTATTTATCACCGAAACTAATCAAATATTATACATGAATAGAGTATTTGTCGTGTCAGCACTGCACCCGTTCTGTCTACATTAAGTCAGCACGGAACGCCTGGCCGACTCTGTTCGTGTAGCACTTGTATTCGCAGTAACTGTATGCAATATTATCATTGCATACAGTGGACATTTAGTGCACATAATGTATTAATAATAAATACTGGAATATTAATTCTCAACACACATTTTTGCAATTAAATACTATAGTTTCGTTAGATGTAGTTACCACATTTAGCAATTATGTCCACAGCTGGACAAAACTTCGTCGCCATAATTTGTACTTATTAAATACTAAAAATGTAATTAAATATAACTTACCGATGGGAAATCTGTATCAGTCCATAAGTCTTCCTCGTATCTTCTTAGTCCATCAGTTATAACCTGAAATTACACAAAAATTTATTAAAAAACAAATACAAATGGTATAACCACAACATCGCAACGCAATACTTTACTGTATTAGATAAATCGAAATCAGCCATTTCGATTAATACCTAGTAGCTAGAACATCCTTAAAAACCGCGCCAGTAACTGGAATAGATTGTACCGGGAGTTGCATTCAATTCGTTGAGGTTAATTCAAGTTCATAGCACATGCTCACTCTCGGTGGTGGTGCTAATATGAGGCGTGCATACAGATGCAGTGATGCTGGGTCACTTGATTGAAAAGTAGCAAGACCGTCTAATTTATGCCAGTCTGGCACCAATGCTGGACTGTCACGAAAAAAGGGGTTTACACAGACCCAGCTCACTCAGCACTGGCATGCCACCGAAATTGTCATATACATGACAGCGAAATTGTCTCAGGTCTGGGTGCTTGTGGTACCTTCGTTGTCTCTGAATTCCATAACACGCGTGCTTTAGCTACTTACTTTGGGTTCAGAGCAATGTATGTGATGTTGTCCACATTTATTTTATTATGATTTATGCTGTTACCTGTTCGAGGTCCTGTGTGATCTTGGTGCGCGTGTTCCAGTCGCCCTGGCGGTCGTGGCCGTCGTGCTTGGGCGCGCGCGCCGGCGTCTGCGTCACGATCAGCAGCCGCCCAACGTCGCGGTCCGTGAACTCCACGTCCGACTCCTCGTCGGACCTGCCGTAACAACAATAACGATGTCAAAATTAAAAATGTAATAACTGAAATTACTATTAAATAGCTCTAAATTAGTGGAAGATCCGATATACTCGTGAACACCAAAATGTTTTGCTATGTATATATTAAAATGCGAAATTAACTCTGTCCGTCTGTCTTTCTGGCTGTCTTTTACGCTTTTACGGCGAACCGATTTTGATGTAATTTGGTAGTTCAAATTAAAGCTAAGAACACTCTCGCTCAGATTATAGAGAGCATAAATATTTACTGTCGGTTCATCTATTTCAGAGGTACGAACGGTCTGATGGTTCTTAAAAACCAAATATTATGGGTTTATAACATCCTATGTCGACATGATTAGGATATCTTTTGAATAAGTTTGTAGGCATGTTGTGTATATTGGATAGTTAAAACATATGAAAAAGGTTAATTAATTTTATAAATAAACATGTCGCGTCAGCACTGCACCCGTTCTGTCTACATTAAGTCAGCACGGAACGCCTGGCCGACTCTGTTCGTGTAGCACTTGTATTCGCAGTAACTGTAGGCAATATTATCATTGCATACAGTGGACATTTAGTGCACTAAATTATTTTAACTAAGATTTTTTTTTATATCTGAGTTTAACACGAATAATTTAAAAGACTACCGCACTAAGTACTTCAATCCTTGTATCGCTGGGGGTTTCACAAACATCCAAATCACATGCACAAAGAACACCCAGACTTAGAACAAGCATTTGTGAATCACACAAATGCTTGACCCATGCGGAGATCGAACCCGCACCACATCACGCACAGTGGTAGTTAGTGTAGTGACCTATAGCCACTCGGCTGTCCGTGCAAATGTCGCGTGACATCACTTGTGTCTACAATTTTTACCCACACGTGACGTCACAAGTAAATTTTTCATTAATTAGATAAAAGAAAAAATACGGGTTTTTTTTTACTTTTTTTATCTATCCGGTGAACTAAATAGATATTTCCTTTTCATACCCAGTCCGCTCCCCTATTATCACTTTACGCGACATGCGACGGGTCCGATCCCCGCATGGGACAAGCATTTGTGACACAATGATTAAATTCCTTAGTACAGGTGTTCCGACCCAAGTAATATGGAGTGACGGTGTCCTGTGGTGTTGCATGTGGTTGTCGCGTACATACCAGGCGTCGGTGAAGGTGTTGAGTCGCGGCGGCGGCAGGTCGAGCTCCTCGTCGAGCTGGAAGTGCAGCTCTTCGCGTTGCTCCTCGTCGGCGGCGGCCGGCGCGCGCTCGCGGGAACCGGCCTTGTTGCGACGCTTCACCTGTGCGAACGAACATTCATAATTTGACGGGCCTGTTGGTCTAGTGGTTGGTGACCCTGACCGCTAAACCGGAGGTCGTGGGTTCGATTCCCACGCAGGACAAATATTTGTGTGATGAGCACGATCATTTGTTCTGTTACATTACAACTACATTACACAAACAGCTACATTGCGCATTACGTAGTTTACGCATATCTTTATCTTATAAGGCACTTATCTACATTGAATTTATATATACATTATTTTTAAAAGTCTAACTTGCCAGTTCTTCTCCATAGGAAGGATAAATTTTGGAACCACGCAACTCTTAAGCGCCTTTTTGAGTTTTTTTGAGACTTAATTTTTTTTAGATTTGATTTGATTTGATTTGAACCCGATTAGTAGTGTACATGTTTTATTACCAGCATTCACACTTTGTAATCCGTGTGAATGCTAGGATCCTTAAAAACACAGTACATGCGTAAAACGGGATATTGTCATGGGAAAGAGACCTTAAAAGTATTTCAGATATTTTTTTGTACAAGGCAGGACAACTGTTACTTGGTCCGCTAGTGAGTTATAATAATCTAGAGTACACAGTAGTAATAATTTAATAACCATAATAAAATGTCGCGTCAGCACTGCACCCGTTCTGTCTACATTAAGTCAGCACGGAACGCCTGGCCGACTCTGTTCGTGTAGCACTTGTATTCGCAGTAACTGTATGCAATATTATCATTGCATACAGTGGACATTTAGTGCAAAATATTAATTATTATAATTATTTTTCTGCATAGCGTTTTATAATTATATCTTGGGACAAATTACTGTTATCTGATTCCAAACTAAGCAGAGCCTGTATTATGGCAACCAGACAAATGCTAAACATATTTATATATTTCTAAGTACACACATATTATAGATAAATATCATTCAGGCACAGAACAAAATAATCTCTTCACACAAACACTTGTCCTGGGTTGGAATCGAACCCACGAACTCCTGTTTATCAGTTTGCCCAAGCAATATTGGCTTCGGCGTTCAGTCTCACCGGAACAACTTATATGTATATGTATACTTATATTAATCTTTATAATCACGTATATTTTGCAATCAATTGTTTTTGTATTAAAGAAGTATTTTAATAAAAAACAAATCCTAACGTTATAAATTATAACTGAAATAACAATAGATATTAAAGTTTAAACCAAATCGGTAATTTGAGCTTATTTCATAATACGCAAATTATTTATTTAAGCACACAAAAACAGTACAATGGCGGATTTAATGCCTTAGGCATTCTCTACCAGTCATCCAAGGGTGATGTAGAGATTAGTATGGCAGGTGCAGTGACACCGAGTGAGGTGTATGCAATAATAGATATAAGTTTTAAATATATAAAAGGTTTTTATTACCTCAGTCCAAGCATCAGAATTCTGTTCCGAGCTGGGACTGTTGTTGCCTGATCGCGTTCTGTCGTTCTGACTGTCCGACTTGTCGTTGCACTCTTCTGTAAAAGTATAAATAGTTTTAATTACACAACATATAAAAATTTTGAAATGCTACTACTAGTGTATTTTGTACATATGTATTAGATTATGATATGAGAAATGTATTTTACGTGTGTGTGTGTGTGTGTGTGATTTACTGTAAAAAATGTTAAGTTGAACTTTACACAACTTAAGCTACTACCTTTATTTTACTCAATAAGTATTATTTTTAAAGTTGTAAGCTATTTTGTTAAGCCTTTGGTTAAGTTGTGTGCATGTGTGCATGTGTGCATGTGTGTGTATGTGTATGTGTGTGTGTGTATGTGTGTGTGTGTGTGTCTCTCTCTCTCTCTCTCTCTGTGTGTGTGCGTGTGTGTGTGTGTGTGTGTGCGCGTACGCACCGTGCCTGCGCGCGAGTGGCACGAACTCGGGCACGTCGGGGTTGAGCGGGTCGTGAGGCAACACGCCGCCCGGCACCGGCCGCGAGCCGCGGAACATCCTGCGGACACCACACGGCTATAGACTCAGCGATCGAACATTATTACACAATACATCATTATACACATACTTAGATATCCTGAGGGAGCAAAGCTATTACAGTTTGAAGCTAAGCTATCAAACACTATTAAAAACCTTAGAATTTTAGTCGTTACACATAATTATGTTGTATATATATACAGGGTTAGTTTTCAATTGCCAAATTATCGTTATATAATTACTAGCTGTCCCCCGCGACTTTGTTCGCTTGTTTTAGTTTCAACGGTTTTCATTTTTTGCAAAATTTTCATTTATGCTCCGCTCCTATTGGTCGTAGCGTGATGTTATATAGCCTATAGTCTTCCTCAAAAACGGACTATCCAATACAAAAAGAATTTTTCAATTCGAACCAGTAGTTCCTGAGATTAGCGCGTTCAAACAAACAAACAAACAAACTCTTCAGCTTTATAATATTAGTATAGATTATAACATTTTCGATGTAATATTTTTTTTTCTTTCCTGTTCGCTACTAATAAGCGGCTATGTGAATTAAAACAGCACAATTTAGGACAACAACCCAGATAGGTAACAGTTAGCACACATATAGATACATTTGGCGGTGCACGCACGCACACAAGTGCAATTTTTGAGACATTGTCAAATAAGTGTTATTATATTGTTAGTATTATTTCATTTCACATAATTCGACAATAATATATAAAATACACCTTCGGTTTGATCTCAAACAAATCTCTCTCTCTTTTAAAATTTTAGCTGGGCATTCAAAACTATCCCTGTAGATAGAAAGAATAAAGAAACAAACTACATTTATTGTCACACCAAAAACCGTCCATACGTTCTATTTTCATGTATACACTTAGAAGACGGTGAACAATTTCTCCGCCGGTCAGCAATGACCACACTAAGACCTGACTTATAATAGCAGTCAGATCCCCATTGCTTTTCTCGTACGAGTTTCATAGAGCTCGGTGGTTTCCGGCGGACAAATAGTCCGTGGCGAGGTCAGTGAGAGCCAGCACTCACCGCGGCAGCGGCGGCGGCGGCACAGCGCGCAGCAGGGAGGACACGGGCGCCACCAGCGGCCCGCCCATCGTCGGCAGCGGGAAGATACCCACCATCTGCTTCTTGCGACTGACGGACAAACAGACATCACTCTTAGTGCTACAGTAAAATAGGGTGAATAGATAATTGTGTTTTTTACATTTTATAGTTTAAAGGTATTGATTAAGGTCATGTGGGGTAAGAGCGACTACGGGGCAAGAGAGTAAGTCGTTTGAAAATCAAAAACAAAAACTTTAGTTCCTTGGTTGATTAAAACTATTTTCATTTGTGTTTGTATGTAATACTATTATTCAACTAAGGGACTAGAGTTTATAGTTTTTGATTTTCAAACGACTTTTTCTCTTGCCCCGTAGTCGCTCTTACCCCACATGACCATATAAGTACTCTCAACTATAAAAAAGTTATAAGAAAACTGTTTTTATGTAAAATTATATGTATGCGACACAATATATTGTAGGAATGCTTATCCAAAGTTGTGTCTATTCACCCTCAATCATTTTTATTCATCCCATTTTTTGGTACTTCAAGTAATTTTAAATCAGCTAAGCTCACAGTAATAGTAAAGAAAAATCAAATAAGCCCAAACAGGACAGGTTTGCGTCGTTACGTTCCTCATAGTTCCTTTGGCTACCGTCTGGCTTCATCATCAGTTCAGTTTGACTGCAGGGATAGCCGAGTGGTATAGGTCACCACGCCAATTACCTCTGTGCGCGACGTGTCGCGGGTTCGATCCCCGCGATGGGACAAGCATTTGTGTGATCCACAAATGCTTGTTTCAAGTCTGGGTGTTCTTTGTGCATGTGATTTGAATGTTTGTAAGACCCCCCGCAACACAAGGATTAAATTCCTTAGTGCGGGAGTCGTTTAAAAAAAAAAGTTCAAAAGTACCATAATATTATAATGTCACTGAACTTGATATAAATATGTAAAATTTAATCTCAATCGGATGTCGAATAAATTTTACTATGAGACACAACAAATCGCGAAAAAAAAAATCAGCTGCCCCATAGATTTTGTATTGATAACAGAACATAAATGTATGAAACAGCAATTTTTATTTTTTGGCGATTTCGTACATATCTAAAAAGTAAAATTTGTCCGTATTGATGAGTATAATCATGTGTTTAAGTCAGGGATTCCCAAACTTACTTCGTCTACTGCCCACTTTGATAATAAATTATATTTTTGTACCCCCATTTTTTCACTTACTTAAAAACCACTATAACTTTAAATTAATTATTGTGAGCTATAATAGCGGAGATTAAACATTCATTCTGGGTGTCTAACCCTTTAGGCCTGAAGCGCCCGGAACGCGGGAGTTATCGCCCACTTTGGAAAAGGCTGGTTTAAGGTAATGTGATAACCTCTACATATTAAGTAAGTAGCTCACCGTTTCTCTCCTGGTTTTTCGTCACTCCCTTCTGTCTGCAGCGGAGGGTCATCGGTAGGATCGATAGCTTTGTCAGTATCACTCTCCGAAATCTCCTCCTGTTTCTTGTCTTGTGAAATCTCTTTGTTCTCCTTCTCTGTTGGTTGTTGCGTCTGCAAGATGAAATGATAGATTATTTTATTGTTTAGAATATAGAATAGTTTTTAATAAATTTATGAATATATTTTCCCTCCACCTCTAAAATCTAGTTAGCTAATGACTGATATTTATTAAATTTTATATTCGGCACGAAATAATATGCTTTCATTTGATGTTAGAAAAAAAAACTTCTTTTTCTGGTGTCGATGATACTTTTTCTTTATTTTTTATTTTTTTAGTTGGCCGTATTAACTACGGCGTTATTAGCGAGGTTAAAATCCTCCAAAGTGCAGGTGTTCGGGCAAAGTGCCCAACATACACAACAACGAGTGCGATATGGTCTGTGCCCTTACTATTCAATTTAATTTTAATTCTAATACAATGCCAATGCAAAATTGATATTAGAATAACAGAGATACAGTTTTCTTAAAAAAAATGCTGATGGAAGGAACTGACTGGAATTTAAACATTCTAAGTATTTTTTTGTACTGTGTGTTGTTTGTGTGCCTGTTAAATAAATATAAATTTTTCATTGACATTGTATTAGAATTAAAATTAAATTGAAGAGTAAGCCCACTGGATGGGAGGGCCGCAATCGCACTGAGTATTAAACAATATATGCATGTGTTAAAAACCCTATCTTTGTCAAACAGTGGGATCTAATGTGGGTCTAAACAAAAATGCTTTCTTCAAATATTTATATGAGATACCATGATAATAATGTATTTCTAGTTTATCGAAACGTCTATTCGTAAAAAATAGGCGTTCGCGACATTAGAAAGTTAATTTACCCTGACGTAGTGACCCTCTTAAGTATATAGAACTTAAGAGGCAAGAAAACAGGGATTTTAATCCAAACCAAAAAAGCTAAACTATATCATTTGTAAAAGGTTTTCTGCATTGACCCGTCCGGCGTACGAATCCGGGATCTCAGAGCTAGGTGTCGGCGTGTACGCCACTTGACCACGGAGATCGTCAAAAGTCTCTAATAACAACATTATATTATCCTTACTAATATGATAAATCCGAAAGTAACTCTGTCTGTCTGTCTGTTGCGCTTTCACGTTTATACGTCATAGGCGGCGATAACCGACACTCACGCGCTCGCAACCGCGGGCAAAAGCTAGTATATCATAAATTACTATTTAACATTCTCTCTGTAAATACATTCTCTCTCAACTCTATCCTCATGTTACACCATGTCACGCCATGGGAAGCCAGCAAATAAATAAACAGAGTCTACATTAGCTCTCATAATGTAGGTATGTACATAAATTTTAAATAAATAATTGATAAACCTATAATAATGATAAAAAAATACTTTAATGTTCATGAAAATTACATTAAATTTCCCTCTTTAAAAAGTGAAATATTTATATAGATCAACACCCGAGACAAACATTTTTAATAACTATTGCAGGAAGTATCTCGTAACAAAAAAATAATGTGTTACGCGATATCTGGAATATAATCGAGAATTGAGAACTACCTCTTTTTTTTTTGAAGTCTATTAACCAATTGATTCTGAGTTGTACCTCGTTGAACTAGAGGTTAAAGATCGTATATCATCAAACTGCTTCATATAAAAGTAGACTCTAAACACTAAAAAAAGGGTTCAAATCAAGTGGAGGCAGTGCGGCGACCGGTCGCCGCTCGGGGATTGACTGAATCGTTTGCTGTGACGTCATGCGCAGTGACCGGTCGCCGCTTGGGTACACGTGGGTTAAAGAATAAGAAAACAATGCACACCTCAGCGTCCTCCACAGGCGTACTAACTTCATTAACCACAACTTCACTCTCTCTCTTCTCCACCTCTATACTCGGCGCCTCTTCTTTTACAATCACTTCTGTCACATCCTTCACGTCATCAGACTTCGGCTTGTCTTCGGCATCCTTCGGTTTATCTTCGGCATCCTTCGGTTTATCTTCGGGATCCTTCGGCTTATCGGACTTGTCGGATTTGTCGGATGTCGGGATGTCTTCGACGTTCGAGCCGGCTGTTATGTCGAGGATCGGCCATTTTGTTGGTTCGAAAGCTGTTCGCACCTGTAGGGGTTGAAATAGATTTATGTAACTTGGGCTTTTATTGATTTTTATGTCATAAGTACATGGAGGACGGTAAATATGCAAGATGGTGCCATAAATATTTATATTATTGGACGACAGACGTTTATGCGAAAATATCTATGGTTTCGATATTATTAGGTTTTGAGGTAAGAATGCTTATCCAAAGTTGTGTCTATTCACCCCCAATCATTTTTATTCATCCCATTTTTTGGTAATATTAATAAAACGGCACGTTTTCTTTTGACACAATTTTACGACGACGCCTGTTCATACTGGTGACCACAGTTCATACTCTAAACACATGAGATATGGGGCCTGACCTTGAAGCCGGCGATGAGCTGCAGCTTGTCGGAGTCGCGGATGGCGTCGAGCACGAGCTGCACGTCGGCGGTGAGCGCGCGCACGCGGTGGAACGACGCGATCAGCGTCACGGGGATGGTGCCGTCCGCCGCCATCTTGCGCCGCAGGAAGAAGTCGCGCGCCAGGTTGTCGGGGCTGAAGTAGTACTCGCTGCGAAGAGACACAAGGGTTAGTTGCTAACCTTACATATGTGACTAACTGTAAGGATTATTTATCTGTGGCGGGCACGAGCCGTGTAGCATGAACAGCTTCATAAATGTTCAAGGTCATGGGTTCGTGTCCTCCGCAGCCTCACATAATCATATTTGATGCTGATGAAGTGCAACAGTTATATACAAACGGAATAAAGACGTTGTGCCTTATTTAACCCAAACTATCCCACTGCAGGATAAAGCCTTCCTTTTATTCCTCACTTTTTAACTGGTGGCACTTCCCCACCCCTTCCATGCAGCGTCCAATATGTCTCTTTAATTCCACCTGGGTATTGTGCGTAAAAATATAAAGTGATACTCACATCTGCTGAGTGACGAGATACTTAAGTATCGAGGCGTGGTCCATCCTGCTGCGGCCGCGCACTAGGAGAAGGTGTAAGGCAGCGGCCTCGCTTAACTTAACCTTACCTATCCCGTTGCAGGGTAAAAGCGTCCCTTTTCCTCTACAGTAGTGGGCTGGGGGCGTGTACTCACATCTGCTGAGTGACGAGATACTTAAGTATCGAGGCGTGGTCCATCCTGCTGCGGCCGCGCACTAGGAGAAGGTGTAAGGCAGCGGCCTCGCTTAACTTAACCTTACCTATCCCGTAGCAGGGTAGAAGCGTCCCTTTTCCTCTACAGTAGTGGGCTGGGGGCGTGTACTGGCGGCGGCGCCGTAGTAGAGGGCCTGTCCGCCTGTCTCCGGCTGGGGGTGTACTCACATCTGCTTCTTGATGAGGTCCTTGAGCGTGGCGTGGTCGAGCCCCATGCCGTAGGGCGCGGCGGTGGCGGCGGCGGCGCCGTAGTAGAGGGCCTGTCCGCCTGTCTCCGGCTGGGGGTGTACTCACATCTGCTTCTTGATGAGGTCCTTGAGCGTGGCGTGGTCGAGCCCCATGCCGTAGGGCGCGGCGGTGGCGGCGGCGGCGCCGTAGTAGAGGGCCTGTCCGCCTGTCTCCGGCTGGGGGTGTACTCACATCTGCTTCTTGATGAGGTCCTTGAGCGTGGCGTGGTCGAGCCCCATGCCGTAGGGCGCGGCGGTGGCGGCGGCGGCGCCGTAGTAGAGGGCCTGTCCGCCTGTCTCCGGCTGGGGGTGTACTCACATCTGCTTCTTGATGAGGTCCTTGAGCGTGGCGTGGTCGAGCCCCATGCCGTAGGGCGCGGCGGTGGCGGCGGCGGCGCCGTAGTAGAGGGCCTGTCCGCCTGTCTCCGGCTGGGGGTGTACTCACATCTGCTTCTTGATGAGGTCCTTGAGCGTGGCGTGGTCGAGCCCCATGCCGTAGGGCGCGGCGGTGGCGGCGGCGGCGCCGTAGTAGAGGGCCTGTCCGCCTGTCTCCGGCTGGGGGTGTACTCACATCTGCTTCTTGATGAGGTCCTTGAGCGTGGCGTGGTCGAGCCCCATGCCGTAGGGCGCGGCGGTGGCGGCGGCGGCGCCGTAGTAGAGGGCCTGTCCGCCTGTCTCCGGCTGGGGGTGTACTCACATCTGCTTCTTGATGAGGTCCTTGAGCGTGGCGTGGTCGAGCCCCATGCCGTAGGGCGCGGCGGTGGCGGCGGCGGCGCCGTAGTAGAGGGCCTGTCCGCCTGTCTCCGGCTGGGGGTGTACTCACATCTGCTTCTTGATGAGGTCCTTGAGCGTGGCGTGGTCGAGCCCCATGCCGTAGGGCGCGGCGGTGGCGGCGGCGGCGCCGTAGTAGAGGGCCTGTCCGCCTGTCTCCGGCTGGGGGTGTACTCACATCTGCTTCTTGATGAGGTCCTTGAGCGTGGCGTGGTCGAGCCCCATGCCGTAGGGCGCGGCGGTGGCGGCGGCGGCGCCGTAGTAGAGGGCCTGTCCGCCTGTCTCCGGCTGGGGGTGTACTCACATCTGCTTCTTGATGAGGTCCTTGAGCGTGGCGTGGTCGAGCCCCATGCCGTAGGGCGCGGCGGTGGCGGCGGCGGCGCCGTAGTAGAGGGCCTGTCCGCCTGTCTCCGGCTGGGGGTGTACTCACATCTGCTTCTTGATGAGGTCCTTGAGCGTGGCGTGGTCGAGCCCCATGCCGTAGGGCGCGGCGGTGGCGGCGGCGGCGCCGTAGTAGAAGGCCTGCGCGAGCGGCGGCGCCAGCGGGGCCCCGAGCGCCGCCACGCCGAACGGCACCACCACCTGCGGCACGCCGCCCGCTGACACGCGCAGCTGGAGGGGAGGGACGCATGGGTCGACGAGTTTGGTTGCCGCGGGTACATGCTCGACTATTGCTCTCAGTTTTAATATTGATCAACATTCGAGGCAACTATTGCTGAATTTATTGCTATTGTTTTTAAATATGCGTTTCGGACCTTTTATTTCATGGTCACAGCCCACAGGTATTCCTACTTTGTATGGCTCAAAATGTTTGTAATTGATATGATAAAGGCTGGTAGGTTAAAACCTCAAAACGCAAATTCAATATTCTATGATTGTCATTTTTTTTTTAAATATTAGCTATTTACTTATTCTGACCAATTTTTTTATTCTTACTTTTTTTGTTTGTTTAATATTTTCATCAACTAATAAAATGATAATAAAGAAATCCATATTATTCTTCATCAGCATCGAGCAATTTATGAATTTATTTTTCATCAAAATCTCAAACTGAATTTCCTATATTAGGTACGATATTCACAACCAAACTCTCATCGCAAAATAAAATGAAAATGAACACCAATAACAAATAAAACACCAATATAAGTAAAAATGTTTACGCATTCATCTATTTAAAGAAAAAAAATGAATACCAACTAAGATAAACTAACATTTATCATGCGTTACTATCCCCCGGTTTCTGAATGGCTGATCAATTTGAGGCGATACACAAATTAAGCAAATATAAAAGTTATTGACTTGAAATTTGGTTCATACATAGAAGATGAAAATAAATGTCGATCAGTTACACGATTAAAGAAACTTTTCTCGGTTTTATTTTTTGAAATCCACCAAACTATTTAACTTAATAATATTTTTTTCACACTATTTCATGCATAATCATATTAATCATAATATCTATATTAATGTCGATTGATTTTTTATTCCATCCGATAGATTTCGATTATTATGAGATTTTCCATTTTGTCGCTTACGTAATTATTTCTAAAACACTATTTCGCGACCTAGACATAAAATAAATAAATGTTGACAACATCACATACATTGCTCTGAACCCAAAGTAAGTAGCTAAAGCACTTGTGTTATTGAATTCAGAGACAACGAAGGTACCACAAACACCCAGACCCGAGACAATGTAAAAAAGGGGTTTTTCTATATTGACCCGGCCGGGGATCGAACCCGGGACCTCAGAGCTGGCGACACCTTGAAAACCGGTGTGTACACCACTCGACCACGGAGGTCGTCAACATATGTTTATCTTTTTCGTCCCGTAAACAAGCAGTTAGTATTAACTCTGTCTTGCATTTTCAGATTGGCTCTCTACTCCGCTAGACGCCGCCTACTCGCAAACGAAGTGATTATTCAAGTAGCGCCTGTCGCCATGCAATGCATGCAATCTGTTGTCAAATCAACTGATCACGACTGTGATTGGTTGACCAAAAGACTAACAACCAATCACAGCGCTAACATGAGGTTTGACAGGGGATTAAATAATTTTTGTGTTGATCAGCCTTTCAGAAACCGGGGGAGAATAAATCGAAAATTAATAGAAACTAAAAATTTAATAATTTTAAACTAAGTCGGTCACCGATGACCGACAAACAATTCCTTTTTTCTATCGTTTTATCATAAAATTTGCAGGAAAAATACGTAGGTATGCCTCGATTATTTTAATAATTTATTCATTTTACCTTTTTTTACTTAGATAAATTCAAAGATAAAGATATAAATATTGGACATTGTAATAGGGAATATGCACAAATCACCGATTTGGTTAAAATCTTTATATCTAATGCTATTTTCAGTTCTAATTCCCAACGTAAAGATTAGTTTTAAATTACAATAATTAAATCAAATACAAAAAAAAGTTCATCACAAAATATGGTCTATAAGTAGTAAAAATCAAGGTCCAGAGTCAACAAAATCAAAAGATATGGGCTAATTAGATAATAAATTAGACTTTAGCGAAAACCTTTAAGTACTAAATTTACCTTATTTTCAACTTTTTTATTTTTTTTATTATAGTATTGGATTTTGTAGTATTAAGACGGTAACTACACAATTAAGCAGATATAAAAAGTCGTGCATATTCCCTCTAGTTGTGTACGTTAAGTTAAACACATTAACATGGTTTCCTTCAGATATTTCCATGTTATGGTATTCATAGACATGTAATGCAAAACATTTCCACTTTATACACCAATATACATAATCAGTTAGTAATATATAAATATAATGTCCCATGAATCACACCGAATGAATGTTATTTTGAGTACCATGTGATTGTTTCTTGACTTAATGTTTACAAAGCTTTTTTGTATGAGATAGATAGCTTTGGTTATAATAAGCTAGGCATAATATTTGTAAAAGATACATAGGCATTTTTATAGCATGGAGCCTTCTTAAATGATGATACCTAAAGGTATATTTAGACAAGCATAGAGGGCGTGCATTGGTAGTAGTCTGTTGTGCCGAGGGTATGCAAACTTTTTGTTGTAAGTGCGATCACAGACGTTTATGCGAACATATTGATAGGTTTTGAGATATTTTTAACAAAACGGCGCGCTCTGTTTTGACACTAATTTTATGATTTTATAGGCAAGCTGTTGACATTAATTATTATTTTAAGCCTGAACTGTCCCATTGCAGGGCAAAGGCCTTCCTATTCTATTGACAATTAGTAAAAACTAAAATTTTAAATGCAATGTGCCTCTAATAACAACACAAGGTATACGTAATGGTTTAATAATGACAGATTGCAAATCGCATTTAAAAGCAAAAATATATATTCAAAACGGGTGAAGAGTACATCTGGTAAAGAAGAAGTAATCAAAATTTCAGCTCAAAAAAAGTTGTTAAATAATTAATATCCAAATTTTCGCATGAATTATTTGGCACCAAAAAAACAATTCAGAGCACTGAAGCAATGTTTCTTTACACTTAGCGAGTAACGTAATAAGATATTGACCCTTGTAATGCGGTGACACTCTTGTTAAGATATTTTAATGTCGAATAATTGATTGGCTTTCAATGATTTAACTAACTCATTTTTAACTGAAATATTGTTAACCGACTCTTTACCAGATAGATGCACTCTGATGTAATCTCTTCGCTTCTTTTGGATACACCCTGTATATGTAGTAGTAAGCAGATACCCGTAGCTAGAACTAGTATAATAAATATCTAATAATGAAAATGGCACTGATACAGTAGCATTAACTAAATAAAAAAGATGGCGATTCTCTTGTGCATAAACTATCCTTATATCTATCTTAAAGGTAAGTCAAAGCCAGCAATACTTTAAATCTAGTAATATAAATGCGAAAGTAACTCTTTCCGTCTGTTTACTATGCTTTCACGGCTGAACCGCTTGTCCAATTTTGATGTGACTTGGTATAGAGTAAGCTTTCATCCCAAATATTACATAGGCTACTTTTTGCTGGGATAACCAACACCCACTCGGGCAAAAGCTAGTTAGTTTATAAATAAGAGAATTATCCTTAAATACTCATTCGAAACTCCACTTCAAGGCGTTATTAAGTCTATGGCCTGATTTAGAGGATGCGAGAAATTTCAAGCGAGATGCTGTACATTGCGGGGCCGTGCGGCTATGTTGACATAAGCGATCGATCTTAGACGGCAATGTATCGCAACTCACACGATATTTATTGCACCGTCTAAGGCCCAGTTGCACAAACCCGTGATATATTTTGAATACAGGTAAAAGGAGGTTTGTCATTGTCAATTTGAATTCGTGTTAGCAACTTACTAAGTTAAGTTTTTGTTGCAAGTGGGCCTAAATGACCTATATCTTTCGTGACATTACACCTTAAATTATAAGAGCATAAGACATAACGGCTACTTAAAATAGAGTTTCATTTGAGTATTCAGCTATTCAACGTTTGATTGCATTCCACAACATAGCTAATACAGTAAATGATAAGCAAAACGAAAATGGTACTCAAAATGATAAAATAAATGAAATTTGGGTTCAAGGATAGGGGACACATTCTGGCATACATATATGTATAATATTTTATAATATACGTATACCATGGACAGAACGTGGTCAGCTAACACGTTTTGCCCGCACACAGAAATAATAAATATAGACAATGGTTAAACACAATTTTCCAAACGAATACATCATGAATTAATACAATGTACTTAAATTAATATAGATTTCATTATCGATATTTACTTTTAATTAATCTTGATGTATACGATTGTTTTACTTTTGATTTCTTCAGATGTTGTAGTATATGTGGATTTCGAGTCCAAATTAGGTTTATATAAAACCAGAGAGATTTAATTCCATTTCTTTTTTTATCAAATACAAATAGTGCAATACAATGAGTTTTAAGATGAAAGGGTCAGTGTAGCCCGCGAAATTCAAATCAAATCAAATCAAAAAAACTCTTACGATCATGAAATTGCAAAAAAACGTCTGAAAATTTGAATTTCGGGGTCTACCTTTTCGCGTTCACCTAAGTAAATTGTTTGTATAAGTCAGTTTGAGGGAGTGTATGTGTACCTGCACGTACTTTTCTTTATTCAGCTAATTTATTAGTCAAGTTGTTTGTTGTGGTCATTTTAAGGCCAATTGTGCATGCTAAGAAAAGTCGCCTGGATAATGGAAAAATTCGTGTCGTTTATGACCACAAATAAAAAAAGAAATTGACTCTTGCTGTGGTGTGGTAGGTAGGGTAGGCGAGGTAAATTTTCGTGCCTAGATCCGTGATTGAGTGCCATAACGAATTGGTCTCATCCATGACTATTGTCACGTTATTACGTTGAAATTTCTTAGCGTGTACAATACGTGATGCGTATAGCATGTGTTGTTTCTTGAAGGGCGCGAGCCTGAGTGAGTTTTACTTTAAAAAAATGTTAAAGCGAATTTTACACAAAGCTTTTCTCACTAAGTATTATTTTTATAAGTTGTTATATATTAAGCCTTTGATTAAGTTGTGTATGAGTGAGTGTATGTGTGTGTGAGTGAGTGTGTGAGTGAATGAGTGTGTGAGTGAGTGTATGTGTGTGTGTGTGCGTGTGTATGTGCGTGTATGTGTGTGTGCGTGTGGTGGCGTGCGTACCTGCGCCAGGTCGGGGTGGTGCGGGTAGTCGTGCGCGTGGTGGTAGAGCGCGTGGTGGTGCGGCGGGAGAGCCGGCAGCGCGGACGCGGGCCGGCCTCGCCGAGCTCCTCGACCAGCGCCGCGCCCGCCGCGTGTGCGCACGCCCCCGCGGGACCCGCGCTCCTCGCCGTTCAGCGACACCGTGTCTATTGGCCGCCCGGACATCATTAGCATACCAGACCGCGTGGATTCAATTACCACCCAGCACAAATCTTTGTATCATTAAATAAATTAATATGAACAACATCACATACATTGCTCTGAACCCAAACTAAGTAGCTAAAGCACGCGTGTTATGGAATCAGAGTCGACGAAGGTACCACAAACACCCAAACCCGAGACAATGTAGAAAACTAGTTTCCTACTGACCCGTCCAGGAATCGAACCCGGAACCTAAGAGCTGGCGACACCTGGAAAACCAGTGTGTACGCCACTCGACCACGGAGTACGTCATTTGTCCTTATGTCGTGAGTTTTACTTTATCTACTAATATATAAGTATGATTATCAGTTGTCTGGTTGTAGTACAAAAGATATTAGATTTGTAATTTATATAATGTATGAAATAACCCATAAACGTAAAAAATGCATTCACCATAATTAATTTTTAATTTAAATAACAGTTAAAATATTAGGATGAGTTTGACATTTAACAGATTATAATAAAAATTGCAAGTTTACTCATATGAGAAGAAAAGTAAATATATTTTATGACAATAATTTTAAAGAACCATAATCTAAACTTTTTATTATTTAAATAAATCAATGTATTTCACAGCAAGTAATCAAAAACATCTTTTGAGACGTTCTCAATAAAACCTACTCACAATAAAATTTAATATACCCGTATTGCGTAACCCAGAATCTCTATAACAGAGAAATGAGGCCTAAAATACGGGATAAACATCGTTTAATTTTTAACAGTTAATTTGTTCCATCAGTATTTTCTTCTATCATGCCTTTCCTAAAGTATGTTGAGGCAGATTACAGCTGACTAAAGTATTTTTACATGAAGCGACTGCCTAACAGACCTCCACAACCCAATTCACTGGATAATTCGTTATCCCTTGGTAAGACTGGTTGTCAGAATGGGGTAGATGACAATTTTTTTTAATAACCTTCGGACATACGTACTTAACCAAAACCTCACCACGATACATTGATTTGAAATGTCGTGTGACGTCACAATTTCTTGCATTTTGTACGCAAGTATGACGTCACTAGACCCTACTCCTGAACTTTGATTCGATTTATCTACTAAGTATTTTCTTATTTTGAAAAAGCAAATAATACGTGGCTAATGCTTTTTTATTATCTAACTGATGGACTAATTAGATTTTGACTTTTCATACCTGTCATCTACCCCAATATTACTGACTATTTTTCCTAGACTTCCCCAAACTACATGGGACTTCCAGTTTTACCTTTAAAAATATCTAGTGACATCTCACACGGTCATCTGATCCCTAGGCAGAACCTGTGTTATGGCAACCAGACAACAGATAAACATACTTATATATTTCTAAATAGTTACATATTATACATATATTACACACAGACACAGAACAAATGATCGTGCTCATCACAAAATGATTCGTCCGGGGTGGGAATCGAACCCACGACCTCCGGTTTAGCAGTCAGGGTCACTAACCACTAGACCAACAGGCGCGTCAAAAAAGGGTATTTATTATGTAAAACAGGGACTTTTATTATAAGTACACATACCGTTTTCTGGTCTCATTGAGTGTTGTGGTCCATGCTTGCCCGGCCGAGCGGCTTTTACGTCGATGTCTAACGGCACCCACTTGTGCTTGCCAGACTTGCTGCCGCCTTTGCCGGCTCCTGTGAATAATTAAATAGGGTTATAGTATTGAATACAAAAAAAGTGTGTGTGTACTTATGTACGCACGTAAGAAGTTATACTTTTTTGGCGGAACAAGATAAAATTCTTTCTTATAAACTGGTATAATAATAAGTATTAACATTAATAATTTAATAATATTTAGTGTTAATTATATTAAATAAAAGTATTTTAATTTATATCAATAAATAATACATACGGATAGTTAACCTCAATTATATTGGAGCACTTGAAAAAGTATATAAGCACAATTTTTTTCACTAATATTCACAAATAGTTAGTAATATCAATCAAAATATTCAATTTAAATCACTACTGAATATAATTTATTAGCACATATATAATTCGCACTTGTATGAAACTAAAACACGTGTTGTGAATGTATAAACTAGAAACATGTTGAAAAATATTATAAATATGAAAACAGTGATCAGAGGTGACGAGCGTACCAACATGCGCGACTAACTTCATACTGGATGCGCGCGCATCTTAAAATTTCACTCTTATCATTTTTGACGAGCGTACCAACATGCGCGACTAACTTCATACTGTTAATTTTGTGAAAGATGCGCGCGCATCTTAAAATTTCACTCTCATCATTTTTTCATAACGCGCCTGAAGAAGTATAACTTCAAAAAATATATAGAACTCTTGTTTTCTGTCATTTTTATGTTGTAGTAGACCGAATTTATTATTTATACAAGACTTTTTAACGGAACAGGATAGACCATAAATTTAAGTTAGTTATTTTCCTAGCAAGAAACATTGGATGAGCGAAAAAAAAAATCTGATTAAGTATCTTGGGTGTGGTATCTTGGACAAAATATAATCACCTCGACATGCTTATAACCAAAGAAGTCACCCAAATGAGGGCTACAATTATTAATTTCGCCGCCAGGGGCGTAAGTCGCACGTGAGGTTATTCCATAGTTTGTTGGTAGGCTTTGACAGCTGACGCGACAGTGGCGCCAACTGGTGAGTGCAATACCTAGACTTAATTAGGTACGACTTCCACAAAATCGAGGTCTAACTTCAAGTTTTTGCCAGAAAATAATGCCGAAAGGGTTTTCTTTACAGATACATACAAAATCCCATACACATGAAAGAAATATTTGTCTACTCACTTTTATTCTTCGCTTACATAGTGTGAAATAGGGGATTGGACTGAGTATGAAAAGGAAATAACTATTTGGTCCACCAGATAGATAAAAAAAAGAAAAATAAACCCGTATTTTTTGTTTTATCAAATCAATGAAAAATTACAAAGTTAAAGCGCTTTAAAGTTCAGGATTGTGACTGGGTGTTGAGACGTCACTTGTGGGTAAAAATTGTACCCACAAGTGACGTCACGCGAAATTTCTATTTACTGTATCTTCCTCATCGTTTGCTTAATTAAAAAAAGAAAAAAATATTTTATAATTATGTGACGCGTAAATAAAAAAAAGTAGTCCGATCCCCTATTTGGACATCCAAGAATGACAAGAATGGTAATAGCTACTGACCTGAACTCTTGGCCTTATCGAGATGTTTATCATGATGCTTCTCGTTGTGCTGGTGGTTGTGTGTGGGCTCCACCTTCTCCAGCTTGGACGGCAGTTGGTGGTGCGGCTCCTCGGGCGGCTTGCGGTCTTGTTCCTGTAATCATGTATGGGAAACTTTAGGCATGGTGGCTTAAAGATATAAGGAGATTTAATGGTTTTAGATGTGGGTCGTTCGAATTGGTGTGGATGATAAGACTTTATTTACATTTACATCAATATTAATAATGTTTTTCTCTACAAGTAATCAAGAAAACCTAAACAGGTATTCTCAATAAAACCTACTTATAAAGAAATTTACTTTACCCGTATTGCGTAACCCAGCACCTCTATGTGACAGAGATATGAGGCCTAAAATACGGGATGAAAACTAATTCTACATAAATTACTAGTTACCCGCCCCGGCTTTGCAATGATAGACAAAACATTAAAGAATTATACACACAATCCTTCCTCATGAATCGCTCTATCCATTAGTGAAAACCATATGAAAATCCGATCCTACCGATCGGACTTCCTATCCGATCGGTAGGATCGGATTTGATCGGATAGAGCGATTGATGAGGAAGGTTTGTGTATGTCTACCGATCCGATTTTTTGTGTTTATCGCGGTCAGACAGACAGACGCGGCGGACGACTTTGTTTTATAGTATGTTTAGATATCGAATTTTAAATAAGGTGTAAACATAGTGGAATATATTCCAAAGAAATCTCATAGATAAGTTCGATGGAAACATATATTAAATTTACGTAATCCCTGTCGAAGTAATGATCAACATTTTTTTTAAATTAGATTTTTAATTAGAGTAGGTAACACCAAACGCAAGATTGGTTCACTTGATGTCGCATACGTCGCCCTAAAGACGTAATAAGTGGAAGGCAAAATTTAAACTTCTAGGCAGTGACGTCGGTAGCTTAGTTGGTAAAGCGGCTGGCGCGTCAAGCCCGTGGTCGCAGGTTCGAATTCTACAATTTGTATTTAATTACTAATGATCAACACAAACAATTTTTATTATTATTATTATTTATAAAATTATTTATTAACTGCTCAGCAAGCCTCCTTCCACTTATCATGAGCAATCTAATATTATGGTTTTCGGAATCGACCCGATCCTGTTGCCATTAAATAACGTCAGTGCCGCTTTGTAGACCACTAGGTCAGTAGGGTCGCCACAGATCACTATCTTCTATAAACTTCAGTTACATTTCGTTTGTTACGAATAGAACTTTATATAGTTTGTTGCTTAGAGTTTACATAGACAAGTATAGAGTGCGCGCATTGCTAGTAGCCCGTTGTGCTGAGCGTAAGCAAATTTTTAGCTGTACTACGCTCGTTTACTATTTTAAGAGGTTTTCCGTGCGACGTCAGACTTTTATGCAAAAATATCGATGTTTCCAATATGGAAAGGAACTGACTGAAATCTAATAATTGAGAGTATTTTTTGTACTGTGTGTTGTTTGTGTGAATGCCAAATGAATATTTTGCATTGACATTGTATTAGAATTAAAATTAAATTGGAGAGTAAGGGCACTGGAGTTAAAGTCGTTAAAGACTGATATCCACTGATTCCCAACTCTCAATCTATTTCCGAAGAAATTACTATATTTCGGGCGAAGAAATGCAAGGAATAGGAGAACTGTTAGGTTACCGTAGCAATACTAATGCTTTAGCGAACCCGGGACTCCGGCAAAGGCAAGGACGGGATCGGGGTGTTTTTAGTCGGTGCAAGTCCGACATATCCCCACGTCGTGCCCTCGGCGTGGGTTGAATTCATTAGATTTTTACCCCGTAACAAAAAAAAAAAAAAAAAAAAGTTACCGTAGCAATACTTGAGTTTTAAATCAGTCAGGAAAAACTTATGTAAAATGATTTAACCTGTACAAGGCCATTAATATTGAATGCTGGTTTGTAATATAAACATTGTTACAGCGGCTTATCTCAGTATGCGGTGATTATTATAGCTTTCGTGCGTTGTTTGAATTTGAAAGCCTTATAATGTTAACAAGATTTGTGGAAACGTATGTTATTTTTATTTATTAGATTCCACGTAGGTGTATATTTTTGAATAATGTTGTATAATTTTTCTTGGCAAAATACGCAAAATATATACGAATACACCTGTTAGGAAAATGTTTATATTCATTTCGAAAAATAGACACACCCACCTGTTATTACGAATATATTTAGTTTAATCTATATAAATAGAAATTAATCCCGATTTCCCTTGGTGACGCAATAACTTCCAAACGACTGCACCAAATCGAATAATTATTTTTTTGTTATGTTACTTACTGTAACGGTGCGCTCTGTTTTCAAACTAATTTTACGATTCTACATGTTCATACTAGAGCCAACAGTTCAACCACGATATGCGCACTCTATAGTTAACTTATTAAATGCTCTAAGCATAGCAGTGAGATTATTTAAAACAAAACGGTTTACTCACGCATATTCTTGGGCGCGACGCGGCGGCGGTGGATTTGCGAGTCGAACTCACCACCGCCGTCCGCGTCCCGACCATGATTAGGGACTCCTATTGAGTATAAACTAGTCGGGCGATCTCGAGAATAAACGTGAACCGTTATGTTTTAAATAATTATGAATACTCCTCACGAAAAATATTATACAAATATAGCAGTGAGAGATGAAAAAAGTTAATAAAATGAATTCTTACCGCATTCCCATTATGATGTGACGAGTCAGCGTCGTGTGGTGGCGGCGTGGAGTGACACCGGGCGCCTCCGGAGACGGCGGCGCCGAGGGTCGGCCAGTCGCCTATATCCGTGAAGTCTGACGCCTGGAGGACAAAGAGAAAAGTATATTTAGTATCGTTTACTTGAAGTTCCTTAGTTATGGAGTTACGTAAGCAGTAAAATACTGGTTTAGTGAAGCAGGAAACTCATCCTAACATGAAGGAAAATGCTAGGATGAAGAAAAGCTCTTTGTTAGAGGAAGATTTAAGTAGCCCGTTGTCTATCTGGCTAAGCGGTTGTAAACTTCTGACATCCTAGTTACTTGCTACAGGTGTATGACTTGAACTGTTTCCATATGAAATTTGGCTCATACCTGGCAAGCAAATACTATACCCCATGCTGGGACAAGATAAAGATCGTTATAAACATGCTTTGAAGAGGTAAGACTGTGATTAACTCTTCATTACATCTCGGTAAGCAGATACCGAAAAATATATGTCCAATGGCGAAGTGTAAAGCCCTCTACAAAAACTTTCTTATTCTCTGTTTCGTGCTTCCAAACATCCTACATACAACCAGTGCCCTTACTCTCCAATTTAATTTTAATTCTAATACAATGCCAACGCAAAATTGTTATTTATTTAGAAGACACACAAACATAACATAAAAATACTTTCAATGTTTAAATTCCAGTCAGTTTCTTCCATTGACAGCATTTTTTTTTAAGAAAACTGAATCTCCTGCCTGCTAAACTAATATCAATTTTGCATTGGCATTGGTGCGGATTCCCTTATACGCTAACTAAACCAAAATTAAACCATTGCTATCTTTTACTAACATACAGCGTGAGAAAAGGACGGCAACAGATAAAAACTAACTTAGAAATATCAAGCTAGTTTTCGCCTTGAATACACTTTGTTTTAGTGCACACGTTTCTGCGTGTCGGTAGATTTGTATGAGAATTTCAATCGAAACTAAATTTTACAGCTCTAATTTTCCGTCTGTCGTTTTCTAATTGTGTACAAGTGAAAAAGATACCGATGGTTTAAAATAAGTTTAGTATGGGTTTAACAGAATCGGGACCATTGTTAAATTAAAATTAAATTGGAGAGAAAGGGCACAGGACGTGTTAAGACGCGCTTATCGTCAAGAACCTCGTTCAATGCACTATTGCTACTATTTTTGAACAACTCCAGTTCTTCTTCTTCACCTACAGCCCTAAGCATCACCACATTACCTGGCCATCCTGCTCCACCTTCGCCCAGCTCCGCCTCGGCCGTGACTTCCGCCGCGCCGCCACACCAGCCGTCATAGTATCCAACACTTTTGTAGCTTATTGAATCATCGTCCACAATAAACTGTTTGTTACTTTTATAGTTTTGATTTTGACACTTTCAACTGTTGTTTTTTAGATGGGTTACTGTGCTGTTTTAGTAAAATTATTGCTTAACGTTCTGGTGTCACAATTTAGGTTAGTTTTATGATAGTATCTCTTTGATACGATGACTTTCCAACGCCAGAGAATAGAAACACTATGTATAATTTTTATCCTTGTTATCCCAAACTAGAAAAAAAAAACGCGGTTAAATCTGGTCATTGGGCTTGACACGCAAAATTACTAAAGAGTAACAAAAAACAGTGCCAATCCGTAGTACCAACCGAAGTAAAAACTTGAAAACAATTACAGTATATGTAAATACTTATGTTTAGAGGTGTCGGTAACGGTAACAGTGCCGCAAAAATTGTTTTGTCCCATCTCCAAAAATGCTCAACGCGCCTAAAGTAGTTTTCAATTCACAAGCGACACTAATACTCCTTCTTTCTGTTTGAGAAAGACTGATTAACACATTAATTGGAACTTCAGCAAACTTTTGCAACATTAATAAAAATATATTTATATCCAATCCAGTATATTGCTAGCTGCGTCTAGTGTACAGTTATACAATTACAGCTCTTTAATTAAAACGGCACTAGGCTGTCATAAATGACAAATAGATTAGTTATTTACGGACCGTTCGATAAGTTATGATAATTTTATAGCTTAGATTCACATCTATTGCCATTGTTTCTACTCCGCTGGCGTTCAAGTCATCTTGTCTTAGACTTTAAGTAGGCAGCCGAAGAGTTGTAATTTATGTTTAAAACTTTAAAACAGGTAGATGTGTTAAGTGATAAGGTTTTTAAGTTAAAATACTGTAGGAATTTTGGTTTTAAAACTGGAAACGCGAAAATTAATAATATTACATTATGGTCTCGTGGTGTGGCTAAGTAAGCCGTACGGTTTGATCGATAATAAAGGGTTAGCAGGATACAGTGTTACCCAGTAAAATGGGTTATGGAGGTCGGATGGGCAGTCGCTCCATGTAAAATACAGTATTCAATTGAATCCGGTATGATTGGAAGCCGACCCCAACATAGCTTGAGAAAAGGCTACGCAGAAGATAAACGCGAAAGTTTGTAAGGATTTTACAAAGATTTTATTGTTACTTATTCGCGTCGGCTTCTAAACAGATTTAGATAAAATTAGGCACCGTGATAGTTAATTATTTAAAAACATTTTATTAAAATCCGTATAGTTCCTACATTTTGAAGAAAATGTTAAAAGATATCACTCAATCAGACAAGTTCTTTATCCTCACACAAATCGTTTATGCTTACTCGTAGACCAAAAACAAATCCAGGTACTTCACTTATATGAAAAGAGACACACTTATTTATTGTATAAAATTAATCATAAAATAAATATATCACAGTTACGAGATCCGTAATCACTTCGACTAATATGGACGTAGTTTGACATTTCCAAATCGCGGAAACGCATTAAATCGTGAACCTGTTTTGTGACATTTTAATGTAACGAGTTAAATATAAATTTGAGGTCTGTTCGCCCCAGTGATAAGTGATATGCTGATGGATTTAATAATTAAATACTTGATAAGTATTTCTTTAATTGTGTATTTGATAGACCGACTAATTGTTTATCCTATTATCGTTAATGTTGTTGCTATGCTGTGTGATAGGAAAGAGTTTGTATATTTTGGTATTTATACAACATACCAAACAAAATAATAACCTAACCTAATAACAAGCTTTCTTCTGTCTGTTCTCTTTCTGTCTGTTACGTTTTCACGATTAAATCGCTTATCCAATTTTCATAAAACTTGGTATGGGGTAAGCTTGGATCCTAAGAAAGGATATATAGGTTTCTTTTGCCACGATAACTGAAAACCACGCGGGCGGAGCAGCGGACAAATGCTAGAGAGTAAAGCGACATACAGGTTGACATAGAATTTCTAAGTTTAGGTTATTTTTTTAAATAAAATCTGTTTTGACTGTAAATTTATTATTGAACTAAAACTTTTTAGTTTTTACCGTATTTACCGTATTATTTGAATTGGTGAGACCAATTATTTTTGCTTAATTTTCTATAAAATTATTCATTAGGCTATTTAGACTTCATAACCGATAGCTGTTACTAACGACATAAGACTAACAGGCATTTAGCGTTAACCTACACATATTTTGTTAACGGGATAATACGAAAAGTTTCACTGAATCACAAGTCTCTTATCGATTTCCTGTGCATACAAAATTTTAATGGCCCTTATTTTATTGCAGTAAACTATAAATAACTCTATATTTTTAGTTCCTTTTACAGACTGATACAATGAGGGCGTTTTTGCGCTTACCAGTTGGCACCTCTAGCGCGTCAGGTCGTCATGTGACATTTCAAATCAACGTATCGTTGTCAGTTTTTAGTTACAGTAAAATAAGAAAAAAAAGTGTCTAAAATTTTAAAATCCCGTTTTTTTTTATCGGAAGCTGCCACGCTAAAATTGAACTGGACTGGACATATCTGCCGCATGTCAGATGACCAATGGGCCAAACTAACGACTCAATGATGCCTTCTAAATGGCGAAATTAGCAAAAAGAGACATCTCAGTAGGTCCAGACGTAGATGGCGGACGAGGTGGACTCCTTCAATAGAAATTGGTTCAGCAGACCCCGAAACAGAGAGAGATGGAAGAATAGAATAGAATCGAATTTATTTTTATTTGCTTGAAATATAGTAAATAACAGATCTTATAAATTAGTACAGTTATCCATATTTCGCCTACTTAGTTCGGCATGCAATAGAAGCAATTAGGTAGGTTATAGGTATTCATTAATAAAATTTACGACATAAGGAAGGAGGATAGAGTGACCTTTGCACTGCAGAGGAGAGAGCTTTTTTTTTAAATCTATCTAACTGACTGATTGGTACAACTAATCATATATGGGTTGCTCAACCATTTATCTGTCTAGCAAGTTACAGGTGTTGCAAACAGGTTATTATGATAATTTTAATGACATACTGGCAACCTGTCAGTAGGTAATGCAATAACTGAATACCAATATAGTAATTATGTATGAGTCAAGAGAGTTCAACCCTGTTTCAATCTTACTAATGATGTAAATGCTGATTAGTTGGACATTTAGGTTCAGTGTGTAACATAGATTATAACGAAATTAGGATAGGTTAGAGTTTCTTCATAAATTAGTGAAGAATGTTTATGATGTGATGTAAAATAGATATGTTAGCATCGTTTGTTGAAACCTAGTATCTGTCTAACCCTCTAGAAAAAGCCGCAGCTCTAGTCTATACTAAATAGTTTATTGTTTACAGAGTGAAAACAAAGGATATTGCACAGGATATTAAAATATTCCTACGAATTGGTTTGTGGTGCGAAATAGGGAACTATGGGACTTGAGGGAGGCCTTTGCCCAGTTGTGGGACAGTTTAGGCTAGCTAAAAAGGTACCTAGATAGTTGTGAACGGTTACTTATACGAAATATTTGTTGTATTATTGTTACTTTAAAGATAGGAAAGAAAAATAAATAGTAATAGCAAGAAACGCACAACAATAACTCCTACAGTCAAACTGTTCATACGGTTTTATTGGCATTTATGATATCTGTATTTAATCTTTAATTATTTTTTTATGTAACTTTTCTTTTTACCAAATATTGGGATTGGTAGAAAAGTATTTCTAAAGCAGTCGGTAAAACAATTGTGTGCACAACACTACCAAAAAATCCTTTAGGGTGGATATTTCCAACGCCAGATACCTAGTTGTAACGAGAAATAATTTTGAATTTTTGACAGTTCTTCCATAAAAAAATCATTCTGTCGTCAATTTATTTCGTATAAAAAAAATATCTGGGGTTGGAAAAATCCGCCGTAATCAAGAAAATAAGCTACAAATTCGCAAACAAATCAACACTCATTAGTAGGAAGTTCGATCATATAATTATATATGATCGAACTTCCTACTAATAGAGATTCAATTATATAATTATATACTTTGTAAACGCTTCAATTTGAAACATAACTGTTATTTATAATAATAGGTTTATGTTAATAGCAGTTAGCAGAGATGAGACTAGGGGTAAATATAATCAATATTCGCTCCCTAACTCCAACTCAGCCAATGTCAGCGTTTGTACACAAAACAAATTATACAAGACAAGCTGAACCTTGCGGATTCACTCGCCTTGCTCGTCTCAAAGCAAATAACGTCATGTTAAATAGCCTATAACCTTTCTCGAGAATTGGGCTATCAAATGCAAAAAGAGTTTTTTAAATCCGACTGGTAGTTTAAGATATTAGCGCGTGCAAACAAACAAACTCTTTGGCTTTATTACATTTATTAGTATAGTGTATATTGTTTAAATATAGCATCAATATTTTATAGGTATAAATATTCATGAGATGAGAAACTAAACACGATGCGTCCTATAGACAGGTGTTCTTACATTTAAGAATTAGATAAATGCATTGGCTATCATTATTAACATTACAACTACCTGAGTCAAAAAGAGAAAAACGGTCACCCATCAGAGTTAAGACCGTAACACGCATGGGTTAACCTCTCGGAGCGCTTGCATTAAATCTACAACAACTCATTGTCTTCAAAAACTGTATACTGTTTGTTCAAACCGTACTTAGCATTGTTTAAAATGCTGTTTATAGTAAAAATTTGTCAGTCATGCTTCTGCTTACCCCAGTAAATTTATTAGTCATCCACATGTCCATACAAAATACTTCTTAAAATAAAATCACTTAACACATCACACAAAAACTTGATAACAACCTCAGATAAAAAAAATACCGTTACGCGAAGCAACTTAGCAACACATCCTAGTAACTTTAACTCCACACAAATACGAAACAACAATTTTACCATAAAATCGAGCAGCACCCAACGTGTTGTGAACACTATAACCCGTCAAATGGCGCTGTCCCATAACACCATAAACACAAAAATAGAATCACGTGCTCTTTTAGGTTATGCTTTATTTTTATTGTCAAAAACCATAGACAGAAAATGTTATATTTTATTTCCTGCTAAAATAAACATTATTTTATCAATTTTAATTGTTATCTTACTTAAAAGTCATCGAGAAACATGTGATTATAACCTAAAAAACATAACCTAGGTTGGCCGCGTGGTCGACCACGTTGCGTTAGCGCCGGTATCGTTATCTCTTTCTACCATATGTGGACGTGTTGCTACCTCGCTCACACACCGCAGGGGTCCGCTCGCCGACTGCTCAAGGTTATTGAAACGGCACTAACGAGGCAATGTACGTAATTTTCTGTTATATATTTTCGTGTTACATAATTATTGTTTTAAAGAATTACTATTTATCTAACGCTCTGAGTTTATTTTTGTTTTTGACGTCCAGGGAAATGTGAATGGGCTTACCTAACGTTGTCCGTTCGAATTGGAGTGTTAACAAAATAGGTATTTACACATTGTTTTTTTAATTGTTGAATTTAAATGAAAATTTACAATTAGGTACGATTATATTATCTTTAATTGCTATCTCGATGTTGCTTTACTGGATTTAAGAATTAGCAAATACTTTTTAAGTTTTTAGACATAACAAAAATGAAATTATATGCCTATGAATAATATTTGTACTTTTTTGTTTTCTTTAGATAATACGACACGTAATTGTTAATTAGCCGATAAAGGTTATATTATCTGTCATACAGTTAATATTACACAACGTAAATATACAACAAATTTAATGCATAGGTACGATGCAAGTTTAAATATGTTTCTGACAATGTAGATTATATTTAACACTAGCTGTGCCAGCGACTTCGTCCGCATGGAATTCAACAAGAAAGTTTTTTAGTTTTTTTTTTTTCGAAGTCGCCTAAATTACTCCTTATTACACCAGCTATCTGCCAGTAAATGTCCCATTAAACGTAAACTATCTTAAAGTTTTCACATAAGAGAGGAATCTGTGAAATACATATATACACACATATACTTATAATAATTTAAAATGTATTCTGAATTTCCTTGGTCACGCCATTACTTGCCTTATTGTAAGGACAAGATTTAATTTTATTAATATATTTTAATTTAATTTTAAAAACGGAAAAAACGACTGAAAATATTTTGAAAATCCAACACCAGCCTTGTGAGTCCGGGGCGGGCAACTAGTTATAAATATATAACTGTTAACTGTATTTTTTAACGTTGTACAGCATATAAAATAATGTTTTACAACTTTGCAGTATGTGAATGCCACAGCCCTAACACAAGCTTTAGCTAACCAATGATTATTTTCAAGTAGCGTTTAAGAATAATAGGATATAATGAATAGCGAATCGAAAGAACTAAGTGCTATCCGTAAGAAGTCACTTCGACAGTAATTGCCATTTAAGGCGTTTATTAATCATGTTTATATCATGCTATCAAGCTATTAAAAACGGCTATAAACATTACTGCATAGCTAAAGGTCAAAGGGTAATAAGAGACAGAAAAATGTGTAAAATTAACGACAACTCTGACAATTACATAACAGAATTTGTTTTTGAATGTTATATTTTTGACTTGAGTGCAAGGAATTAAATAAATAACAAGGTCAATTGTCAAATCCTTACTAATATTATAAATGCTAAAGTAATTGTCTGTCTTTCTGTCGCGCTTTCACGCCAAAACTACTGAACCGATTTAAATGAATTAGATATTAGAATTAGTATTTTACATAGAGCGCATGCCTATCTAACCTCCACAACTGACAGATTATAATAAACATATCTACAGAAACGAAGTGTTCTAGAGATATATTGCAAGAACGTGTGATGAACAAATTATCACATATAAACACCAAATCCAGATATAACCTAGCTAATAGGGTAATTCTCTCTTGTTAAAAAACGATTCCCGCATTAAGGAATTTAATACTTGTATCACTGGGGTTTCACAGACATTAAAATCATATGCTTAAAGAACACCGGGACTTAGAACAAGCATTTGCGCATCACAGAAATGCTTGTCCATGCGGGGATCGAAACCGCAGCACGTAGCCCACAGTGGTAGTTAGCGTGGTGACCTATACCACTCTATTATCCGAATTGTAAATAATTAATTGGAGGTGTAGGGATGCCAGACTTGTGTAAGGAATTTAATACTTTCATCCCCAAATACATTCATACTAGGAAAATAGAATTGTATATCCAAAATCAGTGCCTAAAAGGAAAAGTAATTTTCATAAATATATGACATCCAGCCATCCCTAAGTATGGGCTAGCTGAAGCACTATACTGACTGGCCATTTTTTTGGGTCCGTGGGTTACGCCCCCGGTGTGTTTTGCCCCCGTGGTGGAAGCCTCCGATTTTAAATTAAGTTATAATAGTTGATTTCGCCGAAATAAAAATATTTTTTACTAGATACAGACGATGAAAAAAGTGTTTCGGAACCAAATACGTAGACAAACTTACTAAATAAGTATTCTAACTAACACAATATTGGATACTATAAACATGCTACAAGGATATTCACTTTATTACTATATTACAATTATTTACTTTAGATGCATTACTTTGTACTTTGTCTAAACGAGGCGCCCGTGCCCGGCCAAACTGGTTTTACACAATAGCCAGATCGAATTCTAAAAGAAAGAGATAGGTAGTCAAAGAAAGGGAAAGATAGTGTTGAAAACAATAGAGTCCAGGGTGACGGACAGTGAAAATAGCAAACATAGCGATGGGCACTATTTCTATCCCTTTCCCACATAGTTGCAATATGTTACTGATAAGAAAGTTTAGTCGGTCATGTTAACTCAAAATGGCAAGTCCAGGTCCTTCACGGGGTTTAGCACAAACCAATTACAAAATAATTTCAAATAAACTAGGTGGAAGAACGTTACTACATGTCGGATTTGCTTATAATCTTCATAGGAAAAATAATAAATCGAGTGTGTGGACATGCGTAAATAAAAGACATGGCAAGTGTAGTGGTTCTATAAAATTAAGTGAGGAAAGTGACAATGTACAAATCCAAAAGTGTCATAATGCTGAGTGTCAACCTAACTTAATGAAAAATGAAGTTAGAGTTGTTATGGAAAAATTAAAAAAGGAAGTGAAAACGAGTTTCTCGAGCTCTATACAACAAAAATTTGAAACAAAATTTGCCGAGTTAAAAAACACAGACACAGCCTTCGATGAATACATACCCAAATTCAATAATATCAAGCAACAGTTATACAACTCTCGAAAGAAAGCCTTAAATGTAGAAAAGACACAGTTTCGTAATCCAGCTGAAGTCATTATACCTGAGATTTTTCAAAAATATCTATTAGTTGATTACTGTGAGAACGACAACAGAATTATAGTATTCGTATCAGCACAGGCTTTAAAACACATCAAAAATATACAACACTACTTCGGGGATGGTACATTTGATTGTTGTCCAGGTCCATTTTACCAAATATTTACCATTCATGGAGATATGGGAAGTGATGCACAAGCAACCAATATTGTGCCTATATTTTATGTGCTACTACTTAATAAAGAAAAAAGTACATATGAAGTCATGTTTAAAAAAATTAAAGAAGCTGTGCCGGACTTCAGCCCCATGAAATTCACTGTAGATTTTGAATTAGCTACAATGCTGGCAATAAAAGAGGTATTGCCAGCGGTCACAATACATGGCTGTAATGTTCACTTCCAAAGAGCCATTTACAGAAAAGCGAAGTCTTTAGGTTTATTGGCACACGAAGAAACAACATTGTATGTGAAACTGTGCACCTGTCTAGCATTTCTTCCTAAAGAAGATATAGAAGATGGTTGGCTTTCCGTAATGGAAAACAGGTAATTTTAATTTTCATTTTATTTTAAAGTTTTAACAGCTCATAGATTGTTTTTATAAGTACGCAAAAATAAAAATAATGCTTAGGTATATACGACATGTCATATATATCATAATTTTTGTTTTCAGTATTCCCGATGAAAAAGTCACCCAATTCAACGATTATTTCGTTGAACAATGGCTTGAGCCTCCGGGGATGATCTCAAAGTGGTGTTGCTATAAAGAACGACATAGAACCACAAATTTAGTGGAGGCCTGGAATCAACGGCTTCAGTGCTATCTGGGCCGAAAACCATCATTATTATCGTTTTTGGAATTTATAACAACTGATATTTCTACGTATAGCACAGGTCAAGTGAGGTAAAATGCTGATTACTTACATAACGCTTAATATATCAGTAATTCATTTTTTTTACTCTTAGTAAATAATCTTTATCTTATACTTTCAGATTACGAAGAAATGACAGTCCTATATGTAAAAGGAAAAAATCTTCAATAATCAATGACAAACTCATTGCTAAGCTGACAGACAAATATGAAAAGAAACAAATTACAATTATGGAGTTTTTGGAACAAATCCGTCCGTATGTGCAAGTCAAGCAAAAATAATCACCTACTTACTTAGCTTAAAAATAATGATTTTGCATGTTTATTGTTACATAATTACTACATTTTAATTTTATATCTATATCAATGTTGTAACCTCCATAGTCACTGCATATAAATGACTTAAATTACATAATTTAATTACAAAGTTCAAATCATCCTAATATTTTTACTATGTTTTTCTTCTTTTGTTACTTTTGTTATCTGTGATTTTAAATGTTAATTGTTTTTATTATATTTTAGTGTTTGAACATTCTGTTACCAATCTTCTAAATATTTAAGTAGATGCCTACCTATATACTTAGTACGTAAATAGTATATAAGTACTTAAAATAATCCTAATTTTAAACTGTGATTTTTAATTTCGTATCTGTGATTTTGCATGTTATTGTTGCTTTATTTTAATGTTTGGTTTTATTTGTTATCAAAGTTGTATTTACGTAGATACCTATTATTATTTATTAGACATTTAATTTAATTTTTATTACATATTAAGTACCTACGTATTACCTATTATTACCCATTAGTACCTATTATTAGATAAGCAAACGTTTGTTACACCGTCATTGTTATTAAAGGTTTTTAATAATTTACTATGATTTTGCTTTTTTTAATGAACCATGACTTAGACATTTTTTATAATAGGTTACACTTTGCTATCTGACTGTACTTTTGATAAAAATATTTAACTAATAAATATTATAGTACTAAAACGAAATCGGGGGCTTCCACCACGGGGGCAAAACACACTGGGGGCGTAACCCACGGACCCATTTTTTTATCAGCAACATAAATCATTGTCATGTAAAGGTCGACACGACGGAAGACGGTCGTTACATTTTTTTTTTAAATGCCATAGCTGTAATGTTTTGTTTATAATCACCTCAGTTTGCTAAATGTAAAAATAACTGTTTTTTTTTACAGAATAGTGTATAAACGGGCGACCAGCTTATCTGGTGGAATGTCAAGGCTACCAATGGACAATATCGTAATTTTAACAACTTGACAGACTTCACTCGGAGATGCTTTAATAGTGAAAGTGCATTTCAAATTTCAGAGTATTAATAAACATTTATGGAAAAAGGTCAGGGAGAAGAAAAATAAACAGGGACCTTAATCATGCAAGTTATTAAAACGGTTTTGGATTTAAATCAATGCAAGCATAAAGAAACTTAAGTTAGGTTAAAACTAAAAGAAAACCCAGTAGTTACTATTGTGATAACACGGAACAATGCATGAAATAATATTTTTTCCTGAATTTGTCACTGGGTTTCTTCAAACACTGACCAATCTGCAAAATTCCCATACCAGGTAAACTTTCTCGCTTCTAGATATAAAAAAAAAAATATCCGACTAGAGCATTTAGTTTTATTTATTCGCAAAATGATTTCCATTTCGTTGTCTAGACTCTAGATTATAAGACTAGCATAAAACATAGTCAAAGCATTGAATACTTCATCGATTTTAAGGTAATTTGTAGTGATAACAAAAATAGCTATTTCATTAGGTTTTTTTGTTACAATTCTCAGTATTAGGGTAGAGCCCTTTATAACAGTACTTAATATCAGGTAATTTCGATCGGTAGGTGTAGAACGTCGATAATTTACAGTCGTTCCTGAATTTAGTAAGGTGTAATCGGATACAGTCTTCCTAAATGCGAACAAATTAAATGTTTTGACATTTAGGCTTCCAAATTCAGATGCTAAATTTGGAAGAAACAAAAAAAGTGTAATAAGCATATAATACCTACCAGTTTACGATACATCGACTACAGACAAATTCACTAGTTTTAACAAATAAAAAAACTTCTGAAAACCCTTGTCAAATACAAGTTTTTCCATGGAAGCTTGGAGCTTAACGACCTCCGAGTTTGGTTAAACAAAAATCGAAAACAGGAACAGGTTTTTGCGAGAACCGAACTCGCGAACCGAGTTTACGCTTGACACTTTTTTTGCTCGACAGTGCAGCGGTTGGCGCAGTGCCAGCGTGGCCAGGTCGATGCAACTCAATAACGCCCAAATATAATTGTTATACTTGACAAGTTCGAATTCTTATGATGCAAGAAATGTCTAGAGTCGATTATTAATAGATTGTTAGTCATAGTTATGATAAGGCAGAAAAATTTATAAACGTTTTAAATATGCACTTTGATATAACTGTCGATCTACAAATAAAGATGGAGTTAAGATAGTCCTATAAGTAATAGGTATATTGGTCTACTGGTTGATATATGCTTCTCCCAAGTTGCGAAATAATACTCCACCCTTCTTCATTAAGTACTTACTCATATTAATTTTAGATAAAATGATTTGGATGTATTTTCCAACAGACATGAGGCGCCCGGTGGATAGATTTGTCTAAAAGGACTGCGACTGAACTCCTTAGCAACGGAAAAAAAAATCTAACGAGGAAAATGGAATAACGAAAAACAGAAGCCATTAAAGGCAGTTACAGAACTTTTAAACAAAAAAAAAATAAGAAAACAACATTTCAATGAGTGACTAATGACGTAACCTATCTACCTTCTCCCCTACCCTTTTTACAAATGTATTTTAACAAAACACATTTCACGACAAGCTAAAAAAAGCCTCTCAGCAGAAATGGCGATATTTTTTTCACAAGATTTATTCGAGTTTCAAGGAGAACTAGAGCTTTCACTTAGCGAACGAACTTAAGAGTAACCCATACTATTAATTACTGGCATTTGTCGGTGCAAAAGAATAATGTACCAAGCAATAGTGTGTAATATGTAATATTAAGTCGAAATTCGGCAGTTTGAAGTGTATGGATGATAAATTATATAAGGAGGGTTAAAAGTCATTTGCTGTGGAATTTGTTGCGCCGTTTCTTCTCCACAGCCAGAGCACTTAGGAAGCGGTGAAGGATTAGCGCATACAAGTGCTGTCTGGTATGTTGACTTTTAAAAAGTGCTACATAGTAGCGAAAGTAACTCTGTTTGTTTGTCGCGCTTGCACGCCAAAACTATTAAACCGATTTAAATGAAATTTGGTACACAGACAGTCTAGAGCAAACAAAAAAAAAGTTCCCAAACTTATTTTGTCTACTGCCCACTTTGAGAATAAATTATATTTTAGCGTCCACATTATTTCACCTACTTAAAAACCACTATAACTTCAAATTAAATTTATTGTTGTGAGCTATATTAGCGGAGATTCGATTTTATTTCTGGGTCTCTTAGCGCCCCCCTTTAGGCCTGCAGTGCCCACAAGGGGGCGTTATCGCCCACTTTGGGAAAGGCTGGTCTAGAGCCTGAAAAAGGGCATAGGCTACTCTTTGCCGCCATAACCGACATCTATGCGGGAGCAGCCGCGGGAATCAGCTAGTAAAATAACTATATTATAGTCATGCATCTGTTTTTGTTCATTTCATTTATAATGTTAACAGAGTATTAAAGATAAAATTTTAATTAAAATAATACATTTGACTGTAATTACTTTAATTATAATCAATTGTCATTAAAGTTATTTAGGTTGTATGCAAATAAAATTGCGTTAAATAATATTAACTACTGAAAGTTACTTTATTGATTAAGCCGATTACGGCGAAGGAAAACATTATTATGCAAACTGAACCTAATAATCTAAAACAATAATTCCACGGAGAAAGAAGAGGCCCTTGCCCTGCCAAAGAACAATCAAAGGGTGCACTTTTCACTTTTAGAACAAGATATTTATTGCTACTCAATACATAAAACAAGGACCAATTATATATCTATACTAATATTATAAAGCTGAAGAGTTTGTTTGTTTGTTTGAACGCGCTAATCTCAGGAACTACTGGTTCGAATTGAAAAATTCTTTTTGTATTGGATAGTCCGTTTATTGAGGAAGGCTATAGGCTATAGGCTATATAACATCACGCTACGACCAATAGGAACGGAGCATAAATTAAAAATGTTGCAAAAATGAAAAACCGTTGAAACTAAAACAAGCGAACAAAGTCGCGGGGGACAGCTGCTCTACAAAAGCCTTTAGCAGCTTTCCTGCTTTAGTTGCAGGCTCAGCTAATGCTGTTCTGGAAGAAGCATGACCCTTCACAGCGCATTGCGTTCAAAGCAAGCGAGATACCATTTTTACTGTTAGAGGCACTCAATACAATGTGCAGTATGCAGACTTAAGAAAAATAGTTTGTACATTAGGTTTATAATTATTTAAAACAAAACGGTTTACTCACGTATATTCTCGGGATCGCCCGACTAGTTTCAGACTCAATAGGATATACGAGAATATACGTGAGTAAACCGTTTTGTTTTAAATAATTATGAATACTCCTCACGATAGTTATTATACAAATATAGGTTTATAATTACCAACATAAGAAAAGACATGCCCTTGGGCAGAATATTCTGGATCCACATTCTTTCCATGTAGTATCCCATAGACAGACTGGTTGTCAGAATAATCATGACTTAATGACTATCAAAGATCGACGTATAATAGTCGGGACCAACGGCTTAACGAGTATTCCTAGGCTCGGTATGTTTACAAATGGTCACCCATCCACGGACTAACCGCGGCGAGTGCGGTTTAACCTTTACTATCTGACAAACATTACTGTTTACACTTAGCCACGTACTCTTTAAATTTCTGATTCTGCTATCAATTACAGACAATATACATTACAGAGGTAAGCCTCGCTATAGTCCTTAGGCTGGTCACAAACTATAGCATGAGCTGTTTTTATGTGCCAGTGATTATTATAAACGTATATATATATATATTATTTTACATGCATCAGACAGCAATTCTCTTTTACATTTCTATCCACAAGTAATAAGTAACAGATACAAAACGGGCGTTTAAACCGGTCAGTGTTTATCATGTAGTGACACATTAACATATATAATTATATAGGTGGACTGGCGATAGTCTGGGACCTTGACCTGGGGTCGCAGCGATAGTAACTTTGGTTGAGTTTTAATCGTTATCCTCTTAATATTTATTTGTGCATTACTAGATTAGGTACTGTAGTCTACATATTTTAGTCAAAATATTTTTTTTGGGATGGTTTTACAAACTGGCATTCGGCTCTCCTAATTGTAAAAGAACTCTGTTGCCCATGGACATCTGGGATTATAAGTTTTGTCGACGCCCGCGGATCACCCAAAAATTAAAACGAACCGAAGCCACATGGCTGTATTTTACAGCGGTATTAATTAAAATCGTGGTATTCTTCAGGGCGAACCCAGTGAATTAAAACCCAAACTTTACATAAGCCTCTGATGGGTACTTGTAGCGGTGACATTAGTACGAGGCATGCATTGCATCGGAGACTACCCTTGTTGAATAGCCAATCTTTTTACCACGACATTAGCTACCTTCAAAGAGAAAAAGAGCACTGCAAACATTTAAAAGCACTGATGCCCGAGTGGTATAGGTCATTACACCATTTACCACAGTGCGCGACGTGCTGCGGGTTCGATCCCCGCATGGGACAAGCATATCTGTGATAAACAAATGCTTGTTCCAAGTCTGTGTGTTCTCGTGCATGGGACTTGAATGTTTGTGAAACCCCACACACAAGGATTCAATTCATTATTGCGGGAGAAGTTTAAAAAAAGAAGTATAATGTTATTCGTTACGATCTGTACCAAAGAGTACAGACTACACATATGTTATGACACAAATCGTATTGTTTGACAACTAAACAGATTATGTATCATTTTGTGTCATTCAAACAAAAACATCAGTAATGGGTGAAAGATATTTATTATATCAACATGGCCATATTCATTTAAAGAACTGATATTCATACTAGGTATATATAATATTATGAAAGTATACAAATCTAGACATTAAGGAGACTAACACATTTTTAAGATACCTAAGTATATAATATAATAGGTGTGGTAAAAGATAAAAGACACGAGGGCGATAAAGAAAATGGTAGCTTGTGGAAAATCCAAGTGTACTGAACTTTTGATTCACAATATCTTCAGTCAAAAAACTGTTTCGTCTAAATCAAGATGATGACTGAACAACATCAAAATTGAAAGAGTAAGCAAAAGCATACTTAGATTAAGTAAAGTTTATATTAAAAAGTATAGATTTCTTTAAAACGATTATACAGTGAAACGAAGTACCTACTTAAAATCCAAGATGGCGACGTACAACAGTGTATCAACATCACAAGACAATGTTTATTATATCCGCCGTATAGACAGTATTGTTCATAGAACAATGGTAAATATTTTAATAACTCGTTCATATTAGTTCAAACTGTTTGCTTGACTATGTCTCTTTATCATACTTCGATGAAGACGGAAAATATTAAAAGGAAACTCGTCGTTTATCAATATATGGCAAAAAAATAACAAAATACTTAGGACGGTATATCATTAGGTGGTAATAATGAAAATTTAGCTTTTAGATAGGCAGTAAAGAAAAGTAGGTTATTTCCAGATCTGTTTACAATAATCGGGTTTAAATGCAAATCTCTTGTCATTTGACACTAGCGCTGTAAATGTACAATGAGCATTGCATAGCCGATCTAAAAATGCTTGTGAATACTCGGGCGGATCCTGCACTACTTCACGGCCAAGTGGTAGGTACTAATGTTTCTATAAATATCCTCAAGACTTAGGTTTCATAAAATTGCACTAAATCTAGTACTTATTCACCGTCACTTATAAAAATATATTCATGTAATGTCAACAGAGTATTATCAAATATCGTGAACGGTGTCATTGTGAGCGAATCATTAATCTCAAACTAAGCATTTATTGTGAGATAATCATTTCCGGCGACTATATTCGCGTTGTTTAGTCATAAATTAGGCTCAATAACTGTATATACTTAGTTATTATACAATGGTTTGTAATAAACAACATTATAAACAAATCTTTCTACATATTCTACTTTTACCCTGTCTTTTTGCAGACTATATTGTGGTTAGTTTTAAGGTTCCACAACACAGCCACCGGTTGCCAGTGACAGCGACTTAACACACTTATTCACTTATGTTTCTGCTGTAGCGAGTGGCCGCCACTGGCCACACAATATTATTATATGAAATAGTGTGTTAAATCGATGTCGTTGACCACTGGAGGCTGTGTTCGGTGCCCCGTTTGCGCCAAGTCTACGTTTCAACAAATCCAGTTTAATTTAAAATATTTTACATGAAGAGACTGTCTATCTTTATATTCTACATTGGCACGTGCATTGAATAATAAATTTACATGTGTTTTATAAATTTAATACGCATGTGGAGTTTTGATATTGGTTTAGTGTTTGGAGACTTTGATTTAAATTGTAGATACGAATACCTATTGAGTATGTCAAACACGTGATGTCTTCAGATGTAAATTTGTATAATACAAATGGTATACATGTAGCTTAGATATTGAATAATAAATATTTATTATACCTAGACTTCTTTTACATTGATTATTTATTTTAATTGTCTCTCAATCGAAGATTTGTAGTAAGAAATCCCAATGTCAGTTCACCTCTTTTTGAAATGGTTTAAGTAATTTACAAATTTCTTGTGTATAATCAATGACATTAAAAAGTAAGCCACTAAAATATATATTGTCGTGTCAGCAAAACACTTAGTTTTGACTCTAGTAGTCGTAACTTTTGGGCATTCAGCTTTAATTAAACTGAGTGGTGGTTATTCATTTATTTCCAAAGGAAATATATAGGGCTATTAAATAAATAAATTGGTTTTGCGTCATTCAATAAAACTATAATTTCCCCATAACTGTATATAGTTAAAGTATGACTGATTTAGGTATTACGAGACAGAAAAACTTTTACGAAACCCCTAACAAATACATTTTAAGAAAGACCTGGACAATTCTTACAGGTCCAATGCAAAATTGTTATTCATTTAGTTGACACACAACCAACACACAGTTCAAATTGTTTTTCAGTTCCGTCCATTGACAATATATTTTTTTTTTTTTTTTCAGAAATCTGAATCTAATATCAATGTTGCATTGGCATTGTATTGAAATTAAAATTAATTGAAGAGTAAGGGCACTGATAATCTTCAATTAGCTGTCATTCTTTTTCTTTTAGACTGTGATAATGACGGATTTAATCACTGTCTAGGTTACAAACTATTTAGTGTTTTTCAATTTATATTAACTACAAAACCAAGCAATGAAATCAACTATCTTTCTATTCCATTTTATCATAGTTTACAGATGATCCCTAATCATTGAGTAATAGTATCGTAAGATAAATCGTACGACGCGTTTGATAAGAACCATATCATGTGTTCCCTGAGACACAGTGGAGACTTTATAATGTCAATCACTTAACCATTAAGAAAAGGTCAGGTGGCCTGATAATTATATTAGATACAAGTTGTGCCCCGTGGTTTATACCTAATAAACAAACCTAATACCTATCTAATACATAAACAAACTCTTTAGCTTCTTTTATCGCAAGCGCGACTCCGTGGAAGGTCTTGAAATTAGCGTCTCTGAAATTAGTAGTACTTTATAAGCCCAATATAATGTCACACATTTGAGAAGAACGAGTGAAAGTCTTCTCTTCAGAATCTCCCCTCAAGTTTGCGTGAGACTAAAGGAATAAGCCAGTGACGAAGAAGCATTGAGAGATGAAATGGAGGCCTTTGGAGAGCATAAGAACAAATTGTACTATGAATAGCAATATGTAAATGACAGTTAGCAATGGACAGGGATAAGTAGAAGAGTAATTAGGCCATTTCCCTGAAACGGAACGAAATCAACTTGTAAAATAAATATGTGTGAATAATTCAACCCGTCGGTACCTGGTCTGAAGCATCTACTTCTAGCACAATTTCTCGTTCACAGCTACCTTAACCAGCCAATGTAAATAACAAACGGTACCGAGCCCTAGTCCCGTCGATTGTATGCACGCATTGTATCGTGACGTAACACAACAAAAACTTTCCAACTATATCATTCGCATTTCATTCACTTCCTAGTTTTACTGTGTCAGTTGATCAATAGACCTGCGTGGTTTGTGAATGGGTTTTGTTCGTGTCGTGACCTTTTAAACTGATGGGTTCGTTGTAAACAATACGCAAATATTTAAGGACTACAGAAACAAATTAAAGAATCTCTCAAAGTTATGAAACCTAAGTACTATTTATGGGACTTTAAATAAAAGATAGACTGTATAAATAAATGTATTTAAACCATTATATTTTTTTGAGAATTGCCGGTAGCAGATCGCGCCTGAGAACCAAGTCAGACGGCCGACCTCTCATGGTACGACGCAGACGGCCGTTATAAACTACATGTTCTGGTGCACCGAGACTTCCAATGTCAGTACCACTAGTAACAATGTTAAAGTCCGGTGAAGCAAAGGCTGCGTAAATCTCTTCCAAATAAAAAACCACTAGTCACATCACTCAAATACGATTTTAAGTTCAACCAATAGGAAATGGGCATCATTTGAGCTGAATGTCTCCGTGACACAAAAAATGTTAAAGTAAAATTGTACAATTAGTGTCAGAACAAAGCGCGCCGTTTTATTAAAACTATCTTAAAACCCAATATTAGTCTAATAGGATAGGATCCGTCGATATTTTCGCATAAATGTCTGTTGACGCACAAAAAATCACTTAAATCAGTAAACGAGCGTAGAGATAGAGCGTAGCATTTAGCAAAATGCTTACGTTCGGCACAAGAGGCTACTAGCGATGCGCGCACTCTATGTTCGTGTATGTTTTCTCTAAGGTCCCAACTAATTTCATCTACAAGAACTACTAGCCTTCAGTAAGAAACATTGCCCCAGTTTGAGCACCGAGAACACAATGTATTTCCATAAAACCAGCCCCCCTAGACAAGTGGCATTTCGACAAGCGTTTACGATGATAGAAATCGCTTCAATTACATTAAATGTATAGAAATAACATTTTGTTTCGATAAGTCACGTGACTAGTACTTGTCACTTCCATACATTTGAGCGATTCGATCAGCGTTATCGCTTGTCGCATTGGCACTTGTCTAGAGGCCCAGGTCCAGGTGACATACATAAAAATAAATCAAATCATCACAATTTTGACGATTAATGCACTGTTGAATAAACTCAAATTGCAAAGAATGGACAGTCGTATGAATGAAGTTATCAACAATTGGATTGAACATTTAAATTCAGTAGCCAAGTAACAAAGAGTAGATCGAATTAAATAAAAAACCATAAATATTAAACAAGAGAATCGTATTCAGATTTGTGGACATTAATGTGCAAGCTGTTCGCCTCGTCGAGCAAGCAACTTAACCACATATTGACAAACTAAAAATAAAACAGACATGGCGAAAAATCGTACGATCAAATAATAAATTCACGTCTAGCAAGTTTAAGAACGTTTTGGGCGAAATGTCACCGGATTGGAGTGTCGAAGGCCGATTGAGATAACTGGATTGAATTTATTAAAAAAAAAAAGAAGTGTCGGTATTTCGACAGTTTTAAGTTGGGGTGAGTTATATGAGTCTTGACTTATGTAAAATTGAAAGTAGTTAAAAGAATATAGGCTAAAATAAAACTTAGCACGCATATATTGTGCAATACAATGAAATTAAAGGTAATAATGAATTTATCGTCTTCACGGTGTTGCATTAAATCAACTTGTATCATCACTACTGTATTTTGGGCTTAAAACATTCCGATATTTCAGACCATTCAGGTCGAAAATTAGCACCGATAGACCGAGTAATTAACTTTTTACCGACGGCTTTGAGACAGACTATTATCGAAGTGGCATCACCTCAGACGACACCAAAGTTTTTTTTCTTAAAAAAATATCTCCATTTGTTCAGTTATAGTATAGATAAAGATATTTATATCGCGGGTTGCGTGGCAACAACTGCAATACAGTCGTCTTGCTCGCACTTATCGATTATAACTATCGTTGTACCACTTGCTCTGACCACGCGAATTCGTTGCATCGGATCGTGCGCAATCAACATTTTATTTAGTTATTTTTAAACTAAATAAAAACATGCGAATGATGAAAAACTTTCCGATCGCGTTTTCATTGAACGGGTCGAGCAATCTTTGGGAGTTGATAATTATTTTACATTGAAACAAATAAGATAATTATAGATGATTATAGATTTATTTAATTTTATGTGTATCTATTACTTGAGGTTTTATTAGGATCGCTTTAAACTTCCATAGAGACATTTGTATATTTAAGAGCAAAGTATAATTATTTTTAAAAATTAAATAGCAATTTATAAATAGTTTATGACATGAAATGGCTGTTAAACTTAGTATAAGCAAATCAAATCATTTATTTTTGTAATTAGGATAAAAAATCATCACATTTGCAAGTCACATAAAAAATATACTTTTTGGGGTCCCTGGATTCTATATTTCCTTATCTCACACATACAGGGGTCACAGCCAGTCGTTCGTAATGTTAATATTGTGTAAATAAACACAAGGTATCTAAAGCAGTACAACAACTTGCTATCTATACTAATATTATAAAGCTGAAGAGTTTGTTTGTTTGTTTGTTTGTTTGAACGCGCTAATCTCAGGAACTACTGGTTCGAATTGAAAAATTATTTTTGTATTGGATAGTCCGTTTATTGAGGAAGGCTATAGGCTATATAACATCACGCTACGACCAAAAGGAGCGGAGCATAAATGAAAAATGTTGCAAAAATGAAAAACCGTTGGAACTAAAACACGCGAACAATGTCGCGGGGGACAGCTAGTGCTTAATAAAAGAAGTCCTATCAATGACTTACCCTACTCCAAATCTATTAAAAACAATATTCCTATCTTTACTAGCTCTTATGTATAATCCTTGCACATAAATTCACGATCCAAACGACACATATTTGAACGCTCTACAAGCACGGAAGTTACCTGTAACCTACTTTATGAAAGGAAATTGGATGTTACTGGTTTTTTTCCGCTATGGATTTTAAATCCAGTCGGTTCGACTGAATACATATCAGTATTTAATCAAACTCCTTTTTAAATTTAAGAAGGACTCGTGGAAGGCCCAACGGGGGTGGGTCAGAACAGGCTAAAAAACAAGTTCCACATTCTTCCATTTTATTCTTAAATCAAATCAAATCTAAAGTTTTTATTTCTAATATATCTCAAAAAGGCGCTTAAGAAACGTTAAAGTTACAAAACTAAATGACTCTAGGTGCGCTATTCAAAAAGTCCTTGGAGATGGAGATGAAGAAGAACCAGCAAAAAACTTCATAGGTTAAATTTTGCATTTTGGGCATCACAATCGTCTTTCAATCATATCATTAAACACACTATAATAATAGGGTCCAATTTAAAAGTCACGGTTACATACATAAATAAATTGCAACTCAAACGTGTTAGAACTAAGTGTAGTATTATGCATGTATACTTTTCGTAACTCAAATACTTATTTACAATCAACCAACTATTCGTCGAAAACATCGACATTTATATCACCTTTATATTATAGCAGTAAGGTTTATTTTAGTCATTCTTAGGTTCTGTAGACTTGCTTTTTACATTACAACTCGCTCACATAATTACACGTGATTGCATCTAGTATCGCCTTCTCTTTCTTGTATTTGCCGTTTCTATTGTTATCCTTTTCTGCGGCCTCTAAATCTTGATTAGATATATAAAGAGTAGGATTATAAATTGCACAGGTGTGAATTAGTTGGGTTATGGTATTTTGTTGTTGGTATTTTAAAATTAATGTTCTTACAAAGGTATTCAACTAATCTAAAATTATGGCCACGAGACAAGCATTTTGGGACACTAAAATAAAGAAATAGTGTAACGAAATCGTTGCTTCCTTGAAAGGCTTTAGATATTAATTTCTATTTTGACGACCTCCGTGGCACAAGAGGCGCGTTCGATACCCGGACGCGTCAATGTTGTCTCAGGTCTGTGTTTATGGTACCTTTGTTGTCTCCGATTTCATAACAAAAATGCTTTAGTTACTTACTTTAGGTTCAGAGCAATGTATGTGGCATTCTAAACATTTGTTATTTATTGCTCAATTGCTTATGCAGTGAACAAAACTCGTGCATTTCCACGACAAGATATCTAACTATCAACTTAAATAGCTTAAGCTTACCTTTCAATTTAAATCAAACTTTAGTTTAGCTGCATTTAAATTTAATCACATAAAACACATCGATACAGATAAGATCAAACCTTAATACCAGACATAAAGGTCAAGACCAGTTAATAATATAATTGCGTAAATATTAAAGCTATAAAACAAATTAATTCGAAACGTTTCACAATGAGAGAGTTGCGAAAATACTTTTAAACTAGCCGAAGATATTGAACTTTAAGTTTGAAAGCACCTGTAACTGATTTGGGCTCACGAAGGCCGATTGCAAATGCTCTGATTTTGGTTCTCACATATTTAATGTATTAATCATAATTTATATATTAATTTATATTCTATTTATATAAAAATGAATCGCCAAAATGAATGTACGCGCATAACTTCCAAACTACTGCACCAAATTGGAGTGAATTGCACAAGGTTTGTATTAAAGAAACTATTTATTTTTTTAAATCTCATAATATAAAAAGTAAATGAGAAAATAGGTAGGGAAGGGTAGGGTAGGTAGTCAGATGACGGGAGCGAAGCCGCGAGCCCAGCTAGTTTAAATATAAAATTAATGCATTCAATAAGATTAGATGAACTAATAATATATAAAAGTTAATGTGTCTATCGTGAGATTGAAATACATTCGATATTGGTAAGCATATAATTAAAATAGACAGAAATTAATTAAGTCGGATACAGGTGCGAAACCGGTTACATTCGTAGTGCATACAGAAAAAAAAACCCTAGTAGATATTTCTAGTTGCTTAGAGTTCCTCAGTAATTTTATACAGTATTTAAGCTATTATCCCGGCGAATTCCAACAAAAAATTTCCAATAATGTGACTGTCCAAAGTAATATACATAAAAATACACTTGTATGTACACAAACCTTTATATAAATACACATAGCCGTCCTCTATAAGACAATAGTAGTAATAGTTGGTGTTGGATGCGTGCCAGGTCTAATTTTGCGAGTCTAGACAACAGTTGTCAACCAGAGTTCTTCAGTTATTTACTTAAAGGTGATTATAACTGACGGTATGTGTCGAGGATTCTATAGGAGAAACTTTAATATTGTCAAAGTTTGGACTCTTGCGGAGAAAAAACATTTAGGTGAACAACAGAAAATCTCAGAAGGCCGTGTTTTGATTAAGACAAAGATAATGGTAATCCACGGTACATATTAACTTTAAGTATCCCGTCCCTTATTTATTGAGTAAGACCAATGACGCAGAAAGGACTACTTACGCAATTTGTTTTAAAATAAATATCTTGTGATCCTTCCAATTATAAAACTAACTCAAACTCAAAGACAAAACCTCAATTAAATAAATGTACATAAATACACCTGTACCTTTATAGGCCAGTGTCCCTAAAGGTCAGTTAAAAGGTCACGATACGGTATTCTAACGTAATTTAAATAAGACCTTGAACTCTACGTATTTCGACCTTTCAAATCATTTTAGACAACTCAGTCGCGTCGTATAATACGTGACTACATAATTTTAAGGGATAATAAATTACTTCTAATTTAATTTTAAGCAGAAGAAAAGAAAATTGGTTTGAGTTCCTTCAAGAATACAATTCATTAAGTGACAAAATGGGCGCCCCTTGACTGGCCAAGTTCGATACCTGTCCCTCTAGCCAAATGGCATTTCTACTAGTGTCAAGAAGTACAAGTCTAAGTCACGTGATCGAAAGGAACTGTCTTTTCCATAAATTTAATGATATTTAAGCGATTTCTATCATAGTTAACGCTTGTAGAAATGTCACTTGGGATGCGACTAAATAAATAAATAAATGTGGACAACATCACATACATTGCTCTGAACCCAAAGTAAGTAGCTGAAGCACTTGTGTTATGGAATTCAGAGACAACGAATGTACCACAAACACCACAGACCCGGGACAATGTAGAAAAGTGGTTTTCTACATTGACCCGGCCGGGGACCGAACCCGGGACCTCAGAGCTGGCAACACCTTGAAAACCGGTGTGTTCGCCACTCGACCACGGAGGTCGTCAAAATGTGTACTTAAAGGAATCTACATTTGTGTACTCTTGGAAATACATTAAAATAGATGGATCAGACTAGATGCAAAAGGCGAGGGACCGAACCAGCATTAAACCGATACAGGATTGAGTAGTTCGATTAAAATACTTCAATTACTCAACAAATAATTTCAACGATTTTCAAAGCGCCAAAAACAGTATAAAATAATTCACATTAAATCTTCTTTTTTTGTTCCAATAAACCGCGAGGCAAAACCAAGCGTGATTATTAGGTCCACGTAAGTTTATTCAAGGCCGTCTGCCACATTAGCATATAGACATATCTGATATATGACAGATAAGAGTATCTTTGACGTGCAATCACTAGCATAAAGGCGCCAGGCGCCAGCCTGTAGTTGAAGCAACAAAACAATTACAGCAATACCTATTGAATATCCATGCTTATTATCGAATAGTTCATTCTTATCACTTGACTGAAGTGAAACGTGTAAAAGGAATTTTATGGTTAAGCCGAGAAAAGGTTTAGCGGTTCACTTGATGTTAGTGAAGACAGGGTCCTATAAACACCTTCAATATCGAAAGATTTTAACTGGTCTAATCTTGCACAGGACAATTTGTGTGATGAGCATGATCATTTTTTTTGTATCTGGATGTAATTAAATATGTATGAATTTAGAAATATATAAGTATGTTTATCAGTTATGTGGTTGCCATAATACAGGTTCTGCCTAGTTTGGGATCAGATGGCCATGTGTGAGTTGTCCTAAAATATTATATTGTATTAAAAGTCTTGCATATGGCCTGCAATTGGAATCTGAAGCAAATCACGACTATTCCATATTATAAAGACAGAAGTACGTTCAAAAAAAGAGGCCTTGCCCTACAGATAAATAATACAGTTTTATTAGATTAGACATAATTGTGGTTCTAAAATGCCTACCAGGAGTACTCCCTGCTAATAGATGGTCATGCGATGTGATCTCTACATACAAAATGCAAAGAGAGAGAGAGAACAAAAACCTCGGTAAGGAAATGCTTCAGTTGGTACTAGAAATGGAAAAGACATCACTCTATGACACCCTTGTTGTGTGTCACTAGACATAAAAAACTGTGGATGTCCCTACATTTATAGTCTTTGATGCAATTTTACTATGGAAAATCTGTTAAGGCACTCGCCGACATGATCCATGTATTTGAACATAAAAGAAAGCATTTAATTCTGTCCTTAATGTAGGTAAATTTCTCTGATGTCTTCCTTAGTATTTGGTTAACAGAATTCTCCAATTCTAGCGAATATTTATCAGGTTTCACTTGGATACACCTGAATGATTCCTATCAGCCTAAATTATTTAGTTCTATACCAACACCTTTTACGAAGGGTTTCGTTTCCTAATATACGAAAAACGTAATCATATTCGCGTAATTCTCGCGAGTGAACAACTGTATAATCAAGTGTCATTCAACACAAGACCAAAAACGTGACTAAATCCAGTGAAAAGATAATTGTTACAATTCACTTCTTGATAACTTCATTTACGTAATCAATTTTGTTACATATATTATATGTATGTTATCTGATAATTTATCATCGAGATATTTGCACGTTGTTTCCCTTGCCAAGTCTGTAGCTAGAGTTATTTTTCCGTTATGCAATTTAATAATACATTTGCAGAGGAGGATGCTAATTTTAAAGTGCACATTTGGATGAATCTAAAAATAAGATCTTCAAGGAATTTAAATCAAAATAAGCACAAACGATATAAAATGGTGAAAGCTTAATAGAAGAAGGAAAATAGATAAAAAAAAAAGGAAAGCAAACAATGAACAGAATAAAATTAATTATATATTCAATATTAGTCATTACATAATAAATTTTAGAGATATACCTAGAATGCATTACAGAAAAGGACCGTTATAAACCAACATGATTGTGAAAAAGGTAGACAATTTAAGAACTCTGTCCTGCACTACTACCTGCACTGGTCAGGACGTGATAGAGGCCAACGACAGGGCCATCCAGGTGGCAACTTCTTGGTTAGGAAAAGAGTTTGAGAGTCATTAGACACGAGAAGAAGAAGAATTAAAGAACTAAATAGCTAAAGAAACTCTTAAGACAAATGAAAACAAGGAAATATGTTTTACTGATTTAAATAAAAATAATTTAAACATGAGCATAAGCAAGAGATCAATTGGCTGAATAAGGAAAAATTTCTACTGCCATTGGAATGAAAAAAATAATGACAGTCGTGTTAATAACGCGATGTGTGACCTATAAGGATACTTTAAGGAAGATCAAACAGCATATTCTTAAAAAAACTCCATATTTTTTATTATAAATGTTGAGTCAACATTGCACCCGTTCTATCAAAGTGGGGACAGTCCGAAGTGAATGTTTGTATAGCACTAACATTCACTGTAACTAAAGATACTATGAACTGCATTGCACATTTTTAGTTCAGTGCAAATTACTTAGCGTCTCCAATTAGGTAATGGATTTTAATATGATTATTAAATCAAGCCTTCTATGTAGACTTTACAAGATCCGTATAGGGCTTGGCTTGGCTGCTGGCACCGAAATCTTCTGAACTCTGAATCTAGTATTCAGTTTTTTTCATGATGAATAAAAATTTATTAATTCAACGGCTGTCGTAAAATAAGAAAAATATTTCAGATTTCTATTTTATTTTAAATCGATTGCCGGGTTAGGGATATTAATCGCTTTACCGCGGGGGTTTCAACAACCATTTGTGGATCACACAAATGCTTGTCCAATGCGGCGATTGAACCCACAGCGCGTCGCGCACATTGGTATATGGAGTTGTGACCTACACCACTCGGCTATCCGTGCAGCCGAAATACTTGATAAAACACTAAAGGTGATAAGAAAACAACGATATAAAAATGAACATTTTGATTAAAATAAGATGATCTAAGCCAGCTTAGTGATCAGAAATTCAGAACCCATTAAATCTTCAAAAAGGTCTTCACGTCATCGGACAGTGACAGTCTAGTATCATATTGAAAATTAATACCAATATTGATTCAAACGACCAAGTATTATGACCGCAAATTCCAATTTATAGGTCTCTCAAGACAGATATTGCTCCCTAAAGGCATTAAACTAAGGGTTCGAAGGGTAAAAGAAAATTAACTATGTTACGTAGTGAACTGAGTGATAGTAGAAATGGCATTTCTCTTTATTAAAGAGGGATGGACGTTCCTCATAACTGAGTAAATGATTTTATGGGAAATAGAATGCTAAGAACGCGTTGAATGAAGATTGTAGTCCTAAATGGGATGTTACTAAGTTTGGAAAATTATAAAGACCCTGAAAAGTTAAAGAACAAAGAAGGCTTGATAACATAATAGATGGAAGACCAACTAGTTACATGGTTTGATAATATGGTCATGATTGTGGAAAACCTGGATTTTATTGGACTAAAACAGAAAATTGCATGGACAAAGGGTGGTTATGCCACACTGGGTTGAAATTTATTAAACCTTACACGGATTGTCGAAAAAAAATATATTTTTCAAGTTAAATGAAACTGTGCCCAACCTATAATTAGTGATGAAGGACGACAGGAAATAAATAAAAATTCTTTTCTAGAACACAATAACGTACATATAATTGTGAAATATTAAAACCACGCTCGAACACGCGTAATTTCATGCATAAACAACTATGATGATCAAACACGAATCGTTATTACGAGGGGCTTCACCTGGGCTAATAATGCATCTATAACTAACTACCTAACTGAAGGTCGAACAATTAGTAACAGGATGGTACTGCTGTCAGTACCACCAATGATCGATTAACCAAATAAACACGGTATCCAGATGCCTAGAAATTTAAAGACTTAGAGAAGGCCTCAAATGACATCGCACTGGATTTCAAACGAATTCTCTTCTGATCCCCGGGTGACGGAAAGGATTCAGAAAAGTTCCGATGGTGTTAGCTAGTAAAGATTCGATAAACCCCTTGAAGACAAAACAATGAAGATTTCCACCAAGTCAAAAAAAACAGACCTTAATCATTGCCAATATAGGACAGTAGAGGATAAAGGATTAAAAGGAGACTTTCCCAGCAATGTGTTGACTTTAATGATTGGTACATCACTTGCTAATTTTTACTTTCCAGATTATGAATAACAAATCCATTATCAGGAGTCTAAAAACTGCATAATATCTACCTACAACTGACAAAAACCCCCTTTTATCGAATACATAAATCAAATAACGATAAGTTATAAGGAAATATTAATATTATTGCAACTACAATCATTTATAAATTATCAGACTGCTAAGCTTATAATAAAATTATTAAAAACATCCCAATAAGGAAAACGATTGAGATAAAATTCTATTGGTCAAGAAACTCTTTTTAGTAAGAAACCAAATCGAACGAAATTTCAATATTGTTTTGTACAAATATTAAGAAATAGTTATATCGAAAAAGATATTCTCCGAATGAGGATAAATAAGTTTTATTAAGTACAAAGGAGTTTCACCTCGATATCCTTGTCTACTGGATTGAAATTGACAATCTCTAACTGAGGAGAGCTGATTCTATGTGTCAAAGTAATGTTTTAAAAGTAATATAAACTAGCTGTTTCCCACGTGGATGTTGGTTTTAGCGGCAAAAAGTAGCCTATGTCCTTTCTCAGGCACTCGACTACCTGTGTACCAAATTTTTTTTTAAATCGGTTCAGTGGTTTTGGCGTGAAAGCGCGACAGACAGACAAGAGTTACTTTCGCATTTATAATATTAGTAAGGATTATCAGTAAAGTTCAATTCTTTGAAAAGAACACCAGACTGTAACCATGAATGTGATTATTCTTATCCCACTTTAGGGCAAAGGTTACGAAGGTGTTTTATATAAGATAATTGTATGGCATTAATGCCAGGGAAGAGCCAGCAGACTTCAGAGTGAGCTGTTCGTTTCGGGTCGATACCTGATGTAACTGAGATTTTGTTCCATCCATTAAGTATTCTCGGGATTAGAATCTTATCCACCTCATCTTTTGTAAGTAAATGATTATATTATTCACGACAGTATTCCATTAGGGGGTAGAAAGAGGTACGCTTACTAGATCAAGTTAAAAAAACTTAAAGTCGTGTTCATCCATCACTACCTACATACATTGTCGAAAGGTATACTAAAGAATCATGAGATGAAAAACAATAGTTGTTCATACCACAAGCGCTCAGGCGTGAACATAGAACCCTGTAAAACCTCGCATCTCCCAAATGCGCAGTAAGAAATATAATGTTTAACACCACTCTTATCGTACTTTCAATTAATCACACGGTTTCAACCCGCCGGACAACACGGCGTTGTAAAAATATACGCAAAACTAAAGTAATAACAATTAAAACCCGATATGTGTCACCAGAACGAATTTAAAGCAATAAAAGAAACCCATACATTTCTTATTCATACCAGTTTTACACTCAACACTGTTCCAAACTTAGAACTCTATTCACTATTGAAAATCACTTTTCGAAATCTAAAGTTCGTTATAAAATTACTTTGGAAATTAAAAATAGAATGTTGTTTATTCGAATATAGAATTCTTTATTTATAATTCGCGCCGAGCGCGCGACCGCCCGTGCCGACGATTGCCGAACGACTAGTAGTGAGGCGACACGTTATAATAGGACGCGAATCGAATCGTTTCGATTATTCTCGGTTCGCTGGTCGACATTAATTTTGTTTATATCGTTGAGATTCTTAGGTGATATTTTTAATGCTCTGATTATTGTGAAAGAAACACATATTCATGTGCTTTAAAATCCGAATAATTGATTAAACGCAGAAGCCATATCGGGTTGAATTAATTTAACAATAAGGTATATTTTGAAAGCTTTATTTTCTTTGTTATTTGTATGTAACGGCAACCAATTAGCCTGCATCATGTAACTCTACTTATTCTCGTGGGCTCATCCATCTAATCTGTATATTAATACGTGAAGCAAAAATGATTGTACCCTTTACTTACAGTTTCTGATAATATTGACAGCTGTCACAGTTTTTTTTCTTGCTACCTACCACTGCCACCCGAATCATTAAGTTGTTATATCAGATTGAAACTTAAAATTTTACCCAATTATGGTCAATTTTCTACCACTACTGGGCCTCTAATCCAGTTTATTCCACTTCAAAGGCCTATTAACCAATCAGAATCCTTTATTCAGATTTTATTAATAATTTGACTATTCAGAAATTGTTAGTCACTATAAAGAGATTTATCTCAGAAAACCTAGATGGCCAGCAGGTGTGCAGCCATCTCCAAGGTGCTTATTAGCATATGATTATATTATATATTTAAATAATATCGGCCTCCTAAACTAGATCTTAAGCGTGGAAAATTTAATTTATTCGTTACATAATGCATTTGTGAATGTATTTAAGCTCTCATTTATACTAACCAAAGAAAAATCAACTATTTAAAGACTTTACTTACCATTTAAATTAAAATAATTTAGATATACCTAAATGTCTAACTATGTAGTCTTAGTGAATAGGACTTGTGGGAATCTTTACATAGTATTAAACAAAGTCGCTCACGCTGTCTGTACGATTAGTTCTTTTAAACTACGCAACGGATTTCAATGGAGTTTTTAGCAATAAATAGAGTGAATCAAGAGGAAGGTTTATATGTAGGGCGGGTCGCTCGTTTGTAAATTGTAATTATTTGAAAGTACAAATAAATGTAACCTAAATGCTAAAACATACATAGGAAATAAAAAAAATGTATCTATAATTGTGACATTTTAACCCGATGTCGTTTCTAGGTAAAATTCTTTAGTTTTCTGATTTATAGACAACATTTCATCACATGACAGACGCACGCTTATCTAGCGATATTGCACTGTATCAGATATTGCACTAGAAGATACGTAACCGAAATTTTGGCTGCATTTGTGAGACAATCTGTAAGTAGGTGTTACACTGAAATATTTTAAGTAAATAGTATAAATCAATCTTTAGATAATAACGATTAATCAAGCTGAACATTGATTTAAATCGATTAGCACAAAACATCGACAGCTAAATCGATACAGCACATCACTATTTAACAACAACTTGTACGACACGTAGCTCAATCGAAACTTGTTTTTGCGCAGCAACTCGCGTTGTGGCCTTGATATTAAGTAATTGTGAGACAGTCCCAAATATATTATACAAAAATTCTTATTCATATTACGACATGGTTATCTTATTATAGATTTGATAATATAAACTGACCAGTACGGATTAATTCTAAAAGTTCAAAAACCATGAAATCCAGGGATTATCATACGGTTTTTCCTGGACATATTTATCCATAGCATAAATGCAAAAAGAAACTCAGCCTGTCTGTGTAAACAACACAATAGAAAGCTAGCTTATGAAGCTTCTACCGCGTGATAAGTGGATAAGAAGATGTGAAAATCACACATGATTAAGAATGCTTATGTCTAGACTTAGTTAATTTTTGACGGGCCTGTTGGTCTAGTGGTTAGTGACCCTGACTGCTAAACCGGAGGTCGTGGGTTCGATTCCCACCCAGGACGAATCTTTGTGTGATGAGCACGATCATTTGTTCTGTGTCTGGGTGTAATTTATCTATAATATGTATGTATTTAGAAATATATAAGTATGTTTATCAGTTGTCTGGTTGCCATAGCACAGGCTCTGCCTAGTTTGGGATCAGATGACTGTGTGTGAGATGTCCCTAGATAATATAAAAAAAAAAAAAAAAATATATATATGATAGCAATTGGGAAACTAACTGGCCTGAGATGAGAGAACAGTCAATCATTTCCAAGTGACCATGGCTACCGTTCCTAACTATTCGAATAAATACTAATCAGTCTTGTAATTCTCTAGGTATCGTAAAAACCGACCCGAATTCGAGACCCAAAAAAATCTTGGGATTGTTATATTAATATCTCAGTATGAAACTAAATAGAGTCCTCTAACCAAAAACATAAAATAAATATTAATATTCTATAACCCTCTGACGTTTAGAATTTGTTGGCACATAATTAAATTTCAATAAAATATTGTAGTAAATAATGTCTGCCTGTCTTGTTGACTTGACAACTGAATGCTAGGATAGTTAATAAAATATTAAATAGTAAAATGTTTTGATAAACATAATCACTGATATTTTTTTAAATAAAGTTTAGAATATCACATATACATTTAACGAATGTGTATGAACAATGACTATGTAATTATTAATTCAATACACAAAAGATTTTTTAAAGTAGATTATAACGAGAAATTAAATATGTTCTGTTGTAGACTTCCGTACTCAAGGGACAGTGACAGTGTCAACCCGTCCGTCCTTCTGCTTGTCAGTGGACTGATCTCATGAACCGTTATAGCTAGAGAGTTTAAATTATCTGAGTGTATTTCTGTTGCCTCTAAAACAACAAATCATTAAAATTAAAGGTCTTTCATAAAATTGTACGAAACGTACTTGGCCGGTTTTTCTCAAACGAAAATACGGAGATGGAAATCATCATAAGGATACCTGGATATAACAATATTCCTTAGGCCTACAGTGGGATTTTTAGTTAAGTAGCATTATTTTTATAACGTCTTCAATTTCCAGTAAAATGTAATGGCACCCTACAATCTCGTTAAGTACTTGTGCACCATACGACGTTATTCTAAAGAATAAAACTAGTCTTTATTTCATACAACTTAAAGTTCAATTCGCATTGTTTTTCATGGTGTCGAACAATTCATATAAAAATGAAACTTCCAAGTGTATTGATAAATATTCTTATTTCATGGATTGCTTAGTAACGCGTTGGTTTTAATTTTAACCTTTACGCTTATCTATATGGGAGCTAACAATTCGTTTGGAGATTCTGTCTTTAATAAAATTCTTTGGTGGCAATCGCTGGGTAGGTAGATTAAACCACTCAAGGTCAAACAGCTAAGGTAACAGGAACCACCTGGATGAGAGACGCGCAAGACAGACAAGAATGGCAGAAAAAAGGGGAGATCTATACATCAGTGGGTGATTACGGGCAGAAATGATGATGATGATGATGAAGGTCAAATGGTTGTCCACTAAGCATCATGGCCCTGTAATGATCGTTAGGTGGATAATAATACAATCTATTCACACACTGAGACCTCACCGTCCTTCGAGAAGTATTTTACAATTCTGACACAAACTTCGCAAGGGATTATAGAAGTTATAGTAGAAATCAGATTCAGAATTCAGACATTTCAAAAATGTTGTAAATAAAAATCAGATGCCATTTTTTATGGTCCCAACGTCTTAAAAAGAACATCAACGCCATATTGATCATTCTCCTCCCGTTGGCGATAGAAGGTAAGTGTTATTCTTACGTAGATCCGACTTATGCCGTCATGGGTACATCACTTTGGGTTACACCGAGCTTACAAGTTTTCAGTTCGACTCGCGACACCGCCGCCGCCGCGTCCGCTCATGATTAGGGACTCCTATTGAGTCTGAATCCAGTCGGGCGATCCCGAGAAAACCGTTATATTCCTAAATAGTCTTTAGTGGTATTTACTTGATGACTTCCGTGGTCGAGTGGCGTATACACCGGTTTTCAAGATGTCGCTAGCTCTGAGATCCCGGGTTCGATCCCCGAACGGGTCAAAGTATAAAAGCAGTTTTCTACATTGTCTCAGGTCTGGGTGTTTGTGATACATTCGTTGTCTCTGATTCCATAACACAAGTGCTTTAGCTACTTACTTTGGGTTCAGAGCAATGTATGTGATGTTGTCCACTTACTAACTAACTTACGTTTTTTATGAGTTCAAATGGAAAATAGGTTCCATGAGTTGGGCTAGCCCATATGAAAATGAACTTTCACATTTTTGTAGTCGGTTAAAAAAAGGCTTACAATTTCTTATCCTAATACGTAGCTATTTTATCTATACTAATATTATAAAGCTGAAGAGTTTGTTTGTTTGTTTGAACGCGCTAATCTCAGGAACTACTGGTTCGAATTGAAAAATTCTTTTTGTATTGGATAGTCCGTTTATTGAGGAAGGCTATAGGCTATATATATCATCACGCTACGACCAATAGGAGCGGAGCATAAATGAAAAATGTCGCAAAAATGAAAAACCGTTGAAACTAAAACACGTGAACAAAGTCGCAGGGGACAGCTAGTACTGGATAAAAACTATGTTAACGATACAGAAATGGTACAATTACATGGTTCGCACGTTGTACGAAGCGTGGCATTCGATGTTGAAGTAAAACGTAGCCGTTTATAATTCGTTATTATAATTGTTATTATGGTAAGAAATAACGTTTATCGATGTTGCTAGGTGAGGGAGACGAAATTTTAGCTGTTTTTATTTATTTAATGCTTTATATACATCAATGTATAATGGCGTATTGTAGTTGGTCGGTGGATCATCCATGATCATGCCGAGACACATATAAACAGTGTATATGCGCGATGAAATCTTGAGTTACCCGACTAGTTGACCCTAAATAGAGCCATAATATTAAGCTAGTTTGGTAACCCACATGAGTTTATTATACTGACACTTCTCCATGCATCACAAAGCATGTTCGGGCGTTTGTTAGTCGTTTTACGTTACATGTCTAGCCTTTTCAATTATGTTAGGATCGGCTGTCATTTTTACTGATCAAAACTATTTAGACTAGAGCGATAAGATGACATCTTAAGACCATCTGATCAAGGAACTGTTCCAGTGATTATTGAATGATTGCAGTAAGACTTCATAGTCCATCTTCTGATCTCCACAACTCGATATGGATATCAGAAGTAAACAAAAATAAATCGTAAAATCAATTCAATTCAGAATTTGTAGCATAAAATATATAACTCAATAAAATTATGTGCTAATTAAAATAATGTAATTCAAAACAATAAAAAATTGCCAGGATTAGTTTTACTTTACAATGTTCTGTAAAATTAAACTGAAACTTTCACGCTATTTCTATTCGGACTTTAATTATACCTATAACTTGTTTTATTTAATATATATTTAAAAATGTTAACTAAAGTTTGGTAGTGATTAACCTTTGCAAGCCAATCCGGCCCTGCGAGACACCATGGTTATTTATTATACATATTTGTATTCCGTAAAATACTGCTCTTACTTTCTATTAAATTTTAATTCTAATACAATGCCAATGCAAAATTGTTATTCGTTATTCTATCTGGGTATGCCTCCCAGATGGACCCATCTAATTTTTAACAGAATCCTTTCAATAGTTTGGTTGATCTATATCAGTGGCGTGCATACCATATAGGCAATTAGGCAGTGCCTACCTCCTAAGATCCAACTAACTATCCTTAATTATTACGATATAAATATTGTAAATCAGTCAACACCCATCATACTTATTAATTAAATTACAAATAATAAAACTTATAACCAAACATTTCATTACAAAACAAATAAAAAATGACGTCACATTCAACACAATTTCACAATACGTCGCGAAGTAGGCACTCGCGCCAGTGCCTACTTTACACTCACACACTCAAACCATTTTGGCGTATTCATATACGCACGCACACTTCATAATAAGCTACTTTTTTCTCAAATTTATAATACGGTGAAAGCAAAAAATATCTGTTTGACATGCACAGCACCCTGACATTTGACCTTCGCAATTTCCCAGAACTATAGTAGGCATGCCTACTCTGTAGCAAAGGCATTGACCATACAGCTCAACAAATAAAAAATATATAAATTCTAGTTATTATTATATTTTTTATATATCTAACTAATATTATAAAATACTAATAACTTGTAAATTGAATATAGATTTTTTTTTAAGTTAACAACTACATAATTAATAATGTAAACATGTTTTAGTTGCAATAAATGATTTTTATTTTCTTTTATCTGTTGCAACTTGCTCGTATTTTTGTTATTTTTAATCTGTTGTAGTTTGTTTACTTGTTGTAGTTTGCATTATTTTCGTAATTATTTGTTTTGTGTGTTATTGACTTATTGTGGTTTTGTAAAGTTACTGTAGTGTTATAAACAGAAATTGTTGTGTCTGTATAAATATGGAAAAGTTACAGTGCGTAGTTTGTTTGTGTTTCGAAAATACAATCTGTATGGAAAAATTACGTGCAAACCCCTTCAAGAAGTTTAATAAAGTTTTCATTTGTTGACAAAACAAATTAATGAAGTAGTAGATTTGTAGGATAACATTCGAACCACAGAATAAGAAATACGAAACTTTAAAAAAGTGAGTAGAAAATAGTTTTTTACATTTGTTTCGTTATTTATAGTAGTAGGTATTTTATTTTGCTCGATTTGCCTAATTTCTGCCTACCTGGTCGGAAAACCAATGCACGCCACTGATCTATATATAAAACAGGGCGCATGTTTTTAAAACTACGTCATATTAAAAAGAGTATTGCAAAAAAAAACCATTTAATAATATGCTTTCACAACACCCACACACGAAACCCTACAATCACGTAAAAAAAAATCTTCAATGCCAACATCTTATTCTGCTAAAAACCACATGAAAAAACAACCAATCTTGTAAAATTCCGTTCAAAATTAACAGCTTAAATAAATAATTTTATTAAGGGCATTTCTTCCGTACGACCTTCGTAACTGAACCAAGGTTAATTGACAGTAATAGTATTAAATATAATAACTTACCTTTTGATTGACTTTCACATTTTTCGGCGCCTTGACTATCGCTGGCTTTGGGGGTGGGGGTACGCTGACTACAGGGGGTTCTGTGGAAAAAAGAAAGGAAACCTGTATTCATACGAAACTTTACGGGGCTCTCATCTCAAATCATGGTCAAATCATAAAATTTATCATTTTACGAAATATTTATTTAATGATATATCATGATATGTCCTGACCAGTGCCCTATCTCTCTATTGTAATTTTAATTCTAATACAATACCAATGGAAAGTTTTTATCCATTCACATCCACAGCAGGCCCATAGACAACACAAAAATATACTCTCAATGTTTAGATTCCAGTCAGTTCATCTATTGACAGAATTTAACTACTTCATGATTTGGTCAAACTTTAGTGATCATTATCGTATAATAGTTTCATTATCCACCGTCAAATACACTGATATCGTATATCTTAAATATTTTAAATGGTAAAAATTTAGGAGTGGAAGATCTAACTAAAAAAATATTTATTTAGTATTAGGTTAATTCAATCCCCAAAAATGGGCCTCCTGTCCTGAAACTAGTCGGGCGATCCCGGGAATGCGCGTAAGTAATCTATCTAAATTCTTTAATAATTATGAAACCGCCTCACGACAGTTATTACACAGACTTTAGATGTAGATAGCCAAGTACAGGTTGCATCATTAAATTAACTGGGAACCTGGATTTAGTGCAAGAAAAAGTGAAGGCCTATTTCCTGGTGACTCCAGTCCAGAATAATAATGATAGAATAAATAATCACCTGGTTGCACTCTTCCTTGCTGCTGTGGCTGTAGAGGCGACCTCTTCTCCTGTTCGATCATAGCTGGTGCCGCGGGGGGCGGAGCACCCGTGCTGCCGCCTCGAACCTGATAACAATAACATACATATTAAAGTCTATCCTATCGGTGTAGTAATACAGAATCAAATTTGTATGAGTAAAGGCGATTTTTTTGTTACTGTAGACTATACACACTTTTCAAAATCACTTCGTTTCTCACTTCCCATTATATGTTAATTTAATTTAATAATATTTTTCAAAAACAAACTTTATATACTTAGTTTGTTTTCATCTTCTCGCTAGTATCTAGGTTATTTCCCTATGCCAGACTATACAAATTCGTATCAATAAAACATCGGGTTGAAACACGTATTTCCCAAGAAGTAAACGTACTTGTTAATACACGATTTTCCTTGATCGGTATTGAAATAGTCATAATAATCGATGTTTTCTTATAAATCAATTCTAGTACTGATTAACGTAACATAATATATGTATTTGTCCTTAAGATTTTTCTTTTGCTTCGTTATAAGTAAGAACAGGTTTGATCAAAGTCAAAATTAAAATTCATTATTTTCAAATTAGGCTACTGATTTATTATAGGTTCGTCATGAAGATTTGTCACAATGTAGCACTTTTTGAAATTCAACTTATCAGACAGCACCCCGAATCATCCACCCTTCACCGCTTCCTAAGTGCTCTAGCTGTGGAGAAGAAACGGCGCAGTAAACTCCCCAGCAGCACCCTGTCTCTTATTATCGATATTTTATAAGGCCTATGACCTTAGAGTATACATAGACAAGCATAGACTGCGATCACCGCTAGTAGCCTGCAGTGCCGAGCGTAAGCAAATTTTTAGCTATAAGTACGACGACAGACGTTCATACGAAAATATCGATGTTTCCGATTTTTCATAAAACGGCGCGCTCTGTTTTGACACAAATTTCACGATTTTACTTGTTCATACTATTTATTCATTACAAATATTTCTAATAATAGTATTAAAGTGAAGCAGAACTGCGAAATAACATCAAAAAAATAAATAGGAATACTATTTTAAAGTTAGTAGATGACGCATGTTCTATCTCTTTTTCGCAAAACGACGACTTGTACGGGGCAGCCCCAGATTAGTATGGAGAATTACCGAGGCGACGTCACATGATGGTATAGCTCTCTCTGTCTAATTAACAATATTAAAATGCTTGTAACTTGTTTAATATGAAAGTAATTAATCTGCAGTTTTTATAACTCGACATAGTTCTTAATATATTTTTTTTTTAAATGAAATAAATCTTGTCAAATACCCAATTCGGTGGTAAATAGTTCGCATAAATTACAGTGTATTCGATATAAAAGAGTAGGTACGTATAATTAAGCAATGGACAAGAACATAAAATACAGTTAATTAAATGTAAAACCCACAGAGACAATGTAATGTTCACTTAGTTAAAGTCTCATAACAATTATTTTTAAATACCGCTACCAAATCGAGTTCTGATATCGAAACTAGTTTACTGTATCGAAAAACGTGTTTGAGTGGTCCAAGTGATAAGGAAATTATGTTTTTGTCAATTGAAATGTACTATGAAATAAAGGGATATATATAAAAACTTTCTACCACATGACTCACTATAAAAGTATATAAAGAACATAGGCGAATGACCATTAAGGGCTTCTCGAATCCTCTCTTTAACAAACTTAAAACATCAAGCTTCAGTTCGACATTTCTATATTTTTACGAGAATTGTGAACCGATTTTTTATTATTGCTATTTTAAATTAAATATGTGGACAACATCACATACATTGCTCTGAACCCAAAGTAAAAGTAGCTGAAGCACTTGTGTTATGGAATTCAGAGACAACGAAGGTACCACAAACACCCAGACCCGAGACACTGTAGAAATGGGGTTTTCTACATTGACCCGGCCGGGGATCGAACCCGGGACCTAAGACCTGGTGACACCTTGAAAACCGGTGTGTACGCCACTCGAGCACGGAGGTCGTCATTATTTCAATCCATGTTTCCAATTGCAAAATGTAGTTGACTTCTCGCAAGTACATCCAAAAGAAGTAATTACCGTACGTACAAAGCTCTTTACAAGGAATCTTATCTATAACCAGGGGGTTTCACTTCGCAGTTTAGGAACGTTCGGCGCCTCACGGGCAGGCGAATAGCAATAACTTGCCGCTACCCGCGTCATCAGTAATCTATCTATACTTATAATAAATCTGTAGAGAGGTCAATTCTGTACATCAAATATATTTTCAAAATAACTATCAGGGGGTGATTAGTGATCGATACTGATGCCAAAAATGCAATCAGTAAAATTTTTGTCTGTCTGTCTGTCTGTCTGTCTGTCTGTCTGTCTGTCTGTCTGTCTGTATGTTCCTTATAGAAACGAAAACTACTGGACGGATTTTAACGAAACTTGGTACAATTATTCTTCATACTCCTGGGCAGGTTATAGTATACTTTTCATCACGCTACAATCAATAGGAGCAGAGCAGTGAACGGAAATGTTGGGAAAACGGTATTTTTTAAGCTTCCGTCGCGTATGCAGCCTTAATGGTTAAAGCTACATAGAAATCATGTATGACGGAAATGTTCTACATAAAATTATCTAAAAAATATCCCACAACAGCATATGTCTATCTTTTATGGTTGACTCACAATAACACGTGTAACTCCCGATAGCTTAGCAGTTCGGAGATTTCTGATTATATTTGTTTACTCTTACGTTTATTATACTCTCACTCATCCCTTATTAAAAAAAGTTTACATTATTACCTATTCAATAAAAAAATAATCATAGAAATCGGTATAGAAACACCAAACTTATACATGAAATACGATAATAAGCCATCGCGCCGTCGCGCGTGAATACTGAATCATGCTATAAGGATTATTTTTGTGTAACGTGATATATATATTTCCCTACTAAAATACGAAAGTTAATCTGTCTGTTACATCAAAACCACTGAACAGTGAGGAAGGACATATGCTACTTTTTTACGAAAAACGACGGAAACGCGGACGAAGTCGCTGGCAAAAGCTAGTTCTATTATAAGATAGTTATGATGTCGTAAGCTACAAGTCAACAACCCTAACGCGCCGCGCCAGACAGAGTTACGTTACGCGGCAATGTTTAGGTAAATATCAAGTTAGACATTAAACGCTTAAATGGGCTGAATTGAACTTTGTTTCGTCACAGCTAGATATACTATTATTTTTTTTTTCCGAAGTGTACTTTCTGTGCGATGTACTATTAATTACTCTGTGCTATAATTATCTATACTAATATTATAAAGCTGAAGAGTTTGTTTGTTTGTTTGAACGCGCTAATCTCAGAAACTACTGGTTCGAATTGAAAAAATCTTTTTGTATTGGATAGTCCGTTTATTGAGGAAGGCTATAGGCTTTATAACATCACGCTACGACCAAAAGGAGCGGAGCATAAATGAAAAATGTTGCAAAAATGAAAAACCGTTGAAACTAAAACACGCGAAAGTCGCGGGGGACAGCTAGTAGATACATGAGGTAACATAAAAATGTTTCTAAGAAATTTCCTTCAAAGCAAATAGTTTCAATACGCTTTCCTCGGCAAATAAATAACGAACACATATTACAACAAATAAACCTGAACTCTCATATCAATAACATTTCTGTTTAATAATTAATGTAGAATGCAATCGATATTCTAGTGGTAACCGCAAAGCCAATATCTAATTGTGACAACTCTATTAGTATAATAGAGAGATAGCGTCGAATGAATAGCGGAAAAATACAAAAATATTTGGTAGGTAATTATGTGAATAAACACAAGTTTGGTGAAACGCTTCTCGAAAATAAAACTTACCACGTAAAGGCATCAAAAAAGTGTTATATTACTGACTTATGGTTAATAAAATTATAAAATACTTTTTTTACTAATCCAAGTAAACGACAGCGGAGTATGATTTTAGATACGGCCTTGGATTGGCTTTAATAAAGACATAAGATTATAAAATGCCACTTTTCGTTTCCATTGCCAATATTTAGGTTATACACGATATTAAAACATTTAAATTTTCGCGAAATTTCAATGTTCCGTTACTTTTATAGGTATCCCATATATTTAGGCGCCAATAAATATATGCCAATCCTAAGCTGTTTATCACCAACCAACAATCTACAAGACTTATTTTGCTACATATCTATACTTCTATACTAATATTATAAAGAAGTAAAGTTTGTGTGTTTGTTAAATTGTAAGGGGTAATCTCGGGATGTACTGAACCGATTTTAAAAATTCCTTCACCAATAGAAAGCCACATTATTGCTGAGTGTCATAGGCTATATAAAAAACCGAAAAATAAAAAGGCTTTTACGTGGTAGTCCGTTTTGCAAAGTGAATCGGAGAAAAAACGGTCGAATGAAAGCGATTCTTGCGAACGCTGCCTTAACTATGAAAGATATATTTTTGAGTTCTAGAGAAAAGATGTGGAGCTTGAAAATGCCTACAAAAAAGTCAACGACAGCAAATGTCTAACTTTTATATTTAAGTTACAAAAAGTAGTTTTTTTAATCTTAGTATAGATAATTTAATTTTTAAATTTAATAAAATAATTTAAATCGTTAGGTCATATGAACTAAAAAAGGATTATTAACATTATGCCCAACGAAGTGGGCACGGGTCAGCTAGTATTAAAATATAAAAAACACTAAAACGCTCCGCTTATCATTTTATACCAAACGCAACGAACCAATATGTCAACACTTCGCAGCGACAGCAGACTCAAAAGATCTCTACAACAAAAGCAATAAGGTGCATAATCGGATAACAAGAATAAAATGAAAAAATTATCAACCGGTTTTAGCATACCGCCTGGAAATGTCAACGGGGGTAATATTGAGCAATTTCTTGTGAACTTATTGAGTTTTCATCGATCATTATTTATTGCTTTATAACATTTTAGTATTTTCTTAGTGGATTTAGTAATGTAGTAGATACAAATAGTCGATTAATAGAAGGACATATTCTAAGCACTGTGACTATGTACATGTATTCTGACAGAATCTTTAAGGAAACCCTTTATCTCTTAAGTGAATAGGAGACAATAATAAAACTTGTTACAGTCGAGAATAAAGAAAACTACGCATTGCGCAAATTGTCTAGAAAAAGTCTAGAAGAGGGGATGGATATTAGTCTCCGAAGAAAACCGTACAAGCGCGAGTCTGTCTACGCCACGAGAGTTCCGTACAAATTTTGCTGCTCGTCACGGTTAAATCTCCAAAAACAAACTAACCTACGGTTAAAAGAGGTTTTCTCATACATCGATGTATGACATTATCAAATTTCCAACTGTAATATAACTTTGTAATGACAAAAACGTATTTTATTATGCAAGAATTGTTTTTTTTTATTTACTTAGTGACGTTACATACATAATGTAAAATTTTGTGATTCTGGATCGATGGGACCCTATAAGTTTTGAGTTTCTTGGAAATGTATGGGAAAAACGACATAAATGGCTGTATTTTTTAATTCAGTTGACATAGTAGCTATTTTTTTATGACTTCTAAGGACCGTAGACCTGAACATTTGATATTTATTTCAACATGATACGGGATACCGCCATGCGTTTCAGAGACAAAAAATCAAAGACCAAGTGATCCTATATGGATTTATTTTTATCCTTTTAAGGGACGGAACCCTATAAATTACATATTTTGTGTATTACACGATAAGTTTTTTTATTACTATATCGAAAAGCGGTTCTGTCTGACTCAGAAAACAAGTATTGAAAAAGAAGTTAAAGAGAAAAGGGTAGGCGATAATCATCTTAAAAAAGAACCACAAAACAACAATATTTAAACTGAAAGAATAATTGTCGCTCTTCATAAAAGTTTACAGCTGTATTCTTTGATACTAATAGCCAACAAAATGAAGAAAAGAATAGCCAGAAGAGGTGTAATCTGTACTAAGTAATAACTACGTAAAGGGAATACCATGATGATATACAAACACGTCGATTCAATCTGTTTACACATCGTGTGTAAACAAGCACTTTTCTGTGCAAAGAAATCTAAGTTATGTTGTTAGCTGTTAAACTCCGTTATTTCAGACAGTAAAACTGTAGCTAAGGGTAAGATTAAGACAGAAGACAATTATGTAACATACATTTTCGTTGCTCATTGAAAAAATTTAGGCGCAAATAGAAATTACGAAAATTATTGAGTTCTCAAAGTAATCCAACTGTGTTAACAATTATTTTAACCAAATTTACTTTGTATTTGTTAACTTTGTATAGTTATATTAGTTAGTAAAACAGTAAGTTATTTAACTCAATTTGTTGTTCACATAAATCCAAAGTTTTAACTCCCACACGGTTATTTTAACAACTCATTTAGCTCCAAAATGTTTGTGTTCAATCGCGTGTAGAAACTGTAATAATCAACTTTACGGATCAAGACACCGCTGAATAATCGCTTATAATAAGGACGGCTATATAAAATCGAAAGAGAGCGAGTGAGAACACAATCATGAATAAAAGAATATTTTTTTACAGGACTTCGTTTGGCGATCGAAATAAAAAGCGATGCGCACTTCGGTTTTTGTCGGGTTTCGTCGGAGGCCACTAGGTGGGACCGACACCTGCGCAAGCGACGGTTAGCTTTTAATTAGGAAAATTATGTTGCTATAAAAATTAAAAGTAAAATTATAAGTGTATGAACTATTAAGTTTAAGGTTGTTGCAACAAAAAATGCAAAATCAAAAACTAACGGAAATGTAGGGGATACGAATTTTACATAATTTGGATAGTTCTAAAGCCGAAATCACATCACTAGTACGGGAAACCGTCTATGGATGAGTTTAGAGATGATTATCAATACTGATCATAAATAAATAATCCACTACCAGCCCGATCTCAAATAAGGTTCAACGACATTACATCACAAAAGAGTTTTTATGTAGTTACTTTGAATGACTACTGCTGACTCATTCCACTTTTTTTCCGATATCCTAACCATAATTCTGAATTCGATAACTGAGTTTTGCATAATATAGTCTAAAATTGTGGTTGTAGTTTCATAAATAATAATTTTTAAAGCTTTTTAAATACAGGAAAACCAAGTGTATTTTCTCAACTCTACAAGAACATTTTATCGAAATGAAAAGACGTAGAATAAAATTCCATGTCAACGATCTAATAAGGGCTGTCTGTCTTGTGTCGGATACAACCGGACACCGCAACTACCGTGTTCTGTGGTAGTGTCCCGTGTCAGCAACAAAAAGTGGACAAAAGCAGTCCGTGTACGGGCGGCCTAAGAGTGTGCAGTTTGTTTGTACTTGTTTTAGATGCATAAAGGTGTTCCATGAAGGTTACATTTCTCACTATATGACACAAATATACATTAATATTGAGTGACCAACAAACATAGACAAGCATAGAGCGTGCGCATCGCTAGTAGTATTATGACGAAAGCACATTTTTAGCTAAATGTACTACGTTCGTTTACCGATTTATTCGATTTCATTTGATTTTCCGTGCGACGACAGACGTTCATGCGAAAATATCGACGGTTCCGATATTATTAGGGTAATATTAGGTTTCGAGATAGTTTTAATAAAACGGTGCGCTCTGTTTTGATAGTAAATTTCCAATTTATATGTTTATACTAGTGCCAACAGTTCATACTCGATATGCGGGAACAATATTTCTAAAATTAACTACATTCGCTTTAAATATAATTTGGAGCAGGTTTTTACAACAGCAAAGACCAATGCACTTATGGCATTCAACTCAAGACTAAAACCAAACTGTCTCGTCTATTATCGACATTGAAGCGTGTCCTCAGTTAACCATTTGGAGAAGTGCCCAAAGCGAGAAGGTTTGAATAAAACAAACACTTCTGAACGATACTCGATCGACCTCGGATCGCTTGATCGGACTACGGAAAACAGATTTCTTTTACATTTACATAAAAACTCACTTTAAGTATTGCTTTGCATGACGAATTTTTATCTTGATTGCATAAGTAATTTACTAATCACTAGTGGAAATTGTGCATCGATCATTAAGGGTCCATTTTATTTTATTTGGGAAAATAAACGGTTACACATTACAATGTTATGGTATAGAAGTTTAAACTAAGATAGTACTAAATGTATTACCAAAACCATTTTCCACATCTTATATATAAAAATGAATTGCCGTTCGTTAGTCTCGCTAAAATTCGAACACGGCTGGGCCGATTTGAATAATTCTATTTTTGTTTTGTTCGCTAGAATACAGGAAAGGTTTAAAAACAAAAAAAAAATAGGTAAGATAGGTAGGATAGGGTAGTCAGTTGACGGTAGCGAAGCCGCGGGCACAGCTAGTAATATATAAAAGTTAAACATACATAATTTGACATACATGTGAATGTTTAACTGCAGATCAAAGGATACCTCTTACAGAAAAAGAACGAGCATTGATGATCAAGCTTGTTCTCTGGATTGTATCAGTTTTTTTTTATAAAAGTTGTCTGAAAATATTCTTACCAGTAAACTAGTCGTATCTTAGATAACCCAAGACAACTTCACCAAATATTCTCAAGTATTTTACACTAGCTGTGCCCCGCGACTTTGTTCGCGTGTTTTAGTTTCAACGGTTTTTTATTTTTGCAACATTTTTCATTTATGCTCCACTCCTATTGGTCCTAGCGTGATGTTATATAGCCTATAGCCTTCCTCAATAAACGGACTATCCAATACAAAAAGAATTTTTCAATTCGAACCAGTAGTTCCTGAGATTAGCGCGTTCAAACAAACAAACAAACTCTTCAGCTTTATAATATTAGTATAGATTAAAAATCTAGACACATTAACGTACAAAATACGAACCCTAACATTTGCAAACGACAACTGTTTCGCTCTACTAATAATAATAATTCCCCTATGCAGGGGAACGTACCCCAAGTATTATTTGTTCGCAAATATGTATTGCCCTAATGCAATATGATTCCTCAAAAATAGCGAACGTTGTAAGCGAGATAGCTCATGTTTTGAACAAGTAGTATTATTAAATGGAATAACATACATTAGTTGTACTTTTTTTGTGCTTATATCTAATATAATCCATTTACTTCCAGTTAAAACGTTAGATATTTTGTTCAATTCAGTTTCCTATCAACCATACATTCGTTCTTTTACATTTCTAACTAGTTGTACCTCGCCTTTTAAACGTAAGTAAATCCCGTTCCCATAAAACATAATTATTTGATTGTTATTCTGCTATTCGGGAGACAAATGCAATAAATAAAATAGCATAAAAATCAAATCACACGTTTTTGAGCTATAAATGGTGTAGGTAACAAACCCGACTTTGTTTTATAAAGAGTAGTCGTGACGTTCGTCGCATCTTTATTTTCTACTAGCTACATACCTTGTTAATTTACATTACCTAGCACATAAATTATGTAAACTACATAGATACCCTGGATTTCCTCCTTTTACAATACTAACATTAAACTTCATCCCCTTCTTACCTTAGAGTAAAAAGAGTTAACTATAGAGTGCGCCTAACAAGTATGAACTGTTGGTACTAGTAAACTCCGTCGAAACAAAGCGCGCCGTTTCATAAAAACTATCCTAAAACCTAATATTACCCTAATAATTTTGTAACCATCGATATTTTTGCATAAACATCTGTCGTCGCACAAAAAACCACTTAAATCAGTAAACAAACGTAGTACTTACAACTTAAAATCTGCTTACGCTTGGCACAACGGGCTACTAGCGATGCGCGCACTCTATGCTTGTCTATGTTTACTCTGAGCGTTTTACCTAGATATACCTGCGTATGCTCGTACCAACTTTTTATTTCCACAATTTATGTTAAGGTCAATAAAATGTTACCCCCTACAGTGAAGTATCATCGAACAGGTGTTTTCAAACATGGGGGAAGTTTCGCTAACCGCTATTTATATGAAGCCACTATTAAAACGGAGTCGGTTAAAACACGTTATGTTTAACCTTTGATCTTTTTATAATAGTTAATAAAGTTAGCTATTATTTTGTATGTTATCGGCAAAATTTCCAGAATAGATTTTACATTTTTTTTTAATTGTTATCCACAGGCAAAGCAACTATAACTGAAGACTTTGGTAGTGTCAACAATTTATTGTCATTATAATAAAATAAAAATACTACCTAGTTTGTTTTTAATCTGGTTTAGTTTCTAGTGTCAGAATAAGCCAAACTTCTTTGATTTCAGCCTCTTATTTTTTCGTCTCCCGAGGTTATCGTCATAGACTTCCTTCGCCCTGGGGAGGGCGTATGAGAGGGGTATGCCGGACTCTTGCTGGGTAAAACCACAGGAGTGCTTCTCCCTTCCCTTATACTGCGGACCACAAGATAGCGGTGCAAACTACCGCGATTTGGGCAGAGCCTCTAACCTAACTCTTTTATCGTAACATGGTGTTTTCACTAGGTAGTCATATTTTTAACTGACTGGTCAGCTGTCGGTGTCCTGTCGATAAAAATGCGATATTACATTTACTTATTTTTATTTCGATATTTCCCGCGGATTTGTCGCAAAAAGTTTTTTATACTCTCATTGTCCTGACAATTCAAAATCAAAATCTCATTTATTCCAATAGGCTACAAAGTAGCACTTTAAGGACGTCAATACAACGGACAGCATCCTGATTCGCCCACCCCTCGTTGCTTCCTAAGTGCACTGGCTGTGGAGAAGAAACGGCGCAACAAACTCCCCAGCAGCACGCTGTTATTTCGTATACCACAAAATAATTACAAACAAAACAAAAAAAAAGAGACATATCGATCGATCCGTTCATAAATGACGCTCCGTCATACATGTAGCAATTGATTTTTATTTAAATAGACATAACTTCTATTTCAAAGTGCTACTTACTCCAATCAGTAAGTGCCTTCACAGTCAGCTTCGCATATCTTTCGACTTTTGCAAGACTCAAAACAGTAAACCTGCCTTTAATGGCAGCCAAATTAGATATAATAACAGTAAATCATAAAATTAGATTTATTATAAGCTTGTTGTGACGTCAACCCCAAACAACCCCTTTCCAACTTTCCTTCGAGGCCAGAAGGGTAAGATTAACAAAACAAAACTTAAACAATAGCTCTATTATATTAAACTTTAATAATACTCTTTGTAACGCCAAAAAACAATCACGGGTTTGTGGTGTCGAGTATTTTTTCAATGTTTTCGGAAGGTGAAATGAAAAGTAAAATTTAAGTTTATTTAGAGACACACCTGGATGTTGATTTTTCATCAACTGGCCATTTTTAGAATAGCTTTTTAGGATTCCGTACTGAAAAGGTGCACACAGGGGTCCCGTTGGCATCCTTCGGGTTCGGAACCGTATATTAGTAGTATTTTTAAGCCACAGCTATCTGTCCGTCTGTCTGTTTGTTAACAGGCTCTATCTCATGAACCGTAATAATTAGACTTGAAATTTTCACGGAGGGCGTATTTCTGTTCCGCTATAAAAATAATAATAAAAAACCAGCTCAAAATTGTGTCATTACATAGGCATATTTGCAAAGAAGATCATGTAGATTTCCTTTACTTTAGATCTGAAGAGAGTACAATATAACTTTGATAAAAATACTTGAATGTTTAGTAAATAAATCTAAAATAGCTTAGATATCGCCATAATTCTGACTTTGACCTGTCATTGTAAAGATAAATCTGTAAAGAAGCACTGCTGACACACTTATCTACTAAAAACAATGAATTTATTTATGTTCACGAAATTTAAAGGGTTTATAGATAAATTATAGATACTACAATATAGTATGATATCTCGTTTATATTTCCAATCGCATATTTTATCATTACTGTATGTCTGATATATTGCACATCACATTTTTAAAAGAGTAACCTATGGAGTGTCTTGCCGGTTCTTCTCCATAAGAATGACATTTTGGAATCGCGCACCTAGAGTAACGTTTTAAAAAAGCCTGAAAAGGCTAACTTGAAATAAATACTTTTTGATATTGATTTTGAATGGCTAGTTGCAAATATTGCTGTTTCTACCTTGTGTAATCCCAAAATATTTTTATAGCATATCCAACAAACGGGAAATCTGTTCATCCTATGGCAACTGAACACCATTGCCCAAGGACATATTAGACAAGTCATACACCAAAAAGGTGTTGCCTTGTTCTATAAAGAACTAGCTGTTGCTCGCAGGTCCGCTGGCGTGGGTGTCGATTATCACGGCAAAAAACGTCCTTTCTCAGGATCCATGCTTACTCCATACCAAATTTCATCAGCGGTTTAGCCGTGAAAACAGACAGACCGAGGTACTTTCGCATTTGAAAAATTAGTTAAAGAAGTATGGATTGAGCCTTTATAAAAAAAATATGGAAGAATTTAGGTCTTTTAGACTTTGTGCGTGATCCAGTCACTTAAAAGTCGAACGAACCGCGGTGGCAGAGATACTCCTGTACTTCGATATATATAACTGAAGGGGTGCTACATATTTCTCCGGGCTTGGTGGCCAAATAGGCAGCGACCTCACAGTCTTAAGCGTGGCCATTATTACAAAAACCGTATTTGAAACTAAGGACCAACCATTTCCATTCATTTTTAAGAGCTAGAAATTTTTCAGAAAATTTTTAGTATCGTTTTCAAGGTAATAACATCTATAGAGCTCCCTTTTCAATTAGTGCGTGAACTCGACATACCGTAAGCTGAACCAAGCGTAAAATCTTTAGTAATAGCACAATCTAAAGTTTTTAAACGCCCGTGATCGATGACTGGCTTATCACTGTTCGATATCAACTCAAGGACCCTCTAATCAGTTAGTTATGTACTCCTAACTAGAATTTTTATTTTATACTTTTAAAGGTAGAAGTCTTTCAATATTCCTTTTAAAATAGTTAATGATACGATCAGTTTTGGTATAACTATTATTTAAATCGAAAAAAAAGAACTGTCAATTAGTCAAGGAGTAAGCTTCTTTGATGTATTTAATTTCAGAAATAAAGTATGAATATATCTCTATACTCACAATATGACATTCTTAGCCTATAGCCTAAAGGCTATAGGACCATTTTATGTCTGTCTGAAGATAAGATAAGTACATTGATAGCGTTTAAACCAAGATTTTTGTAAAAGCATCAAAGAACCGAGGAATCCATGATTTCGCGAGTCAAAAAAGGCATCTAGAGATCATCTATTACTGTCTTCTGGGCAACGAAAGTCCATGAAGATTTCGTTTTAAAATATATAATCATTCACACACTCATAAAAGAGTTTTTAATCTAATACGTTGAATATAGATTACTAAATTGCTTTGCAAATATATTAGGCAATTTACATTTTTTTAATAATGTCTCCCATCTATCAGGCTTGAATGGTAATCACCATATATGAATGCTAAGAGATGCGCAAAATACTTATCAAGGAGCCGTCTGTCTGTCTGTATTATACCTTTAAATTAGATTCTTTTTTATGCTTAAATCGTGTGAAGACTGAAAATTGTTGGTTGTTAAAAAAAATAAAGACGAATGAAGTTCAAAAAATTAATAAAGAAAATACGAAAGGTTTGTGATATTGAAATCTAGGTATGTTAAGCTTAAGTAGGAGATTTGGCTCTATTTGACAGAATAGAGCAGAATTTTCTTTATAACAATGGTATTTTAGTTAAGAATAGGGAAGCTTATGCTGAAGCTATTGCTGCTAATGACATTTCGTGGCATGTAATCAGATTAAACAAATTAAAAAAGCCCTAATATCCTGGTATTAGAAATTCTCAATAGCAAGGCTTTTATCATCTATATCAATTTCCGTTTTCATTATTTCTGTAACTCACCTACTTCATTTTACCTAAGATTTCGACCCTAATATCGGTAGCGTTTGCACCAGTCCTGCAGGCTTTCTATAGCGGTTGTTAACTAAAGCGATAAATAATCAATATAAAAAAAAACACTGAAAACACAAATTTCGTATCGTCTAACATCGAATGACCAATTAGAAATTTAGAACTACCACAACGTTTCGTCAGTCGGTCACCGTCGTTAGCCGATACTAAATTTACGTTTACACCGTCATTTTTATCCAGTAAAAATAGCTCGGGTTGTCAACTGGACATAACAAACAATTCTACTGAACATAATATTCATAATTTCTAATCCATAGTGCTTAAGTGATCAAACGGATCAGGACAAAATGGTACTTTTACTAGCTTAAGAGCGAGCTACAACGGTTCTCCTTCATAAACATGGCCTCGATAATTTCCAAAACAATTCATATAACACACATTATCAATTAAAAATAAACACTAAAAAGTGCGTGACTGTTAGAAATGTACTAATACTAACATCCCGGAAGTGTGTGCTTATCAGCGCCTTATCATAATGTGCAATTGTGAATCGATGAGAAAGGAATACGTATTTTAATCTTGGGTTGGCAACAGTAAGAATAATTAACTTGGTAACTAAATTCGTTTCATAATATTGGTATAGCCACAGAACAGATAAATACAGGGTATAGCTTAGTACTGCAAATATTTCAATTAATAACGTCGTGGTTTCTTTTAATGATTGTTAATGCAACGGTATTTATATCGGTACTGAATCAGTCTTATAATAAACAAATAATCAGTTATCTCTTGAGGAAAATCCGCAGTAAATGATGCGACATGATATTAAAGCGACATTTTCCATACCATACATACATCTGGATAAAATCGATTTTACCTTAAAATACAAATTAAAACAAATTTATGTGTTAATGATAGGGTTTTACAATAATTTTATCATAAACTACTATAGTTCTCCATATATCTATCTACTTATTAGACACAGCAAAGTCTGCCAAAGAACTTATGAAAAATATTGCTAGGGGAACTACATATTTTGTTATACTTACAATACAAAATTTATGGTTATATACAGTACCACATTACCACAAGACTAGGACTTGACTAATAAGGTACTACTTTACTTGACCATGACGATAATTTTAGTGTAACAAAATTTGTGTTAATTCCAAACGAACTTTTGTAAAAAAATCAAGTCATCCTATCTAACGAAACTTTTTCTCAAAAGAAGAATATTTAATGTCTGTCAGACAAAATATCTTTGATTGGACAGTCCCCAGACTACGAATTCCATCTCATTATTCATACAAAATGACACCTATCTTAGTAAAATGCGGAAATTAATGAATTTTCTTTGAACACCTATACAAATAGTAACAAGCTGTAACGGAATACAGATGTGAGACAATTGAACAATATGGAATGTAAACAAAATATATGTATGTCAGTTAATAATACAAATACGAGAAACACCTGAATGTGTGTCAGAAAAGAATTGTTCTAAACCCGACTGTGGGTGATCCCAAGACAAACGGGTCCCCCGGTTTTTAAAAGGTTAAACAATTTAATTGTTTAACTATTGTCAACTCAGCTGATCATGACTGTTATAGGTTGACCAAAAGGCTAACAACCAATCACAGTGCTAAACATGAGGTTTGACAGGTGATTAACAAATTTTTGGGTTGATCGACGTGTCAGAAACCGAGGGTTACTCATCGTACATGGAGCAAATAATCATGAGGTCCTAAACGTCGAGACTTTTGCTAGCCAGTTTTTATGGGGGACGAGATGGCACAGTAATAAAATATACACACACTATTGCAAAACAAAAATGTATCCTGACAGACGCACACAAAAATTACGGACACTGTTATAAATTTTCTTGTAATGACATTATACACGATAGGCCAGTTTTTACAAAAGGCTAGGGTAGATTCTAACATATGGCCGGTATATACTTCCGAGGGGAACATCAGCTTAAGGCATCCTCCTTTGCCAAAGCTCTAAGGGACCTAGATATTGATAATTATAAGAATTATCAATGTTAACGACTCTACTTCCAACAATCATAATTAAATTAAAGATGTCCCCTAAGCTTCCGTGTATAATAGTAATTGAAACTGAAAAAGTCAGTTGATAAAATATTTACTTCAACTTATAGCTACAGCAGAACTGACACAAAACTTGAAAATCAAGCAATCTGTTGCAAACTCAACGGAAGTAGAATAGAACTCTATGAATGTATTATAAGGCAATCCTCGATTGCGTATTGTGAATTTTAAAATTGAATAATCATTAATTTTGTTTATCGACCTTGCAAGTCTTGCAAAGAAACTTTGTCAAGTCATTTCAAATTTTTGCATAATGTTGTCTCCATACCCGAATACTATGTTCTTAAGCCATCTGAAAAAAAAAAAGAAATTGGCAATACACACGTGATGTATTCACAAGAAAAAACGTTGATACCGAGTTATCAGTTACGACAATATCATTTTGGGATTCATCATCACTTTAGGAGCTAAGATAAACGGATGACATTGATCTCTTCATTGGATTAATTAGTAATTTGCTTTATACATTATTAAATTTCTTAATCAGTAGGCTCTTAATGCAATTCCATTTCAATACCTACACTACGATCTGAACGAGAAAATTAAAAACCCAGACACGAGAGAAGCCGTTGAAATTGTTAATGATAGACATCATGTGTTACAATTTTTTACAATACCAACCAAGGCCTTTACGTCACTTCACCGCGTGTCAATACTACAATAGGCTTTTTAGGCTCCTGTTTGTGAGAATAAATCTGTAGATGGCAAACAAAAGAAGACTTTAATTTGAAATAAATCTGTCTTTCATTGATCTTTTGTTTCAACGAGACTGGATAAAAAAACCTTGTTCTGCAAAGCGTCAAATATGGTAGAAATTGTGTAGCTATTTCCCAATCTGTTTAGGTTAGTTTCAAGTCTCACCGAGGACAGCTAAAATCTACAATTTAACATAACGCGATTGGGTCTAATCTCTACAATCTACTGTAAAAAAACAGAAACCCCTGGAAATATTAATTGTGATATTATAAAATAAACTACTGTGAAAGCTCGGCAACATACGAGAAATTAAATACCACTCATTATCTCTAGCAAAATAATGACGGGAGCTCTAGAATTTACTCAAATGAAAGTGGAAACCCTACAATTAAATTCTTCAGACAGACACGGATTTACTGTTTGGTTTACAGAATGGAGCAATTATAAATGGTCCTTAAACAAAGAAACAAGAGCCACAACTCTAACCACTTTAAAAAAGAAGAGAAATACGAAGAGAAACAAATTCCCCAAGTTGTAGAAATAACAAAAAATAATACAAAATAAGAGAACTGGACTGCGTTGGGTTAGGATAATTCTTTGGCACTGTGTTGGCTAATAGCCAAACTGAATACGTTGTAAAACAGGGAAACGTAACTGACGTAATAACGTTATGCTTATAAACATCCTGTTTAGACTTTACAATTTACTTACGCGTTTTTTTGAAAATACGTTTAAGTATTTTTAAATATACAGATATTGTTGGAAAAATCTAAATAGCACAGTCTGCCTATCCACCTATTGCCTTTCGAAAAAGAGCAACGAACGTAGTAAAACGGAACTTTATCAAAAACCGTGTGAGTCGTAAGCGTAGATAAATAACTGAGGTTAACATTTATCATATATTCATCTGAATTAAATGATGACTGACAGAGTAAATTTTTTCCAGGGATCAAATTTTGACACTGAACGATTTAAATTACTTCGAATTCATGTCTCTGGAAGAAAAATGATAAATCTGATGTTTAGCTTATAATTTCGAAGCTTCAAACAATAGTGTCCATATGGTGAAATACAGATAAAGAAAGTACAACTTCATACAAATATAATAACAGGCTTTGAAGTCTCTCAATCGATAAAGCAAGGTCAAAACTTGACTATAATAGCATATCATAGGAAAGTGGTCTATATACAGTGGACAATACTATACTTATATGTACTCTAGCTAAGCCAATCTTTTCTCAAGATTTCAACCTTGTTATGTTTCAAGTCACGGCAAATTGCAATTAATGTCAAAAAGATAATCTTCTCAACTTACCACGTCGATCAAACATTTAGTATCAACCAAAGAAAACTATTTAAATACTGGAGCATAACAATACCGCAGAACAATTCTCTAACACACAATATGCAAATAGAAATCTTTAAACATGCATCTTCTAGATCGATGATCCGACATGAGTGAGCAAAAAAAAATAAATCTATTAGACAGATTGAAACCGTGAGAGGTAACAGTTTGCGTTTTACTACCATTTTCTCACCGAAGACGCTATTCAAAGATTATGTCACTGTAATTGTATGCTAATGTTAGTAGGTTAATGAAATCAGTAGATTATAAGTAATTAAATAGAATATATATATTTTGTACATTGCAGTATTAAGTACTTTCAAATAAACCTGGGTTAAAATCCTGCAATTTCCTAAAAAGCATTTGGTGATTTTTTTAAGTATGCTAATACAGTGGACCCGCGGTAATCTGGCCCGCCTAATCCGGCGGCCCCTGTAATCCGGCAAGCCTATCAATGTGGCTTGCACATAAAATTTAGTACAGATAGAATCTTTGATTTATAATTAGTCAGAATACAAGGTAGCTAGGCACATTAAAAATATCGGCCTATATCAATAGTCCGACAAAACCGCTCTCAAAACATTTGTCGAATAACCGATGACATAAAACTTTCATAATCAGACTTTTTGTGTGAAACCTTATTTTTATTCAAGATCAAATTACAAAATTATAATAATGTTTTTAATGAAAGGTAAGCGTCGTCGATTCTCCTGAGTACCTAGTAGATACTCTTTGAGTTCGACCTATAATTTACATAAATTCTTGTCATATAGGAACGCCTTACAATAAAAATCATTCATAAAGAAGAGAAAGACATACATGCATACAATTAGTTATGGAAATGTAACTATTTTTCAGCATCAATGAAGACATAAAACCCTTTAACACTTGGACGTGAATGAAAAACTAATAAAACTCTGTAGCAAATAAAGCCAGGTGCAAATAAAAAATATTTGGCACAGTGTTTAATGAGGCCGCCAAATATTTTACTAACCCGACATTGTTATTTCGAAGCACACACTTCGGATTCAATCGTGAATGAATCACTACTAAAATTGTCATAAATTTTACCGTATAGGATACTTAAATAAGATAAAAATGTGTAGAGATGGATTTCTCATGATAATAGGTTAAACTACAAGTTTCTTTTTCTGCATAGCCGTTCCATTTTATCAAATTCAGCTGTATATCATAATTCGAGACTGTCTATCTGACCAAGAAGTGACTGTCTAATTGCAGGGTTATTCCCGTGGCGGTTGTTCAACTAAAGCGATAGTTGCTTGATAAAAAACACTGAAAACACAAAATTCGTATCGTCTAACTTCGATGACCAACTAGATCAACCACGTCGTGGTTGGTCACCGATGTTAGCCGATACTGAATTAGCGTATTTACCGCTTTTTTTACCCAGTAAACATGGATTCGGTTGGCAACTGGATATAGCAAATAAGCCTTCTGAACTCCACAACCCATTGACTGCGTTATACGTTATTTCTATATTCAAAGAAATCTCGAGTGATGCCTTTATTAATAATATTCTTTATTGTACATCACAGAAGATTCAACATTTCAGGATACAAAGTTAATAAAGATAAAATGGAGGTCTTATTATAGATATTTTCCAGACAACCTTTGTATAGACAGGAATGGCAGAAAACTAATATGTGGGGTAGCAGAGTAGTACCATTACACAAAGCCGTTGCCCACAATTGGGGCAGTAAACGACTGTCACATCGCATGACAGCCGGCTGAGAGTACTTTTCGAGGCACTGATGCTAGACATTATACATAAAACATGTTTGCGCTCAATATTTGCAGGTAATACGAAATCGTTAAAGCAGTGAAAGTAACCTTGACATTCACGTACGATCTATTATGTAAAATCTAACGATCAGCTAAATATAGGCTTTTGTGGTGCGGATGAGTCATATGACAAAGTACATTTTTACTAGTTCGACGTTTCTAGTGTCCATACATTTGTCAGTGTATCAGGCAAGTATTATGTACACAGGGAAACATTATTCTTGAAACACAATAGGGTATGAAAAGTACAAATCTATTTAGTAAGTCAGTAAAAAATATTTTAGACAGGTACTTTTATTTTACTTACCCCGCGACTTTGTTCGCGTGTTTTCGTTTCAACGGTTTTTCATTTCTGCAACATTTTTCATTTATGCTCCGCTCCTATTGGTCGTAGCGTGATGTTATATAGCCTATAGCCTTCCTCAATAAACGGACTATCCAATACAAAAAGACTTTTTCAATTCGAACCAGTAGTTCCTGAGATTAGCGCGTTCAAACAAACAAACAAACAAACAAACTCTTCAGCAACTCACGACAATACATTAATTTAAAATGTCGCATGACGTCACAATTTCGTGTCTTTTGTACGCAAGGATGACATCATTAGCCCCCACTCCTGAACTTTGATTCGCTTTATCAGACTGTAGTTTCTTATTTTGGAAAAGCAAAGAATCTATACTAAGTATCTATACTAATATTATAAAGCTGAAGAGTTTGTTTGTTTGTTTGTTTGTTTGAACGCGCTAATCTCAGGAACTACTGATTCGAATTGAAAAAGTCTTTTTGTATTGGATAGTCCGTTTATTGAGGAAGGCTATAGGCTATATAACATCACGCTACGACCAATAGGAGCGGAGCATAAATGAAAAATGTTGCAAAAATGAAAAACCGTTGAAACTAAAACACGCGAACAAAGTCGCGGGGACAGCTAGTCGCTTATACAATTAAAAAAAGAAATTGACCGCTTTTGCTGTTCTGATAAAACTTGTACAGATCATGACATACTATTTGACGTATTTTCTTTTAATTTTGCTTTCTGAAGTTTACGCGAATATTAGACGTTGAAATAAAACTACTTTGAACGGATTCTATCGCGGTTTGTATTTAGATTTTAGTTCCCGACGCTTTGACGTCTTTACAGGTGTCATGGTCACGGACAAACTGAGGTGGTATTACGTCTTGACAGTTGATTTTGCTCGTTCTACCTTCATATTTAAATGAATTATTTGTAGTCCGACCTACGATTCTTTTATTTTCTACATAATTATTAACAGAGATGATCAAAGGAACCTTACTCTTGGCCGGAAAACAGAAACGCAAAACCCGTAAACTGTCATGGCCACACTAACTAATATTATCGTAATATATTTAGCTAGTTGGTTTATTTTAATAGCTGCTATATTCTGGACAGATTCCGAAGTTTCAATAAGATTTGGCAACTAGCTGACGAATTCATTAAACTAAAGCGTTTTAAAAGTTCTCTTAAAATCGGACATTAAGTTCCCTAACAAAATTAGGTTAAAAATCTTTACCGTACCAGAAAAATGTATATACGCAACTTCAGGTTCTGCAGGTGCATCGCGTGCGAGCGGCCGACTGGTTCCTTTTCATGAATATTCCTTTCCAAAACGAAACAATTTTGAAACACTAGCCTAGATTATTTATTAAAATAAGGACACTTTCAATTCAGTAGTAATTAAAATCGCTATCAATTAACAGTGATTTAACGCGAATATAGTGATTTCTCTGATGGTAAGCTAAAAACTATTATCTTGGAAGTCCAGCTCAGTCCGTAAGTAATACATAATCTACTAAAAACCATTATTTATTAACCTTTCTTCATATGAAAAACAAGATGTCATGTAGGCTGAGCCGCAGAACGTCTGAGTGGTAGTAAAGTGCTCGTATCTATTTCATTATGTTTCTGAATCTAAGGCACTTGTCCCACCGGCAACGATAAGCGAGAAGTGGGTAAAGCTATGAACTAAGAATGGGTTGGCGAGAATGGAGTGTGTGAGTGCGACGGGCGATACTCGCCCCAATCGCTCTGAACCATTGTATACTACACTAGACAACAATATTTGTTCCAAATCCTTACTAATATTATAAATGCGAAAGTAACTCTGTCAGTCGCGCTTTCACGCCAAAACTACTGAACCGATTTAAATGAAATTTGGTTCACAGATAGTCTAGAGCCTGAGAAAGGACATAGGCCACTTTTTGCCGCGAAAACCGACATCCACGCGGGCGAAGCCACGGGAAACAACTAGTTCATAAAAAAATCGTGAACTCGCATCCGCACTTATGAGCAGAATTACCGCTGGTTGGTCTCTCGGCAAGTGTTTTGATCGAGTATCGCTCAACGAGTATTAAGTTTGATAGCTCTTGTCAGAGAGTTCTCTCGTGAACAGTCAGCGATCGACTATAAAAATATGTAGGTATCTCTTATTATTACGGGATCGACATCTTATCGTAAGTTTTTTGAGCGAGAAAATAATCGGTAGCTACTCGTTTTTTCGCCGTCAGTGGGACAAGTCCCTATTAAACATATCCCTGAAATACATTACATCAAAATTTGTTCCGACAGTCAGTAACAAAAATCTCCGTTTATACATGTAGAATATATTTCTAATGCCTACAAACTAGCTTGTAATCAAAACCAACATTTCCTTTGGGATGATTTCTGTAATATTCGTAGCGATTCGTGTGAAACGATGCGAGGCAAGCTTTCAAGGGATTTCTACGGTCCAGTAACCCATTGTCCTTATTAGAACATCTTATTCAAAGTAAGAAACTTATTGAAAGATCTAATCTTGAAAAGGAAACTACATTGGGAGTTTGCCTCTGTCTAAATGCTGAAATAACGTATAGATGGGGTGTAAGAAAACAAATAGCGCATTGCGCTTCTTTCAAATGACTCAACAAACCAGACCAAATTTTCTAGTCGTCTCGACCTTAAACTCTGAAATTTTTGCTCACATCCAACACTCGAACGTTCACAGGGTTAATAAATGTGTCAATTTTGACATACCTAATACAACTAATAAAAAATCTGCGGTTTATAAAAAACCTTCTTTCGTATAATTAACATCGCAACATTATGTTTACTACGCACAAGAATATAGTCTAAACAACGCCTCAGCAGCCGTGTCAAGGTTCAAAACTAGAATGTCGATGTTGTAACTTTACTCTATATACAAAATAAGAGCCAATCATTTATAAACTACTAGCTGTTGCACGCGGCTACGCCCGCATAACATTCGTTTACCGCGGCATGTCCTTTCTTAAAATCCTAGCCTACCCCATACAAAGTTTCATACAAATCGGTTTTGCGGGAGTTATGGCGCATTTATAATATTAGTATTGATGCTACATTGGTCGACGGAAAATTAAAACTTTAATACACAACATTCAATCAGAAAAGTGGATATTTTCTGAATAAAAACATCTCCTGCACTTAATTATTCAGTTTAAGAATTTCTGATAAGATTTAAGAATCTCATCATATTATTCTTTTACCCGCAAAACAGTACTAGTATTTGACGCAGTAAGAACTGGTGGGTAGTTTGGACAACGTCCAAGATGATAAGCAATTGTAGTTTAAGTAACAGAATTGAAAGGTAATTACATGAAGTAGTATATAATTCTTTCCCTTGGAACCAACTCTCCCTGTAGTCCTACGTATGTATAGATAACAGAAGATAAATTTAGTAGCATGGGACTTATACTAAAATATCAATAAAATAAATTAAGGTCTGTAGGAAAAAGTGGTATCTGCTTTAGTGTAGCTTTATGCCTTTAGCTAGATTAATGATAGTTCTAAAGCATCATAATAAGACTGACATTAAAACTATACGATTTTAAACGATAGCGAAACGAGCGTTCGCATGCGTAGCATTGTGATGTCACCAAAGGAATGTTGGTTTAGTGACAGACCTGGTTTCTGGCACACATCGCACTGATCACATTCGCTTCAGACCAAAGAGTTATTACAATACACACTTAAGCTAATTAACCTCTTCGAAGCACGAGTTTAGGCCGAAAAATAAATTATCCGTTTATTTTTTTTTTTAATACAAAGATCTTCAAAATTGTTAATAATAATAATAATTCATCGCTACAAGCATGCTTCGTTAAGCGTAACCAGCGATGCCTGAAAACTTACAACATCGACTGATTTTGTTAAAACAATAGGGGATCGGATATTTTTTTTTATTTACACGTCACATAGATATTAAAAAGTATTAGACACGTATTTTTGCTTTTTTTTAATTAAACATACGATGAGGAAGGTACAGTGAATAGAAATGTCGCGTGACGTCACTTGTGGCTACAATTTTTACCCACAAGTGACGTCACAAGCCCCCACCCCAGAACTTTAAAGCGCTTTAACTTTGTAATCTTTCATTGATTTGATAAAAGAAGATTATTCCTTCTTTATGTATCTGGTGGACTAAATAGATATTTCCTTTTCATACCCAGTCCGCTCCCCTATTGAGATACATAGCATCATAGCTATTCACCAGGTAACAAATTTATAAACGCCAGGTAATGTATGTAACGCTAAGGTAACGATATATTTTTGGACGAAGGGACACGATGAGGTCACAGAAACTGACCAAAATAACATCACTCCAATGACAATCACGGTTCAAACGTCATAGAGACGTTGACACCGCGTGACGTATTATTTGGAAGTGAGCCAATTCAGGTGATATCAAACTTCTAAATCAAATCCGTAAAGATTTTATGAGGGTAGTTGGAATTTTATTGTTTCTCTTAGTTATTTTTTTATTATTTTCTGGAGAGTAGGTATGTTAGACAGGACTATGTGTAGATTGAGATATAAACAAAAACACGTTTGTTGATGTTGAATCTAACTTGTGATAAAGGCATTCCTGACTAAGGCCGAATTTAATCTTGATTTTACTTCCTGGAACATAGCCAGACATCTTTACAGCCTTAACTGTTTGGTCGGCTACAGCCAAAAGCCTGGAAGGCACTACTCTTCATAAACACAAGGTTCGGTAAAAACTGAAAACATTTTAAAAATGTTTCATTAAGAAACACGGAATGTCAAATTAATTCCTTAAGTCTAAAGTATTTTTAAACAACTTATTTGGTAGGAAAATGAGTAATGACGATTACGCTGTTCTGACAAATATTTGTGGAAGTTAGAGGTCGCTACGTGGGTTAAGGTGGACGAACCGACTTCATAGTGGGTGGTATGACTAGGCATAATACTTCAAGCAATCTTCAACTGGATTTTTCTGCTTAGTTATGTGTCAAATATGTTGCCGAAATAGATCTTACAAAATTAAGAATAATCAGACGTAGAACCACTTTTACAAGCAAAACATTGCTTGATATGAGATCCCAAGATCCATTACAAAATTACCAATAATAAAATTTAAAAAAAGCGCGTAAGATCTGGCATTTTGAAGAACTACCTACATGTTTTTTTCATTCAACTCTTTTTGTATGTACCACGCTTTTAACAAATAAAGATATATTCTATATTTTAATAAGGTTTCAGATTTTAAGTAATACACTACGTCAGTAGGTATCAATAAGATATAGGTTATGCCTTTTTGTCCGATATGAGGTAACAGTTCTTGGGTCCCATGAAAGGACATCGTCTACTTTTTGCCGCAATAGCCGATATTCATGTCGACGGAGCCGCCCGCAAAAGCTAGTTAATAAAAAATAATCTGAAGCCAAGGCTTTTTAGATTAAATGAGTATTAACTATCGCGCATATCGCAATAAATCAATATCTTATCGTGTCAATATTTTACATTCAATACAAGAAGCATGTTAAACAATTAATTATTATAATCATTATCTATTGCTATCAACGACAAATTCATGATGACGTCACATTATCTTAGGTAATTTCATAAATGGTTTGATTAGACTCCTTAACTTTTTTTTAAATTTAAATACATAATAAAAAACCCGGATTACGATAACGTAAATAGTAGGGTTCTTTATCTAAATAGTTAAAAGTAAATCCTATTTAATTACGATGGATGCAAGAAAAAACTAAATGCTGAGATTACATAATAAATGAAAAATTGTTTTGAAAACTTTGAAAAAGTAAACGAGAGAAATGAAAAATCAATATCCCTTCCTTCCAGTTAGTTTTTTAGGGTTCCGTATCCGTAGGGTGTCAACGGAACCCTATTACTAAGCCTCCGCTGTCCGTCGGTCTGCCTATCAGCGGGCTGATCATAGCTAAAGAGTTGAAATTCTCACAGTATGTATTTATTTTGCCGCTATAACAACAAATAATAACAACGAAAAAAAAATAAGGGCTATCCCTAAAAGGGAAGTGTTTGGCATTTATCTTGATTAAAAAAAAGTTCGCATTATATCTTGTACGATGGTATGGAACTCTTTATGTGTGATTTCGACTCGTTTCGGTTTTTCATAAATATACCTACAACAAGTACAAGTAAGTACAGCCTAACAAACATATAGACAGAACACTCAGTTACACTATAATAGTTATGTATTTATGATATCGTATCTCTTAACGGAGCCCAGATAACTGGAATTGAAAGATTGCAACAATGAACCGCATAGCTCTAGGTTGTTAACCTATGTACACTAGATCAACATAAAGTGTGTTTCGGTGTTACATTGCTGTTTGTGTTAATTGCACTTTATGTTAATTTGTTGATAAAGGACCGTTACTTAGATATTACCCACATTGTACTGTATTTGTACTTATACCCTATCCGTTTTAGCAAAAAAATCGGAATACAAACTAATGTCAAAAACAACATGACAGGTAGGTAGGTATAATTCGCCAGAAATTAGTAAAACTTGTTCTTATGTCAAATAGTCTTTGGAACCGTACTTTTTAAATTTGTCAGTTTATATATCGCCATTTTAGTTTCTGTGTACCTTTTGTAAGTTAGTTAGTTGTTTTTTTTTTTTTTTTATAAATTGTATGCGTATCAACACATATTCGTAAAAATTATAATTAAAAAATAAAAGCTGTTTATGTTTTTTAAATATTTAAATAATAAAGAAATTTTGCAATGATAATGTTCAAAGCGCGAGGACGAAGCCCCGTGCGCTTAAATGATTTCTATTTTCTTATGTTTTCTGGTTTTGGCACAAGGGAGATGACTTATTTGGTAAAAATTTCCAAAGTAATTAAGCATTTTCTTAATAAACAAGGTATCTTGTGCTCACTAAACAATAATCCTTACTACATACGACAAGAGTATACAACGATAGATCTCTGTCTACCCCTTATAGGACAAAAGCGCAATGTATCCATACAACTGAACATAACGAATTATGTTACTGCATACAGGTAACTACTGATATGCAAGGTGATAAAATGTATTTTTGTTTAGCTCGTTGCATGTAACGCCATCTATCAAAGCTCACGTAAACCAAAACCGTATATAATCGACGAAGGTTAATATAGTATTTATATAATTCATTTACATTTTTTTTTAATGAAAATGTTTATACCGTGTACTTTTTAGCAACACATAGCATTGTCATGGATTTGGCGCGCTGTAAGTGCTTAATTCAATATAGGTAGTTTACGTAAATTATCACGAGGGTTATTTAATAAATATAATGAACATTTCTAATTAGATTTAAATTTATATAAGTAAAAAGATAACAATACCTTCTTTAACACCAAAATATCAGTTCTCATGATCCACCAAAATCACACGAAACGAAAAACACAAATAAAACTTTCAAAAAAAGGCGCCATCATTCTTGCAATTCTCTTTAAATGTCAAATTTCCCGCTAATTTGGTCAAAAATTTAAAAAGTGTGATACGCGAATTCGTAGTCTATAGCACCATATCGCGATTACGGAATAGTGGAGATATTAACGGTTGCTTTTTTAATAGATAACTGATGATAACGATACATAACCTCAAAACGATCACATGTTAATGTTATGTCATGCTGTACCGTGACGCAAATGTATGGATATTATATTATTCAGTAGCTTTTAGTCAAGAGTTTGTTGCGTCGCTTTTAATGTACATAATTTGCATTGTGATTTGGCAATGGAATTTGGATATCAGCTGCTCTTTAGAAATGGCGGTCAGTCATACCGGTAGTAACTAACTAAAAGTGGGATACAATTTAAGACTAAGGTTTCTTTTATATAGTTATTACTGGCCGGACACATAACAGTACAGTAGCAATATTAATGGCTACTAAATACTAACGGCCTTCCCATAAATACTATTCAATCAATGTAGACTTTACACAGAACAAATATAGATTGAAGCACGTTATTATTCTACCGGTCCGGTATAGGCATAAAAACTAAGATTTTCATTTATCTAGTAGTATGCGCGTAGTAGTACTACGCACGTGACCTCTGAAGGACAAGTAAAATAAGGTCAGCGTGTCCTTGAACAACTGAGAGCGGCGTTATTTCATAACATTAAGTATAATAAAGTGTCTACCGTTGTCAGTAAACTCAATTTTCTTATATTTAGGTAGGTAATGCTAAGTGACGGGCAAATATTGGCGGTATTCCGTTTTATTATTATATATTTCGGTATTCACGTACCTAATGACGTAAGAACATATGTTCATGTTACCTATTAGCATACTGAGCTGACATACGTCATGGTAAATTAATATTCTCACGCTTCAAGAACTTCGGAATAATAGGATAAAATTATAATGTATTGTATGTCATTTAAATAGCTTGTGACATCAAAAACTCTATAACTAGACTGTATGTTAGTTTTCTTTGCTTTAATTTCTGAAAAAATTATGAGTATTGTCAATGCATTGATGCATGGGAAGAATCTGGATAAATAATTTAAGCAATGCTGTAATGGCAGGCCAGGCCGCATGGTCTATAATATTAGCCTCTTCCGGGAGAAAATATATATAAACTGTAATGGAACTAAAAAAACCCATGTCACAAATTCGCGCCTAGATATAAAACCTGCGATCTTTTACACGAGTTCTGGCAAAAAGTTGATAAACTGACTGTGACTGGATGCAACAGTTATTGAGTAACAATTACACCATAATTAGGTACTTGTAAATTTTTATAAAACTCATGTTCATTCATACAAAAAATAATTGTCGTCATACATATTTGGTCAGAGTGATCACAAATTGAGACAATAGAAATACAATATTGCATTAAAAACTTCAGCCTGAATGCAAAATATAAAACTATACGGAAAGACCAGTGCCCTTCCTCTTCAATTTAATTTTAATTCTAATACAATGCCAATGCAAAATTGTTAATCATTTAGCAGGCGCACAAATACACACAGTAAAAAAAATACTCTCAATGTTTAGATTCCAGTTACCTAGTTCCTTTCATTGACAGCATTGTTTTTTAAGAAAACGGAATTTCCTGCCTGCTAAACTAATATCAATATTGCATTGAAATTATACTAGAATTAAAATTAAATTGGAGAGTAAAGGCACTGGGATATACCATAGTATTGGATTATGATACCTAATACTACAATGTGAGCAGACCAGTTTCTTTCGTATGTAGCTTTTTCTCTGGCAATGTTGGGGATGACTCAAGAAAAATTAGACAACCTCAAAATTATTAAAGCTATTTAAAAAAAAAAGTTATTTGTGAATGCCAGAGAAAACAGACCAGGATGATTACAAATACAAATCTAATGATAGTCTGAAATTGCCAACCAAAGTAAGCAGTGAGCAAGGTAACAGATTCTAATTACAATAAGGTACATAACAAAAACAGAATTATCGGATTTGGTGCAGTCGTTCGGAAGTTTTTCAGTATTTGGGGGTAAGACAGTTAAAGCCTAGAATTGTTATTATTTTAATGACTAGCTAAGAGCATTTCCTTTGCTTTAAATTTAAGTTAAAACTTCTGGACTTAACATGGACTTTTTTTTTTATTTATCAAACTACCCAATAGTAACAAAAAAGTTTAACTATGATGCACTTTTGTGATGTCTGAAATACTTAAACTTAATATTGCAACAATTAATATTTCTTCTATGTAATTTCTTCTAATAACATAACGGTTCTCATTTTCAGGCGGCCGAAGGCATAGGCAGAAGAAGGCAGAAGAAGAAGAGGTCCAAAAATGGACCTCTTCATAAATCAAAGCCAAATATACATTGTTATTTCTTAAACTATACAGCCTTAAAATTAAGTACCTACAACAAAGTGGCAAAGACCTAGGCCCTGGGGTGGCCTGGACCTAAAACTGATCTGAATGGTGTTTAGGAACAATCTTATGCCCAGCAGTGGGTTACATAAAGACTAATGATGATTATAACCCACGTGAGTACAATTACTGATGTTGTATTGAAAACAAGAAATTTTTTGCAAATCTTGGATGATATCCAAGAAAAAATTGTTACATGACCTCAAAATATAACTAATTTGTTTACATCTGATCAGCATCATAATAAACTTGGCTGTTTCAAATTAATGCAGGTTGTACTAAGATTTAAATAATGAGGGTATGTTGATAAACATTTCTTTATCTTGTATGTCATTTTGGTGTCTACTGAGGGTACACAAATATGATTTTTAATTATATAGTGGGTTCTGTACCATCTTACAAAATTATTTGGTCAAAATCAAGCAAATAAACACGTTTTCTAGAAGGAGCCTTTAATTTTTAACTATTCCATTTTTTACATAAAAATTTCAACTGACAACCAATTATAGTTCATGAGATACATCCCACTGACACACACAGATGGGCAGACAGCAGAGGCTAAGTAATAGGGTCTCATTAGCACAATTTGCGTAAGAAACACTAAAAAGTATGATGCATAAAAAGTAAATGAAGAATAGAACAAGAAGTACTGAGACATTAGAGTAATGCTTTAAATAGTTCTAGCTAGTGATCCGCCTCAGCTTAGCACAAGGTAGACAAAACTTTCGTGAATTAAACACAAAACCTTTCTCTTGAATCACTCTATCCATTAGTGAAAACCATATGAAAATTCATTCAGTAGTTTTTAAGTTTATTGTGTTCAAACAGACAGTTGCAGCCAGGGACTTTGTTTTATAATATGTATTAGACAAGTTATAATTTAAGAGGTAAATAAAGTTTATAAATTTGATGTTGAAGGTAGTTTTTACTGACCTAGCTATGTTATTAATATAAATGAGGGTATGTTTTTTCTTAGAAATAAAATATAAATATAAGCAAAGCCACAGACAGGATCTAGTACTCAAATATAAGCCTCAACTTAAGAATAATGCATGTATTCAAGATAATGAAGTGGGTCAAAGATTACAGCTTAATCTAAATGAAATAACTGTATCAAAAAACTAATATCATCTATCATATGTCAACCTTCTTTAAATTAATATGTATATGATGCCTTGTATTACCCAAAAAAAATATAGACTCTCTAGTCTCTTCCTAGGCCATCTTATTTGTATAATTAATTAAATACTTCTTGTTAGGTAGGTTACTGCTCTATTTTTCTCTGTATTGGATTGCCCAAAGGAAGGGATTGTTACAGGCTGACGTTATTACTTAAAGAATTATGTGTTTATGTTCCACCATGCTTAATTTTAGATACCAATGATATACTCATCGGTAACTATACAAAAGTGAGGTAGATATCCCACTGGGTGTCAAAAGTGAGGCATTAAAATTCAGGTAATTGGTGTAATTAAATTACTTTTCTATCTCTTTCCATCTTCTACAGTCTATATGATATTTTTCATTCGCTAATGACATGTAAAATGGTAGTTTCTTAAGTTTCGCAGTGTTAATATTTAACATAATTGCTAGATACAGTTAAATGAGGGTTTTGTCTAAAATTCTCGCTGACACACTCCTGTATTGAATATTGTACATTATGGTGCAATAGTCAACAGTATGAAATAATCTAATAAGTTTACCTTAGGTAATAAGAATAATTGTACAATAAACAGTGAAATACATATATAAATCATATACTCAATGGTTTTTACTTTTAAAATTAATGTGGCATTATGGCAATTTGGACTTAACTAGCTAAAAAGAATAGACATAACTTGAATATAATGGTAGATACATTAACTTAATCTTAATTACTTTAACAGTTTGTGATTGAGTTGAAGTTTATTATAAATTAAAGTAGTTTTAGATACTTAGCTTTAACTTAAAACTTATTAAAGAATGCTGCAACAACCCTTAAATGCTAATAAGAAAATTAATAGACTCAGTTTTATAGAATAATATACATCATACATTCTGATTGTAATGTGTCAATGAAAGCTGAAAGAATATAACAAAAAGGTAAAGGTAACACTTGAGTCCTAATTGGAAAAGTGTGTATAATACATACGTAAACATTTTCTTTCTTTCATGATTCAACTATTAGAACGGACTTGCATCATTAATGTTATGACATTGTTTTGTTTACATAATACCACTCACCTGCCAAGGGTTCACTTTAGGTATTGGTGCTTCTACAAACTTCTTTGGCTGGCTCTCCGATGACTGCTGCTGCTGTTCTGGTGTTGGCTGGTTCTGGGGATCAGTGTGTGGCTGGGGCGCCTTGTGCGGCCGAGGCGGAGCCCTGCGCTCAGGGTGCCTTCGCCCTTTGCCAGGACGGCGTCCGTGTGATATGACAGGCACGAACCCCTCCTCTTCCTCGTCATCCTGCTTGGTGGGAGGTGCGTCAGACACCTCGCCCGGCGCGGCCTCAATGTTCTCCTTATTACTGTCACCCCCTCTAAAGTTCAACACTGACGCGTAAGAGGGCCCTGCGCCCTCGGCGGACACGCGGGCGGCCATGCCGCCGCTGCCCTCGTTATGTAAGCCCGGGCGCGCGCTCCGCGCCGACAGACGATCACGAGCGCGCCTCCATGCCCCTCAACACGACGGCATGATGGGGTTAACCCACTAATCGCGAACGAACTTTCCCGATGAAAACGGCCCGATCGAACAGTGCGAAGGTCGAATTATTCACAAGTAACTCACAGGTCCCGGTGGCGCGCACACACGGCCGGTCGCTGGGAAATATGCGCGAACTTCTCGTACCACACCGGACTGACCCTGGTTGGACCGTATTTACATCGAAAAAAATGCACTTCCGTCGTCTTGTTCCAACTTTTCTGGCACACTGAACGATCCGTACGCACTTTATCTATCGAAGTCGTGTACCGATCACTATGAAAAACGCTCCTATTAACATAAAATCATAAAAGAACCATATTTTGTTCACAATTCACACATGTGGTCGGACGCCCAAAAAGGGATTTTTCCGCAACACACACGGAACTTACGGAAGGCTGTGACTTCTAATTTTACACAGGACGTTTTAACGCTAGAGGGCGCTGAAACATCATTGACAGTGAACGCATTGCAAAATAATAAAGGTTTTTTGAAATGATTAATTATTTAACTGCATTTTAATTATTTTCAATGAAGCCAATCTAGCTAATGGATTTTTTTTCAATTTTACAGGTATTTATCAAACATATTTTAAGTCAGTTTTTAAACGATTTGAAATGGTCGTAGGTCAGAAACTACGAACGCATCTTTATGAAAATCACATTCTCGGATATTCACAAAATTGTTTGCAAATCAGTAAGAATGTTATTGCAAAATTGAATTATATAGCGAAACAATTTTATAATTCCGAATTAATTTCTATGAAACTTCTTTCATTTATAAAATCAGTTTTTAAGAATATTGAGACAACCCGCAAATAAAACAGAATAAAATAATTTCAAATATTTATTGTCTATGGTTCATCACTTGATTTCGTTTTGAAATCGCTAATAAATCATACTAAAATCTTGTAAGAAAAAGACACAATCACCACTTCACTTTTTGCCTTACGAGCTTTAACTTATCAGAAAATGCAGGATAAAATACATGTAAAAAAACCTATACAAAAACAACAGTAACAAAAATTATGGGTATGAACTATCAGGATTAGTTGGACAGTACATACCCAAATAACTTCTACAATTTCTACAATAATGATATACGTCCTTACATGATCTTAACACATACGGCAACGGGGCACATATCCAACAACAGAAAAGACATAAAATAAATGCACATAAATGAGTACATAAGGTAACTTTCGTAGTTACTGCTGTCATCCCCGCATATCCACATTCAGGACATACAATAGGCATGGAAGCAAATCCAAAAGTATATACTCTTGCAGGAGGAGGAGGGGCAGGCTCGATATAAATATCAAAAGCTGTCGTATAAGTAGGGGGTGGTGTATGTTGTACGAAAGAAGGCGATGGAATAAAAGTTCCCATAAGTCTTGGCCTTCTCCGCACGGCCATTTGTCTCAAAACAAACGAATAAGATGGTGGTGCACTTGCCAAAGAGTCCGGTGGTGTAATTTCTCCAGATTTCATACCAAAATTAACTTTGCTCATGTTAGTATTTGACTGAAGTATTCTTAATCGATTTATAACTGAAAAAGTCAAAGAACTTTCATTTAGTTTTGTTAATGCTTGTAGAAATAGACTTTCGGGCTGGTTATTTTGAGCAATAGATGTTGGTGATGGCAATTCAGACATTCGAGGCTGAGTAGTAATTGGACTTTGCGTCGACGGCCTGATAATTAAAGGTGTATTATATGCGTTTAGATACGAATTATTTCGACTATATGAAAGCGACGTTGACTCTACTCTTGCAATACAAAAGGAGAGTGGTGCTTCAATGGACGTCCGACGGTCTGAAGTACTTGCTTTTGATGTAGTTTGATTTTGCTGTACTGTATCTTGCGCAGCTTCTATATCGTGACTGCATTTTGGAACGTTATGATCATCCATTTCAGCAGTTTATTTACAGGCTGCATATATTGCCCGTCCTTAAGTTTCGCTTAAAGTAAATACCAGAAAGCTTGGCTAAGTAAAATATTTCAATATGTAAGCTGTTAAACATATATATTAGCTCGTTATTTTAGCTCAACTTGCAGAATGTTCTTTAGATTTATTTCTTTAGGTATTTACATATTTTTTTTCATGTTGTTAGGTTTATATTTTTATGGCACAATCTGTAGGATTCAGAATTGATTTGTAGATTTGGTGCAATACTGTCTCAACCTTTTTCTCGTAGATTTAGAAATAATTTCAGTTATCAATCTGTAATTTAAACTCGTAAATTATGTATATTTTAAAATGTCATTAACTGTCACCAATGAATTTCGGTTTTGTTGTGAGTTTGGTTTCTGTCGAATATTTGAAAACGATACCATTCAAGTTTTGACTATTGAATAAAAGTTTAATTTACTTAATCATTCTGATCAATTATGCATTAATTTATTAATTGCTGGTTTTGTCTCTTGTTTAGTAAGTTTTGAAGCTGGAACCGGATAATTAATATTTTTTGAGCTGGCCACTGCCTTTTTGTACTGTCAAAAAACTATTTTCATATCCGGTCTTTTTACTCCTCCGTGGCATGGCGGATGGTCTTCGCCGCCGCATATAGTGTTATTTGGAGGAATAACTTCGCTGATATAGCGAAATGGTAAGTTAATTACAAAGAAATGTGATTTATACTGTTAAATATAATCAAGTGAATGATTTTATGAAGTGAAAGTGCGTATTTGAATTGGAATTGTTGTCGTGTTCGAAACACGTGTTTGCACAAACTTTCTTAAATTTAACAAGTTTATTATGGTGTATCGTAAGTTATTTGTGTTATTCAAGGTGTAATAATGACAGGATTTAATATTATTACGGTATGTGTCTACTTTCGACCCCTAATTATGGCATCCGCTATAGCCATAACCCCTAGCGCCATGAATGCATCACGCTTTCCCGACTTGTTTATTGTTTGTAAAACCTCACTAACGTGCTGCTTAACTGTTGGATTCCCATTTTTATCGACATTTGATGTAAAATATCCTAAAATAAAACAGTTTTGAACGCATTTTATTGTTTTGAAAGTGTGCGAAAATTTTGAGGTTATGGTCGTCAGTGACTCGGAAGTATTTCTGGAAAAAATAGTTTCGTAGTTATCGTCCTTGATAAAGGTGCATTCACTAATATAGTTTTATATTGAATTGTTTTACATTATATTAGCGATTTCGTAACAAGTAAATTAATGGAATAAAACAATTTATACTAGGTACTGACGAAATAATAATTTGTCACCATCCCCAATACTCTTCCTAGTTGCGCTATCATAGCCTTCTAGGTACAATTATAAGGGGTATATAAATATTTTCCCTTAGGAAACACTCTAGTAATCATACTAACAGTGTGTCGACATGAGGAATACAAGATTTTTTTAGTCACACACACTGAAACACCTGATTTGTGTGTTCTTTCATCCGAATTTTAGTTTAGAAGTGTTACTAAGTAAAAATAAAAACAATATTTGTTCAATCCCTAAAACTAATCAAGTTAAAATTTATTTAGATTTTCATGTTGGAAGTTTCATATGATTAACTTTCTTATTAGTCATATAACATAAAAATAAAGGTCATTATCTAGATTCAATATCTAAGTGCATTGTTTATATGTTTATAACTTAACCTCATAATAATACTAAACATTGTGCCATTACTATAACCTCAATCTGCAGCCAGACTTGTCCTACTAACCTTAACTTAAACCTTTAACTTGAGAAGAAAACACTTAATAGTCAACCATGCTTCTTGAAAACCTTATCACTACACCTCTGAAATATTACCTGTATTTAATATATAAATTCACAATTTGTTCTAGAGTCTATCAATTGCCCGACCGCTTGTGTCGGTCTACTCGGAGAAGAGCGAGGCTGTCTCTGGCGCCTCTCTCCCGCTCCCTTTCGTGTTCAAGGCCCCCATCAGGCCTGACCTCGTCAATGATGTGCACGTCTCCATGTCCAAGAATGCTAGGCAGCCATACTGCGTTAGCAAGGAGGCAGGTGAGGATACAAGACTGATTTTGTTTTACTATTGATGGTTACAGTTTCAGATGAATGCAATATGTAAGGGATGACTACACAATGGCTTTTAAAATTTAAGACAGAACTCTTTTTATCCAACTAATAAATTATAACATAAACTCATCACTGAACCATAGACCTAGAGAATAAGTTTTTAACTGGAAGCCATGCACTTGTGTCCTCATTCTTGGATCATAATGCCATAGAGTGGCAATGCAATTGAGTGCAATATTAATGCAATAATTAGGCATCCTGTACTTGCTACCATGGTGAGGACAGGTGCATAGTCATTACTACAAGTACAAGGTAATGACATAGACACAATTGACCTTGAACTAAGAAGGTTGGATATTAATTATATTTCTTTATCAACCAGGTCACCAGACCAGTGCTGAGTCCTGGGGTACTGGACGTGCTGTAGCCCGTATCCCACGTGTCCGTGGTGGTGGTACCCACAGGTAACATTAATTTCTTTAAATAAAACCCATAATATTTTATAATTTAATTTTAGGTATGACTGCATATTGCGTTGGAAAAACATAAGAAAATAATACCTGTATTATAAAGATATTGGAAAATATAAGTACACTTTTTCCTACTTTGCAAAAAATTTGGTAATACATCATAGTAGTACCTATCGACCTCAAACACTTGTTTATTATTATTATAAACGGAATGACAGCGTGCTGCTGGGGAATTTGTTGCGCCGTTTCTTCTCCACAGCCAACTTAGGTAGCAGTGAAGGGTGGGCGAATCTGACTGCTGTCCATTTTATTGATGTTCTAAAAAGTCCGACTGTGTAGCCTAGTTGAAATAAATGAGTTTTTGATTTTGATTTTTACACATTTTCGCATGTTCTACTTATGATCCCTGTTTTAAACTGACACAGTATAATTACTGTGGACAGTACAATGGCAGGGTATATCAAAGTTCTAGTAGCGCGGACGTCCACTCCCCATGGGTTGACGCATTCGATATATTAGAATACATTCATCATTTAAAGATACAAAGTATGCTTGACATTGAAATCGTTAGCATGTTACTAGCCCACTCCTTGGTAGCTTAGATCCCAAGAGTAGAGGTCGTATTTTGTCCTTTAAACGATAATTATTGAAAAAGATAGATCTATACAGTATGTAACAAAAATCCTGTCCGATTCAATAAAGGCGTGTTCCTGGTTCAACATTCGTATTAGAAAAAAATGTCTCGCTCAGGCGGCTTTTTTGATACAAAACTAGGTAGTACACGTGAACTTTGTCAAGCCATCAGTGATGCCTTTGATCAGTTTTATTCTAATTATATTCATCAGGGGAAAATTAATAATCTCAAACCCATTCAATAGTTACGTATATGTGTACGCAGTAGGTACGATGCCAAATAATACTCCTAGGATAGGACAGGGATTTTGTTGCATGCTGTATGGTTTCAAACAGATAACATTTTTTTTTGCAGTTAGTGGCTTAATTCTTCAACCCAACTGGGTTATCTAACCTAGCCTTCAAAAGACTACTTTTTGTCCAATTTCAAATGTATTTTCATTAGCAATAAACATGTTTATGATTAGAACAAGTAGCGCTTATTTTAGTCGTATTAAATCCTGTTTTTCTACCCTACGTTTACGTACCACGGAACCTAGGTCTGCCCGTATACATATTGTTGTATAGTTCTCTACTGACATGTCGAAAACGAGTGCACACTATGAAGTTTGCTTTGCACCCCATCTGTACCTTTCCATCTTACCCCAGGTCCGGCCAGGGTGCCTTCGGCAACATGTGTCGTGGTGGCCGCATGTTCGCGCCCACCAAGCCCTGGCGCCGCTGGCACCGCCGCGTCAACCTACGTCAGAGGCGCGCCGCCGTCGCCGCTGCGGTCGCCGCGTCCGGCGTGCCTGCGCTGGTGCAGGCTAGAGGTGAGATTTATATGTATTTATAACCTTAGTCGCGATTAGTCCTAAACATGTATCTTACTTGGAATAGGAGAGCGAACTGGGAATAAAAAGGAAATATCTATTTAGTCCACCAGATAAATAAAAAAAGAAATAAAATGTCGTATTTTTTCTGTTATCAAATAAATGAAAAATTACAAATGACTTGTGACGTCACTAGTGCGTAAAATTGTAACGCGACATTTCTATTCACCGTATCAACATCATCGTTCGTTTATCTATTTTTTTTTTAATATCTATGTGACCTATAAATATAAAAAAAACCGGCCAAGTGCGAGTCGGACTCGCGCACCGAGGGTTCCGTACACACCTGTAGGTATATAAGTAAAAGTTCACCCATCACTACGATCGAGTCATAGTTATGGTATGATAATTGCAAAATGAAAAAAAAAAAAAATCAGAAATATTTTTTTTTATATGATGTAACTAAAAATTTACGGTTTTCGCAATTTTTCCTTTATCTGTACTATAAGACGTTACTTCGTACCAAATTTCAAGATTCTGAGTTCACGGGAAGTACCCTGTAGGTTTTGATTCCCGTGCGAGTTTCGAAAATTTGCGGAATTTTGCGGCATAAACGGGAGTATCTTTTGATCGCGTTGACTTAGAAGTTTGATTTTTTCACAGCTCCAAGAGACCATAGACTTGAGTGTTTGATATGAATTTCAGCTTGATACCTCCACGCGTTCCTGAGAAAAAAGGTCTTGACAGACAGACAGACGGACAACAAAGTGATCCTATAAGGGTTCCGTTTTTACCTTTTGAGGTACGGAACCCTAAAAAATAGTCCGCTTTTATTGGATCTACCGTAAGTCGGAATATCTTTAAATAAGATGCACCGGACATAATATCGGTGATAAAATAACTAAAAAGTTATAATACAATGCTTCTGTAATGTCGGTTTTAAATATGGGGTAAGTCACTGCGCAGCAATGCAAGAAATTTAGCGCATAGCCACCATTAAGTTTATCTTAAAATAGTAAAAAAACATTTAAGACTTAATTTATTTCTATTTATTCTCCTTAAAAGCTAACTACTGATCTATATATCTTTAGTTATGTCTATGGAGATACATTAAGTTTCCCAGCCAACCATCCGACTGAACATTGATTTTAGATTGGACGTAGTCTGAGGAAAACAAACCAACTTTAAACCCACTGATGTATGTTTGGGTTGAACCAATGTGGGGCTTCAACATCTAATGGGTATCTGTAGATTTTGCACATTACCCTAGTTATCTTAATCAACCATTTCGTATCTACTGATGGTAGATCTCTTGAGGTTAAGTTAAAATAATTGATTATAATACATAAATGTTTCTTTTTTATTTATTTTTTTTTTATGAAATTGGCAGTGTTGCTCATAACAATTCTTTTTGCCAATACTCCCAACAAAATTATTTATTTTAGGTAGTTCAGCCAGTAATAGTAAAATAACTTTTTAAATCTGATTAAAAAAAAAGAACATAGATTTTAAAACCGTCTTTCTGTACACCTAGGTCACATCATTGAGAAGGTACCTGAACTGCCCCTGGTGGTCTCCGACAAGGTCCAGGAAATCAACAAGACCAAACAGGCTGTCATCTTCCTGAGGCGCATCAAGGCCTGGTCTGATGTCCTCAAGGTGAGCTCTACAAACACTCTCATTCTAAGCTCTTATCTTTTAACAATCCCACTGCACATTAAAAGTAACTTTTCTAGATAGATATTTATCTATCTAGAAAATTCACTGCAAATGACCTAATAATTTTATTAGGTCATTTGCAGTGAGTTTAAGCATTAACAAACAGCAATTTTGTTTTTTTTGTCTAAGATATATGAGACATTATACATGTATTTAATTAATTAAGAAAAAAAACTGTACAAAAGCTAAATCGCACGAGTTTACAAAACAAAATACGAACACGAAAAAGAAAATTATGTTAGACATACAATTCAAAAACTTGATAAAATGAAATGTTACCTAAAACAAAATAGTTCTTCACTGTTTTTATCTAAGTACTAAGCAGTTATATTTGTGCCACCCGGTACTGCTTGTTTTTAACTTCCACTCGTTCTATACCATTATTTCTCCTTAAAAGCTAACTTCAGATCTATATATCTGACGTTATGTCTATGGAGATATATTAAACTTCCAAAGGCATCAATCAGATTGAATTATTTCATTCTGACATAGACTATGGATACATTTACTCTCTAAAATCTTGGTAATAAAATGTACTTAAGAATTCCGTCAAAAAATATATTTTGTACTAAGTACTTTCAATCAATCATCATTCAGATATCATGGTTCTTTTATACAACTTATTGACTATCTTACCATGGCCCATGGGATACTATATTACCCAGTAAAATGGGTAGCATAGGTCAGATAGGCAGTCCACCAGTTTTCTCTCCTATCATACCTATAAGAAATAATATTATCGTCAGCTATATTTGTTATATTATTCGCCCAGGTATACAAATCTCAGCGCCTGCGCGCCGGCAAGGGTAAGATGCGCAACCGTCGTCGCATCCAGCGCAAGGGACCCTTGATCATCTACCACAAGGATCAGGTATGTTATCTTCTTTTATATAAAAATTATTTGCCGTTCGTTAGTCTCGCTAAAATTCGAGAACGGCTGGGCCAATTTGATTAATTCTTTTTTTGTTTTGATAGTGTTTACTAGCTACACTAGTTGCTCTGCTGACCTACTATAAACACTAGAAGGGTTGAGGATAAAATAAAACCACATCTGTGTTTTGACCTAGCTGGTAATGCTTTTTTTATTAACTTTGCCGTCAATGACCCTATTAGACGCGGTGCATCAAACGCTTGCGCGATCTATTTCGACGCCAACGCCATCTATCGAGCTATGGGTCAAACTTTTACAATAATTTTGTTTACAATCTTTACTTAAAACTATAACTTCAATAATGTTCGTAAACATACCGCCCACCAAGGACATTTAGTGGCGGAATGTCCTTTACAATTTGTCCTTACAACTAATTCTTAAGCTCTACTATGTTTAAAGGTATTTAAAATGTGTATATTCTAAGGTAAACAACATTTACCTTTATTAAAACATTTGCATAACTCAAGCTCAAATTTCAAAAATAACATTTGTAAAAAAGTTAAAGACTTCAAAACATGGTATACTCAATCTTTAAACATTTGGTATGTACTAAAAAAAAACATTGTATACAATAAACAAAAAAACATGCTGTAAATACAATTATGACTAAGGTATTAAGACTAAAAACAAATTTCATGAATCAGCTATAGGTAAAATACATAGTTTATTAGTTGGCCTTTTAATTGTGCTAGATTTTGTGCGTAACGTGACTACTCGGGTGACACTATCATTGCCTGGGTGTTTTTCTAAAACACGTCCCAGCATCCATCGACTAGGCGGCAAGTCGTCTTCCTTAATAAGAACGACGTCGCCAACCTTTGGCTCAGGAACCTTGGAAGACCACTTATACCTATTCATGAGGTTGGATAGGTATTCCTGAGACCACCTCTTCCAAAAGGATTGTAGCATACGTTGAACAAATTGCCACCTTGTTAACGAATTTACAGATAAACCCTCATAATTATAATCCGGTACTGAGATCACGGGCTCCCCGATTAAGAAATGTCCCGGAGTTAACGGCATTGGTTCACCTGGATCGTCTGAATTAATAACGCTCATAGGGCGTGAGTTCAAGCAAGCCTCTACCTGACTAAGAAGAGTACTGAGCTCCTCATATGTTAGTGTCGTCTCACCTATCACACGTTTGAGGTGAAATTTTGTAGATTTCACTCCCGCTTCCCACAGACCGCCGAAATTGGGGGCGTGGGGGGGAATGAAATGCCATTCTGTGTTGTTTGCTTCTAATTGTTCTGCGATAGCGGGTTGTAAGGCCATAACTTGCTGTAGCTCTCTAGAAGCTCCTACAAAGGTAGTACCATTATCGCTCCACAATTTGGAACAATGACCTCGTCTGGAGACAAAGCGTCGGAAGGCAGCTAAGAATGCTTGTGCTGTCATGTCACTGACCACCTCCAGATGTAGAGCGCGGGTGGCCATGCATACAAATAAGCACACATAGCCCTTGTAAGATCGGAAACCACGCCCCTTCGTTGTTCTTACATTTATTGGGCCAGCATAGTCCACCCCACTATGCAAAAAAGGTCTGGCTGGTGAGCACCGAATAGACGGAAGTGATCCCATAAATTGATTTTTAATACTTGCTCTTTGTTTTGCACACGTCACGCACTTACGTACACATTGCTTTACCAGATTTCTCACACCAATAATCCAATAAGCTGTCCTCAAGTAATTGGTCATTAGCTGCGGACCTCCGTGAAGAGTTTTAATGTGAGCATCTGCTACTAGTAAAGAAGTGAAGTGGGAGTTATTGGGCAAAACTATTGGATGCTTCGTCCGCTCATCAAGTGATGCCTTTTCTAGTCTACCTTGAACTCTCATAATGCCTTTATTATCTAAATAAGGGCACAATGCTTTAAGTTTGCTTGATTTTAAATCCAATTGACCTTTGTTCTTCAATCGTGTGTACTCTATTGTAAAATTGTCCCTTTGTATCTTTTTTAAACAACAGTCTAATGCTTCTTCTATTTCCTTCTTCTGTAGGTAAGTTTTATAATTTGTGTCTTTCCTTAAAAATCGACGGCAATATGCTATTACTCTTAGCAGTCTTTGTAGAGAAGAAAATCTGTCAAATATTTCATACTTATCGGACGCAACTGTTACGTGGGTCTTCACACACTGTTCTAGTTCTATCCCTAAATTCTTTGGTTTGTTGTAAATGATTTCTTTTTCTTTTAGGAACTGAGGTCCAGAAAACCATGTTATATTTGCTATAAACGAGCTTGGCGATAATCCTCGTGAGGCGCAGTCTGCTGGGTTATCTTTCGTTGCTATATGAAACCATTGTGATGAATTCATCAACGTTAATATTTCGGATGTGCGATTGGCAACGAACGTCTTCCATCTACTGGGGTGGCTGTTTAACCAAGCCAGCACTACGGTGGAGTCCGTCCATGCTCTAATTCTGTCCTTCGCAACTTGTAAAACCTCGGACGTTTCTAATAATAACTTTGATAGCAGTACTGCCCCACACAACTCCAAACGTGGTATACTAACTTGCTTCACAGGTGCTACTCTCGTTTTTGCAACTAGCAATGAAACATTGACCTTACCTGCGACGTCAATCACTCGCAAGTATACTACAGCAGAGTAGGCTACCTTCGAGGCGTCACAGAAGCCATGAAGCTCTACATAACCTTTTGATGTTTTGCCAAGCCATCGAGGCACATGTACTTTGGTAAGTAGAGACAATTCATTACGGTAAGTACCCCACTCGTTTATTAATTCCGTAGTTAATTGTTCATCCCAACCAAGACCTGCTAGCCACAATTTTTGTATAAAGATTTTGGCCAGCACTATGGTTGGAGCCAACCACCCTAGTGGATCGAACAATCTGGCTATGTCCGAAATTACAGTTCTTTTTGTTACAGGTTCGTTCTGATGCGGCGGGAGATTCACCGTGTACTGGAAGGCGTCTTCCTTGCGGGCCCAGGTAAGTCCTAGTATTTTCATAGTTCCATCTAATTTAATTTCAACTTCTTGATTATCTTTATTCTTTGCTCTACTACCTTCGGTATTCCTTTCATTATTTTCCATTGTACTAATAATATCTAATATTTCTTTATTGTTGCTATTCCACTTTTGTAACTGAAAACCACCTTTACTTAGCATTTCTTTCATTTGTTTATATATTTCAATACCCTCTAGGACGTTATCGCATCCGGTCATAAGGTCATCCATATAGAACGACTTTAAGACTGTATCAGCTACTAGTGGGTACTTGTCCCCTTCATCATAGGCAATCTGATGGAGAGTTCTTACCGCTTGATAAGGTGCTGAAGCTGTACCAAAGGTAACCGTGACCAATTCATAATCCTCGATCTTCTCTGTAGGATTGTCTCTCCATAGTATCCTTTGATACATGGTATCTTCCTCTGCGACACGAATCTGGCGGTACATCTTTATTATGTCAGCTACAAGAGCAATTGGGTGAATTCTCCACCTTAACACTATGTGCCTCAAATCAGCTTGTAGTGTTGGTCCAACCATCAGCGTGTCATTAAGAGACACTCCTCTATTATTTCTTTCAGATGCGTTGAACACAACCCGGACCTTTGTAGTCGTTTTGTCCTCCCTTATAACAGCGTGATGGGGTAAGTACACCGCTATTTGTTTTTTATCATCTTCTTCCTTTACAGGTCTGAGGTGCCCTAACTGTAAGTATTCCTTTATCACGTCAGCATACCTTTGCTTTAAATCTGTGTTCTTAGCTAATCTCTTCTCTAACGACTTTAATCTGCTTTCAGCTATTCCGCGAGAATTACCTGACGTGCATGGAGGATCTTTGACTCGAAACGGTTACCGGACTTCGTACCTGCCATCGTTTCTTCTCTTTGTAGTAGTTTTATAAAATTCTTCACATCTTTGCTCTTCGGGTGAAAGTATTTTTTGCGAACTGATTTGGTCTTCAATTTCCCAAAATTGTTTAAGTAATTGATCTGAGTTGAACTGAGCATGCATTACAGTAACACTAGGTTGTGTGTAATGTGGACTATTATTAATGGTTGAACTGTTTACTACACCCGAAAATATCCACCCCAAAGTGGTGCTTTGGGCTATTAGAGTAGAAGAAGGATTTTTCACTATGCCTGCTTTCATTATGCGGCCATAAACATCCGCACCCAATAAAAGGTCAATTTTACTGGATTTATTGAACTGTGGATCCGCCAAATCTAAATTTGTAATGTCAATCCAATTAAAGGCATCCTTATTTATGGTTTGATCTGGTAAGTATGAGGTAATTTTACTTATAACATATGCGTTTAAATGTAGTGTGAAACTTGGATCTACACGCGATTGGATCTTTATATTCACCATGTGATTTGCAATGGTTGATTTTTGCCCTAATCCTGATATCATTCCTTGAATTGGAACCTTTGCCAGTCTAAGAAATTGCACTGTTGCCTCGGTTATAAAACAGGCTTGCGACCCTTGGTCGAGCAAGGCTCTTACTGTTTGATAATTACCTCCCTTTGACTCGGCGTTTACTAGCGCCGTGGCTAGTAGCACCTGTCTAGGCACAGGAACTCTGTTGGTCGATAAACAAGAGACTACCGGAGTGGAACTAGTCGAACTAGTTTCAGCGGCAGTTGGTTTGAATGAATGATCTTTGTTTATCCCTTCCCAGGGTTGATGCAACAGTGAATGGTGCCGCTTATGGCAAAGTTTGCACGTGGTTTGTTTTTTACAATTGCCTACCGTGTGATTTCCGCCTAAACAATTATAACAAATTTTATGTTTTGCAACGAAATTACGTCGGTCCTCAAGGGATTGTTGAGCAAATCCTTTACAAAAACATAGTTTGTGTGCTTCGCTACAAAACTCACATCGTAGGCTGCTTGAACTCACTACCAAAGCTTTTGGAACTTGTGAAGTAGCTTGATTAGGTAAATTTCTTTTTGGTTCTATAAATTCTAAGGCGCGAAAACGGTTCTCTAAAAAGGTAGCAAATTCCTTAAAGGTGGGCAATTCATTAAAGTCGCAACTACTAATACTAAATTCCCACTGTTTTCGCGTTTCGGAATCAAGCTTAAATGTAACTATATGAATGATAATGACATCCCAAGTCGTCACATCCACCTTTAAATTTGTTAACGCGTTAAGACAATCATTCGTTGTGTCAAGTAATTCCTTTAACGACGTTGCTGACTCAACGTGCATACGTTTTTGCCCAAAAAGTCTTTTTAAAATACAATTAACTAGATATTTTTTATTACTGTATCTTTTCTCCACTTGAGCCCAGCACTGTAAGTAATTTGACTCAGTTACGGGTGTTTGTCTGACCAATTGTTCAGCTTCACCGCTAAGATGGCTTTTTAAATAGTGCATTTTTTGCACATTATCTAAAGTCTCATTCTTATGTACTAGAGAAACAAACAAGTCTCGAAAAGTTGTCCATTCCGCGTATTTGCCACTAAATATCGGAATGGCAATCTTAGGTAATTTAACAAATGTACTTGATTTAGTTACACTGGAAGTTTCAGGTTTAACATTAATATCTTTTGAACTGGTATATTTACTTAGCATAGACTTTATTAAACATTTATACGTAATGTAAGTTTCTTCCGTAGCTTCGTACATTCCTACTATTTTTGTTTTGTCTTGTGGTGTATATAATTCATAAAGTTTTGCGTAATTATTTGTAAATAAACCCCAATCTCTTTCTAATAACTCTTGCCTAGTTTGTATATAATCCACAGACAATCTCTCTTTAGGACTCTTTTTAAAATTAGTTAAGCCCCTTTGAATAACATTTTGTAGTTCATTTAAAACGTTAATTAATCCCTCCATTTTAATATAACTGAGATTTTACCAATATCAATATTATGCTATTAGTACTACAACCAACGACTTAATACAGTTCAAGTACAAGCAATAATAAACAATAATATGTATATAAATCTACCAAGTAAATTACAAGTGCCAAAAGTATTCAAGATTTTACAAGTGTTTTAAATATGCTATCAAATCTGGTGGAAGTCGGGCATAGACTCCTCGTTCCCCCGTTTTTTATAAAATTATTCTAAGTCTAAACTATTCTAACATGCACAATATTTAAACTAAACTTTTATAAGTCCTTTCTTGAAGATAAATTTTCTAAGTCCAAATTGTCTTCCAAATTTACTAAGTTAATATCTCGATGTAATTAAAGTTCAAATTTCCTTGAATTCTTTTTAACTTGCACTTTGTTTAATTAATATAGAACAGTACTCACAGTTGCACTTCACACTCACACGCACACGATGGTGATTGAACTTGTCACCCTCCAAGTGGATGACTGTTGGTGTCCTCGCGTTTGCGTCGTCACGATGGTGTTCTGCGGTTGTCGACTTCCGTTAGATGGCGCTGCGTTCACCTCTGCTTCAGCTGGAACTCAGCTGCAAGCACCGCGTACCTTGCCGCAGCGACCCACTGCGAGTACGGGTAGTGGTCCAAACTGGGCCACTCGTTTTCAAAAAAGATCCGGCTCGAAGGACCAATGTTTACTAGCTACACTAGTTGCTCTGCTGACCTACTATAAACACTAGAAGGGTTGAGGATAAAATAAAACCACATCTGTGTTTTGACCTAGCTGGTAATGCTTTTTTTATTAACTTTGCCGTCAATGACCCTATTAGACGCGGTGCATCAAACGCTTGCGCGATCTATTTCGACGCCAACGCCATCTATCGAGCTATGGGTCAAACTTTTACAATAATTTTGTTTACAATCTTTACTTAAAACTATAACTTCAATAATGTTCGTAAACAGATAGCTAGAACACAAGGAAGGTTTAAAAAAAATAGGATAGATAAGGTAGAGTAGGTAGTCAGTTGACAGGAGCGAAGCCGCGGGCACAGCTAGTAATTAATAAAATGTAATAAATGTGGACAACATCACATACATTGCTCTGAACCAAAAGTAAGTAGCTACTTGTGTTATGGAATTCAGAGACAACAAAGGTACCACAAACACCCAGACCCGAGACAATGTAGAAAAGGGGTTTTCTACATTGACCCGGCCGGGGATCGAACCCGGGACCTCAGAGCTGGCGACACCTTGAAAACCCTTGTTTACGCCACTCGAACATGGAGGTCGTCAGTTATTATTATTTATATGTCTTTATGCATATTAAATTTTAATAAAAAACGCATATAAGCCAGACTTGAAGCTATATATGGCTACCACTCTGTCCCTAAACCACGGCTGGCCCGAGCCAGCCTAACTAGCAATAAAGATATGTCTTTAAATAATAAAAACTTAGATCCAGCTCTCCCTTGCTGTTTTTACCTTATTTAGATTGTTAGCAACGCCCTAACTTGAGGTCCAAACCCTTAAAGTTCTTTAAAGTTCAAAATTGGGGGGCCTGTGACGTCACGTGTTGGTAAAAATTGTAGCTACAAGTGACGTCACGCGACATTTACATTTACTTAATAGTTGTTTAAGTAAATAAAGATAATATGTGTTTAATATTTTTAAATAATGCTATTTGATGTGTAAATAAAAGAAAATGACGCAACCTTATTTTCTATGAAGGATATTGAACATGATTTATGGCAATAAATAATTTTAGGTACTCTTCTTATTTATATCGAGGTTATTCTTCTTAAAGTGCCTCTCCACTACTGGAGGTTGGCCGTCAGCTCAGCAAACTTCTCCCTGTCCTGCGCCAAGCGAAAAAGTTCTTCTACGCTGGCGATTTCTGGATCCATCCATCCATTTGCGGATGTTGCGTAGCCAAGACTTCTTTCTCCGTCCAGCGCGTCTTTTCCCTTGGATTTTGCCCATCATTATCAACTGAAGGAGTTGATACCGGTCGTGTCGCAAGACGTGGCCCAGATATGCAACTTTCCTTTTTTCGATCGAGGTTATAGGATTAAAAATTGGAATAAATATACCACCTTTTTAACCCCAAGGCATTCGGCCGCAGTTCATAACTTTGGCTAGATGTCGCCGGGGTGAGAGTGACGCGCCATAACCGAACTGCTCGCGTCATTACGCAATGCATGTAGCGACACTTATGATCTCATAAGTGTCGCTACATGCATTTATATAATTACTTTTATGTAACACTAAAATGTACAGTGTGCAGTTGTATGTGGTTAAGAATATAGTTTTTTGTTGCATATACTATACTATATAGCTAAGGTTTAGCTTCAGCCCACTACTGGCATTTCGACAAGCGATAACGCTGATCGAATCGTTCATATGTATGGAAGTGACAAGTCCAAGTCACGTGACTTCGAACTAAATTTCTTTTCCATACATTTAATGTCATTTATGCGATTTCTTTTATCGTTAACGCTTGTAGAATTGTCACTTGTCTAGGGGGGCAGATGTTTTTATTTATGAGAAATATATACTCAGACTAGCTGTCCCCCGCGACTTTGTTCGCGTGTTTTAGTTTCAACGGTTTTTCATTTTTGCAACATTTTTCATTTATGCTCCGCTCCTATTGGTCGTAGCGTGATGTTATATAGCCTATAGCCTTCCTCAATAAACGGACTATCCAATACAAAAAGAATTTTGCAATTCGAACCAGTAGTTCCTAAGATTAGCGCGTTCAAACAAACAAACTCTTCAGCTTTATAATATTAGTATAGATTGTCCTGAGGCTTATAGGTACATACACTATCTTCTAAATATTATAGAACAAAGTCGAGTTAGTTAAACCATTTATAACACAAGAATGAAGTTATTACTGTGATCTTATATTTGTTGGATTTGTCTCTGTCCAGAAAAACAGAATAACTTCTCAAAATATTGCAAAACACACGAAAAAAAAGTATAGACACATAATTGCGAAGCGATTCTATATTTGTATTTAAATAGGCATGTTTCCTATTTTTTTTTTAATGTCCGTCTTGTAGATTAATGAATTTTATTGGACACGTATTTTTTCTTTTTTCCTGCAAACAAAAAATGATCAAAATACAGAGAACGGAAGTTACGCGTGACGTCACTTCTCGCTACGATTTTTAGCGAGGTGTGGCGTCATAAGCCCCCACTCCGAAACTTTAAAGCGGTGTATCTTTGTATTTTTTTATTGTTTTGATAAAAGAAAAAATACGTGTCTAATATATTTTTATTATCTAACTGACGGACTAAATAGATTTTAACTTTTCATACCCAGTCAACATCCCTATTGTCGGTGAAACCAAAAGAAATATTGGTTCGCTAGATTTCGCATACGTCGCCCCAAAGACGTATCAAGTTAAAAGAGAAATTTAAACTTTCAGTCTTGTCCTCTGTAGCTTAATTAGTAAAGCGACTTGTGGGTTGAACCAGTAGGCGCAGGTTCGTGTCCTGCCTGATGTTTTAATTCTTACTTTCTACTATTTGTCCATTTAAAAGTTAGGCATCAAATGTACACATTATTCATCTATTTATTATCTTCAGGGTCTGACCCGCGCCTTCCGCAACATTCCCGGCATCGAGATGCTGAACGTGGACAAGCTGAACCTCCTGAAGCTGGCCCCCGGTGGTCACCTCGGTCGTTTCGTCATCTGGACCCAGTCGTCCTTTGACAGGCTTGGTAAGTGTATTTATGAACTTCTAAACAAGTTTAGCCAGAACTAGGGTGTCTCTCCGAGTGTAGCGGGAAGTTTCCGAAGCAAATACACACACATACATATACAATAGCTTAGATTACTTCGTATGAAAAGTCAAAATTGAATTAGTCCATTAGGTAATAAAAAAATATTGGAAACGTATTTTTTGCATGCGACATTTTTAATGTCTCGTGAGATTTTGGTAACGTAAAATATGGAAAAATGCAGTTTTTTTACCTAACCAAATACTGATGTGACGTCATGATGTTGTACGCTTTTGTGTGCAAGATCGTGACTTCATTAGTCCCCCTATTAGCCCCTGAACTTTGATTTACTTTATCTACTTAGTTTTTATTTATTTTGAAAAAGCAAAAATACATGTATTTTTTTATTTTCTAACTTATGTACTAAATAGTCTTACTTTTCATACGAAGTCAACATCCCTATTCATCCCCAATAAGCCTTACTCATTTCGTTACATACGATTTGGAGTTACGAATATGAGGGGTATATTAAGCTTCCCTTAGGAAACATGACTTAAACAACTGTTTGGTTGTGTGTCGACGTGTGGAATACATTTTTATATCATCCTATTACATCAACCATGTGTTAATATGTATATAGAAAAATAAATGTATAGTTATCAGCTAACACCTTGAATCCAATGTATGTGTTGGGCATGCTGGAAAGATACGATTTTCTTTTTTGGAGAAGATCTTTAATTGCAGCAACTATTATAAGCGCAGGCTTTGACTGCTTCCCTGGACTTGAAAAGTTACTTATTGACAATATTATACTTACTAAAATATTATATTAAATATGATATTTTCTTAAACTAGACTTATTTGCCTCCTGTACTTTCTGCCATTTTATCTATTCAGAATGGCCTATGTTATGTACTAACTGTATAATGTTTGTACAGACTCCCTGTTCGGCTCCTGGAAGACTCCCTCAAAGGAGAAGAAGAACTTCAACCTGCCTCAGCCGAAGATGGCCAACACGGACCTGAGCCGCCTGCTCAAGTCTGACGAGATCAGGAAGGTTCTGCGCGCGCCCAAGTATGTACAACTTATCATATTTAAGAAACTTTAAAATAATATGTTCAGAATTAGTAATAGAACTACCTCTTGTATTTCTTTTAGTTTAGAAACTGTTAAATTAATCCAAAAAATACAATATTATCACTCACATAATATCATATTACTGTAAAAAGACGAAGAGGTCTAGTTTTTTCCTAAATCGTCTCATTGAAATGATGATACTCTCTTTCAGAGCATTGGGTTATGAATACCATGATTACTCACACGTTGACACTTCCTGATCATAACCCCTATCAATCACCACCATACTAATACCACCAACATGTCTAAATATACCTCTCTTTACAGCAAGCGCGTAGTCCGTGCCACGAGGAAGCTGAACCCTCTGACCAACACCAAGGCTATGCTGAGGCTCAACCCGTACTCGGCTGTGCTGAGGAGACGCGCGATCCTCGACCAGACGAGGAGGAATAATGTCAAGGCTTTGGCTCTGGCTGAGAAGCGTGGTGTAAGTACCCCCAAGTGTTTTTTTAAAGGTTTCTAGTAATCTTGTTACCCCTCCATCTAACCTAAATATGCTTGTGTCCTGAGTAGGTCACGTCAATAGTGCAATGGGTGGGGTTCGAACCTGCGTACTCTCGATCTCAAGGCCGTCACCCTAACCATTAGGCTATTATTGCCTCTTAGTTTGGTTGGTGTATCTGGATTTTAAGCTGTTAATTATTTAACAAATCTCTAGACAGGATTATAGATAAAAATGTTGCTTTAAAAGACACTTGCAGTTACATAGTTGCAAAAATATACGGTTGAAAGCAAAGAGAATAATTTGTTTTAGATAACATAAAGGATTTGCTTAACTTATACATCGTTTAGGTTTGTCAAATTTTGCAAATATATTGAAAAAATAAAATAGTTTACAAACTTTTGTTATCGCAGAATGCATGATATAGTTTATATGATGATACTCTCTTTCAGAGCATTGGGTTATGATAACCATGATTACTTACACGTTGACACTTCCTGACTAATATAATCTCAAAACTCTGCATCTACCCACTTTTTCCGCCTCTAATATTATCTTCTCCACAGATTAAGCTGCCCGACTCTGACCCAGCGGTGAAAGCTGATAAGCTTCGCGCTAGGAGGACGGCTGCCGCCAAGGCCGCTGCCGCTAAGAAACCCAAGAAGCCAGCAGCGAAGAAAACCGCCCCCCCTCCCCCTAAAAAGGCCAAGGGCGTCAAGAAAACGACCACCAAAAAGTCGAGAAAGCCCAAGAAGCCGGTGGCCGCCAAGTGAAAACGTTAATAAAATTATATATTGACACATTGGTGTATTATTTCTATATTGTATAACCTAACCGCCTATGTTACTAAGCTCCTAAACTAATAAAGTCTCGGAATTGAGGATTTTTCTTTTTATTACAATATCTTTGCCCTACAATAGTGTTCAAATTACAAGACTCAAAACAAAACTGAAGAAATTTGTGAAACTAAAAACTAACGTAAATGCAAGAGTTGCTTACTACACATGTTATTGGTGCTCATCTCGTCTGCCACCAACCTGCGGCCCTGTATCTCTATTCTGTCGTGCTTTCATAGCCAGATAATTAACTATTTTTTTAGCTTTCAATCCATATGTACCGAATATGGGTGATAAATGTTATCTATACTAATATTATAATGCTGAAGAGTTTGTTTGTTTGTTTGAACGCGCTAATCTCAGGAACTACTGGTTCGAATTGAAAAAATCTTTTTGTATTGGATAGTCCGTTTATTGAGGAAGGCTATAGGCTATATAACATCACGCTACAACCAATAGGAGCGGAGCATAAATGAAAAATGTTGCAAAAATGAAAAACCGTTGAACCTAAAACACGCGAACAAAGTCGCGGGGGACAGCTAGTATTATATAAAAGTACTCTGTGATAAATGTGAAGGTAAGTATGTCTGTTACGCTTTCACGGCCCTAAATCACTGATATAATTTTGATGAAACTTGGTATGGGTAAGCTTGGATCGGGAAAAAAGTTAGTGTAAAAGTTAATGAATACCATCGTCTAAAAAGAGCGTTTTAAAAAAGCAGAAGGGTATACGCCGCAGTCGGTTCAAGGTTGGGATTGTGCTAGTCAGCGTGGAAACGAACCTTTGGAAAGAGCTTTTGCTGGGCAGTTTGTTGAGCCGTTTCTTCTCCACAGCCAGAGCACTTAAGAAGCGGTAAAGTGAAGTCAGGGTGGTATCCATTGTATTGACGTTCTCAAAATTCTACTTTGGCCTAGTTGGAATAATTGAGTTTTTCATTAAATTTTATTTTGGCTTGTAATTAAAGAACAATCAGGTTTTGTGATTATTACTTACAGCATAAACATCTAAGGATTATAAGTTTCACTGACCGATCTTTTCCAAACTTTATCTAAATTTTTGAACGTGTAAAGAAACTTTTGACTTTGAAAAACCTTGTTTTCTGTATAATCTGTAACATAACCTCAAAATGGAGTGCTAAATTCTGTTCAATGTATTTTTATTAAAAAAACTATTAAAATGAGTTTGTTTATCAGAAATTACAAGCCCAATAGCTTGGCTACAGTTTACAATGCTAAAATATGGCGCTTGAACTCAACAACAGCGGAAAGCACTCAGAAAAAGGACGAAGATGAGGAAGAGTTTCGTGTTCTTGATATTTTGAAGAAAAAGGACAGAATACAGAGAAGAGTTAATCGTAGGGCTGATATACAACCCGACAGGTCCGACAGAATGGCTCCAGACCAGGTACTTAACTTTTTTATGTAATGAATTGCAGTAAATACAAAAATCAGCTGTTAAAACTGTTCACAAATACTGGTCTATTTTATCTCAATATTTCACTTTTTTTACGTAAATAATAAACCTAACAATGTTTATTTTGTTACTACAAATGGTTAAAGTATAACTAGCGGTACCTCGAGTAAGGAGTCCCAGTTCCCGTAAACATTATCGGGTTACATTTTCCGATATCGGTTCACCCGTACTTGAGCTATAAGTGGTATAACTATCGCAACTTCTTTTTTGTTTTATATATATTGATTTATATTGTTTTTTTACAGAATTGGGGCAATGTTTGGCCGGGACCTAAGACCTTTCATCCGTCTTCCGTCCCCCTGCCTCTTCGTCAGGGCTACGTGCCTAAGGGACAAGCTCCTCCCGGCAAGAAAGCAAATGCGGAGCTTATGAAAGTGCCTAACTTCCTCCACTTAACCCCACCTGTTATAAAAAGCCAGTGTGAGGCTATCAAACAATACTGCACAGAATGGCCGAGACTTTTAAACTCCGAAGAAGCAATTGAAAAGCATTATCCTGTCGAAGTTATAACATCTGATTACTGTCATGCCAGTCCATCTATCCGTAACCCTTTAGCACGGATAGTTACTCTAAGAGTCAAATTGTCAACCTTAAACCTTGACAAGCATTCTCGTGACAAGTTCATCCGTTTAGTTGGTGATCGTTATGATAGCACTACAGATTTATTAACTATAACAGCAGATCGTTGCCCCATGAGAGCTCAGAACTTGGATTACGTAAATTATCTGTTAACTGCTTGCTTTCACGAAGCATGGAATGTTGAGGAATGGGAAAAGGATAAGACGGAAGATGATATGGAATATTACGATTGGAATAATAATGCGTCTAAAAAGAACTTAGTTAACTGGCATTTACAAACCAAAGGTGAAAGTAAATCATTGACGGATGATGAATACAAATCGTTTGATATATCCGAAATACCACACGGAGAAGAATATAAGAATGCTGTATCAGACTGGATGAATGGTGGAGAAAGTACAGAAACAGTGAATAAGTATGGAGAAGCAGTGAGGAAACTGTTTGGGTTGCCAGAGAAGAAAGTAGTTTAAGTTATTTGTATTATATAATAAAAGTGTAAATTAGATGTTATCGGTTTTTTTATTGGTGTATAAAAATGTGTTGTGAAACTCCTATATGCGTAAATAATCACATCAATCAAAGATCTGAAAAAAAGATTGGAGTTCGACGAAGCTCATGATTAGGGACTCCTATTGAGTCTGAAACTAGTTGGGCGATCCCGAGAATATACGTAAGTAAACCGTTTTGTTTTAAATAATTCTGAAAAAAAGATGTGGATATAGAATAAAGATACGAAAATATAAGGTGTATAAAATTTCTATATTATTTCTCTGTATACCTTCTGGTCTGCAAAAAATCTTAAAGAATCATCATCTCTTGTGTGTATATAAATAATATTGATCTTAACTTGTACCAATGTATCTCTCCATTCATGTAAATTTAACAATTAAATCATGAGATCTTAAGCACGGGCGTAATTCAGCAAGAAAATTTTGTCTGCAGACAAAATTTATAGCACTTGTGTTATGGAATCAGAGGTAACGAAGGTACCACAAACACCCAGACCTGAGACAATGTAGAAAAGGGGTTTTCTACATTGACCCGACCGGGGATCGAACCCGGGATCTCAAAGCTGGCGAGACCTTAAAAACCGGTGTGTACACACAAAAAAACAGTCCATTGTTATGTATTAATAAATAAATCACCAATTAATCAAAACACATAGATATTGAACATTTAAGAATTTTATTTACTTATACAACAGAAAATAGCATTTTTATACACCATACCTACATGATTCCTTTAGCAAGGACCTAAAACTAAAAGAATCTAGTATTTTATAAATAAACTTAAGTTTCGCTCTGAAATCACCAAATAAAACACAGTTTGGTGATTTTAAGATTTGAAACAACTTGGTATTAGTGATTATTGCTCTGAAATCACCTAATAATATCTGTGTGAAAAGAACCGTCGTGGCGTAAAATGTAACTAAAATAAAATAATTACATAAAACAATTAAGAAGACGGCATCTGAAAACATTATGTTCTAACATAATTTTATAAATATCCAGATGTTACACTCGCACTGTAATGACGCAACAGTGTTTTTAACATAACAAATACGGTAATTAAACACAGCAGCGCCCTCTATGCCATGACGGTTCTCTTTCAAACTATAATATGGAGATTTATAGATTTTAAATAGGTGGGTTTTTAGTGATGTAATCACCAGTGGCATATCATAAGTGGTTGTGGTGATTTATCTCCTTGTATTGTCACTTTTTTTGGGAATTTGAACTGGTTTTTAAAAAGTCCCCTCTATTTATTGACATTGCATAGTATTAAAACATTTTAAAGCTGAATAAGCGACGAGACTATAACTACTGACACAATCAACAACAATTTTGTTCAACACATTACTACAGAATTTAAGCACACATTTTTTTTCTCTACTACCCTCAAATACTTTTTGGCTTGGATTCCATTTTTTTCTCCAAATATCTGATATAGAACTCTTTTTAAGTATTTTATCTTCATCCTGAGACATTTGAGAGCTGGATTGACTTAACTTTTCTTTATTTTTCAAGTACTTTTTTAATAAAATCTCCAGTATGTGAAACATGTAAGATACATTTTCAATTTCATCGATATTTGTTAGTTCGTAAGTTGTGTCTTTCTCGGTAACTTTTGTATGGAATATTTCTAGAATATTCGACATTTTTTCTATGCTGTGCTGTTGGATGTGTACTGATTTGTTCAATAGAATCATTCGTTGTATATTTTCGTCGGTAGTCAGGAACTGTAAACGAAATGTTTCAAATATAAAAAAAATGCATAGATAAACGCACCACAGACCACCAAACCATAATTGTGATAATTTTTGAAAATGCATGGACAAATTTTAAGAATTCTTTTTTTGTGAGAAATGGTATAGCGGTCCCATGGTCATCAGGCCAGAATCTGGTGATGGGATCTTGGAGAAATTGAGAGAATCCTTGAAATCGTTTTTTTGTTAATATGCTTGTTGCATTTAAAGTATGAACAAATCTTACCTCGTTTTCACTTCTAGAACCGTTATAGATTTGTTTTAATAATAAATCTATAGTTTCAAGTAATTCTTCTAGAAAAGACGGATATTTTTCTTCTTCATGCAATTTGTCGATTAACTGGCTTAGGACCTAGAATAGATTTTAAAATTTTAATGATAAATTGGAAATATGTATAATTAAGGCGCTAATCAAATAATAATTACATTACTATGTATTATTTATAATACGCGCCGGGCCTCGCCGACGAGGATGTAATACACGGCGGTTGTGTTTTTTAAAGCTACTGCTAGATAAATCGAATGCTTCTTTGAGAAGCGTTGTTCTATCGCCGGGATAGGATCTAACGGGTCAAAAGGTATAAAGAAATAACTAGTTAGCTTACTTGAGCGATTTCGTTAGTAATGTCTCTGGTAGCGGCCACTAGAGGGCACTGCATTATATAATTCAACAAACAGCATGCACTTTGGTTTAGCCAATTATCAGTGAGTTGTAATGCTGAAAATATGTCAATATTTAACATAGGCACAGTTAGCAACAAAAGTTGATGAACAAAAAAAGTTTTGCAAGACACCTAAAATACCAATAAAAGTCTATAAATAGATGTATTAAAAGCTATTAAGCTTTCGTGAGGAGTATTCATAATTATTTAAAACAAAACGGTTTACTCACGCATATTCTCGGGATCGCCCGACTAGTTTAAGACTCAATAGAGGATATAATAGAGGACACCACACGGTGAATGAAAACATCGTGAGAAAACCTGGATTCCAAAATGGAAGAGTGAAGCCTCAAGTGAGCAAGCGTGGTGATCAAAGCTCGTGCCTTCTCTACATGAGAAGAGGCCTGTGCCCAGCAGTGGGACTTAGGTTAGTATTATTTGAACTTACCGCTACGATTACTACTTCTAATTTGGGAATCGCTGCGATATCCAGAATCAGTAGAATACCCATCAGAAGACATTCTTCTGTTTCTTCTTAAATACGTCTTAACTTTATTAAATTCTTCAAGAACTTTGTAAGAAACTATCTCCTTTGAACCGTAATCTTCAAAGTCATTATTTTCATCTATATTATATAGTATTGTGTTTTGAGAATCATTATAATTAGAATCTATTTTTGCAGACCTTGCAGTGTTTAATTCATTGGCGATCGAATAAGAATCGTGAGTTGCAGTTTCTGATTTTTGATTCTTATTACAAAAATTTTGTTTAGAAGTAATGGTTCTAGTGTCCAAGTCATACAGTACTGTGTTTTTTGCATTTTCATGACTTATTTGGTTTTTATCATTAACTGTAGGTTTATTCATATTTTGTGAATAAATTTCCATTTCAAATAAATTTTTGTTAGTGTATTCGTGAGTACTTTGAGAAAATAAATCATTATTTTGACTAAATATTAAGGTTTCATCAGTATTTTCCATATTTATACATTTTGGTGTTTTATTATTCATTTGATAGTCATTTGAATATCTATCTGTGTTAATATTTTGCATTTCTACAAAAAACTCGTCCACATTTTGGGAATATTGCCCAAAATTTTGTGTATTTACTTGATGTTGAAATGAAGTTTCATTATATTTGGAAGTAATTGTGTTTTGTGTGATATTGTTAATAGAACCATTTGTATAATGAGTATTGTTTTCTAGTATTTGATTGAAATTATCATCAATATTTTCATGTAACTCGTCATTCATATTATTTACTGTAGATTTATTAATTTGTGCATTTACGTCTGTAGTTTTATTATTTACAACGGTAGCGTCAGTTTTGTCTCTAATACCATGAATATATTTACTTGGAATAATAATATCAGTCTGACTTGGACTGTAATGTGTGTAATTTTGTGTGAAACCATGGACTGAGTAAAGAATTGTTTTTTGAGAATCTATTTTTGCAGTATTCGTTTCAGTGGTGATCAAATTGTGATAAGAATCATGAATTGAAATTTCTGATTCTTGATTCTTATGATAGGAATTTATGTCTTTTGTTTCTTTCGGAAGATTTCTACTATTTTCTTCTACATGTTCCTCGTGGATAGTAACATCATTTAGATGATTGGATGTATTTTGAGTAACGGTTTGTGAGCTTTCAAATATAGTCGTTTGTGTTAAATCATCTTGTAAGTTTATTGGCTAGAAGAGAAAAAATATATATTTTTTAACATTTTAAATAGGGTTTCAGATATGATTAGGTATGATAAAAAATATATTTTATTAATCTGACGAAGGGATCAATAGGTATTTAAACGAACATTAATATAAATAGTCACCTGCGCAGATCCACCAATGTCCTTGCCCTCATCTTTACTAACATCAATTTCGATAACATTTTCTCCATTTTCTAAATCTCTAAGATCATAGTCTTTTAAAAGATTAGCACTTATATTCAAATCATCGTCATCCATTAAAAAGTCATCACTACAAACTGTGACGTCATCATCCTCCATTTTGTCGTCCATCTTGGATTTTAACTCATTTAAATATACATCCGTTGGTTTATCTTTTGGTTTTGATCTTATAATGGCTAAAGCAACGGCTAGTCGTAACTTTCGATAAATGTGGGTAGCTGAAAAAAAAATAAGGTACCTTTTTATATTGTTTAAACGCTCCTATCCGGCTTAGATACGGGTAGCACAGCAATCTATCCTATGCTACTCTGAGATAATGTAGCATTCAAATAGTGTTTTTTTTCAAATCGGACCAGTAGTTTTCGAGGTTATTTGTTACAAACATACATTTTTCCTCTTTATACAAGTTTTAGTATAAAAGTATAGATATTGATTTTGGAGTGTTACAATCATAATATTTCTAATTGTGATACTAAAATAAGATGATAAGTGTGTGTATACCTCTCTGGATTATACCTTTCCAGTGACTTTACCAGTGTAGTGAATGTACAAGTGTCAATATAAGTGCCCTAGTATTTATTGTGACTTCAAACACTTTTCAGACAAGAAAAATGTCAAGAAACGTGTCTCCTACACTTAAATAAGGTAAGTGCATTACATTAAGTTGGACTTACAGTTTTATCTGAACATCTAAAGTGTCAGATGCATATTAAATAGGTAGGTATATGTATTTTAATAGCGCTGTTCATATTAGGGCGAACCAATAAAACTGTCGGCGAAGACTGATTTGTAGGACGATTAGTCATGATTTCGGTAGGATCCGACATAATATCGGCTGCTTTGTATGGCGCCGTTTGCACTTGTCGGATCGGAGCGGCGAAACCACCTGTGTTTCCAACTTTATTTCGCTCGGCAATGATTGAATGCATGCAATTTTTTATTGAATTTTCTCGAGTTTTCTATTTAATTCTTCAGACCACATCTATACATGTACTACAAATAAATTAAAAGCTACCGATCGTGAGCTACATGTGCGGTCGACTGGTCGAGTAATCCGTGTATGTTTAATATCAAACTTGATTCGGACGCTTTCCAAGAATAGTCTTCATGTAATAACGACGAAACAAAAAGTTACTAGATTTAAAGTTTGTTTATATTTTTAATCTTGTCTCGGTGGACTTAGGTACTTAAACGGAGTTAACCTACATTTAGCCCAAAGATTAATTAAAAAACTGCCTGTAATTTAACCGAATAGGTAAATGATCATTATGCTTGGTGGAACGGTGACAATTTAATTTAAGATAGGTACTTTTGTTTTTAAAATAGTTAGTTCTAAAAAACATGATATTTTGCCATTCTTTTAATTTAATTAGATATTTATTGAATGATTTTGTTAAAATGTTAATTTTTATAAGATGTTACTGTGATAAGTTCAAACAAAAATCTCGTTTCAATACAAGTAAATAGTTCGTATAAACTCACCATAATCGTCAAAACTCATGTTTTGTATATTTTTATCACTTTACGCATGTTTAGATTTTCATTTTATGTAACAATATTTAAAAAATATTACGCACTAAAAGTAAATAGATTTGCAGAAACGTAAATTTCGCGCCACGGATTTTTGCTGATATTATGGATTTATGGCCGTGTATTTTTTTTAAAGTTACAATGTCGTAGGCATTTCCGATTATGCCTGGTTCAACAAAAGTTTAAAAATAATAGATAATAATTAAAAAATGCACATTATTTTAGGTAGGTAATAATATTATATCGCAAACTTTTATTTTGTTTTTTATTTTTGTCTATTTATGTTTTTAACAGATAGGTAGGTTACAAAAAGTATTATGCCATTTGAGCAAACTCTAACTTGTGTTGACAATATTATGGACCATGAAGGTTTTGTTTATTTTTTGTATAAATCATTGTTGTTGTCAAAATAATGTCATCCAATATCAAAATAGTGTATTGAATGAATCAAGATGTATTTTCAAGCACAAAAAACTTTTTTTAATGGCTCTGTATACAATATTGTTCGGCCTAAGTATATTTATGATAGCCTTGGTCATGGCCATTATCAGAAAAATGTTTTTTCATTGGAAAGAAGAACATAAAATAGAAAGAATGTGTAAAATAACTACTGTTGATCGGCCGGGTTCGTATTTATTCGTTGTTCACGCCACTTTTTTGACTTACAAAGGTAGGTAGGCAACAGTGCGTAGCTATTCTGCCAGATCAATAAATTAGATCTATTAAATAAAAATTATTGAAGTCGACTGGTTAGTGATTAGCAAATACCTAATATTAGTCAAAATAGGCCTACGAGATTATTTTTATCAAAATAATGTACCTTTACAAAAAAAAACTTGTACCTATGCGCAGAAAATTGCAACGAATTGCCTTTTGTGTTTCGTTGGGCATTCATTCAAATTAATTATTTAATTGAAACTATCATGGATTCATTTTGAGAGCATCCTTAAATTTTTCTGGTCTTAAAGTTATCCTAATAACTTTTTATGTACCTATTTCAGCTGTCAGCGTAATGATATTTCCAGAGAAATGCGTGTTTAGAAAACGCACTTACGCCCCTGGAATAGACATTTTTGACGTGATCAGCAAAAGTGATATAAGCCTTACGAAACACTTCGATAACCCCTAAGATTGTTTTAAGTTTGTTTTATTCAATAAATTGTATGTTAAGTATATATTTGTATTATTCAAATCATGTTATGATTTATGTAAAAACGTCTGTGATAGACAGACGTGAGTGCTCTTATTTGGATTCCTTTTAATTTTATGACGTTCGAAACCACACAGAACTTAAATAATACTAATTGAAATATGTAACTTTTATAGCATATCAAATTTCTTCTAAAAACTTATAAAAGTGGATCAAAACACGAGAAGGGATTTGGTTGATTTGATTTTATTGAATGAATATTGTTTGCATATTTTATCAATTCAATTGTAGTATAATATATTATTATTTTTTCTCTGGAATCTCATTGAACTTCTTCATTGACGTACTTTTCCGCCTGGCTACTTACCAAGGAGTTTTTACCTCTGTTTTCTCAAGGTTTTCGGGTAAAGTAGAATGTACATTCGCAGACCCGTCAGCATAAAAATTAGGGTATCGTTATTGCGCTCACCAGTTGGCGCCACTGTTGTGTCAGCTGTCAAAGTTCACCAATAAACAGTAATTTCCCATTTCGGACCTTAAATGCGACTGGCGCCTCTGTCGGTAGCCGGTGACCATCGCTTCACCTAAAAAATCTACAATTTGATCTATGGTTCTTAAGATAAAAATCACTGCCACTAGCGCATCCTGTCCGGCACTATCGTAACTATGTTCGTTGTTTCGCCCTTTATTAGTGCAAGTTTCATATCAATTGGGATAACGGTTATCGAGTTTTAGGTGAACATACATACATTATCTTTATATATGAGGTTAATTCATAATAGAATATTGAATTTGAGTTATTGGTACTTAGGGCTATTGCATTAAAATAAAAAAAAAACACGACTTCATGCCAAAATGTATAATTATTTCGTACAAATACATTATAGTACATAACATCTTATTTCATTAATTCCATTTCATTTATTTTACATATTATCCAAATATCCCTGAATACATAGTAATTTATTCATAATTAGTAGGTATTTATCGTCATATATCATTTTTACTATCCAAAGTAAATTTAGTTCACAGATATAGTATATAAAAATTATCTGAGAAGAAATATATCCCCTGTGATGGACGATGGTTATATAAAAATATCAGGTCAAATTATTACGACCTTCGTGGTCGAGTGGCGTACACACCGCTTTTCAAGTTGTGTACACCACTCTGAGGTCCCGGGTTCGATACCGGACGGGTCAATATAGAAAACTACTTTTCTACATTGCCTCTGGTCTGGGTGTTTGTGGTACCTTCGTTGAAATTGCTCTGAACCCAAAGTAAGTAGCTAAAGCACTTGTGTTATGGAATCAGAGACAACAAAGGTACCACAAACACCCAGTCCCGAGGCAATGTAGAAAAGGGGTTTTCTACATTGACCCGTCTGGGGATCGAACTTGGGACCTCAGAGCTGGCTACACCTTGAAAACCGGTGCGTACGCCGCTCGACCACGGAGGTCGTCAAATTCTTAATTGAAGACGGTTTTTTTACCTTTATGTGACATCTGGTATATTTCGTACTTTGGCAAAAGTAAAAATGCTATATTATGATATAATTATATGTACCAATATACTTAACCTACATGAAATTGAATTAACAACAATTACATAATCCATTTTTTTAATACATACACATTAACGAAATACCACTGCAATAAAAGTAATTGCAAGTTAAACTAATTCTTAAACATACACTGAGAATTTTTAAATCATTATTATTCACTTTTACACCTGGAGTAAACATAAACAAGTATAGAGTGCGCGCATCGCTAGTAGCGTTGTGCTGAGCGTAAGCAAATTTTTAGCTGTAAGTACTACGCTCGTTTACAGATTTAAGCGATTTTCCGTTCGACGACAGACGTTTATGCGAAAATATCGATGGTTCCGATATTATTAGGGTAATATTAGGTTAACTTTTAAACTATCACGCTGCATGTCTTTATAATACTATTTTAATAAACGGGAATTAGCGCGAAACATTTATAAATACCTTTTCGTTTGACGTTTCGACCAGGTTACACCGGCCGTGGTCGCAAGCAGACTAGGTTGTGAGATAGTTTTAATAAAACGGTGCGCTCTGTTTTGACACGAACATGAAACATGGTTTGCACCTAGTACAGTGCAGATGCTCATTGTTGCGCAATCCAAATCAGTCTGTTCATTAAATGAGTCAGTTACTTGGCTTTTAAGTTTACGATTTTACTTGTTCATACTTGTGCCTACAGTTCATAGGTACTTGTTAGGCGCGCTCTACAGTTGACTTGTTTACTCAAAGCTTTTTACTTTTTACATACAAGATGGTGTCAAACCAACTTATACTCAAATTAAACTTAACTTTAAACCATGTTTTAAGTCTATCTGTCGGTATTTTACACCTTAAAGGGACAGAGACAGCATGAGATTTAAGCGCTAAGTAAGTTTAGTTAACTCTATGGTATGTATATAAAAAAAAATACTGCTTTTTTGTTTTATAAAAGCAAATTGTGCAGCTTTTTAGCGCATTCTTTGCTTATACCTACATAGTCTGTCATTCTTAACCGACTTCCAAAAAGAAGGAGCTTCTGTTCCATTACATGTATTTTACATTGGCTTAAAAAATGATCTGAGTGGTAACTCTCGAATTTTAATTCTAACACAATGGCAACGCAAAATTGTTATTCATTTAGCAGGTACACAAACAAAACACAGTACAAAGAAATACTTTGAATGTTTAGATTCCAGTTAGATTCCACTGACAGTTGTTTTTTTCAAGAAAACTGAGTCTACAGTCCGCTTAAATAAATCAATTTTACAATACAATACATTGGAATTAAAATTAATTGAAGAGTAAGGTCACAGATTATAATTAATTTTATCAGCGAAATTGACATATAGTTAAAAGTAAATTTCATTTTAAGGCACTAAATGACCTTTTTTTTATTTAATCGAAGGAATATATTCTCGTAATAAACTATAATATACTTACAGTAATATTTACAAAAAAATGATTAAAAAATCGTTGGTTGCCTGTAAAGTCGGTATACGGGCGAAAGTTTTACGTGACAACGACTGTCAATGTCAATGTCTGTCTCTCTCGCTCTTAGGCGGGCTAACCATGCCCGAGTGGAAGGGACGCGTGCCTCTCACTCGCTCTCATTGTGAGCGCATAACGTGAGCGGAGCGTTACCCAGTTTCTTGAAGTGTCACCCGGCAAACCAATTTATAAGACGTTGTCACGTCAAAATGTCATAATAAAAACTTAATATACAAATTAATAAATGCCATTTTTAACAATGGCATTTGCAGTCTAAAACAATTCCATTAATAAAAAAGCATTCAAATTTTTAAAGGTATTTTCGTGATTATTTTAATACATTTAAATCAAAGGACATTTTTTTTTCAGCCAACTACTATTTTCACTTAACAAACATTAACTATATGCAAGTGTATAAAATTTCATTCTGACTAGTACTGTTTAAAAAGTCATAAAAAAAACTAAAGTTGTAGCCCAAACTGAACCTTATTTGTAAGCATTACAATAGGGATGTTTCCTGGGTATGAAAAGTTAAAATCTATTTAGTCCGTCAGTTAGATAATAAAAAAATATTAGACACGTATTTTTTCTTTTATCAAAACAATAAAAAAATACAAAGATACACCGCTTTAAAGTTTCGGAGTGGGGGCTTATGACACTACGCCTCGCTAAAAATCGTAGCGAGGAGTAACGTCACGCGTAACTTCCGTTCTCTGTATTTTGATCATTTTTTGTTTGCAGGAAAAAAGAAAAAATACGTGTGCAATAAAATTCATTAATCTACAAGACGGACATTAAAAAAAAATGGGAAAGATGCCTATTGTTTTTTCTAAACCTCGTGTTTGTTTATATATTTGGTAACTGAATTGTGAACGCAGTATAACTGTACCACTGCAGTGTTCTGTCATATAGAGAAGGAACGAGCATTAATCAGCACTATAGCACGCGTGAGTTAATGATGTTTTCCTAACCTAATGTCGGTGTATTAAAATAACTATGTAACCATCCATATTTATACTTCCATACAAATATTATATAATACAAAAGTAACTCTGTCTGTCTGTCTGTCTGTTACGCTTTCAACGCTAAACCGCTAACCCGATTTTGACGAAACTTGGTAAGGGGGTAAGCTTGGGTCCCAATAAAGGACATTGGCTACTTTCTGCCGCAATAACCGACACCCACGCAGGCGGAGCCGCAGACAAAAGCTAGTTTATTTATAACTTTGAGAAAACGACACTATTACTATCCTGGGTCCGAACCTATAACCTTGTGCATACGAACGATGGTTTATGGAATTGCTAAGTCACAACAATAATATTCTTAACTATTTGCTTAAAAAAAAGTTTGTATAATAACTATCGTGAGGAGTATTCATAATTATTTAAAACAAAACGGTTTACTCACGTATATTCTCGGGATCGCCCGACTAGTTTCAGACTCAATAGGAGTCCCTAATCATGAGCTGACGCGGCGGCGGTGGTGTCGCGAGTCGAACTGATGTTAGCGGCACCGGTGCGTTTTTTTTTTAATAATTATAAAAAAAGGTATTTTTGTCGGTGTCACCTCTGATGATAATCTAGTTTTTTATATGTTTATAATAATACTAGCGACCCGGCCCGGCTTCGAAAGGGTAGATAAAACATTATTGAATTATTAACAAAAACCTTCCTCTTCAATCACTATCTATTTGTGAAAACTATATGAAAATACGTTCGGTAGTTTTTGAGTTTATTGCGTCCAGACATTGTTTTATGAAGAATGAAAAATTTAAGAAATGAAATGGTTTAGTTATATTATAACTATACTGTTGTCTAACATAGTTACATAGTTTAAAAGACAGGCAATAGGGTAAAACAATAAAATACCTAAACGATTTAACAAATTAACTAAACGAAAATATTTTTGGGATTATTTTGTCTGTAGTACTAGATAATAGAGTATTGGACAGGTTTTTAAAACTGTTCTACATTAATCACTGATGTCCGAGAACTCAATAGAAAATCTATGTTTTACCTTCCATTACATATAGTGCAAGAACAAAAAATATTATTTAAATATCCCGCGAAATTGCTTTTCTGACAATATGGCGCCTCATGTCATCGTGACGTCACCTGCTTGTAAACTTTGGTTGTTGACTACTGTTGAGATGCAACTGTTTACAAGTAGTCGACGTCATCAACCATTTGGCCAATCACAGCCGTTTACGATCACGTGACTGAAGAGTTTGTTTGTTTGAACGCGCTAATCTCAGGAACTACTGGTCCGATTTGAAAAATTCTTTTAGTGTTGGATAGCTCATTTATTGAGGTAGGCTATAAGCTATATAACATTACGCTGCGACCAAAAGGAGCGGAGCATAAATGAAAAACAGTTGAAACTAAAACACGCGGACGAAGTCGCGGGGGACAGCTAGTATAATATAAAATACTAGTGTGGCCTGCAAACCTATCTAGTTTGCTGTACGTACAAACATTATTAATGTGTGTATTCTATCTGCGGTTCCCATCTGATTTTGAGGGCGTAGCGAAGAAGAAAGCAGTGCAGACTCTTTTCAAACTCTGCTGCAATGTAATATATTCAGTGATGGCTAATCTCGTGACCGAAAGTTGGTCATAGACACAAAAATGACATACATCTCATGGCTGTATTAAAATATATCCAGTGTTCGCTAATATCCTGACCGAAATTCGGTCGTAGACAAAATAACATACATCTAAAGGCTGCACGGAAAAATATCCTGCGTTCGCTAATATCGTGACCGAAATTCGGTCATAGACATAAAGATACCTACATCTCAAAATTATTTCCGCTTAGCCACCAACGCTTATCTATATATAACAAAATAGTATTTATTAATAAACATCTATAAATTGTTTATCCTATTAAAGATTTTGACTTAAGCCCCATACAAATTAAATTATGTATGTATCTATCTTCTTTTGCTACTTATGGCCAGTTTCTATATTCAAGAACGATCGATTTGGTTACCGACTGTAGAATTTTCTTGGTTTTGCTTAAAAAATTTAACGGTCCGTTAGCAAAACGAAGAGTTTGTTTAATATAAGAACCAGACATAAATCTTTTACCAAGCCATGTTGGGGTCGTCTTCCAGTCTCACCAGATTCAGCTAAATACAATATTTACATGGGACCAATGCCTACATAACCACAGCCCATTTTACTGGGTAAAACATTATTATATCTATCTACAGAAATCTTAAACCGAAAGAGTACAACAATACGACTGGCCTGTCGGTCTAGTGGTTAGTAACCTTACCTGTTCAACCGGAGATTGTGGGTTCGATTTTTTACCCAAGGACAAATCTTTGTGTGATGAGCATGATCATTTGTTCTGTGTCAGTGTGTAATTTATCTATAATATGTGTGTATTTAGAAATATATAAGTATGCTTATCAGTAGTCTGGTTGGCATAATACAGGCTCTGCCTAGTTTAGGATCAGATGGCCGAGTAATTTGTCCCAAGCTATTATTATAACTAATACATTTTAAATGTAGTCATATCTGCAGTTCCTTCCTGAGCTGTCCACAAGGCATTTTTATTAAATGGTCATTCCTCATATGAGCTCGAACCTCAGAGAAAATCCTAAATGACTTATTACATATCGGACAATCAGCAATTATCTTCCTTTCCTGATGTACATCCCACATATGCCGCCATTTATGTTTTAATGAGCCAAATCTAATATTACATATAACACAAGGATATCCGATCCCTTCTTTATTGTGGTGATATTTCACATGCTTACGGTAAGCAGAGTCAAAATGAAAAGATTTCATGCAAATTTCACATATTATTGGTTCTGTGTTCATGTGCATCTGTGGACAAAATAAACAAAAATTAATAACGGAAGTACAGGAAAGGGGAGGAAGGATAAAACAAAAAATAGCTAACCTAAACACACAGCAAATGAGATAGGTATGCAGGTTACACTAACAACTAACACTTTATACTTTACAACCTGTCGTTTTGCATTCTAGTTAAATTCAAGGAGGTAACTATGCTTAATGCTTCTCGACAAGAATCATCTCTATAAATAAGTAGGATATTTTTTCTTCTTCTAATTTTCGGAAATCGTCATGTTTTCGGAAATCGCATTTCAAAATGCGGCCCGTGTGATACCGCACTGTAACTGCTCTTTTACACACGCACATACAGAAACTGCCTACCGCATACGCAACGGGGTGATTCTGGTCTTTGAAAGTGGTGTATTCTGAAATACTGACAAACTTAACTAACAAAACAAGTATTTATTAATTATTGAGCAGATATCGTAATTTTATTTAATTAATTATGTCTTTAATAATTTGCCTCCAATAATTTGACGAGAATGCAAAACGACACGTTGTATAATATTGTATTGTACACTAAAAAAAATATTATTTATTATATTCAGCTTATTTAAGCGAAATAATAATATATTCCGCTTAAGAATAAAAATGATAGTGTATAATATAATTTAAAATGTTAGTGTTGAGTGCAAACCTATCTAGTTTGCCGTGTGTATATAATGAACCAGTGGAACTAACTTAATCAGATAAAAGGTGGCGTTCTTAATGGAATGCGTCGCAATGCCACAATAAGTATAAATTATTTTTTATTTTTTTGACATAAATCCTTTTTTTGTAGGCCTCTTTTATATTTTTAATAATTACATCCTGTTTTTATGTTAACTTTTGCATTCCTGTGCCCTTACTCTCCAATTTAATTTAATTTTAATACAATGCCAATACAAAATTGTTATTAGTTGGTATTATCAGGCAGGAGATTCTTTCTTAGAAAAAATGCTGTCAATGTAAGGAATTGACTGGAATCTAAACATTGAAAGTATTTTTTTTTGTAATGTCTGTTGTTTGCCTGCTTGTTGAATGAATAACAATTTTGCATTGGCATTGTATTAGAATGGGCCTGTTTCCTATTTTTTTTTAATGTCCGTCTTGTAGATTAATTAATTTTATTGGACACGTATTTTTTCTTTTTTCCTGCAAACAAAAAATTATCAAAATACAGAGAACTGAAGTTACGCGTGACGTCACTCCTCGCTACGATTTTTAGCGAGGCGTAGCGTCATAAGCCCCCACTCCGAAACTTTAAAGCGGTGTATCTTTGTATTTTTTTATTGTTTTGATAAAAGAAAAAATACGTGTCTTTTTTTTTATCTAACTGACGGACTAAATAGATTTTAACTTTTCATACCCGGGAAACATCCCTATTAAAATTAATTGATGAGTAAGGACAAGACTGCAAAAGTTAACATAGAAACATAAAAACAGGGTGTATAATATTAAAAATATATAAAAAATTGCAAAAAGACTTCTTAAATCATATTACCTGAGATTATTCTGTATTAGAAATAAAATGGAGGAAAAATAAATAAAAAAAATAAATGTGGAAAATATAACATACATTGCACTGAACCCAAAGTTTAAGCTAAAGCCTATAACTTATGTTAGGGTGACCAGATCTGATTTCCGGTTTTACGGGACGACTCCATTGAAAATACAAGACATTTTATTAAAAATCAGCATTGTTTTTTTTTTATACAAAAATTTGGCACAATCAATTAAATAACCTATACAAAAACAAAACTAAACTCTTAACTAATAAAAAAAATGGCGTCAAAAAAGGTAAACTATGTAAAAAAAAATTACCTATACAATTTCTTAATAAAATACTTTAAAAAACAATATTAAATATTTAAAACCACAATATTTTTTATATTATCTGGAAAAGAAATGTTAAATAAAACTAAATAACTTATACATATTACCTTTGGTTTTTTTATGAATTTATCCTTACTTAAAACATACATATCAACAATAAATACTGTTCGAATAAGTATTTTTATCATTAAATGCCATTAAATCATAAAATTACAGGAGTATTGGTGTCGCCAAATTATGGGACAAAAACAAATGAAGTTTGAAGGCAGAGCTATAATAGGAATTAGCCCACTACACATGCCCATCATTGCAACTGCTGTAAGCCAGGATCTACAATGATAACCAATGAATACCACCGAAACAGTTAAGCTTGGTGTCCCAGGGAAACGATTGACTGTCTTGGAACCCGCACCGAAATTAATCAGAAGTAGTAAAAACATACAGAATCTACAAGCGCCAATATCAGGAGATACTCTCCACTGCCAGTGATATCTAGGGACGTGTGTAGAGTAACGGCCCATTGCACCCCGACCATTGACCTCCCGACATTGGTACTGATATTAGAAACGTGTGTAGGTAGGCGCATAAGAAAAAAATATAAAACTTTTTGACCAGCAAAAATTTTATTTTAAGATCTAGTGATAAAACCAAAGGGGCATTTTAAATATAATTGGCCCCAATTCTGTTAAACCCACACTAAACATATTTTAAACCATCGGTATCTTTTTCACTTGTACACAATAAGAAAAGGACAGACGAAACTTAGAGCTGTCAAATTTAGTTTCAATTTAAATTCTCATAAAAATCTGCCGACACGCAGAAACGTGTGCACACACACACAGTGATCTAGTTTGACATTTCTAAGTTAGTTGTTATCTCTTGCCGTCCTTTTCTCACGCTGAATGTTTGTAAAAGATAGCAATTGTTTAATTTTGGTTTAGTTAGCGTACGAGGGAATCGGCGCCAGTAATAGCATTCATTTATAAATGGCTCCAAAATTAGCGTAGGCGTCCGCCTAGTGGGAATCAATGCACTTGTATGCGCGCATGCACCGTTAAATAATAATTTATGTGCTGACTGTTACATATCTAGGTTGATGAACTAAATCGTGCTGTTGTAATACCCACACATTCGCTTTTCAGAGGCGGACAGGAATGACATATAAAAAACAATATGTCTATATTTTCATTACATCGAAAATTTTATCGACCCTAAGCCTTCTCTGAAAGTTTGGCCGGTTATTGAAAACTCACCCTGTTATACCTATATTTAAAACTTCTTTACGCACGCTTAAGGAGTAAGCTGGTGAATGCGTGACGAGAACGTTACGAAAAGTGTGATCGTGCGAGGCGAACGGATCTTGAGAGGGAGATATAAGTTAGTAAAGATACAGAGAGAGAGAGAGAGAGAGTTAAGTTTCGTATATTATTGTAGGGGGAAGAGAGAGGTGTGAGCACACATTTTCTTTCTCTCTTTCTCTCATAGACAGTTACGTTTCGTATATAAAGAAGTTTTACTTCAGTCTTAATCACACTCGTGTTTTATTTTTTAACACATACCTGGAGATGCTTTGCTAGTCCAATCTTCGATTGAAACTTCTTTCTACACAAGTCACACACGAAAACTTTGAAGTTATGCACTTTTTTATGTTTAGTAAAATTACTAGAATCACTGAACGATTTATCACACATATCACATCTATAGACAGGCAAAGACGCATGGTCTCGCATGTGCTGTCTATATTTTTCTGGTGTTGAGAAGCCACTGGCACAGATTTGGCAGCGTAATTCCTTGTACTGGTCCTTATGGTCGTAGGCATCTGTCAAGAGATGTTCTATATGATGTCGCTTGCACTCATTGAATCTGGTGAAGGTGCGGAGGCAGTAACTACATTGTTTCGTCCGTTTGTGGAGACGAGCTGAAAATAAGATGTTGTTTTAAATATATTTCATAAATCTATACTAATATATAAAGCTGAAGAGTTTGTTTGTTTGAACGCGCTAATCTCAGGGACTACTGGTCCGATTTGAAAAATTCTTTCAGTGTTGGATAGCCCATTTTTTGAGGAAGGCTATAAGCTATAATAACATTACGCTGCGACCAAAAGGAGCGCAGCAGAAATGAAAAACCGTTGAAAACACGCGAACAAAGTCGCGGGGGACAGCTAGTAAATAATAATCATAACCTATTTGTTAGGTATGTAATACGCATACTTAACACTATTTCATTTAAATGTATAGAAGGGTAGGCGTTAGACGTTGTTGTCGCATATTTTAAGATAATAGTATTTTTTTAACATTGTATGTACCAGCTTATTACCTTTTTTTTTAAAAGAGTAACCAATGGAGTTTCTTGCCGGTTCTTCTCCATAGGAGTGACATTTTGGGACCACGCAACTAGAGTCATTTAACGTTTGAAAAGTGCCTGAAAAGGCCTTCTTGAAATAATAATATTTTGATTTTGATTAGGCGTCATAGTTTTCCGTTAAAATTAATTAACCATACCACAAAACATATTCATCAAAATAGACCAAATTATTTTTAAACCATTATTTACAATAGTTGCATCTACTTAAGCTGATCATGTCTGTTTTACTATAAAGTAGGGGAGACTTGGTCCCTGGTAGATACCCTATCCCTTAGAGTACAGTACTCAACAAGGCCTGCGAGTTAGACCTGTGTCCCCACGTAAGCCTTTCAAAGGACTGAGTATAGTCATCACTGAGAATAACTCAAAAAATATAAAATATAGAACATAATAATATCTTGGGACCACTTACACTGGGATCAGATGCCCGTGTGCGAGCTGTCCCAAGATATTATATTATTATTATTACTACTCACTCACCTAATAACTCCACAACAGCTGGTGTAGAAATACCATCTCTCTTGTTCTCTGGCTGCGTTGGCCCAGTATTAACATGAGTTTCCCAGTGCACAAAAAACTGTTTAGTTTCCACCATCATAGAACACTTGCTGCACTGATAATCAGCTTTATGATGTGGCCCATCTCCAGTAAAAGCTTTAATTTTCACAAAACACTGTTTCACGTGTCTCATGACATGAGAAACGAATCTCGTCTGAGTATTAAATTCTCCTAAGCATTCCGGGCAAGTTGAAGCTTGGTAGCCATGTAGAGGTAAGTGAGATAAATATTTGCCTATAGTTTTAAATGATGTGTCGCATTGGGTGCAACGAAATTTGATCGCATTAATGAATGTCTTGTTGCAATTATTGTTAATATGTATTTTGTATTTTTTATGTATATCTTGATAGCCACATTTCGTGCATTTGTATAATTTACTTTTTGATCTTATTAATAGTTTTTCTTCATCTGATTCAGAATCTACTTGGCTATCAAACTCAATCGATTCTGTGTCTTGAGTATTGTTCTTTTTTTCATTATTTTCATAATTATTTATATTCATATCTAACTTGATGATATCTTCTTCATAAACGTCTATGTCATCTTCTAGGTCGGATTCTTCTTTGACTGTAACGTCGTGTGTAAAGTAGTACCTTGGAGGTTCCATCTGTTGGCTACCATCCAGTGGTTCTTGTTTAACTGTTACTTCTGGTAATCGTTCTGTTTCAACTGGCTCAGCTGAAAAGATTATAATAATGAAATTAGTTCTGTTGTAGACATGACTATTTAGAAAACGGTGAATTGCGAGTCTGACTCGCATAAAAGGGTTCCGTGCCATCGTACAAGAGAACACTATAGTAGATAGACTTTATTAATTACATTATAAACATGCTTATATTGTTACTAGCTGTTTCCCGCGACTCCGCCTGCATGGATGTCGGTTATCGCGGCAAAAAGTAGCCTATGTCATTTCTCAGGCTCTAGACTATCTGTGTACTAAATTTCATTAAAATCGATTCAGTAGTTTTGGCGTGAAAGCGCGACAGACAGACAGAGTTACTTTCGCATTTATATTATTAGTATTATAATATAATATTAGTAAGGATGGATGTGTGGAGTGACGAAAATGGAAAAGTTAGGAGTATATTAGAGGAAGTTTGAAAGTGGCAATATTGACAGAAAAATTAAAAGAAAGTCGCTTAGGATGGTATGGGCATGTAATGAGAGAAATAAAAGAGTGATGAATATGGATGTGGAGGGCTGGAGAGGAATAAGAAGGCCAAACAAAAGGTGGATCAATTGCGTGAGAGATAATATGAAAGAAAAATCAGTGAATGACAGTATGGCGGCTAATAGAGTGGAATGGAAGGATAAAACATTGTGCGCCGACCCCAAATAAATTGAGAAAAACGCAGGAAAAAGAAGAAGAAAGATACTTACATATTTCTAAATACAGATAAATCTAAATCTATACTAATATTATAAAGCTGAAGAGTTTGTTTGTTTGTTTGAACGCGCTAATCTCAGGAACAACTGGTTCGAATTGAAAAATTCTTTTTGTATCGGATAGTCCGTTTATTGAGGAAGGCTATAGGCTATATAACATCACGCTACGACCAATAGGAGCGGAGCATAAATGAAAAATGTTGCAAAAATGAAAAACCGTTGAAACTAAAACACGCGAACAAAGTCGCGGGGGACAGCTAGTATGATATATATATCACACCCACGACCTCCAGTTTTGCAGTCAGCGTCACCAACCACTACACCAACACGCCATTCAAGAGTAACTGTGGCACATATAAACGGTATTTTCTTTAATATGTATGTATTTTTTTTAGTTGATTTTTTTGTTATATACCCGCGCGAAGCCTGGGCGGGCTGCTAGTATAATATAACAGTTTTAAATTATAGCATGTCGTGGTGGCCTAGTGGTTCAATGAATGGATTTGTGTGCACAAGGTTCCAGGTTCTAACCCACCACAGGCAAGTACCAATGTGACTTTTTTCAAAGTTATATGTACTTTCTTAATTATTCTATGGCATTATTGACAATCGGTGAAGGGAAAACATCGTAAGGAATCTGAAATCGCCAAACCGCACTGAGCAAGCGTGGTGATCAATGCTCATTCCTTCTCTATATGAGAAGAGGCCTGTGACCAGCAGTGGGACACTTATAGGCTGGTATTTTTTTTTTTTTATAAATTATAGCAGTTGTTAATTATTTAATCGCCCTAACACAGCTATGGGAGGGTGGACACAGCTATGGCCAGAGTCAGACAGCGGGGGCTTAAGTATATCATTTTGGCCCTACGGATATGAAACCGTAATACTCCAAACAACTTACTTTTAATCTGAATACTCGGAATCCGTTCTGCTGCATCCTCTTTATCACTTTCAACTTCTGTCTTAATTTCGACATCTTGATTATCCCCTGCCTCAATTTGGACATCTCGATTATCCCCTGTTTCAATTTGGACATCTTGCTTATATACTGTATTAATTTTGACATCTTCTTGATTATCCCCCATCTCAATTTGGACATCAGGATTATCCTCCGTCTCAATTTGGACGTCATTATTAAATACTGTCTCAATTTGGATATCTTTATTATATACTCTTTCAATTTGTGAATCTTCATTATATACTGTCTCAATTTGGGCATCTTCATTATATACTATCTTAACTTTGACATCTTCATGATTATCGCCTGTCTCAATTTGGACATCGTGATTATCCCCTGTGTCAGTTTGGACATCTTGCTTATATACTTTCTTAATTGGGAAATTATAATCATATATTGATTTAATTTGGACATCTGAAGTTATAGAAGGTATAACTTCTGTAATAAATTTTTCATCAACTTCAGAACTTTCGACATCATCCACTTCTAAACTGTCTTCCATAGCAAATGTATCAAAATAAGGATGTAAACAGCTCTTTGGAATCATTATCTGTAAAGTAAAAAAAAAAAACAATTTTAAAATTCATTTAAGGTTTCATACTAACAGCTGGTATCTGTATGTCTGTTACGGTTTCGCGGATAAACCGCTGAACCGATTTGGATGGAACTCGATATGGGTGATCTTGGATCCCAAGAAAGGACATAGGCTACTCTTGCCGCGACAACCGACATCCACGCGGGTGGAGCCGCGGGCAAAAGCTAGTAATTATATTAAAAAAGAGTAATTTTGCGAGGATATAATTATGTTTGTACTCTTTAACGCAAAAACTACTTTATGGTCTATTTAAATTCTTGTGCAAACTGATGTTAGTTCCTTACAATAATCAACTTTATGCAAGTGTAAATATAGTTAATTTTAGACGGACTCACTATAGAAGAAGTCACCAAAAAATTTAGTTGTAGCGCAAATTGAACCTTATACTTTAAGCATTACAGTTGATATTTCTAAAACTCGTGTTTGTTTACATGCTTTGCATGTTAATTTTGAACGCAGTATACGGATTTTGATGAAATTCGGCACATAGACTAAGACTACCTAATTGTATAGCTTGGATTTACAAATAGGTGCATTTAGCCGTTAAAAGTGTTAACTCTCAGATATAAATAATAATAAATAAATGTGGATAACATCACATACATTGCTCTGGACCCAAAGTAAGTAGCTAAAGCACTTGTGTTATGGAATCAGAGAAAACGAAGGTACTACAAACACCCAGACCCGAGACAATGTAGAAAAGTGGTTTTCTACATTGACCCGGCCGGGGATCGAACCCGGGACCTCGGAGCTGGCGACACCTTGAAAACCGGTGCGTACGCCACTCGACCACGGAGGTCGTCAAAGATAAGAAAGTTTCCTGAAATGATTTTTTTAAAAACCGCGAGGAGTACTAGATATTTAAAAAAAAAACTTACTTGAGTATACAATCCTGATAAAGTACTTTCGTTATTCTTATGAGCTGTTTTCAAGTGCTTCAAAATTCCAGTATTACTCAGAAACACTATTAAGTCAACACACAAGATGCATTTTATAACGATGGCATACTTATCACTGTGTGTAAGCATGTGCTCATACTTCATACATTCGTAGTCCATCTCCTCATCACAAATTGGACATTGATACGATCTAAAAAACCGTTCCATGTGCAAATCTGCTAAGAATTTAGTTTGGAACCCTCTGAAGCAGTGCTTACACCGAGTATAAGTTAATGTTGCACACACATGCTGATTTCTATTAATATACCGTTCATTACAACAGTCACAAGTGTTGTAATGGCACCTTCTAGTTATAATAGGGACGTCTGATCTTACTGAGTGAACAGTCTTTAAATGATCATAGTCGATAATATCTTGTGTTTCTAATCTACAAATGTGGCAGGAAATCCTTACTTTTGGGACACCAAGAGTCGGACAATTCGAGACATGAAAGCCTAAACTCAAACAAGTATAGAACTCTTTCAGACATCCGTGACAGGAGTATAATTTATTTGTATTAGGACCAACACTGTGGCGGTCGTAGCTTTTACCACAGCGTCCACATTTTCCACTTATAAATATGTCTGATTTATGTGGCAAATCATTTTCATAAGCTACAATATTAATTTCATGGTAGGATTGATTTTCAAGAGCGACGTTCACTGTTGCATGTCCCCTTATATGTTGTTTAAAATCTTCCATAAACCACCAGGCATCCTCACATATATAACATTTGTAAAATAAGGGTCCATCTCTTAAAAAATGTTTTGATTGCCAATCTTTCCACTGGTCCAATGCATACTGTATTCCGATACTCTGAATAGTATTAATTTGTAGGGCTCCTTTAAGCATATGCCCAGTTGTATTCCTTACTGCTATATCAAGAATTTGGTCTGCAATATCCATAGAACGTTCCTTTATCTTGTCAGCAGCGGCAACTATAAAATCATTTGTTAAATAAAACTTTTTCACTTTGTATTTTCTCCAGAAAGCTGCTTGATCAACATATATTTTTTGTTCTGCAATTTTCTGCGGGCAAGGTATGTTGCTATCATCACATCTCTCTACTTCTACTTTTACGTTTATCTGCATAGGTGCCTCTGATACGTTAATCACTGGCGTTGCCGACTCTGATACGTGTTTGATTGCCATTGGCGGGTCTGATACGTGTGTATTTGCCATTGGCGGCTCTGATTCGTCTACCATTGGCTTTGGCATTGGCAGCTCTGATACGTCCATCATTGGCAATGGCTTTCGCGGTTCTGATACGAGTATCATTGGCTTTCGCGGCTCTGACACGCGAAACGTTGGCTTTGACAGCTGCGGTATGTGTATCATTGGCATTTTGTTCGTAAAAGTTCCGGTTGTATACATTTCTGTTATAGGACACAAAGAGGAACTTGATTCTCTTCTCCTCTTATCTCTAATTTCACTGGACCTGCTGGGTTTTCTTGAGAATCTCTTGACTTGTTTCTCCTGAAAAAAAAAAAAAAATCGTTATAGACCTTTTTTAACCAAATCTCTTTGGATTTTTATACCTTTAGACGACTAGGTTTGACAAGGTAAAATTTATTTAGTCCTTCAGTTAGACATAAACGGCCTTATTAATAAAAATCTCGACTGCGATTAGCGATTGCTTAGCAGATTCTTTATTCAATTTTTCTATGGAGAATTTAAAATTAGAATCTTTTAATCCGTTGTTAAGCTCCATTGCGATTTTTATTAATAAGGCCATAAAAAAATTGTGAGCGCGTATTTTTTTTTTCTTAATGTAGCAAATCAAAGTTCAGGAAGAGTTAATGACGTCACGTTTACGCATTATATACAAAACTAGGATGGTAACCACCAATTTTTGTGGTTTAAACTACAAAAAATACGATTTTCCATACAAACTTTCATCCCCTATTTTACTCCCTTAGGGGTTGAATTTCGAAAAATCCTTCCTTATTCCTTGTCTACATTATAAAGGGAACCTCTGTGCAAAATTTCAGCTTTCTAGGTTCAAGGGTTTGGGCTGGGCGTTGATGAGTCAGTCAGTCAGTCAGGACTTCTCTTTTTATTTATATAGATTATAACATCATGCGACATTTCAAACCAATGTATGGTCCTGAGTTTTTGCTTAAGTGGAACAAAAATACGTGTCTCATATTTCTCATTAATTTATCCAAAGAACATTAAAAAAAAAACTGTCATCTACTGCACTAATAAAATTGAAGTGTCTATAGTAATATAAAAAAAAAAACGCTTTTTACTACATGCATATTCGGTACATACTTATACCATAATAACACTTTTTACAATTTTTGTCTGTATGTCTGTTTGTTCCGGCTAATCTCTGGAACGGCTGAACCGATTTTGATGGGACTTTCACTGGCATATAGCTGACATAATAAGGAATAACTTAGGCTACTTCGGAAACGAAAAAAAACTAAATAACTTTGTCGTTAAATTTCACACGGACGAAGTCGCGCACAGCTTGTATATAATATGAAGTTATTTGTTGTACAACAATAAAATATGAAGGTATAATGTAAATTGTAAAAAGAAAGATGTTGTTCCAAGTTTTTTTAAATGTTCTATTCCATATTGTTTATCAAAGTCAGGTTTTTATTCACATTACTAGCTGTTCCCCGCGACTTTGTTCGCGTGTTTTAGTTTCAACGGTTTTTCATTTTTGCAACATTTTTCATTTATGCTCCGCTCCTATTGGTCGTAGCGTGATGTTATATAGCCTATAGCCTTCCTCAATTAACGGACTATCCAATACAAAAATAATTTTTCAAATCGAACCAGTAGTTCCTGAGATTAGCGCGTTCAAACAAACAAACAAACAAACAAACTCTTCAACTTTATAATATTAGTATAGATTAATAAATTAAAAGATATAGTTTACAATGTTTATTTTGTACTATCTGATCTAACAGATGTCCTGTCTTAGCTATAAATATTTAATTCAAACTGAAAATTTATTAATCTTATTAATAATTAAGATGAACTATTTGTAATTAAATACAAATAATAGAAGGAAAACTTAAACCTTAGGCAGGACTTGAACCTGCGAGCACTGGTTTGACACGCCAGTCGCTTTATCAACTAGGCTACTGAGGTCACTGACAAAAAAAACACTGTTAACTGAAACACTGAAACACTAGCCACTGAAATAAAAAAATAAGATGAACTATGTGACGGGCCTGTTGGTCTAGTGGTTAGTGACCCTGACTGCTAAACCGGAGGTCGTGGGTTCGATTCCCACCCAGGACGAATCTTTGTGTGATGAGCACGATCATTTGTTCTGTGTCTGGGTGTAATTTATCTATAATATGTATGTATTTAGAAATATATAAGTATGATTATCAGTTGTCTGGTTGCCATAGCACAGGCTCTGCCTAGTTTGGGATCAGATGACCGTGTGTGAGATGTCCCAAGATATTATTATTATTATTATGTTCACAATATGTATACAATTAACATAAAATAATTTTATAAACACTAAAATAGTTATTACCACTCTAAAGAAAAATGTGACAAGTACCATTTGACAGTAAGTCAGACAGGATGAGGACCAGAGTGGTCATAAATAGAGACAAATGGAAAAACTGTATATATATAATATATATATAATAAAAAAAAATGTGGACAACCTCACATATATTGCTCTGAACCCAAAGTAAGTAACTAAAGCACTTGTGTTATGGAATTCAGAGACAATGAAGGTACCACAAACACCCAGACCCGAGACAATGTCGAAAAGTGTTTTTTTTTACATTGACCTGGCCGGGGATCGAACCCAGGACCTCAAAGCTGGCGACACCTTGAAAACCGGTGTGTACGCCACTCGACCACAGAAATTGACAATCAATATATATATCATAGTTTTAAGTATTACATTGTAATTTTCTGCATGCATCATGTATTTTTTTTTATTTACAAATTCAGAACTTTGTCGCTTGGCTAATATACCATTCTATAAAATACAACACATATATACAGCATTTAACTAAAACCTTGTCCGATCCTTATGAGTATTATTCGGCATCATACTGCATACACATATATTTTCATTTTTATATGTATAAACAAGATATAGAAAGAAGCTAAGTAATCAAGTTTTTAGGAAAAAATAAAGTTTTAAGAAAAAACTTTTACAGTAAAATTTTTATTTCATCTAGATGTTTTAAGTAATAAATGTATGATTGAAAACTATATTCTTTGGATATTATGAAAAGTATTTCAGTATTTACAGCTAAAAATATGTAATTTTATTATATAAAACCCATATTACAACACCAAGGCACGAAAACAATAAAAATTCTATTCAAAAAGGTTATCAAATACTTTTTAAAACATAATACAAAGTATACACATCTTGAATGGTATTTTGGTGAATTAGCATGGAAATAATGAATGAAATCGAATACTGAATATACTGATCATATTGTAAATAATGTCAAAGTTAATCAATGAAATTTTCAAGAACATGTTATTTTGAAGGTAGGTTGCATAAATACTTTTGCCATTACAAACAATAGAAAAGATACATTGTTTCTCTTTGAATGCGGATATTACTCTTTCATGACATTTTTACGCATATTGGGATATTGAGACTTATATACATGTAAGGTATGCAACAATTTACAATAACATATTATTATCTTCGCATAATAGACATCTCAAGATGGTGGGTGAGTAAATTATTTTCCTACCTCCAAATCGCCATCCTCATCGTCAGAATCAAAGTGGCACTTTCGAGGCACTAATTTAGATTTCCTCGACCGTTTTCTTGTAGTATCTGCCATTTTCACATCACAATGTAGCACTAGTAAGACATAACTGAATGTAAAAAGTTGTTACAATTCTCAAAATTGAACTTGGGCGAACGAGGTAGGCAGTAGAATAGGTATAGCTGCCAGAATGTTGTACTTGAAACATACGTACATTTACAAAACAGTAAACGACTAAAAACAAATGTCATTTGAAAAGTCTAGTACAAATCGGATCTCTCTTTTTACTACGTAGATTTGTACGTAGATACTAGCGCCACTGGATTTGAATGATTGTAGTATGAATAACAAGGTACTATTCTAAAAAGTTTGTCGGGTAGTCAGTGACAATCTATTGAATCTATTATTTGTCTGTGGAGTGTCTTAAATGTTCAGAAATCAATTTTAAGTTATATGTAAAAAATGGTATCTAGCTAAATCTGGTAAGACAGGAAGCCGAATCCAACATAGCTTGGGAAACAGCTAGGCAGATAAAGAAAATGTAGATTCATAAAAAATATTAGCTAGATACGTACGTGTTTTTTTAGCTAAACATCCAAAAACTCAAGACTATTCATTACTTTGGAATGTCGCATCACGCATGACATCACACGTTTCCACGTTTTGACCCTCGTTAGCCCCCAACCGTGAACTTTGATTCGCTTTACCTCCATAGTTTTTATTTATTTTGAAAAAGCAAACAATGCATAACTAATATTTTTTTTGTCTAATTTACGGACAGTTTAACGTGCTTTCCGAGGCACGGAAGGGTCTCGATATGTTTACAAATGGTCACCAATCCACGGACCAGCTCCGGCGATCGCGGTTTATCCGTATTCCGTTCTATTTCCTTAATAATCTGTGGTTTATGTACTCTTACTCGTTGCTGTCATTTATCAGTCCATTGTTGAGTAAACAGACAAGCATAGAGTAGAGCGTGCGCATTTGCTAGAGCCTGTATCTCAAATTGACAATAATCTGTGACGTCACGCGCACATTTTTATCTAAATGTACTGCACTTGCAGTATACTGATTTATGTGATTTTTCAAACGACGACAAATGTTTATGCAAAAATATCGGCGGCGCTGCGGTCCGATTTTATTTATGGGTTAAATTAGGTTTTGAGATAGTTTTAATACAACGGTGCGCTCTGTTTTGACACAAATTTTACGATTTTACATGTTCATACTAGTGCCAACAGTTCTTAATCGATATGCGCACTCTATAGTTTACTTATTTATTATACTAAGCATCAGTCATATCATTGTGACATTTTGCGAAAGTTTTGAAAGCGGGAAGCTTGAGGTTGTCTTAACTTGACATTTGACAATATTCATATCGCCCAACTTTTAAAAAGAAATTTCAAATACGATATACGATGTTGCTTCTCTCCGATGGCTTCGCGGCCATTTTGCGCAATACGTCATAAATGGAAGGGGCCGCAATGGGTGGTAAAGTGTGTGGTATTTTTATAAGTACTCTGTCATGTCTGTGCATATCATTATGAAGCCATGATTGCGACAAATTTGTATGATGTCTGATATTGCATCCTTGTCTTTTTTTTCTATTGCTATTTTTACATTACGTACAAGTTAGAGCAGGATAAATGTAGGTTTTACCGCTCGTTTTAACAGTATTAGCGCGCGGCCAGTATCTGGTACAATGGTACCTGAGATGATCAATAATTTTCCTTTTCCTCATAGGATATAAAGAAGTAGAAATATGCATACAACTATAGCTAATAACAATATCTGTAAAATCATAAAAAGTTTTTAAACAAAATACATTACATGTTTAACATATGTTACGGTAATATAAAATGATGTTCCTGATTACGCTGCGAATGACAACTGTTTCTAAACAATTGGAAGGTAAAGGTAGGTACTGGTGGGGACGGTTTTCCCTATTGTCCTTTCAAATTAAATTCAATTCATATATTGTATGAAGCATGTAGAAACATAGAAATAAAAAGAATCAATTGTTAAACTTTATTTCTTGCTTACGCCGTGTCTGCTGCCCACAATTCTAACATAACATTTGTTAGAACTCATATATTTAATTGATGTTTTTTTAACTAATGTTATGTTGGAATTTTGCGCAGTAGACACGGCTGTACGTAACAAAACTTTAATTGGGGCTATCGCCGACAGAGGCGCTATTCGCGCGTGATTTCTCTGAAATGACAAATCCTAGTTTGTAGGCGGCATACACGGGTTTATTGGATGATTCTCTAACGGCCTTAGTAATAAAAATCAAGACGGTGATTATTAAATGCTTAGTAGCTTCTTAATAAAAAAATAATTTAGAATCTTCTGCAGTGGGAGCTTGTGACGTCACGTGTGGGTAAAAATTGTAGCCACAAGCGACATCACGTGACATTTCCATACACAGTCTCTTCCTCATCATTTGCTTAATTAAAAACAAAACTTGTCTAATATTTTTTTAATATTTTTGTGACGTGTAAACAATAAAAAAGTGGTCCGCTCCACTATTGTCGAGTTGTGGTGATCCTTGAGGGAAACGAATGTATAAACTTTAAGGAAGTGTTGTAAGCTTTCTAACAATAAAACTGTTCCACCTTAGGGGTCTATACCGAAGCCCCGCATAATGGCAGCCATTATTGGTTTTTAATATGAATTTTAGGTACACGTGCAATAAAAATACTGTAACTTGAAAAGTTTAAATCCAATAATCAAGAAAGAGCTGTTATAATTTTGAAAGTAGTATCTATTAGTAATAACAAAATCATACAGAGAAACTGCAGGAACATAACGAAATAAAAACAAAGTAAAAATAATAACAAAGTATGTGTTGTTAGATCCAGGACTGCTTTATTACATAACAGCATATTCTGTATGGCGCCTATAATTTATAATAAATTACCAAAGCCCTGGAGGGAATATACAACAGCAAAATTAAGAAGAAAATTAAAGATTTTTTTACTAGAAAAAGTCTACTATAGCATAAAAGAATTTTTGTCCGATAAAATAGTCAATAGTATATAATAGTAATAATAGTAAATAGTAGATTAGATTAATTGATTTTTATATTCACATTTTGTAATTTTTATTTGTTCCTTTGACATTTTAATTACTTATGCTACCTATTTTATCTATAATAAGTTTTATGATTTGATGTCTGTTATTAATTTTATTGAATTTTAAATGGTGTAATAATTAACTTTATATTAATTTGTACGCTGATGAGGCAAAACATGACTGTTACTTATTATGTAATATTATAACATCTTGCATACCTACTCTGTGTGTATACTCATGTTTTTAACAAATAAAGTATCTTGTATCTTGTATCTTGTATCTTGTAAAAATACAAAGATACATTTATAGTTTTAATTCATACTTCTTTTTTGGGATTTCGAAGTTTTTATTAAAAATACCCCCTATAAATACCTTTTTAAAAACACTCTTGTAACTATAATCAATGATACTAAATATTTAACCCTATTAAATGTATATCTGTCGCTATTTCACACCTTAAAATTACAGAGATGGCATGAGACTTAACAAACGGCCATTACGTAAATAAAACTCATAATTGAAAATTGTAACGCAATTTATTCAGAAACATCCTCTTTTGTCTCAATTTCTTTCTCTTTCTCCACCTCCTCGTCCTTTTCATCTCCCAAGTATTTTTCTTCAAAATAATTATTGTCTTTCTGGAGTTCTACAAAGCCTTTTTCAGCTTCAGCTTCTCCTTCCTTGTCTACGCCCCGTTTAGCCAAAAAACAGTCAACACCATAGATACTGTTTATTCTTATGATGTCACCATCTGATAGTAATTGCGGGTTTTGGCCTAGAGCACGCATTACTGAGCCGTCGGGATCCTGAAAAAAAAAGCTTCTGATATACAAAGAATTAAGATTTTTTGACCTTTGAAATTACACCTTAAACTGACAGAGACAGCATGATACTTCATCATAATCGCAATAACTGAAAGCTTTGGAATTTAAGCGAGGTCTTTGCCTATAGTGGGATCTTATAAAAATAGATAATAATGGCGGCAACTCATACATGTTCCTTATAAGTGGCAACAGTAGAGATGCCAGTCTTGCCGATCTTCCGCCAAAACTGCCAGGCCGGATGTGTGGCACTCTTGTAGTCGTATGGCAGGTCTAAAGTCGCTTCATCTCTGATCTTCTCGAAATGATGTAGTTTATCTGTAAGAAATAATTATTAAGTTATTATTGAAGTTAAACTTCTTTACGCACGCTTGACTTGGGTAAGTTGATGAATGCGTTAAGAATAAGTGTGATCGGGTGAGGCCAACGAATTACGAAAACTTTAATTGCGCGATTTAGGATCCATTCCGTTTTATCAAACTGTATGAAGATTGTGAACAGCGCCATCTGTTCTTATAAAACGAAACAATTACATTTTTTTTACATCTACTTCATTAAAATAAATGGTGTACCATTGCTCTGCCAAATTGCCAGTTTACAAAGGAAAAGAGAGAGGCAAGAAAGAGAGTTAGCGAGCACACATTTTCTTTCTCTCTTTCGCTCATAGCCAGTTACGTTTCGTATTTTAAGAAGTTTTAGTTCAGTCACAGTAATGATTATCCTGGTTTAGTATCTGGAACATTGTGCATACGAACACGGACATAGCACGGCTTGGTAACCACGACAGTTTTGCCCGATATTCGGTCAGCAGAACATTCAATTCTTACCTGGTCGCACATGACGCATGTGGACCCTGATATGTTTATCCCGATCGTGTCTGGACACCTCGAAGTAGAAGCCAAGCATAGCCATCACCATCATAGCTGTATGCTGTTTATGCTGGCCACCTTTGAAGAGTTCCACGCAGCCAAATATCTGGTGACAATATAGAAATACTAATAAGTAATCTATATCTATACTAATATTATAAAGCTGAAGAGTTTGTTTGTTTGTTTGAACGCGTTAATCTCAGAAACTACTGATTCGAATTTAAAAATTCTTTTTGTATTGGATAGCCCGTTTATTGAGGAAGGCTATAAGCTATATAACATTACGCTACAATCAAAAGAAGCGGAGAATATATAAAAAATGTTACAAAAATGAAAAACGGTTAAATCTAAAACACGCGGACAAAGTCGCGGGGGACAGCTAGTAAGTGATAACCATTCTTTACTGTTAAGTGTTGTAGCCTCGTTGGCTAGTTATACAGGCTGTTACCTAAAGGGCATATCTATTGAATAAGGGGTAATAAAGCTGGTATCAATTATTGTTTTCCTATATTACGTAACCAATAACTCACATTGATTACAAATGTCGCATGACGTCACAATTTCGTGCGTACTGTACGCAAGTATGACGTCATAAGGTCATTTGGAAGAGATTTACGCCGTTAGCCTGAGCGCAGGCTTTGACTGCTTTACCGGACTTTTGTGGAGAACCTTAAAGGCCTCCAGCCAGAGCAATAGAAAAACTAACTACGTCAGCAACGTTCACTAAGGGCACCCCCTGTGGGGTTCGGACCTCGACTTAGTGCGTTGCTAACAATCTTAATAAGGCAAAAACAGCAAGGGAGGGCTGGATCTAAGTGTTAATTATTTAAGGACATATTTTTATTGCTAGTTTGGCCGGCTCGGGCCAGCTTGAGCTAGGGACGGGGGGGTAACATTTACGTTACAATTATTTATACGCGACGGGCCTCGTTGGCGAGGACGTAATATACGGCGGTTGTGTTTTGTATTGCTACTGCTAGCTAACTCGAATGCTTCTTGGAGAAGCGTTGTTTTATCGTCGGGGTAGGAGAAATTGAAATTGTCGCGTAAGCAAGTAAGGGAGCTACATGTTTATTTTTATTTGTAGTAATTATTACTTATCTAATACTAGCTGTTTCCCACGGCTCCGCCTGCGCAAAAAGTAGCCTATGTCCTTTCTCAGGCTTTAGACTATCTGTGTACTAAATTACATTAAATCGGTTCAGTAGTTTTGGCGTGAAAGCGCGACACATAGACAGACTGAGTTACTTTCGCATTTATAATATTAGTAAAGATTTGTGCTCATTTCAAAAGTACTTTTACATTGTCGAGTTTTATTACAGGAGATACTTGTACCTTTAGTAAAGCAGGTTTATTTTATTTCCTATCTCCCGTTGACAACCCAAGCGATGTTCACTGGATAAAAGTAACGGTAAAAACGCAAATTTAGTATCGACTAACGTCGGTGAACAACAACGTTTTTTTTATCAATTCTTTATTACTTAAATACCAAGGTACTTATTACACACAGTCCGTTATAATTAGATTTAATACAATGAATTAAGTATAAGTAACATAGTGTACTATTGCTGGAAAACTGAGTACAACAAAAGTACATACCCATAAGATTTAGTTTTAAACAGTAACGAAATACGTTGTAGTAGATCTAGTTTGCTTGTCGACGTTAGACGATACAAAATTTGCAGTGTTATCTATTCAACATTAGGATACATAAAAATATTTCAGTCTTTGAACACTTGTGTATTTAGCTTTGTAACTAATTAAATTTTTTGTTTTGTAAACTGAGAGAGAGTGTTGTTGGAGTTTGTTGCGCCGTTTCTTATCCACAGCCAGAGCTCTTAGGAAGCGGTGAAGGGTTTGGGAGACTGTCGTTAATATAATTTACCTTCAAAAAATGCTACCAAGTAACCCATTTTGATTTTTTTTACTGCATGACGTGCTACGATCTCTACCGCTTAGGAAAAAAGATTCGTGTATAAATCAAATTTTAGTTTAAAGTCTGTGTGTGCTTTGTGTATGTGTGATTTGAATGTTAGTAAATTAAAAAGTGCGGAAGCAACAAAAAAGGTACGAATATGCAAACATGGAATTATGTTTTAAACATACAAAAATAATGGGAAAACAAAAACTAAATCATTTTGTCAAAAATTAGGTACTTATATTGAATGAAAATAATCATTACAAAATATTTGAACAATGATTTAAACGTAAAACAATAGCATAATTAGTATAATTGACACTATTAAAATACAAATAAGACAGTTTTGAAACAATAACTGCTTAAGACAGATTATTTAGGTAACATTATTATTCATAATGTACCAATGACAATACGGTCTCGTATTCTCAAAGTAAAACAACTTATTATTAAAAGTAAATTTGTTCTAGAAAGTCATGCAATGTCTTTTCTTCTCTGCCCCATTCAGGGAGCTTTCGTCATGTCCAATATTCTCCAAAAATTCTTCATGTCATTCACCTTGAACTTCTTCAATGGTAGTCGGCTCATGTTCTTCGAAACTCTGGTAGTTTTCACTTTTTTGCCTTTTCACCTGATGCTGAAATATTTTTCGGAGAATCCCTGACCATCTTCTCATAAATTCCGTCATCTGTCGCTCGAATTCCTCTCTTAAACAATCCAAATTCGAGTCCAACCATTCCATAGCGTTCTCCCATTCTCCTTTCATAAATTCTCTTTCTTTCTCTGTGAGTTTATCCAAATTTTCCGAAACGTTTCTTTTCGCTTCGTAAACGTAAGATTCTAATTGATTTCTTGCTTCCAAACGTCTTCTACTTTCTATATCATCTTCGCAATATTTAGACGCGTCATCTACCATTTTAGCTATCTGTTGTTGATTTAATCTATTCTCGTTAGTTATAGTTACTCTTTCTGTGTTTCCTGTACTTCTATCTCTAGCAGTTACACTTAAAATACCATTTACATCTATGCTAAAAGTGACGTCTATTTTAGCAATACCTCGAGGAGCTGGTGGTATACCATTTAATTCAATAACACCAAGTAGATTGTTATCTTTAGTCAAACTCCTTTCACCTTCAAATATTTCTATTGTCATACTGTTTTGGTAGTCATCTAAAGTTGTAATTTCTTTGCTTTTCTGGCATGGTAACGGTGTGTTTCGTTCTATGACTTTGTACATCATACCTCTAGCAGTTTCTATGCCTAGCGAGAGAGGTACCACATCGACTAGTAGGAGATCTTTGATTTTGTCATGATGTTGACCGTTTAATATAGCTGCTTGTATAGCTGCTCCACAAGCTACAGCTTCTTCAGGGTTTAAGCTTGTGGTTAAAGGCCTTCCCGCGAAGATTTCCTTAAGCATAGCTTGTATCTTTGGTATTCTAGTACTTCCACCAACTAGAATAATGTTATGTATATCAGTTTTCTTCAATCTAGCGTCAGCTAACGCCTTTTCTACAGGTCTTAGTGTGTCTCTAAATAAATCCGAACACAGTTCTTCGAAAAGAGCTCTCGATATTCTTCCGTGGTAGTCAATTCCGTCGCATAAACCATCAACTTCTACAGTAGCTTCTGTATACGAAGTTAGAAACCGTTTTGTCCGTTCCGCTGCTGTTTTTAACCTCCTTAACGCCTTAGCATTCCCTGAAATGTCTATATTATGATATTTTTTACGAAAATCCTCAGCGAAATAAGCAACTAAACGATTGTCAAAGTCTTCACCGCCAAGTCTGGTATTCCCCGCTGTTGATTTCACCTCATAAACTGAATTGTTGATGGAAAGAACTGAAACATCAAAAGTGCCGCCACCTAGATCGTAAATTAGAACATTTCTGTAACCTTTAGTGTTTACACCGAATGTTAAAGCTGCGGCAGTTGGTTCGTTAGTAATTCTTAAGACTTCCAGACCAGCAATAGCACCGGCGGACCGCGTCGCATGACGCTGCGAATCATTAAAATAAGCAGGAACTGTTATAACAGCTTTATCAACTTTAGTACCAAGATACTTTTCTGCGACTTCTTTTAACCTAGAAAGAACCATACTACTAATTTCTTCGGGCGCGAAAGTTTTCTTTTTCCCTCTATAATCAACGACAATCATTGGCTTACCGTTTTGATTTGAAACTTGGAACGGCCAATGACGTAGATCCATTTGAACGCCGATGTTATCATATCGCCGGCCGATAAGACGTTTCGCGCCAAAAATCGTGTTTCGCGGGTTAAATGCAGCTTGATTTCGCGCCTCTTCGCCGATTAACCGCTCAGTCGGCGTAAACGCGACAAAAGATGGAGTCGTTCTATTGCCTTGTTCATTTGCAATCACTTCGACAGATCCGTTTCTCCAAATCGCCACACAGGAACATGTTGTACCTAAATCAATGCCAACTGCAACCATATTTAAACGGTAAATTACAATTTTCCCCAAAAACTCCCCGTTCGTAAAGTTTTTGAAAGTACTAGCTTTGCCGCGTTTCCGGTGGTATATATACTTTCTGCCAATCGGTTTCGAGAACTTTCTACGAGCTGTAGCCAATCAGAGAACGAGGATAATCGAATGTTCTGGAACTGGGTGGTAAGCGCGAGAAATTGAAGTTACCCGAAGATTATTGATAAAATGGAGACGAATTTATTTAAAAGTGTATTTTTTTGTGAAATATTTATTGTTATTAAAATTTATTATAAGAGAAAATTAAATCTTTCTTGATGTATTATTTTACTAAATAAGTCATTTAGCACACACACACCATTTTAGAATATATCTTTAAGTTGTTATCTTAGTTCACTATTTTTACCTTTTTTATGACTTGTTATTGGAGAGCGGGTCCTCCTAGCACAGGTATTGCTTATACTTAAAAGGAGGACTCTATGTATCATTTAGTGTAAAAATTGAACGTTTCTGTAATAAAACTTTTTATTTTATTTTTAGCTGTAAGCAACTGGCTTTTGCCTATTTATGTCTGTGATAGCGCAGCACAGGTACTAGAAATAATATTTTTATCAATAAATATTAACAATATATATTTTCGCTTTATACTCAATACAAAAACGACATTGTATTAATTTATTATATTATCAATTAATAAATTTTATTTTATAAAAATCAGCTTTCTACAAAATATACAAGCGATTATTGTACAACTTTACTACAAGCTGAAGAGTTTGTTTGTTTGTTTGTTTGTTTGTTTGTTTGAACGCGCTAAACTCAGAAACTACTGGTTCGAATTGAAAAATTCTTTTTGTATTGGATAGTCCGTTTATTGAGGAAGGCTATAGGCTATATAACATCACGCTACGACCAATAGGAGCAGAGCATAAACGTAAAATGTTGCAAAAATTAAAAACCGTTGAAACTAAAACACGCGAACAAAGTCGCGGGGGACAGCTAGTAAATTATAATTTAAAATTCATCTATATAAGTAAAAAAAGGTATTTAATTATCTTCAGTACATATTTCTCACCAAATAACTCTGCCGTACACGAAAATTACCCCTTATTAAAGAAAAATATCATGAGCTTGCAACCCAAGTCATTGAAGTCTCCTTGACGTCACGTCCGTACATTTCTCCATCCCTCACGCACAAGTAACCTTCACGCATAAACAATACTACTCTCTCTGTCTATGTTTACATTCCTTTCTCTTTCGCACTCATAGGTTTTTCGTATTAGCATCTCTTTTACTACCTACGTCAAATCAAGTGTTTTTGTATGCAAATAATGAGATTCTTTGATTTGGATATTATTATCGGTATACTTTGGCCATTATGGTGATATTACATATTTATCTACGCACTGTTGTTGCGCTGTTAAAATCTAAAACTAGTAACTTAATAAATATTATGTATGTAGAATGAGGTTATTGACTTTTGTCAACATTGTAAACAGGTTTTAAATGTTTAAAGTTACGTAATGTTTTCTTAGTTATTATACGCTTGTTTACGCATTTCGTAGTAGTATTTTTAGTAGATAACTTGAATTATAAATAATTATGTCGATCTGTGCTCTTACTGTCCAATTTAATGGGCCTGTTTCCTATTTTTTTTTTAATGTCCGTCTTGTAGATTAATGAATTTTATTGGACACGTATTTTTTCTTTTTTCCTGCAAACAAAAAATGATAAAAATACAGAGAACTGAAGTTTCGCGTGACGTCACTCCTCGCTACGATTTTTAGCGAGGCGTAGCGTCATAAGCCCCCACTCCGAAACTTTAAAGCGGTGTATCTTTGTATTTTTTTATTGTTTTGATAAAAGAAAAAATACGTGTCTAATATTTTTTTATTATCTAACTGACGGACTAAATAGATTTTAACTTTTCATACCCAGGAAACATCCCTATTGTTAATGTTATGTTGGTAATGTTAATTAATTGATACCCATTATGTATTATGTTGCTGTGTCCTTACCGCGTTTCACGTTGAACTTATTTTATTCGCAATAAAATATTTCAATTTGAAATTGAATTAATTTTAAGTCTAATGCAATGCCAATCCAAAATTGATATTTAAGTAGGTAGTAAAGAAGGCAGGAGATTCAGTATTCTTTAAAAAAATGCTGTTTATGGAAGTATTCAAGTATTACTATCTGGAATTTAAACATTGAGAGTATTTTTTTATACGGTGTGTTTGTGTGCCTTTTTTTTTTTTTTTTTTTTTTGTTTGGGCGGGCGAATCCTCATGGACACCCGCTCACTCGGGGAGCGAACGGGTAGTGTCAGACTCTTACTGACTAAACCTGAACCGCCGTGCTACGTCATCCGCGTGTTGTGTTGGTGCGTGGCAATGCATAGCAATTCATCACGCACCAACCGCGGGTCCATTGTTTGTGTGCCTGCTAAATGAATAACAATTCTGCATTGGCATTTTATAAGAATTAAAATTAATTTGAATAATAAGGGCACTAGTCTTGAATGAATTTTAATTCTAATGCAATGCCAATGCAAAATTGTTACACAAACATTAAACAGTACAAAAAAAACCGGCCAAGTGCGAGTCAGACTCGCGCACCGAGGGTTCCGTACAAACCTGTAGGTATATAAGTAAAAGTTATGGTATTTTTATTGCTTATTTTTAGGGTTCCGTACCTCAAAAGGTAAAAACGGAACCCTTATAGGATCACTTTGTTGTCCGTCTGTCTGTCTGTCTGTCTGTCTGTCTGTCAAGACCTTTTTTCTCAGGAACGCGTGGAGTTATCAAGCTGAAATTCATATCAAATACTCAAGTCTATGGTCTCTTGGAGCTGTGAAAAAATCAAACTTCTAAGTCAACGCGATCAAAAGATACTCCCGTTTATGCCGCAAAATTCCGCAAATTTTCGAAACTCGCACGGGAATCAAAACCTACAGGGTACTTCCCGTGAACTCAGAATCTTGAAATTTGGTACGAAGTAACGTCTTATAGTACAGATAAAGGAAAAATTGCGAAAACCGTAAATTTTTAGTTACATCATATAAAAAAAAATATATTTCTGTTTTTTTTTTTTTTTCATTTTGCAATTATCATACCATAACTATGACTCGATCGTAGTGATGGGTGAACTTTTACTTATATACCTACAGGTGTGTACGGAACCCTCGGTGCGCGAGTCCGACTCGCACTTGGCCGGTTTTTTTTTTGTTAATCGCATAACAACGTTTGCTGGGTCAGCAAGTCTAATATATAAAATTCTCGTGTTGCGGTGTTTGTTTCCAAACTCCTCCGAAACGGCTGAACCGATTTGCATAAAATTTTGTGTGCATATCGGGTAGGTCTGAGAATCGGCCAACATCTGTTTTTTTTTTTTAATCGCTGAACAACGTTTGCTGGGTCAGCTAGTAAGTTTATGATTATTAAAAAAAATATACTATGTGAAGTAACTAAAAATTTAAGATTTTCGGAATTTTTCCTATATGTGTACTTTATAACGTTGCTTCATGCCAAATTTCAAGATTCCAGGTCGTCTGGAAGTATCCTTTAGGTTTTGATTCCCTTGCGAGTAGTTGCGAGTTTCAAAATATGCGGCTTTAATTGCTGTATCTTTTGATTGCGTTGACGTAGAAGTTTGATTTTGTTACAGCTTAAAGATATTATAGACTTGAGTATTTGTTAAGAATTTCAATATAATACCACTACGCGTTCATGAGTAAAGGGGTAATAAGTTTAAAATTATTAAAAATATTTTTATTATATGATGTAACTAAAAATTTATGCTTTTCGCAATTTTTCCTTTATCTGTGTTATAAGACGTTGCTTCGTACCAAATTTCAAGATTCTGAGTTCACGGGAAGTACCCTGTAGGTTTTGATTCCCTTGCGAGTAGTTGCGAGTTTCAAAATATGCGGCTTTAATTGCTGTATCTTTTGATTGCGTTGACGTAGAAGTTTGATTTTGTTACAGCTTAAAGATATTATAGACTTGAGTATTTGTTAAGAATTTCAATATAATACCACTACGCGTTCATGAGTAAAGGGGTAATAAGTTTAAAATTATTAAAAATATTTTTATTATATGATGTAACTAAAAATTTATGCTTTTCGCAATTTTTCCTTTATCTGTGTTATAAGACGTTGCTTCGTACCAAATTTCAAGATTCTGAGTTCACGGGAAGTACCCTGTAGGTTTTGATTCCCTTGCGAGTGTCGAAAATTTGCGGCATAAACGGGAGTATCTTTTGATCGCGTTGACTTAGAAGTTTGATTTTTTCACAGCTCCAAGAGACCATAGACTTGAGTATTTGATATGAATTTCAGCTTGATACCTCCACGCGTTCCTGAGAAAAAAGGTCTTGACAGACAGACAGACAGACAGACAGACAGACAGACGGACAACAAAGTGATCCTATAAGGGTTCCGTTTTTACCTTTTGAGGTACGGAACCCTAAAAATACTGTCAAAGTTTTGATTACAGTCCAATTAGTTTCTTCCATTGACAGTATTTTCTTTTTTGTCAAGAAAACTGAATCACATGCCACTAATACAGATTTTGCATTGGCAATGTATTGAAATATTAAAATTAATTAAAAAGTAAGAGCACTAAACTTACGTTGTCGTTAACATTGCTAGGGGTATGCAAAAAAAGCCTACGACCTATTCTCAGACCTACCAAATTTACACAAAACATTTTAAAAAATCAGGCCGTTTCGAAGGAGTTTGGTTACAAAAACTGTGACACGAGATATTTACCTATATGTTATAGATATAGAAATAATATTTGTACAAAATTATAGTCGAATAAAACTTGCGAAATTCGTTGTCGATATGAATGGCAATTTAATTAATTCTAATAATATAATATATCTTGTAATATATCTTGGGACATCTCACACACGGTCATCTGATCCCAAACTAGGCAGAGCCTGTGCTATGGCAACCAGACAACTGATAAACATACTTATATATTTCTAAATACATACATATTATAGATAAATTACACCCAGACACAGAACTAATGATCGTGCTCATCACACAAAGATTCGCCCTGGGTGGGAATCGAAGCCACGACCTCCGGTTTAGCAGTCAGGGTCACTAACCACTAGACCAACAGGCCCGTCAAATTCTAATTTAATAAAAATTCTAATGCATTGGTGAATGTGCTTTATTAATGGGTCATCTATGAAATTGGCTCAAAGGTAGCCATAGGAGCGTCGCCACGAAGCAACGCAATCCCATCGTGTTTGGGCTTGTTTGATTTGTCTTCACTAGTACTATGATCTTAGCAGATTTTTACGCTTGTACAACTTAAAAATACATAGGTACTTATATGTATACAGTAGGATTGGAAAGACCTACCTGCTTCCCGCCAACTCTACCGGTCACATAATCAGGACTGGTATCCAAGAGTAGATAGTCTTCGTAACCATCTGCCTCCTTCGCACCGACTTCCCGAAGACGAGTGCATGTCTTCTTCTCCAGTATGCTATTTACTTCTGCAAGTCTATTGCGCATATCTTCTAGGTCATCTGTAAAAGAATTTGGTGGAATGAACAATAAGATAAATGACAGATGAATTGTGGACGCTTAGAGGATACAAAGACAAGTACAGAGTGCGCGAACCTCTATTAGCGTAGCGTTGTGCCGAGCGACAGCAATTTATTTGCTGTATTTGAATGCTACGCTCGTTTACTGATTTAAGGAATTTTCCGTGCGACGACAGACGTTTGAAAAATATCGATGGTTTCGATATTATTAGGTTTTGGGATAGTTTGAATAAAACGGCGCGCTCTGTTTTTCCACAATAATACTAGTGCCTACATTTCATAGTTAGGCGCACTTTAAAGTTTACTTATAAGTGTGGAGGTTAGATCTAAAGAGCGTTTTGTGGTTGGCACGGTACCTCCCCGCTACCACGCACACCGAGGCGATTAGGAAACGGTATTTGATACATAGGCGCTCTTGGAGAAGCGTTGTTTTATCGTCAAGGTAGGAAAGAGTATGTCTGGGCTGTTTAATCTTAGATGTGATTGAAGGTCGTTAACGCGAGGCTGCTACAATTAGCGGGTTACGGTGGTTTTCGGCGGTGTCGAAGAATTGGATCCCGGCGCGTTTCATGAACTGCTTGATTGTGGGCAGCTTTAAGTCACAGTACAGCTGCAAGATAAGAACGTAACCTGGAGCGCCCGTGGCTCTACGCATGAAAAGGTTTTGGAGAGTTTGCATTCGTTTGAGTCGATAATCGGGAACGTAAGAGAATATGACGCTGTCAAGTCAAGTTGACGACGGACACGTTTTTACCGAAGCTCCGTAAACTGAGTACTGACATATGTCAATTGAATCACTGACGCAACACTGATACTGAAGTAAGAGAACACGTAGACAGATCTGTGGCTTCACTGATATGTGTGAACGGACTTGATAGAGGTTCAAGTGTGTACTATACTTACATTCTCTAATTTGCTTGATCACGTATAGCACTTGTCCATCAGGCCACCGTCTCTCGTTATAAAACTCTTCATTCAATTTGTTTAATTTGACAGTTCTAGGGAGATTGGCGCTGGATCGCTTCCTTTGTTTATCTTCTTTCCCGTTATTGTTTAACCTTGAGGAAGATATTAATATTACTATAGTTATTATGAATTATTTGAAGCAATAGCCTAATGGTTAGGGTGACGGCCGGTGATCGAGAGGTCGAAGGTTCAAACCCCACCCATTACACTGCACTATTGACGTGAAGCTCACTCCGGACCAAGCATATTTAGCTTAGTTGGAGGGGTTAACAAGATTGCTAGTTATGTGAATTCTATTTACATTGCTAATAACATTAAAATAAATGATTATTAAGAAATTAGACGTAAGGCATTGAAGGCGTTTGCCGCCACCGATTCTGTTAAAGCAATTAGCAATATAAATGTAGACACCTTCTCCATAATAGTAATATGGAGAAGGTATAATAATAAAATTTGTTTTAAAAATAAAATTAATTGGCAGTACTCTGTCTTATAATGTGACGCTATGGGGTATATAACTTTTTTTTATATTATTATTTTTAATTGTTTGTTACGCATTAACGCATGCGGAGCGAATATTTGTAATTTATTTATATCCTTCTGATAGATATAACATATAAAAAATACCTAATTAGATACGTATAAAAATTCACGACGATAGATTGAAGTATGACGTCACAATACTGTCTATTTCGTGTGAAATCTCGAAGTTCATTAGCCCCTTTTCTAAACTTTAATTCGTTTTATATACTTAGCAATTTTTTTTGTTTAAAAAAAATACTCAACATTTATTTCTTGTGACACGCCTTACAAACATACAAATTACATGCACAAAGAACACCCAGACTTGGAACAAGCATTTGTGGATCACACAAATGCTTGTCCTATGCGGGGATCGAACCCGAAGCACGTCGCACTCGCAGTGGTAGTTAGTGTGGTGACCTATACCACTCGACCATTCGAAACTTATATTCTTAGGTACTTTGGGTTCAGAGCAATGTGTTTTGAAATTATTTTTATCCCCATTTATTTAATATTTAATTCAATTATTACTTACATCTTTATCTTTAACTTACCTTTCTTCTTTGTCTTTAATCTTTTTGGGTTCAATATCTAAAATTTGTTTTTCTACCGGTTCTTTTTCCTTATTATTCTCATCTTTAGGCTCAATTTCTGATTCAACAGTCTTTTCTACATCCTTTTCTTCTGTTTTACCTTTTTCAATATCCAATCCTTTATTATTATCTACTTCTTTACTTTTTTCACTTTCATCTTTATCTTCTTGTGTTTTGACATTTTCATCTGCCTCTGACTTGCTTATGTCTTCATTAGGTTCGATTCCTATTATTTCTTTAGCTATATCTTCTTGATCAATTAGTTTTTCAGCTTCTAATTGAATCTCTTTTAACTTCTCTTTCTCCTTCTCCCTCTCCCGTTGTCTTTCTGCTTCTATATCTATCTCCCTTTTGTGTAAAGTGTTTTTCACTGTTTTTTTTTCATTATCTATGGATATATTTGATTCTTCCCATTCACCGTCTGATTTTTCTTTCGGGTTTTTTACTCTGAGGAATGGTATATTTTTATTATTTATTTTGACACCGATCGAGATAAGTGGAGGGGTTAATAAGATTGCTAGATGTCATCTCATCTAATTATATGAGACAAAAATAGTTTGATCTCTATTGCAGCGTTTTATTTTGCAATGATACAAACTACAATAGGAATATCAACTAAATTTGTCCCTCATTTAGATAATTTAAAAATTAGACACATATTTTTTCCCTTTTCAAAACAATAAGCGGCAATAGCCTAATGGTTACGGTGACCACTTTGTTGATTGAGAGGTCGCAGGTTCAAACCCCACCCATTGCACTATTGATGTGAACCCGCTCCAGATACAAGCATATTTAGCTTAGTTAAAGGGGTTAACAAAATTGCTAGCTATTTAGAAATACGACGGTTTACTCACGCACATTCTCGGGATCACACAAATAGTTTCAGACTCAATAGGAGTCCCTAATCATGAGCTGACGCGGCGGCGGTGGAGTCGCGAGTCGAACTGATCTGTCGGGCGATCCCGAGAATATGTGTGAGTAAACAGTGGTATTTCTAAATAATTATGAATACTCCTCACGAAAGTTATTATACAAAGATTGCTAGTAATGTCATGGCGTCATAAGCCCCAACTCCGAAACTTTAAAGCGCTGTATCTTTGTAATTTTTTATTGTTTTGATAAAAGAAAAAATACATGACTAATTATTTGTTATTATCTAACTGACGGACTAAATAGATTTTAACGTTAATTTTGTTACTTATTAATTTTGTTACGCACGCGGAGCGAATATTTGTAATTAAATACAAAATAATAAGTATTGGGCTGCATCATCTCTCGGACATCTGAATTAACAGATTGTTAATCAGAGTCGGTGAAAGCCAAACCGTAAGGTTGGTTCACTAGATGTCGCATACGTCGCCCTAAAAGACGTAATAAAATAGAAGGCAAAATTTAAACTTCCAGGCAGTGACCTCGGTAGGTTAGTTGGTAAAGCGACTGGCGCGTCAAGCCAGTGGTCGCAGGTTCGAGTCCTACCTGCGGTTTAAGTTTTTCCTTCTATTATTTGTATTTAATTACAAATGCTTTGTCCTGTATCACTGATTGACGGATCAACGCATAGCCTAAACCGCTGATCGTAGAGACCTGAAACTTGGAGGGCGAGTTCTTTGTATGACGTAGTCATCCGATAAGAAAGGATTTTGCGAAATTCTGACCCTAAAGGGGTGAAAAACGGGGGCAAAGTTTGTATGGGACAACGTGAGTCCTTGGTCCAATCTACGTCAAATTTTGCATAAATATTCTTTAACAAAATGGATGAAAGACGGGTTTCGTATTTTATTGAAACTCATCACCTTGTTAGGTTAGGTTAAAAAGGAGTAGAAAGTTATTTTGGTTTATACTTTTGATGATTTAAATTTCATTTTATTTAGATACATGATAGTTGAAAACTAAATCCGATTTATTCAAAAAACGTTGAACTCACATAGAAGCTTGGTGCAATGCAAATTGAAATTGGAATATCAAAAACCATTTTCGACTTCTACGCGGACGAAGTCGCGGGGAAAGCTAGTATCATATAAATTGTCCGCGAAAAGGATTTATTTTCAGTCATTTATGAATACCTTCAGATATTAGTTGATTGAGAACCAAGTAACTTCACCGCCGGAGGCGCTAGTCGCGCGTCATGTCTCCGAAATGTCAAATGCCATAGTTGGTTGGTGGAACAATATTTTAAATCATCTTAATGTTTTGCATACCTTCCAATACCCCAGATTATTAGGATAAATATGAGTTACAAAACAATTATTAGCCAATTCTGTTAAATCCACACTAAACCTATTTTAGGCCATCGGTATCTTTTTCACTTGTAATATGTATTAAAAAACTTTGCGCAGTCCGTGTGCGTTAATCATTCACTAACTGTTCAACCAGTCCATGTACCTATAAGTTTTTAAGAAGTTGTCTTGCGACTGGTGTAGCCAGCTCATCCTGTAACTCCTGCATTACAACGTTGGGAGTGGGAATGGCTGAAAACCAGCGCTGTGACGGGTCGTGCTCGTCCCGGTACAGCATTAGCTGAGCCATCTCCTTTTGCTACTGTCTTCTTCAAACTAATATTTAATAATATGTACCGTGTTTTTGTTTTTTGGTAGCAATAAATTTTCTTTCCATTTTATTTTATTTTATGTACGATTAGATTAAGCTTAAAGAAACACATCGTAAGGAAAGTGTTTTAAAAACTGTGATATAAAATCGCCAACTCGCAAGTTATGCGCCCGTCAAACTATCTTGAATTAAGGATCCAAACTGAAATCGTTACTGAATTAAAGGTGTAAGATTTAGTCTTCCTAAAAGCAAACAAATCAAATGCTTTGACAATTAGGCTTGAAATTTGAGGTAGTGTTATAAGCGCCTAGTGATTAATGCTTGTTCCTTCTCCATTAAATTAAAACCATAATATATACAGAATAATAAAGCGCACTAACCTCAGGATAAACATAGACAAGCATAGAGCGCGCTCATCGCTAGTAGCCTTTTGTACCGAGCGTAAGCAAATTTATTGCGACAGGTACTACGCTCGTTTACTGATTTATGAGATTTTCCGTGCGACGACAGAAGTTTATGCGAAAATATCGACGGTTACGATATTATTAGGGTAATATTATGAAATAAAACAGTGTGCTCTGTTTTGACACTAATTTTACGATTTTACTTTTTAATACTAGTCCAACAGTTCATGACGGGCCTGTTGGTCTAGTGGTTAGTGACCCTGACTGCTAAACCGGAGGTCGTGGGTACGATTCCCACCCAGGACGAATCTTTGTGTGATGAGCACGATCATTTGTTCTGTGTCTGGGTGTAATTTATCTCTAATATGTATGTATTTAGAAATATATAAGTATGTTTATCAGTTGTCTGGTTGCCATAGCACAGGCTCTGCCTAGTTTGGGATCAGATGACCGTGTGTGAGATGTCCTAAGATAAAAAAAAAATCCTCGATAAGCGCGCTCTATAGTTTACTTATTTCTTTCTTTATAACCTAACTTCGATAGGGAGAATAGATAACCTCTGACTAACCCCACATGTGTAATAAAAAATGCAAATAATGTTTAAATGTTTATTTCAAACAAAATATACTGTTAATTAATACATACAGTAAACGGCTTCTTTGTTATATTAAAATCCTGTCGTTAATCAGACATGTGGGGTTTTTCAGACAGCATATTATAGGAGCCAGGACCTGAAAATTAAAGAAAATGTATTTTTAAACACAATCTTTTCAATCTTTTCTTTAAAGAGTTTCTATGGCCATCCTTCTCGCTCACTCACCCATTAGGGAATCGGCCTATGTTTTTTTTTTGTTATATATAAATATAGGCATCATCATATATATCGCTCTGGACGCAAAGAAAGTAGCTAAAGCACTTGTGTTATGGAATCAGAGACAACGAAGGTACCATAAACACCCAGACCCGTGACAATGTAGAAAAGTGGTTTTCTACATTGACCCGGCCGGGGATGGAACCCGGGACCTCAGAGATGGTGACCCCTTGATAACCGGTGTGTACGCCACTCGACCACGGAGGTCGACAAATTTACTCGTCATTTAGATGTTAAAAAAATACTAGACATGTATTTTTTCTTTTTTGTGGCTACAATTTTTACCGACACGTAAAGTCACAAGCCCCCTCTCCAGAAATTTAAAGCGTTTTGTTATTTTGCATTGATTTGATAAAAGAAAAATTACGAGTTTTTTTTTATCTATCTGGGTTTCCTTTTCATACCCAGTCCGATCCCCTATTTAATTTTAATTCCAATACAATACCAATGCAAAATTGTTATTCATTTAGCAACAACACACACAAACCGTAGCCGCGCCGTGAATGCTAAGGCAAAGGCAAGGACGGGACCGGAGTGTTTTTGGTCGGTGGAAGTCCGACATATCCCCACGTCGTGCCCTCGGCGTGGGTTGAAGTTATTAGATATTCACCCCGACGCAAAAAAAAAGGCACACGTACAATACACAGTTCAAAAAATACTTTCAATGTTTAGATTCCAGCCAGTCAGTGACTTACTTCCATTGACAGCATTTTTTTTCAAGAAAACTGAATCTCCTACCTTTATAACTAATAATATCAATCTAAACTATACTAATATTATAAAGCTGAAGAGTTTGTTTGTTTGTTTGTTTGTTTGAACGCGCTAATCTCAGGAACTGCTGGTTCAAATTGAAAAATTCTTTTTGTATTGGATAGTCCGTTTATTGAGGAAGGCTATAGGCTATATAACATCACGCTACGACCAATAGGAGCGGAGCATAAATGAAAAATGTTGCAAAAATGAAAAACCGTTGAAACTAAAACACGCGAACAAAGTCGCGGGGGACAGCTAGTATAATATATGGCATTGGCATTGTATTAGAATTAAAATTAAATTGTAGCGTCTTGTCACCTAAACACATTATTAAAAGAAAAATTTAATCTGATTGAAATGACGAGGTATGGTTTTAATTTAGCTTGCAAGATTTAAGTAATGCCTGGCTAACGGAATTAAAGCCTAGTTTCTTGAATATAGGATGTGTAAACTTGTAGCATGCAAAGAGTGCGTGCATCATAGTAGCGTTGGCCGAGCGTAAGCAAATTAGCTGTAAGTACGCTCGTTTACTGATTTAAGTGATTTTCCGTACGACGACAGACGTTTATGTGAAAATATCTATGGTTTTAATATTATTAGGGTAATATTTTGTTTTGAGATAGTTTTAATAAAACTAATTTTCCGTTTTTTCTTATTCATACTACTGCGCTGAGAATGCACAAGCGATCAAGTGGCTCTGGCTAAGGCAAGGACGGGACCGGGGTGTTTTTAGTCGGTGCGAGTCCGACATATCCCCACGCCGTGCCCTTGGCGTGGGTCGAAGTCATTAGCTTTTCACCCCGTAAAAAAAAAAAAAAAAGAGCCTACAATTTTTACTAGACATATAGTTTACTTATTTTTTTACTTTAAGAGCCAAAGATATCAAATAGGAATAGGGAGATAAAAGAAAAATCACAAATCTAAGAATTAAAAAAAGTTAAATCACTTTTTTAATTGCTTTGTTTTTATTAGTTAAGAGTTTAGTTTTGTTTTAAGTGTATATATAGTTAAGTTTCAATATATTTAAAATTGTAAATAATCTATACTAATATTATAAAGCTGAAGAGTTTGTTTGTTTGTTTATTTGTTTGTTTGAACGCGCTAATCTCAGGAACTACTGGTTCTAATTGAAAAATTCTTTTTGTATTGGATAGTCCGTTCATTGAGGAAGGCTATAGGCTATATAACATCACGCTACGACCAATAGGAGCGGAGCATAAATGAAAAATGTTGCAAAAATGAAAAACCGTTGAAACTAAAACACGCGAACAAAGTCGCGGGGGACAGCTACTATTTAATAAATTCAATGTTAACTTTGTATATATTTAAAATTGTAAACTATTTTTAAAGATAGATAGCTAGTCAAACGCCTTGTTGACAGTTCGCGCGACCCCCTGGCTGGCTTTTACTTTGGACAGAGGATAAGCATTGCCATACAACGTGGCAATGCCGCCAGCCTTTTGGGAACACGCCCAGTGGACAGCGATGTGGACAAAAGAAAAGAATTATACAAAATTTCCTTAGGGGTGGAAACCAAACACCCCTTAGGGGTGAAATTTATCAAAATCCTTAGGGGATGCCTACGTCATAATAGCTTTATGCATGCAAAGTCTCAGCCCGATCGGTTTAAAATTGACAAAGTTTCATACAAACTTTCATCCCCTATTTTACCCCCTTGGGGGTAGAATTGATCAAAATCCTTTCTTAGCGGATGCTTATGTCATAACCTGCATGCCAAATTTCAGCCTGATCCGTCTAGTGGTTTGGGCTGTGCGTTGATGGATCACTATGTCAGTCAGTCAGTCACCTTTGAGTTACGGCGAAAATATAGTAACCTAATTGGTAATTATGTTTTTAAGCCGTTTGGTGTTAAAACGCTCGGACATGGGGAGCTCCCAAAACGTTTGGTCGACTCTACCCGTGACTAGAAGGCTGGCAATTACTTTTCCCAATTAATATGCATAGCAATTCAACGTGGGAACGTTGCCACCCTCATGGGCACGTTTCCCGTCATTGACAAAGATGACAATGAATTTTTTGATGCTTGTTAGCCATTACTAAGCAATTTTGCTTGGTAATGGTTAATAAGTCTTCTACTTTTTATTTAGTTGCTTAGTTTTATAAATGTTATAAGTTTTAATTTTAATATAGCTTAAGATTTGCTAAATTGTTTGTGGTGACTGTATACGAATAAAGATTTTAAGTTTATTTTGATCAACTTACTTATATCTCTTCTCCTGAAAGAATCTTCGGGTACCAACTGAGTTACCATCTTTCGAAACATTCTCAATCTTACTAGCTTTCACATTAGTTAAATTGTCTTTTTTAATCTCCACTTTCTCTTTCTGCCCTTTAATCTTTTCTTTAAATATCTTTTTCTCTTTCTGTATTTTCTTTTCTTTGACTATTGGAGTGGTTCCTGTTTCTATGGCTTCCCTTTTTCTTCTAGCAGATAGAACAGAAGATGTTGTAGAATTCTCTGGTTCTAGACTTTCTGTTACATTACCTGATCGCCAAGATTTATCATAAGAATATTTGTTACCTGAACCTTCATGCTTCGTCATTTGTTTGTATATTGGTCTGTGCTGAGTAGAATATTGTACAGCGCCATGTTTTGTCGATTTATAAGTTCTCGGACATCGACTGTCTATTCTCCAATCACATGCTCGCTGATAAAAATATATCGAGCCAGTATTCTCGCAAAATACCGTTAAATTCGCAACGGCGGTATCTACCATGTTCTTTGCGTAGTCTGCAATGATTTCTAATATTCCCAGTAAATCAGTACTATTACCGCGGGGTTTTTTTACCGGGGTTTCTAATTTTAAATCAGTAAGCGTTGCATTTGATGAGACATTGCAGTATTTCTCGCGAGCATGTGACAGGGCTAAAGCAGATACTTTGTAAACTTGTTCTATTACATCTTGTGCCTCGTCTTCTATTCCTAACGCTTTGAGATTATTTGCGATATATGAGGTATCGACAGTCGTTTCTTCTAGAGGCTCTGGTGTGACAGTTGGTGTTGTTGGTGGTGTTATATCAGGGTTAACTCTTAGACTCTTTAGTTCGGATGGTTGTATTTCCCTTTTTCTTCTCGCCACTCCGGGGTAGGATTGACAGAGTTCGATTTTTTCTAGGCGGTCGCGAGCACGGCATTCAGACGAATATACCATTTCTATTTTCCGAATGTCCGTCGATGATAGGCCGACGCGATTTTGGCGGACGTTTTGATTCTGGAAAATAGAACTTTGATCAGTGGGATTAAAGTTTAGAATTGAATAATCTAGTGGCTGAATACTGAAAAGTAATTAGTTTAAAATCGCTGTTAAGTCTCGTGCTGCCTCTGTCACTTTAAGGTAGATTGTAGCGACAAATAAACATTGCAGAACGTCTTAATAGAAAGTTACACGCGTATCAGAATTCTGGCGTATTTTTCTTATTTTTATCTTTAAAAAGTGACTCCCGCACTAAGGAATTTAATAATTGTGTCGCGGGGGGTTTCACGAACATTCAAATAACATGCACAAAGAACACCCAGACAGACAAGCATTTGTGGATCACACAAATGCTTGTCCCATGCGGGGACAAGCATTTGTGCTCACGTGAGATGCTCATGTGGCGGCGGTGGTGTCGCGAGTCGAACTCACGACTACACCGCCGCCACTTCAGCTCATGATTAGGGACTCCTATTGAGTCTGAATCTAGTCGGGCGATCCCGAGAACATGCATGAGCTAAACCGTTTTGTTTAAAAAAAATATGAATACTCCTCACGAAAGTTATCATTCAATAATACTTACTTTAAAAATGATAGTTCTATGTCCATTCTTGCTAAATTCTCTCTCTCCAAAATGCATGACACTACTGATGTCGTAGGGCAGCGTGCGGAGTAAAGGAGGAAGGACGCTCTCCTTCGTGAATAAACCTATAGCACCTGCATAGAAAATATAGTATTAAAACAAAAGATTAAGGCGCTACACGAATAATTATTTCATTTGCGAGTAGGCGGAGTCAAGCGGACTGGAGAGCCAATCTGGAAATGCAAGACAGAGATAATACTAACTGCTTGCTTACGGGATGACAAGAGCTAAACATATGTCAAGGTCGCGAAAATTGTTTTAGAAATAATAATGTAAGCGACAAAATGGAAAATCTCATATTAATCGAAATCTATCGAAGGGAATAAAAAATCAATCGACATTAATCTAGATGTTGTAATTATGCATCAAATAGTGTGACAAAAATATTATTAAGTTGAATAGTTAGGTGGTTAAAGTAAAGAAAGGGTTTTTATAGAGCTAATTTAAAAAAAAAAAAACTATCAAGGAAAGTTTCTTTAATCGTGTCACTGATCGACATTTATTTTCATCATACCCTCTTCTATCTAGAAACTAATTTTTAAGTCAATAACTTTTATAGTTGCGAAGTAAAAACGATATAAAAATAGCTAAAAAATGGTTTATCGCCTTAACCCCCAGTTTCTGAAAGGATTTTCAGTTTAATCTGTTATTAAATCTACTGATTACAGTTCTTTGTCTATTTAAGAGCGGTAACTCGGAAAGTAGGTATTTGAAGAAACTATTGCCGTCGCGGTACGCACGACCTACCCCCGTAAAGTGCGTAAGGGACAACTACAGCTCAGACTGATTATACATATAAAATCCTTCACCAAAAGACGTTTTGCATTCCGCGGTTTTCACCTATAAAACTGGACTGATCCAAAAAAAAAATTGATTTAAGTTAAACAGCAAAGATAAGAGAAATTTTAACAAAAAGAAAAATAATTTTCTTTTTGTTCGCAGATTGAACGCTGCGGTTAAAACAATATTTTTTATGGTCTTTCTTTTATTTATTATTTTTTTTCATTCTGTTTTTCATCATTGATAAGCTAGATTAAAAAAAAACGGTTCAAAATCATTTTCCAAGACGAAACCTCACTTTTTTATTTATCGTATTAATCCGCTCCTATGCATAGTAACTGATGTACTTAGGTATGATTTAAAAAAATAATAATAAGTAGGTAAGTATAATCAGTTGTTGCCAAACACAATTATACGTGTTTATCAATTTTTCTTATCCTGAGCCCACTATCTTATTAATTTTAATCCACATACAGTGCAATGTACGTTTATATATGTACATTATTATGACCTCCAAACAAAGATAGTGCATTTAAATTGTGACTGGCCTGTTGGTCTAGTGGTTAGAGACCCTGACAGCTAAACCAGAGGACGTGGGTTCAATTCCCACCCAAGAAAAATCGTGATGAGCATGATCATTTATTCTGTGTCTGTATTTAGAAATATATAAGTATGTATATCAGTTGTCTGGCTGCTATAATACAGGCTCTGCCTAGTTTGGGATCAGATGGCCGTGTGTGAGTTGTCCCAAGATATTATTGTTATGATTGACAATCGGTGAAGGAAAAGATTGTGAGAAAACCCGGATTCCAAAAATTGGAATCTGAAATCACCAACCCGCAAAAGCATAGAGGATCAATGCTTCGTGCCTTCTTTATACATAAATTATATTAAAAAATTCATATACCCAGCAGTGGGACATTTATGGGCCGGTAAGTCTATTACATAGCAGTCGGGTCTTCTATATTTTCATAACTTCACAACACATTGTTTAAGTAAAATACCAGTGTAAATCATAGACTTTTATTAACATTTTAATCATATCATAAACACATACTAAAGTATAATTATCGACGATTTCCAATCAGCTAATCATTAAATTGATAATTACATTATCACCTTATGTATCTGGCATAAGGTGACAATTGGCACAGCAGTTGGCTCGCAAGGGGGCGCCCCTGCTGCCCCAGCAATATCCAAATGCGTGTATTTAATATTTTTATCTTCAAGCCCACCAACTTTGATCAAAAATCCTGCAGCTAGCTGATGGTGACGGCACTTTGCATCCATGTCAACCTGGATAAGATCATCTCCGCGACATTTTCCAACGTTCACAGTAAAATCTTCAGGTCTTATGACTGAATCTTCGAATCCTTCAGCAACTCGTCCGCCAGTTGATTGCAAATCTCTCGAATGACCTTGAGCACTGAAATTATCTAACGCCGCTGTATAATTCCCGTAACACAATCTTGCGTGACCAGTTAGAGTCGCTATAGTATAAATATGGGGATTCAATTCATTATCAGCGATTTCCCCCATCTTGAATAAGGCATCTGCCATCGCAAATCTTCCTTCAGCATCTGTATTGGTTACTCTAACAGTCTTCCCACTTCGTGAGACCAGTAACTCATCAGGTACGTAAGAATCTTCGCCAATCGAGTTTCTGCAAAGACAGAGAACGCCAATAACCTTCAAATGAGGTGGTTTAAGTATAGAACAGGCTTTTAGGAAACCGGCTACTGCTGCAGCACCGCATTTGTCACGAGCCATGCCGGCCATTTTACCAGAAATTTTCAAATCAGCACCACCAGTATCATAAGTCACTCCTTTGCCAACCAAAAGCAAAGTGTTAGTTACTCTTGCTAAGTCAGATGGCCGATACTCGATTTCAACAACTCTTGGTGTATGCCTCTCAATTTGGCTGGAAGCTCTTGATACGGCTGCCAAAAGTGGATACTCTTTATTAATCGTATCCTGATCTTCAATAACTTTGATTTTAATGTTACTATCGCCTTCAAAAGTTGATTTCACATAATTAACTATATTGTTTGGTGTCATTCTCTCAGGATCAGAACCAGCTATATCCCGGGTGAGGATCCTGGATTTTTCGATCGCAATCGCATTACGAACTGTCCTCTCAAATTTTTCGCTCAACTTCTCTTCTGAATGCAATCCGATTCTTAAGAAATTCTTCGTTGAATCCCGTTCTCTGATCTGTAGTGGCACGTACAAAGACTCTAGAGCTCCAAGGATACATACAAGCTGACCAAGTGGGAATCTCACCACATTTTGAACCACAAGCAGAGGTTTCTTTGCACCAGCATCTAGTGCCCTTAACATACCCTTAATTGCAGCATCTTTCACTACCCTCGCATCATGGTACGGCGTTATTTTTCCAGTCGGAGATAGCACAAGTCTTCCACCAGAAACATAGTCACAATTCCAAACTGTAGCAGCCTTATAGATATGTTTGTCAACTTTTGCGATGTTATCAATAAAACTTCCAATAGACCTTGGCAATGGAACATTCAACTCTTCAGGATATAAAATAAGAATCACTGCGTCATAATCTATTGAGTGTATATTAGTTTCTATAAATATGTTGTCGTACAATTTAAATTCAGTAGCAGACATCTTTGTTAATGTAGCGCTAAAATCACACTGGTTTGAAATGACATAATTATCAATGTAATAATTTATTTGTCGACTTTTATCAAGCTGATTTATTGTGATACTGTCTCCTTATCAGTGTAATTAATGTTATTTTATTTTATTGTTGAGAAGTTAATTTTATTGTGTTATGAACCATATTGTTTGCCCTAATCATATATTTTTATGACACACTTTAGCGCATTTGTTTTATTTTTAGTTTAAATTATAATGTTAATGACTTTGACCTCCATGTTATATAAATACTTTTTCATTTTACCTCTTTTCGAGATGGTAATATTATTTAGTAAGATAAATATTCACTGATAGTTTTCTCTACTAGCGAGTAGCAATAATGTTTTGACTTTGACTGACGTACACGAACTGCTCTCAAAGTCAGTTATCAACGCACACGGACTGCGCGAGCTGTCGCTTACATTAGCGCGTCACGTGCGCGTCCCGCCAGATTGATATTTGTTTTAACGACCGCTCGAAGCTGTAGAACTGCAGGCTTACTCCAGAAACTGGGTTGGTTCTGTTTTTGATTTAAACTCGATTCGGTTCTCGATACACTCCAATTTAATTTTAATTCAAATAAAATATCAATGTATAATTGTTATTCATTTAGCAAGCACACAAACAACACTCAGTATAAAAAAATACTGTCAATGTTTAGATTCCAGTCAGTTCCTTCCATTGACAGCATTTTTTTTAATAAACCTGAATCTCCTGCCTGCTAAACTAATATCAATTTTGTATTGGCATTGTATTAGAATTAAAATTAAATTGGAGAGTAAGGGCACAGGTCGAAACGACAAGCGTAAAGGTATTTATGCATGTTTATAATTTGTTATTGAAGAGCGGGTCCTCCTAGGACAGGTATTGCTTTTACTTAAAAGGAGGTCCCTATGTAAGATTTAATGTAAAAATTTAAAGTTTCTGTAATAAAACTTTTTATGTTTTACTAGCTATAGCCCGCGACTTCGTCCGCGTAGAAGACGAAAATGGTTTAAAGAGTAGCATTGCACCAAGGTTGTATGTGACTTCAACGTTTTTTGAATAAAATCGAATTGAGTTTTCAAACATGTGTCATGCAGTATTGATATCAACTTCGATGCAAATCACCCCCAAAATTTTCTACCGCTTCGTAAACCCGTTGGGCGATGAGTTTCAATAAAATACGAAACACATCTTTCACCAATTCTTTTCAAGCATGTTTATGGAAAATTTGAAGTAGATTGGACCAAGGAATCACGTTTTCCCATACAAACTTAGCCTCCATTTTTCACCCTCTTAGATCATTTCAGAAAATCCTTTCTTATCGGATGCCTACGTCTTACAAAGAACTCGCACTCCAAGTTTCAGGTCTCTACGATCAGCGGCTTAGGCTGTGCGATAATCCGTCAGTCATTCAGGACAAAGCATTTAATATATTTATATTTGACGACCTCCGTGGTCGAGTGGCGTACACACCGGTTGTTAAGGTGTCCAGCTCTGAGGTCCCGGGTTCGATCCCCGGCCGGGTCAATGTAGAAAACCACTTTTCTACTTTGTCTCGGGTCTGGGTGTTTGTGGTACCTTCGTTGTCTCTGAATTTCATAATACAAGTGCTTTAGCTACTTACTTTGGGTTCAGAGCAATTTATGTGATGTTGTCCACATTTATTATTTATTTATTATTTATATATAGATGTTTATACTCACTCGGCTCAATGTTTTCAATCATAACATCTATGTAGACATCTCTGCTCATTCTGTTGTGCTCGAACGGGAAGCCTAAAGCCCTCATGATATACATATCAATCTGAGGGGATTGGAGACATTCGTATCCAACGTTCACTAACTGAAACAAAAACATTTATTATATACTAGGTTTAGCCCGCGACTACGTCCGCGTAGAAATCGAAAATAGATTTTGACATTCCACAAGGTTTTATAGAGTATATTTCTACATTTATGGTTTTATGTGAGTGCACCGTTTTTTTTTATCACTTTCAAAATTGTTGAGATTGTTATAAATATATACTTAATTAATCTATACTAATATATAAAGCTGAAGAGTTTGTTTGTTTGTTTGAAGGCGCTAATCTCAGGAACTACTGGTCCGATTTGAAAAATTCTTTCAGTGTTGGATGGCCCATTTATTGAGGAAGGCTATAAGCCAGGGGTTCCCAAACTTATTTTGTCTACTGCCCACTTTGAGAATAAATTATATTTTAACGTCCACATTTTTTCACCTACTTAAAAACCATTATAACTTCAAATTAAATTTATTATTGTGAGCTATATTAGCGGAGATTCGATTTTATTTCTGGGTCTCTTAGCGCCCCCCTTTAGGCCTGCAGCGCCCACAAGGGGGCGTTATTAGGCCGGCAGCTATATAACATTGAGCTGCGACCAAAAGGAGCGGAGCATACATAAAAAATGTTGCAAAAATGAAAAAACCGTTGAAACTAAAACACGCGGTCAAAGTCGCGGGGTACAGCTAGTTATAGCTGAGAACCATGTCAATTACGTCAGCTTTCAAACAAAAAAACCCCCATAACAATCGGTCCATTCGTTTAGGAGCTACGATACCACAGACAAACGTCAAACTTATTGACCGTCAGGGGTTTAAAACTTACATGAGGAGTAAATATAGAATGTCCACGGGTTTCCATCTTACATCTTCTTATGCCGTCTGGATTGACAAACACCATTACATGTTGATCGTCTGTTGGTGCCGCCATGACAGGCGCGAATTTAAGGCAAGTTTTAAATGCGAACATGGACAGTGACGTCATTATAGCCATAGCTTGTTCGTGATCTGAAAAAGAAGGAAGTGGTTTAAAAGAAATACTTATTTACATATTTTTTTTGTTACTACACAACTACTTAGATATATATTTGATATGACTGGCCTGTTGGTCTAATGGTTAGTGACCCTGACTGCTCAACCGGAGGTCGTGGGTTCGATTACCACCCAGGATAAATCTTTGTGTCATGAGCACGATCATTTGACCTGTGTCTGGGTATTGTTTATCTATAATATGTATGTATTTAGAAATATATAAGTATGTTTATCAGTTGTCTGGTTGCCATAACACAGGCTCTGCCTAATTTGGGATCAGATGGCCGTGTGTGAGCTGTCCCCAGATATTATATTATATTATATTATTATATTTAAATGCTCAGCCACGTTGCATATCTCTTGTGGAAACGCATCCTAGTGCCACTGCAATTAATAAAGGTAGCAGCGGCCAGAATCTATCTCTATCTCTTTAGAGGCGAAAGTACTTTGTTAAGATGCTACACGAATAATATTTCGTTTGCGAGTAGGCGGAGTCTAACAGACTGGATAACCCATCCGGAAATGCAAGACAGAGATAATACTAACTACTTGCTTACGGGACGAAAAGAGCTAAACATATGTCAAGGGAACGCAATATTGCGAAATATTGTCTTTAATAATAACGTAAGCGACAAAATGTAAAATCTCATATTAATCGAAATCTATCGGATGGAATAAAATATCAATCCACATTAATCTAGATGTTATGATTATGCATCAAATCGTGTGAAGAAAATATTAATAAGTTGAATAGTTTGGCGGATTAGGCAAAAAAAGTGATTTATAAAGCTAATTTCAAATTCTTTAATCGTGTAACTGATCCACATTTATTTTCAACATATCCTCTTCTACCTAGGAACCAAATTTCTTGTGAATAACTTTTATGAAATAAAAATAGTTAAAAAAAAAAAAAATCTACATTGTCTCGGGTTTGGGTGTTTGTGGTACCTTCGTTGTCTCTGATTCCATAACACAAGTGCTTTAGCTACTTACTTTGTGTTGAGAGTAATGTATGTGATGTTGTGCACATTTATTTATTATTATTATTTAATCTTAATTTTGATACTATTTAACCTAAATATACTTACCAAAGTGGTCGGGATTTATGTAGAAAGGCACCGTCGCATTTGGCCAAAACATAAACATTTTCGTTGATATTACTGGAAAAGATAAAAATCTTCAAAATACTGATAAAAATTCAAGTATTTTCTTTATAATATCTATTTATATTAAAGAGAATGTATGTGTGTTCATCTAAAACTCGAGAACCTTTAATCCAATTAATATGGAACTAAGCACACATACAGTGTGTAATAAAAACGCTGTCCTATCCAATAAAGGCGTATTCCTGGTTCAACATACGTACTAGAAAAAAATGTCTCGCTCAGGCGGCTTCTTTGATACAAAACTGTAGGTAGTACACGTGAACTTTGTCGAGCGATCAGTGTAGCCTTTGATCAGTTTTATTTTAATTTAATTATATTCATCGGGGGAAAATAATAACCTCAAATCCATTCTATAGTTATGTATATGTGTACGCAGTACGATGCCGAATTTCGTCGGCCATTTTGAAATGATTTTATTTCCATATAGAAAGATGACGTATTTGCTTCGCTGGCCTTAACGTTAATTTTGACTGTATTTTAAGTAATTTTTAAAGGTATTTTTAATTAGGCTCTATAAACAATAACTATAAAATCCTTTTGAATAATCCTAAACATTCAACTGTAAAGTCAAATGGCAATATTGAATATTAGGTGTGAACCTAACAGTTTTAAGAAAAAAAAATCGATATCTTAATTATTGTAAAATAGGCAATTAAAATACACCATTTATTAAATACACCTTCAGGAAGTAGGCCAATGGCCACGTCAAAAACGTATAGATCATGTTTATCATCATTTAAACGATATTTCGATTCCGATTTGAAAAATTCTTTCAGTGTTGGATAGCCCATTTATTGAGTAAGGCTACAAGCTATATAACATTACGCTGCGACCAAAAGGAGCGGATCAAAAATGAAAAATGTTGCAAAAATGAAAAACCGTTGAAACTAAAACACGCGGACAAAGTCGCGGGGGACAGCTAGTCATAGCCTTCCTCAATAAATGGGCTATGTAACACTGAAAGATAGTTTCAAATCGGACCAGAAGTTCCTGAGATTAGCGCGTTCAAACAAACAAACTCTTCAGCTTTATATATTAGTATATATAGATTACTTACCACATAAGCAAATACATTGTGGAATGGCAATAAATGATTGAGTATGCATACACGTATAGAGTAGACAAATAAATAATTAAGTATTACTTTACCTTTTGTACCTAAAAATTCTTCTAAGGTATAACATGCTGGTAACAAATAACTTAATACAAAAATAAATTTTAAATAATACAACATGGCCCCAACGCCTCGTCAGAGCAAGAAATATATTTTTAAATCTAATTTTAATTTTATTGCATTTTTATTGCACTATGTTATTGAAGCGCATAAAAACCTAATTCTGTTGATTGAAACCTTAGAGTATACATACAAGCATAGAGTGCGCACATCTCTTGTAGCTCGTTGTGCCGAGCGTAAGCAGATTTTGAGCTGTAAGTACTACGCTCGTTTACTGATTTAAGTGATTTTCCGTGCGACGACAGACGTTGATGCGAAAATATCGACAGTTTCGATATAATTAGGGTAATATTAGGTATTAGGTAAACGGTGCGCTCTGTTTTGACGGGCCTGTTGGTCTAGTGGTTAGTGACACTGACTGCTAAACCGGAGGTCGTGGATTCGATTCCCACCCAGGACGAATCTTTGTGTGATGAGCACGATCATTTGTTCTGTGTCTGGGTGTAATTTATCTATAATATGTATGTATTTAGAAATATATAAGTATGTTTATCAGTTATCTGGTTGCCATAGCACAGGCTCTGCCTAGTTCGGGATCAGATGACCGTGTGTGAGATGTCCCATGATATTATTATTATTATGTTTTTACACAAATTTTACAATTTTATTTGTTGACACTTGTGCTCACAGTTCATACTTGATTGACGCACTCTATAGTTAACTTATTTATACTCTAAGGTTTGAACAATGTTTTTAGCGTTGGGTTTCCTTGTTGCTACTTTTATTTCCTATCATATTCGGTACGAAGTGTTACCGTAAAAAAAAGTATGTCAAGCAGCTTGTGTCTTTTTATTTATAGCAAAACATACTTTATTTTTCTGGTCTGTTTTAATAGAACTCAATAGTCAACATAGGTACACTAGATATATAAGTAGATATATACTTATTTCTTATATTATTTAAAAACTAAACGGTCTAAACAAAAAAATATGAAACAGTATTTTTTTCGTAAAAATCATGACTTGACCAGAAAATACTTGTATTTCCAAACGAAAAACAGAGTAACTATTTTTGGCTCGACCCGGGATTTGAACCCGGGTCCTCGTGCACGGTAGTCGCTTGTGACCACTAGACCAACAAGACCATAATCTCAGTGGACCATATCGATAGAGAGCTAAACCCGGTTTCTGAAAGGCTGAACACTCTTAACACAATAATTTGTTAATCATCTGTCAAACCTCAAGTTAAGCGCTGTGATAGGTTTTTAGAATAGGCATGTATCCTAATTTTTTTTGAATGTCCGCCTGGTATATTAATGAATTTTATTGGACACGTATTTTTCTTTATTCCTGCAAACAAAAAATGATCAAAATACAGAGAACGGAAATTACGCGTGAATCCTCGCTACAATTTTTACCAAGGCGTGGCGTCATAAGCCCCCACTCCGAAACTTTAAAGCGCATGTATCTTTGTAATTTTTTATTGTTTTGATAAAAGAAAAAATACGTGTCTAATATTTTTTTATTATCTAACTGACGGACTAAATAGAATTTAACTGTTCATACCAAGTCAACATCCCTATTTTGGTCAACCAATCATAGTCGTGATTAGTTGATTTGACAACAGATTTGGTTGGTGTACCTACGCGTGTAAACGTGAGTGTCTAATATGTATGCGTATCCACCAGAGATATGCGAGGGCATTACGTCACTTGTGGGTAGAAATTGTAGCCACGAGTGACGTTACCTACGTGACTTTTCCATTCACTGTATCTTCCTCATCGTTTAAAACTTATGACGATACATTGATTTGAAATGTCGCATGACGTCATGATGGCGTATGTTTTGTGTAAAATCGTGATGTAATTAGCCCCTACTTCTGAACTTTGATTCGTTTTATCTCCATGTTTGATAAAAGTAAAAAATACGAGTTTAATATTTTTTTAGTATAAAAATTACGGTCTAAATAGATTTGTACTTTTCATACCCTGTCAATATTCCCATTCGGGAAGCATGAATCAGAAAACTGGGCTCTGCTCCCGTCACGCCCCTCCCACTCGCTCGCATCTGAAAAGAGCCCGCTACACATCCTCGCACCGCTCATCTCCGCATCGTTATAGTGTCGCTAAAAAATCTCGCAATGCTCAGCAGCCATCTCTGATAGAAACGCAGCCTTATTGCGATACACACACTATTCATACAAAGAAAGTGTAAAGGCAGGTACAGACATTGCGAGGCATGCTCATGACCGGCGCTTTTCGGGTGCTCCGCAATATGTGGACACGTGTCGATATAAGTTCTTTTACATTATTATTTTAATTATTTGTTACGCATTAACGCATGCGGAGCGAATATTTGTAATAAAATACAACTAATAGAAGGAAAAACTTAAACCTCAGGCAGGACTCGAACCTGCGACCACTGGCTTGACGCGCCAGTCGCTTTACCAACTAAGCTACCGAGGCCACTGCCTGGAAGTTTAAATTTTGCCTTCTATTTTATTACGTCTTTTAGGGCGACGTATGCGACATCTAGTGAACCAACCTTACGGTTTGGCTTTCACCGACTCTGATTAACAATCTGTTAATTCAGATGTCCGAGAGATGATTGATGATGGTTCGAGTCCTGCGTCCTGAGGTTTAAGTTTTTCCTTCTATTAGTTGTATTCATTTACATTATTGTGCCTAATAGTTTTTTCCACTTAAACTAACATGAACTTTATGATTTTGTTTGTTTGTTTGACAGAGCTTTTTTCCGCACTTAGCCTCTTGATTGGCCATCGTACGTGAAAGTTTTTTCTTCTTTTTCACACCAGCCATCCCAGAGCATCCAAGAAGGTTAGCAGCGTTTTTTAGGTTGCTACAGTCCTCGGGTAGTGATGCGGGGGGTGCTGGATGATAATGTAAATAAAGTTTATTTTAGAATGACTGGCTTTAGTATTCATAAAAAGGGCTTAAAAATATATATAGATATATGAAGTGGTAGCGCAAACTGATCCTTATATGTATGCATTACAGTTGTTTTTCCTAAAACTCGTGTTTGTTTACATGTTTTGCACATGAATTTCGAACGCAGTATAGAGGCGTGTGTCGGTGCGTGGCGAGGCTTTAATGAGAACAATAAAAAAAAAATTGACTTTTTATCATTTTATAAAAAAAAAACGACTCCCGCACTAAGGAATTTAACCTAGTGTCGCGGGAAGTTTCTCAAATATTAAAATCCCCAGACTTAGAACAAGCATTTGTGAATGCTTGTCACACTAATGCTTGTCGCAGGCGGGGATTGAACGCGCAGCACGACTTGTAGTTATGGTCACCTGTACTACTCGGCTATCCTTGCAGTCCAGACAGAGTACAGCTAATATACTTCGTCAGATGAAGTAGGCAGGTAAACAATAAAAATCCTTTCACATATAACTTTTATTTTACATCAATTTACAATTTACTTTATATATAATTTAATAACTAACATCTACACAATTTTAATTAGTTAAGTATACTTAGACTGTTTTACCACCCTCAAGTAAAGTTTCGAGTAAGATAATCGCCAGTTTGACGACCTCCGTGGTCGAGTACACACCGGGTTTCAAGGTGTCGCCAGCTCTGAGGTCCCGGGTTCGATCACCGGCCGGTTCAATGTAGAAAACCACTTTTCTACATTGTCTCGGGTCTGGGTGTTTGTGGTACCTTCGTTGTCTCTGAATTCCATAACACAAGTGCTTTAGCTACTTACTTTGGGTTCAGAGCAATGTATGTGATGTTGTCCACATTTGTTATTTATTATTATTAGTTAAACCCATACGTAAGTGCATGTTCAATTTCACGACGTTCGAGAAGCACTAATCACAACTTTGTCATTAAATTTACTTGCCATGCCGTCTGCCAACTAACATATTTACTTGAAAATTAATGTTTCTTTGTGGTTGTCATGACAACAGTCTTATACAACCGCATTTTGACGTTCGACGAGTGATTTTTGATAGATTTGAATTCATATTCTGTACATACGATTTGATATGTCATTTATTTAACCAGTTTATAGTAACTCAGAGGTTTGTGAAATTTGTAGGCGATACTCATGACTTTTACTTGTCGATTAAAGTTGATCAGAAAGTAATTAATCAATCTTTTATTCGAAGGCGGTAAAAAGGCCCTAAAATGTAACATAGTTATCTAATTATAAGTAAAGCTCATTCAAACTTGAGACAAAAAAAAAATACATGTATTTAAGATTGATGACTCCGATTGTGTTAAAAATTAGTCGGGCGATACAGAAAAAGGCCCGTGAGTAATACCTCAAGCTTACATTTAAATAGTAATGCCACAAAGATGGCTACCGTTATTGCGCTCACCAGTTGGCGCCAATGGCGCGTCAGCTGTCAAAGTCCACCAAAAAACTGACTGGCGATAAATAGACGACTACTACATCAAAATGTAATTTCTAACCTACACTAAATCCTTTTTTTTATTACTTTTTTATTTTATTACATAAATATCTACCGAATTCGGTTCAAGTAAGATAAGTCAATGACCTTTATCTGTCAACTATCACTAAAAAACTACTGTTTTATTGTGCTATAATTGACAGTAAAATAGCGGCTAAACATTCATATTATTATAATTATTTGAATTACATTCGAGGCTTAATACTTAATTGACTCTTTGCTCGTTTATCTTTAAAAACTAAATGAGCAGTTCACAGATCAGAAAAAATGTTCACTTAGGCCTTTATCCAATACAATCGAGAACCTTTTCATGAAGTTTCATTTTCCTGAATTTGAACATAATTTTATATCCTTCTATATATATTTTTTCTGATCTTTGTTTTATTTACAAAACCGTTGCTCATTTTCTTAAAAAAAAAATAATGGCGCCAAACAATGACATATTTTCCCGCGAAAATGAATTTGACAGTTAGTAGGTAATCAAAATTTAAAAATGTTAACCATAAATTAAATAAACAAATGCTTTTATAAGTATAAAGACTAAACGTTTACTGTCTAAAAAAATCATTAAAATCACAATATACAGAAAATAATAATAAAATAAATTTATCATCGTACCTACTCATATTACCCCGTTACTCATTCATTACATTGTCGTATACTAACATGTTTTTATCTACAATATAACTAAAGTTCTTGTAAATATCAATCTGAAATATTTATTGTCTTTTGGCAAATTCAGAGCCTGACAACATTTCAGACTAATTGTGAATTACAACCACTGCATAAATTTAATGCACTCTCATAAAGATATAATAATAGATCTATTGATTTATATATTTCATTCTAAATCATAGTTAATTATTAAGATTTTCACAACGGTATATTGCGTCACATCCATTATATTTTTAAATTGAGCAAAAATCTTACAGTAAATACAAAATTAAATCGTTTTAAAATAAGTTAAGTTGACGAAAAATCTATATTGAGGATTTTTTTTTTTTATTCGATGTATATTTCTAAACAGTACGGGTAGTTTATCACAACACATGTCTATCTCGTTATAAATACTCTCTACTAACCAACCTTTTAAAAGCAAGGCCGTTTTCTTTTTTTTTTAAAGGCCTGACCATTTTACTATATGGGGACGGCGACAGAGCGCACCGTTTTATTAAAACTATCTCAAAATCTAATATTACCCTAATAATATCGGAACCGTTGATATTTTCGCATGAACGTCTGTCGTCGCACGGAAAATCACTTAAATCAGTCAAAGAGCGGAGAACATTTAGCGCTAAAAATGGCGATGCGCACGCTCTATGTTTGTCTATGTTATCTCTATGGTTTTGACATTTGCATTTGTCAATTTAGTCTCTAGGATTAAAAAAAACAGACCTTATTATGTTGTAGAGCTACTGTCTATTTGGCCATCACACCACTTAAGTAATATATTATATCTTGGTAAAAAGGATTTTAGGAAATTTATGACTGACTAACATCAACATGGCCGCCTCGATAAACGGAATATCATATATTTAGAAATGCGTATAGTGGCATATAAATTACAACGGCATTTAAAGCTACCATAGATTGAGCACTTTTCAAATAAGTACATTAGTTTTGGCACCAAGATTCTAAGGTGCATTTAACATAATCATCACAAATTCGATGACTTAATTGCTACTTAAATTTAATAGTATTTGCCCTAAGAGCAAAAGTAGTATTTAATCTATTGTCTAAGCTCATCTCAAAAGTATGACAAAGTATTTGACATTTTCCGTTTCTCGCGCAACTAGCGCCTCTTTTTATATAATAGTCTTATTATATTCTCTTATTTGACTTTGGCATTAGGAAAACCAATCTACCTAAGTCACTACAAAACCATGTTTAAAGTAGGTTTCAATCAGTTTTTTCTTTCAAATTTCTTCCTTATAATACATGTTTCTTTCGTCCTTAATACATGTATGTTTAACACAAAATGTCTAAACGACACTTGGCACAAACGAAGCTATATTGTGAAGAATATTTATATTTTTAAATAGGCCACATTATTTATTAGTTTCGAAGAATAGATTCTTCTTTAATTTTATTTTTTATGTTTTAAAAAAGGTCAGATTTAAAACTTTTAACCGAGCGCGCCATAAATTGACACGCAGAGCCATTGCTTACACACGGCGCGTGGACGAATCGTGATATCAAGTTTCGCGGTGAGTAGCCAACATTATACAGCTTTTATAAAATACAAAATACCCTTTCAGTACCAACATTCACAAAAAATTGTCTAGTGCCTAGCAACTAGCCAACGACAATTGAAAACGTCTACAGATTCTATAAGTTTATCTCAAAATATCTGTAGATTCCATCGAAAACACTTAATTATTACTACTACATTAAGATTAATATTAAGTACGACACAATTACATCTTTGTGATCTACAATATTAGTCTTTAATCTGTGATCTACAAACAACAAACACAGAAATACCTAAGTTAAGACGTAGTAAGACAATGAATCTAATAAGAATAACTTTCACCGATTGGTGGGATATATGCTGCACGCTACAGCGACCAATCGCGATATTCGCGCTCAAAAAACACGCGTTGTGATTGGTTAAAATTACGCGCGCGCCATATTATTCGTCTACTGCGCGGAATAATGGTAATAAATCCTTGTACAATAGATTTTAAATTTATATATTGTATTAGATCTCATTTGTTTTTTTTCTCATCCGCTGACTGATCTTCGTATTTATTCGTGTAAAAACCTATTTCATTATTAATTGTCATAGAATAATTAATTCATAGCTTGACCAATAGCGACTCGCTGTCTCGTTATTTGGATAGACTGTTCGACCAAAGCTTATCGTGATTAAGTATTCGAATTATTTTTTATGAAAGGTGTCATGCAATTATAATGTATTTGACATTTAAAACAGACGTTCGTCTATTTGTTTATTTACCATAGTTATAGCCAAGTTATAATTCCAAATAAACTGTTGTTTGAATAAATATTATTATTATTATTCTAAAGTTTATTTAAAATCAGAACTAAAATAAGTCTTTAAAGATTCGACTCCTATGATTTTATCGAAGAAGAAGTTAAAGCATTCATTTAAAGAAGTAATTTTGTATATTTATAGCACCGTTTAAAAATGGCTATATACAAAATTATTGACCTAATTATTAGAAGAGCAATTCAAACCAAAATACTTCACGCGACGTGAAAATAAAGTAAGTATCAAATATTATTTGTGTACTTTTCGATTCGCGCGTAATTTGTAGAATAAGGGATTTAAAAAGCCCGCTATTTCAGTCTGTCAATTGACCAATGAGAGACGAGCTACTGTCTCGTGATTGGTTGAAATTCGTTGAACATATTGCGTGAAAAAATAAAAAAGTACCTGCTTATAATTTTTTCTCTTGTCTAAATAGTTTTTTTTTTGCGAGAAAAAGATACAAAATTGGTCTGAATTGCGATTCTAACAGTTCAATGGCGTCAAATATTAGTTTTAGTTAAAGATCAAGTAAAAAAGATACCCGAAATCACATGATGCGAGAAAAGTTAAAAAGACTTAGTTTTTCATAATTAAGTATATGTTATAGAAAAAATACATTATTTTGTCAGTAAAATAAACTTGTGTTGGAAGCGTCAGGGTATCCCGCGAAATTCAAATTTTCTTACCATTTTTAAAATTTAACAGGCAAAGAGTTTTTTTTCTTCACTCCCATTTGTAATTGGAGTCTTTTGGCTCGCACATCTGTGCATCTGCCATATTCAAGTTTTGAAGCAACAGATAGCCAAAGAGTCTGTAATTCAATCGAATTGCATGAACTTAGGGTTAGGTTAATTATTTAAATTAAATGATTATAATTCTGTAAATACAAACGGTCGCAAAGCGTATTTTCTTTAGAAAAGGCCGTAGCTGTCCGGAAAATTGCAAAAACGTAAGAAAAATTGAATTTTTCGAGCTACTCTGACGCTTCCACCATAATATAAATATTTTTTTAACACAGTTTAGAAATCAGTATGTAGGTAGGTACAAACATTTTAATATCATATAATTATAAACTTGTAAACAAAATAATATGAGTATATTAAAAGTAATATATTATAAAAACATTAAAAGTAACTACATTTCTTATAACAGGCATAAAATAAAATTTAAATGTAGTTAAGTAATTTTTAAATTAAATTCAATATGGCGACTTATGAAATTAACAACGGTAAATTCGTTTATAACTAAATATTAATGTGAATAGATAATTGAATTCGTAGGATTCGTTTTTACATTTTATGTAGATTATAACTACATAACAATTTGATAAAAATTTCGAATATTCTTATTTTTTTTTCACCTCCTGAAGGTATTTTTCCAAACTGCCTGTCCTTTTTTTCAGCTTAGTTTTTTTTACAATATATATTGTTTAAATTTCTTCAATACATTATTGTTAATATTTTTCGCACCATAAATAACTACAATCACCTTTCTAATTTCTCCAGAATTCCCTTTTTAAAAAAGAGAATGTCAATTTATGTTTTAAACTTTTAATCTTAGAGGAATACATAAGTAAATTATAGAGCGCGCATATCGAGTATCAACTGTTGGCACTAGTATGAACATGTAAAATCGTAAAATTTGTGTCAAAACAGAGCGCACCGGTTTTATTAAAACTATACCAAAACTTAATATTACCCTAATAATATCGTAACCGTCGATAAACCTAAAAATGTGCTTACGATTGGCAAAAACGGGTTCTAGCGATGTGCGCGCTCCATGTTTGTCTATGATTACTCTAAGATTTTAATAGTTTTGATCATAGATGTACATTATAATCATCAAAAATTTGTTAACAGTACAAACACCAGTAGGCTTATTCGCTATCACCAGTTGCCAACCCAACCGATGTTTACTGAATAATAAATTGTATAAAAATGCTTATTCAGTATCGGCTAACTTCGGTAAACAAATACGTAAGAGTGTTTTCACTGTCTTTTTTAAAAAGCAACAATTGCTTTAGTTGACAACCGCCATAGCGAATAACCCTTCTGTTTCTTGGGTTAAACAATTACAACCGGGCTTACCCTGTCTCCGACGAACATTGTTAAGCCGGTATTTAACATAAATTAATAAAAATAATTAGACCAACGTTAATAGGGGATCGGACTATTTTTTTTTATTCACTCGTCACATAGATGTGACATGTGAATGATTAAACAAACCATGAGGAAGATACAGTGAATGTAAATGTCGCGTGACGTCACTTGAGGCTACAATTTTTACCCACAAGTGACGTCACAAGCCGCCACTTCAGAACTTTAAAGTACTTTAACTTTGTCATTTTTCATTGATTAAATGAAAGAAAAATATTTATATACAAATAAAACGGTTTACTCACGCATATTCTCGTGATCGCCCGACTAGTTTCAGACTCAATAGGAGTCCCTAATCATGTCTAGTCAAACAGTTCGACTCGCGACACCACCGCCGCCGCGTGTTTGACCGTAGAATGTTTTGTTTGTTTCAGACTCAATAAAAGTCCCTAATCATCAGCTGACACGGCGCCGTGGTGTCGCGAGTCAAACACGCGGCGGCGGTGGTGTCGCGAGTCGAACTGTTTGACTAGACATGATTAGGGACTCCTATTGAGTCTGAAACTAGTCGGGCGATCCCGAGAATATGTGTGAGTAAACCGTTTTGTTTTTAAAAAACCGGCCAAGTGCGAGTCGGACTCGCGCACCGAGGGTTCCGTACAAACCTGTAGGTATATAAGTAAAAGTTCACCCATCACGATGATCGAGTCATAGTCGTAGTTATGGTATTTTAATTGCACAACGAAAAAAAAAATATTTTTATTATATGATGTAACTAAAAATTTATGCTTTTCGCAATTTTTCCTTTATCTGTGTTATAAGACGTTGCTTCGTACCAAATTTCAAGATTCTGAGTTCACGGGAAGTACCCTGTAGGTTTTGATTCCCTTGCGAGTGTCGAAAATTTGCGGCATAAACGGGAGTATCTTTTGATCGCGTTGACTTAGAAGTTTGATTTTTTCACAGCTCCAAGAGACCATAGACTTGAGTATTTGATATGAATTTCAGCTTGATACCTCCACGCGTTCCTGAGAAAAAAGGTCTTGACAGACAGACAGACAGACAGACGGACAACAAAGTGATCCTATAAGGGTTCCGTTTTTACCTTTTGAGGTACGGAACCCTAAAAATTATGAATACTCCTCACGAAAGTTATTATACAAAAGAAAAATACTTTATTTTTTCTTTTTTTATCTATCTGGTGGACTAAATAGATATTTCCTTTTCATACCCAGTTAACCCAGTCCGATCCCCTATTTATGCTGTTCTAACAATAAAAAAGTTAAAGCTCTTCATCTGTCAACAGTCTCTTGAAAATTCGATGATTTGATGTCTTTTTTCTCATTTTTGTGATCTCTCGTCTAGTCGATCCTGAAAACAATCGGGTGATGTGTAAACTGAAATAATAATGCAAGTTAATAAATAAAAAAAAAGATTTTAAAACTAGTTGCAGTAAAAGAGTCTTTGCGAAAAGAGAACCGTCGTGGCTTTAAATATAACTAACATTATGATAACATTAAAATCATTTCATAAAACAATTATGAAGAGCCCATCTGAAAACATTATGTTCTAACATAATTTTGTAAATATCCAGATGTTACACTCGCACTGTAATGACGCAACAGTTTTTAACATAACAAATACGGTAAATAAACACAGCAGCGCCCTCTATCCCAAGACGGTCTTTTTCCGCACAGAATATACTTAGTAACTATTAAAAAACAAAAAAACATGAATGTAATTCGATTGTTTTTTTTATATCTAAGGCTGGTTTTATAGCTACGCTGTTAGACGCGCCGTTGAGCAGCGCCGCTGTTAGCAGCGCGCGTTTGAACAACGGTCCGCTGTAAAACGAGATTAGTACCGCGCGTTTCGCTGCTGTGTACAGTCGTCTACAAAATGAACATTAATGCGGTTAGAGTAGTGGCTATTTACCTCTTATGGAAAAGAAGGCAAAGAAGACTAGCTGTTGATCCTTATAATGGTACAAGGTTAGTGAGAGATGAACACGTAAGATCTTTTTGCGATTTACGAGAAAATAGTCATAAATTTTATAAATATTTTCGCCTATCAATAACTAGTTTTGAAGAATTACTCTGCAAGTTACAGTCCTCTTTACGACGATCCAGCTTATGTCGCATCCCCATATCTCCAGAGGAAAAATTGGCGATCACTCTAAGGTAAATGAAATAAAATCGATATTATAATTCATGTTGTACTGTACTTAACGGCGCGTCTCAACAGCGTCACTCTAAAACGCATACTGATCGTATCGTAACTCGCGGCGCGCGCTTCGGCAGCGCTGGCGAACAGCGCGCGTTTACTCAACAGCGCTGCTCAAGCGCGTGGCTATAAAACGAAACTAGAACCCAGAACAAATCCGAACGCGCGCGCTTCAACCGCGCTGTCGAAACGCGTAGCTGTAAAACCAGCCTAAATGGTTATACTTTTTGACAGCAAATATGGCGACCACTCATTTTTTTTTATTAAATGTAGAATACAGTGTTTCAATCTATTGCTACTGGCTGATATTTTTAGGTTATTGTAATATGTAGCAACAAATAAATACACTCTTAAATTATTTTTGATATTTTTATCATACACACGTAACTCGATGTGTGCTATGTTTTATAAATGCATTTGAGACAGCGTGTCTGGTTTTTCGACTATTTTAGTAGAATAGGGTATTTGACAGGTTTATAAACTGTTCTACGTTAATCACTGATGTCTAAGGACTGTATAGAAAATCTTTATTTTATGTTCCATTAGCATATAGTTAAAAAAAAAAACGAAAACAAAAAAATATGCCGCGAAAATTACTTTTCCTGACAAAATGGCGCCTCATGTCATCGTGACGTCACCTGCTTATAAAATTTGGTTGTTGACTACTGTTGAGACGCAACTGTTTACAAGTAGTCGACGTCATCAACCATTCGGTCAATCGCAGCCGTTTATGATCACGCGACTAAAGTAGACAAATAATTTTTTTTCTTTGTCGATTTTCTCTTAAAATATCTCGTATTGAAGTAAAACTTCTTTAGGCGCGACTAGGGAGTAACTCAGATTTTTTTTCTGACGGAAGTAACGCTTACTATAGTCTGTGTAGTTTCCGCCATTTAAAAATAATAATTCTGATTGGTTGTAAGTATATGTCATATACTACACGCTTCTTGACTTATACGCCAGCTAGTGGCAAATATCATAATCAATTAGGATTATTTATTTTCAAATTGTCAAACGGATCAATTGTGAATAGCAAAGTGAATGAAAAATTCAACAGTTTTAAAAACATTATTTTAAATTGCAAAATTTTTTGAAAATCTCTAAATATACTTGTTTATTTATTACTTTTAAAATAAGTAAATTAAAAATAAATTTTCTGACAATTGCGACATTTTATAATATTCAATAACAAGGTTATAAAGTTTAACTTCAATCGCGCGTAAAGGTTACACGCACACACTTTTTTTTTTTCTTAACTGACTAAGTAAATATTTAGATTCCAAAATTCACATTCATAGATCAGGCATCAATAGATCCTATATTTTACATGCTGTCAAAGACCCTGTTATTTAAATTTAACACAAAGACACTAACGCTAACCAAAAGAATAAACAGTGCAGTCTGTACAAAACTTCATTGTAATAATAGGCTCACTCAAAAATTCTTTATATTCCTGGGCCCGTATTTATAAAACAGAATACAAAAGAGCTACAGATTTCATACCAAAACATACAAGCAAATTCACTTACCACTAATACACTTACCTTTCATACAAATCCAATTACCTCAAATACACTTACCTTTCAAACAAATCCACTTACCAAAACAAATAATAATAATAGTATCTTGGGACAGCTCGCACACGGCCATCTGGTCCCACGCTAGACAGAGCCTGTATTATGGCAACCAGACAACTGATAAACATACTTATTATTATAGATAAATTACACCCACACACCACAAATACCACACAACACCACACCACAAATAACACAGAACAAATGATCGAGCTCATCACACAAAGATTTGTCCTGCGTGGGAATCGAACCCACGACCTCTAGTTTAGCAGTCAGGGTCACTAACCACTAGACCAACAGGCCCGTCTAAACGAAAGTTAAACAGAAAATTTGTTCTTGGCTACATGGATTACAAAGACACGGAAGGTTTACTAAAACCAGCACGTCGATTCTGTAAAATTCACACAACAACTCGCATCTCACTTCGCTATTCACTCTCACTTCGCATAAAGTTCAAAATAACCTTGATTTCGATCGGGTTCGAGTGCGAAGTGAGCGTCGAAGTGACGGGGGAAATACTTCTTATTTCATCTCATACTTTATCTGTCAAAATCTCACATCAATTTAGTTCAACTCGCTGACACGCTCGCAAGGGTAGCGCTAGTGTAAATTCAAATTATCAACCGAGTTTTTGGAATGCCAATCAAGAAACTCACAGCGGATTCAGATTCGAAGTTTAGAATGAGGTCTTATAGAATCACACCGCGGTAACTTAATATAATTACCATATTTACAAAATTTAGTATTAAAAAACAAAAAAAAATAAAAATTGTTTACTTACTTACACACACCCACGAACCCACACACACACACGCTCACACACTTTTGTGTTATGTCCAATACCTATTACCTAATTATTTACTTTTATTGTTTTGTTTATAGCTATTTCTAATTTTTGCACTTTTTATATTTTAAGTGTGTTGTTTAAAAACAACTATCACTATTAATCATAGTTTTCTACCTAGGATGCAACTGGAAGGCAAGAATGCAATACAAAAATAAAAAATACCAAAATTGTTAGTAAAACCACTAATAACTATGATGTAGTCCAAATAATTTAATTGCAATGTAAGTTGAACTAGTTTCTCATAAATTTTATCAATGAATACCTACCTAATTGGTTATAAATTTGCATGCCGAACTAAGTAGGCGAAATATGAAGAACTTTACTAATTTATAAGATCTGTTATTTACTACATTTCAAGCAAATAAATAAATTCTATTCTATTCTATAAAATATAATCTCGTCACACACCTACCGACGAGAGACGGCAAGATAGATAGCTCGGATTGTGAAGTTAGCTTGGTCTGTGTTGTTAAAATACTTTTTATTTCATAATGGTACCGACCACAAAAACTAGTTTATTTGGCGCGGTCCCTAAATGATCTAAATTATCATAATTGTATACGTAATGACAGCGTGCTGCTGGGGAGTTTGTTGCGCCGTTTCTTCTCCACAGCTAGAGCACTTAGGAAGAGGTGAAGGGTGGGCGAATCATGGTGCTGTCCATTGTATTGACGTTCTTAAAGTGCTACTTTGTAGCCTAGTTAGAATTAATAAGTTTTTGATTTTGATTTTTAATCTGTGCAAGAAAGCCGGCAGCCGGTAAGTGTGTGACAATAAACGGGTACACTGAGTTGTTTTGCTGTTTAAAGTAGAAAATAATAAAAATGGTAGGTTTTATGGTTATGTGATGGTAAAGATAATGGTAGACTTACCTTCGCTCGTAGATTTCTATTAGTTTAACTTGCAAATGATGTCACATAGAAATGTTTTAAAGATGTCTTCTTCTTTCTCTCTAATTGTTTTCCCAATACTGGCAAAATCGTCTTTACCCCGACAGAGCCATTAACAACAAAATTGAATTGTTCTCTTAAATTGTAAAGGTAATATTTTCTTAAGTCTCTGTGAAGAAAAAGAGATTTATTACAAAATTGGAATGTTTGCATACTGTAATATATAATACTAGCTGTACCCCGCGACTTTGTCCGCATGTTCTAGCTTCAACGGTTTTTCATTTTTGTAACATTTTTCATTTATAAAAAGCCAAAAGTCCGGTGAAGCAGTCAAAGCTTGCGCTCAGTATAACTGCGTAAAACTCTTCAAAAAAAGAAAAAGCTAAATAAATAATATTAATAAGAACCTTTCATTCTTTCTGACGAGTTCCTGTCCGGTCCGGTGAGGCAGTCAAAGCCTGCGCTCAGGCTAACTGCGTAAATCTCTTCAAAAAAGTCCCAGAGTTGATTCCTAGAAGTAGTTTTTCGAAACAGTAGACAGCGCCAATTTTTTCTGTTCTCAATTGCTCGCCTTCTTTTCTTTTCTCGCGGCAGTTTACTTTACATTATTCGTTGTTCGGAAATTTTTCTTTCAATTATCGTTCATATTTTAGCTTTTCATCATCATCATCAGCCGTCCACTGTCTCTGTGACTACTTCACCCATAAAATGCCACAAAGAACGGCAACTTGCCGCTTGTATCTACCGTAGCTTGTGCATGTATGTAGCTTGTATCTATCCTAGGTAACATTTTCTATGGTCCTTAAAAACTAGATAATGATATGATAATCTCGATGTTTTTTTTTGTTAATATTTAGGCCTTTTGTTTAATTTTAGGCTTTTAAGTATTACTTCTATAAAATAACATTATGAAAATATATTTGAATAAAAAACAAATATTTTTTTATGATTACGGGTTTAAAATTTGCGATTTTCGGCTTTTTTTTTAAATGCACTAGCCACTGGTGCGTTAGATATGCATAGGGTTGCAGTGAAAAAAGCGTGACAAACTCTTATCCGGAAGCCATGTTTATCGAAGAAGTATTTTCGTTTTTTATCGCGTTTCCTACCATCAGTTACAGGATCTTTCGGTTCTTGCTCTACATGAGACAAGATGTATTTTTCTCGTTGGGCAGATGCGAGAGACCAGAAATAATTGCATAGTTTCCGTCTTCTCCGTTCAGAAAATAATGAGCAAAATATGTATTTATGTTTTTTTCCGTCACATCTAGTTGGTTTAGGTGATTTGATCGAAGAACTTGTTTTAGTTTTTCGTGGTTTTATTTCTGGTTTTTCATCTTTAATCTTTTCCGCACTTGCTGTCATAATAGGTACGTCCGTCTCTATTAGATTCGTATCTTCAATTTGTAATGGAGAATCAGTTATGTCCATAAATATGGTGTTTAAAATGTTGCTGTTTTCAACCAACAGATTGTTTGAGCCAATTACATCCGAATCCATTGTGTGGGTTTCTTTGTTATGCTCTTGAAAAACATCATCAAAAGATTCCATTATACCAAGTTTCTTCTTAAAAGTAGTAGATTGATTGGTTTCCTGTAGTTCTCTTCGTAAGCCATCTACTTTGGAAAGCATTGGATCATCAGTGTCCATAATAAATGATTTAGACGTATCGATTTTTTCTTTATTTTCTACTTCATCATAACTGTCTGGTAATTCCCAAGAAACTGGTGGATTATATTCGTTATCAACTGTGTCAAGCGTTTCTAAATCAAAGTTTGATGTCAACGATATAGTTTCATCTACTACACTACTTGATTGGTTTGGGTCTAATTTAGATAAATCTTTGATTTCATTAGAATAATTGACGGTTTGTAAAATATCTTCATTTTCAACATCGTTACTTATAACATCTGTTCCTGGTTTTTGAGGATCCTGAAATAAAAAAAAAGTTAAATACATAATTCAATATAGATAAACAGTTTTTTCTAAAAAAATATTTGTGTCTAGTCTAGGCTAGTTTAAAAGGTATTCTATATGAGTTCCTAATATTCTCTAGACATTCAGTTAGAAAGGTGGAGGGCTGGGTGCTATGGCGTAACTTAAGAAAGACCTATATCCAGCACTAAACCTATACTAATCTGATAAATTAATTTATTGAGTTTTCAATGTAGCTTTGACGTCAAAACCATTTTAAAACCGAAATAATTTTCATATAACCTCCAAAGATTTAAAGCTGAATATTTAGAGAATATTTATGGCTATAATGTAAGTTAGCACTCATTATAACTAAAACAGCCCCCTTACCTCCCCGAGTGGCATTTCGACAATCGATAACGATGATAGAAATCGCTTAAATCACATTAAATGTATGGAAATGACATTTCGTTTCGATAAGTCACGTGACTTGGACTTGTCACTCCCATAAATTTGAACGCTTCGATCAGCGTTATCGCTTGGCGAAATGTCATTGTCTAGGGGGGCTGGTATCCGAAGGTACTTTGGTATAATCCGTATGGTTCTAAGTTAATTCTCTAGTAAATCTCCAGTAGGAAAAGCTATCTACAGATATGTTTACAACAATGGGCCGTCCGATGAAATCCCATCGCAGTAGAATGGGCCGATACGCACCTGCCTCTCAACATCCAGCGCTAGTTTTCGTTAGAGTTTGTGAGAGATCCGGCAATAAAATAAAAAAATGTTTGGAACAAGCAATAATGGTGATCAATGCTCAATCCTTCTCTACAGTAATAGGCCGATATTATTAGGGAGAAAGTGGTAATGTGGCTTCGTCTATCATAAATAGGTTTGATGACAGGGATAGGAATAGGTTTGATGAAAAGGAACAAACTATTATAATTCTTCGTGTACATTCACAAATAACCATTATTAGCTTAGAAAAGATGTACAAAAAGCGAGGTTAATCCTATTTTGGGTTGTCTTCTAAGAAACCTTGGACAGTGAGAAAAATATATATTTATAAATAGTATATGCTACATAAAGGGTGTACAAATATAGTTATACATATCAAAATCTTACTCAGTAGAATAATATTTATATAGACATAAGAAAAAAATATATACTAAAATATTACATATTATCATAGTGTAGATAGAATACCTCTTCTTTTTGCCTTCTCTTGAACATTGTCCATGTAGTAATATTTGCGTAAAAAAGAAAGGAACATGACCTATAATATTTATTCATTGAATAGATATACTTGACAGATATATTCGACTGGCCTGTAGGTGGTTAAACCTGACTAACATTGACTGTTAAAACTGACTGACGATCATTTGTTCTGTGTCTGGGTGTAATATATCCATAATTAATATGTATGTATTTTGAAATATATTTAAGTATGTTTATCAGTTGTCTTGTTGACATAATACAGGCCCTGCCTAGTTTAGGATCAGATGGCCGTGTGTGAGTTGTCCTTTACTCCAGACATCTTAGAGCATCCCAGAACGTAAGTAGCCTTTTTAGGTTGCTACAGGTTTTCAGTAAAGATGCTGGAGGCTGACGAATAAGAGCTCATTGGTCTGTCACGCCATGGATTCTAGTAGCATTTGCTGTAGCGTTATTTCCGCCTCCATGCAGCCTCGGCATAGAGGGCTTGTTCTTTTTTTATCTTGTTTTAAAAAAACGACTCCCGCACTAAGGAATTTAATCCTTGTGTCGCGGGGGATTTTACAAACAATCAAATCACATGCACAAAGAACACCCAGATTTGGAACAAGCATTTGTGTATCACACACATGCTTGTCCTATGCGGAGATCGAACCCGCGGCACGTCGCGCACAGAGGTAATTGGCGTGGTGACCTATACCACTCGGCTATCCGTACAGGGCTGTCTGTAACATCCATGGTGAATAGGTGTTTGTTCAGGGAACAGTGTCCAGTTATCGTGCCCAAGACTTTCCGGACTTTGTCCTTATTAGATCTGGTTAGGGTGTGGGCAAGCTTTTTTGACGTCACTGGAATTGCAGTTTTTGGTTGCCTGCGTCCTACACTGTTTCTATAATCTGATTGGTGGGTTTCTTCTGTTTTAATGCGCACAGATCTATGTTTATATATGCAATGATGTCTGTTTAGATTGGCAGTAATGTCCGGTCCATAGAATAGTGATAATAATCACCTCCTGATCCAATTTCGTTCACAGCGGACTCTCTTAATAGAGATTTGCCATCTGCGCGGGTGATATTTCAGTGCACGAGTGTGTGCGCGAACACAGTTGCACTCTCGGAGTCCGATGGGACGGCAATCTGTCACGATCGGAGAGAGATCAGGCGCAGCACCAACGGCTTTACACGGAGGTGTAAACACCACCTAACTTCCTAACTCCGAGCTGAGGTGTACTGAGTATTTCTAACCCGGGCTTCGAACCCGAGAGCTCATGCACGGCAGTCGCGCTTGCGACCATTAGACCATCGAGGCAGTCAATCCGGTCCATATACTATAGTTTTTGAAGCCTTTTTGACATCATCTCATCTGCTACATCATTACCGAGTGATCCGCTATCGCCGTTGTTCCACTGCAGAGTTTCGCTGTTTGTGTGAGCAATGTACTGGAGTGCATAGTGACATTTCAGGACATGGAGTGAGGTTATGGTATTGTTTTGTTGAGCTTGAAGTACAGATGCACTGTCAGAGATGATTTTGATGTTGTAATCCCTGGTGTGATTCTGTAAGACCTCATTCTAAGCTTCGAATCTGAATCCGCTGCGGGTTTCTTGATTGACATTCCAAAAATTCCATTGATAATTCGAATTTACACTAGCGCTACCCTTGCAAGCGTGTCAGTGAGTTGAACTAAATTAACCGAGACATTTTGACTGATAAAGTATGAGATGACGTAAGAAGTGGGATTCAGTAAGATAATTCCCCCGCCACTTCGAAGCTCACTTTGCACTCGAACCTGATCGAAATTAAGGTCATTTTAAACCTTATGCGAAGTGAGAGTGAATAGCGATGTGAGATGCGAGTTTTTGTTTGAATGTTCCAGAATCGACGTGCTGACAGCTCTGGCTGCTACTGCCTGCGTCGCTTTGATACCCATACAATCTGCTGCAACCTCTTATAAGGACCGTAACGCATCAAATATTTTTTCTATGCGATTGTTATTTCTGTCTTTTTCGAAACAGTTTTACATAAAAATAGTTTTACAAGATGGCGTCTTTTTAAGTTAGAAATATCGATATGAAGGACCCTATTCCCGGGAGGAGAGGGGGGGGGGGTTTACATTACCACTTTCATCCTATAATGGTACTTACTTCTTAAGAGTACATATTAAGTTGTTTGTACAATTTGATCATTACAAGTCTTGAAAAAAATACATGGAGCATTTCACTCTCCACACGTAATGTTGTATCAAAGTTTTTTAACAGTATAAAAATATAAGTATACGTATATATTTCATCTTAAGGCGATACACAAATTTTTCATCTATTTTCATTTCGTTTTTTCTTAGCAACTATAAAAGTTATTGACATGTAATTTAGTTTCTATATAGAAGAGGGTATGATGAACATAAATGTCGATCAGTTACACGATTAAAGAAACTTTCCTCGATAGTTTTATTTTTTGAAATCAGCTCTATAAAAATACTTGTTTTGGTTAATCCACCAAACTATTCAACTTAATAATATTATTTTCACACTGTTTGATGCATAATCATAATATTTAAATTAATGCCGATTGGTTTTTTTATTCCATACGGTACGTTATTATTTCTAAGACATTCTTTCGCGATCTTGACATATGTTTAGCTCTTTCCGTCTCGTAAGCAAGCAGCTAGTATTATCTCTGTCTTGCATTTCCGGATTGGCTCTCCCTCAACTCCGCTAGACTCCACCTACTCGTGAACAAAATAATTATTCGTGTATCGCCTTAACAAAAATTTTAGAATATTATGTACATTTTATTTCATACCTAATTTTTATACTTATATTTCATGCAAATAAATTATTTTTATTCCGCGTCTACGTACTAATTATCTAGTTAAAATTGCGTTTAATCGAGCAATTAAGTGTTCCATTCTTAACCTTTTGACCGCTTTTACGCGATACATATATCCGTGCCCCTACCGCGCATGTCGTATGTCTGCGACAGAGAATATGCATGATTATATCTTTCTGTATTCGTTCTATTATATATACAGATATATTATTATATACAGATACTTATTTACAACAATTACATAAAATTATATCTCGTAGCTCTAAGTATTGAAAGAGCTTAAACAAAAAGAATCGAATTTTATCGATTTGTAGCCGCGCGCTAGGGGCACGGAAATTGATATTTCAGTCAAGCGCTTAAAAGGTTAACTTAACAACTACACTGAGTAATTTACAGCAATTTATTGCAATGTTGCACAAAGTGTATATATAGCATGCAACAAAAACCCTGTCCGATCCTTATGAGTATTATTCGGCATCGTACTGCGTACACATATACGTAACTATTGAATGAATTTGAGATTATTATTTTTCCCGGTGAATATAATTAAATCAAAATAAAACTGATCAAATGCAACACTGATCGCTCGACAAATTTCACGTGTACTATAGTTTTGTATCAAAGAAGCCTCCTGAGCGAGACATTTTTTTTCTAGTACGTATGTTGATCCAGGAATACGCCTTTATTGTATCGGATAGGGTTTATGTTACATACTGTATAGTTAACTTTGTAATATTTAAAATAATAAGTAAAAGCTTGAATGTTCAAATGTTGCTCCAAATAACGCCACATTGTATTCAAAACTCCAGAATGCTTTATTTATTGCTTGAAATTGCTCACTACTCTATACTAGCCTATTTAAAAAAAAAAGATCAGGCCGTTTATCTGTGCAGGTTCTATGAGAAGCTGTCAGATTGTTTCTAATAAAAAAAAAAATGTTCTTACACGTTTTTTAACCACTTTTTTTTTATATTTCTTGGATAAAAAAATCATTTCCAGGTAGGTACTTACTTAAGAAATATTCATTTCATTTTTGCCCATAAATTGTAGGTATTATTTTTTCTTCATTACACACAGGTAACCTCAAAAGATAATGTTTTTTTTTGTTATTATAGATTAAATAAGATACTATAGCATTAGTTTATTCCTTTTGCAATATATGCCATTAAATACTTAACCTAACTTTATTAATACGTATACAAGATGGCGAAGACATATCGACATTAAATTAAACTCCGTTTATCTATTGATGTTTGCAGTATAAATCCAAAAATTAAATCAAATCCGTCGAATAGTTTATAGTCACAGGACAAATTACAAAAAAAACTTTAGATTCGGTTGCCAGGCTATTTATCTTGCACTAAAGCCTGGTTACTATATATACACAAAGCTTTTCGTTTTGCTAACGGACTGTAAAGCAAAACGAAGACAATAGGGATGTTTCCTGGGTATGAAAAGTTAAAATCTATTTAGTCCGTCAGTTAGATAATTAAAAAATATTAGACACGTATTTTTTCTTTTATCAAAACAATAAAAAAATACAAAGATACACCGCTTTAAAGTTTCGGAGTGGGGCTTATGACGCCACGTCTCGCTAAAAATCGTAGCGAGGAGTGACGTCACGCGTAACTTCCGTTCTCTGTATTTTGATCATTTTATGTTTGCAGGAAAAAAGAAAAAATACGTGTCCAATAAAATTCATTAATCTACCAGGCGGACATTAAAAAAAAATAGGAAACATGCCTATTCTATCGTCCGTAAGCAAAACGAACAGTTTTTTTTTTTTTAAAAAGAACCAGGCATTGTAGTATTTTTCAATAAACAAAAAAATACGTGTGGCATTCGGGGACTGCCGCGGTAAAGCTATTGCATAGCATTTTTTATCAACTTATGCAATTATAATATTTATGTTACATTTTTTTTTCTTTGATATTAATTCAAGTTTTGTCTTTGATATTAATTCAAATTACACTTTTTGAGCGTGGTGATCGATAAGAAAACATTTTTTTTCTTTTATTGAATAAATGAGAAGTTAATATTGTTTAAAATATTTTTATTATCTTACAATACATGTAGGTTATTCAGGAATTTTTATCATGGTAACTGAAATAAGAAACATAAGTTTGAGTTGAGTTCGGAGCAGCTCGATCCGTGCGAGCTTCGTACAGTCTACACGCATACGTCTAGTCGCACGCACACAAACACCGTGGCGAAGTTTTTTATTTTTTTTTGGATGAGATTTACGCAGTTAGCCTGAGCGCAGGCTTTGACTGCTTCACCGGACTTTTGGCGAGAACCTGAAGGGCCTCCAGCCAGAGCAATAGAAAATCTAACTACGTCAGCAACGTTCACTAAGGGCACCCCCTGTGAAGTTCGGACCTCGACTTAGTGCGTTGCTAACAATCTTAATAAGGCAAAAACAGCAAGGGAGGGCTGGATCTAAGTTTTTATTATTTAAGGACATATTTTTATTGCTAGTTTGGCCGGCTCGGGCCAGCTTGATCTAGGGACGGGGGGGACCGTGCCGAAGTCTGCCGAACTGAAACGACGTTAGACGATGCACGGCTGTCAACGCCGTACCGCTCTGTGCCGGTCGGAGGTGTTAGGTGTTAGGTTTACTTTCGTTACGGAATTTCTTGATTCGGTCACTGCGCTCAAAGCCCGCGATAAAAGCTATGCAATAGCTTAATATGAGATTTGACATTTCGGAGACATTACTCGCCTCCGTTACAGTACATTCGCCATAATAAAGAGAGCCTTATTCGCTGTAGGTTATTTTCGCTTCAGATTATTTTAATACATATAAAGTACCTACATTTAGTCTTTCGCGAACTTAACTATCTAAACACATAAGATTTTCACCATTCTTGAATATTACCCAAGTATCTTAAGGGTTACTTGCTTAGACATACTTTCTTTAAATCCCTATTTGGATTTAACGTTAAAAGAAGTATGTTCAATTTATGGCTTTACTACTGGCGCGTTGAGTAGTCGCAGATTCGAGTCCTGCCTGAGGTTTAACTTTTCTTTCTACTATATTTAACTACAAATATTAATACTTACCATCTTTGTATCATGGGCTCCAAATTGCGATCGGATAAAGTTATGGTAGATATCGCTATTTAGATTGAAAGCAAACTCGTAAAGCTTGCTTCGAAGAGGAACTGAAAAAGCAAAAACTGGTAATAATATTGACTTTACCCTTGAACAGAAGGCTGGCATTTACTTTGCCCAAAGAATATGCATAGCAATACAACGTGGCAACGTTGCCAGCCTTCTGGGCACTTTTCCCGTCATTGACAAAGATGATAATGATTTTTTGATGCTTGTTAGTAATTTGCTTACTCAATTTCATAAACGTTATAAGTTTAAATTTTAATATAGCTTAAGTTTTGTGTTTGTAGAAGAAAACCACTTTTCTACATTGTCTCAGATCTGGGTGATAGTGGTACCTTCGTTGTCTCTGATTCCATAACACAAGTGCTATATAGCTACTAACTTTGGGTGCCGAGAAATGTAAATTATTTGGTTCACATTTATTTATTTATTTTTGTTTAATTATATTTTACTAGTAAAACCACTTTCCAATTCTAACTACGCTTGTTATGTTGATCATTTTCTATTTAGATAAAATAGCATTTAATGTATTTTTGGACAACGAAATAGTTCTTATAGGAATGGTTTTTAGGTTAACCAATTACGCACAAAGGTCTAGTTTTATCAAAGTCAATCATTTACTTTTTTGGAAGAGATTTACGCAGTTAACTTGAGCGCAGGCTTTGACTGCTTCACCGGACTTTTGGCAAGAACCTTAAGGGCTTCCAGCCAGAGCAATAGAAAAACTAACTACGTCAGCAACGTTCACTAAGGGCACTCCCTGTGGGGTTCTGACCTCGACTCAGTGTGTTACAAGTGTGCTAACAATCTTAATAAGGCAAAAAGCAGCAAGGGAGGGCTGGATCTAAGTTTTTATTATTTAAGGACATATTTTTATTGCTAGTTTGGCCGGCTCGGGCCAGCTTAATCTAGGGACGGGGGGTACAATCATTAATTTCAAGAATCATGATAATACTTACTTTTCGTTTCTTTAATAACATAATTAGAATCATTAGTATTATTTGTGTCCTCTGTTTCAGATGATTCTATAACAATTTCCTTGTGAGATTTTAAATGTTCGTAGATATTTTCCAGCTCTACCAGAGCGCTTCTTATTTTGATTTTGCAATCTCCATGACATCCATAAATATTGTGTAAATCGACATCATGGTTCAATGATTCCATGTCGCATAATTTTTTGTGACATTTAGAACAATTTAAGAGTTCGTATGTGGTTTGTAAGGTGTTGATGAAATGGGCGAGGTATTCCTTCATGGATTTGTACGCAGCATAACATTTCTTCCATTTGTACTTAGGTTGAGTTGAACAATATATTTTGCAATCTTCTACCAATATGCCCCTGACTTGGGTATTTTCATATTCATCTCGATTAACATCAATTACTTTCAAATTATCCTCTGAATCTACGTGAATTTTAATATCTTGCTCCGTTTTATTTTTTATTGGAAAAGCTTCAAATACTTTGTCTTTATCTGTGTCAATCTTAACTTTATTTTGATCAAGTACTGTTTTTACACCATCTTTGGCTATTTTACAATATTTTTCTCCAACTATTAGTTGGATCGGACTTTTATCCTCTATTTCTGGAACTACTGCTTTTATAGTTACAGTGTCTTCTTCTACTTTAATATCTTCATCGGGTGCATCTGTACCGAAATCAAGTATAATGATATCATCAACATAATCCTCTGGTTCATCCTCGGAGATGTCGTTATGTATGGGTAATTCAGCTTCATTGTATGATGATTCATTTAAGTCCATTGTAGGGTCTGAATTCTCATCATTAATAACTTCATAAAATACTCCTTCAAGTTTTTCCTCCTCCGGTTCTATATTATCTCTATCATGTATCATTTTATCCACTTGGACCGAATCATTATCAACTTTTTTCGATGTTTCGTTTAAGTTAATCCCAATGTCTGGATTCTCATTATGAATATCTTCATAACTTTCTACTTCAAGTATTCCCGATTCCATGCTATCCTGTTCATGTTCGGATAGCATTACCTTATGAACCTTTTTCGATGGTTGGTTTAAGTCAATTACAGTCTCTGGATTCTCATCATAAATATCTTCATAACTTTCTTCTTCAAGTATTTCCACCCCCGACTCATTGCTATCCTCTTTATGTTCGGATAGCATTACTTTATGAAGGTTTTTCGATGGTTCGTTTAAGTTAATCCCAGTTTCTGGATTCTCATCATAAATATCTTCATCACTTTCTACTTCAAGTATTATTACCCCTGATTGCATATTATCGTCTTCATTTATAATATCTTCTCCAACTTCGGATTTCTGAACTTTTTTCGATGGTTCGTTTAAGGCAATGATGCTAGTCTCTGGATCACAAAATTCTTCATCGAGCGTTTCGATTTCAGTTTCTATATGATCAGCAGGTATCATATAATCGATATTTTTTAAATTTGTGTTCTTCTCTTGATTTTCTGTCACACCGTTTATATTTTTATTAGACTCATTATATATTTGGCGGCATTTACGATTAATACAGGATTTTGGTATTATGATCTGAAATATAATATAAAGCAATTTATTTAAAAGGTAATGGAAATAAGGTCATATATACCTCACACCTACATTACCTGTTTGCATATAAACCTTGCTATTTTAAAATTAATAATAAATTTATTAAACAAAATTTTTAAGGCGTTTAGTTGTTTATAGTTTAGAGATAAAACTTAATAAAACAAATAAGCGTACAAAACAGACACAATCTACAAATATTCATAATTTAAATAATACTTAAGTCTTCATACAAAATCAAAAGCTGCTTAAATGGTTGTTTAATGAACGTCAGAGGTAGAGTACCTGTACTTATTTATTTAGCTGGCTTGTGTAAGTACTTAAATGCAAATAATTCTTAAAACCTATGGCAATTGGACATTAATTGGGTAATATTAATATCTAACTTAGAAAACCTAAGTTAGTAATTAAATACAAATAATAGAAGGAACAACTTAAACCTCAGGCAGGACTCGAACCTGCGACCACTAGCTTGACGCGCCAGTCGCTTTACCAACTAAGCTACTGAGCTGCCTGGATTGAAATTTTGCCTTCTATTTATTACGTCTTTAGGGCGATGTATGTGACATCTAGGGAACCAATCTTGCGGTTGGCCTCACCGACTCTGATTAACAATGTGTTAATTCAGATGTCCGAGAGATGATGCAGCCCAATACTTATTATTTTAATTATTTGTTACGCATTCATGCAAGCGGAGCGAATATTTGTAATTAAATACAAATAATAGAAGGAAAAACTTAAACCTCAGGCAGGACTCGAACCTACGACCACTGGCTTGACGCGCCAGTAATTTGCATCTGTTACTTACGGTGCAGAAATAGTTTTCCTTTCTCGGTAAAAAATCTCGATGCTCAAAATCCAAGTGTAGGGCCGCTCCATCACTACTTATGAACGCTTTGATGTCCTTGCACAGCGTACATTTTTTGACAATAGTATACTTATTACTGTGAGTCAACATATGTTCAATTTTTAAGCAATTTGCCGCTAGCTTTATGTCGCAAATTTTACATATATAATTCTCTTGATTATTTTTCATGTGCTGCTCCTGGTACGAGCTATCAACAAAGTTTCGGAAACAGTACGTGCATGATGCCAAAGATCCTCGACTCAAGCAGTAGTGGTTTTTGCCATTCGGGTATCTTGCGTCGCAAAATTTGCAAGTGAAACACTCATTCAGTATAGGCAAATCAGACCTCACATCGTGAAAATCATTCAAATGCTCATCAAAATTTTCTTCAGTGTCAAAATAGCGTTCACAAATGTTGCACTCAAAATCTCCTATGTTTTTCAGTTTCTTGCCCCTGATCTTACAATGATCACTTATGCAACTAGGACAATGCAGTTTGAATCTGTTTTTTAAATTAGTCAAATCATTGCCACATTTTGGGCATTTTTTATCAAGTATATCATCTTTAAATTGTGTTACGCTGTTGTAAGCTATTATGCTTGTCTGACCATTAAACGATACCGTAGTTATAACCATTATAGGATGTGAAAACAAATGCTCCCGAAACTCTTCTAGGTGCCACCAGAAATTGTTGCACAGATAACATTTATAGGACAATGGAGTATCAATGTACGATTTCATTTTAATACAGCTGAGCCAAACATTTATATGCTGCTGGATGACTTTTTCGTGTGGGTTTAAATAGCTCACCCCAATTTGGGAAGGACTAAGAGTGTTTTTAACTGCGATATCCAATACATAATCAGCTAAATTATTTGATTTCTCTACAATCTTTTTCGTTTCTTCCAGTATATTGGTAGGGTTAAGTACGAAATAATGAAACTTGCTTTTGTTGCATAGGATATTGAACTGCTCGTCGTTCGTGTTAATTGATTCCAATTCGTGGATCGGGATTTTCTTCATTCTTTTTTGGCACAACTCTTCGTGGCTCTTAGTCTAAAATATATAATAGTTTTTAGTAAAATAGTGTAAAATGACGATGATGGAAGACTAGACAGTCGTCAATAAGATACTTAAAAAAAAGCGGCACTCCGGGAGTGCTGGCAGAAAAATTATAATAAAGATATGTATATTATTGTACATAATTGTATACAGAGGTGTTAGTAATGGTAAGTGTCGCGACATCAACTGTTTATTCTCAATAAAAAAATAATAATTTGTATGATATATGCTTTGATTTGCCTCGACTTGACAAGTCTTGAACAGTTGCTTGTTTCAAGTCTAGGTGTTCTTTGTGCATGGGATTTGAATGTTTGTGAAACCCCCCGCGACACAAGGATAAAACTCCTTAGTGCGGGAGTCGTTTAAAAAAAAAACACTATTGTATTAGATACTTATATAAAGACGTGTCGTTCGCGGTAACAGTCATGAATTCAATGTCTTTTCCCATCTCAAAAAATGCCCAACGCGCGTTAAGAAGTTTTCACTTCTAAACAATTGGACAGTTGTTTCTTGCCTTTTCAAAAAAAAAGACTCATTACGTTATTCTTGTGAACAAAATGTACAAAATAGTGACGTCACGTGAGTTTTTGTTTATTTTATTTATTAATAGCCTAAAATGTCCCACTGCTGGGCAAAGGCCTCCCCACTTTTCTCTGTCAAGAGCTGCGGTTGATCATTTTGATAAAAACGAATCTAGGTCATCCCGCCATCTCCACCTGGGTCTGCCTCGCTGGCGCTTACTATTTGTGGGGGACCATTCGGTGGTGAGTTATGGTTACATAAAAAAAATAACAAATCCATACTTAACTCTGTAGGTCTAACATCTACCCCACTGTTTACAATGTCGGTGACTCACATTCGCACGAATAAGTACGCAAACCCACCACGCTACGACCAATGAAAAATCTTGCAAAAACGGGTAAAATATTATTTACTTCTGAGGTTATGGGCTGAGGTTATATCATTCATATATGTACTTTTATTTTAGAAAAAGAATTAGGGTTTCGCGCAAAACACACGTAACCCATGAAAGCAAAACGCGGACGAAGTCCCGGGGGACAGCTAGTGCGATATATTTTTTTTGAGCGAGCTTGGCATCGCCTAAGGATAATGTGATTAAATATTTGACTTTTACTTTTTACACACGCACATAAATACACTGCCTAACGCATACGCAACGGGGCGATTCTGTTCGTTGAAAGTGGTGTATTCTGAGATACTGTCAAACTTAAATAACTAAAAAAACATGTACGTATAACCTATTGAGCAGATATCATTATTTTATCCCATTAAGTATGTCTTTCATAACAGCCTCCTGAAATTTGACGAGAATGCAAAACGACACGCGGGCGGACTCGCGGGAAAGCTAGTATTATATGCACGAAATGCGAGTATCCAATATTATAAACATAACATACAATAAAAATAAATATTCATCGTTAGATTTTTTTTAACGCTATTGAAAAGAAATGTAAGTACTTACTGGTAGGTTTAAAGTAGGTATGACCGCTGGAGATAGAACGAGCCCATTTGGTGTCCACTTAAACTGAGTGGTTTCAAAATGCTTCGAGCAGATGACGCTTCTAGCATTTACCTTCAATCGTTTTTCACCACAGGCATCGACCCATTGATTCCTTTTTATTCCTCTGGGCGGGAACCTTTAAACAAAAAAATTATAATTTTAAAGACAGAATCTGACGGGTATTTTTGCCTATTTTTTAATAGGAACAAAAACTGACAATATTACATGTGATAAACATTCTGCGATACCAACTAAACTGAGAATAAAGCAGAAAATCCATAAAAATAAAAGAAAGAAGAAAGAAACAAAGAAAAATCATTCTTATTTAAAACAAAACTCGCGACACCATCGCCGCTGCGTCAGCTCATGATTAGGGACTCCTATTGAGTCTGAAACTAGTCGGGCGATCTCTGAATGTGTGTGAATAAACTGTTTTGTTCTAAATAATTAAGAATAGTCCTCACGAAAGTTATTATACAAAAAAAAACATTCATTGTCAAAGTAATGGGCGCGCACATCGATTTATTAAAAAAAAACACTGAAAAACACAAACGTAGTTAATTTTATTGGATAACATACAAAAGAAAGAGCGGTTTTATCCGATGGTAAGTGGATACTATTATCACTAGGCGTAGCGGTTTAATGCCTTGATTTGTATGCACATGGTTGCAGATTCAAACTCTGGTTAAAGTGCACACTACCGGAAATTCCTCCATACAAACGCATTCTAATGTTACCTTCGTGGAAAATGCTTATAAAAAATCTAGGTTTACTTCATGCGTGCCCCAATCATTTCGTTTTATTTCCAAAACATTATCACTTAAATAAATAATAATAATATAATATTGAGCTGGCAAATCACCACCTGCCTATTTGATTTCATTATTACGTCTCATAGTTTCCCGATTTAGTTCCAATAACCATCCACTAATTTATACCTACACATAGGCAATTTTCTTATTTTCCATTCATAATTTTCAATAGCCTTGTATGTACTTTGGACCGTTTATATCTGTTCTTCCATAGAGCTGAGGTGGATGGGCCCTGGTAGATGCCCCATCCCAGTTTAAAGTTCTCAACAAGGCCACTGCGTGTTGGACCTGTGTCCCCACGTAAGCCTTTCAAAGCCCGGATATTCTCGCAACTGAGTACAGCCCGTGAAAAATGAGAGATATAACTAATAACAATAAACATACTTATATGTTATACATAAATTACACCCAGACAGAACAAATGATGAAGCTCGGCACACAAAAATTTGCCCTAGGTCTCACCTAACATCGAACCCACGACCTCCAGTTTAGCAGTCAGAGTCACTAACCCTTAGACTAACAGGCCAGACGAAAATAAAAATAAATACCTTCCAAAAATATTTTTTTACTACCGTTTGCATACAAATATCAGGCAAATTTGATAGAATTTTAACAGAAAATGGAATATCAGAATCATAGATAGGCTTTTCTAATATATCTATAAGATAAGAGCGGGACACGAAACGTCATTTGGTCAAGGAATTTGTACAATCATCAGCCTGAGCTGTAGTTATCCCTTACGCACTTTACGGGGGTAAGTCGGGCGTAGTGCGATAGCAATAGTTTCAAACTTTAACCTATAGTTCAGATTCCTCGGGGGAATTTTTCCCTCATTATTACGTGCGTCGATATAAAGTAAGAGGATGGTACTTTCTCAGGGCGAGGCATTTAGACACTATTATAAACTTAAATATTTTTATACAGGCTGGACCAAATAGTTACGTCATTAAAGAAAATTTAGATCCTTATACATAGGAGCATCCAAAAATGCCCTAAGATGTGTGATATATAAAGCTGAAGAGTTTGTTTGTTTGTTTGTTTGAACGCGCTAATCTCAGGAACTACTGGTCTGGCTTGAAAAGTTCTCTCAGTGTTGGAAAGCCCATTTATTGAGGAAGGCTATGAGCTATATAACATTACGCTGCGACCAAAAGGAGCGGAGCATAAATGAAAAACCGTTGAAACTAAAACACGCGGACAAAGTCGCGGGGGACAGCTAGTATTAGTATAGAGATAATCTGGGGTGTGAGTTGCATTGAGGGTGATTTAAAAGCTCGTCTCAAGGGCGTTTATATCAATAAAGGGGCGAAAACCGGTGGACTTACTCAAGATGATGAAATCTGTTACTAAACTACAGATGCAGTAGTTTATAGTATAGATTTACAAGAAAGTTAGACGAAATAACCATTAAAAAATGGAGGCGGGGCGTACACAAACAAGAACGACGAATTTCATGATAACGATGCCATAATTCATATAAAAGAAAAATACATACAGTGGAATATAGAACCTCCTCGTTTTGGAAGTCGGTTAACAAACATGAAACAATTACGCGTATTTGTAATGCAATTTTCAATTACATTACAAATAAATAACAAAAAATTGTATGCAAAATAGTAAAAACTTCTTGGTCTCGCCCAATATTATCGCTATAGAATTGCGGGGTGAAACATATCAAAGCTACTCTCCTAAAATCGATACAATAAGTAGCACCCCAAATGTTACTGACCCGAGATAAAATCAATACTTGGGATACACAGATCAAGTGAAACAAGATATGGCAAATTTTATACGAAAAGAGCGCACTTATACTTTTAACGATGACTTTGGACTGTCAACATGTAACAAAAACCCTGACCGATCCAATAAAGGCGTATTCCTGGTTCAACATACGTACTAGAAAAAAATGTCTCGCTCAGACGGCTTCTTTGATACAAAACTTTAGGTAGTACACGTGAACTTTGTCGAGCGATCAGCGTTGCCTTTGATCAGTTTTATTTTAATTTAATTATATTCACCGGGGAAAAATAATAACCTCAAATCCATTCAATAGTTACGTATATGTGTACGCAGTACGATGCTGAATAATACTCATAAGGATTGGACAAGGTTTTTATTGCATGCTGTACCGATTTTTCAGCATTTTGACTTAATATTAAAATTCTATACTGGGGAGCGCCATTTTCTCTCATTGAGTTAAGATGGCGGTCGTTATGGCATTACAATTTTGATCACCATGCAAGAGATACCGTGTTATACAGTAAAATGGGTTGTTGTAGATAGGCATTTGGTCTAAATAAACTTCACCAGCACTCGGCTAAATTGGCTGGAAGCCGACTATAAGTACCTAATTAAGCTTAAAAATAGGCGGGGCTGACGATGTGCGAGACAAAATTAACTAAAAATAGGCAACTTATTGACATATCTGGCGTGTACATGAATAAGTAAATAGGTAATTACTGTTCCAAGTTTATGATAAAGAAGAAATGGTGACATAATCGAACCTTGAAGAACACCTGCCGCCATTACATAACGCAGTATCATTACTCCATTTTAAAAAAGCCAAAAGATGTCTTTCTATATGACGACTTACATAATTTGTGGTACATAAGATTATTAAACTATAGAATACATTTTTCAATGTATTGTATGTCGTACTATGTCGAAGGCTTCCTTTAAATCAATGTAATCAAAAGGTTTCCATTTTGATTATACCTCCACGCTATTTCCTACAAATTTAGCGTCTTAAAATAAAATTTCTATAGAAAAGTAAAACAACAAAACCGTGTTAATGGTTCCTTTGTTGCGAATGATCAAATAATTTACCTTACCAGTTATTTTCTAATTCAATGCTTATTTGAATAAAATTATTGGTTACAATAGAGGTAATTTTAAAACAAAGGCTTGCTCTACTTAAGGCTTCAGTTGAATTGGGCTATCACACCTAAAGTACCACTTAACTAGCTTAACTTAAAATAGGAAACACTGTATTTAGATCGAATTTGTGGAAAAATTAATGACGATAATGGAGTTCCGCGACATTTTCTGTTAATGATTTTCGAGCGCCATTTTGTCATTTATAAAAAAATATATATTGAGTTTAAATATTGGCTTGGCTTACGTAATTATGGACTAGAGATGTTTAAGTTAGGGTCTATAAAGCATTTCTAGAAATATTAAATCAATAATAAAGCGAAATCGACGCCATGATTTTCTATTAGGCCGTATGGCCCCACGCCTCAAAATGGCGAACACGTTTACAATAATCCTTCAGAGTCTAATCTAAAAATATATTATGATTGTAACTTATTTTTAAGCTTCCAATACATTTTATATTTAAAATTAAAGAAAATGCACGAAATTACTTATGATTTTAATTGGTCTACATTGCCTAAAAAATATGGCGGAAGGAAATTTTTTTTATTTTATTGTTTCGATTTTTTAAACGGTACCCGTTTTTCCAAAGTTAACAAAATAAAAAAAAGAATACGTCCCTTTGAACTGATCAGTTAGGTTTAGACAATCTTAATCTTAAAGACAAAAAGGAAATTTCAATAAAATAATAATTTAAGATTTTGAAATAAAAAGGAGGATTAAAATAAATTTACGAGAATTAAACACAATTAGACAAAAACATATAAGGACTACTAACTTGTGGAAATGTATTGTTGATTTTAAATCCCGCCCAGAAGAACTAATTCTACTTGAACAATTCTTTATACTGCACTTCGCCATTTCATCAGATTACACTCATCGACTCTTAACAACACAAAACTGAGAAAATTAAAAAAAAAACACAAAATATCACTTCTACCGACGAAAAGCAATTAATTTCAGGTAGGCAATTACACCACTCCAAGATGTCGGTTTGGTAATGTACGTTGTCAAAGATTACATTTGATTATTGATTTTCTCCTTTATGACGGACCAAAGGGTATTCATCACAGGTAGATATTTTGTCCTTCTCTATCCGTCGGATGCAGTCTGCATCCGGAATCGACAACCCTGACCAATTTTCTAACAAAATTGCGATCGGAAACGGGCACACGTAAAAATAATAATAGCTTTAATTTACAATTAAATAATATCCTATCTATCGGAAATATTAATTAATGTTACATTTACAACTGTTTTAAATTTTTTATTGTAAAAATATATAAATAACAATATCTTTAGTTTTTGCGAACAAACTTAACAAATTAAAACAATATTTATTACTTTTATTGTTTAAATAGATTACAATGCAATAAATTATCAAAGTTCAAAACTTTGTATACAGATTTGATCAATACTTGGGGCTACGGCATTGTACCAACGTAGACATGTGTATTCTTTGCCAACTTCTTACTGGTTAACCTCAATTGAAAACAAAAACCCGAGAGTAATCTGATTTGATTATGTAAAGTAAGAACCAACGCCCCAAATCATTATTTCATCCATACATTACCCAAGATCATCTTTTTATTGATTATCTCCAAGGAAAATAGCCCTTAAGAGCGTAAAGGGTCGCATATTAGGGTATGAATTTGGCGCGGTGTTGCCAAGTTTTCCTCTCATCGGTCAATGTGTTTGCAAATCGTAATTTCGCAAAAAATATAACCTATCACGTTTTCCCGCCAAACTTTTGCGACCCATAGATCATAAATCTTATGTTTTTTAATTCTCTTGGGACCAATTGGCACTGTTACAAGTTCTCCTTACTTCTCGCGCGATCTACGATGGCGGGATTGATTTTATCGGGAGACTTGCTGTTAACGATTTTATTTTCTGACCATGCGCAGAGAAATGATATTGTAGGGTGAAAACCAATAAATTGTTATGAGTAGGTATTATATACATAATTTTTAATGACGTATTTATATTATACGAATTTAACGTAACAAATTATAAAGATACTAAAGCAAACACAAAAAGAATCAAATCCGCGTATATAAATAAATTTTCGAAAATAATAAAAAAAAAATATCATTGCATTCGAAAATAATTTTAATTTCTGTTATTAAAAATATTGTTTTTTTATCTATTATTAATTTGACATAAAATTAATAAAAAAAAAATACTTTTGATTTTTAGGTTTAAACTCAAACAATGATATTTCATAGGTCAAGAAGTTATCAATAAAACAAACACTCTTATTTTTTAATATTAACATATATTTGATATGAACACGGCTACTCTGCCTCGCTTAATAAATTTAAAAGGCAGGATCAATATTGATTCGTGTTTGATTCGGGTATACTCGGATAAAACGACGCAATGCCACAATTTGTGACGTAGACCACTAAAACGATTAGAGATTACCACGCAAATACAATCAGTAAGAAATAATATTTGTCTGGGGCTCAAAGAGGAACAAACTTTATAGTCCGTCAGATACATATTAAAAAAATATTGTTTTTGTTTTTTTTCGTTACAATAAAAAAGTACTTAGATAAAGAGAATTTAAGTTAAAGACTGCTGGCAACACACATTTCGAGAGTTGGTTGTAAACTAAATGTAGCCAAACACACAATGAGGGTCAATTGCGCTCACCAGTTGGCGCCACTGGCGCGTCAGCTGTCAAATCCCACCAATTAATTAGAGAATTTGACATTTTGTACTTCACATGCTACTAGCGCCTCTGAGCGGTGAAATTGCTAACGGATTGCTATATTCATGGATTCCGACGGGGAGCAGTCCAAACCGCTCTTAAAATAACAACCAGTTGTTTTGATAGCGCAGTTAGTGGCGCCCACCGTGGGACCTACTAATTTCCTTTGTGTATAATAATCCTTTATGTAAAACGGTGAGGCAGTTAGTATACGATGCATTAATATCGAAATAAATATTTAAGGAGCATTTAATAGAATGGCGTAACCTAAAAATGTGATATTTTTTCTGGTATTGGCGCCCACCGTGGGACTCGAAGAGTTTACTTGGAAATGTGTAACTATTTTCTTTGCTGTACGAAATGACCCTGTTAAGAGTGGTGGAATAGACAAAGTCGGTTTTTTTATATTTGTCGGCATAAAATCATGTATGACGGAATTGTTCCTCTTTAAAAGTCCGCGACAGCATAAATATGTGTCCTTCTTTTAAGGTTGTCTTACTATAACCTATTTTAAGGTAATCAAATTCGTTGTAAAATACTTAATGCATTATTTACGAAGGTGTTTTTATAAATATGATATTAATCCTTATCCAACCAAATACGTTATTCATAACAAGTATTTAATTTTGCACAAAATTGCCCTTAACACAATTTGATTTCAATTAATATCTCAGAAGATATCGTAGTTTTAAAATAACTCCGCAACAAAATAATGATCAAGTACCACGTATATATTTGATAATCTCTGGAAATACCAGACCGATTTTTTTTGGCAGATAGCTGAGGTTATATTATATACCAGCTGTGCCCCGCGACTTTGTTCGCGTGTTTTAGTTTCAACGATTTTTAATTTTTTCAACATTTTTCATTTATGCTCCGCTCCTATTGGTCGTAGCGTGATGTTATATAGCCTATAGCCTTCCTCAATTAACGGACTATCCAATACAAAAAGAATTTTTCAATTCGAACCAGTAGTTCCTGAGATTAGCGCGTTCAAACAAACAAACTCTTCAGCTTTATAATATTAGTATAGATATTTTTTAAAGTACAAGTGTTCCGCGCAAAGCACAATAAAGAAACTGAACCTACAACACGCGGATACAGTCGCGGGGGACAGCTAGTTTCGACTGCACGGATAGCCGAGTGGTATAGGTCAGCACGCCAATTACCCCTGTGCGCGACGTGCTGCGGGTTCGATCCCCGCATGGGACAAAAATTTGGGTTTTACTCCGCAGTTTAGGTACCTTCGGCCGGCGCTCCTCCCGGGCAGGCGAATCGCAGTAGTTTGCCGCTAACCGCCGAGCGCGTAATTCTATTAATATATAAATATGTTGTCGCAAGCGTCAAGTCTACAACCCTAACGCGCCGCGGTTAGTTAGGCGTAAAAGAGAGCGGCAATGACAAGGTGATTATTGCGTTAGGCATTAATCGCTTATGCGAGCTGAATTGCACTCTGTTTGGTCGCAGCTAGAGTAGCTATTTATGTTTTTTTTTGTGTAATAACTTTCGTCAGGAGTAGGTATTCAATAATTATTCGGACTCGTTAATCATTTATTTAATTACAACGGCTTTAACCAATTACAGTAACTAAACGACAATAATTATTATAACAAATATTCAAATATACGAAAAAAAACAAAGTAAAGTCAAAATTTGAAGATAAAACAAATAAAACGCAGATAAAATCTTTCATAAGTTCCTCTCACAGTACTTCTGACATTTCATGATCAGTTCGACTCGTGACACCACCGCCGCCGCGTCAGCTCATGATTAGGGACTACTATTGAGTCTGAAACTAGTCGGGCGATCCCGAGAATATGCGTGAGTAAACCGTTTTGTTCAAAATATTTTTTGTAAAAAATAATAAAATAATAATAGACTGGCCTGTTGGTCTAGTGGTTAGTGACCCTGACTGTTATACCGGAAGTCGTGGGTTCGATTCCCACACAGGAAAAATCTTTGTGTGATGAGCACGATCATTTGTTCTGTGTCTGGGTGTAATTTTACTATAATATGTATGTATTTAGAAATATATAAGTATGTTTATCAGTAGTCTGGTTGCCATAATACAGGCTCTGCCTAGTTTGGGATCAGATGGCCGTGTGTGAGTTGTCCCAAGATATATATTTATTTAAAAATGTAGGTATTTTATGTCGCAAAGTGATCCTACTGTATTTAGTATTATTTAGTTTGTGTTAATAGGTTCTTAATATACTTATTACTCTAATCTAAGGACTACTACCCTCCCCCATGCATGGGATCTGCATGTTTTGCCAATAATGGCGTACAAAAAAAAATATTTACTCATAAACTATTTATACTTCAGCTAATCTAATCAATAACAATATAAACTGTTTAAATTAAATATATATTTATAGCTTCTAACATTATACATAACTCTCCATAATAACATTTGGTATACACTAAAATTTAATCATTTAAAAACTCAGTTAGACTATAATAACATTTGGCAATAAGATACTTTTTAAGTTGTTTTTTAAATTGTATATGAGGTAGTTGAATTAAAGGCCTAGCGATTTTATTATATATTATGTCCTACGAAACGGCTTGACCGATTTTATTATGTACCTACTTAATTAAATACAAATAGTAGAAAGAAAAACTTAAACCAATATAAATTGCCAATTGCCTAACTGTTGTTGTAATTAGTAACCAATCATCCAAACTAGGTGGCAGCACAATCGAGTGAAAATGTTATTATTTTAAAATAATAAAGTTAAGTTAATATGAAGATATCCAAAAGATTGCCTACAATTTATTATACAATTAATGAACTAATAAAATTAACCCTTAAGTTATATTAATTACAATAAGATTGCTATATTGACAAGTTTGTAACTTACATATTTACCACTAGATGGCAGTACAATCGGGCGCTGCCCATATATACGACATCTAGTGAACCAATCTTGCGTTTGGTTTCACCGACTCTGATTAACAATGTGTTAATTCAGAAGTCCGAGAGATGGTGTAGCTCAATACTCGCTCAACAATATTCGCTCCGCATGCGTTCATACGTGACAAATAATTAAAATAATAGGCGATTTTATTATATATTTTTTTGTGTAGATATATTTGCTAGGTCGTAAGTTATTTTTTATACCACTAGGTGATAAAGTTGTCCCCGGAAAAACATTTTTTTCTAGTACATATGTTGAACCAGGAATACGCCTTTATTGGATCGTACAGGGTTTTTGTTACATATTTTATTGCATAATAAACTATATTAACATATCATAATGCCAGTAACTCACATTCGCACGAATACGCAAACCCACAAGTGTAGGACAACATTTGCAAATGATTTCATTTCTATGCTGTGTCGGTTTTTTAACAGACATCAAAGTGCGCGAACCTTTTTTGAAATATTTGTGTGTATGTCAGTGATGGGGGTAAGGTTCAAAATAAATGGAGATAACATTTTACAAAGTATAATCAGCTTTAATGTCATTACATAAGGTATAATTTACTTTGGCACTGGATTACACCTATATAAATTAATCTTGACATTTTATATTGGATTCTGTTGCTCATAATATGATGATAATTCTTCTTCTAACTTATCCTTCTCGCAAACTTCTTTGAGATGCCTGTTGAGTTTGCTCTTGCCCTGAAATCAGAAAAAAAATACAGTTAATATAATATATAATCCCATCAAAAACATAAAATGTAAAATGAGAGCCAAGTTCAAAATTATGATATATGCCTTGGTTGTTGACTTCAACGACAAAAGAAGTGAGATCTAAATGGGTGCCAAGTTCAATGTTCAGTCCTGAAAGTTATTTATAACAACATAAAATATAATTTCTTCTTATAACTTAGGATAATATATTGTAGCCTAAGGTCTGACTTGGCTAGTTCTCATATACGAATTATTATGTTCGATGGCTAGTTTTCGGAATACTAAAATAATTAATCTCGTGTCACAGTGTTTGTTATCGGACTCCTTCGAAACGGCTTGACCGATTTTTATGAAACTTTTTGTGTCTACTTGGTAGGTCTGAGAATAGGTCCTAGGTAATTTTTTAAGCCCTAGGTGATAATGGTTCTCGACCTCTCCAGAAATTTTATTTCTTGGTTAACCCTTAGTTAGGCGCATGGGGTCAGGGCAACTTGAAATTGAAAAAAGGAGTGAGGGGTAGGCACTATACACCTACCCCTCTAGTAGGGGTCCAATAAGGACCGAGGCTACCGGAGCCCCGCCGAGCATGCTTTAGCGAACCCGGGACTCCGGCAAAGGCAAGGACGGGACCGGGGTGATTTTGGTCGGTGCAGTCCGACATATCCCCACGTCGTGCCCTCGGCGTGGGTTGAAGTCATTAGATTTCACCCCGTAACAAAAAAAAAAAAAAAAGGTCGATCGTGTATAGGCCCTTAAATATCACCTTAAAAGTATTTCCGCAGAGATGGCAGATGGCTGGCTTGATGGCTGGTGGCGCTTCGTGCGCGCGCGCGTGCCGCGACAGCGACTTGCGGCTGGAGTAGCGCGCGGCGCAGCGCGAGCACGCGAAGGGCTTGCTGGCCGCGTGCACGCGCGACACGTGCGCGCTCAGAGCACGCGCGTTCGGGCACGCGCGCCCGCACACTGGGCACTCGTGACTATGGACAAAGATTCATGACAGGATTTGTACAACAAAATAAAAAAGATTCTTAGAGAATTGAATAATTGTCGATAGTGTCGAGCTTTATTACGATCTCGGTTTCGATCTCGCTTTCCATCTCGGTTTTGATCTCGCTTTCCATCTCGGTGTCAATCTCGGTGTTGATCTCAGTTTCAATCTCAGTGTCAATCTTGACTACTATCTCGGTGTCAATATCAGTGTCGATCTCGGTGTCAGTCAATCTCGGTTTCGATCTCGGTTTTATCTCGCTTTCCATCTTGATAACGATCTCGCTTTCCATCTCGATGTCAATCTCGGTGTCGATCTCGGTGTCAATCTCGGTGTAGATCTCGGCGTAGATCTCGATGTCAATTTCGGTGTCGATCTAGGTGTCATCTCGGTGTCCATCTCGGTGTCAATCTCGACCTCGGTGTCAATCTCGATCTCGGTCTCAATCTCGATCTCAGTGTCAATCTCGATGTCAATCTCAGTGTCGATCTAGGTGTCATCTCGGTGTCGATCTCGGTGTCAATCTCGGTGTCGATCTCGAACTCGGTGTAGATCTCGGTGTCAATCTCGGTGTCGATCTCGATCTCGGTGTCAATCACGATCTCGGTGTCAATCTCGGTGTCGATCTCGATCTCTGCGTCAATCTCGGTGTCATCTCGGTGTCAATATCAGTGTCGATCTCGGTGTCAGTCAATCTCGGTTTCGATCTCGGTTTTATCTCGCTTTCCATCTTGATAACGATCTCGCTTTCCATCTCGATCTTGGTGTCAATCTCGATGTCAATCTCAATCTTTGATCTCGGTGTCGATCTCGATCTCTGCGTCAATCTCGGTGTCGATCTCGAACTCGGTGTCAATCTCGGTGTCATCTCGGTGTCGATCTCGGTGTCAATCTCGATCTCGGTGTCAATCTCGACCTCGGTGTCAATCTCGATCTCGGTGTCAATCTCGATCTCAGTGTCAATCTCGATGTCAATCTCAGTGTCGATCTACGTGTCATCTCGGTGTAGATCTCGATCTCGGTGTCAATCTCGATCTCGGTCTCAATCTCGATCTCAGTGTCAATCTCGATGTCAATCTCAGTGTCGATCTACGTGTCATCTCGGTGTAGATCTCGATCTCGGTGTCAATCTTGATCTCGGTGTCGATCTCGACCTCGGTGTCAATCTCGATCTCCGTGTCAATCTCGACCTCGGTGTCGATATCGATCTCGATTTAGGTGTCAATCTTGATCTCGGTGTCGATCTCGATTTCGGTGTCAATCTCGATCTTGGTGTCAATCTCGATGTCGATCTCGACCTCGGTGTCAATCTCGATCTCGGTCTCAATCTCGATCTCGGTCTCAATCTCGGTGTCGATCTAGGTGTCATCTCGGTGTAGATCTTGATCTCGGTGTCGATCTCGACCTCGGTGTCAATCTCGATCACGGTGTCAATCTCAATCTCGGTGTCGATCTCGGTGTCATCTCGGTGTCGATCTCGGTGACAATCAGGGAGTCCATCTTGATTACGATCTCGGTGTCGATATCGATCTCGATTTAGGTGTCAATCTCGATCTCGGTGTCGATCTCGATTTCGGTGTCAATCTCGATCTTGGTGTCAATCTCGATGTCAATCTCGGTCTCGGTGTCAATCTCAATCTCGGTGTCGATCTCGGTGTCATCTCGGTGTCGATCTCGGTGACAATCAGGGAGTCCATCTTGATTACGATCTCCGTGTCGATATCGATCTCGATTTCGGTGTCAATCTCGATCTCGGTGTCAATCTCGGTGTCGATCTCAGTGTCAATCTTGGTGTCGATCTCAGTGTCAATCTTGGTGTCGATCTCGATTTCGGTGTCGATCTCGATTTCGGTGTCAATCTCGATCTCTGCGTCAATCTCGGTGTCGATCTCGGTGTCATCTCGGTGTCGATCTCGGTGACAATCTCGGTGTCGATCTCGATCTCGGTGTCAATCTCGGTGTAGATCTTGATCTCGGTGTCAATCTCGGTGTCGATCTCGATCTCTGCGTCAATCTCGGTGTCATCTCGGTGTCGATCTCGGTGACAATCAAGGTGTCCATCTTGATTACGATCTCGGTGTCGATATCGATCTCGATTTAGGTGTCAATCTCGGTGTCGATCTAGGTGTCATCTCGGTGTCGATATCGATCTCGATTTAGGTGTCAATCTCGATATCGGTGTCGATCTCGATTTCGGTGTCAATCTCGATCTTGGTGTCAATCTCGATGTCAATCTCGGTCTCGGTGTCAATCTCAATCTCGGTGTCGATCTCGATCTCTGCGTCAATCTCGGTGTCGATCTCGGTGACAATCAGGGAGTCCATCTTGATTACGATCTCGGTGTCGATATCAATCTCGATTTCGGTGTCAATCTCGATCTCGATCTCGGTGTCGATCTCGATTTCGGTGTCAATCTCGATCTCTGCGTCAATCTCGGTGTCGATCTCGGTGTCATCTCGGTGTCGATCTCGGTGACAATCTCGGTGTCGATCTCGATCTCGGTGTCAATCTCGGTGTCGATCTCGACCTCGGTGTCAATCTCGATCTCGGTGTCAATCTAAATCTCGGTGTCGATCTCGATCTCTGCGTCAATCTCGGTGTCATCTCGGTGTCGATCTCGGTGACAATCAAGGTGTCCATCTTGATTACGATCTCGGTGTCGATATCGATCTCGATTTAGGTGTCAATCTCGGTGTCGATCTAGGTGTCATCTCGGTGTAGATCTCGATCTCGGTGTCAATCTCGGTGTCGATCTCGACCTCGGTGTCAATCTCGATCTCGGTGTCAATCTAAATCTCGGTGTCGATCTCGATCTCTGCGTCAATCTCGGTGTCGATCTCGGTGACAATCAAGGTGTCCATCTTGATTACGATCTCGGTGTCGATATCGATCTCGATTTAGGTGTCAATCTCGATATCGGTGTCGATCTCGATTTCGGTGTCAATCTCGATCTTGGTGTCAATCTCGATGTCAATCTCGGTCTCGGTGTCAATCTCAATCTCGGTGTCGATCTCGATCTCTGCGTCAATCTCGGTGTCGATCTCGGTGACAATCAGGGAGTCCATCTTGATTACGATCTCGGCGTCGATATCAATCTCGATTTCGGTGTCAATCTCGATCTCGATCTCGGTGTCAATCTCAATCTCGGTGTCGATCTCGATCTCTGCGTCAATCTCGGTGTCGATCTCGGTGTCATCTCGGTGTCGATCTCGGTGACAATCAGGGAGTCCATCTTGATTACGATCTCCGTGTCGATATCGATCTCGATTTCGGTGTCAATCTCGATCTCGGTGTCAATCTCGGTGTCGATCTCAGTGTCAATCTCGGTGTCGATCTCGATTTCGGTGTCGATCTCGATTTCGGTGTCAATCTCGATCTCTGCGTCAATCTCGGTGTCGATCTCGGTGTCATCTCGGTGTCGATCTCGATCTCGGTGTCAATCTCGTTGTCAATCTCGGTGTCGATCTCGATCTCTGCGTCAATCTCGGTGTCATCTCGGTGTCGATCTCGGTGACAATCTCGGTGTCCATCTTGATAACGATATCGGTGTCAATCTCGTTTAGATCTCGGTGTCGATCTCGTTTTAATCTCGGTGTCGATCTCAATCTCGGCGTCAATCTCGGTGTCAATCTTGATAACGATCTTGGTGTCGATCTCGGTTTCGTACAAAGTTTTAATTAAAATAAAATAAAAAATATTAAAAACTAGCTGTTGCCTGCGGTTGTGCTTGCGTATATCGCTTTAAATCGCAACCTTACCCTACACCTTTGGCTCAATTGACATTACTTTTCTCAGTAGGAATATTTTCACTTACTACATTATAAATGCAAATGTAACTCTGTCCGTCTGTCTGTCTGTCGCGCTTTCACGCCAAAACTACTGAACCGATTTAAATGAAATTTGGTACACAGATAGTCTAGAGCCTGAGTAATAACATAGACTACTTTTGCCGCGATAACCGACATCCACGCGGGCGGCGGCGCGGGAAACAGGTAGTGTTTTCATAAATATAATAATTGCCATTATAAATGATCAGTTTTGAATTACGCAACTATGTATATACTGTGTATAATTTTATCCCGCAATGCGTTGATTTTGTAACGCGATAATCTCAGGAACTACTGGTCCGCTTTGAAATTTCTTTCAGTGTTGAATAGCCCATTTATTGAGGGAGGCTATAAGCTATATTACATTACGCTGCATAAATGAAAAACCGTTGAAATTAAAATACGCAGACAAAGTCACGGGGGACAGCTAGTATTTAATATACTGCTGTTTATTGTCCCTAATAAAATCAAATAAAATAAATAAATTCAAAGTTTCATTCAAATCTGTTCAGCGGATTGACCAGGACAGCTTAACAGACAGCCAGACGGAGTTACTTTCGCATTTATATTATTTGTTTGGATTTGAGATCTTCACAACGAGCCTTTGATATGTCACACAATATAATATATAGTTTTTTTTTTTTTTCTAATATACCCCCAAATGTGGTCCCCATGTTCGAAATTTATTTATTTATGTTACAATAAGGATGTTTCCTGGGTATGAAAAGTTAAAATCTATTTAGTCCGTCAGTTAGATAATAAAAAAATATTAGACACGTATTTTTTCTTTTATCAAAACAATAAAAAAATACAAAGATACACCGCTTTAAAGTTTCGGAGTGGGGGCTTATGACGCTACGCCTCGCTAAAAATCGTAGCGAGGAGTGACGTCACGCGTAATTTCTGTTCTCTGTATTTTGACCATTTTGTGTTTGCAGGAAAAAAGAAAAAATACATGTCCAATAAAATTCATTAATCTACAAGACGGACATTAAAAAAAAATAGGAAACATGCCTATTCAGTCTTTGGGTCCATGAGTTAAATATTATTAATAATAAAAATTTAAACAACAAACAGCTAAATACTAAATACACTACTATATATACAATACTTAGAATACTATATTTTATAATCTTAAAATATAGATTTTTATGGTCGAATACTGAAACTTCAATTAGTTTTAAGTCGCTGTTAAGTCTCATGCTCTCTCTCTGTCACTAAGTGTATAGCAATCGATAAAAATTTAAGCACGTCTTTAAGTTAAGTTACGTTTGAGTAAAAAATAGTCAAAAAATTATCCATTAAACACAAAATTACATACGGAGTATGATAACAAAAATAATAATGCAAATTAATTCAACCACATTATTATTAAAAAACACATACAGAAAGCTAACTAACATGGCTCCTTCAAGGAATAAATATCTGTAAGAAACACAGAATTTGTTGCAACAGAAACATGCAAAAAGATTATCGCCCGAACAGGGACTTGAACCCTGGACCCTTGGATTAAAAGTCCAATGCTCTACCGACTGAGCTATCCGGGCCTTGTACAATACGCTCAAATAAAGACACTTAAGTATGTGTAAACATCTTAGTTTTAATTTATCAACCTGAAATAATATTTGATTTGCTATTTTCGGCGATTCATTAAATAAATATTTAGATAATTATATAAACGTGATTTCTATAAAATTTTTCATTTATGCTCCGCTTCTTTTGGTGGCAGCGTAATGTTATATAGCTTATAGCCTTCCTCAATAAATGGGCTATCCAACACCGAAAGAACTTCTCAAATCGGACCATTAGTTCCTGAGATTGGCGCGTTCAAACAAACAAACAAACTCTTCAGCTTTATATCTTATAGCTGTCCCCCGCGACTTTGTTCGCGTGTTTTAGTTTAAACGATTTTTAATTTTTTCAACATTTTTCATTTATGCTCCGCTCCTATTGGTCGTAGCGTGATGTTATATAGCCTATAGCCTTCCTCAATAAACGGACTATCCAATACAAATAGAATTTTTCAATTCGAACCAGTATTTCCTGAGATTAGCGCGTTCAAACAAACAAACAAACAAACAAACAAACTCTTCAGCTTTATAATATTAGTATATAGATATATAAAATTCTCGTGTCACAGTTTTCGTTGCCATACTCCTCCGAAACGGCTTGACCGATTTTGATGAAATTTTTTGTGCTTATCCGGTATCTATGAGAATCGGCCAACATCTATTTTTCATCCCCCTAGGTGACTTCCACGCGGGCGGAGCTGCGGGCAACAGCTAGTAATAGTATAAATACTCACGGCCGTTGCTGATGGTTGATAGAATTCCTTTTATGTGCTAACAGACTCTTCCTGCTGGAGTACGCCAAGCCACAAGTGATGCACACGTGTTCGCTCTGTTCTGTGCTGTGCTTCTTCTTGTGTTGAGTCAAGGTGTACGGGCTGCTGAAGGTGGATGGACACTGGTCGCACGTGAATTTTCGGTGAATATGTGTACTGTGAATGTAAGGAGAATGTTATCAGAATGGGGTAGACTTGGAGTAAACATAGACAAGCATAGAGCGTGCGAATCGTTAATAGTACCCTAAAACCCTTACATGAAGCGTAAGCACATTTTTAACTAAATATACTACGCTCGTTTACTGATTTAAATGGTTTTCCGTGCGACGACAGACGTTTAGGCGAAAATATCGACTGTTCCGATATTATTAGGTTTTGAGATGGTTTTAATAAAGCGGTGCGCTCTGTTTTGACACAAATTTTACGATTTTCGTATTCATACTAGTGCCAACAGTTTACACTCGATATTATACTTGATATGCGCGCTCTATAGTTTACTAATTTATTCCTCTAAGGGGGTAGACGACATTTTTTTTTATTTGTATAATAACTTTCGTGAGGAGCATTCATAATTATTTAGAACAAAACGGTTTACTCGCGCATATTCTCGTGATCGCCCGACTAGTTTCAGACTCAATAGGAGTCCCTAATCATGTGCTGACGCGGCGGCGGTGGTGTCGCGAGTCGAACTCACGACAAGCAACCAGTTTGACCAGTTGGATTCGCGACACCACAGCCGCCGCGTAAATTACAATATAAGATTACCGATGATCTGAAGGTAGCTGGGTCGGACTGGATTCGGAAGGCGGAGGACCGGGAGTTGTGGTGGCCTAAATTCGGTAATCATCTGACTTCGGTGAGACTGGAAGACGACTCCAACTTAGCTTAAGAAAAAGCATGAGAGGAAGGCCGATTTTTTTTTCTGAAATGGGGGAGTGTCGGTCAGGCTGATTTTTTTTTCTGATATGGTGGTGTCCTTTGCCCAGCAGTGGGACAGTTAAGTGCAGATATTATTTAATACTTACATCATATGCGTCCTAACAGCAGCTTGGTTTGTGTAGCTCTTGCCGCAAACGCTGCACGAGTATGTTCTGTTACTCGTCTTTGTCAAGTGGAAGCGCTTTAAATGCTGCTGGAGACCGCGGCCGTCCCTGAAAAAGTAAATATAATAATTAAATAAAAAAAAAAATCTTTAAAAAGTATTTTTATTCACAAGCTTTTAAATCAGGTAGGATCGGATCGATGAGATTGCGTCGTTTCGTTACTGAGTTTCTATGGCCACCTTTTGGAGCCATCAGACCAGCTTTTAAGTACCCTAATATTGTTTTGGCACCGAACTTCTATAAGTATGCAAAGTTTCATCTCAATTGGATGTCTAGAAGTGGTTCTAGCTTGCAAGATTTGACTCGAATTGAAAGTTAACTATTACTACTATTGCGAGCGACTATTGCGAGTCTAACTCGCACACCGAGGGTTACCATACATATTTTGATGATCGTTGAAGTTAATTTTCTTGTGCAGTTAAATATGAACTCTCATACGTCGTATGACACTATTAAATTTCCAACTGCAAATATAAGTTTGTAATTGCATAAACGTGTTTTTTTAAGTTTTAAATAATAAATAGGTATATTTTTTTACGTACGGCCACCTATATAGAATAAAAATGTAAGCAAACGCACCAATGCACGATATAATATCGTAAAAAACTGAGTATGCTAAGTTCTCCATGATAGAAGTCACATTTGGATGCAGGTCAGCCCCATCTAAGTAAGCCAGTGTCGGGCGTGTGTATGAGTTTATCGAACTCGCATGTACTGGCTATATTTTACAAACTGTTGTACTAACAATAAAATATTAAATACTCACTGGAATACTCTCCCGCACAGATGGCAGGTCGCCTCCGACACCTTATTGTGGCAGTGACGGGCGTGTGTGTGAGTTTGTCGAACTCGCATATATTGGTTGCATGTCCTACATCTGTATAGTACGGAGTGCTGTGCGGTGTGGGAGCGGAGGACGGCGCTGGTCGCGAAACGTAGAGAACAGAGAAGACAGCGGTATTCTCCGTTAGACTAAAATGAAGTAAAAATATGTTGTTTAAGGAAGAATAAAGTTATACCTACATCATCCTTACTATAATATTATAAATGCGAAAGTTACTCTGTCTGACTGTCGCGCTGAGAACAGACATAGGCTTTTTGCCGCGATAACCGAAATCCACGCGAGCGGAGCCGCGGGATACAGCAAGTTATCTACATATATTCTTACTAATATTATAAATGCTAAAGTAAGTATCTATCTGTCTGTCTGTCGCGCTTTGAATGAAATTTGGAACACAGACATTTGTGTGATCCACAATTGCTTGTTCCAAGTCAAGTGATCTGTGTGTATGTGAATTAAATGTTTGTTAAATCACCTGCGATTTTGCGATTAAATTAAATATTCCCGCATATTTAATCGTGACGTGTCGTGTCTTTAAAAATTTCATACCAACCTCTTCATGCCTCATCATATGAGCTTGATACGTATCCTTAAACAAGAATCCCATAGCGCAGCTGTAACACTTGAACTCTGCTTCTAAATACTTCTTACTCTTTCTCTGTCTCTCTAACTCTGCCTTCTGCTCTTCTGGTGACAGAAGAATCTTCTCGAAGTCTTTGTTCTTATTCTTTTTGGATTTAGATTTCTTTTTTGCGGTGTCTGTAATTTTTTGGGATATTTGAGACTGCAAATCCAATAAAAACCATAAAAAATAATAGTATTTAAAACATTTAAGACTCACCACTCTTATCAATTGTTTCTTCATTCCTTATTTCATTCAAACATTCACTGTTTTCTTCATCATAACAAGCATCATCCTTCGTTTCTCCATCACCTTTATTTCCATCAAAATCAATATCATTTTCATCAGAATCAAAATCATCTTTAACTGATGTATCATTATCAAAACCATTAACACTAGTATCGTTTTCATTATCACAATTCACCTCAATATTGTGATCGTTATTTTCAAAATGACATGATTCATTGATATTATCATTGTGCGTTCCAGTTTCAACGGTGTCATCACGGAGATAGTCTTCGATGCCATTGTGATCGTGTTCTAGCTTGAAGTAATCATTACTTATGCTATGGTCTCTATTGTCGACGTATATTTGTGTGTTGTTCGGTACACATGAATCTTCTGAACATATTATGAGGGTGTGAATTTCGTTCCGTTGTAGATTTAGTGTGCCTTTTTCACTGGAATTAAGGATTTTAACAATTAGAAATAATTAGAAAACCAATAGATTGGATCCGGCCAAGTGCGAGTCAGACTCGCGCCTGAAGGGTTCTGTACCATTTTATGTAGCCGTCTTTAATTTTTATTCAATTTTATTATTTGTTGTTCTATTAGCAACAGCAATATATACTCAGTGATAATTTTACTTTCTTTTGACGACCTCCGTGGTCGAGTGGCGTACACACCGGTTTTCAAGGTGTCGCCAGCTCTGAGGTCCCGGGTTCGATACATTGTCTCGAGTCTGGGTGTTTGTGGTACCTTCTTTGTCTCTGAATTCCATAACACAAGTGCTTTAGCTACTTACTTTGAGTTCAGAGCAATGTATGTGATGTTGTCCACATTTATTTATTTATTTATATTTACTCTTTACCTATTATGGTTCATGAGGTACGGACAGATGGACGGACAGAAGGCAGAGGTTTATCAGTAGGGTCCTGTTAGCACCCTTTAAAGGTAGTAAGTAGTTAGTAATTTACTTACCTAAACAGAACTGGATATTCCAAACTCCGTTTAAAACATACTGATTTAAATAACCATAGTTTATTCAGCATGTGATGACAAACATAACATAGATGAGAGTCTGGACACAACTGGAAATAATAGAGAAAATAAAGTAATCTTAAAGGGAATTCTATTTTTGAGCTATTGCTTGTAACTTTCGGGATATGAGGACCAGGAGCACAATTTTTTTTAAGGGTCTCGAAAAATGTTTGCTTTACTCTACCTGTGGCCAGAAGGCTGGCATTTTTTATGTAAATAGTTTGTATGAATATTGATATATAATAAATAAATAATATCTTGGGACAAACTAGGCAGAGCCTGTATTATGGCAACCAGACAACTCATAAATATACTTATTTATTTCATATATTTAATAGATAAATTACACCCAGACACAGAACAAAAATGCTCATACACATCCCACAAAGATTTGTCTTGAGTGGGAATTGAATCCACAATCTCCAGTTTAGCAGTCAGGGTCACTAACCACTAGACTAAAAGGCCAGTTGGAAAAGCTAACAAAAAAAATTGATAAAACAAAAATGTGAAAAGGATCTGACTTCAATGAACTTTATATTGGATGATATCCGAGGTTTACACTATAGAACATCAAAATATTTTTTTAAATCCATCCACGTTTGCCGGAGATAGGGCGAATAAACAAATAAAAAAAAAATGAAATCAGTTATACATTTTGGTAATAAATATGAGATAAACTGAACATAAAATTTACATAGTTCTCTCTTTTATGTGTCCTGTTGTAGGTCTGCTGGCGGATATTTCGTAAGAAATAAGCAGTACCTTTGTACCTATTTTTATAAGATGATTGTGTTCTTTGTATGTTGTGTGTACATAATTAAATAAATAGTTGGCATTATTATTTACGCTCATTCTAAATAATAAAACTATACATAATAGGGATGTTTCCTGGGTATGAAAAGTTAAATTTATTTAGTCCGTCCGTAGATAATAAAAAAATATTAGACACGTATTTTTTCTTTTATCAAAACAATAAAAAAATATAAAGATACACCGCTTTAAAGTTTCGGAGTGGGGGCTTATGACGCCACGCGGACGCCTCGCTAAAAATCGTAGCGAGGAGTGACGTCACGCGTAATTTCCGTTCTCTGTATTTTAATCATTAATCTACAAGACAGACATTAAAAAAAAAATAGGAAACATGCCTCTCTACAACCAGCCGTAAAACTATTTATTTATTTTCAGTAAATAAATTTTACTTTATAAGATTTTTTAAAGTTTTGGTTGCTTTCAATTCGCTTTTATAGATATCTTAGGAATGTTGCTATATCTATTTTTTTATGCACAAGGTACTAATATTATTGCGCGGGGTTTAAGTATAAGAAATATAAAATATTACTGAGCGAATCCAATTAAGTAGATTCATTTCTTACATTAACACCAATGACTTCCCTGTATTTTTCCCTCGTCACTTCATTTGTGTCGGCGTTCACTGTATTGTGGCAAATAAAGCATAGAAAGGAAGACATTTTTCATTGATCACTTCATTAAATGGAATGTACCTATTTGTTATGCTTTTGATAAACATAACCCGCTGACAGAAGCAGAATTTTGATGACAGCATGACAGCTGACATCCAGCAGCCATCAAAATCGATTGATCACCTGATTCTATATTTTTTTGTATTCAAGTTGCTTATGGTTTTATGGATGCAATCAGCAAAATACGTGTGGATTTCATATTTTATAATTTTCATGCGCCTAGTGCTTTGTAATTCATAGAATTGTTGTCCTTATATTCATTAAGCTGTAACGTGGAAATGATTTTAATGTACCACCTAATAATTAATTGGGTGCATGGTTATAATTTCTTCAATTTCAATTGAATGTAGGTAATAGTAATTGATTGAATTTTTAGACATTTCATTTTTATACGTATTACCCTTATAATTGCTTAAAGTTATGTGACCACGTGCGGTGTCCATTTTATTATTGAACGCAACCGATACCTTATTTAATTCTGGTTGTCTTTGGAAATGCTAGAGACTGACAAGCTTAACTAAATCGAGCTTAAATCGAGTAATATTGAGCTTAAATTAAATAAAATGAATTAAAGATGAGTTTATGGCCTGTCATTGGTAAAAATTGATGTGAGTTTAGCGAAACCAGCAAATTTTTTAATCGCGCTATCCTCGTTGGAACCTCGTACCCACGGGTACCACGACAGCTTTGCATAGACCGTACCCAATCACCTAAGTTTTAAATGTAATCTAAGAGTTTTACTGACTACAAATACATAAACTTTCACTTTATTACAATATCTTCTACGATTATAATTATAACTTATGTTTTTACTCAATTCATATTATTCTTCTAGCTGAAATCGATTCAACTCGACTAAAACTATTTGCATACTATTTTACTAATAAGGTGCAGCTCCACCCGTCACGTCAGAATCAGAAAAAGGATAAATTTTGTGCCTTGAAGCATATTATTTCAATAAAAATAACATCGTTTCGACACAGTTACAAACAATAAGTACTCTGTAATTAGGGCAATAAACTGTGCATTCCCCAACAACTGTGTTGTGTAGTGAACGTCCGTTTTATCGTATATATTTGTGTTCGGAAATAATTTAGGTGTCTTAAATAAACGGTTGAATTATATGAAATTGGTGTAGGACTTTATAATTAGTCGTTTGCGTCGTCTTCTATATAGTGCGTGCGACAATAGGATTGCCGGACGTTCAATTCTCGAGATTGTTATTAGCCAATCTAGTGAAGAAATGCGTTCCGCCGCATTGGAAATTATTGTCTCACGTTTAAAATACATTTGATGAACAGCTCCTGGGATATCAGTACAGTAAACTGTAAGTATTAATTTTTATTTAATTTTTCTTTTTATTATCGCACTACATAGTAATTTATGTGGTATTATGTCATGAGTTGTCTTTTTAATTTAATTAGGCAAAGGAATTATAGGTCAGAGACAATAAGATTCTTATAAGATACTCTTTAGTTAAGTTTTAATGTTTAACATTATTCATAATGTATTTTTCTGTAAGATTTAGTGAATAAATACATGATTTTTCTTCATACAACTTCTACAATATAGAGGCTAAGTTATCATAAATAACATACCAAATTAACAAGAGTTTGTTATCTTGAAAATACAATTTAAGAAAATTATGTACATACAAAAATCTTAAACATTTTTTTTTATTTTTAGTTTGGAATGTATTAGGTAAATTATAATAGAATCATTATAACCTATGAATTTTATATTATTCTGATCTACACACATTACATTTTCCTAGCCTAACTATCACATGTTAAAACTAAAATAATTATTAAACAGTATTTCTTTTTTATGTAATACAAAGCTAGATAAGTATAAAAATATAAACTTGTTTTCCTATTTGTAACTAAATACAACAATAACAATTAGTTGGATTATGCAATCTAACTTGTTTATGACAATAAAACAGACTTTTATAAAAACAATCTAAACAAGTGTGAGCCTGAATTGCACACCAAAGGTTCTGTATAAAATTAGCTGATCATCACTGTTAATTCTACAAAAATAAACAACCCCCCAATAATTATTTACAACTTAACTTTAATACAGTACATAATTTATTATTTTCTTACATACAGCACTACAAACAATTTATACAAAAACAAAAACTTAAGCTATATTAAAATTAAAACTTATAAAATTAATAAAACTAAGTAACTACATACAAAGAAGAAGACTTATTAACCATTACCTAGCAAAATAGTTTAGTAATGGCTAACAAGCCATCAAAAATTTACTTTAAAACCTTCTTTAATATTTATCCGTCACTTCTTTACACCTTAAAGTGACAGACTTAACGGTGACTTAAAACTAATGGATGTTCCAGTATTCGTCCATTACGCTTTCAATGCATTGATGAATAATACTATTAAATTAAACTATAATTATAAGTTAATCGCATAACATATTTTTCATGTTAAAAATCTGCTAATTCTAAATTTTCTGATCTTTTTCTTTGTGATGTTAGACCTAACTTCAAGCCAAAATTATAATAATAATATAATAATAAAATATTCATACCTAATACAGGAATACATTGCACTGTATATAATCATTGTAGATAATCAGTTTTACATTTGTCACATTTTAAGCATAATTATTATAGACTCTATCTCCTAAACTAGGTCTAGCCTGTATCTTAAGAGATATGGTTTAGCCATCAATATGAGTACAGTACATAATAATCAACATTATTTTGATAACAAGTGGAACAGTGAAACAGTAATTGATGCTTGGTCAGAGTCAGAGGGGTTGACGGAAAATACCCTATATTTTAAGTTTCACGAAAATTAATGAGAATCTATACTAATATTATAAAGCTGAAGAGTTTGTTTGTTTGTTTGAACGCGCTAATCTCAGGAACTACTGGTTCGAATTGAAAAAATATTTTTGTATTGGATAGTCCGTTTATTGAGGAAGGCTATAGGCTACATAACATCACGCTATAATCAATAAGAGCGGAGCATAATTGAAAAATGTTGCAAAAATGAAACTACGTTGAAACTAAAACACGCGAACAAAGTCGCGGGGGACAGCTAGTAACAACATAAACGGCAGTATTTTTAAACTGTGTTGTCATTGAAGCTTTAATTTTTTATTGCGTCTAGGTTTGTAGACCTGAGTATTTAATATTTATTTCAACATGTTACCACGCACAGATACACAAACTTTCGTGAGCCTATGGGTTTCATTTTTCCTTTTGAGGTACTGAATCCTAAAAAATCCTTACTAATATTATATATGCGAAAGTAACTCTGTCTGTCTGTCGCGCTTTCACGCCAAAACTACTGAACTGATTTAAATGAAATTTGGTACACTGATAGTCTAGTGCTTGAGTAAGGACATAGGCTACTTTTTGCGGCAATAACCGACATCCACGCGGGCGGATCCGCGGGAAACTGCTAGTATCTATATATATTTTCTTCTTTTCTTTTTGAGTCCTTGATATACCACCTGTCTTTACACATTGAATATTTATTACTAGATAAGATACTTATTTACCTAGCATACTACATAGAAATAAATAGGTATATGTATAATAATGAATGTGCAAGCCCATGAAGGTCTGTTAGCGGTAAGCAGAGCAATGGCTTGGTATATAAACTTTAAATTTTCCGATTTTGCTCCCTTGCATCAAGTCCTCCTGACCGAATTTCGGTAACGAAGGCCTCTCTCAACAGAGATTAGCCATATGCGCAGGAGATATTTCAGTGCACGAGTGTACGCGCGAACACAGTTGCACTCTCTATTCCTTCACTCTCATAGTCCGATGGGACGGCAGACCGACACGACCGGAGAGAGATCAGGCGCAGGACCAACGGCTTTACGTGCTTTCCGAGGCACGGGGGTGTAAACACCACCTAACTTCCTGACTCTGAGCTGTACTGAGTATTTCTAAACGAAAAACCGAGTTACTATTTTTGGCTCTACCCGGGATTTGAACCCGAGACCAGGCACAGCAGTTGCGCTTGCGACTACTAGACCAACGAGGCAGTCACCGCTTAGATACATTAGTATTTAAGCGACTATCGCCGTAAGGAAAATAAGTGAAGTATAGAGTGCACATATCGAGTATGAACTGTTGGCACTAGTATGAACAAGTAAAATCGTAAAATTGGTATCTAAACAGAGCGCACCGTTTTATTAAAACTATCTCAAAACCTAATATTACCCTAATAATATCAGAACCGTAGATATTTTCGCATAAACGTCTGTCGTCGCACGGAAAATTACTTAAATCGGTAAAGAGCGTAGTACATTTAGCTAAAAATGTGTTTAACGCTTGGCGCAATGGGCTACTAGCGATGCGCACGCTCTATGCTTGTCTATGATTACTGTAAGTTGATCACTGAATAACTTTTAGAGCGGTTCGCGCACGTCCGGTCTGAGTATTCGTCTCTATGCATTAAGGCAAAGGCAACGACGGGATCGGGGTGTTTTTAGTCGGTGCAAGCCTGACATAGTCTGACAAGTCTTGACGGGCCTGTTGGTCTAGTGGTTAATGACCCTGACTGCTAAACTAGAGGTCGTGGGTTCGATTCCCACGCAGGACAAATCTTTGTGTGATGAGCACGATCATTTGTTCTGTGTCTGGGTGTAATTTATCTAATATGTATGTATTTAGGAATATATAAGTATGTTTATCAGTCGTCTGGTTGCCATAATACAGGCTAGTGTGGGATCAGATGGTCGTGTATGAGCTCTCCCAAGATATTATTATTATTATTACATATCCACCAGTGGGTTGAAGACATTAGATTTTCACCCATACCAAAAAAAAAGAAAAAAAAAGGCATGTTATCTAAACAGTTCTTGTTATACTTTTTCACATACAATTAAAACCAATTAGTTTACAATTGAAGGTCGTAGTAATTGGCGATGTGGGCTCACTGATTAGCGTCCTCCGGTTTCGAACTAAATAGTCCGCCATTTTTATCTCGATAATCTGGGAATAATTGTCCCGATTGAATTTCGGTATTTAATTGATTGGATAACACATGAAAGTTGTGTATTATTTAGGGAAATATTCGGATCTTATGTTTTTATATTACATACAGTTAAACAATAAAAATACCGACTGTCTTCTGTCCGGTGGTAAAGACAAATAATAGGGATGTTGACTGGGTATAAAAAGTTAAAATCTATTTAGTCCGTCAGTTAGATAATAAAAAAATATTAGACACGTATTTTATCTTTTATCAAAACAATAAAAAATTACAAAGATACAGCGCTTTAAAGTTTCGGAGTGGGGGCTTATGACACCTCGCCTTGGTAACAATTGTAGCGAGGAGTGACGTCACGCGAAATTTCCGTTCTCTGTTTTTTGATCATTTTTTGTTTGCAGGAAAAAAGAAAAAATACGTGTCCTATAAAATTCATTAATCTACCATTAAAATAAAAATTAGGAAACATGCCTATTCTCATATACAGTTCTAACAAGCATTGATCACGCTTGCTCACTGCGTCTTAATTTTTTTTTTCAAATATGTTTCTGGCAAAGTGGGTGGAATTTACATTACTATCTATCTTGTTAACCCCTCCAACCCTCTAACGAAGCTAAATATGCGTCTTCAGTGGGTTCACGTCAATAGTTAAATGGGTGTTGTTCGAACCTGCGACCTCTCGATCACAAGGCCGTCACCCTAACCATTAGGCTATTACCGCTTACTTTCGTCACGATGTTTCGACGAAATATTCAGTTACTAGCTTTTGCCCGCGACTTTGTCCGCGTAGAAGTCGAAAATATATATATTTTTTTCCATTTTTATTGCATTACACCAAAGTTTTATGTTTATTGAATAAAATAGAATTGAGTTTTCAAACATATGTTTTTATTTTAGTGGAATTAACATTACTAGCAATCTTGTTAACTCCTCCAACTAAGCTAAATATGCTTGTGTCTGGAGCGGGTTCACGTGAATAGTGCAAAGGGTGGGGTTCGAACCTGCGACCTCTCGATCACAAGGCCGTCACTAACCATAAGGCTATTGCCGCTTAAGATATTGTTATATTAAAGCTACTTATTTTAATAAACGTTCTAATGGTATATTTCAATTCAAACTTAATGGCGGCTGTGAAGTTCGCTAAACGCTGCGCAGTACCTCGCCCCGCACCCCCGCTGGCGCATAAGTTTGGTACTGCGCAGCGACTCGACTCGTGTTCACAGCCGCCATTAAGTTTGCATCGTACTGTAGTATTTCTTCACAGAGATAACGAACCAGCTTAGGTCAAGGTGTCTAAGATATTTCGTCGACTTTAGATAAGCTGAAATATTTTATTGTTCTATAGCTCGTGTTAGACAGTTTTTTATATTTAACGCGACTAAAACGATTTACTTTTAGCTGACTAAATATAAATTTTAATTAAAAAACTCTCGACTAACTAATAATTTTTTTAGAAAATATTTTTTTATATTTTTATCCGCTGAACAGATCTACACTAAACTTTACCAAAAAACTTAGAGAAAAATTAAGTAAACTAAGTACAGTACGATGCAAACTTAATGGCGGCTGTGAACACGAGTCGAGTCGCTGCGCAGTACCAAACTTATGCGCCAGCGGGGGTGCGGGGCGAGGTACTGCGCAGCGTTTAGCGAACTTCACAGCCGCCATTAAGTTTGAATTGAACTATATGAACTGTAGTATGAGCAAGTAAAATAGTACTATTTATGTCAAAATAGTGCGCGCCGTTTTATTAAAACTATCTCAAAACCAAATATTACCCTAATAATATCGAAACTATCGATATTTTCGCATAAACGTCTGTCGTCGCACAGAAATACACTTAAATCAGTAAACGAGCGTAGTGCTTACACCAAAAAATTTGCTTACGCTCGGCACAGCGGGCTACTAGCGATGCCCGCACTTACAAGCTAAGAACTATCCCAATCACATCAGATGTCAAACGAAAAAGAACCGCATCAGAATCGGTCAATTCGTTTAGGAGCTAGATGCCACAGACGTGCACCTATACACACTTTTAACGTATAACAACCCTCTTTTGAGTTGAAATTAAAAAGCGGGAGCAATAATCTATACTTTCTATACTTAATATTATAAAGCTGAAGAGTTTGTTTGTTTGTTTGTTTGTTTGAACGCGCTAATCTCAGGAACTACTGGTTCGAATTGAAAAAATCTTTTTGTACTGGATAGTCCGTTTATTGAGGAAGGCTATAGGCTATATAACATCACGCTACGACCAATAGGAGCGGAGCATAAATGAAAAATGTTGCAAAAATGAAAAACCGTTAAAACTAAAACACGCGAACAAAGTCGCGGGGGACAGCTAGTTCAACCTATATACTCGGAGCCCACTGTTTCCGAGAAGCTCCTAAATTTAATCAGCTGTCAAATGTTATGTCGACTAATGCGATTAGTGTTAGTATTTACCAGAAGACTAACAACAAATCGCATTACTTGACATGCGATTTACTTTATGCGAGTTGATTAACTAATTTAGGTGTAAATTAACAAACGTGATTAAGCTCGATATATCGTTATAATTATGTCCAAATATATAAATCACTACCTTTGACGACCATTGACGACCTCCGTGGTCGAGTGGCGTACACACCGGTTTTCAAGGTGTCGCCAGCTCTGAGGTCCCGGGTTCGATCCCCGGCCGGGTCAATGTAGAAAACCCCTTTTCTACATTGTCTCGGGTCTGGGTGTTTGTGGTACCTTCGTTGTCTCTGCATTCCATAACACAAGTGCTTTAGCTACTTACTTTGGGTTCAGAGCAATGTATGTGATGTTGTCCACATTTATTTAATTACATTTATTTATTTACTACCTGTGCCCGCGACTTCGTCCGCGTGGAATTGAACAAGAGTTATTTAGTTTATTTAGTACAAGCTGTTTCCCGCGGCTCTACCCGTTTCAATGTCGGTTATCGCGGGAAAAAGTAGTATCCTTTCTCAGGCTTTAGACTATCTGTGTACCAAATTTCATTAAAATCGTTTCAGTAGTTTTGGCTTAAAAGTGCGACAGACAGGCAGAGTTACTTTCGCATTTATAATATTATTAAGGATTTATCTGTGGAGGCTTGTTAATAGCAGCTTTAAAAAACATTTTGTTAAACTAATAATGTACATAATTAGTCTGTAAGCTTTCTTAAAAAACAATAAAAAAAAACACCGCGTTCCCTCTTAAAGTCTATAAAAAATAGGTCATGATTCAGTATGTACTGTTAGCAAATCTATATATCTGTTATTAATATATAAAGCTGAAGAGTTTGTTCGTTTGTTTGAACGCGCTAATCTCAGGAACTACTGGTCCGATTTGAAAAAGTCTCAGTGTTGGATAGCCTATTTATTGAGGAAGGCTATAAGCTGTATAACATTACGCTGCGACCAAAAGGAGCGGAGCATAAATGAAATGTTGCAAAAATGAAAAACCGTTGAAACTAAAACACGCGGACAAAGTCGCGGGGGACAGCTAGTAGGTAAATGATAACGGTCCGCGTACTAACTTAATTAAAAAGTGTTAATAAGATCTATTGAGTTTAGATCGAATTGTTTTTCTGACCTACTTTACAAAGTGTTGGCTAATTGACCCCTATGTACAGTATGCGTTAAACTCTAACTAGGCCCGTTTAAAAAGAGATACAATACTGTTTGAGTGAGATGCAAATATTTATTTAATAAGGTGTCGCCAGCTCTGAGGTCCTGGTTTCGATCCCCGGCCGGGTCAATGTAGAAAACCTTTTTCTACATTGTCTCGGGTCTGGGTGTTTGTGGTACCTTCGTTGTCTCTGAATTACATATCACAACTGCTTTAGATACTTACTTTGGGTTCAGAGCAATGTATGTGATGTTGTCCACATTTATTTATTTATTTATTTATTCATAATTATTTAAAACTAAACGGTTTACTAACGCATATTCTCGGGATCGGCCGACTAGTTTCAGACTCAATAGGAGTCCCTAATCATGAGCTGACGCGGCGGCGGTGGTGTCGCGAGTCGAACTCTCTCGCAACTCTACCGCTGCCGCGTATCGCGTGAGTAAACCGTTTTGTTTTAAATAAAGATGCAAATATATTAACTTGTGGGTGAGAAAGCTTTATATTTTTTTCACACGTCGACAGCCTTGCAGTAAACTAACTCCAGAACTCGATTCGATCCTGAATTGGTACTCCCGAACCAAACCGAATCAAAAACAGTGACCCAGTTATAATCGAGTGTTATCAGCGTCCTTATCTCTTTACAGCATGCAACAAAAACCCTGTCCGATCCTTATGAGTATTATTCGGCATCGTACTGCGTACACATATACGTAACTATTGAATGGATTTGAGATTATTATTTTTCCCCGATGAATACTTATAATTAAATTAAAATAAAACTGATCAAAAGAAACACTGATCGCTCGTCAAAGTTCACGTGTACCTACAGTTTTGTATCAAAGAAGCCGCCTGAGCGAGACATTTTTTTCTAGTACGCATTTTGAACCAGGAATACGCCTTTATTGGATCGGACAGGGCTTTTGTTACATACCGTATATGTGACTACGTCATCATAAAGATTTAAAAATCTTCGGTTTATTCAGCTTAATGGTGACTTTTTTATCTTCTAATGTTCCCGCTCGCAGACAGACAGACAAACGGACTGACGGACAGCGGAGGCTAAATAATATTGTCCCATTGTCATTATTCGTGTACAGAACTCTAAAAATGATTAAAATGAAGAATTTTCGACCATGTTAGTAATAAAAAGATTTGATTTAAAAAATACGAAAACTATACGTAAATATTTATAGTACATTCTAGTAATTATTATCGAAGTCGTAAAAGATTAAAGGCGATTAAAAAATATAACAAACGCTCTAAGAAAAACATGATTATCTTAGCGATTTTATTATCCGGTACAAAATGTGTTGCAATACAGAAATGTCAGAAAATCCACTACGAAAAAAAATACTTAAAGATAAATGACTGAATTTATTTCTATAGAAAAGAGGTTCCATTAATATTTTTTATATTACATAATTCTTGTTTTGAGTTTAAAACTAAAATAAGATTATTTAAAAATAATTTAACCGTAGGTACTCCGTTGAGAGATACTTACCCCCCGTTTTCTAAAATGCTGATCAATTCAATCTGTTGTCAAATCAATTGATTTTTTTTTTAATCATTTATTTAATGAGACTTTTTGCGCTGGTGCGCCAAGTCAGCCTCGTAAGGTAACACAAATTACAACAATAACCTTATCAATAATTAACTATCTACACACCATACCACGTCGACATGCAGCGCCTCCAACGACTAACTGACTCTGTCATCACCATCAAATCACAGAACAGTAGTAGTAGTAGTACGTAATAGTCAGCAGCAACCTGCACAATGGTAGAATCCCTGCCCTGCTCGGGATTTTACTATTTTAAATCAATCGATGGAGTCGCACTGTTACTGAATGGTGGCCAAGGACAGGTCGAAGGAGTCAGGGACGACCGAGAGCACGTTGGGTCGATGACATAGTTAAGGTAACAGGAACCACCTGGATGAGGGACGCGCAAGACAGACAAGAATGGCAGAAAAAAAGGGGAGGCCTATACTCAGCAGTGGGTGATTACAGGCTGAAATGATGAATGATGATTACGACTGTGATTGGTTGACGTTACAAACGACATGAAAATAGCAAAAAAACAAAATGTGTATCGCCTTAAAATAAAACTACTTTTTTAACGGATTCTATCTCGGTTTATTTAGATTATAGTTTCCGACGTGTCAACGCCTTTGCAGGTGTCAAACCGTTTGACCATCCAGGCCTCCACACATCTTCCTCCACCGGAGCCCCGCCGAGCATGCTTTAGCGAACCCGGGACTCCGGCAAAGGCAAGGACGGGACCGGGGTGTTTTTAGTCGGTGCAAGTCCGACATATCCCCACGTCGTGCCCTCGGCGTGGGTTGAATTCATTAGATTTTCACCCCGCAACAAAAAAAAAAAAAAAAAAAGGCCTCCACACATCTTATGATAATTGCAATGTTAACAATATACATCGAGCAGGTGGTAACCTCTTTATTTCAAGTCGGTTAATTACACGTTTGTCTCGAATAAATATTTGTGTTTACCTAATTTTTCTTTATAGCTTGCCTTTATGTTCGTAACTCATTTTTAAAACGAAAACAATAACGATTTTTTTAATTCGATTGATCTATTTCCAATTGTTTTTTTAGCAGCGTAATGTCTATTTATCTGGGTGTTTAGTTCTATTATAAATATCAGTGTTTTAATAATGCATGTTGTCATAATCTTCATTTGACTTCTCGGATAGCCGAGTGGTATAGGTCACCACGCCAATTGGGTATTTAACAAGATTTTTTTTATTTCATTTTTAAGACATATATTACAAACTATGTCGAGTTGTAAAAACGGCAGAATAATTGCTTTCATATTGAACTAGTTACAAGCATTTCAATATTGCTAATTAGACAGAGAGAGCTATAACAAAGTGTGACGTCACTATTGTTTTCTCCTTACGTATCTGAGGCGTAAATTTTGCGAAAAAGAGATGACGTGCGTCACCTACTAACTTCATAAGCTTATGACTTTTGTATTCGTGTATATTTTTTTGATGTTATTTCACATTTCTGCTTTAATTTAATACTATTTATAGAAATATTAGTAATAAATAAATTATTCGATAGTAGTCAAATACCCAAATTGGGTACTACTGTGCGCGACGTGCCGCGGGTTCGATCGCCGCATGGGACAAGCATTTGTGTGATCAACAAATGCTTGTTCCGAATCTGGGTGTTCTTTGTGCATGTAATATGGTATTATTTTTGACTAGCTTTTGCCCGCGACTTCGTCCGCGTAGAAGTCGAAAATGGTTTTTGACATTCAATTTTAAAGAGTATGCAATACATTGCATTGCACCGTTTTTTGAATAAAATTTAATTGAGTTTCCGAACATGTGTCAAAATAAAATGTAATTTAAACTGCCAGCATTAAAGAGTATTGATATCGAATTTCGATGCAAATCACCCCTAAAATAATTTTCTAACTCTTTTTAACCCCGTTAGGCGATGAGTTTCAATAAAATACATACGTATCTCGTCTTTCATGAATTCTGTTAAAGAATTTTCATGCAAAATTTCAAGTAGATTCGACCAAGGAATCACGTTGTCCCATACAAACTTAGCCCTCGTTTTTCACCTCCTAAGAGGTAGAATACGGAAAATCCTTTCTTATCGGATGCCTACGTCATTCAAAGAACACACCCTCCAAGTTTCAGGTCTCTACGATCAGCGGTTTAGGCTGTGCGTTGATCCGTCAGTCATTCAGGACAAAGCATTTTATATAGATGTATAGATGGATAGATTATGTAACTGGTTAACTAAATAAATTTTTCCTTTTCTTACCCCATAATTAATTCTATTACTTAGTGCGCCTTCTGTACTTATTTTTATTCTATACATATTTAACTTATCATGGGAATGATTGAAACAAACTATAAAAGTTCATTAATTTGTTATCAAACTATTACGTATGTCCATATCTTAAAACATTTAAAGAATCATAGATTAAATTCCTTAAATATAGGTTACTGTCGCAGTCAGAGACGTTAATGGTTACTTTTTTCGATTTAAGGGATTCCTTAGTAATCATTTAAGTAACCTAACTCGCAGATGTCTGAGAGTTTGCTTAATGAAGTTTATAATAAGGACTAATATAAATCTAAAACTATTACATGACACCTTAGAGTAAAAATAAGTAAAGTATTGAATGCGCCTAACAAGTACGAACTGTGAGCACCAGTACAACAAGTAAAATCTTAAAATTTGTGTCAAAACAGCGCGCACCGATTTATTAAAACTATCTCATAACCTAATATTACCCTAATAATATCGGAACCGTCGATATTTTCGCATAAACGTCTTTCATCGCACGGAAAATCGTTTAAATCAGTAAACGAGTGTGGTACACAGCTCTAAAATTTGCTAACGCTCGGCACAACGAGCTACTAGCGATGCGCGCACTTTAAGCGTGTCTATGGCGCCGATTCCCTTGTACGCTAACTAAATCAAAATTAAACCATTGCTATCTTTTAATAACATACAGTGTGAGAAAAGGACGGCAACAGATAACAACTAACTTAGAAATGTCAAACCAGCTTTCGCCTTGAACATCACTGTGTTTTAGTGCACACTTTTCTGCGTGTCCGTAGATTTGTATGAGAATTTTAGTCGAAACTAAATTTGACAGCTCTAATTTTCGTCTGTCCTTTTCTAATTATGTGCAAGTGAAAAAGATAGCGATGGCCTAAATTATGTTTAGTGTGGGTTTAACAGAATAAGGACCTATGTATACTTACAGCATAACCCACTTTAAAATCTCAGCTGTCTATATAGCGGTTTGAATAAGAATTTGTAAGGTTTCTAACCCGAGCCGTGACTAGTAATTGTTCAATCAGATTTAAGGGCTAGACGACCGATAGTTACACAACGTCTTAAGGTCATGTCCTTGACTAAAACTAATATTTATTTTAACCCAAAGGTTGACTAGTAGAGAATGCCATATGGCATTGAGTCCGCCTTATGTACATCTTTATTTAGTGTGCAATAAATAAATTTATTTCAAACTAGCTGCCCGCCCTGGCTTCGGACGGGTTAGTATGAGATTTTCAAAACAATATCATACGTTTTCTTTTTATTTTGTTGTGTACAAACTTTGTCCTTACAATAACGAACAAAACAAAAAAAGAAATATTTAAATCGGACCAGCCGTTCTCAAGTTTTAGCGAGACAAAGAAACAGCATGACAGTTGTGTTTGACGTAACGTTTGACTTGTTTTCTTTCGCAGATAATAAATAGACACTTCAATCAAATATCATTGTCAGTCTGACATATCGTAAATTTCTGATCCACCATAATATTTATTTTGTATTGCACTCTTTGACCGAATGAATGTAAATTAAAACGAGGTCAAATTATAGAGAAATTATAATTATATTTTATAATGATATTTAGATATAGTGTGCATGCATAGTACACGGTGCATACAACATGATTAGACGGGCCTTTTGGTCTAGTGGCTAGTGACCCTGACTGCTAAACCGGTGGTCGTGGGTTCGATTCCCACGCAGGACGAATCTTTGTGTGATGAGCACGATCATTTGTTCTGTGTCTGGGTGTAATTTATCTATAATATGTATGTATTTAAAAATATATAAGTATGTTTATCAGTTGTCTGGTTGCCATAGCACAGGCTCTGCCTAGTTTGGGATCAGATGACCGTGTGTGAGATGTCCCAAGATATTATTATTATTATAGTGCTAGCCTAGACTCCATATATTTCTGGAATATCACCTTATTATGACATTTTTAATCGTACTAGTCAAGTCTAAAATTAACTATGTAATTCTTGAATATAGAGTTCAGTTTGCGCTACAACATCATATTTTTGTGATGTTTTCAACAGTACTAGTCAGTCTCAAATAAAATTGATTGATTTTAGATGATTGTTTAAGTGGAAATAATATCAATTGGCACTTGAATTTAAATATACTTTAGTGATTATTCAATGGAGGTCTGTTTCATCCGGCCTTTTTTTTTTTTTTTTTTTTTGTTACGGGGTGAAAATCTAATGAATTCAACCCACGCCGAGGGCACGACGTGGGGATATGTCGGACTTGCACCGACTAAAAACACCCCGGTCCCGTCCTTGCCTTTGCCGGAGTCCCGGGTTCGCTAAAGCATGCTCGGCGGGGCTCCGGTGGGCCTCGGTCTCCTTGTAGGACCCCTACTAGAGGGGTAGGTGTACAGTGCCTACCCCTTACTCCTTCCAAAGACGGACACGTGGGACTTCGTGTCCGTATCCTCCAGGGCCTGTCAGCTGATCGGGTGACGAGGTGCCCTCCTCGTCACCCACAGGCCCGACCTCAGGATGGTCTGAGGTCATGAAGCGCCCTGTTGCGACGCCCTGTTCGCCTGCGGCGAGAAGGCAGCACAGCGCTTGCCTCCCTCTGCCGCTCGGCAGCCTCCTTTGCTGCCATCACGAGGTCGCAAAAGGCAACCATCGCCCGCCAGGCGCTCTCACTCCGGACCATGGCTGATATCACAGCCGGGAGCGAGAGCCCCTGCCCCCCAATCCCTGCGACCAAGTCGCGCCTCTCGCCATCCCACGCTGGGCAGGCCTGCAAGGTGTGCGCAGCGCCATCCTCTGGGGTCATGCAGTGGTGGCACGCTGTCGACTGCTCACGTCCGATCCGACACAGGTAAGTCCCGAAACAGCCGTGTCCGGTAAGCACCTGCGTCAGTCGGAAAGTGAGGTCTCCGTGCCGCCGTTCCAGCCAGTCCCAGAAGATAGGTCGGATGGCGGCGATAGTATTATGCCCAGCAGTGGGATCCCCAAGACGGTTGAACCAGGTCACATAAGCCGCCGTCCGCAGCTCCTCCCTTTTCTCGGTTAGCGACAGAACGCTGCCCTGAGTTGCCTGGCTACGCCAGGTGTGCAGCTGTGCCAGTGTTTCATCCGGCCTGTGCTAGAGTAAATAGGCTCTGAATGCATCAGCGTGATGTTATTCAAATAGGGTATTTGACTACTATCGAATTATTTATTTACTAGCTGACCCGTGCCCACTTCGTTGGGCATAATGATAATAATCCTTTTTTAGTACATATGACCTAACGATTTAAATTATTTTATTAATATTAAAAATTATATAATCTATACTTATATTAAAAAAAACTACTTTTTGTAACATAAATATAAAAGTTAGACATATGCTGTCGTTGACTTTTTTGTAGGCATTTTCAAGCTCCACATCTTTTCTCTAGAACTCAAAAATATATCTTTCATAGTTAAGGCAGCGTTCGTAAGAAACGCTTTCATTCGACCGTTTTTTCTCCGATTCACTTTGCAAAACGGACTACCACGTAAAAGCCTTTTTATTTTTCGGTTTTTTATATAACCTATGACACTCAGCAATAATGTGGCTTTCTATTGGTGAAAGAATTTTTAAAATCGGTTCAGTAGATCCCGAGATTACCCCTTACAATTTAACAAACACACAAAATTTACTTCTTTATAATATTAGTATAGAAGTATAGATTACAAATATTACTATTAATTGTATTAAATTGAAGCAGAACTGCGAAATAACTTCAAAAAAATATACACGAATACAAAAGTTATAAGCTTTTAAAGTTAGTAGGTAGGTGACGCATGTTTTATCACTTTTTCGCAAAACGACGACTTGTAAGGGGCAGCCCCAGATTAGTATGGAGAAAACAATTGTGACGGCACATTATGTTATAGCCCTCTCTGTCTAATTATAATATACTAGCTGTCCCCCGCGACTTTGTTCGCGTGTTTTAGTTTCAACGGTTTTTCATTTTTGCAACATTTTTCA